>JBBGZY010000282.1:0-2400000 GCA_037952925.1 Lithobates clamitans
CTTTCTCCCCCCTCCCTCTCTCTGCCCCCCTCTCTCTCCCTCTCCCCCTTCTCTCTCTCTCTCTCTCTCTCTCTCTCTCTCTCTCTCTCTCTCTCCCCCTCCCCCTCTCTCTTTTCCCTCTCCCTCCCCTCTCTCTCCCCTCGCTCTTCCCTCTCTGCCCTCCCCCCCTCTCTCTTTCCTTCTCTCTCTCTCTCTCTCTCTCTCTCTCTCTCTCTCTCTCTCTCTCTCTCCCCACTCTCTCTCTCTCTCTCTCTCTCTCTCTCTCCCCCCCCTCTCTCTCCCCTCTCTCTCTCCCCCTCTCTCTCTCCCCTCTCTCTCCCCTCCCCTCTCCTCTCTCTCTCTCTCTCCCCCTCTTCTCTCTCTCTCTCTCTCTCTCTCTCTCTCTTTTTTCATGCTCTTGCTTCTGTTTCTCCAATCTCTTAGTTTCTCCCTCTTTCCATGATACATCTCTCTGTTATACAGCCTTTCTCTCCAGGGCAGTCCCCTCAGAGCAGTGATTTGTAGTTATACTGCTGCTACTAATACAAGGCAATACATAGAGAGAGAGTGTGCATTATGGCAATGTGAAAAAGAGAAGACGGTGGAGAAAAAAGTATAATAAAAACTTGACATGGAAGATGGTATGGTACAAATGCAATGTAGACTAATAAATAACATGCCAGGGGGGACACAGCTACAAAACTGGTGCCCGGGGCATAATTATATCTAATTACAACTCTGTCATTAAAATTTAGGTTTAAATGAAGTAACATATTTTACAGCTAATATATAGCAATTAGATTTGCCAATGAATTAATTTAGGAGGGATTTATAGCTACTGTATATCTCCTCTGTGCCTTCCCTCAGCTCTGTACCTTGAGGTTGCTCTGGCCGTTCTGTAATGGTGGGAGTTGCATGATTCGGCAGGGTTGTGAGGTGAGGTAACAAAAGCATTTCACTTGCTCATAATGAATGTGTGCTATACATATACTGTGTCTGTACCACTTACCTCAGCTGGGAATGCCTGTGACAGAAGTAAGTGTGCTCAAACATATGCCATCTTCATCTATGTCTTATTTCTGTGCTGTTAGTGTACAGCCTTTTCGTCTGTACGGCTCCGTTTCATCTCCTAAAGCCCCAACATTGTCGATCATCTCCGTTGCTGATGGCAGTGGCTGTGCAGAGCTCATTTTGAGCACTTACTATTATCCGCATCTTAATGGCCAGCTGTCAAATTGGCATAATTTGCTGATGAAATAAAAGGGATTTTTTTTTTTAGGTATAGTACCTCTTCTTAAATGTGGTTTCCATACAGGATTCATGTCCTTAAGGGTATAATCATCCATTAGAGCTATACGAAAGTTCAGGTCTCTTCTTTTTGTTGAAAAAGTTAGGATATTTTATGACAAAAGGTAAAAAATGATTTGCTTTAAATTGTACAAATATAGTAAAAGATATTGTAAGTGATGATCACACGTGGTAGACAGATGGTGCAGTAGATTCTGCCAAGCATGCGAGGATATCATACTTTAGGGAACAGAATATGTCTATATATTACAATATAATGTGTTTTTTTTTCAAATTTAAAAGACCTACACTGGGAGAAAGTCGAGGCTGCCATCGCTGACCCCTTTTATTTCTGAAAAAGCTTCTTGCCTGGCTGTTCTGCTGAGTCCATAACGTCAACACTTTCTGGGTTATAATGTCACATAACTGTCAAAGATGGAGCTGAAGAAGGGGCTTCACTTGTACCTCTTGTCCAACATCCCTGGTAGTAATGATAGGAAATGTGAGACCAAAGAGTGGTACAAGGACCAATGTTGCAGGCAGAGCCAACTGTTGGATGTGAAATAGAAGACTGTGGACTACCGGGTAGGGACCAGAGGCTAAGACCCTACAGCCCCCAATCGGCAGACAGGAACATAGCCAGGACACAAGCTCAAGGTCCTCTGGGCAGCAAAGTACCAAATCAGAAGGCAGAAACAGTGTCTGGATACAGACCAAGGTCAGCAACAACCAGGCAGAAAAGTACAGCAACATACGGCAGAGGCAGTGTTAGGATACAGGCAAAAGTCTGTTAACAGCAGGGCAACCAGGCTCTGAATCGGAAGGCAGGATGCAGAGTCCAAAACACAGCCTGAGGTCACAGGTTGACAAGAGATGAGTCGTACGCATGAGTGCAATGCTCAGGCTCCTGCAGACTATTGCTCCAGCTGCAGGTTTGTATCAAAGTACAAGCCTCCGGTTAAGGAAGTACAAATGGACTACAAGTGCATGGGAGGAGGGGTATTCAGTTTGGGGTGGGGGACTACAGACTGTAACCCTGTTTCACGTTACACCCTTACTCTGGGTGTGTCATGAAGCATGGTCAGAAAGATGGCATTTGACCTTGGCTGCTCAACCTGTGGCCCTCCAGCTGTTGGGAAACTACAAATTCCATCATGCCTCTGTCTTTGGGAGTCATGCTTCTACCTGTCAGCCTTGCAATACAACATGGGGCTTGTAGTTCTGCAACAGCTGGAGGGCCACAGGTTGAGCACCAATGCGATTAGACTATAAAGCGATTCTTTCAGTGGAAAGTGATTGCAGGCGTCTCAACATGGAAGCTGATTTACAATCTGCATATCAGAGCAGTGGTTTCGGGTCGTTCAATAGGAAATGTGAACTAACATGCAGACACCTAAGGGTGACTGCGTTGGCATTTTATTAACTTTTATCCTTACTTTAAAGTATTTTCTTTAAAGTATAAATTAAGGCCAGAGTGGAGCAGAATTAGAACACCTGTCAGGTCTTTATTGCTATATATTCTCCTGTTTTCCCGGGGATTTGCCCATCTATATGTCATGTTTACCATTATCAGTGAAATAAATTCCCAAAATTTGGGAATTTATCCCCAGAACAGTAATATCGGAGAAATCTAACAAAGGGGATACTAGTTCTGGTGACACCCCAGAATTCCCTCACTTTGGAGGGATTTCCTCACAACATTTATGGTAGTTTTAGAAAACCCTACCTGGTTGCAGATTGAAACAAAAACATTAAATGGCTTATTTAGTATTGATCTATGGTATTTCAAATAGTAGAGAGATGAGGCATTTACCTTTTAAATTAGTATAGTCTGTGACCAAAGCTTTATAGGTAAGTTGTGTTACCATTTATTACCAATAGGAGGCCCCAAAGCTTTTAAGTGAATGTATTTAAAGACTATACTAAGGCTTATTACACAATAGTGCATTTGACAAACCATGGATCCTTAGTGACCACCAGTTTTCATAGGCATAAAGTAATGTTCCAGCTCTGGAGGCCTTTTATTACACATCAGAGACGACACACAAAAAATGACATTTACTATTCTTTTTAATATATAGTTGGCACTGGAATTATTGGGTCTAAAGTGTACACATGATGGCAGATCAGGGCATGTTAGACCTGAGAGTTGACCTTTACAAGAAATCAATATGTGATCAGCACCAGTCCGATATAACATCAGCAGGATGGAAATTCCTTAAATCTGAAGACTGCAATTGCCACAGCTTGCGTGGTACTTGATTGCTCCCATTCTGATTTTTTTTTTTATAGGGAATTAAAGTTTAAACCTTAGTGGTTGCTATTGGCAGCTTTTTTGAGTTTGGTCCAATATTCACGTATAAGGCCCATTAGCTACCAGCTTGTAATCACCCTCAGGAGAACTAGGGAGGCTGCCATAGCTGACCTTCGTTTCTAATGCTAGTTGTCTGGCTCTCATGCTGACACTTTGGCTTCAATAAGTTCATCACTTTCCTGGAACAAGTATGGGAATAAGGAATCCTTAATTTTCTCCAACTTTCAACTGGCATATGCTTTGTCTGGAATTGTAACTCGGAAGTATTTGAAGCCAGAATCAGCCAGGCAACTAGCATTTTTTTAGGATGTGAGCAATGGCAGTCTTTGTACTTTGAAAATTACCTCTTTCGTCCATTAAAATGTTCTAAGAAATTTTAAAGTGGTTGTAAAGCCTTAAGGTTTTTCACCTTAAAGCAGAGTTCAACTGTTTTGTAAGTTTTATTAAAAGTCAGCAGCTACAAAAAGTGTGGCTACTGACTTTTAATAAACAGACACTCACCTGTCCTGCCCAAAGCCCCACTCCCCCCCCCCCCCTCCTCTCCACTGCGCTGTCATTACTACTGCGGAGACCCAGCTGTGACAGTTTGTGGCTTCACAGCCTGGCGCGCACTGCGTATGCATGAGTCGGGCTGCACTCTCCTAGTGGCCAGGCAATCTTCTGAGACCCATGACGTGTCCTAAAAGATTGCAGAGAGGGAGGGGCCGCCTAGGTGGCCAAGCGACGGAAGGAGGAAGTGGGACAGGAAATACCTGTCAAAACCAGGTACCCACTCCCCCCAAAACAAACCATGACATGCCAAAAGTGGCATGTAATGGGGCAAGGAGTGCTTAAAGCGGAAGTTCAACTTTTGGGTGGGGCCAAGTCCTGCTGTCTGTGTCAATGGAAATCGGGAGCAAGCCCGCACGTATACTCCCATGGAAAGCTGCTTTCCGCAGGGGCACTTGATTTAGAGAAGGGGCCTGGAGCACCAGCGGGGACCCCAGAAAAGGAGGATCAGGGCTGCTCTGTGCAAAACAGTTGCACAGAGCAGGCAAGTACAGGCATGTTTGTTAATTATAAAAAAAGAGGGGTTACAACTCATTTAAAGTAAATATGTGCTGCAAGAAATACAGAGTTGGCAATTGATGAAGTTCTGGAAATGCTGTTTGATCTAGTGAACTCAGTACATTCTGAGTCACTGACCAGGAACAAGCATGCAGCCACTGAAGGCAAGGTGACGTTACAATGCCTAATTTTTATACTTGTGTTCAGAACCTCCAAAACTATTGAATCAAAAAATTCAGGTTGTTGAGACTTCTGGTAGACACAGACAGAGCAGTGAAAAGGAAATAAAGAGCACTGCATGAGCACAGACTGAAAATGATCTGTATAGAGTCCTTTCTGGAGCTGCATTCTGCATAAATCTATCATTTATTATAAATCCGTATACAAATGACATGTTAATATAAAAATATACATTTATAATGACATGTCACCTCCCCCATAAACACATGCTTATTATTACATGTGTACATTTCTGCATTGCTGGCCAAATTGTATCCTGTGTGTCACAAAGGATTTTAGCATCACATGTGACACTGTGCAGCATCCTGCCAGATCCAGATGAAATGCCTCTGTGCTCTGATGCTGGGTTTCTGAGCTCTGGTGGCAGCAGACTCAGAGTGATGCATTGCTGACTTACCCTATTTTGCTGAAAGTTCCAACGAATCTATCAAAGGGACACCGGATAGTGACAGGTTGTACGTCAGCCAGCCACAGTTGATTTTCTTTCTCTCATAAGGATTGTTTTTCACTCTATGGGACTCTATGTACAGCTTGTGCTGCCAGGAGATGAAAACAAGAAAGCCTATTCACTGTATGCTAACTGCCCATCGATGGCACAGTTATGTACAGCTGTATAAGGGCATACGATAAACAGATGGCAAAAGCCATCAAATTAATGCCTGCTTTTGTTTACGTGGAAGGCTCAGGGAACCTGTGGAAGGGTGGATCCTACCCAAATCTATGAGCGCAGGGATATGCAATTAGCGGACCTCCAGCTGTTGCAAAACTACAAGTCCCATCATGCTCTGCCTCTGGGTGTCATGCTTGTGGCTGTCAGAGTCTTGCTATGCCTCATGGGACTTGTAGTTCTGCAACAGCTGGAGGTCCGCTAATTGCATATTCCTGTATGAGCGTGTTTGAATACTGTATTACATAATATACACTATATTACCAAAAGTTTTGGGACACCTGCCTTTACACGCATATAGTTAGTCAAGTTGAAAAAAGACACAAGTCCATCTAGTTCAACCATAAAAAAAAAAATCATACAATCCCATATAGCCAATCCTATATCCACAGTTGATCCACATGAACTTTTATGGCATTCCAGTCTTAGTCCGTAGGGTCCAATATTGAGTTGGCCCACCCTTTGCAGCTGTAACAGCTTCAACTCTTCTGGGGAGGCTGTCTACATGGTCAAACATTGCCATAGACACACTCCTAAACCTTGTGGACAGCCTTCCCAGAAGAGTTGAAGCTGTTATAGCTAAAAAAGGTGGGCCGACTCAATGTTAAACCCTTCTGACTAAGACTGGGATGCCATTAAAGATCATGTGCGTGTGAAGGTGGGCAATACTTTTGGTAATATAGTGTATTTTGGACTCCTACATATGGGCATACACATTTGCTGCATACAGGTCCATAATTTATACATGAAAAAAATGGTTGTGCACAGGGAATTCTAGACAAAGATCTTCCAGGAGTCTAAAAATTTCAAAGACTATAACCTGGTGAAGACGAGTGGAACATCAGGCAAGTGTCCTGTGGTGCACATCAACAGCACTCCATGTGAGAAGCAAACTATGGTGAGAATTGGAACAAAAAGAAGGGGCTTCTGCGTGCAGTAAAAAAAAGACTTTAATTGCCCAAAAACACTTAAAAACGCTTACAAGAGGGAATGTGTATACAGGCTCATCAAATAATTTGGGACACCCAACAGGAGGTTCTCCCGGGATTATCCAATCGACGGGTCTCCTAGCTGGCCAGAGGTGTGTAGCTGCATGTCAGACACCCTTGAAGATCCGGCATGCTCCTGAAGCCAGCGTGGAATACAGTACCCGGATGTGATGTCAGGAGGGGCAGCGACGCGTTTCGGAGCATACGCCCTGGCTCCTTCTTAATGACCATGTGGTCATTAAGGGATGATGGCACCTAAAATACACTTTACATGTTGTGCATCAATCACCACGTGATTTGAAAGTGTGAATGTGGCCTAAATGTATTGCCACGTACCCAACGTTGGGAAACACTGCTCTAGAAGCACCTGTCCTGTTTTATGCGCTTAGTTATTTACTCCCTCCGCATGTAACCATCTTGCTAGATATAACATGGATAAGTAGGAAAAAAAAAACCCAAGCAGTAATAATAAATTGTATATGTTGTAAGGGTAAAGCAGAGCTGAAAGCTCGTTGATTAGCTTATAGTGGTTTCAATGTGTTCAGTATAGCTCCTTATATCTCTCTTTTACTCTGACACCTGGAGAAATCCGTTTAATTCATGTCACATAGGAAAACCAGAACCCTGTCATATTAGACTGTTGCTTACTGATTACATCCACAGCCACAGGCTCTGTCTTCAAGGTAGCATATGAACGCTAGCTGTGTAGCTAATTTCCACTTTATAATTGCATGCCAAAACAGCTTTCTGCATTTCTTACAGTAACCCACACTGAGATGACCCCTCTTTGATGTGCAAATTCGAAACAGAGCAATTAAAATTTCTATTGTTACCTTTCTAATATCATGTAGCCCAAAGGCTTATATAGATGTTACTGTACGGGAAGAAATATTTACTGTAAATCCATCCCTGGTGGATTTTCTGAGTGCTCCTAAGCAGCTTACTTTCAACTTAGTTGCTCTTTTTTTTTATTTTATAATATTTATTGTGTTGACAGAAGCTTTCTTAGCTTGCCTCCTCCAGATAGCTGCAGCAATCCCTTTAAATACAGATCTAAGAAAGAGGCCAGGCTGTATTTAGTGCTTGGTGCTGTTCGATGTGTGAACAGTGGGCCTCTTGATACCGGTGTGCTTTCATCATGACAGGCCACATATGTTAAAGTAAGAACAGCTTAATAATAGAAGTGACAATTATCTCCTAGAAGTAAACAACATGTTGTTGTTGTGCCTTTTTCACCTTCTTTTCTTCCAAAAGACAACATTTTTAATAAGAACTAAAATGTGCCGTTTTCATTAAAGGATATTCTTGGAAATCATTTTTAATGTGAATGTCACATCTTCCTGTGCTAGCACCCTATCTATGATTGCCACCTGGCTGGAATTATTCTCGCTTGGCCGAAAAAATGGGGATTTTCATGTTTTTAGGAATTTTCTACCTTACGGTAGTCACTGCAGACTGTTCAGTGGAAATCTGCAGCAAAATGACGTCAATAAATTGGCATATAGTTGTGGAGGTAAGACTATATATGCTTTCCTACACAGATTTGAAGGTTGTAATCCTACGCAGATTTGGAGGTTGTGCAGATATGCATTTTTGGAGGTTGTGAGCTAGCGTAGATTCGGAGTTTGTGAGCTAGCGCAGATTCGGAGTTTGTGAGCTAGCGCAGATTCGGAGTTTGTGAGCTAGCGCAGATTCGGAGTTTGTGAGCTAGCGCAGATTCGGAGTTTGTGAGCTAGCGCAGATTCGGAGTTTGTGAGCTAGCGCAGATATGGAGTTTGTGAGCTAGCGCAGATATGGAGTTTGTGAGCTAGCGCAGATATGGAGTTTGTGAGCTAGCGCAGATATGGAGTTTGTGAGCTAGCGCAGATATGGAGTTTGTGAGCTAGCGCAGATATGGAGTTTGTGAGCTAGCGCAGATATGGAGTTTGTGAGCTAGCGCAGATATGGAGGTTGTGAGCTAGCGCAGATATGGAGGTTGTGAGCTAGCGCAGATATGGAGGTTGTGAGCTAGCGCAGATATGGAGGTTGTGAGCTAGCGCAGATATGGAGGTTGTGAGCTAGCGCAGATATGGAGGTTGTGAGCTAGCGCAGATATGGAGGTTGTGAGCTAGCGCAGATATGGAGGTTGTGAGCTAGCGCAGATTTGGAGTTTGCGCTGCTACACACTTACGGGTAAGATCGCTTTGATGATCTCCAAGTATTTCTGGTCCATCCTCATTTCCTCCTGCTGCCTTCCGGGACACACAGGTCCCAGAAGAAGGCGGAACCATTCAGAAGCACAGCGTAGCGTGATTTGCGTATGCACAGTAGGAAACCGGCTGTGAAGCCTAAAGTTTTCACTGCCGTTTTCCCTTTAGTGAAGATGCTGATGCCTGCACCTGAAGCTGGTTAAAGAATTGACTAGGGGCCGACATTGCTGGATCCCTGGACTATGCGTCCTTATATTAAAAGTCAGCGGCTTCAGTATTTGTAGCTGCTGACTTTTTTTTTGCCCAGACTGGGGCTCCTCTTTAAGTAATACAGCCTCTTCTGATACCCTTAGAAATAATAAGCATTTAACCCTTGCGGTGTGAGGAAACCCTATGCATGGGATTTTTTTTTTTTTTTTTTATGGCCCCAAAGTTCAAATTTAACATGTGAAAGCTTAATTAAGATTTTGGTGATTGGGTTTACATATACTTGAAACATTAATTTTCTGAGAAAAATAATATCCTTCTACCTGGATTTGCACTCGTAGGCATATTGAGTAGGGTACAGTCACTGTGATATGATGGTAAGCACCAGGTTTTTTGTGGATGTTCTTAATTAAAGCCCAATACCAGTCAAAACTTTTTTTTCTATATACTTTTGAACAGACTATGAAAGGGCAAATAATTCTGTAAGGTCTTTGCTGTCTTTGACCATGTTGGACATATTCTCCTTTTCCTGTCTCTATGATAGCGGGGCAAGAAATTAAGGCTTGTCATTGAGACAAAAAGGTTTGGACTTCACTAAAGAGTTACAAAATTAAGTGCTGAGTTCTAAATGCAGTATTCCATAAAAACGTGTGTAGCGCTACCCCCGCAGGAGCCACAAAGGAGAAAAAATAACTGTAGAACAGATGGCATGCTGATGACTGTAATCTTTACTGGAATAGGCAGGTGCCCTCTCACCACAATAGACTCCAATGGCTGTGAGGCACCGTCCTGAATCCCCTCCTGATGAAGATGGCACCGCCACACCGTGCTGCAGCTCCCAATGGACTGAAGTGCAGGTGGCTTCCAGTTACTCTGAAGTGCAGGTGGCTTCCAGTTACTCTGAAGCGCAGACCGGTCCGCTTGCTAGAATAGCAGGACTGTCTTCCAGGATCTCTCAGAGGCGGGCGATTCGCCTGCCCACTGTATAGGCTGCAATCTCTCACTCCTGGTCACACATGGACCTCCTGCTGGCTGGTGTTGAATGGCATCCAGGGAGGCTGAGAAAAGGCTGGGCTTGTCCTTTATATCACTCCTCCCAGCAGGCAGTTCTGCACGCTTTGCATTGTCTGTCCTGTAATTCATGGCTGATCCAGCTAACAGAGTCACTTCCTACTCCAGACTACATCGCCTACAATGCTTTGCTGCATTTTCCTGGTGATTGGCTGTCAGTCTCTTCCAATGGGGAGGCTACAGAGCAAGCAGTTCTGTGTGTCTCTGTCTGTGTGAGAGAAAAGGAATGGAGGGTGAAAAAGCCCACGCAGCTGCTAGCAGGCAGCTCTCCCCACATGCATTCAATCAGCCTGGAGAGGTACCTGCTACACGCGTTTTGTTTTTTTTTGTTTTTTATCATTCCTCTGCTGACCATAAAAAACTGAAATCTGTCTGCTTTAGATATTCCATACACTTCATATGGTTGTTGTTTAGATATTATACTGTGTAGAATGTACAGCTGTTGGTGCGCTTACAAAAGTACACTTACAGTAATTCATGGCTCTGTCTGTCTTTTAGCTCAGCATTGCAGTGTGAATGGGACAATTGTTTTTGTTGTGTCCTTGAGGTGACAGACATTTTGCAATGCAGTAAAATGTCTGTGACCACTGTGTGTGTGAATTCATCCTTAGACTAAATAAAATTAGTGCAGTACAGCAAGCACCATAAGCTGCTTTTTCTACCATGACACCTCCTGGATGCCACCACAATCTTCTACCAGAATCTTTTAAAATTCAGTGCAAATACCCACTTTGCATGTCTCCCGACTCCCCACCAATTGTAATAGCGCTGTATATGGTATAGGCTGCGTAATTATGGAGCACAGCATTGTGGGGGGCATGGGGAAGTGTACAACTATAACACTTACCTAGAATTTGGGTTTGTATTGGGGCTTAAGCATCAGAATCAGAAGGTTGCAACCAAGTTAGGAGCTGGCATCCTATTTTCTTTCTTGTCCATTGAGGGACACAGGAATTCTGAAACAGGTTATACTACTATAAAAGGTTCTGTCCCTGGCAAACAGAAAAAAACATTATGCCAACGCCTGTAAAACCCCACCTCTAACTATCATGCATCAGTCTTTTTTTAGTGTCCTATGAGGTCTGCTGAAAAAAAATTTAATTCTAATTTAACTAGCCTTTTATTTTTTTTCTTTAACCACTTCAGCCCTGGAAGGATTTACCCCCATAGTGACTAGGCCATGCGATACGGCACTGTGTCGTTTTAACTGACATTTGTGAGGTCGTGCAACGCTGTACCCTAAAAAATGGAGGTCCTTTTTTCCATAAATAGAGCTTTATGTTGGTGGTATTTGATGCGGTTTTTATTTTTTGCGCTATAAATAAAAAAAGACCGACAATTTTGAAAGAAAACTATATTAATATAAAAATATAATATATATATATATATATATATATATATATATATATATATATATATATATATATATATATATATATATATATATATATATATATATATATATATATATAATTTTTTTTTTTTACTTTTTGCTATAATAAATATCCCCCCAAAAAATGTAAAAAAAACAACAAATTTCTTCATCAGTTTAGGCCAATATGTATTCTTCTACATAATTTTGGTAAGAAAATCGCAATAAGCGTATATTGATTGGTTTGCGCAAAAGTTATAGCATCTACAAAATAGGGGATATATTTATGGCATTTTTATTATTAATTTTTTCTTTTTAACAGTAATGGCAGTGATCAGCAATTTTTTAATGGGACTACAATATTGCAGCGGACAGATCGGACACTTTTTTGACACTTTTTTTTTTTTTGGGACCAGTGACATCATTACAGTGATCAATGCTAAAAATAGCCACTGATCATTGTATAAATGACACTGGCAGGGAAGGGGTTAACACTAGGGGCAATCAAGGTGTTAAGTGTTCCCTAGGGAGGTGTTTCTAACTGGGGGGGGAGTGTACTGACTGGGAGTAGAGAGAGAGAGATCGCTGTTCCTGATCTCTAGGAACAGACGATCTCTCTACTTCCCTGACAGAAGAGGGATCTGTTTGTTTACATTGACGGATCCCCGTTCTGGCTCTCTGTGACCTTTTCTGATTTAGATTAGTGTTGGTCCTTCTGGGTGTTGCAGATGGCTCCTTTTCTTTTTTTTTACATCTGTCAGTGACTGTTGGCCATCCCTCAGTTGGGCTGCTTTTGGACGTCCTGAATTTCTGAATTTGGTGCAAAAATAAAGAGAATAACATTTTTATACTTGCACTAATGTTTTTTTTTTTTTTTTTATTATTTTGAAGTCAATTGAGGAATACAGGTCCTGACCCTCTCTGTTGTTTCCCCTGTGCACTGATGGTTGCAGGCGGGGTTATACGGGGACTGGGTCAACATGCCAGTGTCCCAACCTCCTATAGGAGGCAGCATAACCTGAATGTGTGTCTTTCTCTCTCTCTCTGCAGTTTGCTTATCTTAACTTGGACTTAGGTTTGCTGTATACCTTCAAAACGCTGGCACATACTGGTAATGGTATTTACAATAGGCTGGCTCACATATATACAGTTGTGCTCATAAGTTTGCTTGTAATTAGTGTGTGTGTGTATATAAAAGGTAATTGAGTTTCCGGACTCCTGACAGACCCTTGCATCTTTCATCCAGTGCTGCACTGACGTTTCATGGATTCTGAGTCATGGGGAAAGCAAAAGAATTGTCAAAGGATCTGCGGGAAAAGGTAGTTGAACTGTACAAAATAGGAAAGGGATCTAAAAAGATATCCAAGGAATTGAGAATGCCAATCAGTAGTGTTCAAACTCTAATCAAGAAGTGGAAAATGAGGGGTTCTGTTGAAACCAAACCACAGTCAGGTAGGCCAACTATAAAATTTCAGCCACAACTGTCAGGAAAATTGTTTGGGAGGCAAAGAAAAACCCACAAATAACTTCAGGTGAAATACAGGATTCTCTGAAAACATGTGGTGTGGCTGTATCAAGATGCACAATAAGGAGGCACTTGAAGAAAGATGGGCTGCATGGTCGAGTCGCCAGAAGAAAGCCATTATTATGCAAATGCCACAAAGCATCCCGCTTACAATACGCCAAACAGCACAGAGACCAGCCTCAAACCTTCTGGCACAAAGTCATTTGGAGTGATGAGACCAAAATTTTAGCTTTTTGGCCACAACAAAAAAAAACTTCATTTGGAGAGGAGTCAACAAGGTCTATGATGAAAGGTACACCATTCCTACTGTGAAACACGGAGGTGGATCACTGATGTTTTGGGGATGTGTGAGCTACAAAGGCGCAAGAAATTTGGTCAAAATTGATGGCAATTTGAATGGAGTATGTTATCAAAAAATACTGGAGTAACATTTGCATTCATCAGCCAGGAAGCTGCAAATGGGACGTACGTTCCAACATGACAATGATCCAAAACACAAGGCCAAGTTGACCTGTCATTGTCTACAGCAGAATAAAGTGAAGGTTCTGGAGTGGCCATCTCAGTCTCCTGACCTCAATATCATTGAGCCACTCTGGGGAGATCTCAAACGCGCAGTTCATGCAAGACAGCCAAAGAATTTACAGGAACTGGAGGCTTTTTGCCAAGCGGAATGGGCAGCTTTACCATCTGAGAAGATAAAGGGCTTCATCCACAAATACCACAAAAGACTTCAAGCTGTCATTGATGTTGAAGGGGGCAATACACGGTATTAAGAACTGGGGTATGTAAACTTTTTTGATCAGGGTCATTTGGGTAGTTTCTGTTGTGATTATGAAAAAGAGTAAATGCAGTTGTTTGATAATAAATGGCTTCAGCCAAACACTAACCATGAGTGAAAGAAAAGTTTTTCTGTTATCATTCATATTCTCTGAAAAATGGTCAAGAATTCTGCCAGGGTATGTAAACTTATGAACAAAACTGTGTGTGTATATGTATGTGTGTATATGTATGTGTGTGTGTATATATATAATCTATATTATTATTATAAATAAAAACTTTCTATTAAACACACATTATTTCTTGCATTGTGCAAGGCAGCGAGCCTAAAAAAAAAACAAATCTGTTGTTTCTCACTCTCTTCTTGCACACAAAATGATAACCTAGAATTTCATTTGCTGCCTTAACCCACAGCATTAGGAAGTAGGTTGATGTATATCTGGCAGCCTCTATGAGGTTATCTGTGTCATTTTCTGCCTCTGTGTGCATGAGGAAATCGCCGGGCAGCAGCTGGAGCTTACAGGAGTGTTTAAGTACCTGATCTGTCTATTTGTATTGGGAGATTTTTCTCATAATGGGGGATGAGTTCCTATGAAAGATTTTCATAACACTCCAGGGTCATTGAATGAAAAGTTTGCTCTCATTGTGTAATCTTCTGCTTGAGTAGTCCTGACCGTCACTGTTCTGTGGCCTTCACGATCTCTGCGAAATTCAGACGTCTGTTATACAAGCATGGGTTGAGGAGAAGTATGTTTTCAATTTCTTCCAATTCCCACTAGGAGAGGACAATAACAAACATTACCCAATATAATACACTTAAGATATGTATTACCCTAGCAGCATTTTACAATTGGAAACATAAAAACAAGGGCTTTTATATCTTTCTTCCTCTTCTTACTTATCTAGAACAGCTTATCTGGGCTCAAGGCCATTATAAAGATGTATGCCGTCTTCCTATTAGGAATGTAAATCACAATAGAAAGCGTGGGGCTTTTTCCATGGTGCAGACACTATCACTTTAACTATTAGGCACCTCCGCCGTCTGTGCAGAAGAGCTTTCAGCTGCAAATGTACTTTTCTGTGTGCCCACCAAACAAAACTATTAAATTAGGGAAATTTCCCTTTATTTTCTATCCTGGAGGTGCAAGAGGAAATTGCAGAAACCCCACTCTCACCTTTAATAGTTGTCAACAGAAGAGGTTTCCCATTGAAAGACTTCCCACTTACTTCTTGTCTAGTGACAACTGGAGAAAATTCCATTTGCACTACTTAATATCCAAGTGATAATGGTCATGAGCATTAGTAGCTTAGTGGTTAGCAGTACTGGGGTGCTTGGTTTGGGTTTTAGTCAGGGAGGGACTTAAGCCAAGTACCCAGGACACTACCTGCATTAAGTTGCTCTCTTTGTGTATGAGTAGGTTCCTCTGGGTATTTCAATTTCCTACCACACTTCAAAGACATGCTGGTAGGTTAAATAAATTAATTGGTTGACCTTGAAATGCCATGTCTTTATTTGAAAGTATAAAGAAAAGAAAAGGGGTTTTTGTTGGACCCCCTAGATATGATGGGATTTTAATAGCACTAGTCCATATATGGTTAAAATATATACAGTTTATTACAAAAATAAGTTTTCTAAAAAAAAATAACACTTTAATTAAAACAGAACTTGTTTGTCAATCTATAGGTACACCAAACACTCCATTACAGCATACAGACTTATGTCCACTTGTGCGTTTTAAGCAGTATATATTATATCAGATTCTCTGCAGAACTCAACACGTTTCTTGGACTTTGGTCCACTTCTTCAGGAGCTTACTAGTGGAACATGCAATATTTCACTGGACAGGGTCAGGTGTGGGGAGAGTCAAATCAATACCCCATAGGGGGCAAGCAAGCGAGCAACCCAGACTGGAGGCATGGAACAGGGGGATCCACACAGATAAGTAATATATCAAAGAACTCGATAAAGTATTTTTATGGTATATAGTCTATGTTTAAGGTAATATATGTTGCATTAAAGCATATGCCACAGAAGACATTTTAGCAATGGTCCACTAGCATATAAATAGGTTCAAACAGGCATATATTCTTAACATGTCATATTTGGTCTGTGTGGACTCCCCCAGCATGCCGGTAGGTAGTTAATTGGATTTGGTCTAAATTGATATATGATATTCTACTGAGCATGACCAAGATGGCTGCCTCACCATCTTCCTCAATAGCAGATGGTCTCCAAGGAGAAATATTGATAAATTATTAGTCATGATAAATAAGGATGTTTAATACCCCAATGGCCATACAGCAATAAAAACCTGGTTCTAATCCTTGGCTACGTTATACAAAACTATAAGAAAAAGTTGGTTTTTTTTTTTGTTTTGTTTTTTTGCAGTTCCACTTATACACTAAAAGATTACAGAAGCTACTAACCACATGATAGGGGATTACATTGCCATTATCATTGGCTGGTATAGCAACTATGAAAGGAGGGAAACTATGTTTAATTTTCTCTAGCCATATATGAACAGAAGGCTTGTGTCTGTAGGTCCATCAAATGTCTGTCAGCCAACTGTTGTTGGAGGAATAATTGATCAAATAGGTTAACTCCAACTCCAGATGATATTCTCCTGAGATGATCAGCTTCTACGATTTCCCCTCTATAGGCATAAACATGAATGCTTCACCGAGCACTTATGTTTATGTGCATGCTAGCAGACTTACCAGCTAATTGCTGTGGAATGTGATGGAATGTTATAAATAAAAGATAACAGTAAAAAATGCTTTCATTTTCATAACCACAATAGCTCTCTGATATCTGGCTGCTGTAGCAGACAGCATTTTATTATATTTGTACTTTGTAAGTATTTCTAGGGAACTCCAATGTTCAGCATGTGTCTTTAGTTTGCAGGTTTTAGGAAGTATGGGTGTATGTATCCTTATTTCCACATTATTTTTATTATAAAATATTTTATAACAAAATAATAATGCTTGTTGATTTATCCTTTAATAAATAGCAAATGAATTCAGTTTGTATGCGTTGCCCAATTATGTATTGTACCAGGCGCTGGGCAAAATAAATAAAAAAAATTGCAGATTTTATACAGCATACCAAAAGATTCCTGGTCTTTTATCCTATATTCTTCCCTTATGACCCATTCACTCATGTGCATTGTGGCAATGCATTCTAAAATGCAAGCCTTAGGCCCCTTTCACACAGGCATCAACAGATAAAAAAACTGACCTCAATGCATCTCTATGGAAAAATAGATGTAAACAGATTATCATCCTTTATAAGGATAAGTGGAAGTTCCACTTTTGGGTGGAACTTCGCTTTAAGGACTAAAAAGACTCCCTTCGTTTGTTTATCATTCCATGCCTATGTTTATTTTATTTTTTTGTCATTAGCATCCAGCGCACTCCCCTTTTTTGCGCATGGGTACATTTAGTTTATTAATGCTCTTTACAAATCTCTTACTAGTTACTGAAATATTGATGTACTGTATACTGGATCAGGTTTTTCAGTGACTGTGTGAAAGAACCCTCAGGCTGGGTTTACACCATCATCGCATGCGGCTCCCAGCAGGGGTCCGGTGCGTCCTGGTTCACCGTTTCAGGTCCGATTTCAGCCCGAATTTTTGGCTGAATTTAGACCTGAAACAGACCAAAAGACGCACAGGGCTCCTGTGCAAATTTGCACTGGCGCCGCAGCAGAGATATTTGAACCAGCTCCATAGAGAGCCAGTCAAAATCTCCTGCTATTGCAAATTGGATGCCGGGAAGTCATACTAGTGAAAATGGAACCTTAGTCTACGTTTCCACTATTGCGACCCCAAATTTGCACTATTTAGAGTGCAGCTTTGAGCCAACTTTACACTCTCTCTGGATCAAAGTCACATCAAAGCATTGCATGTACCTCTTCAAAGTTGCATAGATGGGAACGGGTGCCATTGAAATCAATGGACTGTGACTTGTCATGCAACTTTTGTGTCCAAAGTCGCACTAGTGGAAGCAGAGCCTTATGCCCTGTACACACGGTCGGACTTTGTTCGGACATTCCGACAACAAAATCCTAGCATTTTTTCCGATGGATGTTGGCTCACACTTGTCTTGCATACACACGGTCACACAAAGTTGTCGGAAAATCCGATCATTCTGAACGCGGTGACGTAAAACACGTACGTTGGGACTATAAACGGGGCAGTGGCCAATAGCTTTCATCTCTTTATTTATTCTGAGCATGCGTGGCACTTTGTCCGTCGGATTTGTGTACACACGATCGGAATTTCCGACAACGGATTTTGTTGTCGGAAAATTTTATAGCCTGCTCTCAAACTTTGTGTGTCGGAAAATCCGATGGAAAATGTGTGATGGAGCCCACACACGGTCGGAATTTCCGACAACAAGGTCCTATCACACATTTTGCGTCGGAAAATCCGACCGTGTGTACGGGGCATAAGTGTAGTTACCTGTACTATGATCATTGTAGACTGAGCTGAGACCCCAGAGCACTTCCAGCTACACTGACAGTCCCCCCCCATGTCCATCTCCCTTCTCCTGCGCACAGCTATAGTGTATATGTGCCCTGCACCTCCCATCCCCCGTGTGGATAGGGCTTTTTATTTCTTCATTTTGGCATGAATTAGGATGTACAATGAGAGAACGCTGGGCAGGAACCTATAATCAGCTCCTCCCATCCTATATACGCCCACTGGCTACACAGGAACAGTGCCCCTTCCTTGGAAGTGATGTCACTAGCTTTCAGTAATCACACCCACTGGCTGCTTTTAGGCTCAGAAGGAAGTAGAATTGAAGTCATGTGACGGCACTGGATACTGCAAAATAAAGGTAGAAAAAACATGATTTTTTCATTTTGAGGCATAAAGCTGAACTTGGCTCACATTAATGATTGTAGGGGAGAATTTAAGTGTTAGGGTGGACTTCCACTTTAAGCTTTGACAATCAAACCTGGAACCCGATTGTTTCTATGCAGAGCTGCACCAGATTTTGCACTCCAGTTTTAGTAAATCAACCCCACAGTTTGCTTATGGGAAATGAAGAAGAATAAAAAACAGCAAGCAAATTGGGTCATCGCCCTTTTCTATCCTCCTGTCAGTATGTAACCTATGAGGGTACTTTTAGATAAGCGTGCATGTTTTCAAGGCAGATCTGAGTGGAAACTCCTGTGTAAGGATGGCGATACACAGTTTGAATCTTGGCTGGTTCAGCAGGAATTCGAACCGTTAATGAGCAGTCTGGATGTACCAAGTAGATCGATCAATCAACTTGGGTAAAACAAGCCTGCTGGATTCCCTTGTGATTATCGCTAGCGACTGCTATAGCTGCTAGCGAAAACCACTATCTTCTCCCAGCGGGGACGGCTTCCCCTGCCCTCACGCCGGTAGAAGACCGTGGCCCTGCAGTAGGGATTCCTGCATCAACACTGTCTGTGTTAATGGGGGAATAGAGTTAATTTCTTTCCTGCAACCTGTGGTTGCAGGAAAGAAATTTGCGCCGTGTATAGCCTGCCTTAGTTATAAGCAAGCGGATTTAAATGGACATGCATTGGATTACCTCTGAATCTCACTAGGTCCAACCCCCCCAAAAAATGGAAAAGATTGCATCCTTTTCAGTTTTTGTTTCTGTGATGATAAAAGGATGTAAACTGGTGTATGTCCCAAGACTTAACCTAGATTCAGGTTCAGGCTGGAAGTAGTAATACCTGAACAGACATAAATGCCACAAAAGTGAGATCTGTTCCATTCTGCTTTGATGCATGTTATCTGTTTACCAATACCCTGCTGATTGGAAGGAACGCTGCTCGTCTGAAGGGCCCCTAAAACACGTGCACTCTGTCACAGAACACAGCAAGATCCTCAACCTCCACTGCAATCAAACTTGATCATGGACAAATTTCAAAATAGACTCCAGCCTGCTCATTGGACAATGAAGGAGCAGAGTGCAGCACTAATTATGTCATCACTCTGATCTCTTCTCCCTCCAACCTGTTTACTGTCTCAGACTGCTGCCTTGCCCTCTCCTAATCGAAAGTGTTGCTGTACTGGGGGTACAGGTAGCTGATAACACAGCAAATATAGGTATTTATGCTAGCTGCAAAAAAAACTACATTCAGCCTGGGTTCACACATGTGTGGTGCGAATTGAAGCTCAGGTTTCACTGGGAAGATAAAAATCTGTTGTTCAGAGATATCACTGCGTTCTAGCTCCGGATCAGTGAGCAGGGAGAGGGAGAGGGAGGGAGGAGGGGGAGGTGTAGTGAGGAGAAGGAGAAAATCCTTGTTCAGAACGCAATGCATCTGCGAATCAGATGCGTTCCCATGGGAGGTAATGGGCTTGTAATTCGCACCGCAATGCCCAAAAAACGCACACGTGCAACGCACATATGTGAACCAGATACATTCAAATGAATGTATTTTAAAATGCCCTGCGAATTGGATGCCGTGTAAGCCGCATCTAATTCGCATAGGTGTGAACGGGGGCTTAAAGATTTTTATGAATACATGATTGTATTAAATCGTTCTTTTTATAATTGTTTGGTATTCAGCTTTAGCAATTTTTTTGTACATCCTTTAATAAACAAGGTTACTAAATTTAGCCCAAGTTTCCAGTTTTAAAGCCAAAAATGTCATTGCGTGTTGTGGGTTTTTTAATTGTAGAGGATCATGCAGCTGTTTCCTCTATTCCACAGCTGGGGAATTCACACACTAGACTAGATCTTTAGGAACATGCAAAAAAAAAAAAAAAAAAATCTTTGTGACTAATAACCGTATTGAAGTATTTAGCGAATCCAATCAGAAATAAACATTCGTGTACATGTACACTCTGTACAAGAAAGTACAGTCGTAATAATTAAGACCCAAGTCGTAATGCCCTTATATTGCATTACCTGCTTATTAATATAGTTTTGCATTTGTCTGCAAAGTAGGGTAATCATGAGAAAATGACAGACTGTCTAAGCCAGCCAACATTTTTATTCTCCGTATTGACTGGCTGTGTAATTAGCCTGTCTGTTTATATCGGCTGCCTTTTGGAACATAGAACTCATCCAGGGAACCAAGGGAGAACTGTGTATTAAAGCAATCCATACAAATGAAAGTACAAATGTTGGGAAATAACTTTTCCCTGGAGATGAAGCACACAGGAAGAAGGAGTAATGGTGAAAGCATTAGGCTTGCAAATTCCTATTGGTCTGAGGATGCTGGTATCAATTAGTTGCAGAAGAGAAATGGTGTTTTCTGATGGGACTAAAACCGCTTAATAGCCCGAAAATTCTAGAACTGCAAAAGACATCACAGTGGGCTAACTCAATCGGCTTAAATAATCTCTTTAAGATTACTTTGAAAATAATGCGCGTTTATCACCTGTGATCGGTGGTCCCTGTCACTTGGGAGCTACAACCGTAACACCCCGCGTTGCTGCGCTGGGGCTTGGAGCTCAGGGGAAAAAAAAACACATCTCTAAAGGACCTCGCAGTGTGACTGCACATTGATTTATTCCAGCAGCAATTGGATTCAGCAGCTATCGAGGATGAAAGGGATGTTTATATAGGGCAGGCATCAGTGTCAGGTTGATAAAGATGTAATTAGTACACTGCGGTATGGGGCGATATAAAATCTCTGGAACAGATCTAGGTGGTTGGATGTAACTTTGATGGAGTAGAGATAACGAAGGATTGAATAAGGAAGAAAACCCCATGCAGTGTTCCTTACATAACCCAGTATCATGTTGTGCAATTAGGCTTTGTTATTTTCATATAAAAAGCAGAAAATAAAGCAATTCCTTGCATTGCATTATATTCCGAGACTACATTAAAGTGAACCTGTGCCAGTCTATGAACATTAAAGTATTTACTTATTCCAGACAAGCAATAAAAGCTCTTTAAAATAAGCTGCGACTGACCTCTGTAGCTGTAGGCATTATAAAGAAATGAATCTTCAAAGATCACAAAGGCAATCATCCCAACTTTTGAATTTGATAAAGAGGGACATCCTTGGTCGATGAAGACAAGGTTAAAATTGTGCTGATTATTGGGCGAGGCTCAAATGAGCATGGTTACATAGCGTGGAAGTGTACATACTATATACAGTACACTTCTATATTTAAAAAAAGATACAATTAGTGATACAAAAATTGATTAAAACATCTAAAAATCAACTCTGCAGGGCCCTGTATTCATCTCCATTATTGTGCAAAAAAGTTGAAATCACCATAGACATTTAAAAGTAATATAAATCTGAAAATGTGTGCTTTGCGCAACATTGAAGGCATACAAGTTGATTGACTGTGCACTTTGCAAGATCATTTGCCCTCATTTTCCCCAGAGATTATGGTGAATGTGGTAAAATGATGATTTCCATCTAATTCTGTACAAGCAAAAATGCATTTTTTTAAAAAATTATTTTATCTTGCACCTGATTGGGTATTCTTTTACAAAGTGAAGCTTCACTCCCTCCACTAAGCTCTGGGGAAGATGAGTGCAACTGCCCTTTTGTAGGCAAGGGTCATTTTGTTGCTCCTTTACCCTCCCTGGCGGTTTTCCAGAGTGTGGCTCGGGGTTACATTTCAGTACCATTAGCAGCAACCCCCGAGCCACACTTGGGATTGCATTGCAGGATCCTGGTGCAGGTTACTTACCTTGTACCCAGGATCCTGCGATGTCCCCCCGCTGTGTTCTCCGCCCGATGCCTCTGTGTGCCAGGCTCTGTTCCCTGCGAGCGTCGCGACGCACGGGAGCAGAGCCCGGCGGCAAATTCAAAAAATAGAAATTTCATAACGCATACAGTACACTGTAATCTTACAGATTACATTACTGTATGAAATCATTTCACATCCCATTTGTCCCCAGTGCTTTGTCCAATGCCCTGCATGCAGTTTTATATTATATATACTGTTCTTTCTGCCTGGAAACTGGAGATTGTCCATAGCAACTAAAAAGTGTCCCTTTTACGTCAAAAGTGGTTTTAGACCAGCTAGAAAACAGAGATAGTATATTAGAACACTTGCAGAATTGAGCGATAGTGAATTCTGGGGAAATTCATTTTATTATTATTTTTTATAATTATTTATAGTTATTTATAATATTATAATATATAGTTACATAGTTACATAGTAGGTGAGGTTGAAAAAAGACACAAGTCCATCAAGTCCAACCTATGTGTGTGATAATGTGTCAGTATTACATTACATATCCCTGTATATTGCGGTCATTCAGGTGATTATCTAATAGTTTCTTGAAGCTATCAATGCTCCCCGCTGAGACCACCGCCTGTGGAAGGGAATTCCACATCCTTACCGTTCTTACAGTAAAGAACCCTCTACGTAGTTTAAGGTTAAACCTCTTTTCTTCTAATTGTAATGAGTGGCCACGAGTCTTATTAAACTCTCTTCTGCGAAAAAGTTTTATCCCTATTGTGGGGTCACCAGTACAGTATTTGTAAATTGAAATCATATCCCCTCTCAAGCGTCTCTTCTCCAGAGAGAATAAGTTCAGTGCTTGTAACCTTTCCTCATAACTAAGATCCTCCAGACCCTTTATTAGCTTTGTTGCCCTTCTTTGTACTCTCTCCATCTCCAGTACGTCCCTCCTGAGGACTGGTGCCCAGAACTGGACAGCATACTCCAGGTGCGGCCGGACCAGAGACTTGTAGAGCGGGAGAATTATCGTTTTATCTCTGCAGTTGATCCCCCTTTTAATGCATGCCAATATTCTGTTTGCTTTATTAGCAGCAGCTTGGCATTGCATGCCATTGCTGAGCCTATCATCCACTAGGACCCCCAGGTCCTTTTCCATCCTAGATTCCCCCAGAGGTTCTCCCCCCAGTGTATAGATTGCATTCATATTTTTGCCACCCAAATGCATTATTTTACATTTTTCTACATTGAACCTCATTTGCCATGTAGTCGCCCACCCCATTAATTTGTTCAGGTCTTTTTGCAAGATTTCCACATCCTGCAGAGAAGTTATTGCCCTGCTTAGCTTAGTATCGTCTGCAAATACAGAGATTGAACTCTTTATCCCATCCTCCAGATCATTTATGAACAAATTAAATAGGATTGGTCCCAGCACAGAACCCTGGGGGACCCCACTACCCACCCCTGACCATTCTGAGTACTCCCCATTTATCACCACCCTCTGAACACGCCCTTGTAGCCAGTTTTCAATCCATGTACTCACCCTATGGTCCATGCCAACGCACCTTATTTTGTATAGTAAACGTTTATGGGGAACTGTGTCAAATGCTTTTGCAAAATCCAGATACACCACGTCTACGGGCCTTCCTTTATCTAGATGGCAACTCACCTCCTCATAGAAGGTTAATAGATTGGTTTGGCAAGAACGATTCTTCATGAATCCATGCTGATTACTGCTAATGAAATCATTCTTATTACTAAAATCTTGTATATAGTCCCTTATCATCCCCTCCAAGAGTTTACATACTATTGATGTTAGGCTAACTGGTCTGTAATTCCCAGGGATGTTTTTTGGGCCCTTTTTAAATATTGGTGCTACATTGGCTTTTCTCCAATCAGCTGGTACCATTCCAGTCAATAGACTGTCTGTAAATATTAGGAACAATGGTCTGGCAATCACCTGACTGAGTTCCCTAAGTACCCTCGGATGCAAGCCATCTGGTCCCGGTGATTTATTAATGTTAAGTTTCTCAAGTCTAATTTTAATTCCGTCCTCTGTTAACCATGGAGGTGCTTCCTGTGATGTGTCATGAGGATAAACACTGCAGTTTTGGTTACTGAAGCCCCCCGATTCACTTGCGAAGACTGAGGAGAAGAATAAATTCAATACCTTTGCCATCTCCCCATCCTTTGTAACCAGATGTCCTTCCTCATTCTTTATGGGGCCAATATGGTCTGTCCTCCCTTTTTTACTGTTTACATACTTAAAGAATTTCTTGGGATTTCTTTTGCTCTCCTCTATGATTTTGTGTTTCAAACTTTATCATGCCCAGGATATCTACTAGACTCTTGTTTGGACAGATTTAAGTGTGTTATTGCTAAGACTTTCAGGCCAAATTTCTATGCAAAACAATTGTACTGCTTTGAGACGCAAAAATTTAACATACCGCCAGGGTGGATACAGTTGTTGCTTCTTTAAAACCCTTTCAGGAAGGAGAATGATTTAATTTCCTACTGACAGGATCATATAAACACATGGGGTCACATGTCTAACATGGTAGTCAAACCTGGGAAGTGGGAAGTTAGGCACCAGGAGAAAGAGAGATGACCCAAGGAACTTTTATTTTCCAACAAATCCTAGAGATGGGCACCCCTACAGGACTATTGGGTATATTGAGGTACACCACCATTTGAAACGGAACTGTTAAATGATTGATAAGATTTAAAAGACTTGTGAAGGAACCTATCAGTGCATTTTAAAAAGTAGTGCATACACTCCTTTGGTGCATTGCAATTTTAGCCCATTCAAAATGAATGAGCTTGAAATTGCACTGCACAGACCTGCATGTGAATTGCACAGGAACGCACAGTGCATTCCTGTGTGATTCAACTCCAGGCATGGTGTGAACCAATGATCTAAAAATTTAGACAGAAGTAATAAAAAGTGGGGTTTACTGACTGATGGCATCTCCTTTTTTATGTAGCTATACTGTGAGAAATTGGGCAGTGCAGTTTAAAACCCAATTTCTCACAGTCAGGACAGCTGTGCTACATGAAAAAACAGACATTAGACTTTACATTGCAGTTAATGTGACTGGGCTTACTTGCAGTCCCCTGAGAATCCAGATCCACTGCCACCATATTGTTATTGCAACTCATGTGTGCAAACCAGAAGAACCTGGGAATGATCATCCTCGAGGCCGACCACACCCCCTCCCGCCCACTCAAATGACAGGATCTCACAGTCAGGCTCTGCCTCTAGCCCGAGTGAGTGCTCATTGAGAGCCGCTGAATAGCTGCTGAGAGAGGAGGGGGGAGGAGCGGGGGAGGGGGGGAGTTGGAGAAAGGCTTTTATTATTTTTTTTTCTGCACTCTGTTCAGATTGCCCAGGCCCCCTCCTGGTGGCCGGGCCCAGTACAACAGGGCCAGTTGTACTGGCTTATCAGCAGCCCTGCATATAACTGTTCACTTATATGCTTTGTGAACTGAATGGAAAACGTAATAAATACTACGTGGTTAAAAAAATGAAAACCAGCAACTCTCTGACCTTTTTGTGGTGTAATCACAGAAATATTTATATATAACTAGAAAGAACTATGGTCCTTTTTCTTTAAATCACAATCTGCCAATGCACCAACATGTCAAATAAGCTCAGCAGAGCAGAAATAGACAATATTAATTGTAAGGAACCAGTATAACATGGACAGCACATTTGGCTGCTATATTTACTCCAGCCATTGTGTAACAGTTATACCCTTATTAAAACCCTTTAAATATAGATTTTGATCATCGTATCTCTCTGAAATACCCAATCTTGGAAGCATGACAGAAGTACCTTCTGTTCCTATTTTAGGCTCTGTAGTCATATGGTTGACCAATTGCTCTCCTTCAATTACTTAAATGAGAATGAATACTATATAAATAATTGTAGTGATGAAGAGTGTCTGCATGCTAATATTAGGTAATTCTGAGAAGATGAATGCAATACTAGATATCATAGGCCCTTTTATAAAGCTTTGGATAGAGTATACAATAATTGGAACCTGTGTCATGTTTTTACAGTGTTCATGTCTGAAATGGAGGGGATTGCCAATCGTCCCCTGATGTGACCTTTCCAGGTGACTCCTCCTATTTCCTTCTTCAGCAAATGTGAGGAAGTCAAGGGAAAGTTCCTCAATGGAAACAAAGTAGCAGTAACATCCTGACAGGGGTTCCAACTCTTCCACACTTCAAAACTAAAAATAAAAAAAGTTTGGCTGGATTTGGGTTTGAACCAGTAGCTAACATTTTTCATTGTGCCAGGATGTTTGCGATTTTGCACACTTGTCTCTTAATTTTGTCTACGTTGCCTGATTTTCTCATCAGTTGTATTCTGTATAGCTGGCCTGTGGGAAAAAGAGGGGTGTAATTGCAGAACCCAATATGGTTCAAGTCAACCTTTTTGTAGTCCAGTTTAGAGAACACTGTCCAACCTCCATTCAAATGCCAAGACAAAAAAATGCTCATCTACATCATAACATCAGAGTATAAAGATGCTTTTCATAGAGGATCGCTTGGCCTAACCCAGATCACAAGGATAACTTGCCACAAATTTGTAGCAGTGTTGTTAACTTGCTGCACATTTTCACCGGCAAGTTGTACACTTGCAGAGCACTTGAATCACAAGTTCTATTTGACGCTTTTCCAATTTGTAGCAAATCTGGGTGGCATGTCTTTAGCAAGAGTAAAGTTGCAGTGGTGAGTCTACAGCAAGAGCTCTGCAATTCTACAGCATGAAAATTCAGCCACAGTGACCCCCTGTGGTGGGATGACTATTGCACAGCATAACTGAACCAGAACTTGCAGCAGATTTGCAGAATGTTTGCAAAGAAAGTTGATCTGGGGTCATGCAATGCGGACTTGCTGCAATTGTGAAACAAACTTGTAAAGTCTAGCAATAGCTTAGCAAGTCATTTTTAAACTTGCAGCTCAATTGCTTGCTATCTGGGAAGTAGTTATAGTAAAATGTTTCTTTGTGTATGCAGCGCATATAAACAAAGTGTCATCTATCACAACACAACCTATAAATAACAATATTTCCATAATATATGATAGCCAACGGGGGCTAAAAATATACCGCTGTCTAAAGAAAGCTGCAGTTTATGAAGGGACCTCCCAGAGTGGGATTATACAAATATCACAAATATTCACAAACCATGCAGTGCTTATCCATTCTCTAAATACCTTGGGCTCCTTTTTTCACTGTAGATCAGCATTCTGCATTAGCAGCAGAAGATTAGCAATTTA
Source organism: Lithobates clamitans (assembly GCA_037952925.1). NCBI lineage: Eukaryota > Metazoa > Chordata > Amphibia > Anura > Ranidae > Lithobates > Lithobates clamitans. Next base: position 27,596 of record JBBGZY010000282.1, read on the forward strand.
ACACGTCACCCATATTAAATGCCAAGTACAACAAACAACCTTGAGATGCCTCACTTAGTGAAAGCCCATGGGTAGTGAGGATGAGTGCAGATTAATATTCAGATACAGTGTACATTTTTTCTTTGTGCCAGAATGGCCTCTGGCATGGTGACGACAAATGCGTTTTCCCATTCCGATAACATGAAAATAAAATAAAGTGTGCCATTGTCTATATGTATGCGCGTCTACATATTTACATGTATGTATGTTTAATGTTTATATGGAGGTGCAGTATGTCATCTTAAAGTATATAAAAATATGTGGCCAAGTCCAGGATCAACTATCATAAAGCATATGGCACCACCATTCCTCAAATATGTATACCGAAACATTTTAGGAGGTATGGGACTTTATGGGTGCACTTGATATGAATCCATATAACACAATTTTATATATAAAAAATATAATTTTATTAAATCACATAAAGATTGATTAAAAACATTTCATACAATACATCCGCATCCACCTATGTGAACGTGACACTACTTTCAATATTATTTTGCTGTTTCCACGTTTATAATTCTACATGTATCACCGTAAGACTTCTTCAGGAAAAATACGTAGAATCTCATCTACTAGGTAAGCAAACCTGTCGGATGAAAATGATAGACATATTTGTGCTATATATGTACAAACTCATTGTATATTCAAAGCATAAGATATAAGGATGCATCTGTATATATTGTACTTTTAATATACAATGAGTTTGTACTTACATATCACAATTATGTCTGATTTTCATCTGATATGTTCGTTTACTTATTTAGTAGATGGGATTCCACGTCTTTTTCCTGAAGAAGCCTTATGGCGAAACATGTAGAATTATAAACGTGGAAACAGCAAAATAATATTGAAAGTAGTGTCACGTTCACATAGATGAATACGGATGTATTGTATGAAATGTTTTTATCAATCTTTGTGATGTAACCACTTAAGGACCAAGCCTCTTTCTGAGATTTGAAATAAAAGAGAATAAAATAGCGGTCGTTGCAATACTTTGTTGAACTGTATCTGTGCAGCGGTCTTACAAGCACACTTTTTTTTTGAAAAAGTACACTTTTTTAAAATTATAAAATAAGACAACAGTAAAGTTAGCCCAATTTTTTATATTGTGAAAGATATTGTTAAGCCGAGTAAATTGATACCCAACATATCATGCTTCAAAATTGCGCCTGCTCGTGGAATGGTGACAAACTTTTACCCTTAAAAATCTCCATAGGCGACGTTTAAAAAATTCTACAGGTTGCATGTTTTGAGTTACAGAGGAGGTCTAGGGCTAGAATTATTGCTGTCGCTCTACCGATTGCAGCAATACCTCACACGTGTGGTTTGAATACCGTTTTCATATGCGGGCGCTACTCACGTATGCATTCCTTCTGATGGAACACTGATGAAAACAAACTGGCAGGGGTTATAACTCTCCCTTACTTTATCCAAAATGAAAGAAAACATTTTGCCTTGAGTTCTACAATTAAAGAATCGGGTATACATGTAGGAGTTTCAGCTTCTTCCCAGGCGTGTGTCCTTGTGTATGTCATAGGACACATCACAGTGCCAATTTACTGCAATGCACACTACCTTTATAGTAACAGGATAGGGGTGCAACGGATCAAAAAAATCACGGTTCGGATCGTTCCTCGGATCAGAGTCACGGATCGGATCATTTTCGGATCATTTTCGGATCAACAAAAAAAATATATATCCACATCTCCCCCACTGTAATACATCCACATGTCCCCCCCACTGTAATACATCCACATGTCCCCCCACTGTAATACATCCACATGTCCCCCCACTGTAATACATCCACATGTCCCCCCACTGTAATACATCCACATGTCCCCCCACTGTAATACATCCACATGTCCCCCCACTGTAATACATCCACATGTCCCCCCACTGTAATACATCCACATGTCCCCCCCACTGTAATACATCCACATGTCCCCCCCACTGTAATACATCCACATGTCCCCCCACTGTAATACATCCACATGTCCCCCCCACTGTAATACATCCACATGTACCCCCCACTGTAATACATCCACATGTCCCCCCACTGTAATACATCCACATGTCCCCCCCACTGTAATACAGCCACATGTCCCCCCACTGTAATACATCCACATGTCCCCCCACTGTAATACATCCACATGTCCCCCCCACTGTAATACATCCACATGTACCCCCACTGTAATACATCCACATGTCCCCCCACTGTAATACATCCACATGTCCCCCCACTGTAATACATCCACATGTCCCCCCACTGTAATACATCCACATGTCCCCCCACTGTAATACATCCACATGTCCCCCCCACTGTAATACATCCACATGTTCCCCCCACTGTAATACATCCACATGTCCCCCCACTGTAATACATCCACATGTCCCCCCCACTGTAATACAGCCACATGTCCCCCCACTGTAATACATCCACATGTCCCCCCACTGTAATACATCCACATGTCCCCCCCACTGTAATACATCCACATGTCCCCCCCACTGTAATACATCCACATATCCCCCCCACTGTAATACAGCCACATGTCCCCCCACTGTAATACATCCACATGTCCCCCCACTGTAATACATCCACATGTCCCCCCACTGTAATACATCCACATGTCCCCCCACTGTAATACATCCACATGTCCCCCCCACTGTAATACATCCACATGTCCCCCCACTGTAATACATCCACATGTCCCCCCACTGTAATACAGCCACATGTCCCCCCACTGTAATACATCCACATGTCCCCCCCACTGTAATACAGCCAAACGCCCCCCCCTCCACTGTAATACAGCCACACGCCCCCCCTCCACTGTAATACAGCCACACGCCCCCCTCCACTGTAATAAAGCCACACGCCCCCCCTCCACTGTAATACAGCCACACGCCCCCCCGCACTGTATACATTACAGTGCTGTTAGTCTGACCTGTCAAGAGAAGCCGGCGCCGCCAAGCCAGCCGCCGGACCCACGAGTTGAGGCATGCAGCTGAGCGCCGCCGGGTGTACCAAGATGGCCGCAGCTCCGGAGCTAGGCCGAAGCCGCGGCCTTTCCTAAAACCCGAGGCCGCGGAGCGCTCCGCGGATCGCGGGTGTGCCGATCCGAACAGCCTGGCCCGTTCGGATCACGGATCGGTGACGATCCGTTGCACCCCTATAACAGGAGGATGTAAATTGACTATTGTGATTGCCCTTTCATCCCTATTGGGGAGATTATGACCATTGTCAGAGAGACAAAGTATGGGGAATCCAACATTGTATGGCTGACAGGAGATGAGGGGATATATGTTGGAGAAGTTCACACGTTCAGATGATAACTTTAAAGGTGAGATTCCCCTCACTTTTAGGGAGATGTCTACTGACTTCTGTTATGCCTTTAGGACAGGAAGTCAAGGGAAGGCTCCCCAAAAAGACACAGCTATTGTACATTAACATCTTTATTAGTAGAGAGGGAAAGGCGTAGCACCTCTTAGATTTTTATTACAGAGATTTTCCCTAACTGTTTGGGAGATTGCCATTAATTTCTGTTGTGTGTTCAGAAGTGACCACAACATCACCACAGACCGTATTAATAGCACTTTTATTACTTTAGTGTGGAATGCTTCACTCTTGATGCTATAAGTAAACTTAGCCAACAGAAAGGGTGAATCTCCTAAATGGGGGCACAGACAGCAATAATAACCTAACAGGTGTTTTAATCCTTTTCCACTCTATCCAAAATTTGCTTTTACTTGTATTTGTGCAACAGGCCCCCAGCACCCCAATACTTACCTGAGCCCCATCTTGATCCAGCAATGTGCACAAGAGCCTAGGGTCTTCACGGACTCTCCCACCTCATTGACTGAGCTATTGGCTTCTGCTGCTGTGAATCACAGCCAGTGAGCCAATGAGGAGAGAGAGGGGGCAGGGCCAAGCCGCGGTTCCATGTCTGAATGAACACGCAGAGCCATGGCTCATGAACGAGCCTGCTTGAGTGCCCCCATAGCAAGCTGCTTGCTGTGGGGGCATTTGGCAGGAAGGAGGGGCCTAGAGCGCCGGCGAGAGACCAGAGAAGAGGAGGTTTATAACTGCTCTGTGCAAAACCACTGCACAAAGCAGGTAAGTATAATATGTAGAGGTCGACCGATATATCGGCCGATATTTGGCGTTTTTAAATTAATGGACATCGGCCAATTGTGCTGATAAAAAAGGCCGATTATAACTTCAGCACGACTTGCAAATGACTTCTGTAATAGAAGTCAATGCAAGTTGCCTGAAGTCTTCTGTGGAGAGACTTCTCTCCTCTCTGGGCAGCCTGCCAAGTCTGATAAAAGAAGCTGAAGAGATACAATGTTTCTACTTATCAATGAACTGAACTCAGTGTGTAGGAGTTCTCAGTTTAACCATTTAAAGACTAAATCTTTTCTGACACTTGTTGCTTACAAGTAAAAATCCTGTATTTTCTACTAGAAATTCACTTAGAACCCCCAAACATTATATATATATATATATTTTTTTTTAGCAGAGACCCTAGGAAATAAAATAGCGGTTGTTGCAATATTTTATGTCACACGGTACTTGCGCAGCGGTCTTTCAAACGCAATTTAAAAAAAAAAAAAATACACTAATGAATTAAAAAAAAAAAAACTAAGCAGTAAAGTTAGCCCATTTTTTTTCGTCCAAAAGTTTTGATTACCTGTTTTTGTGTATTTAATATTTAAGATATAGTTTTTTTTTTTTCTAATCTAATCTAAATTATACATAAAGTGAACTGATTGGAGGTTTGTTTTGTTTAATAAATGTTTAAATGTAAAACAATTTCTGTATTACTCATTAATTAAGACTACTTTCACACTGGAGCGGGCATGTGTTGACGGTAAAACACTGCTAGTTTTAGCTGCGTTTTACCGTCATTTTAGAGGCGCTATTCGGCTGCTAGCCAAGCGCTTATAACCCAGCTAGCGGCCGAGGAAGGGGTTAAATGCGCCCGTGAAGCGCCGCTGTCGAAGCGTTTTGCAGGCGCTTCGGCAGCGATGCGCATTCATTTCAATGGGCAGGAGTGGTGGAGCAGCGGTATACACCGCTTCAAAGATGCTGCTTGCAGGACTTTTTTTAACATCCTGCCAGCGCATCGCCTCAGTGTGACAGCACTCAGGGATATCACACTGAGACTGCAGGGGAGCCGTTTTGCAGGCACTTTACAGGCGCTATTTTTAGCCCAAAAGCACCTGAAAAACACCCCAGTGTGAAAGGGGTCTAACTTAGATTTTATGAGATGAAGGGGAAAAAAAAAAAGAAAAAAAAAATCGGCCTAACCTATCGGCCCAAAAAAATCGGCATCATATATCGGCCATCGGCCACCGCGATTCCTAAATATCAGCATCGGCCGGAGAAAAACCCATATCAGTCGACCTCTGATAACATGTTTGTTTTTTTGTTTTGTTTTTTAAATAGAGCGCCTATAATTACTTTAAATCTAAAATCCAGGAATTTAGCCACTTTGTAAAAAGTGGAGACACACATGAGTTAAGTACAAGGAGCTGCATGGCATCTCGTGGACTTATCTCTATTATTTACATTTGACAGGTTTATAACTCTGTTGAGAGACACTTGGGGGATCTGAGAGGAAAGAAACACACAGAGCACCTATGCCCACCCCTCCCCACTGCTGCCCATTTACAGAAGCCTTGATATTTTGTGAATGTGTTCACATAATGCCAAGGTTTCTGTGACTGGGCAAGGAGGAGGGGAGGGACAGGCATAGCAGCTGCAGCGACTCTCCTGTTTAAGATGTATAACTCAGAAGGATCATTGTTGGGCTCCCAGAACTACAGCGATAGCTACAGCTGTCTTCCAAGAGTACTATATAGCTGTTAGATAAAATTAATAGAGCCAAGACCAGGAGTTGTCATGCACCTCGCTGGACTTAACTCATAGTGGGGTTTATTTACTAAAGCTGAGGAGTGCAAAATCATTGCATAGAAACCAATCAGCTTCCAGGTTCTATTGCAAAAGCTTAATTGGACAAGCGGAGGTTAGAAGCTGATTGAGTTCTATGCAGAAGTGAGCCTGATTTTGCATTCTCCGGCTTTAGTAAATAAACCCTGTGTGCCTTCATTTTATTACAAAGGAGCTGAATTCACGAAAAAAAAAAAAAAAAAAAGCTTTTGCTGGAGTTCTGGTTTAAAATGTATTGAATTTTGAAAAAATGCGTAACTTCATAATTTTTTTTTTATGCTGGTCATGCAGCTGTAGTTGCATTTAAAGTGAAGCTCCACCCAAAAGTGGAAGCTCTGCTCGTTTGCCTCCTCCCCTGCCAAGTTTGGCACCTGTCAGGGGGGAGAGGCTACCTGGTTTTGACCCATACCCACTCCCACTTCCGGCTGGCTTCACTGCGGCCCCCTCCCCCTTCCTTGTGCCATTCACAAAGCGCAGCGTGCTTCGCACATGCGCAATAGGGAACTGGCTTTACTGCTGGTTACCTTTAACCGAGATGGCGGCAGCAGCAGCAGCACCCGAGAGTCAATTTAAATATCGGCTCGGGTGAAGACACTGCTGGATTCGTGGACAGTTAAGTGTCCTAATATTACAAGATTTTTTCTGAAGGAGCCTGGAGCTCCTCTTTAATATAATTTAAACACACATGTTTCCATTAGTCCAATAGTCCAAAAATTTTATATGAGCATATAGAAAATTTGCTACATTATGTGCATTTCTTCAGTTCTGTTTTACACACCTTGTTCACTGGCGTAGTATTATTAGCAGTTAAGATATGGAGATGCTGAATCTGTGCAAGACATCAACAGTTAAGTTGGATGTTACAAATGCACAAGACGGTATCGCTGCAGGCATACATGATCCCTAAACTGCGGCTGAGAGACCATGGCTGTAATTGTGTTAAGTAATGATTTCTATATAGCTAAATATAAATGGACCATGATTCATGTGCTGTCTAAAGATGGAGCTTTGCCCTGATGCAAGAATTCACTTAAAATAATGAAAGTTGAGCAAATGCCCACTGTTCAGATTGATACCAGAACATAGACACGATTGAAGTGCTTCTATTTATTTATTTATTTCACAGATCCATTTATGTTTGTAGCTAATGAGGAATGTTCAGTAAATTCCTGGCTTGTTTTCTCTTTCCTTTCATTGGCACCCAACTCAGGTGTGCCTAATTTTATATTATTTTTATACTTTTGCTCTCAAGGCTTAGTATGGTCCCTCAAATGCTTAAAGCGGAGCTCCGCCGAAATTTTTTTTTTTTTTAAAGTCAGCAGCTACAAATACTGCAGCTGCTGACTTTTAAAACATGGACACTTACCTGTCCAGGGCGCCCGCGATGTCGGCACCCGAGGCCGAACCGTCTCTCGGTCCTCGGGTGCTGCTGCCTCCATCTTCGGTAAGGGAATCAGGAAGTGAAGCCGTGCGGCTTCACTTCCCGGTTCCCTACTGCGCATGCGCGAGTCAAGCAGCGCAATACGGATGGTCCCTGCTGTCTCTGGGACCCGTGTGTTTCCCAGCAGACAGCGGGGAGGGAGCAGGAAGTGGCGTAAATAACCGCAGATTCTGCGGCTATCTATGCTGGAAGTGGGTACAGATACCTGTAATATACTGGTATCTGCACCCCCCTCTCCCCTGAAAGGTGCCAACTGTGACACCGGAGGGGGGGAGGGATCCGATGAGTGGAAGTTCCACTTTTGGGTGGAACTCCACTTTAAAGTGGATGTAAACCCAATGTCATCCTTTCTAAACTACTGCCATAGGGGCTATCTGCCATAGGGGCCTCCTGCATGTATCTTTACCTGTCAAATGTCTCCCCTCTGTCTGTTAGACAGAGGGGAGACATGAGACCCGAAAAACTGCAGATTCTGTGGGCGGGTCTGTTGTCTCAAGCTCGGTGGGTGGAGTCGTGATGTCAGTAGACTCCCCGGCCACCTCTACACTCCCCTTGTCAATATGCATTTTCTCCTGTGTATTTCTAACACTGAACTTCTGCTATGATCTCTAACATCCAGTGAAAAGACAGGAAAGTAACCACATGACTTCAGCATGCCAAATCATGCTGAGGTGTGGAACAGCCAATCCTTGCAGAGCTGCTGAAGAAAGGAGTGGGGAAGGGAACTGAAAAATAATGCCTGTGTCTTAGGCTGTCACTCACAGCAAGGGGGAGTATTTGACAAACCCACAACAGTAAAATCAGTCTGTATATGCAGAAAAGCATGCTTGTTATACTCACTGTGGAACCTAAGAGGTTAATACTCAGCATTGTGTAAAAAGGCTGTTTGATCCTGTCTTCTCTGGTCCTCCCCTTCTTCCACTGTCCACAATCCATCTGCTGCTAGTACAGAGCCTTGGGGGCACTCTGCACATGCTGTTTGGTGTGTATTGATAGAGGTTTTTTTCTTTTTTCTTGAGCGGGTGCATGTGATCGGCACAGGGCCAGGTCTAGACAGAGGGTCAGGGGGCATGCAGCCTCATAGGACAGTCAGAGGAAAATGAAAACTCCTCCTACAAGCTTTTATTTCTTTCTTTCTTTCATTTTTTTATTTAAAGATGTGTCACAGGTACAATAAAAAGATAACGTCTCAGTAAAGTCAATCAGGGTCAAGCTTATAAGGCACAACCAAAGCTAAAAACTGTATTGCGAAAGATTAAGGCAAATGTTAAATGCGGTAAGAGATACAAAACAATCATACCTAAATGTATAGAACCTTTCGAGCATGTTGTGTGGTTTTTTTTTTTTGGGGGGGGGGGGTGATCCCAAGTTGCCCAAGGAAGTCTAAAATGGGGTAGCTTACACATGTCTGTACACCCCATGTTTTTTACTTATTTGTTGTGAGAGAAATAGAGGAGATCAGATGAAGAAGGAATGAGAGGTAAGAATAGAAGAGGCGAGAGGGGAGAAAAAAGAAAAAAGTGAGAGAAGTTAGAGGAGAGCTAGGGAGGGTGGTAGGGATCACCTCCAAAGAGCAGAAATCAACAGCGTAAGTCAGAATGTCTGTGAATTTATGTATGAGCTTAAGCACTAGTTGAAAGAAAGTTGCAAGCGTAAGACACTCCCAAAAAATATGTAGGAGGGTACCCGAATGAAGGCCACAATGCCAACAGCGATATGTCTGGTGAGGGAATATCTTTGCCAGAACTGAATGAGTTCTATACCAACGCGTCATCATTTTGTATGTGGTCTCCTGATTGTTGCTGCTGAGGGAGGATTTCTAATAAATAAAATAAAAATATGTGTTCTTTTTGGGGTTCAGTAAAGGTAACTTGCAAGTCTCTCTCCCATTTTGCTAAGAAAGGGTCTTAAGTGGCATGGAGATCCAGCAGAGACTTATAGGAGTTTGATAAGGAACTCTGGATCGGGCCATGACCAAAACAAAGTTCTTCAAAAGAGTGGAGCTTACAGACAAAAAGGGCCGGTTTAGACAATGAACCCCGCGTGACCAATTGGAGTTATTGGAGATGGGAAACTGCTCATTGAAGAAAGTTGGAAAACCTGTTCAGTTCCGCTAAAGTGGGGCCAATCAACAGATGAGTGAATAAATGGGTAACGTGGATTTTCCTAGCCCGCAGTAGGCCAGGAAGCGGAGCCTTGGCCACCTCCTGTTCCAGCAATACCCAGAGTTTCAGGTCGCTGCGTCGGCACCAGTCCATGACCCTGGTCATATGTGCCACAGTATAATAGAGGGCCAAGTCCGGGAGACCCAACACGCCTTTCAGCTTAGGACGTAACAGCAACATTCTGCTAAGATGCCAAATGAATTTGATAAATACCGAACGCACCACATGAAAAAAGGCTTGAGGTATTTTTACCGGCAGTGCCAGCAATAAGTACAGGAGTCTGGGTATCGCGTTTATCTTTAGTACGTTACAGCAGCCAAACCAGGAAAGGGCCAGAGAGTCACACTTTTTAAGGTCAGCGGCCAGTGTTGACAGGAAAGGCTGATAGTTGAGAGGAAGCACAATTTGGGTTCACAGGAATTTTCGTTCCCAAATATTGAATCGAGCGGGCAGCCCATTTGAATGGGAAAAAAGGGTGTAAGCTCTCTCTGGTAGCGTCTCATAGGGAGATATTTAAGGCCTCTAATTTTTGTAAGTTCTTCCACCCCAAACTCGCTCATCCATGTCTTTATGAACCTTGCTTTGCGCACTGGTGCGCAGTCATGTTGGAACAGGAAGGGACCATCAAACTGTTCCCATAAAGTTGGGAGCATGAAATTGTCCAAAATGTCTTGGTGTGTTGACGCCTTAAGAGTTCCCTTCACTGGAACTAAGGGGCCAAGCCCAACCCCTGAAAAACAACTCCATACCATAATCCCCCCTCTACCAAATGATTTAGACCAGTGCACAAAGCAAGGTCCATAAAGACATGGATGAGCGAGTTTAGGGTGGATGAACTTGACTGGCCTGCACAGAGTCCTGACCCCAACCTGATGGAACATATTTGGGATGAATTAGAGTGGAGATTGCGAACCTGGCCTTTTCGTCCACATCAGTGCCTGACCTCACAAATGCGCTTTTGGAAAAATGGTCAAACATTCCCATAGACGCACTCCTAAACCTTGATAACAGCCTTCCCAGAAGAGTTGAGGCTGTTATAGCCGCAAAGGGTGGGCCAACTCAATATTGAACCCTACAGACAGACTAACACTGGGATGCCATTAAAGTTTGTGTAAAGGCAGGTGTCCCAATACTTTTAGTAATTTAGTGTGTGTGCGTGTATATATGTATGTATGTGTGTGTGTGTGTGTGTATATGTGTATATATATATATATATATATATATATATATATATATATACATATATATATATATATATATATATACATATACATATACACACACACACATATATTTAATTTAATATATATATATATTTAATATATTTATACACACACATTTCATTGTGATGTGTATGCAGGGCTGTAGACTCAAGAACACTGGCAACTTTTCGACACTGTGCATAGAGGATGGATTGTGAGTCTGTAGAAGTTGCAGTGATTAGCCATTGCCGACAAGCATGCTAGACAATTGTTTTCAACTTCTTCGGACAGATTATGTCTAGATAAAAATAAAAAATGACTTACACCTATTTTGTTTTTCCCTTTAATATATAGCTTCCGCTTCATGGCATAGTGATATATTGAAAAGACAACAGAGATTCAAAAGTACAGGTTGGGGTTGTGAATCATAAATCCAGCAAAGGGACCAAAATAAATTGTTAAAGTTGCAGTCTACAGCAGCAAGTGCAGAGGCTGCGCGCTCTTCTGACCCTTAGACAACAGCAGGTGCTTATGAAGCTGTTATTTGGCAGCTCTTGGGAGCATGTTAGAGGTCGGCGAAATAAAATCTGATGCACATCCCTTTTAGTATAAATAATAATTGTTTCCACGTTCTTCTGCTATAAAATTTCCACCTAGCTGCAACGCTTCGAAAATATACCTTGATATAAAACAAATAATTTTACTATACTATTGCACACCATATATAACATCCAAAAAAAGTAGTAACTCTCCTGCGCTCAGGTGTTATACTCAAGGGAAGAAAATATATAAATCTCTCTTAATTTTTATTGTCCACACCTAGAGTCTTCTCCTCTCAGGACCATGGGTATCCAAAAGTTCTAGAAAACAACAAAAACAAGAGAAGGGCACACCAACATAGTGCAATTCCATTATAAACACCCCTAGGACTGCTGGAGTGCTCCAAAGGTGCAAGGAGACCAGATGGCGCCCGTGATGGCTAGGCTGACGCATTTCAAGGGAAGACCCTCTTCCTCACAGCCACAGGCGGTTCTCCCTTGAAACTCATCAGCCTAGCCATCACGGACGCCATCTGGCCTCCTTGCACCTTTGGAGCACTCCAGCAGTCCTAGGGGCGTTTTGTTCATATTGTGCTTTGAGATGCGTGTATACTACCTATGCTTGTGAGTATCTTATGTGTCACTTTTTATCCTTTAATGTTTATAGTGGATTGCACTAGGTTGGTGTGCCCTTCTCTTGTTTTTGTTGTTTTCCAACACATATATAACACCTTTGTTTTAATGGCCAGGTAAAATAAAAAAATAAATAAAACAATCACAATGTACAGCATATATCACCTTCAAAAAATTCAGTTGAATTTTTCAAACAATATACTTATAATATCCTTTCAACAATAATTATCCTTTTCCCACGACTTTTTCAGTATGCAAACAGTGTTTCAAACCCCTTTCCATATTATATGCTATGATATCCCTTCTTCAAAGGTAAATGTGCTTTTGGTCTCTCTGGATCTAATCCCTTTGTGCATTGAAAATAAGTTTCAAATCACTGAAAAACTCCATATAGTGCATATCACCATAGAAAGATACACTTACTGTAAAGCATTTTTATTTAAATAAAAATTAGAACATTAAAAAATCCACCAATCAAATTTGTTAAGAGTTGTATATTGCAGAAGGTTTTTTATCTTTAGATAAAAAGCCTTCTGTGTGTAGTAGCCTCCCCAGCACCCCCTAATACTTACCTGAGCTTCATCTCTGTCCAGGGATGTCCACGATTCCCTCGGCTATCCAGGACTCTTCTCCTGATTGGCTGAGACACAGCAGCGGTGCCATTGGCTCCCGCGTCTGTCAAAGTCAGTTAGCCAATCAGAGAGCGGGGGGGATAATGGCAGTTCTTGTGCCTCCATAGCAAGCTGCTTGCTGTGGAGGCACTTGACATGAGGGAGGAGCCAGGAGCAGCAAAGAGGGACCCGAGAAGAGGAGGATCCAGGCTGCTCTGTGCAGTATGACATGTTTGTTATTATTATTTTTTTTTTTTAACAAGGCTTTACAATTACTTTTAAGTGCAAGCAAGCACTATAGATCAAAATGTATGATTTAAAAGGCAATCGCCTAGTATGTGTGACTAAAGCTGTAAAGTGATCCCACGCTGCAGTGTGAGATAAAATAACTTTTCACTAAATAAAAGTAAATCAATAAAGTGTCACTCTAATAAAATGGTTAAAAACAGTGCAAGTGTACACAATAATACATTCATATATTAATAGAAGATCCCAGGGCAAATGATTTAAAATAATAATAGTCTCTTAACCACGTTATCCAAAAAATGTCCAAAAGGCAAGAAAACGTGTAAAAACAGAGTTCCAATGTAAGACTCAGTGGACAAGGAGAAGTTTAAATCCCACAAAATATGCTCACAGAGCCCTCACCTTCATAACCTGATAAAACAGCATATGATGATGAATTGAGGTTGGCTGCGTTGTTCCAACTTCTACCACCAGGGGGTCCTCCGTGCCATTATATGTAAGATTATATTCGCTTGAAGTGCCAGCATATAGCCATAAATACGAATTTGTTCCGCTATATTAATCTCTACCACCAGGGGGTCCTCTACTTCACCAAACAGATCTCCCCAATGCAGCTGCACATCCACGTCATCTCATAACCTCGTATCCTCCGCAAAATGGGGGGGGAGAGGGGTGGAAGTGGACAAGGGTGGGAGAGAGAGCCCCAATAGTGTAGTAGGTTAAAATACACAGTTTATTTCAAAAGTTTAAAAATGGACTCTTACAATAAAAAATTAAAAGACAGGCATAAACAACTGCTAAGGCGTCTGAACGCCGCTCTCACATCACTTCCGGTATCGCTCAGTCTACGGCCACTCCCTACACAATACGTCATCACGTGACTTCTTCAGGGGATTTTTTTTATTGTAAGAGTCCATTTTTAAACTTTTGAAATAAACTGTGTATTTTAACCTACTACACTATTGGGGCTCTCTCTCTCTATCTTACCCTTGTCCACTTCCACCCCTCTCCCCCCCCACCCATTTTGCGGAGGATACGTGGTTAAGAGAGTATTATTATTTTAAATTATTTGCCCTGGGATCTTCTATTAATATATGAATGTATTATTGTGTACACTTGCACTGTTTTTAACCATTTTATTAGATTGACACTTTATTGATTTACTTTATTTAGTGAAAAGTTCTTTTATCTCACAGTGCAGCGCGGGATCACTTTACAATTATTATTTACGGAGAGTGGATTGTGATACACTGAAGATTCTGCTGCAGTCAGTTGTTGTTGAGTTATTTGATTGCACTTAATGCACTACATGCACTTTGAGATTTGATCACGTACGATAGGATGTTGTATTAATTTTAGTTTATTCACCAATACATCGTAGTAGCTCGAAGGCTCTCTATATTTCCAGTTTTCAATTATATATTCACAAAATACACCTTTGTGACTAAAGCTGGCCATCCATGGATCGAAATTCGGCCAGTTCAGCAGGGGCCACCCAAATTTTGATTGATGTATAGCAAGGTTGATTGTACCATCAGTCGTTGGTACAACCAGCCTGTCAGATTGTTCTACATATGGTTACTGCCAGCGGCAGTAACCATTGTATTCTGCCAAAAGGGAATACTCCATGCGCCCCTAGCTGACAGAATACAATAGCGCAGCGAGAGTCATTCCCATTGATGGGGGAATTAAGAGATTTTCTTACCTTTCAGCTATGGTGGAAAGAAAGAAAGAAAATCGTATCATCTGTGGCCTACTTAAAGGAGAAGTCCAGCCAAAGCCCGTTTGGCTGTATTTCTCCTATGTACTTCTCCCATAGATCACAGGAGAGCAATTCGTTTTGCACTCCTGTTTTCTGTTTTCAGCACAGAGCAGACTGAAGTCCACTCTGTGCTGGCGTCGCCAATATCAGTCCAGGCACCGCGTCTGAACACCTTTTGAATTACACAGGTTCTGAGGCTAATTAAATGCAGATAAGGCACCAAGTGAGTTTAATTACCACCTTAGTCAGCCACAGAACCTGTGTAATTAATATGTGTTCAGGTTTAAAGGGATGAGACGGCGACCATAACCGCGTCATCCTGACCACGGAGACTGGATCTGCCAGGTCCCTGAACTGACGCCCGTCTCAGCCTCTCAGCGAGCCACTGAGAGCCTGAGACGGCCGCTCTGCCCCCTCCACAGCTCAGCGCTCCAGTGAGCGAGGAGGGAGCAGAGCAGAGTGACTGACAGTCTACAGCTCTCTGCTCACAGAGCTCTAAAAAACTTGCAGGGGTGTTCGATCACTCGGTTCTTAGTGTAGAGGCGTCGGGGGACAGATGCAGCATCCACTTGGGTAAGTATGATTGGGGAAAAAAAATCTCTTTTCAAATCAGTTCATATTATGATGCTCCCCAATGAAGCCACATGATGAAGGGTGTGAAAAGTTACATCTGGAAAGGATTTAGGCTTAGTTTACATATGAGCTGCATGCGGCTCACAGCAGGGGTCCGGTGCGTGCTGTTTCACAATTTCAGGTCTGATTTCAGCCCGAATTTTGGGCTGAATTCGGACCTGAAATGGACCAAAAGACGTACAGTGTTTTTGTGCAAAACGCACCGGACCTGCTGCGGAGATATGTGAACCGGCTCCATAGAGAGCCCGTCAAAATCTCCTGCAATTGCAAATTGAATGCAGAGAAAACCACATCAAATTCGCAATGGTGTGAACCCAGCCTTAAAGCCGGCCATAGATAATTTGAATCTCCACCAGTCCCTGCTGAACCAGCCAAGACTTAAACCATCTATGGGCAGGCTGACTGTACCCAAGTCGACCTGTGGTTGCGGGAAAGAAAATCATCATCTATGGCCTGCCTAACTATGAAGAGACCATAAACAAGATTTATTTTTCCATAATAGGGAGGTAACTAAAAAAGTGGAGGTCCATGAGGAGCGGATGGTCAAGGGATATCAGTACACATAATTTGAAAAGGGGCTGGAACACTGTTTGCATACTAAACACCCAAAAAGTCAAAGTGATAACTATATTGTCTTTCGAAAACTGTAACTAATCAAATGTCAGGAGGTGAAAGAGTCCATTAATGTGTTGTTTGTCAATGCGAAGATGTCCAGTATTCTTCAACCCAACTTTCTGAATATGTGGGAGCCCTGGCTGTTGCTTAGAGCTGTTCTCCTCCACTTTGTCTGCATTCCTTCCCCTCCCTAACTTCTTTTATCTGCCCTTATGTCAAAGGCCCATTATGAACTACTCCCTCAAGCAGTGCAACCAGTGACTTTGCATATTGGGCAGACACACTAGGCCACTGTTTGTTGCCATTAACATCTTCAGTGCAATGCGTTGCTCTTTTTCCCCTGCTACACAGCTTTCAAACCTTTTAAAACCAATAAAAATACTGAAAAATAAAACTATGTATTGTGATCAGGATATACTGTATGTTGCGCATTGTTTGATTTGTTTGTTAGTGTATTGATTATATTTTGTCTGTTTTGAAACAAAGGGGTTACGTTTGTTTTCTGGTATTGATTGGAGCGTATGATTATTTGAGCAGCTTGTGATTATTATTTTTATATTTGTTTTCATTCAAAATACATCGATTTTTCTAAATGCCGTGAGTCTGAGATTAGCAGGAACATCTGAGAGCTGTATTTATGTTGCTCCGAGTATTGCATTTGAAAGTTGACTAGCAAGTTCATTTCCAATTATAGATCATTTCATAGGATACAATTACGGAGTCTGGCTTTTCACTCTGTGCCCCTTCCAAATGCTTAGTCGTTCCACAAAGAAGGCAGTAGCATTTGTTTCCTAAGTTGCTCATTGCCAAAAACTGATTTTTTTTTCCTTTGGGAAATTGAAGTGTGGTAATTTAGCATTCAATCCTATTGACTCCATTCTTCACCTGTGGTCCATCTTGCATTGCAATTTGAATAAGATTTCTTTTTAGATTCTATTTATTTTCATTTTGAACGTTGATCAAAAGCCAACATGAACTCAAATTGCAGTAGCTGTAGGTCATTTTTGAATAAAGTACAGGATTTCTTTGGGACTAAAATTGACTTTTTGACTATATTTTGGTATGGTGCAACTGTACATGAAGCACTTAGTAGAAAGGACAAGCTATGCACATATTAAAGTGCTGTAGCTTATAACCACCAAAAAAATTTAATTTGGGTACTTGTAATGTCTAAAGACAAGTGCAAATCGCATTCAAAATTGTAAAAAATAAAACAAGGACAATAGTGCAGATTGATTACAGCAGTTTTGTTTAATCCTAGTTCAAATTTTTAAGCCAGTGGTTGCCAACCTTTCAGACCTCACGGACCACTACACTCACAATTTTGAATCCTGTGGACCACTAACATGAATTTTACATGCCTTGTACACACACTGCTGGCTTGTACACACAAAGTGCTGGTGCTTGTGGAACAATGATGAAAAATTCATATACAATGCTGTGACTTGATAAGTAGTTCCATGCTTCTTATGTGCTTGAATAGGGTGCCCCCCTAGTAGATGTGCACTCACCCTTGGGATTGGACAGACTATCGCTAGTTAGGTCAAATGCTTATGTGGGGCGACCCTTGTAGATATCCTCTGTACCGTTGGTTGGTTGACTATGATGAATGTTCCTCATGTACATGATACAATAGAGAAAACCTCATTGTGCAGTACCGTTTAAAAAGAACTTTTATTCCAAAAAATTAAAAGATATTCAACTCACATGTATGAGTGCCTGATATCCTGGCACCCGGAGTGAACAGTAGGTAAAAATATAATGATGATATGGATGATATTTTTACAAGCTGTACACTCACTACTTTACATTGTAGCAAAGTGTCATTTCTTCCATGTTTTCACTTGAAAAGATATAAAATATTTACAAAAATGTGAGGGGTGTACTCACTTTTGTGAGATACTGTATATGCTTATTTGGAAAGATGCCCCCCCCCCGGTCTAGCATTACCTTCTACATACTTGTGTATGACAGTCATTTGATCAACATTTCAACTATGTTACTGGGTAGGCATTATAGGCATTATAACATGAAGTCTTACCTTTTGTAGTTCAGAAATGATCAGGCAAGCCATGTTGTGCCAAGGGTTGGGGGATGTAAACCTTCACATGGTTTACAGACTGCAAAAGAAAGCCCATTCTGGGCAGTAAAAAAAAAAGCAGTAACCTCTCCCTCCAATTATAGGCAGTCCATAGCAGTAAACCTCCTACCCTTTTCATTGTTGGTCAGTGGCACCCCCCAGCCCCGTCCATAAACCAGTGGTGATCAATGGTATCAAAACACAAAAATGCACCATAATTGGTGGTCGTTGGCAATAGATTCTCCCTTTCCTAATGATTATTGATCAGGGGAAGTAAAACACCCCATCTTTCCCTATTATCGGTGGTTAGTGGCAGGAAAACCCGAAGTCTGGTTTGGTTTACTGCCACATGTGACAGCGGCATGGGACACAGACATGTTGTCAGGTAAAAGTTCGCTGAGTACAATCACTATCACTGCCACTGTACTATAAATGGGGGATTTATTTTTAACCCATCGGTGAGTGGGGTTTCTTTTATCCTAGGGCTGGGCTTTACATTTACATATTGTGCAGGAGCATAAGAAAAGCTGGATGACACCTTCTGTATGCCACTGCAGTCTTCTAGAAGTTAGATTTTCCATCACAGCCAATTGACATTTAACTGGTGACAGTTGGTCAGGGTGGTCATATTACCCATATATTAGCCAATTCACATATTTTTGAAAGTAAGGCTTCATTCTCACAAGGCGGATCCGCTGCCACGGAGTCCGCCTCTGTCCGCCAGCTCAGCGGGAGATCTCTCCGTTGATCTCCGCTGAGCCGGCGGATGACAGGTCCCTTTCTGCTCACTGAGGGAGGGGCTTGTCGAGCGCCGCTGGTTACTATGGAGAGATTGGACAAAAACGGACAGCATGTCCGTTTTCATCAGATCTCATCCGATCCGCCAGGGACGGATGCGAACGCAGGGCATCCGTCTGATTTTAGCGGATCGGACCGGGTTTTTAGAAACATGCTTTTGAAATAACTTTGATTTTGTTAAAGCTAAATTCCAGTTATGGCAATGTTACAGTTACCTTGATCCAGCTTGGAGCAATGCAAATATGTATGTGCCATATCTGTGGGATGTCGCTGTAAATCACTATAGTAGGCGCGATACTACAGTGATTGTCGTCATGCTCCAGATCCCTGCCTTGCTGCTTCCTGAACACAGGAGGTTGCCTGCTAATCGCAGGCACCTTTCAGAGAATACTTTTACATTTTCTCAATGAATGCAAAGTGTTCTCCGATTTGGACAAGGTAGAAATTGTGATGTCACTGCCCCACCTCTCCACCTTGTCCAATGGGAGAATCTTTTGCATTTATTGAGCAAATGGAAAGTGTTCCATGAATTGTGTCCATACTTAGTGAGTGACCTTCTTTGTTAACAATTCATCAGGGCAACTGCTCAGCACAGAACTTGGAAGCTGTTGGCGATCATTGTTGTAGCGGTGCCTACTACAGGGATTTCCAACCTCCACAGGGATCTCACAGGTATGGCACATACATACTGTACCTACATCAGTCCAAGTGGGATCAATGTAACTATGTAAAAATCACCATACAGTACCTAAACTTCCTGCTTTAAACTTTGCATAATTTAAAAATATAGAGTGCTGTATTACAGAAACGAATGTAAAAAATATGTATGTTAAAAAATAGTCTAGGATTAAAACAAAAATAATTAGTTGGATATTTCCTAAAGCTGCAATGTTGGAAGTTCTTTGCTAAATTACTGCTTGCGGAAACCCTACAATTCTTTAATTACCATTATAGGTTACTAGGCTGACAGCATTGTTCTTACACGGTGGGATGAGAAGTTGGTGAAACGGCAGTAAGTAGCAGTGGGAAATGAGTCGGTGGGAAGGATAAGGATTAAGGTAGTATAGTTGGCAGACAGCTTGCAGTAGTCTGAGGACACAATCTGAAGTGGGGGTAGTGTATTTGGCACTCTGTGTAGAAATCTGTGATGCTAATTAAATCATAAAATACAAGATCTCTCCCTCTGTAATTTATGAAAGGCATGACAGGTCTGAGATTAAATTAGAATACACTCAAATAAACGACAAGTGTTGCTGTAACATATATTTATTAGGGGATGAATTTCATTTTGCAATAATTCCAAACCATAAACACAAGGAAAAAAACACAGAAAATGTTATTCGGAGATAGAATAATAAATCGGTGTACTGTTATTAAATAAGCCTGACGACACATAAGGGGATATTTTATAATGGTAAAGTACAGTACCCATAGCAACCAATTAGAATTCATCTTATGCTGGTCTGAATTCAGCAGTTTGACTTTTGATTACCGGTAGATGCAATAGGTAATTGTGCTTAAGCCTGAGTGTCTCTTGGAATTGCTGTTTTACGCATTTGTGCTGCCATTAAACCTTAATAGGCTGTTAAGCCTTGTGCACATGGGCATATTGATGCATTTGAAATAAATTCTGGGTGTATTTCCGCACCCAGTACAGACCGCTACCCAAAGTAATGAATGGCTTACGCTAGCTATGCACATGGCTATGCCTTGCTTGCATAAACTTGTGCACAGGCATAAATCCGGGAACACGTCTTTTGCGTAGTCAGGGATTTATGCTTTTGTGCAAGTTTATGCAAGCATTGCATATACTAGTGTACAGCTGGCATACAGCCATTTATTTAGTCAGCTGTACACTGTAGCTGTCTCTCCGAGGCGTAGAAATATGCGTGCAGTTTATGGCAGATGCCTCAAATCACCTGTTTGCATGAAGTCTGAAACATTTTTATCTACTCACCTACTAGAAAACAGTCTCTGCTGCAGGATCAAATTAACACTGTAAATGATAAGGACCAACTGTCTCCATGTTGTTGACTTTTATTATTGCTCACATATGCGAAGATCAAAATCGAATCCCCTTGCAATGGGGTCTCCATGCTCTAGAAGGGTTGAATGCTTGTTAAGTCTATGGGGTAGAGATCTAAGGTGTGACAGACTGCCTAGCACCCCGCTAGGGTGCTTCTTCCAAGATGCAGCTTCCTCCACTCTGGAACCAGGAACCAGGTATTATAACTGAGTATGTCACCCAAGAACTAGACTAGCTTAGGTGCAAACTGGAACTGACTTTATTGTAAATTCACACAGTGTATATATACCACACAAAATCAGGTAGGAGCTTGATCACATTACTCTAAAAAATGCAAACTGTAAACAGTAATATCAGTACATCTAATGAACAGCTACCATAAACAGTAATCTAATTACACAAATATATAAACATGCCACAATAGTTTGGTAACTAGGTAAAGTGGACACAATGCTAGTCACATCTCCAAGAGGAATACCGGACAGACGTAAACAATAGGTGACTAAATTAATAATGGGCATCAGGTTGTTTTTTTTTAGCTGATTATATTAACATCTATTCTGAGTCTAGGAGGGGGGGGGGTGAAACAATCTTTGCTCGTTTGGGCACAGAGGCCCCAAATCTGTATCCAGGTCTTAGGTTCCCAGAGTCTGTGTGTTTTGGGGAGACATGGACCTGAATCTGAAGCAAAACCACTCCAAAGGTCCCCCAGGCACCCACTTTACAAAGAATAGAGCCCCCTTGAAAGATTTGCAACAGTGATCGCTTACAATTGATATAAGTGGTATCCACATACCCTGCAGAGAATCTCGCCTTGTAAAATGTAATACTATTTCTGGCAGAGCCCTTTACATTTTCATCGTAAAATTATGTAGTGGTTATCCATTTTCAGTACAGATTGGTGTAGAATAACAGATGATTGGCAAATACACATTGTAAGAGTTTTTCTCTGGAATATCCTGACATTTCAGCATTACAATACTGAAACAATTTAGAACTATAGACTTGCAATTGCAAGCTCAGTTTACCTGAATTATACAGGTGATAAAATAGATCAGATTTACTGAATGGCAAGAAACTTCCGCTGCATACCCACAGGCCTTTGTCTCCACCCCCCACCCCTCTTTCCCTTTCCCCCAACTCCCAGTTGACAATTAGTGCTTTGCACTAATGTAATATATAATGTAATAGATTGCATTATGGAAAATTGGGGATGTTCTGTTTGCTGTTTAGGTAAGCGGGGAGGCAAGTTAGATGCAGTTCCTGCAATTGGAGTGTAATTTTAAGTAAGTCTCTTCAGAGCTAAAGAAATGCAGATACCCTTCTTTATATTACAGCAGAGATATCGCTAAAGTGAGCAGTCATTTTGAAAAAGGGCATGGTTATACAACTATAAGTTTCTTTAGAACATGGAAATGTAGGATTCTGTAATAAACTTTTCTAAAATCCTTTTAGGCCCATTCACACTTAGTGAGGAATTTTACCTACAGTGGGGAGAACAAGTATTTGATACACTGACGATTTTGCAGGTTTTCCTACTTACAAAGCATGTAGAAGTCTGCATTTTTTATCATAGGTACTCTTCAACTGTGAGAGACGGAATCTTAAAATCCAGACAATCACATTGTATGATTTTTAAGTAATTTGCATTTTATTGCATGACATAAGTATTTGATACATCAGAAAAGCATAACTTAAAGTGGGGTTCCACCCAAAAAAACAAAAATACCTGAAAAATTGTAAAAACAAAAAACAAAAAAACATTTGAATTTTTTTTTTTTTTTACTTACCTCTAAATGCCTGTTGCTAGGTGGTCCCTCGTAGTCTGCCTCTTCCTTTGCATGGGCTGGTGACATCACTTCCCCCTCGGCACAGGAAGGGCTCGGCTCTGCTCCCTCCCTCCTGTCAATCATCTGGGACCCATTACAGGTCCCAGGTGATTGAGCGGCCAATCACGGCACGCGGCGCCGCTCGCGCATGCGCAGTGGGTGCCCGGCTGTGAAGCCAGAGCCCGGCGCCCACAGTTGAAATGCCGGCGCCGACGAGCGGAGGGGGGGACGAGCGGGGCTTTGATCCCCCGCATCGCTGGACCCAGGGACAGGTAAGTGTCCAATTAAAAGTCAGCAGCTGCAGTATTTGTAGCTGCTGACTTTTAATTTTTTTTTTTTTTTTAATGGAGCCCCTGGGTGGAACTCCTCTTTAATATTTGGTACAGAAACCTTTCTTTGCAATTACAGAGATCGTACGTTTCCTGTAGTTATTGACCAGGTTTACACACACTGCAACAGGGATTTTGGCCCACTCCTCCATACAGACCTTTTCCATATCCTTCAGGTTTTGGGGCTGTCGCTGGGTAATATGGACTTTCAACTCCCTCCAAAGATTTTCTATTGGATTTAGGTCTGGAGACTGGCTAGGCCACTCCAGGACCTTGAGATGCTTCTTACGGAGCCATTCCTTAGCTGCCCTGGCTATGTGTTTTTCATGTCGTTGTCATACTGGAAGACCCAGCCACCACCCATCTTCAGTGCTCTTACTGAGGGAAGGAGGTTGTTGGCCAAGATCTTGCGATACATGGCCCCATCCACCCTCCCCTTAATACGGTGCAGTCGTCCTGTCCCCTTTGCAGAAAAGCAGCACTAAAGAATGATGTTTCCACCTCCATGCTTCACGGTTGGATGGTGTTTTTGTGGTTGTACTCGTCCTTCTTCCTCCGAACACGGCGAGTGGAGTTTGGAGACCAAAAAGCTCTATTTTTGTCTCATCAGACCACATGACCTTCTCCCACATGCCCTCCACATGACCTTCATAATCCAGATGGTTATTGGCAAACTTCAGACAGGCCTGGACATGCGCTGGCTTGAGCAGGGAGACCTTGCATGCACTGCAGGATTTTAATCTATGACGGTGTAGTGTGTTACTAATGGCTTTCTTTGAGACTGCGGTCCCAGCTCTCTTCAGGTCATTGACCAGGTCCTGCCGTGTAGTTCTGGGCTGATTCCTCACCTTCCTCATGATGATTGATGCCCCACAAGGTGAGATCTTGCCTGGAGCCCCAGACCGTGGGAGATTGACCGTCATCTTGAACTTCTTCCATTTTCTAATTGCGCCAACAGTTTTTGCCTTCTCACCAAGCTGCTTGCCTATTGTCCTGTAGCCCATCCCAGCCTTGTGCAGGTCTACAATTTTATCCCTGATGTCCTTACACAGCTCTCTGGTCTTGGCCATTGTGGAGAGGTTGGAGTCTGTTTGAGTGTGTGGACAGGTGTCTTTTATACAGGTAACGTGTTCAAACAGGTGCAGTTAATACAGGTAATGAGTGGGGAACAGGTGGGCTTCTTAAAGAAAAAATAACAGGTCTGTGAGAGCCGGAATTCTTACTGGTTGGTAGGTGATCAAATACTTATGTCATGCAATAAAATGCAAATTAATTTTTTAAAAATCATACAATGTGATTTTCTTAATTTTTGTTTTAGATTCCGGCTCTCACAGTAGAAGAGTACATATGATAACAATTACAGACGTCTACATGCTTTGTAAGTAGGAAAACCTGCAAAATCGTCAGTGTATCAAATACTTATTATCCCCACTGTATAACAGTTATAAAAGTTTGATGACGGTTAATGTTATTTAACAAAACAACATAAATTTCACAATAATAATTATTTTTACAATAATAATTACACTACCAAAATTCGAGTGTGCTGTAAGTTGCCTCCAGCATTGCTCCTTTTCCTTCTTGCTGGAGGCTGCCATTTTGTTGGAGCTCAAAGCAGTCACTTCCTTATTGGAAACTCTACTCCTCTCCCCGGTTTTAAAAACTATATGCCACTTTGCCAAGGTAGAAAGGAGAGAATATTAGGGAGATAGGATAAGACATTCTTTGTACATTTTAACTCTTTTATGTCTCCCTGGCAACAGACTGACTGTGTCCTGTCACTTCTACTGCTTCTCTTTTCTTCCTCCCTAATCTGTGTTCCCTCAGCACAGTCTGTCATCCCTGATGCTTCCCCCTCCCCCTCACAAGCAGTAAATCTTTAGGCTGTCAGCAGTTTGGACTTTAATGACTCACTATCGGTACAATGCTGAGAATAGAGAGCAACCGAGCATGTGCAGAGCAGGGTGAAACAGGGCCTTACTGGATTTTGCACAGTATAGGCACTTATTTTTAATGTTTTACATTACCTGCTATACCTGCAAAAGGGGCCATTATGAAGTAATCTATCAGGACTTAATTTACTGACTAAAGTTCCACTTTGCGTTAAGGCAGTTAAGGCTGCCAAAGCAACCATAACAGATAAAAGACATGTATAGTCCTTTTTTATTAACACAGGGCACAATGTGCAGTATATGCACTGAGCTGGTTGCCATGTATTGTGCTTTTCACAGTCAGTGGTACCACAGTGCATGGCACATAAAGCAGATACATAGCCATGCATTGTGGCAATTCTTAGTACATGTGTGAATGGGCCCTTAGTTTATATAGATTATCTAGAGGGGATTGCTCTTATTTTTCTCAACAAACAACTGGAGTTTCACTTCAATAGAGAACTACAAAAACAAAATGACCTGAAAGTTAAAACAAGCGTAGATGCGGTTTGCACTATATTTTAAAATTATTTCTCATCTTTGCTTTCTCCGAGGCTTCGACTAAATTCATTTCTATAACTTCTTGTAGTACATGTATGAATTTAGGTTATTTTAAGCAAGGATCTCTGCAGTGCACAGGCTACAGGTATTCTGTCGTGTAAATGAAGCATGGTGGCTCATGGCAAAAATAAAGCGTGAATAGTCACTGGGCTTGCAGCAAGCGCATAAACCCTCAATAAAGTGGGCCTTGGAACAGTCTTAAAAATCTTATAATATAATTATGCCACCTATAAAACTTGCTAAAATATTTTCCTTTTAAGGGTTGAATTAAATATTGACTTACAATGTATTCGGCATTGCAGGTGCATTGAACAAGACCATTATCTTCATTAAAGTGGATGTAAACCCTTGCATATATCCAGTGAAGTGAACAGCCTCAGATATAGAGGGATGAAAAAAATCTCCCAACATAAGTTTTACATGTATATCTGATGTCTTCATCTTTATATACTGTTTTTAGAAAGTGCACATCCTGTTAGGAGATTTTCTCTTCATGGTTAACACTGCAGTAAAGCATGGGCATACAGCCAAGACAGCTGATTGGAGGAAAGGCACACACCCCCTATCCTCATGTTCGTTGAATCATTCATCTCAGTGCTAATCTTTTTATAGCAAACTCCCCAACACAAGGCCCTGGCTGGTTTTATCATATGCGACGGAGAACTTGTCAGAAGTTATCAGGCTGATAACAGAAGAACGGAGCAGGAGAAAGCTATGGAACATAGTGCTTTGAAGAGCGATACGAAAACACTGCAGACATATGTGCCCAGCTCAAATTTCATGAATCGGGTTTACATCCACTTTAAGTTCGGTGCTTTCAAATCCAGATTTTAATACAGTGAAGTTGTAATCACACTACAGAAATAATTGCATATGTGCAGGATGTAAAGATTACCTACCTTTCATAAACCTACTATGATCACTGTCTACCATTCCTATAGTACTTGTTCACAGTGGCCTCTCTGCCCATCATCTGTACTGCATCTATACTTGAACATCCATAATTCTGTTGTCTAGCAGTCTGTGGTAATCTATTTTTTAAAGCATTAAATTAGACTTCTAGGACTACCTGGATGGAGACTTTCGAGGATTCTAAATCTAAAATCTCTACACTTGAGTCATCTTTTCTACATATTGTTGCTTGGGTTGTAAAAAGGGCCTCACTTAAATACAATATATGGAATTTGTATTTGTTTTATTTATGGATAAACGGATGCATCAATTTTGTACCAATTTTGTAAGCAATCTGGGAGTTATGGAAGGAGTATCTGATCTCTGATGCATCCAAGAAATATAGGAAGACAGCAGAAGACATAGCCCACCAGACTCTGAATATACAGTGACTAAAATTGCTTTTGGATGGACTGACCTATTAGAGGATCTATAAAGAAAAAAATTGCAGTATAATCTTGTGTATGTAAAGTAAAACTCAAGATTTATCCCCAATAGCAATATACGTAAATATGTGCAAAGATATAGTAGTAATTCTGCCACAAATCGGATTTATTTATATATATATATACAATACAAAATAAGTAGCCAGCCCTTAAGTAAATAGTAAGATCATAGTATAGTCTAGTAAGATCGTAGTATAGTCTAGTAAGATCGTAGTATAGCCTGAAAAAATATCTTGCTGCATATGAATATTTTCATACTGCTTTTCTTCAGCATACTTTTTATATATGATAGTTTATAGCACTCTGGAGGGTACTATATGTCAAAACTGTGCATTCTTGATTGGTTATATCAGTGATCTCTGAAACCCCCTATCTGTAAGACTGTAAATCTATGAAGTGATAATGATTGACACCACAAGACACCCTAACGCCTATATGTTGAATTTAATTCACCCCTATACTTTCCTCATCATGTTTCTTCTCCATTCATCTAGCAGAAGACAATCCTTGCTCTCATTATTGTGTGGCTAATTGTTGTCAGTGAAATGTTTTCTCTGCAGTTTATTTCTGACTATATAGATTAAGGTTTAGCATATTTTCACACTTCTACATCTGGTCCATTACCACCTTTCTTCCAGTCTTTCAGCTGCTGCTCTATTGACCTTCGCTTTTAGGATTTTATTCTTCGTTTCATGAGATTGCTGTATTTATGTGTATATATTTTTATGTGCAGTTAAATTGCCATTCGCTTTTACTACATTTATTTTAATTATCCTTCTATTGTATATGTTCTTATCCCCTTCATATCTATGTATGACACTCAGGCAATTTTCACATTTGTAGTAATGCTTAAAGAATTTTTTCAGTGCTAAGGCAGGCCATAGTTGATGCAATTTTCTTTCCTGTACTGGAGCATGGAGAGCTTTCCCTGCCGAGAGAACACAGTGATCAGTGATTATTGCTAGTGGCTATAGCCGCTGGCAATAATCGCATGCTAGAAATCCCACATGCTGGTTGTACCCGAGTTGACTGATGAAACAACTTGGGCACAATCAGCCTGCCCATAGATGGTTCAAATCTCAACTGGTTCCTGCTGAACCAACTGAGATTTGAACCATTTATGGCCGTCTTAAAGCTGGCCATACACAGCTTTAATTTTGGCTGACTCCTGCCAAAGCAGATAAAATTTGGTTTTGGGGGGCCCTGCAAACAGTGCCGGACTGGGAATAAAAACCAGCCCTGGAAATAATTTCATACCAGCCCCATAGCATTTTTATACCAGCCCAACCGCATAACGTCATTATTTTTTTGTTCACAAAAGGGAAAACCATGCATTTTAAAGCACATTTGAAGAGTGTATTATATATAGATAAGAGAGACATGGCATTTACAAACGGCACCAATTTTTTACTGGCAAAAATCATGGCATTTACTGGCACATTTTTTACTGACACTGCAATAAAAAGGTGCCAAAATGGCAGATTAATATAACCCAGCACAGAGTTCCCCCATATATCAGGAGGATTCCTCTTTATAGTGCAAGGGAACTCTGACATAAAGGGGAACATTGCAGATCATGATATAAGCGGGAACTCTGATATAAAAGGGGGGCACTGGTGACCAGAGACCCCACTTATATCAGAGTCCACTGCATTCCCCTTTACATCAGAGTTCTCACTTACATCAGGGTCTGCAGCATTGCCCTTTACATCAGAGTTCCCCCTTGCACTGTAAGGTGGAATCCTGCAGACTATGATGTAAAGAGAAACTCTAGGAATGTGGGGAGGACTCTGGTGACCCTTACAATATTGTATTGACCCCCCCTCTCAGGCTGACCTGGCGGCGCTGTCACTGACCTTCTCTCAGGTGCACCGTGCAGGGCTCAGTCAGTCGGCTCCAGCTTGGTGGCTCTGGTTTTATCTCATAGTTTCCTCCCCACAGTCCATACATGTCTGACTTCTCCCATGACCCCCATCCCTGCGGCACTCCCACTCTTGACTCCTCTCCAGACTGCAGACGTGATATAAGACAAGAGATGGTCAGAGGCTGAGGATGGTACAGGGAGGTCAGAGGCTGCGGAGGGGATGACAGGGGAGGTCAGAGGCTGTGGAGGGGATGATAGGGGAGGTCAGAGGCTGCGGGGGGGCAGGGGAGGTAGAGGCTGCGGGGGGGCAGGGGAGGTCAGAGGCTGCGAGGGGGGGGACAGGGGAGGTCAGAGGCTGCGGAGGGGACGACAGGGGAGGTCAGAGGCTGCGGAGGGGACGACAGGGGAGGTCAGAGGCTGCAGAGGGGACGACAGGGGAGGTCAGAGGCTGCAGAGGGGACGACAGGGGAGGTCAGAGGCTGCAGAGGGGACGACAGGGGAGGTCAGAGGCTGCGAAGGGGACGACAGGGGAGGTCAGAGGCTGCGAAGGGGGCGACAGGGGAGGTCAGAGGCTGCGGAGGGGACGACAGGGGAGGTCAGAGGCTGCGGAGAGGACGACAGGGGAGTTCAGAGGCTGCGGAGGGGACGAGAGGGGAGGTCCAGAGGCTGCAGAGGGGATGACAGGGGAGGTCAAAGGCTGCGGAGGGGTCGACAGGAGGTCAGAGGCTGCGGAGGGGATGATAGGAGGTCAGAGGCTGTGGGGGCGGTGGCGACAAGAGGTCAGAGGCTGCAGGGGGGGGCGGACAGGAGGTTAGAGGCTGCAGGGGGGGAAACAGGAGGTCAGAGGCTGCGGGGGGGGGGATGATAGGAGGTCAGAGGCTGTGGGGGCTGGGGCGACAAGAGGTCAGAGGCTGCAGGGGGGGGCGGACAGGAGGTCAGAGGCTGCAGGGGGGGAAACAGGAGGTCAGAGGCTGCGGGGGGTGTGGGCAGGAGGTCAGAGGCTGCGGGGGGTGGACAGAAGGTCAGAGGCTGCAGGGGGGTGGACAGGAGATCAGAGGCTGCGGGGGGTGGGGTGGACAGGAGGTCAGAGGCTGCGGGGGGTGGACAGGAGGTCAGAGGCTGCGGGGGGGTGGACAGGAGGTCAGAGGCTGCGGGGGGGTGGATAGGAGGTCAGAGGCTGCGGGGGGGGGAACAGGAGGTCAGAGGCTGCAGGGGGGGAACAGCAGGTCAGAGGCTGCAGGGGGGGAACAGGAGGTCAGAGGCTATGGGTGGCGGACAAGAGGTCAGAGGCTGCAGGGGGGACGTAGGAAGAGGCACACGCCACCAGACAAGACCTCACTGAGCGCTTTACTTTTAAAAATGGCGCCACTCGTGTCACTGCACATGCGACCGCCTTTCCGAAAATTGCCAAGCGTGTATGGGCTTTCCCGAGCATGGCTAGCTTCGGAACAGCTGGCGCGCGCACAGTTGCATGTCGGCCGGCCCCGCAGCCATATTTTTTTCAGGCGCCGCTGCCCTCACAGCCAGGCAGCCGCCCCACCGGGAGATTTCCCGGTATCCCGGTAGGCCAGTCTGGACCTGCCTGCAAACACCACTCAGCTCAACAAACTCCATTTAAAAATCAACCTATCAGATGCATGAACACTATGTTCACACTTATGTCATTCCCCTGCAGCCATGCTTGTACAGGCACAGCTGCCTATTTATTTGAATGGGCTGCTCTACGTTCGGGAAATGCAGGGAAATTTTTCCTTTTTCTAAAACTGCAGCCGCGCAGAAACCACATGGTGATATTTATTTTCATGCACGGGAATATGCACCGCATTTTCCAATGCATAGGCGCATCTGATGAATAGCAGCATGTTTTTGCTGCGGGTGCGGGAACGCTTGCAATTTACACACCTTCCTGTGCACACAATAGTGTGAACCTAAGCTAAGTGTTTGGGTATTCAGGCAGCCACGGCCTAAATACAATAACCACCAGTGGAGACCCCTACATTTGCATTGTTTAGCATGGTTGGGGGCACCAATAGATTTTTTTTCTCGTTCTCATTGATGGTATGGGACATAAGTAATCTTTTCTGTCATCCTGATAGCTGCACCACCAACTATGTTTCACTTTTTCACCCAGTTCTGGCAACATTTAAATCCAGACACAACTGAAATGAATAGATTACTCTTTACTGAGCAAAGGAGATAATGAACAACAACCATACATATGTTCCCAGCATGGTGGAAAATGTCTAAGAACAATAACAACTGCCGCAAATGTTTTGCATAAAAGAATTAATGCTCAAAAGGCAGCTTGCATTGTTCAGTGATGACTCACAAAGCTTGAATCAGCTGCTTCAAATCCGAATATTGGCACAAGCTTAGGTTGGTAACACAATGGCAACTCTTGCATCTACTTTGAACAAAAAGTAAATTAGAGATTTAGGTATGCAACTTGACAATGTTTTCATTCAGCTCCCTCATTTTAATCCTTTTAACATATGCCCTTTTTGTATTATATGTATATATTTTTTTTTTTCAAACGTGCTGTGTGTTGTTGCATTTGAGTACTAGTTATAATTCACGTCATATCCTTATTACCCATTTTATGTTTGGGGATTGTATAGGCAGGAGGTCAAGGGCGTTCTGATACTTTCAGAGACCACATGACCTCAAATAGCAAGCATGATGCCGTGTACACACGAGCGGACTTTACGGCAGACTTTGCCCGGCGGACTTTTCGACAGACTTTACGACGGACTTTACGCCGGACTTGCCTACACACAATCAACCAAAGTCCGTCGAATTCGTACGTGATGACGTACGACCGGACTAAAATAAGGAAGTTCATAGCCAGTAGCCAATAGCTGCCTTAGCGTGGCTTTTTGTCCATCGAACTAGCATACAGACGAGCGGACTTTTCGACCGGACTCGAGTCCGTCGGATAGATTTGAAACATGTTTCAAATCTAAGTCCGTCCAACTTTTGAGCAAACAAAGTCCGCTGGAGCCCACACACGATCGAATTGTCCGACGAAAACCTGTCCGCCGGGCAAAGTCTGCCGTAAAGTCCACTCCGTGTGTACGCGGCATAAGACTTTTTTTGCAGCCAACACAACTCCAGAAATAGGTGTATCGCGTAGAAGTTGTAGGGAAATTATTCAAAGTTGAACTACAAAATAATAATAAAAATACTTGCTTGTGAACTTTCCTACCTGTCAAAAGAGATGTTTTTCTTTTTAGTGACCATTTTTTTTCTCAGAAAAAAAACCCTCTGGATGATTTTTCTTTTTTTGTACATTGCAAGTAGGGATGAGATCAAGCATGTTTGGATCCTTGTCTGAACCCATCTAAATAGGCCAGAAAGCTGTCACTTTACTGAGCTAATCATAAGTGGCCAAGGCATTCTTGGCCCTGCCACAGCATGTATGCACACCCATTGTGTTTGTTCAAGCGTGGGGCAAGCCCCAGCCACAGATGATTGGCCCAGTACAGTTTACAACTTCCAAGAGGGCTCGCTCATGTAGGTTCGGACTAGGATCCAAACACACCTGAGCTCATTACTAATTGCAAGGATTTTACCAAGTTGTTGAAGATTTCTCTTCTTTTTTTTTTTTTTGTATTTGTTTTACTTTTTTGTTTTCTTTTTTGTTTTGTTTGGAAGAAATAGCTGTTTGTTTCACAATTTCCTTTTCCAGACTGATTTCTGAATGGGGAGAGTCTGCTATCACCTAAATAAATTATGATCACCTAAACAAATCTCAGTGGGGAACATTTATTAGTGCAAATGCATCTCTTTAGAAGTAGGTGAAGAATCTCATCACAAAATGTAATTCCTGTTGCAGAGGGTGCCTTTATTTTTACTTGTATCTTAGTGCAGATTTTAAGAAAACCAGTGAGCCAAATCGAAAATTCAGTTAGTTACATTTTTGTACATTCTGTACAACAACAGAATACAGAACACTCAGAGATTACATAGTGCATTAAAAGTGTTGATTTTTTAATTAATTTCATTTTAAATGTAAGCTGCTGCAGATTGAAATGGAAAGATAATTTAATAACATTAAATTACAAAATGGCTTGTGTAGTAATTGTATATGCCAGTTTAAGTTGATGGCACTCTGCAGTACAATAGAGACATGTTGACTCATAGTACTGGCCCTCTCATTTTGAGTCCTGCTGTGTTTTTTTTTTTTTTTCTTTTTTTTTCTTTTTTTTTTTGCTGATTAAATGGTCTCAAATCTTTTGGTTTTACAGCTGCCTTTATGTTGATTTTCAGCCATAAGATATCACCACTATAACCTAAGCAATTCATGTAATCAATTGTCCAAATTGATTACATGAACCCTACCCTTATTAAATAATTTTGAGATTAATGCAGGCTGCATGATTTACCTAGAATCATAATGATTGATAATGATTGATGATTCTTTTTCATGTCAGCAGGAACCAGATTTGAGCAACCGATCATGGCAAATTACAATTTTTGAATGATTTTTGGTTGTGTTATTTATGCAAAGTGAAATTTCTGAACAAATTTTCCATTTTTAGTTTTGGTTTTATGTGTCCTTGAATTAATTTAGACCTTTCCTGTAAGCAGGGAATTTGGGGTCAGTTTTAAGGTTTTAATGAATTATTTATTTTAACCAGGGGTCAGTTTAAGGTTTTAATTAATTATTTCTTTTAACCAAATCCATTTGTCAAAGAGACCTATTAAATATTCCCACAACACTTTCATTGAGCAAACCATTTGTATATTGCCTGACGAAGGACTTGGCAACTAATTATAAAAATCTATTGATTCCATATCTATTTATACCTGATAATACAAATGGCATTGGCTCACAAGAGTGACTTTTTAATCCATAATGAAAGTAAAGAGGGAGAAATCATTTGGAAGTGTAATTAATGAAGCTAGATTTATCGATGCACAGGGATGTATTTTGCTAAGGAAATAAAGTGTCCATTTACTGTCTACGGGCAATTTTTCTGCTTAATTCAAAATCGTGAAGGTTTTTGATGCAAGGCTGAATAAACAGTGCCATTTTAATCAGCCTTGGTGCTTTTATTAAAGAAGTCATTTTTAAACATCCACTTTTTTTTTTCACGGTTATCCCTTTAGGCACAATCATTTGTAGCACAAATAATAAAACTAGGACTGTGGGCTGAGTCGCACTTCATATATACACTGGGTCAACTAAAAGCACTCATAAATCTTTGCAGAAGAAATAGTGTTTCCTTGTTAAAATGGGTACATTAGAGTTGATGTTCTTTTTGTTTTTTGATTGTATTTTCATTGCTATACTACTTTCATTTAATGGCCTGTGTTCCTCCCGGTGTTTTTTTTTTTTTTTTTCCCCTCCTTCCACAATGCACTTCGGATTTACAGGTCAAAAAAATGTTGTTGTCAAAGCTAGAGAGATGTTTGTAATTAGCAGACCTTGCCTGACAGCAATCAGGATATCAAGCCTGCAGTGCAGTGTTTACAATTTGGAAAAGCTGACGCAGCTTGAATAAAGATCGATATGTTGTTTGCAACACAAGGTCAATATTTCTTGCAGCATTTATTTGTGTGCCAGTGTGGCAGCGAAGGAAGAGAGCTGATCTATTTGCTTTATTTACAAGTATATATAGAGCTCAATCCAATTTACAGTTCTTTTGTAAGGCTAGAGAATTCCTCTGGTGCGGACACAGAGAGTTTTAAGTTTGGAGTTACGCCATCCTAGTTTTTAGAAATCCAATATTTTTATTAAAGTTTTTAACGTAGGCCTATAAGGGATTGTCTGAATAATTACATTTTATATCGAACTGAGCAAAAATATTGAAAGGAGCAAGCAGCTACAAGAATAGAATGGCATACTATGAAGTCAACAATTTGACATTTTAGGTCAATACATATGGGGTTGTGCTCAATAATATTATTGAAAAAAAAAAAGGAATAGATTTGATATGGGCTTGAATGTGTAGGCAGCTGTTAGACAAAATGTGGTTATTTGGGTCAATACAGTGGGATTGAAATATCTTGGTCCAATTGATAATAGAATGATGGCACGCCAAAGAATGATGCAAATTATTTTATTTCTTAAAACAGGATACAGAAAGTGAGTAAGATCTGTAACACATTCCACTCGTAATCCACACTCTGACTTTCCGCAAGAAAAAGATGCCACTAGGGCTGAAACAACTAATCGATATGAAATTAATCAATTACTACTTTCATAATCAATTACTCAGCCAGCTGATTAGTTGGCCTGCATACAGAATGCTTTATTTGTTTACATATCAGGAAATACAGTGCAGCACACATACAGTGCAGTACATCATCAATCATACATGTCAGTAAGTGCCTGAGAACTTGTGAATGTGTGAAGAGCAATGCCTCATGGGACATGTAATCCTGGGGAGGAAGTGAGTGGTTCTAAAGGCAGAAGTTTTCTTTATTGCAAATTGGGGTGCTCTATACTGTACTTAACGCACAGCAAAAAGCAGTGTAGAAACAGATCAAAAGCAAACTGCATAGTAGAGCTGCACGATTCTGGCTAAAATGAGAATCGCAATTTTTTTGCTTAGAAGATAGATCACGATTCTCTCACGATTCTCACGGCGTAACATCTTTCACATTAAACGAAAAAATTGGGCCAACTTTACTGTTTCGTTTTTTTTTTCTAATTCATTTATTCATTGCGTTTGAAAGACCACTGTGCAAATACAGTGTGACATAAAATATTGCAACAATCGCCATTTTATTCCCTAGGGCCTCTGCTAAAAAATATATATATGTTTGGGGGTTCCAAGTAATTCCAAGTAATTTTCTAGCAAAGAAATCTGATTTTAACTGTAAGAAACAAGTGTCAGAAAAAGGTTTAGACTTTAAGTGGTTAAACTTCCTGCATTTACACACAGAAGTTTTTTTATCCCTTTGATTTAAGAGGGAAGAGTTATGCCCCGTACACACGGTCGGACATTGATCGGACATTCCGACAACAAAATCCATGGATTTTTTCCAACGGATGTTGGCTCAAACTTGTCTTGCATACACACGGTCACACAAAGTTGTCGGAAAATCCGATTGTTCTAAATGCGGTGACATAAAACACGTACGTCGGGACTATAAATGGGGCAGTAGCCAATAGCTTTCGTCTCTTAATTTATTCTGAGCATGCGTGGCACTTTGTGTGTCGGATTTGTGTACACAGGATCGGAATTTCCGACAACGGATTTTGTTGTCGGAAAATTTTATAGCAAGCTCTCAAACTTTGTGTGTCGGAAAATCCGATGGTAAAAGTTGTGATGGAGCCCACACACGGTCGGAATTTCCGACAACAAAGTCCTATCACACATTTTCCATCGGAAAGCCCGACCGTGTGTACAGGGCATAACAGTTACAATGTAAACAAAACCTTGTGTGTTTTAGTATCACGTTAATCTTTCTATAGTACAAACAATGCCACCTGGTTTGTACAAACACTAACGCATTTCACTTTTTAATCGGAGCTTACTCATAAACTGGACTGAAGCATTTATGTGGAGAGCGGCTTCCCTTTCTTGTGGAAAGTCTTGTGTGGTGTTTGAAAGTGGCCAGTGACCATCGAGACAGCTCCCGGAGTCAGGGAATCAGTGAGGAGTGCTGATTGCAGTGGAATATTGGACCTTGGCTCACATTTAACTCATGGCTGCACGTAATCCTAGAGAGAAGCTATACATGAAACGCGTTAAATATCTTACTTGCTATACCCTGTTTTAAGTAATAAAATAATTACCATTTTTCAAGCCAGTCTATATCGTAGATTGTAGTAAAGTGTTTCAGTGATGAGCTGAATGTGCGCCGAGGAAAACTGCAGGTAAGAGTGGTTCGGTTTTGAAGCATTAATGTTTGTATATAATCCAATGGGGATTGGTTAAATAATATTGAAGCTGTCTGTTGTTGGAAGTGGTTTCACTTCTGCTCTTTGTTCATTGGACAAGCCTATGTGATAGGAAATGTAACTGGTGTGTTTATTGTATACATATATATTTTTTTCTATATACAGTGTATATATATATTACCATGGAGACACCTCCATCTGCCGTATAATCTCATAAACTACTTGCAGTTCCTTGTTGTTTAAACTTATGTCATAGCAACACACATTGAACCTTTTGCCTTGAGTGGGCAAAGACAGGAGGCTGTATTTCTTATCCATGTAATTATCAGCCACAGAAAGCAATTGAAGAGCATGCACTTACAGCAGGCTTTGCATGCCTCCCAATTAATCAAGACGTCATCTTGTCTCTTCATTTGCCATATTTTGATGAATAAAAGAAGGCCATGAATTCTTGTGAATTATTTAACCACTTGCTTACTGGTCATTTAAACCCCCTCCCTGCCCAGGCCAATTTTAGTGCTGTCACTCTTTGAATGACAATTGCGTGGTCATGCTACACTGTACCCAAATGAAATTTTTATATTTTTTTCACATTTTTCGCTTTCTTTTGGTGGTGTTTAATCACTGCTGTTTGTTAATTTTTTTAAGCAAAAAAAAAAAAAAAAAAAAGACCGAAAATTTTGAAAAAACAAAAACAAAACGGTTTTATAATTTGTTATAAAATTTTGCAAACAGGTAATTTTTCTCCTTCATTGATGTGTGCTGATAAGGCGGCACTGATGGGAGGCACTGATAAGGTGGCACTGATGGGTGGCACTGAAGGGCATTGATAGGTGGCACTGAAGAGCACTGATAGGTGGCACTGATGGGTGTCACTGGGCACTGGTAGGTGGCATTGATGAGGCACTGATGGGCATTGATAGGTGGCACTGGTGGGCACAGATGATGCGGCTATGTTTTTTGCTGTTCGGGACCGATGTCCCTTTGACAGAAGCTGGTGATCGTCTCTTTTTTTTTCTCCTCACGCTGCCAGTGTGAGGAGAAAAAAAGCCGATTACCGATCTTCTGTTTACATCAAGTGATAAGGGCCTGGGATCAGGACCTTACTATGATCTGCGATCACTCGAGTCTCGTTGATTTGGTGATCACAGAGCACGCCGCACTGATGGGCAGCTCATGCATGGGAGGACTTCTATTGACGCCCTCCCAGCAATTAAGGCCCGTGCTGTAGCCTTCATTCGGCTATAGCGTGGGCAGGAACTGGTTAAACAGCTACAGACATTGTTATGATTGGTCTATCGCACGTAGTTCCTTTTGCACTGTTAAAGTGTTACTAAACCCAGGATTTATTTTTATTTATTTCAGGTACCTATATAGCGCCGTCAATTTACGCAGTGCTTTACATATATATTGTACATTCACATCAGTCCCTACCCTCAAGGAGCTTACAATCTAAGGTCTCTAACTCACATTCAGGAGGAAACCGGAGTACCTGGAGGAAACCCACACAGGGACAGGTAGAACATGCAAACTCCAGGCAGGTAGTGTCGTGGTTGGGATTCGAACCAGCAACCCAGCAACCCTTCTTACTGCTAGGCGAAAGTGCTATCCACTACACCACTGTGCCGCCCATACACCACTGAGCCTGCATTCACTATATCTGGTCTCCTGCAGTACACAGAACATGAAAATGCAATTATTTTAGCAAATATAAACTGCTAAATACCTTTTTTCATCAGCAGTTAGAGCAGTCTTGTGACTTCTACGAGTGTCTGAGAAAAGATTGTAGGAGGAGTTTTTCTTCTTCCATGATTGTCATATGAGAATGCAGGACCCCCGACCCTCTGTCTGGGCAGTGCTGATGGGTCCTGTGCTGATCACATGCACCCTCCCAAGAAAAAAAGAGATGAGTTGATCAGAGGAGACAGAATCAAACAGCCTTTTTACACAATTCAGAGGATTAACCCCTTTGGTTCCACAGACAGATTTTACTTTTGTGGGTTTAGTAACACTTTAAGAAATAAACACCATGAAAGCTTTTCTTGTGATTGTTGAGTTTTCCAACTCAACAATATTTTCTTCATGGTGGACATAGCATATCTAATATTTGAAATAGAAATATAAGGATTTTACTGTTTGGAGCACGCCAGTAGTACAGATGTGTGTTCTTAGACAGCAATGGCTGGTTCCACCAGTTTCTTTATAAATACTTGTATGCTCTGTACATGATTCATCTTTCCAAGTGCTCATTAAGCTGTCCATACTAGGTAGTGAGCATGGCTCCGAAGGAACACATCATGGTCACTTCAGTGACCTTCGCTATCCTTCAGCACAGCATGAGTTATTGCTAATGTGTATATAAATCTAAAATGTTCTAAAATTATCTCTCCCACTTAAATTATTTACAGGATTCATTTATTATACTAAATTAAACTAAACTGACTGCTCAGCCAAAATGTCATGGCTGATGTTTTTAAATTCTATGATTTAATTTCAGTAAATGTAAGGCTGAACTCCAGACCAACAGCTAAATACATGGATTAAATACATATGAGAGTTGTTTTACTTGCCAAGGGATTTGTATTGCTGTCCACCCAGTTCTGAGATTTAAATAGCTCTGCCATACCATATAGCTTGACTGGCATAAGAGGAGTCCTGATATTTCCCTGCTGCAGTTTCATTTTTACCTATAAGTTCCCTCCCCAACCGTACCCTGTGACTGGACCCTAAAAGGAGAAGCAGCACACTGGTGACCTCATCCCTCAGTCACTCTGCTCTCCTATCAGTATAGCCTCTTGCACTGCTGTACAGGCCATAATGGGGGAGATTTACTAAGAGCCCTTTCACACTGCCAGCGCCTGGAAGTTGGCAGTAAAGCGTTGCTTTACCGTCGTTTTTGGGGCACTTTTAACCCTGCTA
Organism: Lithobates clamitans; assembly: GCA_037952925.1. NCBI lineage: Eukaryota > Metazoa > Chordata > Amphibia > Anura > Ranidae > Lithobates > Lithobates clamitans. Next base: position 67,024 of record JBBGZY010000282.1, read on the forward strand.
GCGGCCAAATAAAGGGTTAAAAGCTCCCCAGATGCTTTGCAGGCGCTTCAGTGGCGCTGCCCATTGATTTCACGTTCACATCGGGCTGCTTTGACATGACAAATCACCACCCACTGCCGGCAATGGCACCATCCAAATTGGTGCATTGCTGACTTTGCCGCACCGATTACCAAAAGTAGTTCCTGCACTACTTTTGGCGACTTTAGGTACAATGTCAATAGACATCTGTGCAGGAACCAGCACAGATGTCTCTGAAATTGCTTCTGAAGTTGGACTGAAATGCGGGTTTGAAATTGTGCGAGTTCAGCTGAAACCTGCCTTCAGTGTGAACCCATCCTAATGCCGTGTACACACGGGCAGACTTTTCGACCGGACTGGTCCGACGGAACGAATCCGTCGGACAATCCGACCGTGTGTGGGCTTCAGCTGACTTTTTCTGTCGAAAGTCAGACGGACTTAAGATTTGGAACATGTTTCAATTCTTTCCGACGGACTCGAGCCCGGTCGAAAAATCAGTTCATCTGTATGCTAGGCCGACAGATGAAAAAGGACGCAAAGGCAGCTATTGGCTACTGGCTATCAACTTCCTTATTCCAGTCCCTTCGTACGTCATCATGTTCATACCAACGGACTTTCGAACAGACTTTAGTCCGTTTGTGTGTGGGCAAGTCCGGTCGTTCGAAAGTCTGTCGGAAAGACTGTCGGACGTTTGATGCTGAAAAGTCCGCCCGTGTGTATGCGGCTTTATTGTCTAAGCTTAATTGAACAAGCTGAAGTTAGAAGCTGATTGGTTACTATGCACAGCTGCCCCAGATTCTGCGTGCTCCAATTTTAGTAAATCTCCCCCAATGAATCAGTTTTAGGTATTTATACTTCTTGCGATTAAAAAAAAAAAAGAATTATATATTATTACAGAGCTGCATTAATGTGCACCTTTTATATCTGAATGCAATTCCATATGACCTCAGCCGGCTGACTTGGTAAAGTTGTTAATGACTTTCTGTATTCTGGACAATGGTTAGCTGTTTATTTCTTGTACTTGTATAGTAATGACTATATACTGGCATGTTATTCAATGCTTTCCAGAGTACACAATCCCTATTCCCAAATAAATGACCAAAGTGCTTTTTGGGATGATAGCCATACAAGATTCATAAGGGAAATGGTAGAAATCAAACTCAGGACCCAAGACAGCTGTGTATATTTACATAGTTAATCTAGTTAAAAAAGACACAAGTCCATCTAATGCAACCAACAGAAAAAAAAAAGAAAACACAAATCAAAAACCTAAATATACTTTACACTATCCTATACCAACAGATGATCCAGAGGAAGGAAAAACCCCAATAAAGCATGATCCAAATTGCTCCAGCGGGGGAAGAAATTCCTTCCTGAGGCAAATATTCCCTGGATCAACTTTACCTAAAAATGTTAGTATCAAGTTATATTATGTAAATTTCGGAAGTAAATTAACAACTTTTATACATTTTTCCAAAAGCAATTAACAAACTGTGGACATTACACAGGGCTTACATCAGACATATTTAGAAAAAACATAAAACGGCTTGAAGATAACAGTGACTCAATACCAACAGACTTGCAGTCAAGCGGAGCAAAAGTGTGCTAGAACATGGGTCATCCCAACTATAAAAACAGCATCAGATATATCTGTCCGGAAATAGCTGCTGTCTTCAGATTTGCCAAAACCATGTAGTCCAAAGGCCTGCCTGATTGCATACAAATTGAATCTCTTAAGGTTTGACCTCATATTACATGGTTTTGGTAAATCTGAAGACAAAAATCTGCAGAAAATCTAATAGTGGGTATGGGAAAGGAAAGGGACAAAAATAAAAAAAAACCAGCAGAGACAAAAAAAGAGGCAGTCAGATAACAAAAGTGAAGGATCCTGGACACTCCAGCCTCGGGGACAGACAATGCTGGTCAAGTGGCTGGGGGGGTGGGGGGATTGGCGGCACAGAGGAAGCATCAAGGAGGGTCCCAGGCCTTTTTTAAAGCAATCTACTGAGCTGGCCAGAACCAGCTCTTGAGGGAGTCTTTTCCACAATTTCATAGCTCTTACTGAGAAGAGGCCTTTCCGTATTTGCAGATGAAATCTTTTCCTCAAGACTTAGAGTGCCTCCTTGTCCTCTGTGATGACCTTCAGGTGAATAACTCAACACTGAGTTCACCATATGGACCACTTATGTATTTGTAGTGTACATGTTGAACATATCCCCCTTTAATCTCCTCTTCTCAAGAGAAAATAAAAATACGAACCATTAGGACATCATGATGTTCTTCACATTGGCATGAAGTGCCCCTAACAATGAGTTCCTATATAGGCAGTCCCCGAGTTACGAACACAATATGGACTATAGGTTTGTTCGTAAGTGGAAGTTGTTCGTAAGTCGCAAAACACTGCATTTGTAAGTGTAACTTCCGTTCAGAACACTGCATTCGTAAGTGTAACGGCCACCTGTGCATGGATGTGGGATGTTCCAGGCGCTTGTTATGTTATCTGGGGCATAGTACGGCAGTATGGGATGTGTCCGGAGGTGCTCGAAAGGTATCCAGGACCCGTGTGGAGCACAAGTGGCCGGCATTTGAGGCCGTTCGTAAGTAGGAGTCGTTCGTAACTCGGGGACTACCTGTACAGGATATCAGTAGAGATAGGAATTTGTACTATACTTCTTAGTATACTGTATCATACTTTGAACAGTAGCAGTCTTGCTATGAAATACAGTATGAATTAGGGTTTACTTTCTATTAGAAGTGTAATATTCCTTTATATTTGAACCTTTATTATATTATATTATTATGTATAAAAATGTTCTTGTTCTGCATTGGCTGTTCATTTTAAAGTGTATTTAATTTCAATCACTAAAATCTCATATAAGATTTAACATGTCGTTTCAAAATTTTTTTTTTTTTTTAATATATATATATATTTTTAAATTCAAAAAAGAGATCCGACAAAGAGCAAAGTAAAGGGTAAAACAAAGATTTTATTTTAAAAATGGCAATTGTTTGTTTTACATTTGTTTTAAACAGTGGTTTAGCATGCCATTTAGTAAGGGTTTATACATACTTTTGATTATAAATGTCATGTATATCATTAAATAATTGATTCATCCTTGGTAGCACTCATCATGGGCTTTACTGTATGTAAAGGTGAAAACTGAAAGTATTATCTGCATGAATGTTCACCTAAAAGCCTGGCAGGGAATGCGCCTCTTCCTTTTATATACATCCAATTAACAGCGTAATTCTGAAGTATCTTCTTTCTGTTTCTTATCTCTTGTCTGACTTTCTTCAGTCCTCTTGTCACAAAGTCAGCAGCCTTCCCTCTTATCTTCTGTCTGACCTTCATCTCTACATCATTGCCATCTTCATTTTATCAATCTTACCCACACACTTTAATCCAGAACACATTCATCTCCTTTGTTTGCCTTTATGTTTTTTCTATTCACCTTCACTTCAATGTGTTCTTAAAAAAAAAAATCTGGACAGTCCACTTGGTCATGTACATCATACTGTGTGTACCCTGCAATGCTGAAGGGCAACCCAACAATTTAGATATATTTGGCAGTATCTTGTTATATCATGTATTGGGCAATGCGAGTAATTTAGAGTGGTTGTAAAGAATTGTATTATTTTTTTTTATATATATATATATAAAATAACAACCATGCCTATGCCTACTTGCTCTGTGCAATAGTTTTGCACAGAGCAGCCCCGATCCTCTTCTCCTGGGGTCCTCCGCTGGTGCTCCAGGCCCCTCCTCTTCATTGGGTGCCCCCAGGAAAAGCCATCCAATGACACAAACATCAGGACTCTGCCCCACTCCCAGCATCACCAGATTTGATTGACAGCGGGGGGGGGGGGCTAATCGCTCCCGCTGCTATCAATCTGTCCAAGGAGGAGAGAGACAGCGGTGGGAGCCACTGCGCTCATGCACATTGCTGGTAAGGATGGGCTCGGTAAGGATGGGGGGGGGGGGGCAGCTGCAGCAGAGAAGGTTGCATAGAATGCATTAAGGTAAATAGTCTTAAAGGGGTTGTAAAGGTATATACATATTTTTTTTAAATAACAAACCTGTCATACTTACCTCCTCTGTGTAAGGGTTTTGCACAGAGTGTCACTGATCCTCCGCTTCTAGGGTCCCTCAGCGGCGCTCCTGGCTCCTCCTCTTGAGTGCCCCCACAGAGGGCACTCGTGCGGGTGCGCTCTCCAGTCCTGCTACTTCCATTGACACAGACAGCAGGACTCGGCCCCGCCCCCTGGCTCCCATGGCACTGGATTTGATTGACAGCAGCGGGAGCCAATGGCTCCCACTGCTATCAGTCTATCCAATGAGGACCCAAGACAGTTACTGGAGCTGCTGTGCTCATCCTAGTCGCTGGAATGATCGGGCACAGGTAAGTAAAAGGGGGGCTCTGGGGGGTTGTTATGCTACAGAAGGTTTTTCACCTGAATATAATGCATTCAGGTGAAAAACCTTGAGGGTTTACAACCCCTTTAAGTGCAATACTGTATACTGTGTATAGGTGATTGTATAAGTTGTATGGTTCCTGCAGAATCTTTGTTACTGCACAAATAATATATATGGAACCCAGACTTCTTTGCGAAGTACATTGCAATTCAGCAATGCAGCCTGTCCCAGGGCTTAAAGTGGAGCTCCACCCAAAAGGGAAAGATCCGCTTTAAGCACTCCACCCCTCCTAGGCCACATGTGCCATGTAATTTTTTTTTTTGGGGGGGGGTACCTAGTTTTGACAGCAGTTTTTGTAGCTGCTGACTTTTAATAAGCGTAAGCTTCTGTTAAATGAAGTCGTAAGCCCTAATAAAATTGGAGGTGCAAATCTCAATGACCCACAGCTTTAAAATCGCACTGAACTAGCATGATTTCAAAGCCACACTGGCCACAACCAAAAAGGTAAATGTATTTTATTGTGATTTTATGTTATAGACCAACATAAAGTGGAACACAATTGTGAAGAGGAAGGAAAATGATAAATGGTTTTCAAAATTTTTAAAAAATAAATATCTGAAAAGTGTGGCGTGCATTTGTATTCACCCCCCCATACTTTGTAGAATCACCTTTCACTGCAATCACTGCTGCAAGTCTTTTTGGGTATGTCTCTACCAGCTTTGAACATCTAGAGAGACGTTTTTGCCCATTCTTCTTGGCAAAATCGCTCAAGCTCTGTCAGATTGGATGAAAAGCATTTGTGAAAAGCAATTTTCAAGTCTTGCCACAGATACTCAATTGTATTTAGGTCTGGACTTTGACTGGGCCATTCTAACACATGAATATGCTTTGACCTAAAACATTACATTGTAGCTCTGGCTGTATGTTTAGGGTAGTTGTCCTGCTGGAAGGTGAACCTCTGCCCCAGTCCCAAGTCTTTTGCAGACTCTAACAGGTTTTCTTCCAAGATTGCCCTGTATTTGGCTTCACACATCTTCCCATCACCTCTGGTCAGCTTTCCCTGTCCCTGCTGAAGAAAAACATCCCCACAACATGATGCTGCCACCACCACCATATTTCACGGTGGGGATGGTGTGTTCAGGGTGATGTGCAGTGTTAATTTCCTGTTACACATAGCTTTTTTTCTTTTAAGTCAGAAAGTTTAATTTTGGTCTCATCTGACCAGAACACCTTCTTCTACATGTTTGCTGTGTCCCCCACATGGATTCTTGCAAACTGCAAACAAGACTTTTTATGGCTTTCTTTCAACATTGGTGAACACAGATGATACTTTTCTTCCTGCCACTCTTCCATAAAGGCGAGGTTTGTGGAGTGCACAACTAATAGTTGTCCTGTGGAAAGATTCTCCCACCTGAGCTGTGGATCTCTGCAGCTCCTCCAGAGTTACCATGGGCCTCTTGGCTGCTTCTCTGATTAATGCTCTCCTTGCCTGGCCTGTCAGTTTAGGTGGACGGCCATGTCTTGGTAAGTTTGCAGTTGTGCCATACTCTTTCCATTTTCGGATGATGGATTGAACAGTGCTCCATGAAATGTTCAAAACTTGAGATTTTTTTTTTTAACCTAACCCGACTTTAAACTTCTCTACAACTTCATCCCTGACCTGTCTGGTGTGTTCGTTGGTCTTCATGTTGCTGTTTGTTCACTAAGGTTCTCTAACAAATCTCTGAGGGCTTCACAGAACACCTGTATTTATACTGAGATTCAATTACACACAGATGGATACTAATTAGGTGAGTTTTGAAGGCAATTGGTTCCTCTAGATTTTAGTTAGGGGTATCAGAGTAAAGGGGGCGGAATACAAAAGCACGCCACACTTTTCAGATTTTTTAAATTTTTTTTATTTGAAAACCATTTATCATTTTTCTTCCACTTCACAATTATGTGCCACTTTGTGTTGGTCTATCACATAAAATCCCAATAAAATAGATTTATGTTTTTGGTTGTAACGTGAAAAAAATGTGGAAAATATCAAGGGGGTATGAATACTTTTTCATGGTACTTTAGGTAGCTTTAATGCAGAAGAGACAAAGCACGTCTCTTCTGCATTAAAAATCCTACATGTTCATGTATTTTCATTTCCTAACATAAAGTTCCACTTTAAGCCCTGGTACACTCCAATATGGATTTGAAATCATGCTACTTCAGTGCGATTTGAAAGCTGTGGATCAGTGCAATTTGCACCATCAGTTTCATTGGGGCTTGCAACTTCATTTAACAGAAGTCAATGCAAGTTGCAATGGAATCCCAAAAAAGTAGAGCAGGAACCTTTTTCAAAGTTGCTGCCACTTGAGTGGCAACGATTTGAACGGGTCTATTACTGGCAGTGGGGTGCGACTTGTAATGCGATATTGTACTCTTAAATTGCACGCTGATGTGAACCAGGACTAAATAGAGCTGCGCGTTTAATCGTTAAAAAAATCGTGATCTGGATTCAACCCCCCTCCCAATCTTAACACAGCATTTCTTTGATTCAGTGCAGAGAGTTCTCTGCTCACAGCTGACAGCTGTCAAAAAAAAAAAAAACAGGCAGCCTGCCAAGTTTCACAATATTGGATAACTATAAACAAAGTATCTCTCTAATTTAGATCAAAGGAATGAACTTCTGTGTTGTGTAAATGAGGTCAGGTTAACCACTTAAAAACTAAACCTTTTTCTGACATTTGTTGCTTCCAAGTTAAAATCAGATTTTTTGCTAGAAACTTACTTAGAACTTCCAAACATATATATATGTATATATATATATGTATATATATATATATATATATATATATATATATATATATATATATATATATATATATATGTATGTATATATATATATATATATATATATATATATATATATATATATTTTTTTTTTATCAGAGACCATAGAGAATAAAATGGCAGTTTCAATATGTTATGTCACACTGTATTTGCGCAGCGGTCTTTCAAACACAATTTTTTTTTTTTGAAAAAACACACTTTAACGAATTGAAAAAAAAATGAAACAGTAAAATTAGCCCAATTTTTTTGTATAATGTGAAAGATGATGTTATGCTGCGAGAATTGTGAGAGAATCATGATCTTTATTCTAAGCAAAAAAATAGCGATTCTCATTTTAGCCAGAATCGTGCAGCTCTAGGACTAAGTGAAATATGCATACGCAACAGGGGATGTATTCGTAATTGACTGGGGAAAAAAATTATATTTACTGTTGAAAACGATTGAAAAAATGCTGGAATTCAAAATTTCGGATACAATTGGGCCATCAAATGTTAGATCAAAAACGTTTACATTTTTATACAAATTTTCTATTGTTTTTCTATTCATGTATGGCCAGCTTTAACCTGGTACAGTATGTGATTGAACAGTTAAAGAGCAGCTGAATAATGGAGGTGCAGCAGCCCGCTGATAAATTCATCACTGCTCTACGTTCCTATACGTAAGTTCGCTAACACCATAATGCTGAAATAAAGTTTTGGTTGGCCTGCTGACCCTTCCTCTCCAGAGTGCTGATATCGGGTGACAGATGAAGGTAAAAATTAATGTTTCGGTGAGACCGGGTTCACCTCCTTCAGGGACACACTGGGGAAGGTGAGATCTCACTGTAAGATTTTACAATAAAAGTAGCCATTTCTTTATTGTGTTCTCATAGAAATATCCTTTGAGTATCTCCTCTCTATTGTTCTACATTTTTGTTGAATTGAGAATGCCTCCTGGTTCTTTGTCTATAATACTATAGATATGGTTAATTACCTATATTCACCTATGTGCCAGCACTCTACATTTAGAGAAAAAAAGTATATTTTAGGCACAAAAAAAAAAAATACAAGCTCAAATTAAACTAAAATTATACATTTTTTCATGGTAAGTTGCACTTTGCAAATGTTCTCACTTTCATTACACTAGTTCTGTGTAGCAGTTGTATACTTGAGAAACCAGCAGGTATGTGTTTGCCGCTTCAACTCACTCCCATTTGCTAGCACCTTATGTGCAGAAAAGAAGAGCATAAGGTTTAAATGTATGACTCCTTACATAATCTGTAATGCTAGGACACACAAAAGGTACTTGTTAGATCCTGTACCTGTAGGAACCTCATTCGATATTAGTCAGTCTGATCCAATGGTTACCAGATAACGCTGATCACCCATCAGACAATGCTTTTCTGTATAAAAGCTCTGAGGGGCTTCCAAAACAGTCAATGCATTGCTAACCTGCCAATACACACCTTTTTGTCTTTATAGACTTACATTTCAAACCATGTCATATAGGCAGTCTACCAACCCTGTCTACAGTATCTCACAAAAGTGAGTACACCCCTTACATTTTTGTAAATATTTTATTATATCTTTTCATGTGACAACACTGAAGAAATGACACTTTGCTACAATGTAAAGTAGTGAGTGTACAGCTTGTATAACAGTGTAAATTTGCTGTCCCCACAAAATAACTCAACACACAGCCATTAATGTCTAAACTCCTGACAATAAAGTGAGTACAGTGAAAATGTCAATATTTTGTGTGGCCACCATTATTTTCCAGCACTGCCTTAACCCTCTTGGGCATGGAGTTCACCAGAGCTTCACAGGTTGCCACTAGAGTCCTCTTCCACTCCTCCATGATGACATCACGGAGCTGGTGGATGTTAGAGACCTTGCGCTACTCCACCTTCCGTTTGAGGATTCCCCACAGATGCTCAATAGGGTGTAGGTCTGGAGACATGCTTGGCCAGTCCACCATCTTTATCCTCAGCTTCTTTAGCAAGGCAGAGGTCATCTTGGAGGTGTGTTTGGGGTTGTTATCATGTTGGAATACTGCCCTGTGGCCCAGTCTCCGAAGGGAGGACATCATGCTCTGCTTCAGTATGTCACAGTACATGTTGGCATGCATTGTTCCCTCAATAAACTATAGCTCCTCAGTGCCAGCAACACTAATGCAGCCCCAGACCATGACACTCCCACCACCATGCTTGTCTGTAGGCAAGACACTTGACACGGCCAAAACATGTCAGAGTATGGCTTGTGAAGTGGTGCAAGGCTAAGGCCACCTCTCACACATTTAATATCACAGACTGTACTGTATAGGGGAGTGTGACGATTTTTCAAAGTTAATTATTGCTAGCGGCTATAGCTGCTGTCAATCACATGAGAAATTTGACATGCTGGTTGTAGCCAAGTTGATCGCTCAATCAACTTGGGTACATTCAGCCTGCACATACAAGGTTCGAATCTCGGCCGGTCCCTGCTGAACCAGCCAAGATTAAAGCCGGCTATGGCCGGCTTTACTGTAACTAAATCTGCTAGTACATCTAACACTACCTTTCCCCCAGACTGACAATGCTGATGTCCAAATGTGCCCCTTTATCTAGAGTGGGGGCACAATAATACAGGAGGTATGTTATTAACCAGATCACCAGGAGAAAACGGGGGGGGGGGGGGGACTGGAAAAATAAAACTAATGCAACATTTAAAGAATTGGTAAGCTGCAATATTGTACATTTTTGGTTTTGGGTTTAATACCACGTAAAACAACAATTTACAGGTAACTATTATTGCATAATTTGCATTCTCTGTTTAAAAAAAACACAACACAGAGTTATCTGTTTAATATCCCTTTATGTAGCACATCTGGTGTCCCTTATCTATATATTACATGGGAGGAGCAGCTGTATGTTGGATAAGGGTTTTACCATTGTTTTTTTGATCTGGGGGAGTGTTTGCTTAGTGGAAGGAGTTAATCTAAAGCAGGGATGAATTTTAGTATTGCTATGTATCGTAGAACTCCACAGAGCGCAAATTCAGCATTCAGATGAATGCTCTTCTGAACTCATTTGACCTACCAGAATTGTTTTTGAATGAGTAGGAACATGGATAACATGGGCGTATCATCCACGTTCTATGAATACAGGATTCTGGTGAGATCTCTGTATTTGTTCATATAACTTGCAGACCAACAAGTTTGTACTTGTGTTCAGTTTAATTCAAGGGATGCTAACGCAGGATTGCTAATCACAGTGCTGCCATGCCATCCAAGTGGAAAGCTCTAACGAAATGTCTCTGCTTAACTGAATAATCTCTTCTTCTCTAAACCTCCACTGGCGCACTTCGCTCTTCCCCCTTGACCAGTGCCCCCAATAGCTAGCCACTTGCTGTGGGGGCACTGGTGCATTCTCACTCCTGAGCCTCACTCTATGCACTAAGACGCATAGAACCGTGGCTCAGCCCTGCCCCTTGCTCTCTCCTCATTGGCTCACTGGCTTTGAGTGTCTCATCCAATGAGGAGAGGGAGACCTGGAACAGCCAAGGCTCCCATGCACACTGCTGGATTGAAAGGGGGCTCAGGTGAGTTTTAGGGGGGCTGTATACATAGAATGCGTGACGGTAAAAAATCTTCAGCCTTTACAGACACTTTAAGGATCAACTTCTGTCGAATGGGAGTGTTGGAAAACGTGCATTTGACCAGCGACTGCAGCCAATAAGCTGCAGCATTGATCCTTGTATTCTGACAGTGGAGGAGTCCCCGCTGTCAGAATACAATAGCACAGTGGTGAGGAATCCACCATCCACCTCGCTTGATCAAAAAAAAAAAAAAAAAGACCCAACTATGCTCAGACTTAGATCACCTGTGTGGTTGCTGGACAGGAAATCAGGAGAATTCTCCCTGGGGGCGACACCAACAAAAACAAAAGCCCGAAAGAGGTTCAAACTTTCCCCCACTCTACCTAAGACCAAAGGAAAAAATGGCTGGCGTTGGGCTTGAATACAAATGCCTAAACATGGATATGCTGTCATAGACTGAGCTATGAGTTGTATTACCATTAGAACATTTTCTCTTAGCACATCCAAAATATGCTTTAGGAAGTATTACCCCGAGGATACTTTGATTTTCTAAATCAGTTTACATAAGTGCTTGTAAAGAATCAGAAATGTGATCAGAAACGATTTTTCTGTCTGAAATTCAACCTCTTCGCTAATGGAAAGAATGTATAGATTTCCCCATTTCAAGCAAAAAGGTTGAGTTTATGCAGTAGCACTTCTTCATGACAACATGGCTTGGATTCTAAGACAACAATAATTATATTTATATGACTATGGCAGCAGGTCTGGTGCAGTGATGTCAAGATGTAGAATGCTCTGTTAAGCATGGAATAAAGATAATTCCAGGAAGTGGTATTTCACACCAGGAGCTGGAAGTGTTTGGAACAGCTTAGCGGAATCAATTGTTACACTTGTGATTGCATTTGAATTGTGGTTGACTGATTCCTTCTCCTTTTTGGAATAAAACAACAAAAATACATTGCATTTAAGGAGCCAGCTAAAAATTAAGGCAAGAATCTGCATGTAAATATTTTCATGCATGTTTATGGCTTGGTGTCCAACATACTTTAACAAGGTAGGAAAATGAATTGCATAATAAGACTAAGCTGAAAGTGTTGGACTTCCTGGCTGTGCTCTGAGCTGCCATGTTTAATGATCTGCATCTCTCTGCGGGCTGGCTGTCACTTCTTGTGATGTCATTTATGTGCCTTTAGGAGAAGGCCACAAATGGCTCTTAAAAACAAATTCTAACATAAGTAGCTCCAGAATAAGCAACTATAGTTCTTCTGCGGTTAACGATAGGGTGCCTTTTAATGTTTTCATAATGATCTCCCTTTTCTATTACACTAATTCTATGATCAATCCACTACAATAAAAAAAAAGTTTTTACAAATTTGTATCTCATAGGAGTTTAAGTTATTTCATCTCAGTGGAAATCTTAGACATATACTTCATATTCTGTCTTAGAAATTTTGGACTGTAATTGAATACCAGGTTTCTACCCAAATACTGTATCTTTAGCAGTTTCCACAATGATTGTCTAACGTGATAAGCAACACTTTTTTTTATGTGTATATTAAGATGTAGGTACTAATATTCTGATAGTTATAGTAAAATAGTTTATATCGGTGTCTGTTTTTAATACATTGCTTTTTTTATATATTTTTTTATATATTTATTAAGGTTTTAAGAATTAGGAAAGCACTCATCACTCCTGCTGTGACTAAACTTGCATACTCTGTTAAACACAAATTGATAGATGTGGTTGGAGAATTGGATGATGACGACTGGGGGGAGGCACTGGAGACCTGTACGCTGGTGTCTCTCAAAGTATCCGACAGGCTTACTCAAGTATAAATCACTAATAGAACGTACCTGACCCCACAACATATGGCCAAATTATGCCTATCTTGCAGTGCCATGTGCCCCAAGTGTTTAATTTCTGCTGGCACCTTTGACCACCTCCTCTGGCAATGTCCCCGTATTCGAGGGTACTGGTCACAGGTTGTCCAGTTCCTTCATAACCAGATGGGCTCACCGATATCACTAGATCCCAAGCAATGTCTTCTGGGCCTTTTCCCAGATACGGACATAGATAAACACACACTCAAATTCCTCCATGAAACGTTATTTGCAGCTACGAAAATCATAGCCCAGAATTGGATTCAGGCCGCTACCCCCACGCTAGCTGCCTGGCTTGCAGAGATCAATAACACTTTACCGTACAAAAGGATTATTTACACTCATGGAGGATGTCCGGGCAAGTATGATAAAATTTGGGACAGATGGTTACAATCTTCATTGACCTGTACATCTAGTGTATACAGTATCCCATATCGTCATCATGTATGATTACCCTTGGTTATAGCAATAATCGACACCAGTGGTTTTCTTTTGTTTTTTCTTTCTTGTGTTCGTTTATTGGGCTGTATTATTCTTTTATACTCTGCAATGTACACTTGTTTTATAAATTACTTGCATAAAACTCAATAAACCCTTGTTTTCCAAAAAAAAAAAAAAAAATTAGAAAAGCACAGTATAGTAAAATATAGATTAAGCAGCAGTAAAAAAAAAAGTACAAAAAAATAAAAAATAAGAGTATGTGTATGATGACCAGGTGGGTTATAGCAGTATTTCCTCCAGTCCTCAAGGCGCCCCAACAGGTCATGTTTTTAGGCTTTCCATTATTTTGCACAGGTGATTTGATCAGTTTCACTGCTTTAGTAATTACCACAGCCGTTTTCATCTGAGGGAAATCCTGAAAACATGACCTGTTGGGGCGCCTTGTGGACTGAAGTTGAGAAACCCTGCGTTATAGTGCTGCATGTGTAACAAGGTAGAATACAGCACGACGTTTTCGACAAAATCACAGTAATACTTTTTCTTGCATGGAACGGGGAGAGAAAACTAGTATAAACGTTTGATAACTCTCGTCAAAAGAAAGTTGTGAGTCATAACATTTGTAAACTCATATGTACACATATCTTGAGACTAGAACCTGACATCTAAAGTGATATCAAATAAGGGGGGAAGGGGGGTGGAAGAAAGAGGGGTATGTGGTAGGCCCTCCCTAGAAGTCCAGGCCCAGGGGCGTAACTACCACCATAGCGACCCATGCGGGCGCTATGGGGCCCGCAGCTGAGTGGGGCCCAGTGAGGATAAGAGCACCGCCGGCACAGTCTCCCAGCCAGGGGAAGAGAGAGGAAAGGAAGAGGCGAGCTGTCCGTATCAGCAGAGAGCTGAATTGTCCGATGTAAGAGCTTTCATTAGAACTTCCAGTGTTCCCGGGGCTCATCGTCACATAGCTCCACCTTTTGGCCCGGTGCCTTTGATAGACAGAACGCTGATCCAATGCGGGACATGTGACGTCATCAAAGGCGTCGGGCCAAGAGGTGGGGTTATGTGACGATGAGCCCCGGGAAGACAGGAAATTCAAATGAAAGCTATTACAGCGGGCAATCCCGCTCTCTGCTGATCCGGGTGGTTTGCCTCTTCCTCTGCATAGGTGGGGCTGTATTGGGCACAGGTCACACTGTATGGGGCACAGGTCACGCTGTATTGGGCACAGGTGTTTGCAGGGGGGCCCCATACAACATTTTGCTATGGGGCCCTGCTATTTCTAGTTACGCCCCTGTCCAGGCCCATTAGGTGAGAAGATTTGGCAGCTTGTTTAACAATCAAACAGATAAAATATTGAAAGTCAGATGAGCAGGGACTTTCAATTTTACCCAGGGAGTTGTTTAAGTTTGCCTAGGGGTACCACTCTGTATATTGGGAAGACCGCATTAAAGACTGAGTTTCTACAGGGGTGAAAGTGTGTTTGATATAGGAAAAAGAACCATTTTATGGAGCCATAGATCTGTAGTTTGGTGTTGAGTTTTTCTTGGTAAAGAAGTTTTGTGAGGTTCTTTTTAACTGCTGTAACTGTAGGTGGAGAGGAAGATGTCCACACTTTCAGTATGTTCTTGTGGGCTGCTAAGAGGCAGAAGTGTGTCCATTGGGAAACAAAAATATATCGTTCACCAGGACGTGTGCAGCCAGGAGCATTCTAGCTAAACAATAGTAAGAGAGGTGTCCTGGGAAGCAGCTGCCCGGTTATGCCATAGATAAACATGATAACTTGGTCCCAGAAGGTTGATATTGGAGAGCATAGCCAGAAGCGGTGAAACAGCGAGGGTTTAGAGGTCTCGCATTGCAGATTTATTATTGTTTTGAAGGAAAAGAAAGTTTGTATTTTCCTAACCCAAATTTGGCAGCATCAGCATGCATCAGTTTACTTGACAATAATTCTAACAATTTATGAGGCTCTGAAGAAAAAATAATTATATTAGTGAATGTAGGTGAATCCTCCTGCTGCATGCATGTGTTTTTATATCATTGGGGCCTGTTACTCAGAAGAATTCAGATGAGGATTATCGGGACCCCATTAGTAAAGATAAGAATGAGGATTAGGCCTTTTCCTTTGCACATTAACCACTTCAGCTCTGGAAGGTTTACCCCACTTCACGACCAGGCCATTTTTCGCGATACGGCACTGCATTACTTTAACTGACAGTTGCGCGGGCGTGCGGCACTGTACCCAAAAAGAAATTATGTCCTTTTTTTTACCACAAATAGAGCTTTCTTTTGCTGGTATTTGATCACCTCCTGCGGTTTTTATTTTTTGCGCTATGTACAAAAAAAGACTGACAATTTTGAAAGAAAAAACAATATTTTTAAATTTCTGCCAGTAAAGTGTACAAAATCTAATTTCTTCATCAGTTTAGGCCAATATGTAGTCTGCTACATATTTTAGGTAAAAAAAACCTCCCAATACGTGTATATTGATTGGTTTGCGCAAAAGTTACAGCGTCTACAAACTATGGTGTGGTTTTTTTTATGTGTGTATATTTGTGTGATATATATAATTTTTTTTTTTTTGGTGCTAGTAATGGCGACGATCAATGACTTATAGCAGGACTGCGATATTGCGGCAAAGAAATTGGACACCTAACTGACACTTTTTACATTTTTTGAGGACCAGTGACACTCAGTACTAATATGCACTGTTGCAGTACTAATGACACTGGCAGGGAAGAGGTGATCATCAGGGGCGATCAAAGGGTTAAATGTGTTCCCTAGGAATGATTGCTAACTGGGGGGGAATGGAAAGATCCATGTTCCTTAGCAGGAACACAGGATCAGCACATTCCCCTCTCGTAAATTGGCAATCTGCCTTGTTTATATAAGCAGACCCCCATTCTGCCTTTCTCCTGAACGATCGGTGGGTCCTGGCGGACATTGCATCCCCCGGGCCTGCTGATTGGCGCCCGGTATGTCCAATCACAGCGGGAGTGGGTCGCTGGTGGGGTGCGCGCGCCCAAGGCCCGGAACTTCCAGATTGCGTACCAGCAGTGTTAATTTCGTCGACTAAAACAACTTTTAAACATTTTAGTCGACTAAATGAATACTATTTTAGTCTACTAAAATACGACTAAAACTAAAACAACTGAGATGACTAAAATACGACTAAAACTAAAATGGCATTTTAGTCAAAACACTAAAATGGGACTAAAACTAAAATGCCATTTTAGTCAAAAGACTAAGACTAAAACTAAATTGAAATTCAACTTCAAAATTAACACTTGTCTGTAGTGCTGGTTCATACCCCATAAATAATATTAGATTTTTCACTCCAGCAGTATATAATGAGTTTGGAAATTGTAGAGAAATGTTTAATGCATTACAATTTAATTACACCCGTTTTGTTTTAGGCGACTAAAATGTACTGGAGATTTAGTCGACTAAATACGACTAAAACTAAAACTATTGCAGAAGACTAAAATGGGACTAAAACTAAAATGCCATTTTAGTTCTAAGACTATGGCTAAAACTAAATAGAAATTTGCTGCCAAAATTAACACAGGTACGTGATCTGGTGCAGAGAGACCGCAGTAAATCTACGGTGGGCTGTCGCTAAGTAGTGTAAAGGCGCTGGTTTCTTCTTTAGTTTAAGTGTTTTGTAAAACCCTAAAACTAGAGGATTTCCCTGCCTGATCCTCCAAACGGACTGTTTACTTTTGCCTCTCACAAAGGCAAGGGCCCAACATTTTTCCATTCCGTTCTTTTTTTGACAACTTTATTTATAGGAAATGCAAGGATCCTGACAAAGCTTTTGTGTTGCCTATGTGCTTTTCAATCTGCTATCCATTTGAGAAAGAATCTTCTAAGAAATGGGCTATTCCCATAATAGGATCCCTGGATTCACAATTAAGCAATGAAACTGTTATACCGATGGAGGCAGCCTCTATGGGGCAGGACAGTGGCTAAGTGGTTGGCACTTCCACCTAGCAGCACTAGGGTCGCCGGTTAAATTCCCAACCATGACACTACCTACCTAGAGTTTGCATGTTCTCCCTGTGCCTGTGTGGGTTTCCGCCGGGTACAACGGTTTCCTCCCACACTCCAGAGACATGCTGGTAGGTTAATTGGATCCTGTCTAAATTGGCCCTAGTATATGTATGTATGTATAAATGAGTGTTTGGGGCCTTTAGATTGTAAGCTCCTTGAGGGTAGAGACTGATGTATATACATATGTACAATATATATGTAAAGTGCTATATAAGTAACTGTAATAATATTTCAAAGACTAGATTGTAGGATGGAGTCAACTGTACATTCCTTGTATGCTGTCACAAGATGCCTGTTATTGCGTCTACTCTGGTGTCTCAGACTATTACCGAGTAGGCTAAGACCTACTTGGGGAACAGGTTCCTCCCAGTCTAGAGACCCTAATGGATCAAATTAGGTTCCCAAACTCTTACGCTGTGCTTTGCTGGTCTAGAGCTTGTTTCCTGCGTGATGGTGTCTCCAGTGGTTCTGCACAGGAACTTGTAGCTAAAGTGTTAGTCAGATTAAACTTTAAAAAAAGCCTTAACTGATCTTCCCTTTGTGGTTGGCCATTGTTCACTCACTATTGGACAATATACTTAAAAACCCTTCCTTGGGCAAGAGCGTGTTTCTTCCCCATCCCACAAATCTTGTGAGAATAAATGTAAATCTGGACCTTCTTTCACAACTCAGATGTTCCTTTGATCCATAGTGCTTCAAGCATCTGAAATGTTTTACTTCCACAGAATTCAAATGACCCTAACAGAACAAGCCGTCTTGGTTTTCTAACAAGCCCACAACAGTATGAACATTGCCCAACCTGCTGTAGTCAAGGTTGGGGGACAGCTAAGATCTTTGCCTACTATTGGGTCAATTGTTTTTCAGACATTTTGGGTTTGAGAAGTTGTCTCTTCGGGTTACTAGATCGAATTCCATTCTCTTCCACTGAATTGCTTCTTTGTGTCAATATCTCAAGCTCCAGGAGTTGTTGGACTTACATTTGGTTATCAAGGGACTCTTTATTCAAGGAGTGATCATTTTGGATCCTCCTCTGGAAAGCTTTGCAGGCTTTAATTTTAACCTTTTTACTGTTCTTAAGTAGAGAGCATTCAGCCAAACCTGGACCCGAAAGCACTTGGCACTTTTGGAAAGTCAGAAAATTTAGTATAAAGTTCATATGCTGGTGGTGGCTTCTCTCCACCAGGAAGAATTCCTGGCATCAATCCAACATTTTGGGTGCATTTTTGCCAATTTGTCAGAGCCACCAGTGCTTCCTCAGGTTCTTTGTGGAAAACACAATTTATTTGTGGTCCTTCCCCATCTTGCCTATGCTTCTTGGGTGTTCACCAAGTTCTAGGCTGCTGTGTTTGCCCTTCTTTGTCTCAAAGGCGACCCCATTGTGCAATATCTAGGTGATCTTCTAATGTGGGATACATGCAGATATGACTGGGGTCTTAATTAGGGACACATATGATTCACAAAAGTTCAAATCTGGCTTACTATGACCAAGTGCACATAACAGTCATTAGCATCACTAACTGAAGGGAAGATCGATGGACAGAGTTGTTTGGTCCGCAGAGTAACCTGCTTCTAAAATAAGGTTCTATCGATCTTTAGTACTAAATTAAGAACCATATTTAAAGTTGAATACAGAAGATCATTTTAAGCAATTAAATATCTTTTTATTTTTCCCCTTCAAGATATGGCCTTTCTATGGCCAGGTGAATACTTGCTATTCGAGTTTAAAAATTAGAAATTTTGTTACATAAAATGAGGTATGTTGTTTTTTTGGTACATGATTTTGTCAAAGTTAAAGTGAAATGGTGTCCAGATATATCCCTGGTCTCTGTCCTGTTTCTTACCCATTTTATAACCCTATAAAGTGTATGTAAACCTCAACAATATTTTTTTCTCATTTGCTTCCTTTAGTAAAGTAAAGCCTAAATTTAGACAAAAGAAAAAAACATCACTAGGAACATGATTTACTATTAATGTGTCCCTTGTGCTGTTGGCTGCTGGATCCTTTTGAAATCTTCATCCTCTGATCCCAAAGCCACCCCCACCCTGCCACCATAATCTTCCGGTGTGCCAGGGGATGACAGGCTAGCTGTGCAGTAGTAGTGGCAGTTAGATGGTCAAGACAAACCATTTAACACTGACAGGGGGGCTTATAGTGATCATCTTTTATACATTTATATAAAACCTTTATTCCAAAAGGATAAAGTGTTAGCTGGAGTTCAGCTTAGGTTAGATGCACACTAGGTCCCTCATTGGCTCTGGCATCTTCTCCCTGGCTTCTTCAAGGCGTCAGTTTTTGGCCATCTTGATTGGGCAGTGTGGAAGGGGTAATTGCTGCGCATGCGCAGGAGCTTGGTCTTCCTGTACATTCTTAGAGGGGAGTCAGCCTCCCCACGAAAAATTTTAAGTCATTAGCTACAATTACTGCAGCTGCTGACTTTTAATATAAGGACACTCGCCTGTCCAGGGAGCCCGCAATGTCTGCACCCCAGCCGATCTTCGAATCAGCTGTCGGGTGCAGCCACCACCATTCCTGTTAAGGGGACCCGGCAGTGAAGCCTTTTGGCTTCACAGCCGGTTCCCTACTGCTCATGCGTGAAGCGCGCTGTGCTTTTTAATTGGTCCGGAGGCAGACCGAACTTCTGAGAGACGGCGCCGCTGCCCCGTCTCCCAGAAGTGGAGAACAACGGTACCTGTCAAAAACAGGTACCCATTCGCGCCCCCCGCCCCGAAAGGTGCCAAATGTGGCATCGGAGGGGGGGGGGGAGAGACGGATAAACGGATGTTCCACTTTTGAGTGGAACTCCGCTTTAAATATACTGTGAGCATGCAGGTAGGTTTATTTTATTGCAGAAAAGACATTGCGTGTTTCTTCTGCAATAAACAGCCTGCCACTAGCAATTAAAAAACAAACAGAAAAAAAAGACTTTAGTTTGTCTTTAATTTGTTAGTCAAGTCCATCTAAATCTGCTTGTATGTTTAACATCCCCTCTCCCCAGAAAGACAATGCTGCTGGCCAAAGGTTTCTCATTTCTCCTCCATCCAGAGTAGAGTCACCCTAAGACTAAAATGAATGCAGCCATCAAAAACAAAAAAAAAAATCTCCAGGCAAAATTTTTACTTTCCCATGCAGTGTGGGCACAGCACACTGCATGGGTTAACTGCTCCTTTTGTCCAGGGGCACAAGGAAATGCTATACTTACTGAGGATCGGCGGATTAGGTGAGTATATCTCCGCTCTGCAATCCCCTAGACAAAAACGAGCGGTTAACCCATGCCCCACTGCATAATAAAATAAGAATTTTGCCTGGAGTTCTTCTTTAAGGATTGGTAAGCTGCAATAAATATATATACACCATTTTATGCATCTTTTGGTATGGAAGGTTTACAGGTGTCGCAGGTTTTATTATTATTTCCCACTTTAGAGTCGACAGCCTGGTGTCATCACACTTTAGAGGGATTTCCTCTCACTTCTTTCTGTTTGGTCAATATGACAGCAAGTGAAGGAAAATCTCCTCAATGAAAAACTGATGGGGGTTAAAACCCTCTCTAACTTTATGTACTATGAAAAAAAGTTTTGCCTTTAGTTCTACTTGAATGTATGGTAGGACATGTCCTGGACCTGCTGCTTATAAAGGGGTTGTAAACCCTTGTGTTTTTTCACCTTAAAGCGGAATTCCACCCAAAAATGGAACTTCAGCTTTAAGGGAAGAGGTGACCCCCTGACATGCCACATTTGGCATGTCATTTTTTTTTGGGGGGGGGCGGAAACTCTCTTTTTAGAGGGTTCCAGCTCCCACTTCCTCCCAGGACACAGCAGCGCCGGAAGTAAGTTCACCCCCCCTCTCAGCAATCACCTGGGACAGGTCACAGGTCCTAGATGATTGCCCGGCCAGTCACAGCGCAGCTCACACATGCACAGTGCGAGCCCGGCTTTGAAGCCACAGCTGGGCGCCCACAGTGACAATCCAGAGAGGAGGAGGAGACGAGCGGGCTTCGTTCCCCCGCATCGCTGGACCCTGGGACAGGTAAGGGTCCAAATATTAAAAGTCAGCAGCTGCAGTATTTGTAGCTGCTGACTTTTTTCTTTTAGTCGGAACTCCGCTTTACTGCAGCCTATGCATTAAGGTGAAAAAACTTCTGACACTGACCAGCCCCCCCCCCCCCCCGTTTGTTTCCACGGCGGAGACGCGCTGATCCTCTCTGCCCCTTGTCTCGGCTCTTGATTGGATAGATTGGCTCCCGCTGCTGTCAATCAAATCCAGTGATGCGGGCGCCAGTCCGGCAGTCTGTGTCTATGGACGCAAAAGCCTGATTTGGGAGCGCGCCCACACATTAACCTCCAGGGAGAGCCCTTCTCCTAGGGGATTTATCGATGCGGGGGAGGAGCTGATAGTGCCGCCCGGGGCCCCTAGAAGAGGTGGATCGGGGCCACTCTGTGCAAAAACAAACTGCACGGTGGAGGTAAGTATGACATGTTTGTTATTTAAAAAAAAAGAAACAAGTGTTAAATTACCTGGACGTTTAGGGGACATTCTAAGTCAAAGTAGCTGCATTTCAGTCATATTGGCGTACTTTTAATAGTTTATACTAAGGCCTCTTGCACACTGCAGCTTTTTTTCTTTTTTTTTTTACTAAAATGCAACCCATTAAGTGTAATGTGCCTATGTACACAGGCGTGTAAACAAGAGCTGTGCTTTCTTCAGTAAAAAAAAAAAAAACAAAAAAACGAAAAATCTGCATTTTTGGTCAGTAATTTACTCATGCGTGCAAATGTGCAGGATTGCACGCAAAAAAGGTGCAAATGCCTATTTACATATTGTGCAGAACAAAAACACGAGAACAAGTTTTCATGCGCGAATTTGAAAAAGTAGATGTTAAAACAGAAGTATCGTGTGCAAGAGGCTTAATAGGTATACTATTACTAGTTTATACTAATATGTATACTTTTTATAGATTATAGTAATAGAAGTGTAAGGTGCATAAAGCATTGTGTTTGGATAGCACCTGTGAATACTGTACATTGCCCCAGTATGCTGATTTGGATAGCCGGCGGCCATTTTTAAGTAGACCTCAGTGCGTGTATTGTAGCTGAATCTCAGGAAACATGTCTCCCCCTGCAGTGTCCCGAGCTCGTTGTGCGTTCGCCCTCTAGTGTTCGCAGGGCTGGTTGTACAGTTGCTGGAGCCGATGTCGCTTTCATTATCAGTCGGGTTTTCCGGGAATAGCTCGTACTAGGTGGACTGGGGGGCCGGCCGGGACTACAACTCCCATGAACACCGCGTGCTGGATTTATTTTAGCCAATCACAGCGCACCCTGTTTCCTTGGCCGCATGAAGGTATGTAAATAAAATAAAGAGTTGTGTGTGTGAATGGGGGCTGTGTGAGCAGGGTCCTGCTTAGTCCGGATGGGGGCAGTGTGTGCAGGAAGAGCACCTGTCATGTCTGCTCTGGGAAGTTAGTATAGGAAGTTCTATTGTATGGGGACAGGTAGAGAGGATGTGAGTGTCAGTGGAAGTGTCAGTCCATGCATGTCAATGATTATCACCTAGGAAATGTTATCACTCCATTATCATCCTGGGCTCTTCTATCCTTTGTGTGCACTTTGGGTTTGAATTGGAAAAATAAAAGGGAAACCCAAAACCTGGATGCGACAGAGGAGCGTCGCCTTCCTGCCAGGGAATTTTATTCTACATATGTCGGTCACCTGGGCTGCTTCTTTATGGGGGAAAGACATGCCAGCTCAGCCAATCCTGAGGATTTTCCCATCACACGTACAGTGCTGTCATTTTTAATCTCTCATAAATGGTAACAGATGAGCTCAGGTGTGTTGGGATCTTAGTGTGAACCCACCTGAGCTATCCCACCAGGGAACTGGCACCTGTACTGGCCAATCATCTGTGGCTGGGGCATCCCCCCCCTCCCCTGCAGCTGCATGTATACAAGGTGTGAACCCTGGCTACTTCTGATTGGCTCAGTACAGGTGACAGCTTCCTGGTGGGATTGCTCAGCTGAGTTCAGACTAGGACCCCCAACACACCTGAGCTCATCCCTAATAATCCGGAGTGGGCTGGCTCTTCCTCATTTGTACAGCCCTGATGATGCCTCCTTCCATCGCACGCATGTGCAGGCATGCCCCAGGTCTAGAATGGCACACCGGCTCTAAACAAGGCAATACTGCAACTCGGCCTCCTGGACGCTGTGATGTGAATACCCAAGGACATAGCTCCCAACTGTCCCTGATTTGGAGGGACTGTCCGTGATCTGGAGCAATGTCCCTCATTCCTCCTCATTTGTCCCTCATTTTGGTCTGATCTGTATAGTTGTATATAAAATGCAATTTTTATCTATCAAAAAGTGTTTTCCAGCGCTAAACCTTTTATCTGATTTCTAAATTGCTGCATTTGTAAATTCCAAAAGCCGATATAAGAGCCTTTCCACACCGTGCCACCCATAGCGTAGGCGGTAAAACGCTGCTATTTTTAGCAGCGTTTTACCGTCGGATTAGCGGCGCATTTCGGCCGCTAGCGGGGCACTTTTACCCCCCGCTAGCAGCCGAGAAAGGGTTAAAACCGCCCGCAATGCGCCGCAATAGCGGCGTTTTGCCGGTGTCTTGCCGAATAAGTTCCTTCGGCCGATAGGTTCCCCCCCTGTACTGCGCAGGCGCAGCGCCTGCGCAGTACGTAGTACTGTTGGCCGCCGGAGATAGCCGAAGCTCAAACGCTTCGATCAGCTGTACACGGCGCCTGCGCTCTGGGTCCAGATTCCTTCCCCTCTATCCAAGTGGACCTAGAGGGGGAATCTAAAAGTGCCGAGCGCAGCGAGGCCGTGCCCGAAGCGTGGCGAGCGAAGCGAGCCCGCGAGGGGCCCTCTTACAGGCGCTGTGTACAGCTGATTTTCAGCTGTTCCGCTTCGGCTATTTCCGCCGCCTTCTACTGCGCATGCGCAGTAGAGGGGGGAACTAATCCGCCGAGCGGAACTTTCTCGGCAGAACACCGGCGGTATCCCAGCGCTGCCCCATTGATTTCAACGGGGAGCAGCGGTGGAGGAGCGGTAAACACACCGCTCCTTCACCGCTCGAAAGAAGCTGCTGGCAGGACTTTTTTTCCCGTCCTGCCAGCGCAGTGCTCCGGTGTGAAAACCCTCGGGCTTTCATACTGGAGACAATGCTGCAGCTGTTTGATTGCAGGTGCTATTTTTAACGCTATAGGGCCTGCAAAACGCCCTTGGTGTGAAAGGGGTCTAAAAGAATAGTAGTAAAAAAGCACTTTTGGGTTTAACCAATCTTGTTTTTTTGTACAATTCTCCTTTAAAGGGGGTGTGGTCAGGGGTGTGTCCTATGCCTGCATACGTTTGCTGACAGGTGTCCCTCATTCCCATCTCAAAAAGTTGGGAGGTATGCCCCAGGAGCCTGCAGGCAGCCAATCGTATGTCGTCCTCACCTAGGCAGGAAGTGGGGGAAACTAGAGAGTAAAAAAAAAAGCAGACACTATTTGCAATTGGAAGGGGTGCGGAGCAGATGAGACGTTGATTTCATGCGCAGAGGTCCACTTTAACCTTGGATAGAATGAGGAAGGCTAAAGGTCTCTATAGACTCAAATTCCAGCTGATTCCCGCAGAAATTTGAGTCCTTGTTGGCCCTGCAGACAACACCCTTTTCAACAAAAATGGAAAATTGTATTAAATACTTACCGTAATTTTCCATTCCTGGCACCAATCTATAGCAACATACTACCACATATATGGTGCCAGGAACTTCAATTTTTCTATCAGCTTTTGTCAGAGGAGCCATGTGGAAAAATGATCGGATGCATTCACTGTTCAGTTATTAAGGCAATTGCAGGTTCCATAGCTGCCCGAATACAATAACTTGCAGTGACAATGTGTCCATCCAAGCTGTTCTGGTGGATGAGGAAATCAATTGATTTTCTCTCATTCAGCCCCAGTATGGCGGCCTTTAGATGCCTGGTCAGGTTTTCGTTGCTAATTACCCATCAGAGAGATTTTCCCTTGCTTAATGTCTTAGTGAGGTTTACCATTAGCAGGGTCATGAAGACAGGACAATGTCCTGGGACTCTGCTTTTGGGAGAGCAAGTAAGGGTGCTGTCAAGAGGCTCACCACTAACCTAACCGCAGCCCAGCCAGAATTTGCAATATATACAAGGGTTCTTAAAAAAGTTTCTGCACTTTTTTAAACTCTATTAAAACTAGAAAAAGTGTGGAAACTTTTTGAAGACCCCCCCCCCCCATACATATGAGACTGAGCATTTCATTACCCCTGCATCTTTATGCAAAGAACCTTCCAGCCTTTAAGTGCATTGTGTAGACCTAAACTTTCTGAGCACATTCAAACGGGCGATCAAGCTCTTTCTCCATGCAGAGACACTGGCAGATGCATGTGCATCCACCTTGGAGCTGTGTGCAGGCAGCCCGTAGAAGTAGAGTTGCCACCTCATCCCTTTAAACCCGAACACATATGAATTACACAGGTTCTGAGGCTGATTGAATACAGATAAGGCACCAAGTGAGTTCAATTACCACCTTAATCAGCCTCAGAATCTGTGTAATTAATATGTGTTCGGGTTTAAAGGGATGAGGTGGCAACTCTATGTAGAAGTGGATGTACCTGCAGCGGCTCCACAGACACAATTGCATATCAAAGTTTGGCATGTGGGCAGAAGCGGTTGTACAGATCCGAACGCAGAGCTTCTGCATGCTTCACTCTCTATTCCATCCCCGCTCAGCTCATGAGGGAGGGCAGTTAACCCTGTTCATGCTCTGCTCCTGTAGTGTAAGCACTGCACGTGCAGAGAGAGGGATGTGAGCTCTACAACAAGGTCACACCTGGCAGGGAATCGGTGGTAGATTTCTATATGGAAAACTACCATATTCCATTCCCTTTGTTAATCAAGTGCAGACCTGCATTTGTTTCTAGTTTACTCAAAAATAGAATCTGGTGCAGACAGACCTAAAACAGATCTATCTGCTTTGTTAATGTGATGCATGCCACCTTATGGTGCAAGAAGCTTAGATAATTCCCCTGTAGGTGTCCACATGGCCACTTAGGGCTCAGGCACATGGGTGTGTTGGGGCATATAATGTAAAATACAGTCATTTATGGGCACCGTGAGCCACCAGTATTGCTGTCTGTAGAAATGAATGATAGGATACGTCTGGGGCAATCGTCCATAAGTGTACGCATGTCTACCCTCAGAGCTGTATATATCTGCATACAGCCTTTTCTTGTAGTTCATTTGTACAGGCTCCTGTATGCAAAACCCATGGCTCCCAGGATGCCAAAATCAATATTTTACACTAAATGCTCCAACATGCCCATATGCATCAGCCCTTATGCCGCGTACACACGAGCGGACTTTATGGCAGACTTCGCCCGGCAGACGGGATTTCGTCAGACAATTCGATGTGTGTGGGCTCCAGCGGACTTTGTTTTCTCAAAAGTTGGACGGACTTAGATTTGAAACATGTTTTCAATCAATCCGTCGAAATCGAGTCGAAAAGTCCGCTCGTCTGTATGCTAGTTCGACGGACAAAAAGCCACGTTAGGGTAGCTATTGGCTACTGGCTATGAACTTCCTTGTTTTAGTCCGGTCGTACGTCATCACGTACGAATTCGACGGACTTTGGTGGATTGTGTGTAGGCAAGTCCTTCATTCAGAAAGTCCGTCGTAAAGTCCCCCGGGCAAAGTCTGCCGTAAAGTCCGCTCGTGTGTACGCGGCATTATTACCCTGCAACATACATTTCAGGTAGATAACGCATGAGAACATTTGGGAGTTGGGGATTTAGTGTTGTCACCTTTTATAGCAAGGATTGCCTGAACTAGAACCTTTAATGCAGGATCAACAGATATGGTATTTTAATGAATGCTGTAAAAAGATTTAAAATGATGTCTGAAATTAAATTACTATGTTGATAAATCTGAGATTTGTATGATTGTGTTTCTAGCTGCTTTAATTATGCTGAAGAGATTGTACTGCTGTCTTTGCTCTGCTGTTTGCTGACTTTGCTGAACAGGTATGTTCTGCAATAATTATTCTTATGGGGTTTTCACAAAGGTAGGACCAACCAGTGTTGGGGACTTGTTTGCTTTAAGCAGCAATTTCATTTCCATACAAGTCTAAAGGAATACAAAAGCCACTTGAAGCAGATCACAAGGAGGTCACCTGTCAATGAATTCCGAATGATCTCACAACTAATGTCAAACGGATGTGTTTCCCAGCAAGCAATGAAACCTTTACATGTTAGAGGCTTTTTTCAGCATGCTAGATGTTTTCTGTACCGGGTCACAACCACTGCTAAACATTGTAACCTTCTCTTTATGATTAATAAGAAAAAGAAAAAAAAGCTGTGCTACACTCTTCTAAACTGTGCTACTATGCTGTACAAAAACCTCCAATACAAATAAATATTTAGGGGTTGATGTACTAAAGGCAAATATACTGTGCACTTTGCAAAGTTTGCAGTTACTCCAGAGCTTAGTAAATGAGCAGAAGCTTTGCTGACTTCCATCCTCCAATCACGTGCAAGCAAAATGCTTTTTTTTTTTTTTTTTTTTTTTTTCCTTGCATGTGATTGGGTATTCTTTTCAAATTAAGCTTTACCTCATTTCAGGGTGGATAAAAATCAATGATTTACAAAAAAAAAATCACACACTTTTTTTTTTGATTTTTAACCACTTAAGCCCCGGACCATTTGGCTGGCAAGAGACCAGAAAACTTTTTGCGATTCGGCACTGCATCGCTTTAACTGACAATTGCGCGGTCGTGCGACGTAGCTCCCAAAAAAATTTGACGTTTCTTTTGGTGGTATTTGATCACCTCTGCGGTTTTTATTTTTTGCGCTATAAACCAAAAAAATAGCAACAGTTTAGAAAAAAATGAATTTTTTACTTTTTGCTACAATAAATATCCCTAAAAAATATATAAAAAAACATTTTTTTTCCTCAGTTTAGGCCAATACCTATTCTTCTACATATTTTTGGTAAAAAAAATCACAATAAGCGTTTATTGATTGGTTTGGGCAAAAGTTATAGCGTTATTTACTAATAATTTTTTTTTTTTACTAGTAATGGCAGCGATCAGCGATTTTTATCGTGACTGCGACATTATGGCGGACAGATCGGACACACTTGGCGCTATTTTGGGACCATTCACATTTATACAGCGATCAGTGCACTGATTACTGTGTAAATGTGACTGGCAGTGAAGGGGTTAACCACTAGGGGGCAGTGAAGGGGCTAAGTGTGTCCTAGGGAGGGATTCTAACTGGGGTGGGAGAGGCTGTGTGTGACACGACACTGATCACCGCTCCCGATCACAGGGAGCGGTGATCAGTGTCCTGTCACTAGGCAGAAGGGGGAAATGCTTGTTTACATTAGCATTTCCCCGTTCTTCCACTCCGTGAGACGATCACGGGTATCCCCGCGGACATAGAGTCCGCGGGACCCGCGATCACACTCACGGAGCGGCGCGCACGTGCCAGCAAACCGCTTCTTAAAGGGCAGCGTACAGGTACGTAAGTATGCCTGTACGTGCCCTTCTGCCGACGTATATCGGCGTGAGCCGGTCAGCAAGCAGTTAAATCATATTTTTTTATTTAAATCATATTTTTGGGATTTTTATCAATTTTTTTTTTTTTTTTAAATAAAATGCTTTTGGAGTAGAAATCTATCTAAAGATAGTTTTCTATTTAAGATACATTAATAATAGAGTTTATTCATTATAAAATGGAGCTTAGTTATGTAGCATGAGGCTGAATATTCTGCAATGTTTTCATTTTTGGTAAACTCATTCAATGAATTAAAGCTCTGCAAGCTGAGATAACATGCACTGCATTGATGCATTCATACAATTTTACAATAACAATGAGATAAAACAAAGTCCAGGAATATTCCTTTATCCCATTGTTTTGCAAATCTATGTACACTACAAACTGTACATTGAATCGGTTCTGGTATCGCTGTTTTACTAACCTGACAGCTTATTATTCTAAATAGGAAACCTTCATTTTTGTTTGCAAATATTAAAGATTCTAACTACCAGCAAGAATAAGTCCTTCATTTAAAGAGCACCTGTCATTTCAGATCCATCATGGTAGCGCCTGTTAGCGGGCATCCACTCACCTGCTGCAGCTGTGTCCCTCACCTTGTTGTGTCACTGCCACATCACCAGCCGTCTTATTAAAGTGAATGGGACTGTTGGTGAGTCAACAGCAAGTCAGAGGAGGAGCCGCTGCGGGACAGAGATGACAGTTGCTCTTTAAAAATTATGATTTAAATTGAGTGGATTTAATTGAGCCTTTTTACTAGTGTTTAAAATCGACTTGATTTAACCACTTGCTTCCCCACCCATAGTCAAATGACGTCCACAGGAGGGATCTCCCATCCTGGGAGGGCGTCATATGACGTCCTTGGCGTGCACCCGACACGTCACTTGGGAGCCGACGCGTGTGCCTGGTGCGTCACTCGGAAGCCGATGCGCATGCCCGGCAGCCGCGATGTCCGCCAGGCACCCGCGATCGCCAGTAACAGAGCAGGGACATGGTTCTGTGTGTGTGAAAAACACACAGATCCATGTCCTTTCAGTTGGGAGGAGACCGATCGTGTGTTCCCAGTACAGAGTAACACAGATCGATCTCCTCCCCTTGTGAGTCCCCTCCCCCTACAATTAGAATCAATCCCTAGGTAACACAGTTAACCCCTTGATTGCCCCCTAGTGTTAACCCCTTCCCTGCTAGTGACATTTATACAGTAATCACTGGATTTTTATAGCACTGATCGCTGTATAAATGTGAATGGTCCCAAAATAGTGTCTGATATGTCCGCCGCAATGTCAGTCACGATAAAAAATGCAGATCGCCGCCATTACTAGTAAAAAGATAAATAAATAAAAATGGCATAAATCTACTCCCTATTTCGTAAACGCTATAACTTTTGCGCAAACCAATCAATATGCACTTATTGCGATTTTTTTTTTTTTAACAAAAATATGTAGAGGAATACATATTGGTCTAAACTAAGGAAAACTGAAAATTGGTCTGGGCAGGAAGGGGGTGAAAATGCCCTGTATTGAAGTGGTTAAATCAAATCCACCCTGGCTCATTTATTAAGTTCTGGAGTAACTGCACTTTGCAAAGTGCAGTCTATTTTCCTTTAATCAACCCCATTAAGTGTCACTTAAAATGCATATACATAAATCCAATAGATGGCATGTATATAAAGAAATACATATGTCCAAATAAAGTGCTGGTGCTCAACAATAATAGTGCAACATTGAATAAAGTGGTGTTATAAGTCCACTTAAAAGTGCTTCAGTGGAAAAAAAAAAGGGGCTTCAGTGGAATCTTGCTGCTAGTATAAAACACGTGTTCTGTGCAACCAGTGCAATTGTGCTCCGGTGTTCATCATAGCCTCACCACTGGTGCCCTCATATGGAATTTCACTCACCAAATACAGTTGACCAGCTAAGCCTATGCCTAGAATGGTCAAACAGCACTGGTAATCACTGGTCCGCTTTAAACACACCACCCGTCACAAATGCTCCATGCCCATATGTTCAACAAAGAGAAGGAACTGAAATAGGTAACAGTGCAATATGCTTTAATTGAATGCTCCAAACATAAAAAGTATTGCATTCACAAATTATGGTGCCTCCCTGGCACTTAGATGACTTGCCAACTCTTTTCCTAGTAGCCAGCATGCGTTCCAACTGGTTGAAGTTGCTTCACTGGAAGTCCCTCCTGCGGATTTTGTCACTTCCTGGACGTCATCAGGAGGCGTGGCCTTCGCCGTGTATTGCACAATTTCTATGCCAATCACTGAATCACCTTGGATGATAGAATTTTTTTAATATTCATATTGGTTTGTCCATAAATTTCTCAATATAATGGCAATCATCAAGTGATGCGAGTTGAATAAAGATTATTACATACATCACAACTTTAGGTTACGTAATCAAAAACTATTTAGTAAAACAGACTATATCACACCATCTTTTGGATGAAAAAAGGCAATTTCTCATATGTTCTAGTGGATACAATGTTGTCTCACGTCCTTTATGCTAAGATGGGTATAACGTATTTCCTATAGCGTGCATAAAAAAAAAAAATTGAATTCCTGAAATTCCCCGAAATAAATTAACCGTGGGAATGCGGTGCTGAAACAAAACTTCCTAATTTTACACACACAATAAAAATCTCCTTTTATCTATGACATAATAGTGGCAAAACATGTAAAAAATTCATTCTACCAGTTGGAAAGCATCCTAGAAAAAGAGTTGGCAAGTCATCTGGGTGTCAGGGGGCACCATCATTTGTAAGCACTATACTTTTTATATTGTCTGGAGCAATTTTAATTAAAGGATACTGCATATTTTTAGTTCTTCTGTTCACATTACATATGCTGAGATATCGGTTCTATTATCTTCTACCAATGAATCACATTTTGGTAGTTCTATGATATCTTCTGGTTTCCATTAAAGGGACACTGAACTCTGATTTAAAAAAAACTTCTATTCAAGTATGTTTTCTTAAAGCTGAACTCGTCATATATTTTTCTATCCATAGGTGATGCTTTAAAAGCCTTTACAGGTTACCACTTTAGATGTACACAGGAGGTCTGGTGCTAGAATTACTGCCCATGATCTGACATTCGCGGTATTACCTCTCGTGTGACACGATCGCTGCTTGTCTGCGCGCAGGACCGACGTATGCTTTTGCCTTTGTTTGGGGGGGAGGGGGACACTTTTATTAAGTTTGTTTTTAAAAATTATTTATTTTTATTTTTACACTGCCACTTTAAATAATTTTTTTTATTACTTTTATTGCTGTCATGAGGAATGTAAACATCTCTTGTGACAGGTACTGGAGGTATGGAGAGAACTGGGGTTTATAATACCCCAGATGCCTCCTCTGCCCTTAAAAGCATTCAATATACCAAGATCTGTGTGATTAAATGCGTTTATAAATGGTGGTGTTTACATTCGGGTAAACTGGAAGTGATGTCATCGCTTCCTGGGTTACTATATCATAGAGCTGAACAAAGCTGATTGATCAGCATACCTCCCAACATTTTGAGATGGGAATGAGGGACACCTACTAACAAACGTATCTAGGCATAGGTCACGCCCCCTGCCACACCCCCTTAAAGGAAAATTAACCAAAAAAAAGATTAATTAAATCCAGAAGGGCTTTTTTTTACCACTAATATTCCTTTATATTGGCTTTTAAAAAGTACAAATGCTGCAATTTAGAAATTGGATGAAAGGTTTAGAACTGGGAAACACTTTTTGAAAGATAAAAAGTGCATTTTATATACAACTATTTAGATCAGACCAAAATGAAGGACAAATGAAGGGGAAAGAGGGACAGAGGGACATTGTTCCAAATTAGGGACAGTCCCTCGAAATCAGGGACAGTTGGGAGCTATGAATCAGGACTCCCAGTGGGACAGAGGATCCTGGTGAAAGCCTCAGGAGGGGGGGCTACTGCTTGTAAAAGCAATCCACTGACTATATAGCTGCTAGGATTGCTTTCACAAGAGAGCTAACCGTCGGTTCTAAAAAAGACAGTACCGGGATGATAGGTGCAGGCATCATCCCAGTATAACAACTTAAATTCTAGCGACGTACCAGGTGCGTCTCTGGTTGGCAAGTTTTAATTAAAATACCAAACCTGTTATACTTTCCTGCTGGTTTTGCACAATGCAGAGTGTTTTCTGAATGGTGCCTGTGCCGAGCAAGTATTCTCCTATGTTCAATAAGCATTAAGGCATCTGCTTAGCACTAGACCTAGAAGCTAGCGGCAATCACTGTAGTAGCTGGCTTCCACAGGGATCTTCCAGGTATGACAAACACATTTGGTTTGGTGGAAGATGAACCAATGTTACTATACAAAAATATGCATCCCTAAACTTCAGCTTTAAGTGTCCTTAGCTGCATCTTCATGGAAATAGCATCTCATGCTGGGAAGAAGACAGTCCTGAGAGACAAGCTGGGAGAGTGACTGTTGACGTAGAGCAGTGTGAGAGCAGTATTAATTTAATCAAATTAGTTTTTATACGTATGCATGCTTCTTTCTCTATTTTTCTCATGGAATGCTTTCAGAAGTGGCAGGACGTCCCGTCCGTTTTTTTTTTTTTTTTTGCATTTTGGGTTGACAGCCCTGCTTAGATTTCCTAGTCATTATGTCTCTTCCAAGTACATATCTGTAACATGCTAAATTGGAAATTGTGATTACAGCATGGTTTCAACTGAACACTGGGCCCCCTTTAAAAGGGTGTTAAAAAAGAGATTTGTCCTTTAGCAACAAAGGATCCATTTAATCTTATTTACTACCATAGACACATGACATTGAGAAGCTATTCGATTCTGTAGTCAGCGAGGACAGTTGTACTTTAGCAGACATTCACCCACTAGCCCCCCTAAAATTAAATAGAGGAGGGCACTTCAAATTTAAATCCTTAGCTTGGTTCAGCTTTAAATGGCCTTTAAGTGCTGTTTTTTTCTTTCCGAATAAGAAAACCTACATCATTACATTGAAGTAGTCTTCAATGTTCTAACTTTTTAAAATCAATGTACTCAGATGAAGCAGGAGAACATTCCCCAGTAAATAGTTGCTGAATGTGTATGCCGACTCCAGACTGCTGTGCTTTACTTCCCAAACTTACAATTAAGAGATTGCATGCACCGAGGAAATAAGGAACATGTTCATAACAGTCTCCAGCTTCTGTTGCTATCATTGCGCTTGCTAAGAGGTTGGAGAAGCAGGGGAGTGACTTAGCATTCTAAGCTTTGGGATATCTGTTTGTGTATGCACACTCAACTGTAGTTCTAGCTGGGAGCATGCATGCAAGGGTGGCTCTATAAGACCAAGCATGGAGATGGAACCAATCTCCGAACTGCGGCCCTTTGCTTGCCTTTATCTGGCCCTTGGGACACTATTCCTCCCACTGACACCAATGATAGGGTGCTCTTCCTCCCACTGACGCCAATGACTGGGCACTCTTCCTCCCACTGATGCCAATGACTGAGCACTCTTCCTCCCACTGACACCAATGACTGGGCACTCTTCCTCCCACTGACGTTAATGATG
This sequence comes from Lithobates clamitans, assembly GCA_037952925.1. NCBI lineage: Eukaryota > Metazoa > Chordata > Amphibia > Anura > Ranidae > Lithobates > Lithobates clamitans. Next base: position 101,308 of record JBBGZY010000282.1, read on the forward strand.
GGGTGCTCTTTCACTGTCACCAATGATGGGGCACTCTTCCTCCCACTGACACCAATGACTGGGCACTCTTCCTCCCACTGACGTTAATGATGGGGTGCTCTTTCACTGTCACCAATGATGGGGCACTCTTCCTCTCACTGACACCAATGATAGGGCACTCTTCCTCTCACTGACACCAATGATAGGGCACTCTTCCTCTCACTGACACCAATGATAGGGCACTCTTCCCCTCGCTGACACCAATGATGGGGCGCTCTTCCTCTCACTGACACCAATAATAGGGCACTCTTCCTCTCACTGACACCAATGTTAAGGCACTCTTCCCCCTCGCTGACACCAATGATGGGGCACTCTTCCCCTCGCTAACACCAATGATGGGGCACTCATTACATCGCTGACACCAATGATGGGGCACTCTTCACCTTGCTGACACCAATGATGGGGCACTCTTCACCTTGCTGACACCAATGATGGGGCACTCTTCCGCTCACTGACACCAACAATGGGGCACTCTTCCCCTTGCTGACACCAAGGATGGGGCACTCTTCCCCTCACTGACATCAACAATGGGGCACTCTTCACCTCGCTGACTACAATGATGAGGCACTCTTCACCTCGCTGACACCAACAATGGGGCACTCTTTCCCCCGCTAACACCAACGATGGGGCACTCTTCCCCTCACTGACACCAACAATGGGGCACTCTTCCCCTCGCTAACACCAACGATGGGGCACTCTTCCACTCACTGACACCAATGTTTGGGCGTTGTTACCGACACCAAGGAATTTTCTTCTCCCACTGGCCACAGTCTGGCCCCTGTAAAATCTGAAGGATAGTAAACTGGCCCTTTGGTTAGAAAGTTTGGAGACCCTTGCATTAGAGAATAGAGCATTTTGACAGGGGAATCACACAGCAACGACACAACGACAGGCTTGGAAAGAAAAGCACACCCCAAGCATGTTAAGTGCTTCAAGTTTCCAAATCTAGATTAGTGTTTTCCTTGAACACAAAATGATATAGATAGATATATATAATATATATATATATATATATATATATATATATATATATATATATATATATATATATATATATATATGTGTGTGTGTGTGTGTGTGTGTGTGTGTGTGTGTATGTGTGTATATATATATATATATATATATATATATATATATATATATATATATATATATATATATATATATATGTGTATATATATATATATATATATATATATATATATATATATATAATACCTATGATGTCCTTTCTATATGCCAAAGAATTGATGGAGTTGTATAGACCAATCCGTTTCCATAATTAGTTGAACAGCATGCTAACCTTAAAGAACCTGTGTGCATGGGTGTTCATTTATGTAAAATATTTTACCATCACATGGGTGAAAGCAGCTGACATTATTATTGATGTTCTGCTTATTGTACATAAAATGTAAGGCACCCCAAGCACCTTCGCACCCTCTTGCTAGTGATAAAAGGTAGATAAAGACATGGTTGTTCATAATAAATGCTGGAGGGGTCACCTTGTGAATACATCTGCTCCATGGTGTGCTATTAAAATGCATTGATTTTGCCATTGAATGCCTGTCTTATAATAATTATTGCTTTTGATGTTGCTTCTGTCAGAGAAGTGATTTGTTTTACACACTGTACACCTATTTTAAACTGCATTAAATGATGCAGCCCTGCTATACATTACTAGTCTGATAAGATAGATTTCTTTACAATTCAAAGGATATGGGAGATGTGGCAGCATATTATATGAGTTGTTTCTGAAGAATTCCGTGCAGTAGTAATTTAAGCACTATTATTGCCCAGTGTACCACACCGATACTCAATACAAATTCTGATTGTATCTTGGATTTCTCTTTTTATATGATGCTCAAATATGAAACCTGGTAAAAAGAAATATTAGTAGTGATACTGTTGAAGCAAACTTGTGCTTTGCCCATAGGTTACCCAACAGGTTTGCTTTAATCCTCCATATACCCTCAGCATATACATACATTTTCTTTGCTCACCTGCCACTTCATTCAGTGGGGACAAAGAACAGCATGAGTAAAAACTTTAAACGTCCAATAATATGATGGGTGGCCAATTGCCCACATATGAGGGGCTTCACCACCAATTTGCTAGAAAAATCCAGCTCATCAGATTCTTTCTTGCCCTGACAAGACCTGGATAGGAATGATCTGCTAAACTTGCAGAAAGTGCAGGCATTAGATGATTACTTTAGTCAACCGTAACTACCTAATTTTATTCAATGTCACTAGGCACCTTTTAGAAAAGTTTCCTGTACTGTATAAAGCATAAAATATTTGTCTAAACTTGAGAACAATATATACAGTATGTAAATGTGATTACTTTAAAGAGGATCTTGGGTCTTGTTAAGAAAAATATTCAGTCAGCAACTACAAATGCTGACTATATACATTTAGCGACCTTCCTTACCTGTAATGAAGTAGACTCCACAATGTGTAGGCAGCTGGATCCTAGAGAAATTTTCACTGTAGGGTAGCCCAGTTTTCATCCTACTGCTGAACTTCCAGTGCTGTGATTTTTTCAAGTCTTAGTGAAGCTGCAGTGAACAAGGCCCCGACAGTGAATCATCATCTCCTCCTCCTCCTCCTCCTCCTCCTCCTCCTCGTCCCGTTCCCCTCGTCACCTCCCCCTTCTTTCTTCTTTCTTCTTTCTTTTTCTTCTTCTTTCTTCTTCTTCTTCTTTCTTCTTCTTCTTTCTTCCTCTTTCTTCTTCTTCTTCTTCTTCTTCTTCTTCTTCTTCTTCTTTCTTCCTCTTTCTTCTTCTTCTTCTTCTTCTTCTTCTTTCTTCCTCTTTCTTCTTCTTTCTTCCTCTTTCTTCTTTCTTCTTTCTTCTTCTTTCTTTCTTCTTTCTTCCTCTTTCTTCCTCTTTCTTCTTCCTCTTTCTTCTTCTTTCTTCTTTCTTCTTCTTTCTTCTTTCTATTGTCTTTCAAGGTTAATCAGAAATTACAACCTCTGATCGGTTTTCTCATTGGGCTCACTTCCTGGCCCAGAGATGGTGGTCAGCTTTGCAGGAATCAAGGGCACAAATTTAAAATAGGCAGAGGCTCTCTCCCTCTCCCCATGTTCTATATTATTTTTATTTTTTTATATGTGCCCCTTTCTGCACGCATTAATGTTTTGTTTAACACTATAAGGCCTCATGTACACTGCTGCTGGTAAACGGATATTTAGGAGCAGTTGGGAGTTTTTTCAACTGCTCCTGAACCCTCCTATGTTATCTTATCAGTTCATGTACACAGGGCCGTTTACAGTCGATTGTAGGCAGTTGAGTTTAGAAGCATTTTTGGAACGCAAAAAAATGAGTTCAGAAGCTGAGTTTACAGGCATTTCAAGAGGTAAACGCTTCTTATTGCGGCTAAACGCGGTAACTCACGTTTAGCCGCGTTTCGTTTACAGGCATTTTTATTTTTAAACGCAAAACGCCACTTAACGTGGCATGTACATGGCAAAACTGACGTTTTAAACGTGGGTTATTATCTGTCAAGTTAAATCATTCAGGAGAGTTTGTAAAAACATCCCGTGTACATGAAGCCTACAATGTGTTCTTTCCTTACAGTCAAATAATCTGTTGTTGTTGTTATCACCAGGTTTCCTGCTGTGTCCCAGATCTGTGCAGGAAGAAGCATAACAACAGTTGTCTACGGCAAAACAAGACATGCTTGAAAAGGTAAATTCTACTTTATAATGATGTATATTAATACCCTTCTCTACTGTAGTGTATTATTGATTTTGTCTTCAAGAAAGTTTTGTTTGGTCACATAAGACTTTATAAAGCATGTGTTCTTCACAGTAGTTGAGAGTATCTGCAGAATATAAGCTACTTCTCTGGCAGAATCCAGCATGTTGTCATCCATATCTTATGTATCTATAAGCATTATTAAACATTCATCAATTTTCAGATCCCTTGTTTGGAGTCCTGTCTCATGCCGGGCTTGTATACCATAATAATTTTAGGAACTGGAGGTTGTAAGAATATGAATCTCCACTCTTAAATTTTAATAACACAGCCTTACCTCCCAAGAATAGCTGTATGTTCTGTAAATCATAAGCACTTGATTTATATGGGCGTTAAAATAGGATTTTTTACAGATTTTTGCAAAAAAAAAAAAAAAAACAACAGGAATTTTAAGATTTCCTCTAGTGCTGCATTGGGAAGTATCAACATCCTGCTGACAACCCCTTGATTAAAAAAAGAAAAAAAAATCTATCAAGTGGTGGATTGACACATTCTGTATCCACAGTTGTGTGCTGGGCTCATGCAGCAGTATTGTGAAGTTGTGAAATAGCAGTGAGAAATTAATCATATGTGTGTGTGTGTGTGTATGTATATATATATATATATATATATATATATATATATATATATATATATATATATATATATATATATATATATATATATATATAAATAAATAAAACATACATATATATATAATTTTTTTTTTTTAAGCTTATTGTATTATCTTTCTACCTTTTTTTAAGAATTTGTTTTGGTGTCATTTTCACATCAGCCCTTCCCATGCCAAAGGTTTTGTGTTTTTTAGGTTTTATGATTTGCTAGAATATGAGATACATTGTTGTAGTAGTAGTTGTGTAGCAAAACAAATCTTTTTGCCATTCTTTTTTAAGATTAGGCAGGCCTGGGTAAACTCAGAACCACATCCCTAAAAACAAATAGAAAAGAAACATAAACATAAAAAAACATAAAGCAAATGTGGGACTTTTAGGGTGCTTATGCTTCAGCCTTAGGAATGGGGACGCACGTGACCTACGTACTGGAGTGCCCTTGTGGTCTCCAGTATGTAGGCAGAACCACCAGATAGCTGAGTAAACGCATTAATGAACACATTAACAGCATAAAGAAAAGTTACGCCAAACATAATGTATCAAGACATTTTAACCACTTACAGACCGGAAGATTTGCCTATGACCAGGCCGTTTTTTGCGATACGGCACTACGTCGCTTTAACTGACAATTCCGTGGTCGTGCGATGCTGTACACAAACAAAATTGACATCCCTTTTTTTCCCCACAAATAGAGCTTTCTTTTGGTGGTATTTGATCACCTCTGCGGTTTTTATTTTTTGCGCTATAAACAAAGAGCGACAATTTTGAAAAAAATAAATGTTTTTAAAAATCAAATTTCTTCATCAGTTTTGGCCAATATATTCTTCTACATATTTTTCGTACAAAAAAAATCGCAATTAGCGTATATTGATTGGTTTGCGCAAAAGTTATAGCGTCTACAAACTACAACGGTGATCAGTGATTTTTAGCAGTGCTGCGATATTGTGGCGGACAGATCAGGCACTTTTGACACATTTTTGGGATCACTGACATTTAGACAGCGATCAGTGCTATAAAAATGCACTGATTACTGTATAAATGTCACTGGCAGGGAAGGTGTTAACACTATTGGGCGATCAAGGGGTTAAATGTGTTCCCTCGTTTGTTTCTAACTGTGGGACTGTGGGGGGAACTGACTAGAGGAGGAGACATATAATTCCAAGCTAGTTGGAACAGACAATCTTTCTCTCCTCTCCTCACAGAACAGGGATTTGTGTGTTTACACACACACAAACACATCCCAGTTCTGGCTCTCATGCCTGTGATCGCACGTGGCCGGCAGTCATCGCGACTGCCGGCCACGCGCATCAGCTCCCCCGCCGGGTGCGGGACTGCTATAGGCATTTAAAGGGCTGATGTACAGCTACAACAGTTTGCGGGATCGTGCCAACCTGCCACAGTATAATGACAGCGGCTGGTCGGCAAGTGGTTAAGGAATACCACAATAAAAAAGGCAGAGGAAGGTAGAAGGACACTGGAGAGGTCAGGATAAAAGGAAGCAAGTGATAATGAGACTAAATGTGTATACACGCTAGACACTTTAACGCCCTTTGGATTAAATAGAGATATTGACTAAAAGTGGTTGTAAACCCTCTCCTGTACCCAGTGAAGGGAATAGCCTCAGATCTTACACAGAGCTAAAGCAAATATCCCTACATAAGTTTTACATGTACATCTGCTGTCTTTCCCTTTCTTTCTACACTATTTGGAAAGTGCAGATTGTGATAAAAATCTTTCTTCCTCTTTCAGCAGTGGGTGGGAAGTCTGGGCTTACATTGTGTGAGAGCTGATTGGAGGAAAGGCACCCCCCCCCCCCCCTCCGTAGAGGAACAAAGGAACATGCAGAGCTGTAATCTGAATAGACAAGTTCTCTGCTTATCTACCTCTAAGCTCCCTCCCCGACACAAATTTTCAGCTGCTTTTATGACGTGTTGGGGAACTTGTCAGAAGTAACACTGCTGATAACAGAGGAATGAAGCACTAGAGGGAAACAACACTTGGAGCTTTGGAGAGAGATGTGTGAACAACACATATATTGTGCTTAGGTCAAATTTCATGAATGGGATTTACAACCACTTTAAATGGTTTTATTTCTACTTTATTTTAATTCATTTAAGAGGAAATTGAAAGTTGAGGGTTTAGGTGCAATATATAACTTTTAGCTTTTATTGAGATTTTCATGTTTATAGGCGCTGTCCTAATGTACAGTCATGCTATAGGTTTTATCTCTAGGAGTGCAAAAATAAGAATTAAGAGTAATAAATCCTTGGAGTAATACCATATGTAAGAATAGTTGCAATTTATAAGTAGCGGGACCCATACACTAAATAAAATGAGGATGTGAGCGGATCGATCTGTGAGGCAACAGCAAGGAGAAAGGGTTATGTTTTGGGTACAAGAAGAACAGGTGGTAGTTTCCTTTAGCGCTCCCTGAGGATGTCAAGTGACGAAATGCATTGGGAAGAGCTACAGGAAGTGATGTCATCCCACACAATTCTTCTGGAAGTGGCTCATCATACCCGGAAGTGAGGTAGATTATCAAGGATCAGACTTGCACAGAGGAACGGTGAAGCAAGCCGGTACATTAGTTATTGTGCACATTATTCCTTTGTGCAGGACGATTGCACTGTTACATTTGAATGGGCACTTTATATGTTTTTATGCAAATTCTAATAAATGTTTTTTCACTATGGAGACATATATGATATATATGTGATGAGCTATAATTACAAGGAGTGGTGGAAGCTTTGCATGGTTTATTCCGGGGGGATACAAGAGCAACTTGACCCGCTTTTCTGCTTGAAAAGGGTTATGGAGGTCTGGTGAGTTTTCAGGTGTGGAGGTCAGGGATTACACTTAACAGTGTTTTGTGAAGCACAGAATGTTGATATTAATTTCACTGGATAAAAAACAGAATTAATTGTATAGTGTTTTTTATATATATATATAAACCTATATATATATATATATATATATATATATATATATAAATATATATATATATATAAATATATATATATATATATATATATAAATAATATATATTTTTGGTAGGGTTGAGGGTTTTTGTAATTTATTTTTTTTGTAATTATCCCAGCACGGGGCAAAGAGTCTATCTAATTTATTAGATGAATAACTGATAGCAATATTCATTATCTTAAAGTATATCTGTAGGCAAAACTTTTTTTTTTAGCTTTGGATAAAGTGGAGAGGGATTCGAATACCTGTCAGTTATTGCTGTCTGTGCCCCGTTAAGGAGATTCACCCTTTACTTTTGGCATGTTTACCATTATTATTCAAAGTGAAAGTAAAAGAAAATCCCAAATTTTGGGTTGTCCCAGAAAAGTAATAGAGGGGATATCTTCTACTAGTTCTGGTGACCTGGGGGACCCCAAAGAATTCCCTTTATTTGCGGTGATTTCTTCTTACTTCCTGTTTATTTCATTGGACAGGAAGTGAAGGGAAATCTTTGTAATGGGAAATCAATGGCGGGAAAGAATCTGATGGGTTATAAGCCTCCCTTGCTATTTCCAAAATGGAAAAAAAAAGTTTTGCCTATAGTTCTACTTTAATACTACTGTCTGTTTTACAGTGCCTTGCAAACATATTCACCTTAGTTGGCTTTTCACCTATTTTGTTAAATTACAGCCTTTAGTTCAATGTTTTTTTAATCTGAATTATCAATTATCTGTGATGGATCAGATCACAATAGTCTAAGTTGGTGAAGTAAAATTAGAAAAATATATACATAAAACTGTTTTTCAGAAATAACAAAAACTGATAATTGGCATGTGCATGTGTATTCACCCCCTTTGTTATGAAGCCCATAAAAAGCTCTGGTGCAACCAGTTACCATCAGAAGTCACATAATTAGTGAAATGATGTCCACCTGTGTGCAAGCTAAGTGTCACATGATCTGTCATTACATATACACACCTTTTTGAAAGGCCCCAAAGGCACCACATACCAAACACTGCCATGAAGACCAAGGAACTCTCCAAACAAGTAAGGGACAATGTTGTTGAGAAGTACAAGTCAGGGTTAGGTTATAAAAAAAATATCAAAATCTTTGATGATCAGCAAAACAGCAAACCTGCCAAGAGATGGCCGCACACCAAAACGCACAGACCCGGCAAGGAGGGCAGCACAGAGACCTAAGGTAACCCTGGAGGAGCTGCAGAGTTCCACAGCAGAGACTGGAGTATCTGTACATAGGACGACAATAAGCCATATGCTCCATAGAGTTGGGCTTTATGGCAGAGTGGCCAGAAGAAAATCATTACTTTCAGCAAAAAACAAAATGACACGTTTTGAGTTTGCGAAAAGTCATGTGGTAGACTCCCAAAATGTATGGAGGAAGTTGCTCTGGTCTGATGAGACTAAAATTTAACTTTTTGACCATCAAAGAAAATACTATGTCTGGCACAAACCCAACACATCTCATCACATCACACCATCCCCACAGTGAAACATGGTGGTGGCAGCATCATGCTGTGGGGATGTTTTTCAGCAGTCGGGACTGGGAAACTGGTCAGAGTTGAGGAAAAGATAGATGGTGCTAAATACAGGGATATTCTTGAGCAAAATCTGTACCACTCTGTGTGTGATTTGAGGCTGGGACGTTGGTTCACCTTCCAGCAGGACAATGACCCCAAACACACTGCTAAAGCAACACTTGAGTGGTTTAAGGGGAAACATGTAAATGTGTTGGAATGGCCTAATCAAAGCTCAGACCTCAATTTAATAGAAAATCTGTGGTCAGGCTTAAAGATTGCTGTTCACAAGCGCAAACCATCCAACTTGAAGGATCTGGAGCAGTTTTGCAAGGAGGAATGGGCAAAAATCCCAGTGATAAGATGTGGTAAGCTCATAGAGACTTATCCAAAGTGACTTGGAGCTGTGATAGCTGCAAAAGGTGGCTCTACAAAGTATTGACTTTAGGGGGGTGAATAGTTATGCACATTGACTATTTCTGTTATTTTGTCTTATTTGTTGTTTGAAGATTTTTTTTTTTAATTGTGAAGCAAAGTTGTGGGCATGTTCTGTAAATTAAATGATGCAAATCCTCAAACAATCCATGTTAATTCCAGGTTGTGAGGCAACAAAACACAAAAAATGCCAAGGGGGGGTGAATACTTTTGCAAGGCACTGTATATCTAATTAGCTACAAAAATCCACCAGTGAAAACATCAAGTTGTATTTAGCTGAAAGTCATTACATATAAATGTATTTGACGAAAGTTTTTACTTTTGAGATAGCAGAAGGAGTGCTAAGAACTTTGGGAAAGTTGGGCACATGGGAAAGAAAGTAGAGCTGGCCATCTGTTATACTAGGATTTGCAGGCACAAAAAGTATATTTTTATTCAGTTCAGGACAAGTGTACATGATTAGTTTCCCTTTTGAGTAAAATATTTAGTCGATAATCAAGTTTTTACTAAAACTGGGAAAACCTCTTTGCAGAAAAATCATATGAATGGCCTGTGTCCCTGTAGCAGTCATCTTCAGACGGGCCTGTTTCCATGGAAACAGGATCCTAATTGCAATATGAACATTATTTGGACTATGGTGAAGCTGAGAATTCATTAGTAGGTATAAAAAAAAACCTTCCTTGTTGTACAATAGGATTATGTTTTGATGGTTTTTAGTGCATTATCTAATGCCCTAAAAGTGGGCAACTTTGTCTTTTTGTCTCCTGGAGTTATTGTTAGATGACTGTGGGACAAATTCAGGGTGTTTTTAATTGGTCTTCAAAGAAAAGAACAAGGTGCGAGTCTCCCTCCTCTCTCTTGTTTTCAGTACATTTAAAAAAAAAAGTTTGGAAATAGTTTTATATGTAGTGCTTTAACAACAGTTTTCAGTAAACTGTAACCTCATAATTTAAGAACACCTGTCTGCCCAAAAATACTTTTTCTCCATAGAGCAACAGACAAAAAGTCATAATTATCAATAAAAAAACACATATACGGTATAAGATTATTAGGAAATGTTCAAATACAATATTTTGTGGTCTGAAACTATTATCCTGCATGTTTTAGAATGTGGTATTTTATAATAAAGGGTCTGTGTCTAAAATACAAAGTGACCTCTGTCTAATACTTTTCTCTTTTATCCGTTATCCTCTTAAATTCAACACTTTTACAGCACAGAATTGTGGAAATTACAGTATATTTACCGAAAACTAGCAAATAATTGCAGTACTTTGGTTGTTTTTCTCTTGCGATTTCTGACATTTTGGCTAATGGCCTGTGTGAGTACGTACATTTATAATAATGTGGAATTAGTTTTAACAAGGGTTCTTGGTGTGGAATACAAAAATGGATGAAGTGCCCTTTAGTGGCCTAGTTGATGAATATGAATCAAATTCATTTTGGTGAATGCAGTCAAGAAATTTCCATTGTCATCCTCTGTCCAGTCAAGTAGTCCAGCAGGTGACTGTCCATATCTCAGGGACCTCATTGGGTTCTTTATAATAGAACTCCAATTCCAAAAAAGCTGGGACGCTGTGTAAAATCTACATAAAAACAGAATGAAACAATCTTCTTATCTCTTGAACCCATATTTTATTCACAATAGAAAAAAGAAAACTTATCAATTTTTTATACTAAGGAAATTTATAATTTTAGAAAATATTGGGTAATCTTGAAATTGATGCAATACATCTCAAAAAAATTGTGACAGGGCCATGTTTACTACGGTGAAGCATCCTCATCATCTTATTTTAAAAAGCTCTTTAAACATCTGGGAAATTAGGAGAATGGTTACTGGAGTTTTGGGAGAAGAATGTTGTCTTATTCTTGCCTGATATAGGATTCTAACTGCTCTACAATCCTGTGTAATTTTTGCTGTATTTTTGTCTTATGCAATATTTTCAGTTGGTGAAAGGTCTTGACTGCAGGCAGGCCAGTTAAGCACCCAGACTCTTCTACTACAAAGACATGCTGTTGGTATAGATGCAGTATGTGGTTTAGCATTGTCCTGTTGAAATATGTGAAGCCCTCCTTGATAAAGCCGTTGTCTATATGGAAGCATATGCTGCTCTAAAACCTGGCTTTATCTTTAAGCATTGATGGCACCTTTCCAGATGTGCAGGCTGCCCATTGCATACACACTTCTGCATCTCCATACCATCAGTGATATAGGCTTTTAAACTGAGCACTGATAGCATGCTGAAAGGTGCCTCTCCTCTATAGTCTGGAGGACACGGCACCCATGGTTGCCATAAAGAATGTCAAATTTCGATTCATCTGACTACAGAAAAGTTTTCCACTTTGCAATAGACCATTTAAAATGGCTGTCAACCCAGAGAAGACTGTGGCATGTTCAGATATGGCTTCTTCTTTGCAAGATATAACTTTACCTTACATTTTTGGATGGCACTGCAAACTGTTTACATTTACAGAAAGTGATTTTTGAAAGTATTCCTGAACCCATGCAGTGATGTCCATCAGAGAATTATTTGTTTTTAATTCAGTGCTGAGGGCCCAAAGATCAGGGGCATCCAATGTTACGTTTCAGGCTTTGTCCCTTGTGCACAGAGATTCCTTGAATTTTTTGATATTATGTACTGTAGATGAGTCTTTTGCAGTTTTATATTGGAGAACATTATTCTGAAATTGTTTGACTTTTTTTTTTTAACTTTTTAGACAGATTGGTTAACCTCTGCCCATCTTTACTTCTGAGACACTCTGGCTCTCTAAGATGCTCTCAGTTTTTTTTTATTCCCTGTCCCAACTTTTTTGAGACCCGTTACTGCCAACCAGTTTCAAAATGTATTAGTTTATTTTTTTTCTTAAAATGGTACATTTTCTGTTTAAACATTTGATATATTTTCTATTGTGAATAAGATGTGGATTTATGAGATTTGCAGATCATTGCGTTCTGTTTTTGTCTTTTTTTTTTTTACAGCATCCTAACTTTTTTGGAATTGGGGTTGTATTATTGCCAAAACTTTTATACATGGCAAGGTGATAACACAGACCTTAGACTGTGTATAGGTTGCATATAAATAAAAGGTTATTGTCAGGCATGTGGTGGAAAAGTGACCCGTAGCACTACTGATTACTTTCACTGCCAGTGGGAACCCGAGGTTGGAGATTATCTGTAAAATTTTGTAGAAAGTCTTCATAGTTATTCTTAATATGGATGTAAAAGAGCTCAGCTTGATATAACTAAGCTTATCAATCCAAGTGAGGTTTTTAAAATCCTTCTTAATATGTATAATGATTCTACCCTGAAGTTTTAATCAAAATTTGTCTGGAAGTATAAAGAGGACAGAGAAAGATATCTGCACTTCTTACTAGTTTTGCCTAGGTAACAGTCACTTAAAGGTAAAAAAAATCCAATATTACCTCAAAATATGCTCTTAATAAAATTACACTATTTCTTTCCTTTTTTATGTGAGCAAGTTCATTGAAGGAGGATTGAGATCACTGAATAGTCACATGCTTAGGCCAGTACAGACAATTTGGGTTTGCTAATAGTTAATTAGGCTGTGGTCAGAGCATCTAGCTTTGGTTTTATAGGCAGACAGTGAGGCCAAGGTAATTCAAGTTTGAGGCAGGTCATAAAACAAGGTAAGACTGATACAACAGAAAAAAATAAAATCCAAAAACAGGCCAGGTCAAAAACAAACAATAAACAAATAAAGTTGTTGTCAAAGGGCAAAAAAATGCTCTAAGGTGCTTAGCGGTGGGGGACAGAGATCTGGATCTTTCAATCAGAAAAAATATCTTTTTTTGACTTTTACCCCAGTACTTGTGAAGGTATACCAAATGGAAGTTCTATGTATATGGAAAGATTAGTTCATGGGAAGTCCCGGTACCGGTGACAGCGATTTTTAAGATGGTACATAGATCCTAAGGTAGGAAAATACTGAGTCCCGGTACTGTGTAGGCCTGAGTTTGGTAGTGGATTTAATCCCTTCAGGATAGTGTGAATATGGATTCAATCATCAGACCGTTATAGACTAGGGGGTATGAGGCTTCATATAGGCAAATGATGTGTTTTTATCCTTCCTTGGAGCCACACACAGGTCAAATTGCCATATAGTACATTGCATTTTCTAAAGATAAATAATGATGAATTTTTCATCTGACATCTTAACCTGTGTGATGCTATACAGCGTCTGGAAATTTCCATCTTTTTAATTGTTATATGTAGTGTCTTGTGTTTTATGTGTATGTATGATGAATCGTTCATAATAGTCACTTGCTATGGGCCATTTATGTGAAGCTGTTTTCTTGTGATATTGGCTCATGACTATGCCAAATCGGTTTTAAACTAATATAATAAATTAGAATTTTTGATACTCTTAAAAGGATCAATTTCTGTTGCCACAAGTAACGCTTTTCTGGTGCTCTATACCGGACTTTTGTTTGTGACATATGCCTCTAGTTACGGTAACAGCGTCCCACACGGTGTATAATCCATGAGTGACCACCTCACTTTTTGAGTTGGATACTTATGTGCTAAGCCTACTTATTTGCTCTTTTTATGCCTAAATTCCAGCAAGTCTGGGACCCCTGGATCACGAAATTCCTCCCAAATACTGTAGATTTGATCGCAGGCTGTTGGACTTAAGAAAACATGCTCTATATATCCATGACCACAATGATGTCTGTTTCTCCCACGGCTGACTCCCCCACCTGCTCCCTTTTTCTCTAGATTTTCCACCACACTTATTTCTCTCTACTTCCTGGCAGCCCTTTTTCTCTCATCTGCTCCTTCACATGGTTGCCGCTATACACATATGAGATGGCTCAATGCTTCATCTTAGCCCATCAGTAGCTGAAGAGGCAACAAGAAAATGGTTGAGAAGAGCTGCGTAAGATGTTTCTCAGGAGAAGTTGTCATAGCTGACTGCAAGGTTTTTTGTACAATGCCAGAGTCAATCTGACCCAAGTTTGTCCTCATTAATATACAATACAAGACACCCAGCCTCTACATCTTTAATTCTCTGTTAGGACTGACAGTGTTCAAATCTAGTTACAATTGATAGTGAAGATCTGCCTGCACAGTACACAACAGGGTTAATTATGGCCAACAGCTGCCCACCTCCCTCATAAACATAGACAAAATAGTGGGATTTATCTTTGCTCGAGGGTAGAGAATAGAACATCTAAAAAAGTAAATACTTTTTTGAACTATGTGAATAGAAACAATGTAATGGATTTAAAGTAGGTGTTATCCCAGTTTGGCTGCAAAAGTGGAAATACACGTTACCACCTTTCTCCTTGTAAGTGGATGTCATTATAATATCCTCTCAGAAGGCACTGCTCAGCTGCTTGATCAGTCACTGGCTGTGTCCAGCGGATACAGCCGATGACTGATCACTATACTGGCTTGCTGCCATTGTCATGTCAGATTCCATGACAATTGTAAACAATGAATGGCTTCATTTCAGGCCATCCATTGTATACAATTGTGTTGCTAGCTGTGATTGGTCACAGTGATCGCCCATCTGTACCATGTAGCTTCGGCCAATCACAGCGAATTACAACAAAAGACACTGAATGAATCAGTTTCCTTAATAAAAATTGTTGCTAATACTGATGAAATCCATTGGTATAAGCAATCATAATGTGTTAAAAAAAAAAAATCCTGATCACTTCTCCAGAGTATTGCATTGCTCTGGTCACCGTTCAAAAAAAAATAAATTTTTTTTTTACATACCACCACCAGTCAGTGTCCCTTATCACCACTACACCAGTTAAATGATGATATAATGCATTGATGATCGTATGTAAAAAAAAAAAAAGAATTTGGGGAATTTTTTTTTTAATTATTTTTCCAAAAAATTGTGACAAAATTACAACTTCAAAAAGCTTGCCACGCATCTTACTAGCTTGGACTGTCTACTTTTCTATAAGGGGTCATTTGGGGGCTATTTGTACTATCCTTGCATCTTTGGGCCTCAAGAAATTAGATCATCAGTACATCAGAATTTATCAATTTTCAGATAAATACCATAGTTTGTGGACTCTATAACTTTCCTACAGACTTTGTAACATACACTGATTTGGGTTATTTTCGCCAAAGAAATGTAGCAGAATACATTTTGGTCTAAATATAGGAAGAAAAAGATTATTTGCAAAATTGTATAACGGAAACAAATAAAAACATGTTGGTTTTTTCTTTCAAAATTTTCAAAAAAAACCCCCAGTGGTGATGAAATACCACAAAAGCTCTATTTGTGTGAAAAAAGATAACAATCTCATATGGGTACATTGTTGCATGACCACACAATTGTAATTCAAAGCGTGACATCACTGAAAATTGGCCTGGGCAGGGAAGGTGGTGAAAGTGCCCGGTATTGAAGTGGTTAAGCATGGTGTCTAACTCTTTTTGGCACCTATATACTTGTGTGGAGGTGAAATTGCAGCATGGCGGCTGTACAAGCTTGAGTGATCCTTACTTTTATCACAGCTGTTTTTTTGAGCAGTGACAAATTTTGTGTCTGTAAAATTATTAAGTAGAAGCCTCCACTTAATCAAATGTTTTTGTTTGCTGTGATGTTACGTTTGGAGATGTAGTTAGCCGTTATTTTTGATAAAGCAAATAATACTTTAGATAAAGTAAAAATGATGTCCAGTACAGCTGTGTGCCATTTTCCAGTAAAGTTTGGCCAACCTGTGGCTGTGTTGATAATGGTACTATATCATTTTTCATGCTTTGTATAGTCTCTTTTCCCAAACAAAGGAAGCTTATCTTTTCAAAAGATAACAATGACAGATTTCCTATGGTTTCTTTTTTTTATTAGTATTTTCTGGTGGCATTAAATCAGAATAAGAATAAAGGATAAAAATCCACAAGAATAGATGGGTCAAGGTAGCAAAATTGTATATCTGCTTGTTCTTGATGTAGACCACAGAACCATTGAAATCCGTTCATACATAGGAGCTGTAGCATACATTTATTTATCCTTTTTTTTTTGCATTCCTAGAGTGTTTCTTGGATTTGCTTGTTCTAGAAACTCTGAAGCTTAAAAATAACATTTTACTATATCTTTGCTTCAAGACAATTTGGTAATGTAAGAACATCATTTTTACAGGGCATCCACTGTGACGGTACATATTTACCATCTTGCTGTTAAATGCTGTTGTGTAAATTAATGATGTTTGTTTGTGAACAGCTTGTCCAATAGAATGTTTGTAAAATGGAGGCCATTTTCCCATAGGCTCTATCAATACACACGGTAGGAATGGATGCTTAACCAGAGCTCATTTGAAAAGCAAATATGGCAGTAATTGCTTACTTTTTCTTGTTTGTGAGAAGTGCAGAACATGTTGTAAATGATCATAGAAAGCGAAAGACATAAAAAATATGACATGTATGCCTATGAGTTTTTATGGTTTAAGGAAAACTCCACTTTTGCTGGAGGACAAAGATTTGTATTTTCTTGTTCAAGTATTATATTAGTCAGGAAAGGGAATAATGGTACAAACAAACATTGGTCCATTACATGGGCAAAAAAGAAGAAATAAGTAAGTAGCACAACAGTAAATAAGATATTTAACACTTGAGGGGTACATAACGGGTATTAAGTGGCACAGGCTAAAGTGTAGTAGTCTAGAACATGTGAAGAGTGCCTAAATTGCATTAGGATTCTCTAGCTAACTAAGAGAGCGTATGACACATGGTAACCAAAGAGCGTTTGCCTGAGAGCTCATTGTAGTGCAATGGTGAATTCCTGAATGTTGGCTGCCCAAGAAGGAATGCCTTAGGAAAAGAAGGTAGTAGGGGAAAGGCCATGACTGTGATGGGAAGTAAGAGGGGAGAAGAACAAGAGAGAAGGTAGTCCCAGCTACTTGTAGAACTAACCTAGTGGGGAATACCACTAATCTGTGAAATGACAACATCAATTAATGGAAGTAAGAGAGATTCATCAAGATTGGGTGGGAGGAAATGTGCCACCCATGGGGACCAGAAAGCTTCATATTTGGCTACTCTATCAGAGATGACTGCTTTAGCTTTGGCATGGAACATGGCTTGTGTGACCTTATTTTTAACTGCAAGAACACAAAGGGTAGGGGGTCTTCCTTGATTTAGCAATAACTTGTTTATCTGCCGTTGTGATCTGAGGAAAAAGTTTAAATTGGCGTTGTGTTAAGTCTGGCGGCTTCAGATTTAATAATGCACAAATATATGTATTTTTATAGCTACAAAGGCTATTTGTATTTTGGTATTATACGAAATTATGAATTATTGCATTTCATTGGCAAGCCCAGGTTCTGCCAGTGGAATGTTGGATGGTCTTATAGCACATTACTTTTTTTTATATTAAATGGAAAGTTTTCCTTCATATTTAGTGAAGGGCATGTAATTATACATCTAAAATGACCCTCTACCCGGCTCAAATGAAGACGCCTATTCTTAAAGTGAAAGTTTAGGCATAACGCCTGATAAAAAATAATGTTCTTTAGCAAGTAACATACATTCCAGATTAATAATTATGTTACCAATATTAGTGTGTGCTGTAAATTGCCTCTGGCTTTGTTCATTTTTCTTCTTGCTGGAGACTGCCATTTTGCTGAAACCCAGAGCCCCTGAGAAGCAGTAAGCAGATTGGTCTGCCGAAAAATAGAGAGCAACGAATCATGTGCAAGGCAGGGTGAGATGTTGCCTAATTTACCTAATTTTATCCCTTTGGACTCAGTCACATGGGCATTCAGCCCCATGCAACAGCCTGAGCAGTTGGTTTATAGAAAGTGAATAGTATCACATCGGCTCTGTGGACTCACCTGCACAGAATTTGACAGGTTTTCAGGAATGGGCACATGGCTTCAGGCTTTTTCTTTTCCCTTGTTGGCTATTTTTTTAATGTACGTACAGTGGGGACGGAAAGTATTCAGACCCCCTTACATTTTTCACTCTTTGTTATGTTGCAGCGATTTGCTAAAATCATTTAAGTTCATTTTTTTCCTCATTAATGTACACACAGCACCCCATATTGACAGAAAAACACAGAATTGTTGACATTTTTGCAGATTTATTAAAAAAGAAAAACTGAAATATCACATGGTCCTAAGTATTCAGACCCTTTGCTCTGTATTTAGTAGAAGCCCCCTTTTGATCTAATACAGCCATGAGTCTTTTTGGGAAAGATGCAACAAGTTTTTCACACCTGGATTTGGGGATCCTCTGCCATTCCTCCTTGCAGATCCTCTCCAGTTCTGTCAGGTTGGATGGTAAACATTGGTGGACAGCCATTTTTAGGTCTCTCCAGAGATGTTCAATTGGTTTTAAGTCAGGGCTCTGGCTGGGCCATTCAAGAACAGTCATGAAGTTGTTGTGAAGCCACTCCTTCATTATTTTAGCTGTGTGCTTAGGGTCATTGTCTTGTTGGAAGGTAGACCTTCGGCCCAATCTGAGGTCCTGAGCACTCTGCAGAAGGTTTTCATCCAGGATATCCCTGTACTTGGCCGCATTCATCTTTCCCTCGATTGCAACCAGTTGTCCTGTACCTACAGCTGAAAAACACCCCCCGCAGCATGATGCTACCACCACCATGCTTCACTATTGGGACTGTATTGGACAGGTGATGAGCAGTGCCTGGTTTTCTCCACACATACCATTTAGAATTAAGGCCAAAAAGTTCTATCTTGGTCTCATCAGACAAAAGAAGCTTATTTCTCACCATCTTGGAGTCCTTCAGGTGTTTTTTAGCAAACTCCATGCGGGCTTTCATGTGTCTTGTACTGAGGAGAGGCTTCTGTCGGGCCACTCTGCCATAAAGCCCTGACTGGTGGAGGGCTGCAGTGATGGTTGACTTTCTACAACTTTCTCCCATCTCCCGACTGCATCTTTGGAGCTCAGCCACAGTGATCTTTGGGTTCTTCTTTACCTCTCTCACCAAGGCTCTTCTCCCCCGATAGCTCAGTTTGGCCGGACGGCCAGCTCTAGGAATGGTTCTGATCATCCCAAACGTCTTCCATTTAAGGATTATGGAGGGCACTGTGCTGTTAGGAACCTTAAGTGCAGCAGAAATTTTTTGTAACCTTGACCAGATCTGTGCCTTGCCACAATTCTGTCTCTGAGCTCTTCAGGCAGTTCCTTTGACCTCATGATTCTCATTTGCTCTGACATGCACTGTGAGCTGTAAGGTCTTATATAGACAGGTGTGTGGCTTTCCTAATCAAGTCCAATCAGTATAATCAAACACAGCTGGACTCAAATAAAGGCGTAGAACCATCTCAAGGATGATCAGAAGAAATGGTCAGCACCTGAGTTAAATATATGAGTTTTACAGCAAAGGGTCTGAATACTTAGGACCATGTGATATATCAGTTTTTCTTTTTTAATAAATCTGCAAAAATGTCAACAATTCTGTGTTTTTCTGTCAATATGAACTTAAATGATTTTAGCAAATGGCTGCAATATAACAAAGAGTGAAAAATTTAAGGGGGTCTGAATACTTTCCGTCCCCACTGTATAGAAATTGTTTTAGTTCTTATTTCTTTCATTTGTTTATAGTTTTGTGGTGTAAGCAATAAAAACAAATTTTTTTACAAACTGAATTTTTGGCTAGAAATTTACTTAAAACCTCAACAACATTCTATATTTTCTGAAAGCAAAAGCCCTGCAGAATAAAAAGATGGCAGTTGCAAATTGTTATATCATACATAAAAATAATAAAGACTGTTTATCAAATCTAAATTGTTAGTAAAAAATGCATCTAATTAGAATCCCCATTTTTTTTTATGTAAAATGAAATATGAGGTTGCATTGAGTAAATGGATACCAAATACGTCAGGCCTTATAACTGCATGCACCTATGAAATGATGAAAAATGATGGTACCCAAAATTATAAATAGACTACGATTCAAGTGCCTTTTAAAGCTTATCAGTTTAGAGGTAAATGTAAATGAGGAACCAAGAATTATTGCTCTGTCCACCGTGTGTAGCAATACCCAATATGTGTTGTGCATTGTTCACATACATGTGCATGTCTCAAAGCGGAACGAAAGTTTCCATACTTACCTGTCCAACGGTCCTGCTCCGGCATCTTCTTCTGAGTACTGGTCTTGAGGCCTCTTCATGGCTGTTTGGTCGGGGAAACGCCAAAGGTCAGGGTCATGAGCAGACAGGAATAGTCGAGAACAGGCCAAAGCCGGTAACTGGAATCAGACATAGGAAACACAGCAAGTACACACGAAAGCTAACACACAATGGTTGATCAGCACTGCTGGCTTGCAGTGCACAGGTTAATATAGGGTTCCCTGATAGGGCCTGGGGTGGGGCCATGCTTAGAGGAGAGGTTGTAAAACCAGCCAGGTGTGAGTGGCTGGCCTCTTAGTCTGAACACATGAGGAGCAGGTAAGCTGACAGAGAAAGACTACTACATAACCATGACACATACCAAACCGAGAGTATTGCAAAAATACAATTACATGCTGGTAACATACACAGCATCAGGGCTATTTAACCAGAAAAAAAAAAAAACTTTTTTCATAATTATGTGTGTGTCCTTTCCTTATCAAAAGTATAGATGACTTGATGGGACCATTGGTGAAATGTGAAAAAATACCTAATGCAGTTATAGATTTATTTTCACATACAACTAGCATAAATAGTTTACTCTTGTTTTGATATGGACACTGGAGGGGCAGCACTTGGAGCTAATCGGGTTGTGCTGTATGTACATGTCTATAGTTCTTCCATAATCAGACACTCATTTTTCTGGTTCTCTATGAAATGTCTAGATAAATCCCAGATGGTTGCTGATGGTAACCCTGGTGCTAATTGAACCCAGAATCACAGCTCTGCAAGGCCATTCTGCTAGCCACCATGCAGTTCAAATCAAGTTTTTTTATAGCCTAATAAATGATAATCCTACTGTGCAGTTTTCGGCAGCTTGTACCATCCACCATCCCTACGCTGACCGTTTTGTTAAAACATAAAGCACTCTTCACCATTAGCAGCAGATGAGTGTGGTTTGCTGTTAAACATATTGTTGAAGAAAGCTTTAAGGAGAAAACGTGAGAGACAAATGTTGGAAATCCTGCTGTTATGTGGCCTAGATGATCAGCCTGCTGCTGAATAGGAGCCAAAAGTGGATCATCCTTTTATACATGTGAACATGAAGAAGCCATAGGATAACAAAGAAATGCGTATCAAAGGAAAGGAATTGGTTAAATTTGTAATCCCCCTCGATTTTTTTTTTTTCCTGAAGGAATAAAGTATAATCCTTTTATAATCCTTTTAGAAAGACAGGCATTTCTTTGCAATCTACAATAATTTAATATGATAAATTGTACCCAGATTGCTCATGTAATTTACATTAAAAGTTGGTAAGGTAAAATATGTATCACGTGTGTTTTTGTTTAATGAAAAAAACATCTGTGTTTCCCATTCTCGTGTGCTACGTGTACTTTTTATGTTATTTTCTATTTGTAAAGACCTGCAAAATGCAAGGTTCATGTTCATGAGTGTAGCAATACAAAGCAACCACATTTTAATAAGCCACTGCAGGTAAAAATTCAAATTAAAGCGGAGTTCCACCCAAAAGTGGAACTTCAGCTTTAAGCACTCCTCGCCCTCTGACATGCCACATTTGGCATGTATTTTTTTTTTTGAGGGGGGAGTGGGTGCCTAGTTTTGAGTGGGACTTCCTGCTTCTGACTAGAGGCCGCCTAGGCGACTCCTCCTCTCCCCCTAGGCGGCCCCTCTCTCTCAGCAATCTTCTGGGACACGTCACAGGTCCCAGAAGATTGCCTGTCCACTCAGAGTGTAGCGCGACTCACGCATGCGCAGTGCACGCCCGGCCGTGAAGCTGCAAGCTGTCACAGCCGTGTGCCCACAGTTTTAATGGAGGCGCCGGGGAGAGGAGGGAGAGAGGAGCGAGGCTCCATGCGGTACTATTTGTAGCTACTATTTGTAGCTGCTGCCTTTTTTATAAATGAAAAAAAGCCTGGAACTCTGCTTTAAAGCTTAAAGGGGTTGTAAAGGTATTTTTTTTATTTTTTAAAAATAACAAACATGTTATACTTACCTTCACTGTGCAGCTCGTTCTGCACAGAGTGGCCCCGAACCTGCTCTTCTGAGGTCCCTCGGCGGCTGTCTCAGCTCCTCCCCGCAATAATTAACCACCTTAATGCGAGCTCCCTCCCATGGTGGTTAGTTATTGTGGGCGCGCTCCCGTGATACAGCCGGCGGCTATAGCCGCTCGCTGTATCACTCGGCCCCGCCCCCCAGCGTGCAGCATCATTGGATGTGATTGATAGCAGTGCGAGCCAATGGCTGCGCTGCTTCCAATCCATCCACTGTAGCCAATCAGCGGCCAGGCTGAGCAGCGGAATTGAGGACGTGAACGAGCAGCCGAATTTCGAGGGGTCAGGTAAGTAAAACGGGGGGGCTGGGGACGGCGGTATGGTTAGTAGTTTTTTCACCTTAATGCATAGAATGCATTAAGGTGAAAACATTTTTACCTTTACAACCCCTTTAAATTCACCATTAAAAAAAATAAAAATATTATTATTATACGAGATTTATATAGCGCCAACAGTTTACTCTTTACAATGTATAAGGGGGACAACACAATTACAGTACAGTTCAATACAAAAGGTACAGGAGTGTGTAATATATATATTATACACACATTTACTATTTTTTTTCCCTTAAGAGCCTGTAAAGCAGTGGCAGCCCATCCATTAGGGGCGCACTCCCTGTCCATGCGTCCGGCCCCCAAATCTACATTCGGGGCACCAGATGCATGGATTCCAATAAAGGGGGGCGGGGTGTTTTGATTTTATTTTTTTAATGAATCTTTTTTTTCTAAGCACCTGATTAGGTCCCTTGGCTTAAAATAAAAAATGCTCATGCCTGCACAAACCCTTAAACAGACATTTAAAAAAAAAATTATATTGCAGTTTACCAATTCATAGATGGGATGGCTGCATTAGTTTCATTTTTTAGGCTTTCTTTCTTCTTTTTTCATCTAGTGATCCAGCCACTAAGTCTGTTGTCTTTTGAAAGCACAAGCTCTCCAACAGAATGTCAGTTTACATGGATGACACAGACCATTTAACATTGGCAGGTGTGATTTAAAATGATCAGCTTTTACTTATTAATGCAAACACTTATCTCAAAACTGTTTGCTGTAACTGATTATTAAGTGTGAGCTGGAGTTTGGATTACATTTTTTTAGTGCATCTAAGTTTGCTCATATATTTAACACTACCCTCCCCCCAGACTGTGCTGTCTGCTGAGCCTCTTGTGCTCCTTTTGTCCTTAGTTGTGTGTTAGTGGCCAGATCACCCAGTGAAAACAGAGGGAAAACGCCAAAGAATCTATCGATTGGTAAGCTGCAATATACATTTTTAGTTTTATTACCGCTTTAAGTGTGAATGGGGCCTCAAAGCGGAATTTCAGATGGCAAGAAAAACCAATTAGTGAGTTATTAAAGCTGTCCAGCAACCGTTGTAAACTGTCTAAAATCGGAATGTTCACTCAGATTATGTTAATATGACTTTGATGCGTTCTACTGTAGGCAAAAAGTGGTGGGCGTGTTTAGGAATAGTTCTGCCTCACAAGCAGGGGTTCTCAGATAATCAACAAAACAAATTGGGGTGGATTTTTTACAGCTATCTCTATAAAAAATTGAGCAAGAAGAATGCACTCAATTTTCACTGGAGTCCCTCTTTTAGCCCTCGTTCATCCTGAACACGGCTTTGAAATCGTGTGAGTTTGTCTAAACTCGCACAATTTCAAAGCCACATTTCATTTAGATTTGGGGGGCGACTTGGAAGACATCTCTGCTGTGTTCATGCACAGATGTCTATTGAAATCGGAGTTGCCAAAAAGTAGTGCAGGAACTAGCCTTGGAAATGTGTGTGGCGCCTCAAAGTTGCACTGATTGGGACGCTAATATTGTCGGCAAAAGGCTCTGATTTCTGCCAACATCAACGCGCCTTTTTATGTCTTCCTATGAGCCTTTTTTATGCTTCAGAAACGTGAGTGTTTACTTGGCCTCCTTTTTTTTAAAAAATGCTACCTTAAATGTTATCACACTATATGGAACCTTTCTTTGATTTTTGGTTACATTGTGTGAGCAAGAGGACCTCCTCTGTCCTTCCTTTCCTTCATCTGAGCCTCATCCATTTGTTTGATGTGAATCCGTTGCTGATTATTACCGTAAGGTTTGGAATCGTGACCAAGGTGATCTGGATCCTTGATGGTTTCCTATATATGGTGTTCATCACCAGAAGCTCAGTCAGTGGTATGAGCCCCCTTAAGTCCATTGATTCCGGTAAGCCTTCAGTCAAATTGGCGGCGGTTCTTTTCACAAGAATATTTCTTCTAATACGTTTTCTTCTTGATGTCATCTGTTTCCCTGATGCTTTTGGGATGCTCATTCAATAGTTATTGATGCCAAGACTTTTTTGAATCAACTCTTTTCTTGTCACTCTCATTATATTTATTTTTTTCACTTGGTGGACATTACTCATGTGACACTGATAATACTCACCGTTTTTTTGCATTTAGTGTATTTAAGCGCTGCATTTTTTTTCTTTTAAAGGTCCTGATTTGACATGCAATTAGACCTGTCATTCGCACGTCAAATCGTTCCAATGTGAACGGGGGCTAAATGCTGAAAGATCCTTACACATCCAAATGGAACAGATTTTAAGGCAAATGTTTCTTTCTGTGTCTCAGGGACAGTAAGGCCTGCCATAGACCGAGTGATTTGTTGCAGGAAAGAAGATTTCTTGATACCCAATCCACCCAGACAGTGTTAACAGAGGAATCCCTCCTGTGGAGTCATTGTGTGATGGCTTCCACCCTGATGGGAGAACGCAGTGCTTATTGCTGGTGGCTGTAACAGCCTCTCACAATAATCACATGAACAATTCCAGCAGGTTGGTTGTACCCAAACTGATCGATCAAACAACTTGGGTACCTTCAGCCTGCCCATACATGGTTCGAACCTGAGCTGGTTCTTGCTGAACCAGCTGAGACGGTTTGTCTATGGCCGGCTTAAAGTGGGTGTAAAGGCTCAAGGCTTTTTACCATCGTGAATTTTATGCATGCAGATAAAAATCTTTCTGTGTGCAGGAGCCATCCCAACACCCCAATACTTAAGCCCCATCACGATACAGCGGTGTGCATGAGAACCTTGGCTCTCGTGGACTCTCCCTCATTGGCTGAGACAACAGCATAAAACCATTGGTTCCTGCTGCTGTCCATCACAGCCAGTGAGCCAAAGAGAGTGAGGGTGTGGGTTCGAACTGTTGCTCTGTGTGTATATGGGTACCTCCATAGCAAGCTGCTTGCTGTAGGGGCACTTGGCAGGTGAGAGGTGCCAGCGGGGAACCCGAGAAGGAGAGAATCAGGGCTGCTCTGTGCAAAAATTGCTCTTTAATATCACTTTAGGAATGTCTAGTGGGCAGAATTAGGAACCCTTGACTAGTTTGATCACATAGATGAGTAGCTAGTGTTCCTAAATGTTTGTGTTTCTGGCAGCAAAGGGACTGTAATTAGCGGGGTGGTCTGATGCGCTGAATAAATGCCTGGATATAAAACGGAGCTCCCTGTATTAAAGTCAAGACTTTGGTTTTTCATTTTGGCTGGAGTGTCCAATTAGCAGTGTAGTCAGATGTGTTCATGTTAGCCGTTTTGGAGTATGTAACATCCACAATCTGAAGTCATTATTGTGCAAAGTGTTTATTGGGCATTAAAGCATTCACTAGTGTTTGCATACAAGCCTATTGATGTATTGTATTTTTAAGTTTGGTCTTTGTTCTTTTAAATTATGTCATCCCATCGGTACAAAATGCCAATGGGTCTTATTATGCCGGTCTAATTAGCTTTTTTTTCCATTAAAGTATCTTGCAAAAGCAGCTTTGCTCGCAGCCTCCTTGCTTTGTAGTGCCGCTGATTCATGTTTGTCCCTTAAGACCATTCATCTGAGATGAAACATTTTCTCCTAAAATGTTGCCACTTTGTAGCAAGCTGGACTTGGAGTGGTAGAAAGGGGAAATGGATGAACCTGTCAGGAAAAATAGTCAGCTGAACGTGAGCCATCTTGTTCTCATTGTTCACAATAGAACAATTCTGGGTAGAAGTGAATCTATAAGTCATAGTAATCTGAATTTGTGCAGCAGCTCCGGTATGGGATGCCTTCTAAAACATTACCTGCTTGACAATGTATCAGTATCAAGTAGACCTATAAAGCTGTTTTCTCCCTCATCGAATGGATTATATTAATAGAGAATAATGTTTGTCTGTTGCATGCTGGGACCCATGTAAAATGATTCCAGCCGCACAATGTGTGCTTGCCAGTTTTCCTTTCCTAATACTGTTTAACCCCACTGAGCTCTGCTTTTGTATTTAATCATATTGTTATACACATTGCTTTTGTGTAGTCACATTACATATTCTCTTTTTAAAAATGGAAATTTCCGTGCTTTTAGCCAGGTACATGAATGTTTTAGGGGAACTGGGCAATGAAGTTGTTTCCTTCTGAGCGGTAAACCATTTGTCCGGGGTTTTGGAGTGCTTGTAAGCAATTATTTGCATTTATAGAAGGGAAAAAAAGAAAAAAAAAAGCTTTTAAAAGTCATCCAAGATAATATGAGGCAAGAAGTCTCAGTAGGTTTGGCTTTTTACCTGTGATGGATCTCTAATTTCCCATCTTTGTTAATGAGATATTTGTCTGACCATTCCCGGTAGTTAATATCCAGCAATGCAATTACTGTATTTTTTGGTGTATAACACGCACTTTTTTTACCCTGAAAATTGGGTGCAAATAGCGTGTGCGTGTTATACGCCGATACTGCAATTTGGGCTGCCTAGGAGGGAACCGGGAGGGGGGCGGGACGAGCGCCGTCAATCTCCTCTTTACTCAGTGGCCTCTGTAATAGGAAGTCCTGTCTCCGGGGCCGGCATTGGACCACTGTTCTGTTTATCAGCCGGTCCAGGAGGCGGGACTTTGTATTAAAGAGGCCGCTGATTAAACAAGAGATTCCCGCTGTATGTATTGTAACGGCACTCGTCCCGCCCCCCTCCCTGTCCCCTCCGAGGCAGCAGTAATCTGAGTTGAAGCTGCAAATGGGCATTGATCAGGCTGCATTTATGGCAATGGTGAGGCTGCAGATGGGCATTGATGGGCAATTGTGAGGTTGTAGGTGGGCATTGATCAGGCTGCATTGATGGGCAATTGTGAGGTTGTAGGTGGGCATTGATCAGGCTGCATTGATGGGCAATTGTGAGGCTGTAGGTGGGCATTGATCAGGCTGCATTGATGGGCAATTGTGAGGCTGTAGGTGGGCATTGATCAGGCTGCATTGATGGGCAATTGTGAGGCTGTAGGTGGGCATTGATCAGGCTGCATTGATGAGCAATTGGTGAGGCTGCAATGATTTTGCTTCCAAGTTCTTTATTTAAAATTTAAGTTGTTTTTTTTCCTGAAACTTCCTTCCTAAAATGAAGGTGTGTGTTATAAGCATGTGCGTGTTATATGCCGATAAATACAGTAAATCAAAACCATATAAGAAACAGTCTGCCATTGTTAGCCTTTCCTGAAAATGCTAATCGTCTGGTTGTCATGCTAGCCCTCTTGTTTCAATACTAAGGCCGGGTTCAGCAGTAACTGGCCGAGATTCGAACTTTGTGTGGGAAAATTGAATGTACCAAGTTGATTGGTTGATCAGCTTGGGTACAAGCAAGCTGCTGGATTCACTTGTGATTATCGCTAGCTGCTGCTATAGCTGCTATCAATAATCACTGTCTTCTCCCGGTGGGGATGGCTTCCCCTGCGACTCCCCCCCTCCCCCCCTCCCCTC
Source organism: Lithobates clamitans (assembly GCA_037952925.1). Classification (NCBI taxonomy): domain Eukaryota; kingdom Metazoa; phylum Chordata; class Amphibia; order Anura; family Ranidae; genus Lithobates; species Lithobates clamitans. The sequence goes on from JBBGZY010000282.1 coordinate 129,495, forward strand.
CGGGAGCAGACAATTACTTGGCAGGAGGGATTCTCCTGTCAGCGCTGTCAATGTTGGGGGGGAATTGTGCGAACTTCTTTCCCGTGGTTGCAGAAAAGAAATTTGCCTGGTCTGTGGCCTGCCTTAGTCTCTGCCTTTAGGGCCGGGGCACACTTTTTTGCTGTGGTGCATTGCGGTAATGCGCATGTTACAGTACTTGTGTTACAACATTGCAGTGCCTTTTATTTTGAATGCCACACTAGCATTCTCAGACAACTCAGTTCCAATTGCCATTGTGGTGTATTTTATTGCCAAAAAAGTAAAGGCAATTTTTATTTAATTTTATTTTTGATAGAATATGACAGTGATAAGGGGGGCTTATTTGCTAATGCTGGGGAGTGCAAAATCAGGCTCATTGCTGCATAGAAACTAATCAGCTTCTAACTTTAGATTGTTCAATTAAGCTTTGGCAACAAAACCTGGAAGCTGATAGGTTTCTATGCCGAAGTGAGCCTGATTTTGCACTCTCCAGCTTTAGTAAATAAACCCCAAAGTGTCAAATTGATATTATGGTCTTGTGCCCTCCGCTGAGAAGATCCTCTCCTTTATATGTCCTGGTGACAACTGTCACAATGATAGAGTAAATTCAAACGTTTAGGGAAATTTCTGCAATTGAGACATCTGTTCATATGGCAAGTCTCTTAAGATAAGAATTCCATTCACTTTGCATAGATTTGTGCTACCAATACATTTAGAGATACTCTTTCCATTTAATATTTTTTCCCACCAGCCACACATGTACAGAAGACCTCAGTAAGGTATGGTTGTTGGTCATAAAGAGAAGTTGCGTTTATTAAGGTTTGATTAAAGCGGTAGTAAACCGCTGACAAAAAAACAAAACAAAAAATAAAAAACCTGCAAGACAATAGCATAATGTGCTAGTATGGATCGCATACTAGCACATTATGAAATACTTACCTTTAAACTAAGCCCTGCAGCGGCACCCGGTCACCACGGAGGGAGCTGACATGTTCCCTCAGCGTTTCTTCCAGGATCACTGGCTCCGGTGCTGTGAGTGGGCGGAGCTGCGATGTCACTCCCGTGCATGCGCATGGGAGCCCTTCATTCCGACAAGTTCTAGCAGGATATGCTGGACCTGCAAAGCGAATGCACCGCTGACGTCAGAGGCTGCATGCAGGGTCAATATCTCCTAAACCTTGTAGGTTTAGGAGATATTCTTTTTACCTACAGGTAAGCCTTATATATTATATTCACTAAGCGGGCAATATAACCTCTTTAAGAACAGCAGTCCTAATGTCTTTTACACTGTAAGGCTGGGTTCACATATATGCGGGGTTGGTTTCTGTGCAGAGTCCGATGCGGTTTCCATTCATCGATTCAGGTGTGAATTTTACACTTAAATTGCACCTGAACCGGACTGAAAAAACGCACCACAACTGGCCCGCATATATGTGAACCAGGTCCATCGAAAGCTGCTCTGGTCCACATGTGTGATCAGTTGCGGTTCAAGACGCATCCGATTGGCATATATGTGAACTGAGGGAAATATGAACTTTCAAGAAAACTGCATTGTGCCTCATTTTTTTTTTTTCCTTTTTAAAGCAATATTAAACCCAAAAGCAAACATTTATTACATTGCAACTTACCAATACTTAGATGTGATGGCTGCAATGGTTTCCTTCTTTAGGCTATCTTTCTTCTACTTTCTTCTGGTCAGTAAGCCAGTACATCTGTTTTTATCACAAGCTCAAGCTCTCCAGCAGATTGTTTCAGTTTACACGGAAGAGACAAACCACTTAACACTGGCAGGGGTGATTAAAATGATCAGATTTTATTTGTTCATGTAAAACCTTTATCCCAAAATGGGGAAAAAAAGAAACTGTACCTGATTATAAAGTGTGAGCCGGAGTTTGGCTTCAAATTCTTAGTGCATCCAAATCGGCTAATGTATTTAAAGCGGAGCTCCGCCGAAATTTTTTCTTTAAAAGTCAGCAGCTACAAATACTGCAGCTGACTTTTAAAACATGGACACTTACCTGTCCAGGGCGCCCACGATGTCGGCACCCGAGGCCGAACCGTCTCTCGGTCCTCGGGTGCTGCCGCCTCCATCTTCGGTAAGGGAATCAGGAAGTGAAGGCTTGCGTCTTCACTTCCCGGTTCCCTACTGCGCATGTGCGAGTTGCGCAGCGCAATACGGATGGTCCCTGCTGTCTCTGGGACCAGCGGAGGGGACAGGAAGTGGCGTAAATAACCACAGATTCTGCGGCTATCTATGCTGGAAGTGGGTACAGATACCTGTAATATACAGGTATCTGTACCCCCCTCCCCCCTGAAAAAGGTGCCAACTGTGACACTGGAGGGGGGGAGGAATCTGATGAGTGGAAGTTCCACTTTTGGGTGGAACTCCACTTTAACACCCCCAGGTTAACAATGCTGCTGCCCACTGTGCCTCCTCTTCTCATTTCTCCAGAGCTGTTTCTCACTAATACAGTGTTACTGGTCAGATCACCAGGTGAAAACAGTAGGGAAAAAAGCCAAAGAAAACTAATGCAGCCACCACATCCAATGATTGATAAGCTGCAATATATTACATTTTTTGGTTTTGGGTTTAATGCTGCTTTAATTGGCTGAGGATGGAGTCTGTTACTGGATATGTATAATATAAAATAATATCGGTTACAGTCTTTAGTACACGATACATTCAACAGGAAAAATGCTACGCATATGCGTTTTGCAGTTTCAAAGAACCTTACAAAGTGTCACATGCAAGAGCTTTTTCCATGACCTTCTAATTTTCTGTACAATAGGGTTTTTTGCACTGTATGAGAACAATTGTTTTAAAAAGCTATACTTATGTATAAGTGATTTCTAAGTACAAGACGGCATATTGGGTGGATTTTGTAATGTGATTTTCATATGCCCTGAAAATATTCTTTCATCAACATTTCATCATTAAATCTGTGATTGTGAACCAAACTGTGATGTCCTTTTTAAATTCTGCTGCCGCCGTTTGTTTTTATAAAATTGATTTGCAGTCTCAGAATTGCCGAGTTTTGAAGCACATGGAAGTACGTTTGCAGGTCTGCGCTTCTCGATTGTTGTGCCTAGGCCAGCAGAACGTGTGGAAGGGGGTCGATTCTCTCTATTTTATTATTTTATTGCATTTTTTTAAACCTTAAGGCAGTCTTTCTCAACCTTTTTACCCCAGAGAAACCCTTGAAATCATTTTGTAGTCTCAAGGAACCCTTACTAAAACCAATTTGTTGGTGGTCAGTGAAATAAAAAATGCCCCTTACATTTGTGGTCATGTGGAATGAGGCAGCCCTTACAGTGGTGGTCAAAATGCAATCCCTACGGATGACTTAAAAGATTGTTGGCTTCATGCAACTGGCTCTACCAAGTGGTATTGACCCCAGAACTATGCAGACACCTTAAGATAAGAGGTCAATCAGCCAAAGCTCAAGGAACCCCTAGCAACCTTTGGAGGAACCTTAGGGTTCCACAGAACCCTGGTTGAGAATGGCTGCCTTAAAGCGGGGTTCCACCCAAATTTTGAACATTATATCTATGCATTCTCTTCCTTGCCTAGATACTGACACGCTGTGTAAAAAAATGTAAATCGCCGTAATTACCTTTTTTTTTCTAATCTTCTTAGCACTCCCTGGTTTTCCTCTCGTGGGAGTAGGTGTGTTTCTAGCCTCTCCCAGACCTCCCACAGTCCCCTTTGAGCTAGTCTCAGGCTTCCCAGCATGCATTGTGCAACAGCGTCATCACAACATCTCGGTGAATGCTGGGAGCACAGCATTCACCGCATCCAGGAAATACATGCTTGTGGGCTTCAAATGCCCACAATGAAGATGGAAACCGCCTTCAGTGAATTTTATAAGTTATTCTTTACAACGAAATCGGACACAGGCGGACTTATTACACAGAACATGTGAGTAGATAATCATGAGAAGAAAAGTTTGTGAATGAACTCCAAAAAAAAAAAAAACGATAGATAGGTGGACCCCCGCTTTAAGGGATTGAACAACACAGGCTTAAAGTATTTGTCCCGACAGAATGCTTAGCATATGCTAACATTTATTTATACACCGGGGTATTATCATTTTTAATGCCTGCAATATTCAGTAATTTGCCCCCTCCCTCCAGAAACTGTAAGTAATCCTCCAGTGCATTCCGTCCATCAACAGCTGCTAGAAAAATGTCAGTTTGTTCTCCTGGTCTGACCAACCTCATAAAAGTCCTTTTCATTCACATGACATACCATTGTTGATTCTCCATATACAACTCCTTGTTCTGTAAATTACATTTTTGTTCTGTTTTCAGTTGTGGAGGCCCTGTCGATTGAGACGAATTGGCTAAAACTGTGATAGGGACTTTTAAGACTTGGTAAGAGATCCATCTTTTATGAATATATACAGTGCTGATTGGCCCTGTGCTGGTCACAAGCACTCTCCCAAGAAAAAGGAAAACTCTCTAGCGATACACACCAAACTGAGCGTGTGCAGCTTGTCCCCTAATGCTCTGTTCTATCAAGAGATAGATTGAGGACATTGGAAGAAGGGGAGGATCAGAGAAGACAGATCACACAACCTTTTTACACAATGAGGAGGATTGACCCCTTAGGTTCCACAGTGAGTAGAACACGAATGCTTTACTGCATATACAGACTGATTTTACTGTTGTGGGTTTAGTAACACTTTATGCCGGCCACAGATGGTTCAGATCTTGGCCGGTTCAGCAGGGACAGAGTTTCGAACCATCTATGGAAAGGCTGAATGCACCCAAGCTGATCCATCGATCTACTTAGGTATAACCAGCATGTCGGATTATTGCCACTAGCAACAATCACAGGGATGGCTCCCCCCCCCACACACACTGGAAGAGCACAATAGCTCTAAACGTGCGATTTTTTTTTTTTTTTTTTTTTTTTTTCTTTCCTGTATTCACGAAATCATACCATCTACAGCCTGCCTTTTTATAGATGAAGGTCCCTGTACCAACATGCTTGTATTCAGTTTACTTGCCACACCCCTGCAATTACACTTGAAAATGCTATTTGCTGTAATTCAGTTGGAATGTATTCACAAACACTTTATTCTCTGCATTCTGATTTTTTTTTTCTGGCAGAATTAACAGCCTGGTACAGTTTTACTTTTATTATTTTCTGTTAATTAAATCCTCATCTGTACTTGCAGCAGATCTTCGCATTTATGAATCTGAGTTTATATTTTGTAACTAGGACTGTATAGGTTATACTACACACTATATTAAGGGAGTAGTGCTATGGACCTGTACAGTGTATACTTTTTTTTTTTTTTTTTCACGACTTTGTTAGTTTCCTAGTATAGTTCCGAGATTTTTAGTCCGTTTTTTATTTTTATTTTTTATTTTATTTATTTATTTATTTTTTTACATCTGCCTTTTTAGTGTGCAGAAACAATTACATTTAATAAAGACAGGTACTCAGAGTATGCTCTTGGCTAAATGGTAGCCTTGGGAACCTCTTAAGAGAGCCATTTTTTGTCATTTATTGCCTTACTAATACATCCTTCCAGATGTGTTTATGATTTTTTTTTTTTTATGGAAGAGATACTAAGATGTTCTGCACAACCACAGGATGGGAAGAGCAGATGTGACGCCATGCTTAATGAGCACACATGTCTTCCCCATGTGAATCTCAGTGTGCTGGCTTAACGACTCTATAAACATTGTTTGAACACTGGCAAAAACATTATTGATAAAAAATCAACATGAATACTACACACCGTATACATGTGCTGTTGGCTGACAAATTTATTATATTTTTGTTTTTATTGACAAGATGAAACTAATGGCTACAATAGGCTTATTCTTTTTTTTTTCTTTTAACTTGTAAGTAACTTGCTTAAGCCATGAATCGTTATCCAAAAATAGATCATCAAGTCTTAGGATAGAGAAAAAATAATTAAATTTTATTTAATCAAATTACTGTGGCAGCTCTGGACATTAATAATGCTGCAGGCATTGTGCGAATTTCATGTGATGTTGGGCACTCCGTTCCCTTGGAGGGTTTAATTATGACAGATACCTGTATTAATTATTAATGCAGCGTCTCAAGAAAAAGAACAATTTTACCGTGAAATTTAAAATTGATGGCATGTTTAATGTAGTCATTTTGGTGTGGGATGTAAGGTGGTTTTCACTTGAAAATATATATTGATTTTTTTTTTTTCTATCTTTAAATAAGGAATAAGATCTCTCGTCATATTAAAAATGCATAGTGCATCTACCAAGGGGACTTCCTATACACACAAACAGGAAATGCAATTATATTAGGTGGGGTGACCCAAGCTTACTGGATCAGGCTCTATGCATACCTATTTTTGGAACAATCAAATCTCTCAGACTTAGCCGAAAGTATACATGAGGCTAAACTAATATAGTAAAAAAAAAAACCTGTAAAAATATTAAAGTACATCTAAAAGTTTCTGTATGATACTCTAAATATGTCTAAAATCCAGTTACTGTGTGATGCACAAGTCTCATAAAGTGAAAAGATTACTTCTTTACCTCTCCCGAGAGAGCCAAATCCTCTTTACTTTGTGACCCACATGCTTCTCCTTCCAGATACTGCAGCTCACAATGGGAGGCTTTAAAGTGTTACTAAACCCACAACAGTAAAATGAGTCTGTATGTGCAGTAAAGCAGGCTTGTTATACTCACTGTGGAACCTAAGGGGTTAATCCTCTGCATTGTGTAAAAAGGCTGTTTGATCTGGTATGCACAGATCCTCCCCTTCTTGAACTGTCTCCAAAACATGTCCGGATAAGACAGAGTTACTGGAGTCAGGCTGCACATGCTCAGTTTGGTGTGTGTTGCTAGAGAGTTTTTTTTTTCTCTTTTCTTGGGAGAGTGCATGTAATTAGCACAGGGCCAATCAGCACTGCCCATACAGAGGGTGAGGGGTCCTGAATCCTCATAGGACAGTCAGTGCAGTATGAAAACTCCTCCAACAAGCTTTAACCAGACACTGATAGAAGTCATAAGACTGCTAATTACTGCTGACGAAAAAAGGTATTTAGCCGTTTATATTTACTAAAACAATTGCATTGCCATGTGCTGTGTACTGTGGGAGATTAGATATAGTGAATGCAGGCTCCTGGGTTTAGTAACACTTTACGCAAAAGAAGTTGTCCTGTCAATCCAGAAATCAGTGAACAGTACTAGATGTGTCCAGGTGGTGATTGACAAGTTTGTGAATGCTGTGACAGAGCTGATAGCCACGCCTCTTAAAGCTAGGTTCACACTGGTGCCGGATGCGGCTCGCAGCAGGGGGTCCGGTGCGTCCCTGTTCTCCATTTCAGGGACGAATCAGAGCTGAATTTTAGCCTGAATACGTCCCTGAAACAAAGCCAAAGACGCACAGGACTCCTGTGCAAGCTGCTTAGCAGCTGCCACGGAGATATGTGAACCGGCTCCATAGAGAGCCGGTCACAATCTCCTGTCATGCGAGTTGGATGCAGGGAAATCCGCATCCAATTTGCACTAGTGTGAACCAAGCCTAAAAGTCATCACGTCTCACTTTAACGCAACCCAGCATAGCTTACATGAGGGTAACACTGCTGCTCTGAGCAGTGTGCAGCAGCATTGCCATCCCATCACAGGAAACTGTATAAGGTTGACTGTACTGGAAGTATCAACAGGTCTTTGTGGGACTTTACACATGGACTTTACAATTAAGTCCTGCAGCATTTTTCTGTGGAGGTGGGGGTGTGCTGTTATCAGATAAATTATTCCAATCTCTCACTTGGAACTACAGAGCACCTTACTGCTATGTTATGGAGAGGAGGACAGGGATTGATGTTCTGTAATCCTGTAGTAGGGTGACAACACTGCTCCTCTATAGATACGATATGGTGAGTGATCGTTGTCACCCCATGACAAAGTGTGTTATTGGCAGGATCAACAGATAAAAATAAAGGACAAACAAGCCTAAAAAAAACCTACTGCAGCCACCAACATCCAAGAATTGATAAGCTGCAACACTTTAAATGTTATTTCCTGAGTTTAGATATGCTTTAAAGTGTAACTTGTCAATTTATTACAATTTGCTAGGAGGTAGCTATATTTGGTAGAAGAAACTCTGTACATCTCTTCTGTTATAAAAGCTGTCTGCTAGCATTTTTTTTTTTTACAATTGTACACTGAATTACACTTGTATAGTGGTGGTGGTACTGGAGTGATGAGGGGAAGCAAGGATGTTGCATCACTAGAAGAGGGTACTTGTTTGAGACAAATGTGCCGTAATGTGCTAATACATTGTGCATACACATAATGGCAAGAGCTCTAGAAGCCCATATTACTTTAGTTCTGCTTTCAGTATGCCTCAGACACCAGTTGCTAAATACCATCAGTAGAAAAGTCCTGCCTTTAAACCTCCTATATAGCTACTCCAGAATTAAAAACACAAACTGGAAATATACACTACCAAAAGTTTTGGAACACCCCCATTTTCACAGTTTTTATTGAAATTTACATAGTTAAATGAAATAATGTACTTTGAAAATAAAGCATGGAACAATTGGACATAAAAAAAGAAATCATGGAATGGTTTTCTTTAACAAAGTGTAATCTAAATCTTCGATTTATCAAAGTAGTTGGAAGTACAATGGAAATCAAATATTGTTTGAAAAATTCTTCCCGACACTGTTGCAGAGGTTCCCACAAATTTGTAGGTTGCTTTACTTTCACTCTTCTGTCCAGTTAATCTAAAAAACAAGCTTGATGGGGTTTAAGACTGGAGACTGTGCTGGCCATTCCATGATTTGAAGCCTACTGTCTTGTTCTTTTCTTCTAAAATAGTTCTGACATAGCCTGGAGGTATGTTTTGGGTCATTATCTTGCTGTAGGATGAACCAACTAGGCATATTCCAGAGGATATTGCATGGAGCTGTAAAATGCTCTGTTAGTAGTTTTGGTTCAAGGTGCCACTCTGCAAGTCGATGACTCTGGATCCAGCAAGAGAGCCCCAGATCACTTCCTTCTGCATGTTTCACAGTTGGTGTCACACACCGAGGAACTATTCTTTCACCGTAGAGCCTTTTTCAGTGGTCCACTGGCAGTGCTTCATGGCCCAAGCAAGCCACCTCTTTCTTATTTTGCTATCTTAGCAATGACGTTCCTACAGCCACTCGACCTGTCAAATCTGCAGTTTGAAGTTTTCTCTACACAGTTGAAAGTGGGACTTGCTTACTTCGATCAGTGTTCGCTGTGCTTGAATCCGTTGTCCTGTGACCCGTATGCCACGCAAGCTGTTGACTCTCAGAAACTTGTCTTCTGATTCTGTTGTGGATTTGGCTCTGCCAGGCCTTCTCCGGTCAGTTTTCTCCAGTTTCCAAGTGCCTTTTGATGGTATAGTAAACTGTACTCACTTTGCAATTTCTCTAAAGAAAAGACCTACATCATAATGATCGGTCTGTCTTCCTTTGTTAATTGCCTTTTTCTCGCCATTTTGAGAGCGATATACTACTTCCTGCAGTACAATACTATACAAATATTGCTTAGGAGAGTGTAGTAAGGCTGGTTTCACACGGGCTGTCTGATCAGGCCCGCCTGTCAGTTTTTCAGGCAGACCTAATCAGATCATCCATAGCTCTCTATGAAGTGGCAAAGGTCAGAGGACGTGTTCTCTGACTAGCAAAAAGAAAAAACGACTCCTGTGCACAAGTGGATCACCATACGACTAGTACAACAACACAGGCCTTGCTGCCCTCAGGGACGGGGAATCCTAGTAAACAACGAGAGAAAAGAGAAAAAGGGGCGCACCAGCTTTGTGCATTATCTCCTAAAATATTTATTAAATAAAAAGGTAAAAAAGAAACAACTCACAAGCAATTGTAGAGGAAGGCACAACGTGAAAGTGCACCGACTGACAGCATGCAACCTAGGATGAGCGATACCTTCCAAGGATCGTGGAGGAACGCACAAACATCACTACCAGCTGACGTGTTTTGAAGGGGACATCCCTTCTTCATCAGAGCTTGGCAGTCTATAGTCTTCAGTGTTCTCTGACACCTGCCTGCATCCGATCCTGTCTGCCAAAAACATTGAATCGGATGACAGTCGGATGGAAACGGACAGGCAGTCCACTTCCATCTGACAGCCCCGTAGAGAACAGCGGGGATGTGTCCGTGTCTGCTCTGCATAGCGGAGTGGACAAGGACCTATCAGGCGGATGCGCACTACAGACAAAACCTGTGTGAAACCAGCCTTACACAGTCTATTTCAATACTGCTTTTATACAGACCGAGAGCTTGTAAGTAATCAACAAAAGTTGGGACACCTGTAGAAATTGTTGGCAAAAACTTTTGAGGCTTAATTTACTTACATTTCTGCAACTGTGAGTTGTTAACCCATTACTTCCCTGAAAAAGGTCTTTTTGTATAACTCTGAAATGTACATTATTTTTCAGTTTTTGTAACCTAAACTTTTTTGTTTTCACCTCTGGCAGTTTACTGCTTACCTTTGTACCATTTCAGGTTATTCTCTGGACTTAAACTGTTTAATTTGAATAAAAATTGGAAAAATGGTGTTCTAAAACTTTTTTGTCTGGTAATGTATTGTACATGACTTTTGTATGATTCTCTAGCTGTGCCTATTGTGTGTTTTTTTTTTTTTATCAGAATAGAAGTTTCAAAACTGCCTTTTAATGATGCAAGTTCTTGTGCTGTCATCCCTGTCCTTGAACAGTGAGGAAGCATTTTACCCTAATAGTGATATACAATGCAGCTTACGGAATTAAAAAAAAAAAAAAATCTAAAGCCATATAATATTTATAAACTTTTTAGTAAATTGCAGTATGGTGTTAATGAAATTTTTTTTTAATGTTTGTGCTTCACTATACATTTCTCTTTTCCCAAAGTTAAGCAACTTTGTAATACTCTGGATTTCATTGAATGGTTTAGGCATTGCCTTGTGCATTCTACAAATGAATCCATCAGGAGCTTACTTTTAGAGTGATTGGTAAAGGCACTTTTTTACTTTAGCAGTTATCTACATATCATTAGCAGTTCATTGATTGATTTTGGTTGTTATCATGTTAACAGCGATTCTGTTTCTTTCATCTGCAAGAATAAACCGTGTTCTCTCATCGGGGAGAGTTATTGTGTCCTTGTCGCATTCGATGAAGTTAACTGAATGGTGTCAAGTGCAGTACCTTTCACATGCAGAAGGATGTTTATTGTTTTTTATGTTCCGTTTTCTAGTTTCAGCATTTTTTTAGTTCAGGAAGCAAAATTATACAATTCCATAAGCATCCAGTTTTTTTTTTAGCATTTTATAATGTATGCCTAGAACAGTACAGAATTACAATGAGAACATGGCGGTGACTACAAAGTACATCACCGTTAATGGGGTGAATGAGGGAATATAGTGTATAGCATCTATGCTGAACATTACCGTATATATAAATAATGTATAAATATATGTCATGTGACACAATACAAGTACTCCAATTTTTATACATTTTTTTACTTTACCTTTGTTTATTTATAGAAAGAAAGTCTAACCTGTTCAATATTTTTATCCTTTCACTAACCTTTTGTTACTGCATTAATATTAATATTATTGAAATAATAAATTTTACTAACCACAGGTGAAAACAAAGTATTCACATTCAAAATGTCATCTTTTTTTCTGCCTTATGAATTCAAATGGAAGCAGTGAATAGTGGTTGTTGATTTTTATTCTTTACCTTCCATGTAAGAAATGCCAGCCAATAGCAGTGAGCATGGAGACAAAAGATCAAACTGATATCTCTATGGGGCTTCTCTTAAAGAGGAGTTCCGCCCCACCACGAAAAAAAAATAAACGTCGGCAGCTACAAATACTGTAGCTGCTGACTTTTAATATTTTAGGAAACTTATCTGTCCTGGGTTCTCACGATATTGGCACCCCAGCCGATTTTCAGATCGGCTCTCGGGTGCTGCCACCGCCATTCATGGTAAGGGAAACCGGCAGTGAAGCCTTCCAGCTTCACAGCCAGTTCCCTACTGCGCATGCGTTAAGCACGCTAGGCTTTCTAAATGTGGGGAAGGCTACCTGTCAAAATCAGGTACCCGTTACCCCCCCTTCCCCCTGAAAGGTGCCAAATGTGGCACTGGAGAGGGGGAGGGAGCAGAGAAGTGGAGGTTCCACTTTTGGGTGGACCTCTGCTTTAAATCACATAGCCCCAAAGTGGTATTAAAACAAATGTTTACTATATTGCAGCTTAGCAAACCTTAAAACTGGTGGCTGCATTAGTTTTCTTTCTCTCAGGCCCTTTCCCCTTTATTTTCACTTGGTGATCTGGCTAGTAACACACTTCCTATCCTAGGGTGGCTCCACTCTGGAAGGAGAAGTAACAGAGACACCCTTGGACAGTAGCTTTGTCATCCTCTGGAGAGGGTGCTGGTAGATGCAGTAGCAATTTTAAAAGGACTTTACTAACAAATTAAAGCTGGACTCCAGCTAACCTTTCTTAAGCAGTTATAGAAACATTTTTTCTTCTTTTGGGATAAAGGTTTTACATAAATAAGAGCTGATCATTGTAAGCACCCTTGTCGGCGTTATAGCATAGCTAAGCCCAAAACCAAAAATGTATTATATTGTAGCTTACCAATCATTGGATGTGCTGGCTGAAATAATTTGCATTTTTTCAGGCTTATTACTTTATTTTCATCTGGTGATTAGAGAGTAACACACCTCTTGTCTTAGGGTGGCTACATTCACGCCTTCACTCCTCTATGGAGAAGCAATGTAGCCACCCTTGGACAGCAGCATTTTCAGTCAATGGAAATGGTAGTGTTATATGGACTGGTAGATTTGTATGGACTTTACATTACTTTAGTGACTAACCATGTAAAGCCCAACTCCAGCTAGCACTCTTTAGGCAGTAACAACACATTTGTTTTTTTCCTTTTTGGTAAAGGCTTTACATAAATACTGCAAATAATACCTGGCCACCTCTGTCAGTGTTAAATGGTTTGTCTCAACCCTCTAACTTCCCCCTTTGCTGGACAGCTTTGTCTATTAAAAAGGAAGTTGAAAGACAATAGACTTACTGGCTGGATCACTAGGTAAAAAAAGATTACAGGGGGACTCAGATCAACAGAACTGCTGTTTTAATGCTATTGGAAGACTGTATCATATATGCCATTTTTTTATTTTGGCCATAGTTACACTTTAAGGCCTCTTTCACACGGGGCAGATCAGTCATGATCCGCCCCGTGAACATCCGCTTGCTCAGCGGGGATAGCTCCGCCGATCCCCGCTGAGCAGGAAGATGACAGGTGCATCACTGCACACTGTGCAGCGACGGACCTGTCAGAGCGCCGCTCTCCCCTATGGGGGGATCGGATGATGACGGTCCGTAGTGTCCGTCGTCACCCGATCCGAAAACGGATGGAAAAGTAGGTTTTTCCTCCGTTATACTTTTCGGATCGGAGCGGGTCGGATGTCAGCGGACATGTCACCGCTGACATCCGACGCTCCATAGGGATGACTGTATGTCCGTTTTTCATCCGAAAACGGAAGGATGAAAAACGGACATACGGATCGTCCGTGTGAAAGAGGCCTAAATGGTTTGTTTTATCTTCAAACTGCTACTTTTCCTAGACTGCTTGGTCTGCTAAAGTTGAAAAATAACAAACCTACTGGTTGGATTACCAGATGTAAATAAAGGTAAAAAATAAAAAAAAAATTCATGCAGCCACCGCATATAAGAATTGGTAAGCTGCAATATATTTTTTTTTTTGCTTTTGGGTTTAATACTGATTTATTTTTTTTCAAAATTCTGCAGCATGCTGGAGACAATTTAGGAACTTTACAAATAAGTGTGAAAAAATGACCAGCTATATGCTACAAATTGGCAGTGCATTTCAATGTATTGAAAAGCCCAGCCTTTTGTTATTTTTTTACATCAATATGTCCCTATGTCATTGACAGATAAATGGTTAAAGGGGCCTTAAGTCCACTATTTATAGTAGGAAAAGCCTATTGATCAGCAGATCTAACTTTAAAATTCCCCTTTGTACTACTGAAATACTTACCTATCTGCTTGTCAGCTAAGTCCTCAATGTAGCCATTCGGTACCTTTTTTATTATACAGGATTTATATAGCGCCAACAGTTTACGTAGCGCTTTACAACTTGAGGGTAGACCGTACAAATACTATACACACTAATACAGTAGGAATCAGAGGGCCCTGCTCCTTAGAGCTTACAATCTAAGAGGGAAGGTCAAGAGATACAAGAGGTAATAAGTGTGGGTGATGTGCTGATTGAGAAGATAAATGTACAGTTGTTAGGTGGGGGCCAGATAGGCTTCTCTGAAGAGATGAGTTTTCAGGGATTCTCTGAAAGTGGATAAAGTAGGAGAAAATCGGACGGATTGGGGCTGAGCATTCCAGAGGATGGGAGAGGCTCTGGAGAAGTCCTAAAGGCGAGCATGGGATGAGGTGACAAGGGAGTTTGAGAGCAGGAGGTCATGGGAGGAGCGAAGAGAACGATTAGGTTGGTATTTTGAGACTAGGTTAGAGATGTAGCTAGGGGCCAGGTTGTGGATGGCTTTGTAAGTTATAGTTATTATCTTTAATTTAATTCGGGGACTGAGTGGCAGAGGGGTATAGCAGACACTGAGTGGTTTGTGAGGTGGATGAGCCTGGCAGCAGTGTTCATGATGGACTGAAGTGGGGATAGCCTATTTAGAGGTAAGCCAATGAGGAGGGAGTTGCAGTAGTCGAGGCGGGAGATGACCAGGGAGTGGATTAGAAGCTTTGTGGTGACATTGGTTAGGAAGGGGCGTATCTTAGGGAGGTTGAGGCGGCAAATCAAAACCGTGTGAGGCAATCACCTGACCCAGGGTGGTGGTGTAGATTGAGAAAAGGAGAAAAGGAGAGGTCCAAGAACAGAACCTTGGGGGACCCCAACAGAGAAAGGAAGAGGAGAGGAGGAAGTAGAGTTGTAAGTGACACTGAAGGAGCGTGGGATAGGTAGGATGAGAACCAGTGAAGAGTACAGTCACGGAGACCAAAGGAGTGGAGTTTATTGAGGAGGAGGGGGTGGTCCACCATGTTAAAGGCAGCAGAGAGATCCAGGAGTAGTAGTAGAGAATAGTGTCCGCTGGTTTTAGCCGTTAGTAGGTCATTTGAGAGTTTAAGGAGAGCAGTTGAGGACGAAATCCAGACTGAAGGGGATCAAGACATTTATTCATGGTCAGATGGTCGCTTAGTCGGTTGTAGACCAGTCTTTCAAGAAGTTTGGAGGAGAAGGCGAGTAAGGAGATGGGACGTAGGTTGTTAGGATTGGTGGGGTCCAGTGAAGTCTTTTTAAGTATGGGGGTGACTAGCGCATGTTTTAGAGAGTTTGGGAAGATGCCACCACATACGGTGAACAGGTAGAATCATCAGGAGAGTGGGTGATAGGACTGGGACAGGGCAAGCACTGACTGGCAGGCAAGCATAGGCATGCACAAGGGGTGTGCCACGAACACCTGGGCACCCCCTAATCACTCTGTGCAGAGCAGTTTTCCCCTGCTGCCCAAAAAAAGTGAGACATCAGAGGTCTGTTTAGACCCCTGATTAAGGATTAGCTCAAGCGTGTTCTCAAACAGCATGTGCAGAGTCTGCCAGGAAGTCGGCACTGCACAGCGCTAATCAATCACAAGCAGTGAGACGTTGTCCCGATGCGCGGCTGCAGAGATCAGGAAATATCTCACTGCTTGTGATTAGCGCTGTGCAGTGCTGACTTCCTGGCGGGCTCTGCACGTGCTGTTTGCGAACACGCCTGAGCTCATCCTTACCCCTGATATTTCACCAAAGCCGCCCAACAGGGCTCCTAAAAAAAAAAAAAGTATTGTAAAAAATAAAATAACAAAAAAAACTGATACCACCCTCTTCTCTACTGACACCAATCTCTGCCCTACTGACACTGTTCACTGCCCTATACACGCATGTGTGTTTGGTACACATTCAAATGCAATAGGCTAGGCACACCTATGCAGGTAAGTATTTCAGCAAGTCAAGATGCTGAAAAGAAATCTGATGACAGAAGAGCAAAGGGATAGCTTATTGTCTTCTCCTACTTGACTTAGCAGTCAGCGGCTGGGGAAAGAGGCCGAGCTGTAATGCTTGGAAATGGAAAAATTTATGGGGGGAGAAGGAATCCTTTCAGTTCATTTCACATTCTCATCTGATGCACGGTTTATTAATTGATAGACTGTTATATTTATTGGCAAATCCCAAAATGTCATCTCCTACACAACATAGGCATCACGAACAAAAGAGTTGTTTATCTCTGGAGTATAGTAACCTTATTAATTTAACCTACTTTATAAGGTGAGAAGGCAGAAGGGCAAATACATTGTGTGTGTCAGACCGAATGACAAGATAGCAGTGAAGAGTTGAGCGCACGTCCTGTGAATCCCAGCATTGCTTCCTATTATTATATGACTCAGGGCAAGTCACTCTGGCAGGGATCAAAGCTTTGCTCCTGTACGAAACATGGGTTTTTCAGATGCTAGCTGTTCAAGTCTGTGACAGGAAAGGTATTGTGCTGGGCACTGTGCTTTGATGTGTCTTTTATCTCCATGTGCCTCCCATCCTATGGATGCTATTTTTATAAAGCCAGAAACATCTGTGAATTCAAAGAACATATTGTAAACTTTATAGGATTTGTAAAAGCGAATGCTGCAGCATATCTTAGCAACATTTTAAAGATGAGCACGGTGGGACTATAACGAAGGTCAATGCCATGCAAAACTGCTTTCACTTTTTTTTGCATTGTTGCTGGCAATTTGTGTTACATTCTGATGTCTTTAAGGCCCGGTTCACACCTATGCGAATTTGATGCGGCTTACACCGCATCCAATTTGCAAGACATTTTAAAATACGTTCATTTGAATGAGGTTGGTTCACAAATGTGTGTTGCATTCGCACTCCGCATTGCCCAAAAAACATGTGCGTTTTCTGGGCATTGCTGTGCGAATTGCAAGCACATTATCTTCTATGGGAATGCATCTGAGTCTCAGATGCATTCCGCTGTGAACAGGATAAAATCCTGACCTGATCCTGATCAAAAACTGATGGGAAAATCTGAACAACTACGTTGTCAATTAGCTGTGAAAACTGAGCTTCAATTCGCACTGCACATGTGTGAACCCAACCTAACTCATGGGCTCCAGTGATCAGATGTCTCCAATCCATTCAGCTGCTGTACACTATTACAAAACCATGTTGGGATTGTGGTATTATATACTTCCAATGTATTGCAACAATGTAATGGGGATAATTGAGGAATCCATCTACATGAGAGTGACATTTTCATTCACTGCTTAGGGGGGGAAGATAAAAACAAAACTACAAAAATATCAGTGCAGCCTCTAACCTAAGAAGTGAGCATGTGGTTTAACCCAAAAGTGTTAACCTAAAACTGAACTTTGCTTTGGGCAAATTTGGCCTCACACAGACATTCACTATTTTTATCATTTTGTAGAATGCATTTTTTTTTCTAAATCTTTTTTTTTGTACCAGCATGTTCATATTTTCTATACAAAACATGTATAGAGAGGAGCGAAAAAAGTGAGTCAAAATAAATGGTTTTCTCAGGCATTAGTGTATTTATAAGACAGTGATAAATTGTCAAAGTCCAACAGGACTAAAGCTGGTGTGCTGATCGTTCAAAAAAAAAGAAGAGTCCCCCATCCACACAAGCAAAGTAGACGGAGCTCATCCTTAGTGGTTAATTTCTTTATTTGCAGCACATTGACAGGTTTAAATTTGGGTAACCTCATGCTGGTAAGGAATTAAAAATGTAATTTGTAGTTCAACTGGTAAAAGGAAGATATATTATTGTAATATTTTCATGAAGTTCATTTTATGACTTCTACTTCTTTTACATGCTTGCTCTTCTATATTTTTTTTATTTTTTTCACATACATATTTGTAGGTTTTGTATTTGGTAGTTTTATGCAGCCAGGCCTTTCATTTGGCGTTTTCCTTCCAAGACCCCTTTATACCTGTCCAGTGCATTGATGTATGTTTCCACAGGCACATTGTATGTATTGTGTTCCATACATGGGCCTCCATCGTACCACGCTTATTTGAATCCAGTACACTGCAATACACAGATGGTTCCTGTTGTGCATGTGTTGAGGTGCGTATATACGGTGTTCAAACTCCATGCACAACAAGACAAAACAGAATGGCGCACGAGAGTTTAATCTGACGAACAAGCGGTTACTTTGAAACGGTATTTCCATCTTCTGACGTCACTTCCAATGCGACTCCGAGTGTGTTCAAAGCTGGTTCTGAGGCACGGAGAAGGATGTCCGGCCAGTTGTTCTGCTCCTCTCGTGTCAACATCTACATACCATCATCCACCGGGGACCCACTGAGTGACCACAGTATTATACTGTTATATGCCTATTGATCTTTATAAGAGTGTTAGTAGCCATTTGGCTGATTCTAATTTAAGTATACCATTCGTTGCATCCTCTGCTGCACTTAGTTTTTGGCGCACCTTGCTTTTCCCCTATAGACTCTATAGCACAACAATGCTTTAGAGATTGTGTTTTACCATAACGCTCAGTAAAATGTGTGTTTTGCCACATTCCACCTTGTATGGGTGTTTTGAAGCCCTAATGCTGAGAGAAAATATTCAACTGTATGCATGAACTGTTATCTTAAGTAAGGCCCCTTTACGCGACAAGCCCGCTCAGATCCGCCTGTCCATTTTTTCAGGCGGATCCGAGCAAGCCATCCATTGACTTCTATGGGCACTAGCGGAGATGTGTCCACTGACACCCGTCTGCCCTCCGATCTGCTAAAATCAGATGTATGGCGATACGTTCAGCCATCCATCTGGTGGATCAGATGAGATCTGATGAAAACGAACATGCTGTCCGTTTTTTGTCCGATATCCCTTTAGAAATAAGCGGGGCTCTGACAGGCCCCTCCCCGCTCAGTGAGCAGAGAGGGATACGTCATCCGCCGGCTCAGCGGAGATCAACGGAGCGATCCCCTGCTGAGCTGGCGGACTCTGCTAAGTGGCTCGCCCCATGTGGAAGGGGCCCTAGTCTGTGCAGGCTGATAGATGTGTACTAAGAAAAGCAAAACATTAGTATTCTGTTTTAAATCTTTAGTTTACCAAATAAAATGACAATATAAGCACAAGGGAACATTACTTACCTTCAGTGTGATTGGTTCCCTGTGCTTTTGTCTTCTAGTTCAGTAATAAATGTCTTCCTCCAGTGCCTCCAATGTACTACAGTTTCTATGACTGGAGAACGGGCTTTAAATATTACATTAAAAGATGAAGACTAAATTATTACATATAAAGATGAACAGTTTCAGGTTTGTGTTTAATAAAGTAAAATGATGGTGTGTAAGATCTGGGTATATAATAATGTTGTCAGTGTTCCAATTTAACAAGATGTGGGACTGTTGACGTTCTGATCACCCTGTGTGTTCTCACATTAGAGATAGGCATGCAGAGAATGTAGTGTTAGTGTAGCTCCCTCCGACCTATTGGAAAAAGAAACCCCACTGAATATTCCTGGAATCCTAATGTTGCAATTCCATTCCAAGACACTCTTTTGTGACCTTTATCAGGTCAAGACGCTAGGAAGTCCCTAATCTTGTTTATGAAGATAAATGTGTGACCTGCTGCAGTTGCTGCCTTCTAGAATTTATATTTCTAAAGGTCAGCAATCCAATTTATAACATACATATTAAACCATCATGAACAGAACATTTTAAGACACTTCAAGAAAAGGTATGCTGGATTGATGATAAATAGAGATTTTTTCTTGTAATATACCATGGGAATAAAGCTGAATATTAATGTTTTAAAGAGCACCTGTTGCCTGTAGACAGCAGATGCAGACGGCTCATTAGGATTCGGTGCCTCATGAATATTGATCCACCTTGACTTATTACTGCTTCATCTTATCCTGCCATTGCTGCTCTCTTGTGAATATTGATTCATCCTCTGTTCTGCATATGCACAGGTGCTCTTTAAAAAGAGCGTCTGAAAAGTAAAAGAGAGATTACAAAGACCATTGATCTAAGTCATCTATATTGGTCTCAAGGAGATTGGTAGGCTCTTCCGCTCCATGGCCAGGCATACACACCAGTAGTTGCTCCCGGCTCTGAGCCATCTGCAAACACTGCCTTGTCAGGGCTGTGTCTGAGGTCTCTATCCGGATTCATTTATGTAAAGAGGAGGTGAGGGTTAGTGGTCATATGGCAGAGTTTATTGTGGAACTATAGGCTTGTCTCGCTTATATAAATACTGCACTTTTTTCATGGTATTCTGCACACTTCTTCTAACCTTGCTCTGCTGTGAGATTTCTCAATGTTGAATATGTATTGTGTCGTGTTTTGGCTGGTCACGCACAGCAAAATTTTCAGTAGCATTGTGGACATTGGAAATGTCACAAGTAATGACTGGGTGGCTCGGGTTTTATTTAATTAGTACTAATTTCAACAAACCTGTTACTAGAGATTACAGTAACACTTGTCAAAACTCCATTTCTTTCACCTTAGTGCAAAGACGTATACACTGATACCTAGTTCCAACTGCATCCTTTCTTTTCTCCTCTATTCGGCATTCAACAACTTATGCCCTGTACACACGACCGGTTTTCTCGTCGGAACTCTGAAGGTTTATCCGACGGAGTTCCGACGGAATTCCGCTCAAGCTGTCTTGCATACACACGGTCATACCAAATTCTGACTGTCCAGAACGCGGTGATGTACGACGGGACTAGAAAACGAAAGTTCAATAGCCAGTAGCCAATAGCTTCCGTCTCTCACTTCAGAGCATGTGTCATTTTTGGTACGTCGGAGCAGCATACAGACGAGCGGTTTTCCCGATTTGAATTGGTTCCGTTGGAAAAATTTAGAACACGTTCTCTTTCTAGGTCTGTCAGAATTTTCGACGTAAAAAGTCCGATGAGGCATACACACGATCAGAATATACGATGAAAAGCTCCCGTCTGACTTTTTCTGTCTGACATTCTGCTCGTGTGTACACGGCATTAAGGATGGGGAGTGTGCTTTCATAAGGTATCTGATCATAGTATTCGGGACTAAATGTTCCATCAGCCATTGCACTATAGTGCAGGTATCCCCCTTCAGTTGCCTTGGGAGCTTCTGTCAACCAGTTCACGGGAAAAGAAGTAGAGGGGTTCTTCAGTATATATAAATCTCCAGTTGCTTGTGCGCATTTGGTGCAGTGCAAATCTTGAGACAACTCGGGCAAGGGTGGGCATAGGACCTGGCTACGGAAAAGAGATGCCTTGCAGCCTGAAAGATCAGCCAGCGATGAGGGGACACAATAGAATTTCAGGAAAGGCAAAGTTACACTGCCTTAGACAATATTTGGGTGGGTCAGCAGGGACCAAATTTTGATCCATCTATGGCTGTTCCCATTCGGAAGCAGTCAATCTACAGACCAACTGCTTTTGAATGGCTTGTGGAAAAATGTTGTCAATTCTCTGCCGTGCTGATCAGTGTATTCTGGTGGTGGAGAAGTCCTTGCAGTCCGAATACAGCAGCAAGAATTCCCTCATGCACCTCGAATGTGTGGATGGGGAAATCAAGTCATTTTTTTTTGATTAGCAGGCTGGCTGATAAAAAAATAAACAAACGATCCATCTGTGGTCAGCTTTAGATACAGGGAGAGGAGCCATAGCAAGTAAGTCTACTAATCAGCAAATTATATTGATATCTTTTATTTATTTTTTTTGAGGAGGCTTTGATATTACTTTAATAAGCAATCCAATGTGACAAAGTACAGGTGGCTGATTTAAGTCCTGTGCAGATGTTCGAATAAACAATGCTTATAGCTTTCATTTGAGAGCAGTTTGAGTTTTTTCCTTTAAAGTTGCTTCCTATTGCCCTCTGACCTCTTCCCCCAACACACTAAAGGCTGTTTTCAGCTGCTTTCACAGTTCCATTGATTTGTATAGGGGAAAATCAGTTTGGGTGCAAGCAGATGCCAGTGTACACAAATGCTGAAAAAGACTATAGCAAAGAAAGCTGGAGCAGGTGTAGAGCAGTTGCCCAAATCAACTAGATGCTGCTTCTGTTTGAAAGCTAAAATCTGATTGCTTTGGGAAGTCTCCCTACATTTTGCCATTTGTGGCATTAGTCGCAAGCAACCTTGAACATACATTCTTTGACCATTTAAAGTGTTACTAAACCCACAACCTGTCGGGGCTGGCCTCAGCCCTTCCTTCTCTGAGCTGGCCGCTCAGCTGTTGATGATCCTGCTCGTCAGTCCTGCCTACTTAAGCCGTCCAGTCTAGAGGAGTTCTGCTGTCACCTTGGTCACATCACAAGAAACTATCTCCTGTGATCCTGTTTAAAGACTGGTTTTGCTGACATCACTTATGGCTCCAGATCCTGCTTGCTGTTCCACTACATTGATCCCTGACCTCTGGCTTGGCTGACTATCCGTTCCACTTTTACTTTTATTATTAAATAAGTGTGGTTTGACTGTACTTCTGTCTCGGTCTGTCTATGGTTTCTGATACAACCGTAAAATCAGTCTACATTTGTAGTAAAGCATGCTTCTTATGCACACTGTGGAACCTTAGTGCCGGTTCACACTAGACCCGGCACGACTTGCAGGTCGCCTCACCGAGGCGACCTGCACACGACTGCCGGGCGACTTGCAAGACGACTTCTGTATAGAAGTCTATGCAAGTCGCCCCCAAAGTAGTACAGGAACCTTTCTTCTAAGTCGGAGCGACTTGCGTCGCTCCGATTAGAACGGTTCCATTGTACAGAACCGGCTCTAAGTCTTTAATCCTCTGCATCGTGTAAAAAGACTGTTTGCTCCTGTCTTCTCTGATCCTCCCCTTTTTCCACTGTCCCCAATCCATCTCCTAATAAGACAGTCTTTTGGAGTTACTCTGCACATGCTCAGTTTGATGTGTATTGCTAGAGAGTTTTCTTATTTTTTGGGAGGGTGCATGTGATCAGCACAGGGCCAATCAGCACTGTCCAGACAGAAAATCAGCCTGCAGCCTCATAGGACAGTCAGAGGAGAATGAAAACTCCTCCTACAAGCTTTAACCAGTGCTCGGCTGGACATTGATAGACATCACCAGATTGCTATATACTGCTGATAAGAAAAGGTATTCAGCAGTTTATATTAACTAAAATAATTGCATTTCCATGTTCTGTGTACTGTTGGAGACTAGATATAGTGAATGCAGGGTCCTGTGTTTAGTAACACTTTTTTTTAAGTCTTTTCTTTCCCCTATGGTAAAGGGAACAACCATTCTCTTTTTATACAGGTAGAAAAATCACAAGTCAAGGTAAAAAATGTCAGATTTGGTTCTTACAAGAAGTCCAGAAGTTTAACATTTTTGGCCCTTTTGCAGTTGTTTATATTCGTTTGTCAATTCTAATTATACTTGTAGTCTTCATGCTCTTCGAGGTCCTCTCAGTATTCCTATCTATATCTTTATTCTTCTTCTCATAGTATGTCAGGTTCCACACGTCTTTTGTTTTGTTTGCTAGGATTTGTTAGAAATAGGTCAGTGGACTGAAAGCCATAAAGTTAGCTGAAGGATGCCTTGCCGACATCCCATCTGGAAGGGGATCCTCCAATCCTTTTTCTGACATTTGCTTAGCGCCATAAAATCCAATCTCCCATGTGAGTAATTAGACTATATAGTGTCTAGCTGAGTGCCTTCCCTCCCCACTGCTTGTGTTATAAAATCCTTTATGGAGAAAATCCATGGCAGGCAAAAAGATTGATCCCAGAAGAGAGCCAGATTATATTTGTTAGACAAGAGAGCATATAGCACTATTGAACCTGTCTGGTACTATCGACTATCCAAGTATAGCAACCCTTCCGTATGAACAATCTGTGTTTTACAGGCAACATCCAATGGAGGACACTTTAACCACTTGGTTCCCTGGGTTCTTTTCTCCCTGATCCCCCATAAATCCCAACTTTTTTTTTGTGATGTCTTTGTTCCACACATTATACCTTTTGACCTTCGTAGTTTACCTTAGCGTACTGTACATCATTTTTTCAGGATAGATAGGCTAGCAAGTCTGGATATCTTTTTCTTTTTTTTTGGCTTTTAATGAGCACATATAGAAACCTGAATTTGTGAAAAAATGTGCTTTACTGCTACTTTTCCCAATGCAACGTTTGCGTAATTTGCACACCCTCATATATTTACAAAATATATAGTCTAATCAACAAAGGCAGCTGATTAATGCAACTTTTATGCAACGTAGCGGAACAGTAACGCTGGGTTCACACTTATGCGAATTGGATGTGGGTTTCTCCGCATCTGATTCGCATGGCAGGGGAGTGTGACCGTCCTCTCAATGGAGCCAGTTCACACAGCTCCGGGGCGACAGTGGAGCGTACTGCAGAAGGGTCCTGTGCGTCTTTGGCTCCGTTTCAGGTCCGATTTCAGGCAAACATTCGGACCTGATTCGCCCCTGTAATCATGAACAGGAATGCACTGGATGCCCTGCTGCGAGCCGCTCCGCAAATACTGTGAACCCAGCCTAAAGCTCAAAGTAAACGTTTGCCTTTTTCTTTAGGAATGCGTTATTCTCTTTTTGAAGCTACATTGTGACACACGCAGAATAAAAAATGGTTTGAATAAATTTATAGTGTACTATTAAAGTAGCTGTAAACCCTTACATATACCCAGTGACTGGCCTCAGGTGATACGCAGAGATGAAACAAATTCTCCTATGTAAGTTGCACCTGTTTATCTTCTCCCCTCTTCTCTACATCCGTTCAAAGTGCAGAATTTATAAAGCTTGTCTGAGCTGCCAGAAAAAGGGGGCGGAGAGCTGAAGTTACACTTTGCAGAGCTCAGTGAAGAGAGCACTAAGAGCTGATTGGAGCGAAGCCAAACCCCCCCTTCACACAGGAACAGAGCTGAGGCTGTCAATCAGCTGGAGATCCCTCCCTTCTTACCTTCTTTCTCTTGGCATCAGGAAAACTTGTCACAGGTGACTCATGCAGATAGCAGAGGAAGGAAGCAACAGACAACACACACTGTAGGACATTTCAAAGTTTTGTGCATATTTCATGTTTGAGGTTTACAACCACTTTAACTACTTGCCGACTAGCTGCCGCAGTTGTACTGCGGCAGAATGGCACGGCTGGGCAAAACGACGTTATGTATAATCGCTTCGCCCTGTGGCCACTAGGGGTGCGCTTGCCCACGAAGCCGATGCGAGTGCCCAGCGAACGCGATCGCTCGGGGCACACTGAGAACCGGGATCTATGTGTGTAAACACGCAGTTTCCGGTTCTCTGAGGGGAGAAGTGACAGATCGTCTATTCATACAGAGTATGAACAGCGATCTATCTCTTCCCCTACAGAGTCCCCTCCCCCCCTCAGTTAGAACACATTAACCCCTTGATCGCCCCCTAGCGGTTAAACCCATTCACTGCCAGTGACATTTTTACAGTAATCAATGCATTTTTTTAGCACTGATCACTGTAAAAATGCCAATGGTCCCAAAAATGTGTCAAAATTGTAGTACGTGTCTGCCGTAATTTCGCAGTCCAGATAAAAATCGCAGATCGCCGCCATTACTAGTAAAAAAAAAAAAAAAAATAATAAAAATGCCATAAAACTTTTCCCTATTTTGTAGACGCTATAACTTTTGCGCAAACCAATCAATATACTCCTATTGTGATTTTTTTTTTTTCTTTTTACCAAAAATATGTAGAAGAATAAATATCGGCCTAAACTAAGGGAAAAAAATTCTTTATATATTTTTTGGGGATATTTATTATAGCAAAAAGTGAAAAATATTTTTTTCAAAATTGACGCTCTTTTTTTGTTTATAGCGCAAAAAATAAAAACTGCAGAGGTGATCAAATACCACCAAAAGAAAGCTCTGTTTGTGGGAAAAAAAGACGTCAATTTTGTTTGGGGGCAACGTCGCAAGACCGCGCAATTGTCAGTTAAAGCGACGCAGTGCCGAATCGCAAAAAGTGCTCTGGTCAGGAAGGGGGTAAAATCTTCCGGGGCTGAAGCGGTTAAGATAAGATTTCATTGGGTTAATAATGACACAAATGAGCACAATGGTGACCTTTTCACAGGTTTGTAATTGCTAAAAATTCACAGTGAACGCAAGACCAGATCCAGACCCCTCCATGCAGCTACGTAGCAACTACAGCTGCAGTCAGCAAGCAATAGATCACAAAAGCAATGATCCGTTACTGAAGAGAGATGCTGGACAGAGCCACAACAGCTCTGTCCTGGCTTACATACTTATGACATCACATTGTATCCAATGTAAAGACAATGTGGAAGCATTGTGTTCACAGTGATCTGCTACAGGCACTCCTATGGTAGCCCAGGCACCCAATAATTTTAGCTCCTGGGCTTATTGCTGGATCCTGGCTGTCATGGACAGTTTGTGGTCCCAGCACTAATGCCGGTGGGAGCTGCAGAAACCACCGAGGCTGGCCTACCTTTTTAAAAGGGTGCTAAGGTGGTAGTGGGATGAATGGCCACAATCTCTGCATAAGCACTGAGAACTCAAGTGGTTAACCACTTCAATACTGGGCACTTTTACCCCCTTCCTGCCCAGGCCAATTTTCAGCTTTCAGTGCTATCACACTTTCAATGACAATTGCGTAGTCATGCAAGGCTGTACCCAAATGAAATTTGTATCACCTTTTTTAGACAGATAGAGCTTTCATTTGGTGGTATTTAATCACCACTAGGTTTTTTCTTTTTTGCTAAACAAACGAAAAAAGACCGAACATTTTTGGGGAAAATTTTTTTTTCAAGGGCTAGTTTCACAGTGGGCCATTGGGTGGGGTAGGGGGGCGTTGACGATAAAGGGCCGCTATTTTTAGCGGCGCTTTACCGTACTTTTTGCGGGTGGTTTTAACCTTTTTTCGCCCCCTAGTGGGGGTTAAAAGTGCCCCTCTAGCGGGCGAAAAAAGGTTAAAACCGCCCGCAAACAGCGCTGCCCATTGATTTCAATGGGCAGGGGCGCTTTAGGAGCGGTGTATACACCGGTTCTACAGCGTTGCAAAGATGTGGCTTGCAGGACTTCCTGCCGGCGCACCGCTCCAGTGTGAAAGCCCTCAGGCTTTCACATTGGAGTGAGAGGAGAGGCGCTTTCAAGGCGCTTTTCAGGTGCTATTTTTAGCGTGTTAGTGCCTGTAAAGTGCCCCAATGTGTAAGTAGCTTTTGTTTCTGTTAAGAAATTTTAAGTAAGTAATTTTTCTCCTTCACTGATGGGCACTGATAGGTGGCACCGATATGCAGCACTGACGGGCAACACTAATGGGCACTGATTGGCATAACTGGTGGGCACTGATGGGCATCCCTGGTGGGCACTCACAGGCATTAATGATGGGGAAAGTCTCTCCTGTGAGGAAAGCCGCTTATCGGCTCTCCTCTCCTCAGTTTGTGGAGAGGAAACCGATAACCGGCATTTCCTATATACGTTGTGATTGGACACAGCTGATCACATGGTAAAGAGCCTACGTCATAGGGTTCTTTACCAAGATCAGTGATGCGGTGTGTTTGATCCCCGCCTGGCCGCCATTCTGCTATAGGCCGGGCAGGAAGGTGTTAAAGTGTATCTAAGCATAAACATTTATTTTTGGATTTTAAATACAGTGGGGAAGCTTAAAACTGCTGTCAGTTTTTTTTTTTTTGGCCTTAGTGTCTAATTGGGGAGATTTACCTTCACTTCCTGACCTGTAGCCTCAAAAGGAAGTGAGGATATCTTTCCAATTTGAGGCAAATCCCCTTTGACGTTTGTCACCAGAACAGTGCCCACTGGAAGACTCCCCTCTATTCCTGTTCTGGTGGCAGCCTGTCAAAACGTCCTCCTTGCCGATAGGGAGACTAACAAATTTGCCTATGTACTACATGCGGTCAGCTTCTCAGTGATGGTATCAGCAAATCTGTGTATTTGGAACTATAGACTCCGCATTAACTGGCAACTACCGAATGGTAAGAACTTTGCATTGTTTGGTTTGGAAAAATGGAGTTCCATACATATGGCTGTCTATTCTATCAAGTGATGTTGCCTACAGGCAAGGCGAGTAACATAAACTGTACGCTATGCTAAACCCATACATAGACTACAATCATGTATGTGAGCACAGCCATTTATTTCTGTAGGCTTTTCATTTCAGCCCAGTGTCTGGGACCAGAACAAAAAAAAAGAAACCTCAATCCTAAGTTATCTTATTTTCAAAACATGGCTCCGACAAAATGTCATTTCATGCTGTGCTCAGCGCCTAATGCATTTTTCCATTTCTACTGCAACTTTGTGGGACAAGTATTTTTTTTTTTAAAGAGCATAACATGAATTATTAACAAAAGGTCTTGCTTGCTTTTGTCTGCCTTCTGAACAGCTGAAATGATGTTCATCTTTCCTGGTATTGTTGTGACAAAATTTAGAAACTGAAATCTAAAACACGTACTGTTCTAATATTCACTATAAATGTTAGAAATTCTTTAAAGACAAACCCTAATAAAAGTGTTGGGAGCCAATGAATGGATTGTCTTTAATGTAAGATATCTAACAAGCGAATGAATTGGCCGTACAAAATCTTTATTTATAATGCAGTACGGTGCTTGTCATGAATTCTAACCGATTTAAGGGGCCAGTCCCCAAAATTGGTTATTTCAGTTATGGGTGAACACTAATAAGCTAATCGCCTTTTGGTTCATTCTGTATAACCCCAGCAATGCGATCACCTGACCATAATTCCTTGTCTATTCATACTCACATTTTCTTCTACTTTTTTCCATTTAATGTTTACATCAAGACAAAAATTTTTTTTTCTGTTTTGGATAGAATAGGGAAGCATCAGAACAGTGGCAGCCCGTCCATATAGGGAGCAGGGGCGCTGTCCTCCATAATCTATGTGTTCAGCCTAATCTACATGCAGGGCGCCGGACGCATGGATTCCAAGGGGAGAATTTTATTTATTTATTTTATTTAGAAGCACGTGATTAGAGCCAGAGGCTTCAAAAAAGGGTGGGCTCTGCGCCCCGAGCCCACCAAGTTGTGTGACGATAGCGAATTGATAGTCACTTTTGTCTTCCTTATTCGCCTCCTGGCCAATCAGGAAGTGGGTCCTGAGAACTGTCACCCGATTGGGTGAGAGGAGAAGCAATCCTATTGGCCACCAAGGAGCAGGAGGGAGGAGACGTTGGGGAAGCTGCCGTGAAGCACCAGGAGGAGGAGACACAAGGAGAAGCTGCCTCCCGCCACCTGGAGGAAGCGCTGGTGACTGACCGGGAGGGGTGTGTGCCTGTGACTGACCGACCAGGGGGGGGGGGATTGGGCTGGATTGTTTGCCCCCCCCCCCAAACAAAAAAACTACCAGCCGCAACTGGATCAGAGCCACTGTTAGGGCTCAATCACACAGCCGGCAGGAGGAGATAAAGCAGGCATTTGATCCGCAGTTTGACTGCCCACCAGCATGCAGCCGCTCAGGGCTATACATGGAGTATGCTGTGTCCACAGCAAAAGATTGCAAGGTGCTTTCGGAAGGTGGTACCACTGCTTAGCATGACCAATTTAAATAAGAAGGATAGGGTATAAAAAATAACAAAAATAAACTATACTCACCTAATTGGATACAGCATGGATCAGATGCTGCATCTGTCCCTGGCCGCCTCTGCACTGAGAACTGAGCGATCAAACACCAATGAAATTTTCCACATTTTGTCATGTTACAACCAAAAATTGTAAATGTATTTTATTGGGATTTTATGTAAAGTGTGGCGTGCATTTGTATTCGGTCCCCTTTACTCTGATACACCTGACTAAAATCTAGTGGAACCAATTGCCTTCAGATGTCCAATTAGTACTAATAGTAAATAGAGTCCAATTTGTGTAATTTAATCTTGGTATAAATACAGCTGTTCTGTGAAGCCCTCAGAGGTTTGTTAACAGCATAATTAAGGCCAAGTAACACACCAGATAGATCAGGGATAACGTTATGGAGAAGTTTAATGTGTGTTTTGACATGTCAAATCGCATGCCAAATCAGCGGCTATTGCCAGCAGTAGAACCGTCTGAATCGGTGCGATGCCGAATTTGCGGCGTCGCACTCATTCCCAAAAGTAGTTCCTGCACTATTGGCGACTTTGGGTGGAAATTTCACTAGACATCTGTGCAGGACCCCGCACAGATATCTCTAATTGCTCTCGAATTCAGACTGACATTCGGGTATGAAATTGTGCGAGTTCTACTCGCACGATTTCTAACCCACAGTCAGTGTGAACCTGGGCTTAAGCCAGGTAAGGTTATAAAAAAAACTATCCCAACCCTGGAACATCTCACGGAGCACTGTTCAATCCATCATCCAAAAATGAAAGAGTATGGCACAACTGCAAACCTACCAAGACATGGCCGCCCACCTAAACTGACCGGGCGGGTAAGAAGAGCATTAATCAGAGAAGCAGCCAAGAGGCCCATAGTAAGGCCTGATTCACACCTATGCAGGTTGTAGTTTGCATATTGCAGGTGCATTTTGCATGTTTCAATACATGCTTTTGATCCTTTAAAGTTTATGGAACCAAAAACCAGAAAAAGTACCTGGCCCTTTCCATAAAATGCATAGATGTAAACTACATCCATAGGAAACCATGTTGGACTGTAGTGTGTGTCTGCAAAACTTAAAACTCACTAAAATAATGCATAGGTGTGAACCAGGCCTAACTCTGGAGGAGCTGCAGAGATTCACAGCTCAGGTGGGAGAATCTGTTCACATCACAACTATAAGTCGTGCACTTTGCAAATCTGGCCTTTATGGAAGAGTGGCAAGAAGAAAGCAATTGTTGAAAAAAGCCATAAGACGACTTGTTTGCAGTTTGCGAGAAGCCATGTGGGGAATACAGCAAACATGTGGAAGAAGGTGCTCTGGTTGGATGAGACCAAAATTGAACTTTTTGGCCTAAGAACAAAATGCTATGTGTGGCGGAAAACAAACACTGCACATCACCCTGAACACACCATACCCACCGTGAAACATGGTGATGGCAGCATTATGTTGTGGGATGCTTTTCTTCAACAGGGACAGGGAAGCTGGACAGAGTTGATGTGAAGATGGATGGAGCCAAATAAAGGGCAATCGTAAAAGAAAACCTGTTAGTCTGCAAAAGTCTTGTGACTGGGATGGAGGTTCACCTTCCAGCAGGACAACGACCCTAAACATACAGCCAGCGCTACAATGCAATGGTTTAGATCAAAGCATATTCATGTGTTAGAATGGCCCAGTCAAAGTCCAAACCTAAATCCACTTGAGAATCTGTGGCAAGACTTGAAAATTGTTGTTCACAGATGCTCTCCATCCAATCTGATGGAGCTTGAGCTATTTTGCAAAGAAGAATGGGCAAAATGTTACTTTCTTGATGTGCAAAGCTGGTAGAGACATTCCCAAAAAGACTTGCAGCTGTAATTGCAGTGAAAGGGGGTTCTACAAAGTATTGACTCCGGGGGGGGCTGAATACAAATGCATGCCACACTTTTCACATATTTTTTTGTAAAAAAAAAAATGAAAACCATTTATCATTCCACTTCACAATTATGTGCCACTTGATCTATCATAAAATCCCAATAAAATACATTTACTTTTTTGGTTGTAACATGACAAAATGTGGAAAATTTCAAGGGGTGCGAATAATTTTTCAAGGCACTGTAAAGTGCACAGTTTTGAGGCATTATGAGATTGGTAAATTTAAAGTATAAAGTGAAAGGATCTGTATGGCCAAAGCCATCACAGGAGTGTACTTATTTCTGCACACCTGTGATCCATATTCAGACAGACGGCTAAAGCCCACTTTGGCTAATGTCACAGCCAGTGCAGACTGCAGGGATCCCGACAATAATGTCGGTACCCACCCAGATGCCTGACTGGAAAGCTGGCTCAGCCTCTCAGCATGCTTTCCACCTCCCTCTCCACAGCCCGGTGCTCTAGTGAGCAAAGGAGGGGCAGATCAGAGAGCTGGTGACTGAGAGTAACTGCTCTCTGCTCGGGGCAGACCTGAGAACTGAGCGGTCACGTGATTGCTCAGTTCTCAGACTTAGAACCTGTGGGGGACAGTTGCAGTGTTGGATCGATGCTGCAGCCACCTAGGTGAGTATGTATGTTTTATTTAATTTTTATTCCTGCACTTCCCTTTTATTAGTTGTCTTTCTTTCAAGAGCCTAATGCTTCCGCAATGTGGATTATTGTCCTAGAGGTGCATGACTGCTTCTGGCTAGATCACTTGTGTTCCCATCAGCTTTCCTGTTTTCAAGGAAAACCTTTAGCTGCTTCTTCCTTTCCATACTCTTAATGTATCCGAGCCGAGTTTGCTAACAGCGTGTTCAGAAAAGTGAATGTAATCATTGCCTTTGGCTGCTTTGCTTTATACTGTTGTAATTTCAGCAGAGTGACTACTAGGGACAAATCATCATCTGCAAAGTCCTAAGCTTTTTCTCCTTTCTGGCTGAAAACAAACACTGGGTAATGTTCAGCTCCTTAAGATTGTGTAAAGAAACCAGCTTACCTTCATCGAATGGTTACTAGAAGAGAAATGTGTCACTAATGTGTCACATCATGACAGCAGTGCCCTCCAGTCACTGCTTTTCCTATAAATCATGCTCATTTTGGGCATCTCTGCTATGGCAACCAAACCCCGGCGCTCTGGAGCAGTCAGAGGAAAAGAATGGATTATTTGTGGTGCAGCAGCCGTGCCTCACCATATACTGTTAATTGGACAGAAGAACTACGCATTATTGCTTCTCAGAACTTCAGAAGCCGGAGAGGTTGTATAAGGTTTCTTTTGGCATCATATTCATTTTTTCTTCCACCCCTGTCATTTACTATCAACCTACAATGAGCAGTGTATGTATGTGTATATATATATATATATAATTATATTATATTACCAAAAGTATTGGGACACCTGCCTTTATACGCACATGAACTACGACGTCTTAGTCTGTAAGGTTCAATGTTGAGTTGGCCCACCCTTTGCAGCTATGACAGCTTCAACTCTGGGAAGGCTGTCCATAAGGTTTAGGAGTGTGTCAATGGGAATGTTTGATCATTCTTCCAGAAGCGCATTTGTGAGGTCAGGCACTGATGTGAACGTAAAGGCCTGGCTCGCAGTCCCTGCTCTAATTCATCCCAAAGGTGTTCAATCGGGTTGAGGTCAGGACGGGCCAGTCAAGTTCCCCGCTGACAGCTGATGACTCATCGGTTGCTAAGGACGCGGCAGCTGGCTTCCCGGCCCCCTGCTTAGCAACCAGCTATATACAGTGTTAGTTTAAGAACCGCAAAACACATCAAAAATGCACCACTTGCGTTTCTGGTGCAGCTCCATTGAAGTCTATTAGCCGCAAATCGCAGGAAAAAAGCCCCTGACCCTTTCCAAAAAACGCACCGGCTGCAAAACGCATAGGTGTGAGCTAGTACCATCGGAAAAAATGTTAAATGGAATGCAAACTGCAAAACGCACAAAAAAATGCATAGGTGTGAACGTAGGGTTAGGGCTAGCCATGGAAAGACAATACTCCACTGTAAATGACCGGTAGTGAGACATCTGCACCTTGTCAATCAATTGCACTTTTCTAAGATTGGATTTTCTTTCTGATTCAGCTGACAAATGCAGTGTATGCTGTTCATAAAAACAGAACAACCAGCTACTACCCGTCATAAAAAAAGATGTGATGCAAAATTTATTGGTGTGATAATCATTGCCCTTATGTGACCTGATTTCCATAAGTCTTGCAAAGAGAACCACTAATGGGCAACTGTAATAAAATGCATCTTCACTCTCTTGAATTTTATATAATGACACTACAGCTTTACATTTCAGAGATCACTTGGTTTTTGATGATTTTTTTCTCTTCTCAGAGCACAATTGGCGAGCTGTAAGGTCCATCCAGTCTTTTGACTGAGCTCTTTGTGATAATTCACTCAAAAAATGTTCTGTAGCAAAGATTTTGCCAGGATTTAACCACTTACAGACGTAAGATTTTCCTGCTTAATGACCAGGCCATTTTTTGCGATATGGCATTGCGTTGCTTTAACTGACAATTGTGCGGTCCTGCGATGTTGTACCCAAACAAAATTGACGGTCTTGTTTTCCCACAAATAGAGCTTTCTTTTGGTGGTGGTTGATCATCTCTGCGGTTTTTATTTTTTGCGCTATAAACAAAAAAAAAAATTTGAAAAAAAAACACCAATATTTTTTACTTTTTGCTTTAATAAATATCCCCAAAAATGTTTTTAGAAAACGAAACGGCATATATTGATTGGTTTGAGCAAAAGTTAAAGCGTCTGCAAAATAGGGGATAGATTTATGGCATGTTTATTATTATTATTCACGATTTATATAACGCCAACAGTTTACGCAGTGCTTTACAATGTAGAGGGGGACAGCACAATTACAGTACAGTTCAATACAGAAGGGACAGGAAGGCCCTGCTCGTAGAGCTTACATTCTAAAGGGAGGGGGTAGTGGTACAAAAGGTATTTTTATTATTATTATTTTTTTTAAAGATTTTTAGTGGTACTGCGACACTGTGGCGGACAGATTGGACACTTTAGACACCTTTTTGGGACCATTGACATTTATACAGCGATCAGTGCTATAAAAATGCACTGATTACTGTGTAAATGTCACTGTCAGAGAAGGGGTTAACACCAGGGGGCGATCAAGGATTTAAATGTGTTCTCTCGTGAGTGTTTCTTACTGTGGGGGGATGGGACTGACTGGAGGAGGAGACGTATCGCTGTTTGTTACTATAAACAGCAGATCTGTCTCTTCTCTCCTGTTAGAACGAGGATTTGTGTGTTTACACACACAAATCCCCCTTCTGGCTCTCGTGCCCGCAAACGTGGGTGGCTGGCGGCGATTAGACCCGCGGGCCACGTGCTTCGAGTCCCCCGCCGTGCAGCGATAGCTCGTCTGCTATGGCTCTAGCGATTTGTGGGAACATGCCACTTTGCCGACGTATATCAGCGTGAGCCGGTCGGCAAGTGGTTAAAGTATAACTAAAGGGAAAACTTTTTTTTTTTTATATATAGAGTAAAGCGGGGTTAGAGCACCTGTCAGTTTTCATTGCTGTCTTAGATTTAACCTATATATTTGTCCTGTTTACCATTATCATTGAAAGTAAAAGGAAAAGCCCACATTTTGGGTTGTCCCTAGAAAAGTAATAGAGGGGAAATAATTCAATGGGGACACTAGGACTGGTGACCTGGGGGTCACCAAGAGATTTCTTAAATTTACAGGGATTTGCTCTTACTTCCTGTTTGACTATGGGGCAGGAAGTGAAGGTAAATCTCCCCAATGAGACAACGATGGCAAAAATATACATTACAGGGGTTATACCCCTCTCTTACCCTATCCAAAAATATATATATTTGCCTATAGTTTTACTTTAATAATGAAAATGAAAGGCTTTGTTGATGGTTGGTAGATGTGTCATCCTCCATATGGGCCTTACAGCCTCATCCTGAGCATTTCTACTCTGCCAAGGAGAGAGTACGGTTGAATAACAGCACACACAGCTACCCCTGAGACACAAGGCTGTACTGTTATTATAGCATGCATTTCTGAATGTCTGTTTTTAGGTAGGCAGTGGTAAACCTTCCTTTCAGTCAGCAGTACAAGGATTGTGAAATTGGTTGAATGAACTGGTAACAACTTGTGCTGTGAATGATTTCGATTACTTTGTATAGCCTGCAGGTTTTCCACAGCATTCAGTACGTTAGCTTTGTGGGATGTGTTTCCTGCTTAACTGCATAGGGATGCTTATGTAGAATAGAAAATGACAATGTTGACTAATGTGAACGCTTTAGAGCAATCCAAATAATTCAGACATTGGTTTACAGTGCCTAAGTGGATAGCACTTTGGTCTGTACTTCATGTTATGGCTGTATAGGAGGAGCCAGATGTCACATATCTCGGGATGTCAGCGGACACCATGGCTGTCATAACTGTGATCTCTTACCTATGGACCACTTACCAGTGTTGAAGTGATATTAAATCTTTTGGGTTCTTATGCACTTTCAATGGCTGACTTAATTACAAAGTATGCAGCTTCTTCTGCTTTTAATCCTTTCCTACAGTGCCTTGAAAAAGTATTCACACCCTTTGAAATTCTACACATTTTGTCATGTTACAACCAAAAACGTAAGTGTATTTTATTTGGATTGTATGTGATAGACCAACACAAAGTGGCACATAATTGTGAAGTGGAAGGAAAATAATAAATGGTTTTCAAAATTTTTAACAAATAAATATATGAAAAGTGTGGCGTGCATTTGTATTCACCCCCCACCCCCACCCCGAGTCAATGCTTTGCAGAACCAACTTTCCCTGCAATTACAGCTGTAAGTCTTTTTGGGGATGTCTCTACCAGCTTTGCACATCTAGAGAGTGACATTTTTACCCATTCTTCTTTGCAAAATAGCTGAAGCATTGTCAGATTGGATGGAGAGCATCTGTGAACAGCAATTTTCAAGTCTTAGCACAGATTCTCAATTGGATTTAGGTCTGGACTTTGACTGGGCCATTCTAACACATGAATATGCTTTGATCTAAAACATTCCATTGTAGTTCTGGCTGTATGTTTAGGGTTGTTGTCCTGCTGGAAGGTGAACCTCCGGCCCAGTTTCAAGTCTTTTGCAAACCCGGACAGATTTTTTTTTCTAAGATTGCCCTGTATTTGGCTCCATCCATCTTCCCATCAAATCTGACCAGCTTCTCTGTCCCTACTGAAGAAAAGTATCCCCACAACATGATGCTGCCACCACCATGTTTTATGGTGGGGATAGTGTGTTCAGGGTGATGCACAGTGTTAGTTTTCCTTCACACATAATATTTTTCTTTTAGGCCAAAAAGTTCAATTTTGATCTCATCTGACCAGAGCCCACACAGAGTCTGTGTCCCCCACATGGCTTCTCGTAAATTGTAAATGGGACTTCTTATGGCTTTCTTTCTTTCTTCTTGCCACTCTTCCATAAAGGCCATACTCTTTCCATTTTCAGATGATGGATTGAACAGTGCTCCATGAGATGTTCAAAGCTTGGGATATTTTTTTATAACCTAACCCTGCTTTAAACTTCTCCACAACTTTATCCCTGACCTGTCTGGTATGTTCCTTGGCCTTCATGGTGCTGTTTGTTCACTAAGGTTCTCTAACAAACCTCTGAGGGCTTCACGGAATAGCTGTATTTATACTGAGATTACCATACACACAGGTGGACCCTATTTACTAATTAGGTGACTTCTGAAGGCAGTTGGTTTCACTTTTCAGATATTTATTTGTAAAAAAAATTGAAAACCATTTATCATTTTCCTTCCATTTCACAATTGGTCTGTCACATAAAATCCCAATAAAATACATTTACATTTTTGGACAAAATGTGGAAAATTTCAAGCAATATGAATACTTTTTCAAGGCACTGTATGTTCCAGTTTCTGATTCAGTCATTTTTATTCATTTAAAACAGAATTACTAGAAAAAGCACCTAATCCGCCCATGCAAGGGCTAGGACTGGGGACATGAGTATAGACAGGCTTACACAGTATGGACGAAATAGGAGGAGCAACCTCCACAGCCAATCGTAGTAAACATAAATACAAAACCAGAGAGAGTTCAGGGAAGATCTCCTTAGCTGGTGGTGCATACCAGGACAACAGTGCAATTTGTCCTGGACACATATAAGAACCAGAAGAGGGCACAGGGTCCGAGCGAACAAGGGTAAACAAGAAAGAGGGGAGATGGCGAGGTAAGAGGGACAAGGGGTAGACAGGGCCTGCCTATGTTTCTGTTTAAGGTGGTGCCAGGACAGCTGGCTTAGGTTTCCAGTTTGCAACATCTCATGGTGCCACCCTTTCATACAAGGACCAGAGCTGTGTCTCCATAGACTGTGTGCATCAATACAATCTCCTCGTGTTTTATGGTTGGCTGTGTGTATGTAACGATTAGACTTTATGCTATTCGACCCTGGCAGCATGTATTGGTTCTTTCCCTCTTAGTACTCCATGCAGCTTTCTTATGTCCTTTCTTTTGTACTATATTTTTTTAGATCAACCCTTTGCACCCTTTGGGCCAATTTCTTGTGGCTTGTGGTGACCCCAGTAGCCTGCTGGCCTGACCAGTTGGGCCTCTCATGCTCCCCCTTGGTTTTACCAGAAGGTATTCATGCACCTCCGCCATGGTTTTAGTGCTGGTTCACACTACCGCGACTTGGGATCCGACTTGTCAGACCTCAAGTCGCCCCAAGTTGCTTGACATCTGAAAGTCCATGTAAGTGAATGAGAGCCGTCTATATGTACGCTACTGAAGTCGCTCCGACTTCAGAAAAGGTCCCTGTACTACTTCAAGGCGACTTGTAGGCGACTTGTACCCATTGATTTCAATGGAAGTTGCCTACAAGTCGGATCGTGATCTATACTGAAGCGACTTCACAGGAAGAGAAGATGTTTTTTTCAAGCAAACCCCTCCCTCCCCCAGAGCGGATTGTAGTTTGATTGGCCACTGGAAAGTCGCCTGTCCTGGAGGCGACTTGAAGTCGCCTTGTAAGTCGCCCCAAGTCGCGCTGTGGTGTCGCCCTCAGGTCGTGTCCAGGTCGCCTGGCAAAGTCGCGGCCAGAGTCGTGTTGCCCCTGTGTGAACCAGCGCTCAGTATTTGCAGCTAAACACACATCCATTTGTAACACATGAGGATTTGGGGTATTTTAGCTCGTTGTTAGTTTTAAACAGTGCGTCTAGTCCACTCCACAAAGTTTTTTTATTTTAGGGTTTTTTTCAGCCCACTTTTATTGAAGAAAGTAAAGATTTACAGCAAAATATTTTCCCTCACAAGGATTCTCACTATCAATGTGTCAAAACAAACAGTACTCCACCTCATGGTTCTTCTCTGCAGTATCTCTGTATAGGCTTCCTGCCTTGGTCGTCCAGACCGTCAAACACACAGTCAGAGCTGAGGAAGGTTTAGGGCCTAGTGCACAAGCACTAGGACTGTTTCCCCTGCAGCTTCCTGCTGCTACACCCTTATGCCACGTACACGCGATCGGACATTCTGACAACAAAATCCATGGATTTTTTCCAACGGATCTTGGCTCAAACTTGTCTTGCATGCACACAAATCTTGTCGGAAATTCCAAATGTCAATAACGCGATGACGTAAAACAGGTACGACGAGCCCAGGAAAATGAAGTTCAATAGCCAGTGTGGCTCTTCTTGATTCCAAGCATGTGTGGAACTTTGTGCATTGGAATTGTGTACATACGATCGGAATTTATGACAACGGATTTTGTTGTCGGAAAATTTGAAATTCCGATGGAGCCTACACATGGTCGGAATTTCCAACGACGAGCTCCCATCGAACATTTTCCATCCGAAATTCCGACCGTGTGTACGGGGCATCACAGACCCGGCTTTTCACTGTCCCAGTGTGAACAGTACGGTGCTCCGTGCTCCTAACAGCTTACTATAAAAATTGGCCTAAACTGCCACAATAAACAGTGACACAGGCTCGTCTCTCTACACACAGCTTGGTTAGTAATTCTCTTTAAAATATGATATATCTATCTACAAATGTATATGCATAAAGCTTATTGTTGCGTTTACATCATAGAACTACCTTGAGTTTAGCCATGAACTTCCTGAAGAAGAGCAAACCACTCCTACCCTCGAAATGTGTTGGATGTCTCTGTAGCTTGCATTTATTATCAACGCTATGTTCATCTATCATGACTGTGTTAAGTCCCCTTGCATCAGCATATGTTTTTAATTTATTCACATATCTAATGAATTATGTGTTATTATAATAAAGATTTGTATATTTTTATATATCCATGTTTTGGAGGTCATTTGTCTGTGGTGCCAATCAATAATCTCTTATTTTCTTCTTGAAGGGTATATGTTTTTCAATACAAACACACATCTCCATAGCCTAGGATGGCAAGGAGCGTCCCTGCTCCTTCCACCTCCCTAACTACTCCAAACTAACAGACTGACTGGAGACTGTACGGTCCATTGTTAAAGCTTTAGTAAACGTTAAATAAGTATAAAAGAAACTTTCTCCCTGCGAGGCAAAGGCATAGTGTGCTAGTATGCATCGCATGCTAGCACATTATGAAAGACCTAGTTAAATAACCAAGCAGTGGTGAAGTCACTCCTGCACATGTGCACGGCAGTCACGGTCGTGCACAGGGCTCTGAAGGAACAGCACGGAATGTCATTCCTTCAGAACACATGCCCCAGTGACGTCACCAGCTGCTGCTTACTAGAATATCTCTGAAACGGCGCACATTTAGGAGATATTTATTTAAACTACAGGTAAGCTTTATTATAAGCTTATCTGTAGGTTAAAATACAAATGGAGAGTTTAGTACCACTTTATACGCTTTTCTATGCATTTACAATCATGTTAAGTATACATCTTATTTTGTGTTCTTATATATGTTTTTTACAGTGGTAAAGTATTTTATCATATTTTATTGGTGAGGCAATTCTTGAATCAGTGAGAAGAAAAGCCATGAAGTCACAGAGCTATATCTGGTACATGATCTCATGCTGTGTGTGTCAGTGACATAAAGCAGGCTGTGCGTCTATGTACAGTACGAAAATGGTACAGCGCTGCCTGGATATACTGTAGTAATCAATCTGGTGGAGAGGGAGAGGAGCAGGATCTTGTAATCATCACTTAATATAGGTTTTTAGAAAGAACAGGAGTGCTCAGGCTTCCGATCTGTTCTTGTTACACTGGTTATCAATCTACTCATCGACCCACCGTGAGGAGTCCATACCTTCCCTATCACAGCTTTTCAATGAAAGGGAGTTTCAACTTCCTAGGGCGCGAAAAAATAAATGATCCTGCTGAATTCTAATATGCTTAGTAGATTACATTTTGGTAAAAAAAAAATGAATAAAGCAATTGACCACAATAAATACCTATTGTAAAAAAACTGAGCCCGGTTTCACACATGTGCGGTGCGAATTGAAGCTCAGGTTTCACTGGGAAGATAAAAATCTGTTGTTCAAAGGCTTCTCTGCGTTCTAGCTGCGGATCAGTGAGCAGGGAGAGGGGGAGGGGGAGAGGGGGAGGTGTAGTAAGGAGAAAATCCTTGTTCAAAACGCAAAGCATCTGCGAATCAGATGCGTTCACATAGGAGGTAATGGGCTTGTAATTCGCACCGCAATGCCCAAAAAACGCACGCATTTTTTGTGCAATGCACAGTGCGAATGCAACGCACATATGTGAACCAGATACATTCAAATGAATGTATTTTAAAATGTCCTGCGAATTGGATGCGGCGTAAGCCACATCTAATTCGCATAGGTGTGAACCCGGGCTTAAACAGAGGAATCAGCCCTGCATGCTCATCATACTAGTTTTGGGGCAGTACTAAATCCATTACCTACAGTTTCCACCAGAGCTTTCTCACACAGGTGTATAACCCTCCTTGAATTCCAGGTCGCCTGCACCATAAGTGTTTCCATCCAAAATGGCAAAATATAAAAATGATGGTACATCCATTAGTACATCTATTAAAGGATCACTAAAGCTAATTATTATTTTTTTTTTTAAAATAACAAACATGTTATACTTACCTCCACTGTGCAGCTCGTTTTGCACAGAGTGGCTCCGAACCTGGTCTTCTGGGGTCCCTCGGCGTCTGTCTCGGCTCCCCTCTGCAAGGACTCAACACTTTCATGTGAGCTCCCTCGCATGGTGTTAAGTGCTTGCGGGAGCGCTCCCGTGATACAGCCAGCAGCCATAGCCACTCACTGTATCACTCGTCCCCGCCCCCCGGTGCGCCGTGTCATTGGATGTGATTGACAGCAGCGCGAGCCAATGGCTGCGCCGCTTTTAATCCATCCACTGTAACCAATCAACGCCTGAGCAGCGAAGAGGATGTCAGGAGCTAGCGCGGAACTTTCGAGGGGTCAGGTAAGTAAAACGGGGGGGGGCGGTATTTTCAGATGTTTTCTCACCTTAACCACTTACTGACCGCCGCATGACGATGTACGTCCAAACTTTGAACGGGGATATCGTTATTATGGCAGCAGCTAGCTGCCAAAACCCCGGTATCCCCGTTTCTGTGCGGCGGCCGGCTTTTAGATAAAAGTGGTCCCTGCGGCGGATTCGCCGCGAGATCACTTTTATCGGTGGTGGGAGAGGGCCCCCCCTCCCGCCGCGATACGGTGCCCTCCGCTGCTTACCGGAGCCGTCGGTAGCGGTGGAGGTGATCGCATCTGTCTCCGTCTGTGTCTGGAGATGAGTGAGGCTAAGATGGCGC
The DNA here is from genome assembly GCA_037952925.1 of Lithobates clamitans. NCBI lineage: Eukaryota > Metazoa > Chordata > Amphibia > Anura > Ranidae > Lithobates > Lithobates clamitans. The sequence continues at coordinate 171,820 of JBBGZY010000282.1, forward strand.
CCACTCGTCTCCATGAAGCTGCTGGGCGGAAGCGACGTCAAAACGTCACTTCCGTCCACGCCTCTTAAAGGCACATTTTTTCAAATGTCATTTTTTTAAATGACTTTTTTTTTTTTTTTTAATTGTATCTTAGTGTAAATATGAGATCTGAGGTCTTTTTGACCCAGATCTCATATTTAAGAGGTCCTGTCATGCTTTTTTCTATTACAAGGGACATTTACATTCCTTGTAATAGGAATAAAAGTGACACAATTTTTTTTTTAAACAGTGTAAAAATAAATAAAATAATGTAAAATAAATAATAAAAATACATTTTTTTTTTTAAAAACCCCCGTCCCGACGAGCTCGCGCGCAGAAGCGAACGCATACGCGAGTAGCGCCCACATATGAAAACGGTGGTCAAACCACACATGTGAGGTATCACCACGACCGGTAGAGCGAGAGCAATAATTCTAGCCCTAGACCTCCTCTGTACCGCAAAATATGCAACCTGTAGAGTTTTTTAAACGTCGCCTATGGAGATTTTTGAGGGTAAAAGTTTGACGCCATTCCACGAGCGGGCGCAATTTTCAAGCGTGACATGTTGGGTATCAGTTTACTTGGCGTAACATTATATTTCACAATATAAAAAAAAAATTGGGCTAACTTTACTGTTGTCTTATTTTTTTTATTCAAAAAAGCTTTTAAGACCACTGCGCAAATACGGTGCAAAAAAAAGTACTGCAACAACATTTTATTCTCTAGGGTGTTAGAAAAAAAAAACATTTATAATGTTTGGGGGTTCTAAGTAATTTTCTAGCAAAAGAACCTGTTTTAAACATGTAAACACCTAAAATCCAAAACGAGGCTGGTCCTTAAGTGGTTTTACCTTTACAACCCCTTTAATAAACCAGAAAACGGTTTCTTGCCATGCTCACCAAGATGCCTGGTCTGTCTGGAAGAAAATACTTCAATGTCTTTTATTTTTTAGCTTTACATCTTTTGAAGGTCAAGACTTTACGCAAAAATAATAGCATTTCTGCTTGATTACACCGCAGGTAAAATTGGATACATTATAATTTACCCAATTTAAAGTTACATTTGAGATTCTTTTTTGCTTTACAAAAGATCTCCACTATTCTCCCCCTCGGATTCGGTGTAATTTGTGCAGTATGTATTTTGAACATTTTTATAATCCTGGCATGTGGTACAGTGCTTCCAGCCCCTCCAGAGAGTCTCACACTATAGAGCAGATCTTGCATTAAGGCAAGTTCTTCTTATTTTTTTTTTCACACCCTTTGCAAAAAACACTTTATTGAAAGGAAAAAAAAAGCAAAGCCTGTATGGGGGGAAAAAAGTTAGTTAAATAACTTACCTAACCCCCAACTACAGCCAATGGTGCCTAGATGGGGATGATGTCAGATGCCGGGGATGCTGAGCACCTAAAATCTCTTTAGAAGTTGCCCCTGCTCTGTGCTGGCATGTTTTCACCTGAGATCTGTAAGACTAGATCTCCAGAGCATCCGGTTCCCTCACCATCAGAAGGCAAGAGTCCCCCACCCTCCCTTACATCACAGTGAACCCCCCTTACCTTGTGCTGCTGCTGGGAAGAAGCTAGGAGCGGAGCTGGGAAGCAGAAACTTAGAAAGTGTCTGGAGGAGGAGCAGAAGAGGGTAGGAATTAGCTGCCAGAGTCTGCTGAATGCTGAGACCAGGGGAGGTGGAGAGGAGGGGGTACTGCAGCTGCACAGAGAGCGGCAGGAACTGTTGGAGGAGTTTTGTCCTCCTTTCTGCTGATGACTACTGAGACAAGATTGGGGCAGAGACAAGGGGGGTGCTGCAGCTGCGGAAGAGGTGCGAGGGTCACATGAAATGGCCTGGCAGGCCTTGATTCAGCCCACGGCCTTGTGGTTTACCTTAGTAGCTTGTACTATGAGACACTGAATTGCAACTCCTGGAATTAGAAGTTTCCTTTTCCATTTAATAACATTTACATTTTCATCTTTATTATGGGAAATAATAAACTATTGTAAAGTAACATCACATAAGTTATGGATTCTGCCTATGTGGTAGTCGCTTTGTATTGAGTCTTTTTTGGCGCCCTTTTTGAATCTGAGTATGGGCTGTAAGAGGTTATCTTTTTGTTCGATTGGCCAATGGAGAGAGCACCCTGTCAACCTCTTCCTATGAGTGCTTATATAGGGGTAGGTTGACTTGGGGAGTTTTAAGCTGGTTTGCGGGCTCCTTGGGAGACCCGGATATTTATCGTTCCGGTCCCCTCCACACATGGGAGGTATTTTCATGCATCTAGCAGAAATTTTTTTCTTTAGCCTTTATCTATGTCATTGGTGGGTGACATATATTTCATTATTGATAAGCATTGATGGCCAGATGTTTGTCTCTCTGGTCTAGTCGACGATAGGGGGGGTGGTGATTTATCCCAGTCGGTGCTTTGTTCGGTTCTTGGATCTAGTAACCCGGAAGCGATGTCATGATATCACTTCCCGGATTACTAACATCTTAAAGGCGCCAGTTTTAAAAAATTTAAAGTATTCAAAGGTGCCGATCTTGACGTTTGGAATACTTTCAAGTGCAGAGGAGGGGTTTGGGGTCGTTTACCCCTAATTCCTCTATAAAGAGTACCTGTCGCTGCCTATTACTGTCACAAGGGATGTTTACATTACGTGTGACAGCAATAACAGTGATAAAAAAAAAGTGTAAAAACTTTTTTTTTAAATATACAGAATATCGGCCTGAGAGGTGGCTGAAATATCAGTATCGTATCAGCACCGACAAAACGATATTGGTCGATCCCTACTATATAGATGTACTATATATATATATATATATAATGCTGTATGTTGAAAATGTTTATATCTGTCTATACACAGCATAGGAGTGGAGTTTATTTTTATTGGAATGAAGCCCTGAGGAAGTGGCCATTGCTCCAGGAAACATGTTGGTGAGCTCCATACTATACCAACTTGACTTTATGATGTAACAAGTTTTTACATTATACCATTTGATGTTTTGTTACACATGTGGTAATCTTTTAGGGTTGGGATTCCCTGCTAGCAAACAAGCCTGTTTGAGTTTGGGGCTTTGACTATATATTTCTACAGCACTTTAAGTTATGTTGTCTCTATGGTTCAGCCCTCTGTGGGGTGAAATGCATTGGAGTGGTGAACCGAAACCAGAAGTGACGATTTCAAGTAAAAACAAGCCTGCCGTACACTAATTCAGTCACATGTGTAAAACCAGCTTTAATATAATAAGTAGGGGATTCACAACACTGTGGGGTTGATTTACTAAAGCCAAATAGATTGTGCACTTTGCAAGTGCAGTTGCTCCAGAGCTTAGTAATTGAGGTAAGGCTTCACTTTGCAAAGAGTACCCAATCACGTGTAAGGAAAAAAAAAAGCGTTTTTGCTTGAACATGATTGGATGATGGAAAGCATGCAGAGTTTCTTCTCATTTACTATGTTCTGGAGCAACTGCACTTTGCAAAGTGCACAGTCTTTTTCCCTTTAGTAAACCGACCCCTATGTGTTGTGAAGCCTCTACTTATTATATAACAGTGTGCGGCATGTTTGTTTTTACTAACTCTCACTTCTGGTTTTGGTTCTTTGGATTACTAGCTGCTGCCAGCTAGGCAATTATCTGATCAAAGCAATCTCCTTGATGGCAGATGAGAGATCAGGGGTCTAGTAGACCTCAGAGCTTTCCATAAAGAGTACCTGTCGCTCCCCATGCCATCACAAGGGACGTTGTTCATCCCTTGTGATAGTAATAAAGTTGAATGGAAACAATTAGAGACAATGCAAAAAATGTTCAAATAAAATGAATTAAAAAAAATGAAAGCACCCCTCTTCCTTGGTGCTCACACACACGTTGGTCTTGCACCATATGTAAATGGTGATTGCAGCACACATGGGAGGTATGCCTGCAAATGTCAGAGAGAGAGAGCAGTAGCACCAAAGCTTGCATTTAACTGTAAGCTAGTCACCTGTAAAGGCTTTTTAAGTGTTGCCTATGGAGATTTTCAGGTATCGTAGTTTGTCGTCTTTACACAGGCTTACAAAACCTAAAATTTTGACACATTTGGTATCTATTTACTCAGCGCAACACCATATGTTGTTATTTACAAACAAATTGGGTATTATATTGTGTTTGAGTGCACTAAAAATGCATTTAGGTGTATTTTTTCAAATATGCGTTTGATAAATGGCTGCGCAAATACTGTGTGACGTACAAATTTGCAACAACCACCATTTTATTTGCCAGGGCCTCTGCTTTAAGAAAATATATAATATCTGGGGGTTCTAAGTAATTGCCCAGCAAAACAAATGCTGATTCATCGCCCCAATCCATGTGAGGTTACAATGCTGCTTCTAATTTCCACGGTTCTGATGATGTGACAGAGTGATTCTGCTACAGAACTCTGCATAGCAGCTTAGTTTAACACAATGCTTCTGCATCAAAGGGGAAATCTGCTACCAAGCCAAATCCCTATATGTGCTTAAAAAAAAATCAATATATAATATTTAAATTGCAAAAAGTAAATGTTTTAAAAGTGTGAGGTCACCTTTAAAAAAAAAAAAAACAATAAATGCACATATTTTTGCAAGTAAAAAAAAATGTGCATTTATTATTCGTTTGTTATCTTTTAACTAGGAGCCTGAACAGCAGTTGATCACGGGTGCCATGCAGGACTAGAGTCTCTATGTGATGACTTTTTACATTTCAACTTGGATTTTACTTTGCTTTTTCGTTTTCTGTTTCTGCACCTAACCTAAGACCCTTTTCACACTGAGGCGCTTTCACGCTAAAAAAAGCGCCTGAAAACTCACAAAAAAACGATTTAAATTAAAATCAATTAATGCTTTCACACTGGGGCAGTGCGCTGGCAGGACGGTGAAAAAAACGCCCCTCTCCATTTAAATGAATGGAAAGTTCTTCAAAAGCTCCTGAAAAGCTCTTCAAAAGCGCTCAGTGTTTTACTGGCAGTTTAGAAGCGTCTCAGTGTGAAAAGGGCCTAAAGTTTTGCTTACATACAGAAGCAATATTGAATTCAAATGTATTTTTTTTTAGTTCGCAGTAGGCGGAAGTATAACATGACTTACAAATCTTCATTAATTGTCAGGTCAGCCTTGGGGAGAATAGTACATGCAGGTGCTGTGATGATGACTTATTCACTGATGTTTGAGGTTTGCTGAAGCCTGATTATGATTCACTGCAATTTAAATGCAGAAGTTTCTGGAAACAACTTGGCCAATTATATTTTAAAAAGTTGAAATATTTCTTCTTGCCTCCAAATATGAAAATTTTTAGTTTTCACTCTGGATCTCATATTTCATCTGAATATTGCAGTATTGTGAGTATACGTACCCTGACTTTAGGAGTTTAAAGTCTACAGAGATATGCTCTTAAAAGTGCCTCTGTGACCAGACTCTGGACATTACACTATTTAAACAACCCTAACCAATTAGGTCCCAGGGCCTTTTTCTCCCTGAATTCCTAAGATTTGATGATGGATTTAAATAGGTAAGTTGGACACCACTAAATTGTACTTGTTTTTAAGCGTTTAGGGTGGTATGTTCTGAGTGCAGAAACCTGTGCCTGTTTCATATGTGCCTAAACACATTCAGCCCTAAACGTTAATACTGATTGTTAGGGTGTCCAGCGGTTGCATATTTCTGGCTACCATAGTTTTTGACAGGCTGGTGGCAGTGGGCTGTATGCTGCATCTGTGCCTCCTGGATTTCTGAAAGTGCTGGGATGCCGTATGTGTGCATGATGCCTAACAACTTAAAAACAAGGCTAGTTGTTTACAATAGAGGTCTGGCAAGCTGCCAAGATCCGCTCTTATAGAATAAAAGCTGAGATGTTTTTGCCTTAGTTGTAAAAATAAATTTCTCCACAATGCCAATTGCTACAGAGGTAAATGGGGCTTGTTATAGAGTGGTTTTACTGCTTGTCCAGCATATGTAAAGAGATGAGATTTGAACTACTCTGCATACCTGGGATTAAGTTTGTTTTCAATTTAGCAGCCAATAATGAACAGAGAAACGCACTTGGCAAGGTCCACTTTTACATATAGTACATACAGTATAACTGGCTTAGGCGAGTCATGATTTATTCCTTTTTTTTGTAACCAGGATTAGGGTAGACTACTTTGTATTGCTACTGTATGTCTAGCTGGTTATATGAAACAATAGATCCACTTAGCACTTTCTAATATGGTTATAGCTTAAAATTACTGGAATTTTTTTTTTTTTTTTTTAAAGAATGGCTCATTGCAGTGAATTTTAATCTAGGTAGTTGATTTACATTTTTTTTTTTTTTTTTTTCAAATATTAAGTTTTATTTATTTTTTTACAGGCCCAATCTGGGCTTAAAACATACAATACAGTACAATACATAAAAAAGGAGAGGTATATTCATTCACCTTCTTAGATAATCTCTTACATTGTGTTGATTTACATTTTAAAGGATAACTCTGTTCTCCTGATAGTGTGTGTTTGATATATACCTGCTCTTAATTACATATCTATCATGCCAGACACTAGGCAGTGATCATTCAGAGACACTGCACTGTGTTTGCAGATCACTTCAGGTCACTTCCTTGATCTCCAAGGCAGAAACCTCTTCCGTTTCTCTTTCTACTTTATCCATTTCTCCTCTTCTTCTTTTCACCTTTTTTCTTTTTTCATGTGCCACTCTTTCATGTTAGATCCCACTTCACGCTCATACATAACTACACAAATCCTTTTTTCTTTAGACCCCATTCACATATAGGCGACTCGGAACCGTGGGCAGAATCACTGCAATTCTGTTTGCAATTCCAAAACGCAGCAAAACACAAATTGTGCGCTTGAGTGCCATTGCAAACACAATACAATTTATGCCACGATTGTCACATGACAAAATGCACAAAGAATCTTGGCAATGCGTGTGTGTAACATTGCTCCTGGCTCAGGGCCAAAATTTGGTCCCTGTGCATCTTTGGTGCAACAAACACGCATGGAGAAGCCAGTTCAATTGAATAGACTGGCATATGCATGACACGCGTTTACACGTTCTCGCTAATTGATATGTTAACAGAGCTTTAAGATTTATTTTTTTGCAAACATGTTTTAATCTGGTTTTTCTTCCTGACATACTTTATTTTTTGTCTTTCTTGATCTTCCGTTGTTACTTTTCTTTCTCCTCCTTTTAAATAATTTTTTTTTCTTTATGCAGCATCTTGGAAAAAAGATATTTCAGCATTGTGTATAAATAAAAAGGGGTTCCTGTTCATAGCATTTTCCCATCTAATGAGACCCTGTCCTTAGACTGGCCAAAGATGGATAGATTTTTTAACGAAAGTCTTAGGAAAATTGGTATGAGAATTTGAGATGTACCAGATTTGAACACAGCCTCTTTCAAGGGTTTATTCCACCCAAGATTCGGAACGCCAAGATGTGAACGGACCCTTACATCCTAATAGCTGGGCTGAGTCCAGTTCTCATTAACATACAGTGGAGATGTCAGGTACGTGTATGGAGATCTAGATGCTAAGAGGGCTCTCCTTGCGGCTAAGTGCAGCTCATTCCTGGAGTTGGGAACAGGAAGTATGGTGCCCAAAGAAGCACGATTGGCCAGGTGCTTGTTTGCAGTCTGATGAGCTCGGCCACTGAGGGTTGACTGAGCAGGCAGAGCAGAACTTGCTGTGTTCAGGTAAACAGAGAAACCAGGAGCCAGGGCAAGGGTCATACACAGATAAGTCAGTCCAGAGCATACACAGGGGCGAGCCAAGGTCATACAAAGGCAGGGTCCGGGTACAAGCCGATGGTCAACCCGGTTTATCGGGAAGCAGAAGCAGAGTCCAGGAGCAGGCCAAGGGTCAAACTAGGAGATCAGGAAGCAAGGTCAAGGCAAGCCGGGTCACAACGGGTAATTACAGATCAGGAAGCAAGGCCAAGGTACACAAGGGAGCTGAGGAGATAATCCAGCAATGTCCTGTGGTCACAGGCTGGCTTAAATAGGGCCACTGGCGCCATCGTCTGTCACGCCACTTGGGCGCCGTCGCGCACGTGCAGCATTGCGTGTGCGCCAATGCGCGCCAGCATGCGCCAATGATGCATGTCTCGGGACCCTCCGTGGGCGTCCATGAATGTTCTGGGCAACATTGCCATTACCGTGACAGCCTAGCTCTTAAACCCTTGAAAAAGGCTGTTCAAGTTGAGAAATCTGCTTCCAGACAGGTTTTATTATTGTAAAGAGTTTCCCAGTTCGCCTCATAACAAAGAGCACTAAGTAGAATTTTTCTGTGCTGGAATCTAAAGCTGCAATTTCATTATTTTTTAAAATTTTGCTTTGGGGGAACTGGGACATGTAACAAATATAAAGTCACTATTATCCCATATTGGCTACAAAAGTGGAGACACCTTTAAATCTTCCCCCTCCTCCCTTTTTCCACTTTACCCAAAACCAAGCTAATGTGTATTCTTCTAATAGGTTTAATTATTTTGTCTGATTACTTTTTTCCTTGTGAAAACACAAAGTTGGGGGTGTCCATAGAGCCCTTTCCACTGCCCCTCTCTATAGTCTAAGTACAATTAGGCATACAAGGCAACCCCTCATGTTTAGGGACCTGGGGGCCAGCATAGATTCCTGTGGGCTGTTCAATCATGCCTGCAAATCTAATCCCCATGTTGTGTCTAGGGCAGCCTTAATATATCAATTAGAGACAGCGTTTGAACATGGTTTAGGAACAGTCTAATCAGAGAAATGTAGTCTAATCAGAGTTATGTTGCAGATTCAGATTTACAATCTAGTATGACAAGGCATTCCATATTCATGAGAATCAAACTAAATTAATACAGCTTTCAGTTTAAAACAGCACTTTAAAGCCAGTTCATAAGAGCTTACGATATCCAACAAATTCAAAATAGGAAAAAAGGACATAACAAGCCCCAGATTCCATCCAGTAACAAAGGTTTGGATGTAAGGGGCAGCGTTGGTTTACACTCAACTGGCTTGCGGCTTTTATGTGGAATTGCCCTTGAGCCCACTAGAGAGATGTCACATGGAAATGCTTCAAATATATTTTATTGTTTCTGTTTTACCTGCACTTTAGTAAATATTAAGACCCCTTTCACATATGGCATGTCCATTTTGACCTCTATGGGAGATCGGATAATTCCAATTCCATCCAATCCGCCAGACGGATGGAAAATAGGGTTTCCATCCATCTGGATTTGGCGGACCAGATATCAGGTCATATAGCGCCGGATGTCAGCGGACATGTCATCGCTGACATCCATCGCTCCATAGAGGTGAATGGAGTGTCCGATCAGGTCCGCCTGAAAAACAAACAGGCGGACATGATCGGCAGCATGTGTGAAAGGGCCCTAAAAGCTTTGTGGCAATTAAATCATACTACATCATCCTTCTGAACTTTAACATTGTTTTGCACATACCACGCCCAGCTGGCCACACCTGTTACAGTCAAATTGTAGAATCTCCTTTAGACCTACCAATCCCGTCAAGCACTGCAAGATAAAATTAGTGTAAAAAAAACTTTACAAAATATTGTCATTTTGTTATAGAACATATGAAGGGTATCCTCCCCTCTATCACAGATCCTTCTTGGGAATACTGTAAGGCCTTAGATACCTATCTGCTTATATGTGGAGATGCCCACATTTATTTTCCTTTTAGGAGGAAGTTTTTTCAAACGTATAATCAGATTTGTTTCTCATGGTGTGTCCTTACCACAGATTTCTCATTTGTCCTTAATACCAGGGTACCTATCTAAAAAAAAAACAATATTTTGCGGCACTGATTTTAGCTTCCGGAGTGGTAATTTTGCACCATTAGAAGGACACAGCCATTTCATTCCTAGAGTGTCCTATTATGCAAATAGAGGTGGCATTGAGCAGTTGAAGGGCATATCAGGAGCAGTTAACCTGGTCTTGGTGGGGCCTTCTGGTGGCATATCTGGGTGTAATGTCCATAAAGGGAATTTTGTGTCTATTTGTTGCCAAAGGAATAGAAGATACAATAATAGCTCTTACAGCAATTAAAGACTAAGTTCATATTACATAAACTGGCCAATGCAGAGAAGGGATGTAATGCTGAACTCAGCTGCTGCTAGGATGTTTATCTTTCTAATGTGCAAGTGTGCTTACTTCTGCAATATTGGGGGCGAGCTCTGAACTCTGTCATGTCCGGGATATAAGTCGGGATGTAGGAATGAAATCATGGGGAATTTCTTCCAGCCTACAGGTATGCCATTTGCATAAAACAATACTTTTACAAGTGGCACAGTGCATTTTGAACTACTGGGTGACTTTGTCTGCATGGGCCAGGTTTTGTAAAAGATAAAGTTACCCTTTTTAATTTCTGAGCTCTAAGGACTATTAATGTACCTTCTATTCCTTAGGTGATAACAACCTTTCCATACGCTCATGTAGACCTGTGTGAACACATAGACAGCTAGCTATGGCTCTGGGCCTTTGCCTACATGTCAAAGCACCTGTGCATCATCTTGTGATGCCATCCTGACTCCTGCACATGCCCAGCATGTACAGTAAATACAAAGCTATAGAATAAAGAAGGATTTTTTTGAATATCTCTTCTGACAAAAAAAAAAAACTCAGCGGTACTGGTGTACCGCTGCTTATGTAAACATACATGCTTACAAAAATGGCAAGCTCTGCTTCTATCCTTTGCCTGTGTGTCAATGCATCCGTCTTGTGCTGTCACCCTGACACCTGCACATGAGTAGCAGGCAGTGTACACTAACTAAAAACTACTAGAAAAAAAGGGGGGTTTGACAAAAGAGAATTTGCATGTCTCGTCTGCCAGGAAAACCTCTACTTTCTAGCAGTTTATTTTTTCAGTTTAGCTCTGCTTGAACCTCCATGTCCATAATACTCTAGTTTAATATTGCTCATTTTAACGTATTTTATATGCATTTTCATTTTTTTTCTGTAGCTTTTGCCAGACTAGAGAAGAACATTCCACAATTAAAACCGTGCAACAAAACAAGGCATTTATATAAATTATTAACATAAAAGTAAACCATATGTTAAGCAGGCCTGTGTAGAATTGCTTTAATTAACAAAATAAATTCTGGATTATTTTTTAAAATAATCTTGGGGTTTGGCCAGAGCTGTCATAGAGCATTAAAGGTACAGTACGACATAGCATTTGTTTGAAAGATAAACTATGACTATGGGGGTTATTTAAGAAAAGGAAAATCCACTTTGCACTAAAAGTGCACTTGGAAGTGCAGTCGCTGTAAATCCTAGGGGTAGATCTGAAATGAGGGGAAGCTCTGCTGATTTTATCATCCAATCATGTGTAAGCTAAAAAGCTGTTTTTTTACTTTCCTTGCATGTCCCTCTCGGATCTACAGCGACTTTGCTTCCAAGTGCACTTGCAGTGCAAAGTGGATTTGCCTTTAGTAAATAATCCCCTATGTCTCTTGCCAGTTTGCATATCTTATTGCCTGTTCCTACTACTTTTCCCACATGAACAAAGCCAGCACAGTAAAAAGGTGTCTTCCGACTTCTACAATCTGGCTGAAAGCTCATATATGATTCAGAAATCAGATTGTTTATATTTAAAAGCATTGCACACGTTCAAATGTTTCTGTTGATTTAACTACATATTAGTGTAGTTATATTCCAGGTGTCATGGGCTCACATGTTGTGGCTGCAGTTTATAGTGTAACGGCAGATTGATTCCCCTATGTCCAAAGTTCCATGTATTAATTCACCTAGCTTGTCCCTATTCTCTAAAGGAACAGGCAACTTCTTGTTCAGGCGGTAATCCATGCCTCACCATTTCTTCTGTGTTGCATCACAAATGTTGGAGTGCTATGTGATGAAAATACATCTCTTCTAACATGGTGATCTCTCTGTGAATGTGCTGCCTGATTGTGGTTAGGTCAGATCTAATTACTGAACCAGTGCTAGACCAAGAGACCCAGGGATTGTGGGATATGCAGTTTTTTTACAGTAAGTGTCTATTCTTGGACAGGTGGAGGTCTTGCATTAACCTCTACAGTGTCTTGTGGCATGTCTCATAAATGAAATCTTCTGACAAAGTAATGTGAAGGTTTACTATACTATTTGTTGTGTGTACAGGCCACCAAATGATATTGTGACACTACATGATGAATGTACACCTTATAGAAGAAAAAAGAAGATTGTGTAATGTATAGCCGGCCTAACTTCAGCTTATTCAATTAAGCTTTGACAAAGAACCTGGAAGCTTTCTATGCAGGGCTGCACCAGACTTTGCGCACTCCAACTTTATTAACGACCTCCTGCCCGCGCTATAACCAAATGACGGCTACAGCACGTGCCACAATTGCCGGGAGGCCATCATATGACATCCTCCCGTGCATGAGCTGCCTGCACGCCCCCTGCGATCACCGAGTCTGAGACTTGGCTAATCACAGATCAGAGTAAGGCTCGGTTCACACAGGGGCGGCACGACTTGCAGGTCGCCTCAGCGAGGCGACCTGCAAACGACTGCCCGGGCGACTTGCAAAACGACTTCTGTATAGAAGTCTATGCAAGTCGCCCCAAGTCGCCCCCAAAGTAATACAGGAACCTTTTTCTAAGTCGGAGCGACTTGCGTCGCTCCGATTAGAACGGTTCCATAGCACAGAACGGGAGGCGAATTGTCAGGCGACTAGGTCGCCTGACAAGTCGCCCCAGTGTGAACCGAGCCTAAGGGACCTATCCCGATCCTGAACCCAGCCCCTTACCATATGATCAGCTGTCAGCCAATGACAGCTGATCACGTGATGTAAACAGAAGATCGGTAATCGATCACCGGCTTCTGTCAGAGGGACATCGGTCCCTCAGACAGAGAGCCACGGCTGCCTAATCTTTGCCCACCAGTGCCACCTATCAGTACCCACCAGTGCCCACAGTGCCACCTACCTTTGCCTAACAGTGCCACCTATTAATGCCCACCAGTGCTGCCAATCAGTGCCACCGATCAGTGCTGCCTATCAGTGTCACCTACCAGTACCCATCTGTGCCACCTATCAGTGCCCTTCAGTGCCGCCCGTTAGTGCCACCTATCAGTGCAGCCTATCAGTGCCCATCAATGAAGGAGAAAAATTACCTGTTTTCAAATTTTATAACAAACTATGAAACTGTTTTTTTTTTTTTTTCCTCAAAATTTTTGGTCTTTTTTCGTTTTCTTAGCAAAAAATAAAAAACCCAACAGTGATTAAATACCACCAAAAGAAAGCTCTATTTGTGTGTAAAAAATGATTAAAATTGAATTTGGATACAGCTTACATGACCGCGCAATTGTCATTCAAAGTATGACAGCGCTGAAAACTGAAAATTGGTCTGGGCAGGAAGGGTGTTTAAATGCCCGAGTAAACAAGTGGTTAAACCAACCCCAATGTATTATTAGTGCCTATGTGTTAATGCATTTTATTGCTGCTCTCTGCCCTATGGAGGGCTATGTACCTGTGCTAATTTTACCACATATACTTCACCTTATTATGGGAAATCTGGTTCCTGTTCCAGTGGGGCATCAAAGATTTGGTGTGTATTATGTCGGTAGCAACGTTGCTTTTTGTTCTAAGCAATTATGAACATGTTAGCTATGAAATACGGTGCGGCTTAATGCTTGGAACCTGTCTTTTCCACTTAAGCTGCCCCGATATTAATGAAAACGGCCCATGCCCGAGTGCCTTAGAGAGCTTCATTTCTATAAAAAGGTAACCTTCACTGCATTTATAGCGGCATTTCATTTGCTCCAGTGGAAACGTAACCAGGCGGCCTTCCTGGTGGCAATGGCCCTTAAGCAGAGATGCTAATTCAGATATTTTTCACAAGTTACATGAAGGGAGAGGTCACACAGATAAGAACGTGAACAGTATGAAGTGGTGACATTCAGCAAGTCCTTGTCTCTCACCACCATTAGCATGCAATGCCTGCTCTTATGTTTTATTGCCTCGTGTGCTTTCCTTGACCAGGCAGGGAGTCTGAGAAGCTGGGAAGCAGTTAATGCCATACAAATTATTGTTTCCTGCTCGAATGCTTTATGTTTTAACACCACTGAAATGATTCTCCATCCCCATGTATACCTAAAATTTTAGACGTGAATGAAGGAATGTATAATTTATATGTTTCCCAGAGGTAATGAAGTGACTCAGTAGGGCTCTGATGGAACTTGTGAAAGAGACGGTTCTAAAAATCACACATCTCATGCAGAAAAAGTTATTTTTAAATGGGAACTGTAAATGATTCTCTGGCATTACATGCTAATTAGAGCTGGAAACCTACACTTCTGTTCTTTTCTTTAGGGAATATAGAGGAAGATGTGAATGTAGCAGCACAAACGTGTTAAAGCAGACCTGTGCTCAAATATTATGTCGTGCTGCAATGGGAAGGAAGAGCTCAAATACTTCCCTGTCTGGGGAAACGTCTGCTCTGGGATCCCGCCATTGCCCATCACATGTCTGGCCTAGCCATTTGTCATATGTTTTTTTTTTTTTTTTTTTTAAAGGAAGAATGAGCCAGTCTGAGCTATCCACCCCTTCAGCAGAGATCAAAGACCAAGGCTGTTGGCTATGAGAGCAACACTGGAGAAAGCTCAAAGCCGTATTTTATCTAGGAAAGGGAAGTATTTAAAGTGTTACTAAACCCACAACAGTAAAATCAGTCTAAGTAGGGGTATAAGGGGTTAATCCTGCTCATTGTGTAAAAAGGCAGTTTGATCCTGTCTTCTCTGATCTTCCCCTTCTTTTACTGTCCCCAACCCATCTCCTGATAGTACAAAGCCATGGGAGCACATGCTCAGTTTGGTGTTTATTGCCGGAGAGTTGTTTTTTTTTTTTTTGTTCTGTGTACTGTGGGAGACCAGATATACTGAATGCAGGGTCATGGGTTTAGTAACACTTAAATAATGGCACCCCCTCATGTCTTTTGCCTCTGGGTCTGCGAATATGAGCAATTTACACACGTCTTGGGTCCAGTACAGTGTGAACCTCAGCCTTAGTAAGGATAATGTTAAATTTCCTTTGGGGTCACACTGTAGCATGTCTGGAAAGGTGTAAATAGTATGTGTTTGTTCCCCGATCCGCAGGCAAAATGTGATGCTCTTTAGCAGATGCGCAAGGGCGTCATTAATTCTTAATAGTCACCCCCACGCATCTGAATGTACTGCATTTTTTAAAAAGGGTCCAGGACTTTATCCACCTGTTCCCCACAGGCACAACAGCCCATTCAAATGAATGGGCTGTTGTGCCTACGCAAACGCACCCACACAGTCCTGCTACGGTGGGAACCTAACCTTAAAGCGGTATTAAACTCAAAACCAAAAATGTAATATATTGTAGCTCACCAATCATTAGATGTGGTGGCTGCATTGGCTTTCTTTCTTTAGGCTTTTCCCCTCTGTTTTCACATGGTGATGTGGCCAGTAACACACCTCCTGTATTAGAGTGCCCCCAAATACAGTGTTATGAAGTTTACCCCTATATTCCTATTTCTATTAAATTCTCAACAGCCGTTATATTGTAAAGCGCTGTGTAAACTGTTGCCGCTATATAAATCCTGTATTGTGGTAATAATAATAATCACAAACTTGCTTAAATTTTAGATTAGACTGACATTGAGTGTCTGTACTAGGTGCTAAAATAACAGAATGGGAGAGATGAACAGAGGACGGTACAAATGCGCATGCAGTAATACATATACACATAGACATAGAACGTGGCCATAAGTGCTTGATAATATTTTTCCTGTCTTACCAAATAAAGAAGTATTGTTTTAGTGTCTCCACTAACGTGTTAATGTACTAACTACTGTTGTGGAACTGGTCTGTGTTTTTTAATTTTTATTACCGCTCGAGGAGACATTGGAAAATTGTTAGCAAATGACACCAGATATTTATCAAGACTAAGAACATTCTGTTGAATCCTATAAACACAAGTTACCAGTTTACTATAGAGGTCACCAATATGAGGGATGAAGAAGATGTTCTATATACGTTCTCCAGATGATAGCCTCATTTCTAATTTATAAGCCATATCGTTTCAAAGCGATGTTACCATTCTTGGGGTATAAACTCTGCTCTTATGACTATGTGGGTTCTCTATAATAAAGATATATTTTGTTCAGTATCAACAGTAATGACAATGTTAGTAGAAGTTGACAATGTTGAACTAGTAGGGGTTGGATCCATATAGCTTGTGTCAGAAGCAGAAGGTCGGGTGACCAGCATTATTGTGCCTAACAGGGCTACATTATTGAGAGGTCACCAGGTTACAGGCATACAGTTTATAATGGTAAAAGCGGGACTTTTCTCAACTAAATTGGCGTATTCCTGCTGGTATGACATCTTATTTAACATTACATTTGACCTGCCCTTTCCGGCAACAAAAAGAAAAATTCCTGGTTCAAATTAGATGGCATATGTGTATTCCAGTCTTATAGCTTGATACAGTGACTATCAGCTCCTCAGGGTTTGAGGAAATATTTTTTATAAATGAACAGACGTAAGTATCATACTCACAAATGAATACTGGAATCATAGCTTGTCACAAAACCATCAACTTGGGTCCATGTGGGAACACCTACAGTACGAAGGGCTATCTTGATGAAATATAGGTTATGGGCCTATGCTTCAGCAAGATAGTCCTTTGTGATGTGGATGTTCCAACATGGACCTAAACTGATGGTTTTTTGACAAGTTATGATTCCAGCATTCGTTTGTGAGTATGATACTTACGTCTGTTCATTTATTAAAGACATTTTTCGAGGCTAATGCTCTATGTCTATGCGCCCTCTGTTTTATGTTTTTAGCAATATTGGACTTCCCCAGTCTTTGGAGGGCAGTGAGGGGTGTGTGTTAGCCATCCAGACTTGTCAGGATACGCACACACGTTCTGCTCATGCGCGATTGGATTTTAAACGGACCTGCATGTCCATTTTTCCTTGCAAGAACTATTACTGCAATTTTTATATATTTGCCTTGGAGTTTTTGTGCTGCAAGTCCTGTCTTTTAATAAAACGTCTTGAGAAGACATTCTACATTATTGGAGCCCTTTTTTTCTTTTTTATATTATCCTGCTGTACACATCATTGTGAATCGATTAAATGTCTATGGATCCTTCTGGAGAGGAATGCCAAAGTCTTCCATCGGTGAATCTTTGATTTCACTAAAAGCACTGTTTGACCCCCATGAATAAGGGAGGTTGCAGGCTTTCTGGTAAGCCTTGTATCTTAATGAGGTGACAGGAAACGCGGTGATGAGTACTCGATCTACGTTATATGCTGCAATGTGAAGTCACATATTGGATTCCAGCAATATATGAACCATACTTTTCATCTTCTTTTGTGCGTTTTTTTTTTGCAACTTTGGTTTCATTCTGCATTGTTGCATAGGACTGCACTAAAAATAAATATTTTTGTTGCAAATAACAATTCATCACATTTGCACTGTATAGTTGCACTTCATTTGTATGTATGCTACTTATGCTCATTATGCACATTTATAATACTGTGTTATATCTACTTCATATATGTTCTCATGCACAGGGTCATTTTGTGCTCAAACCTAGTGTTGCACCTTAGTATTTGTATATTGTTTGCACTTTTGTGCGTTTTTATGCAACTTTGTTTTCATTCTGCATTTGTCGCATAAGATTGCACTAAAAACAAAATATTTTGGTTGCGTATAACACAATTGATCACATTTGCACTTTATTTGTATTTATGCTATTTAATGTTTATGGTCATATTGCACTTTAATAATACAGTGTTATATTTACTTTCATATATGTTCCCATGCACTGGGTCATCCTGTGCTTAAACCTAGCGCTGCACTTTATCTTTTGCATTTTTATTTTGTGCCCTATATCTGGGTCATTGTGCTTAGCTGCAGGTCATTAATTGACAAATTTTTCACAACGTTTAATTCATCTATCACTTAGCGCAGATATATAGGTTTTATTTTATTTTTGTCAGGATAAGTGACTAGAATTGCACCGGGGCCTTCTTTTTGAGCAAATATTGTGGAACATGTAAGTCAGCTGCAGTGCGCTAAAAGATTTTGTCGTATATGCAGTGAACCTCGTATATAAACCCGCAACATTGCCTAAAGCAAATAGCCTATTTACTATCATTCCTGTTTCTCAAATAATAATACCTGGAGTATGATTGCCGGGATGGGAAACCCACACACATAGGACACCTTTTAGACTTAGAAAAGCTCTTTACTTATTTTTCTGTGGCCTAGAAATCTTTTTTTTTTGTCTGTAGAATGCAAATACAAGTCTTTCTGATACTTCATGTGTCTGCAATTTTTCATCTCTGTTCTTTTACTTCTGGGCAAGTAAAACAGAACACCAGGGAATCATCAGACTAAAGATGCAGCATCTTAGGTTTATACTCAATGATGGGAAGTGATGCGGTGTGCTTGCAGGTGCAGTGTTAACAGTTCCTGTAAAACTGCTATCACTAATAAATTCATAAATTGCTCCCTGTGTTACAATTATTAATAATTCATGCTGCCCTTCTGTGTTGATGGAAACAAAGCAGATATTATGGAACCTTTAGTGTATTCTTATATATTTAGATATAATGTATTGGTGTGTTTATTTCCAATAATCACAGATCAGGTAATTTCCAGGCATTGAAGTTAAATTCATCAAAGGAGATGACTTAAGGTTAAAAAGACTTGGGCAAATGCAGCACAATTTTAAGTGGCTTTAGCTTATATTTAAAGTGGTTGTGAAGGTTCAAGGTTTTTTTACCTTCATGCATTCTATGCATGTGTGCAGCAGCGGCGCCAGCCCCTCCCTAAAACTTTTATCTGAGTCCCATCCTGATCCAGTGATGTATACCATAGCCTCAGCTTTCCTGGGTCTCTCCCTGCACATTGGCTGAGACAGCAGCGGTAGCCTTTGGCTCCCACTACTGTCAATCACAGCCAGTGACCCAATGAGGAAAGAGAGAAGGCGGGGCCAAGCCACGCTCCATGTGTGAATTGACAGAGCAGTGGCTCAGGGGCCTCTATAATATAGCAAGCTGTGGTGACCCAAGGCAGGCGAGAGGTGCCTGGAGTGCCGTCAGGTGACCCGAGAAGAGGTGGATCAGGGCTGCTCTGTACAAAACCACTGCACAGAGCAGGTAAGAATAACACGTTTTTTTTTTTTTTGTTTTTTTTTATTATCTTTAACCAGTTACCAACCGGCCCATAGCCAAATGACGGCTGCAGGGCGGTTGGATAACTCTGGGAGCACGTCATATGACGTGATCCCAGAAAACCACTCCCGCACGCCCCCTGGGGCGCGCACAGGGGAGCATCCGTGACCGCCGGGTCCGGGCTGATAGCGGCCGTTTACCATGTGATCGCTCCGTCAAATGACGGAGCGATCACATGTAAACAAACCGGCGTCATGACATGACGCCGATTCCTCTCTGACCTCTCTGTATCGATCGGTACAGAGGGGGAGGGATCGGATGGGAGCAGCGCTGTGGGCTGGATGTGTAGTGCCCACAGTGCTGCTCAGTGACATGTGCAGTCACATCCATTGAGCCATCCCCCCCATGCTCTGCAATACCCAGCACTACTCTGCAATACTCTGCAATTCCCTGTGCAATACTCTGCAATTCCCTGTGCAATACTCTGCAATGCCCCGCAATACTCTGCAATGCCCCGCAATACTCTGCAATGCCCCGCAATACTCTGCAATGCCCCGCAATGCTCTGCAATGCCCCGCAATGCTCTGCAATGCCCCGCAATACTCTGCAATACCCTGCAATACTCTGCAATGCCCCACAATACTCTGCAATGCCCCGCAATACCCTGCAATACCCTGCAATACTCTGCAATACTCTGCAATACCCTGCAATGCCCCGCAATGCTCTGCAATGCCCCGCAATGCTCTGCAATGCCCCGCAATACCCTGCAATACTCTGCAATGCCCTGCAATACTCTGCAATACCCCGCAATACTCTGCAATGCCCCGCAATGCTCTGCAATGCCCCGCAATGCTCTGCAATGCCCCGCAATACTCTGCAATACCCCGCAATGCTCTGCAATGCCCCGCAATGCTCTGCAATGCCCCGCAATGCTCTGCAATGCCCCGCAATACTCTGCAATACCCCGCAATACTCTGCAATGCCCCGCAATACTCTGCAATGCCGCACAATACTCTGCAATGCCCCGCAATGCTCTGCAATGCCCCGCAATACTCTGCAATGCCCCGCAATACTCTGCAATACCCTGCAATACTCTGCAATACCCCGCAATACTCTGCAATGCCCCGCAATGCCCCGCAATGCTCTGCAATGCCCCGCAATACTCTGCAATGCCCCGCAATACTCTGCAATACCCCGCAATACACTGCAATGCTCTGCAATGCCCCGCAATACTCTGCAATGCCCCGCAATACTCTGCAATGCCCCGCAATACACTGCAATACTCTGCAATGCCCCGCAATACTCTGCAATGCCCCGCAATACACTGCAATACTCTGCAATACTCTGCAATGCCCTGCAATACCCCGCAATACTCTGCAATGCCCCGCAATACTCTGCATTACCCCACAATACCCCGCAATACCCCGCAATGCCCTGCAATACTCTTCAATGCCCTGCAATACTCTGCAATACCCCGCAATACCCCGCAATACTCTGCAATACTCTGCAATGCCCTGCAATACTCTGTAATACCCAGCCATACTCTGCCATACTCTGCCATACCCAGCCATACTCTGCCATACCCAGCCATACTCTTCAATACTCGGTGATACCCAGCCATACTTTGCCATGCTCAGCCATACCCAGCCATGCTCGGCTATACTCTGCCATACTCTGCTGTATTCGGCCTCTGTATGTGGCCAGGCTGTGGAAGTCTGACACATGTGGTATCGCCGTACTCAGGAGGAGTAGGAGAATCTATTTTGGGGTGTCATTTTTGGTATGTACATGCTATGTGTTAGAAATATTGTATAAATGGACAAATTTGTGTTAAAAAAAAAATGTGTTTTAACCACTTCCCGCCCGCCGGCCATCATACGACGTCCTTGACTTTGTCCGGGGATATCTGAATGATGGGTGCAGCTACAGGCATTATTCAGATATCAGCTTTTTCAGCCGGCAATTCCCTACACCATGAGAATGATCATAGCGGCTGTTCCGCTGCTTGATCATTCTTACGGGAGGCGAGAGGGGATGTCCCCCCCTCCCGCCGCCCTCAGATGCTTCTACCATCTCACCACTACGATCGAAGCCAGGATCATTTTTCTTTTTTATTTATTTCAGGCTTCCCAGCCTAGAGGTGAGATGTGGGGTCTTATTGACCCTATATCTCACTGTAAAGAGGACCTGTCATGCCATATTCCTATTACAAGGGATGTTTACATTCCTTGTAATAGGAATAAAAGTGATCAAAAAATTTATTTTTTGGAAAAAAGCATCAAACAAAAATAAATAAAGTAAAATGAACAATAAAAAAAAAAATTAAAAATTTCCCTGTGTCCCCCGTGTGCTCGCATGCAGAAGCGAACGCATACGTAAGTCCGGCCCACATATGAAAATGGTGTTCAAACCACACATGTGAGGTATCGCTGCGATCAGTAGAGCAAGAGCAATAATTTTGGCCCTAGACCTCCTCTGTAACTCACAACACGTAACCAGTAAAAAAATTTAAAGCGTCTCCTATGGGGATTTTTAAGTAGCGAAGTTTGGCGCCATTCCACGAGCATGTGCAATTTTGAAGGGTGACATATTAGGTATCTATTTACTTGGCATGACTTCATCTTTCATATTATGCAAAAACATTGGGCTAACTTTATGTTTTTTTCTTTTTTTTAAAAAGCACAAAACATCGCTGCGCAAATACCGTGCGAGATAAAGTTGCAATGACCACCATTGTATTCTCTAGGGTCTTTGCTAAAAAAACATATATAATGTTTTGGGGTTCTATGTAATTTTCTAGCAAATAAATTATGATTTTTACATGTAGGAGAGAAATGTCAGAATTGGCCTGGGTGCGCCTAGAATGCCTGAAGGTGCTCCGTGCATATTGGGCCTCTGTATGTGGCCATGCTGTGTAAAAGTCTCACACATGTGGTATCGCCGCACTCGGGAGTAATAGCAGAATGTGTTTTGGGGTGTAATTTGTGGTATGCATATGCTGTGCAAGAGAAATAACCTGCTAATATGACAATTTTGTGAAAAAAAAAATCTTGATTTTGCAAAGAATTGTGGGAAAAAATTACAACTTCAAAAAACTCATCATGCATCTTTCTAAATACCTTGGAATGTCTTCCAAAAAGGGGTAATTTGGGGGGTATTTGTACTTTTCTGGCATGTTAGGGTCTCAAGAAATGAGGCCGTCAGTACTTCAGGTGTGATCAATTTTCAGAGATTGGCACCATAGCTTGTGGACTCTATAACTTTCACAAAGACCAAATAAAATACACCAATTTGGGTTATTTTTACCAAAGATATGTAGCGGTATAAATTTTGGCCAAAATATATGAAGAAAAAATTAATAATTTGCAACATTTTTTAACGGAAATGAATTTTTTTACAGAATTTTCGGTCTTTTTTCTTTTATAGCGCAAAAAATAAAGAACCCAACGGTGATTAAATACCACCAAAAGAAAGCTTGAAAAAAAAAGGACAAAAATTTCATTTGGGTACGGTGTTGCATGACTGAGTAATTGTCATTCAGTGTGAGAGCACCGAAAGCTGAAAATTGGTCTGGTTATTAAGGGGGTTTAAGTGCCCAGTGGTCAAGTGGTTAATGTCCCTTTAGGATCAATTTGAGATGTTGAGTTCTTCACA
Source organism: Lithobates clamitans (assembly GCA_037952925.1). Taxonomy (NCBI): domain Eukaryota; kingdom Metazoa; phylum Chordata; class Amphibia; order Anura; family Ranidae; genus Lithobates; species Lithobates clamitans. Next base: position 194,630 of record JBBGZY010000282.1, read on the forward strand.
GGTGCTTCTGACCTGCTTTAGACTTCCTTTTATACTGATTCACTTAGTGCCGGTTCACACTGGTGCGATGCGAGAACACTGCGAATCCACTGCATGTTCCCGCATCGCACCGACTCGCATGTCAGTTCACACTGCCATATGCGAATCGCTGGGGAGTGTCAATACATTGTTAACGACACCCCCAGTTCAGCTTGCATATCGCACTGCGACATGACAGTTCGGACATGAATCGGATCGCATATGTGTGAACATATGGTCCTGGTCCGAACAGAAAAAAGGGTCCTGTGCGTGTTTGGCATTGCACAAGTGTGAACCGGCACTTAAGGTAGATGGTGTGTAATGTGTGCTCTTCCGTAACATTTGGTTTGGGAAAATAAATAAAATTATCTTTTTCTCTTGGTTTGAATAGCAGCTTGTGATAAAATCTTGACACACTTGCAAATTAGTTAGGCCTCTTCACAATGGTTTCAAGTTTACCTTAATGAGTTAGACCAATGTAAATATATATTTACGAAACATTTTATACTGACACAAATAGTAAAAGTCTTTGGGACCTTTTTTTTCTCTTGTATTAAAAAAAACCTAATAACTGAAACCATTTAATGCTTTCCTTTTCCATACTCCATATGTATTATTTTCCAGCCTGTTAAGGTTGCCTGGCAAATGTAAAAATCAATTGCAGTAATTTAATTATGTGCCCATATGGTGTTCTGTCCAAGCCAGGGACATACTGTATTACAGATAGCGTGCTTTAGTCATCAGATTCTGTATCCGGATCTGATGATCATTCTATATATCTTTGGAAATAAAACACAGTACACAGGTTTTTAAAGTAATTTATTAAGGCAGCTCCGGCATTGCTTCCTATTTCTTCTAGCCCTCTCCTGGTCTTCTCCCTCTGTCTGTTGTCTTCTGCCTCTGCCGGGTCTTGTCCGCTGTCTTCTCGCTCTTTTGCCGGGTCTTCTCCACTGTGTTCTCCCTCTCTTCTTCTTCTGTTGACTCAACGAAGGTAGAAGACAGGAGAGAAGACCCAGCAAAAGAGCGAGAAGACAGCGGACAAGACCCGGCAGAGGCAGAAGACAGCCGACAGAGAGAGAAGAACGGGCGAGGGCTAGAAGACATCAGTGGAGAGCGGAGAAGACCCAGAGAGGGCTAGAAGAAATCGTAAGCGACACTGGAGCTGCCTTAATAAATTACTTTTAAAACCCGTGTATTGTGTTTTATTTTTGAAACTTTTTTTTTTAGGTGAATGGGTAGGGGTACAATGTACCTGATACTTATTTACATAGGGTGGGGGGGGGGCCCCGGGAACTGTTAAACGGGGCTTCCAGATTCCAATAAGCCCCCTCGCCTGCAGACCCTGACAACCAATTGCCAGGGTTGTCGGGAAGAGGCCCTTGTCCCCATCAACATGGGGGCAAGGTGCTTTGGGGTGTGGGGGCGCAGGGCCCCTGCACCAAAGCACCCACACTGCATGTGGAGGGCATGTGGCCTGGTACGGTTCAGGTGGGGGCGCTTGCTCGTCCCCACCCCCTTTCCTGACCTGCCGGACTGCGTGCTCTGATAAGGGTCTTGTATGGATTTTAGGGGGGGGGCTCCACACCATTTTTTCAGCGTTGGGGGTTCCCCTTAAAATCCATGCCAGACCGAAGGGCCTGGTATGCTCTTGGAGGGGGAATGCATGCAGTTTGCATGCCCAAGCCGGATCAGTTAAGACTGTGATCCAAATTAAGTGATATTCAATGGGCTCAAGTAGGATCAAAGTCGGACCACAGTAGTGCAGGGAGCATTTTCAAAGTCGGACCGACTTGTGCCGGACCAGTTAATATGGCTCCTATAGGGAAACATTGATTTTCACACGTCATGCGACATAAGCTCCCAATGCTGGTAGGTTAATTGGATCCTGTCTAAATTGTCGCTAGTATGTATGAATGTGAGTTAGGGACCTTAGATTGTAAGCTCCTTGAGGGTAGGGACTGATGTGAATGTACAATGTATATGTAAAACGCTGCGTAAATTGACAGCGCTATATATAAGTACCTAAGTACCTGAAATGTCAGAGCGTTTGTCGTACCAGTGTGAACTCGGCCTTAAGCAACATTTGTAACTTGAGTTACAGCTAAATCAACTCAAATTGAAGTTTGAAGTTTTGGGTAGATGGCAGCGGGATTTATTACCTGATAGCTTCCTCTGTAGCATCCAGGAGTAAGTTCTTATTGACACATCTCTGCATTATTATTATTATTTTTATTATTATTATTATTTTATTATTATAATGCCTTTAGAATGAAGAAGAGCAAACCCTGAATCCCATACATGGGAATTTTTTTATTGTAGGAAATAAAGATGAGTGTCTGCTAAAATATTATTAGTTTTGTGTTGGCATTCTTTTGTGCGTGTTATAGGCCTGTCCTTGACCCATTTAGTTGCACCACAGTATCCTTGAATGCCAAATTTAATTTCTTATATCTAATTACATGCAAGTTAGTAAATCTTGTTCAAAGAGATAATCAGATGTCAAAAAATAAACCAGCTTGATGGGGTAGCTTAGTAAGAACTGATGGTGGGAACCTACTATGAGTATCTGTTAAATATTCTAAGAGAGATGATCAAAGATAGATTTTGGAGGAATATTCATTCATCCAAGTGCTTTGGCTTATGTGTAGGTTTGCGTTTGCTGAATCTCATTTTATCACCTTGCTAATCCCAGGTGCATTTTAATAGATGACAGATCGGACAGTTTAGTAGGCTAGGCCATACATTTTAATAAATCCCCCTACTTTTCCTTCAATTTAAAAGCCTGCAATGAATCTGTTAAATCTTTTAGTATCACTATTACAAGGTATAATGGAACATGGACAATGCTGGCAAGAACATTTCTTCATTAGAATATTAGTTAAGTGGCTTTTGGCAGGATAATAGAAACATTACATGAATTTATACAACCATTGCAAAATTATCTCACAGTCCTGACAGTGATTACCTTTTGTCAATTTAACAAATAATATGAAACATAGATGGAGTTACTGAATCTGAATAAATATTAGCATTATTCTGTTTTAGACGTAATATGATTTAGTTCTGAGACACCTTGACTGCCTTTAATAAAAGGTAACTTATGGCTCCAATAAAACATGCAGACCAAGTACTGAAGTCTTGTCAAGCTATAAATATTTGTTGTCTTCATTTTAATTAGCAGGTTAAGGAGAAAAAACTATTTCTGATACCACCCTATGCACTACAAACTACAAACGTCCGCTGGTATTTGCTCACCGAAAAACTGGAAAGGCGCAGTGTAGGGCAATGTATTTTTTGGACTGTGAAATGCACACCACAAAGATGCTTGTGCCTTGCGAGTTGTGTGAACTTTTAGTAAATTGTGGTCCTGTCACTTTAAGATGAATTCTGATTGGTTGACACAGGTTACAGAGGTTGGCTCTGCTTTATTAAAGTTTAACTCCAAGTACACTAAAATGCAGCTTCGAATTCAGCAGGTTAATCCTTAAAAGCGGTATTAAACTGAAAGCCAAACGTAATATATTGCAGCTTACAAATCATTAAATGTGGTAGCTGCATTTGTTTTCTTTTTTAGGCTTTCCCCTCTGGTGATCTGGCCAGTAATGCACCATCTGTATCAGAGTGCCCCCACTCTACATGAAGGATCGTGGGATACAGCAGCAGCATTGTCAGTCTGGGGGGAGGGGAGTATTCGATGTACTGGCAGATTTAGATACACTAATGAATTGAGGCTGAACTAGAGCTAACACTTTATACACAGTTACAGCATTTTTTTCCCTTATGGGATAAAAGTTTTATTTTTGGGTTTGATAGCACTTTAAAGTAGTATTAAACACATTGAACATAAGATAATAACTATTCCCCAGTAAACTATTCATAATAATTCTTACCTCAGCACTTGCAGTTTACAACTTTCCATGTTGCACTCTCAGTGCTGCATGGGAAGTTGGTCTTCGCAAGAGTTGTACAATAGTCGACAGTGCAGTCTCCAAACTCCAAAGCCTGTTAGCATGGAGAAGGCAGGAGGGGAGATGCCTTGACATCCCTTGGGGCTGTGTGTTCTTTTGATGCACACAGTGTATGGAGACACAATCTCTGCATGAAAGAGTGGCTCCATAGGATTCTGCAAGTAAAAGGAGCCACCCTAAAGCAGAAAACCTGGGGCAATGGCTCCTTTTTCTTATAGCATCCTATGGAGCCACTCTTGTATGCAGGGACTAGAGTTGTGTCTCTCTACACTGTGCGCATCAAAAGAAATGCACAGTCCCATAGCTCTGGATGACAAGGCAATACAACAAAAAACAGTCACCTCCAACGTGAAGAGGTCCTCCACAGTTGAATGAAAGTATAGGACAACATCTCCAAATGCTTGGTGGATGCAGCCCTCCTCAAACAGGGTAATCCAAAATGAAACTTCAAAAAACAAACAGGCACATGCACCTAGTTCATTACCAAATAATTTATTTTAGCAATAAAAAACAGCTATAAGTGGATACTCACAAAAAGTGCAACCACGAAATGCCATATGAACCACAAGATCCTGTACAGTGTGGGATACATGTTCTCCAATTACACCCCACTATGGTGTCAAGCTGATGCGTTTCCTCAGAGCTAGACTGGATGACAAGGCACTCCCCTGCTCCTCCCACCTCCCTTCTTCAAGCTAACAGACTGGCTGGAGACTGCACTGTCCACTTTTCTTTAACCACTTGCCGACTGGGCCATAGCCGAAAGACGGCAACAGCGCGGTCGGCTTATTCTGGGTGGACGTCCGTGGGATGTCATTCCAGAGTGTTGCTCCCACGCGCCCCCTGGGGCGCGCACCCGGGAACATCCGTGACCGGACCTGGCGCATCACGGTAAATAGTCGCTGATCGTGGCCGTTTACCATGTGATTGTTCCGTCAAATGATGGAGTGATCACTTGTAAACAAACCGGCGTCACGTCATGACACTGGTTCCTCCCTCCCCTCTGTGTACCGATCGGGAAAGGGGGGGGGAGATGGCAGCAGCGCTGTGGGCTGGATGTTTAGTGCCCACAGCGCTGCTAAATGTCAATATCTGCAATACTCTGCAACACTGCAATACTCTGCAACACTGCAATACTCTGCAACACTGTGCAATACTCTGCAAAACTGTGCAATACTCTGCAAAACTGTGCAATACTCTGCAACACTGTGCAATACTCTGCAACACTGTGCAATACTCTGCAACATTGTGCAACACTCCAAAACTCTGCCAATACTCACCAATTCTCTGCCAATGCTCGCCAATACTCTGCCAATGCTCGCCAATATTCTGCCAATACTTGCCACTACTCTGCAATAAATTTTAACAGAAACAAAGAATTTTTTTTTTTAATCGAATTTTCAGTCTTTTTTGATTTATAGCGCAAAAAATAAAAAACCCATTAGTGATTAAATACCACCAAAATAAAGCTCTATTTGTGTGAAAAAAGGACAAACATTTCATATGGGTACAGTGTTCATTCAAAATGTGAGAGCACCGAAAGCTGAAAATTGGTCTGGTTATTAAGGGGGTTTAAGTGCTAAGTGGTCAAGTGGTTAAAGACTTGAAGTAGGGACGTAGCAAAAGAGCAGGAGCTAGGAGCACTGAATGTTGTATACTGTAAGTGCTCAGGTAAGAAGTTTAACAAATAGTTTTTTGGGGAATGTTATTTTATTGTGTTCAATGTGTTAAGCTAAAAACTGCTGAGGGTTAAATACTTCTTAAATAGAGTATGTTTGCATCCTCACAGGGTGGTACTGTGGATGCAAATATAATTAAAACAGTGCCACATCCCAAAATTGATAGTGGAATATGTTAATGAACCCTTATGGAATTTATAGGCACCAAGGTACACAAATGCAGTGCATATGGAAAGTATTCACAGCTCTTCACTTTTTCCACAATTTGTTATGTTACAGGCAGCCTTATTCCAACATGGAATAAATTCATTATTTTCCTCAGAATTCTACAAGCAATGCTCTATAATGACAACGTGAAAGAAGTTTGTTTGAAAATTTATTAAAAATAAAGAACAAAAAAAATCACATGTACATAAGTATTTACAGCTTTTGCTTAATACTTTGTTGAAGCATATTTGGCCCAAATTACAGCCTCAAATCTTTTTGAGTATGATGCTACAAGCTTGGTACACCTATTTTTGGGCAGTTTCTCCCATTCTTCTTTGCAAAACCTCTCAAGCTCCATCAGGTTGGATGGGGAGCATCGGTGCACAGCCATTTTCAGATCTCTCCAGATGTTCAATCGGGTTTTAAGTCTGGGCTTGGCTGGGCCACTTAAGGACATTCACAGAGTCGTCCCATAGCCACTCTTTTGTTGGCTGTGTGCTTAGGGTCGTTGTCCTGTTGGAAGATGAACCTTCGTCCCAGTCTGAGGTTCAGACTGGGAGTGTGGTGGAGCAGGTTTTCATCAAGGATGTCTCTGTTCATGGCAGCAGTCATCTTTCCCTCCATCCTGACTAGTCTCCCAATTCCTGTTGCTGAAAAACATCCCCACAGCATGATGCTGCCACCACCATGCTTCACTGTAGGGATGGTATTGGCCAGGTGATGAGCGGTGCCTGGTTTCCTCCAGATATGATGCTTGCTATCCAGGCCAAAGAGTTTAATCCTTGTTTCATCAAACCAGAGAATTTTGTTTCTCATGGTCAGAGTCCTTAAGGTGCCTTTTGGCAAACTCCAGGCAGGCTGCCATGTGCCTTTTACTGAAGAGTGGCTTCTGTCTGGCCACTCTACCATACAGGCTTGATTAGTGGAGTTCTGCAGAGATGGTTGCTCAAGGTTCTCCCCTCTTCACAGAAAAATGCTGGAGCTCTGTCAGAGTGACCATCGGGTTCTTGGTTCTCCCCCGATCGCTCAGTTTGGCTGGGCGGCCTGCTCTAGGAAGAGTCCTGGTGGTTCCAAACTTCTTCCATTTACGGATGATGGAGACCACTGTGCTCATTGGGACCTTCAATGCTGCAGAAATTTTTCTGTACCCTTCCCCAGATCTGTGTCTCGATACAATACTGTCTCAGGTGTCTACAGACAATTGCTTGGACTTCATGGCTCCAAATCATGTCCAGTCAACTGAATTTACCACAGGTGGACTCCAATCAAGTTGTAGAAACATCTCAAGGTTGTTCAGTGGAAACAGGATGCACCTCAGCTCAATTTTGAGTGTCATGGCAAAGGCTGTGAATACTTATGTACATGTGTTTTTGTTTTTTATTTTTAATACATTTGCAAAGATTTCAAACAAACTTCTCATGTTGTCATTGAGGTGTATTGTTTGTAGAATTTTAAGGAAAATTCATTAATTTAATCCATTTTGGAATAAGGCTGTAACAAAAAATGTGGAAAAAGTGAAGCGCTGTGAGTACTTTCCGGATGCACTGTATCTTAAAAAAATATAAATGTTATTACCATTTTTCTAAGACATAGTGGTGGAAATTAAAATTCACACAATGACATATAACTCCAACTAAGACATAGCCATCAACAAAACCACCAACAAGGCCCCATCATAACCATAATCGATGCGCCAGTGGATTGCGGCCATCAATGTCTGGATGGGCTTGGTGTATGTTGATGTAGCAGATTGGAGCTTTACATGTTTCGCACCAAAGCGCTTCTTCAGGAGTTTAGGGCAAGTATGTCATTGTGTCAATTTTAATGTACCAATATGTTTTAACAAATATGGGTAATTCAGTTTATATATTTTTAAGATAATTGTGTACCTTGGTGCCTAGAAAAACCATAAGTGTTCCTTAACATATTTCTCAAAATATTCCTTTAACCACTTCCCACCCGGCCACTGCACATATACGGCCGGGTGGGAGCTCCCTCCTTCTGACTGGACGTTCCCGAACGTCCTTCAGAAGGAGCGGGATCACGCGGGCGCGCTCCCGCGCAGCCGCGCAATCCCGATGCGCGCGTGTCACTCGGACACGCCGCATCTCAGAGCGGCAGGAGGGCAATGTGATTTGCCCTCCTGATCCGCACGATGGCTGTGTGTAATCACAGCCATCGTATAGTAAACAAGGGGGAGGGGGTGGCAGATGACAGGAGATCGCGCCGCCACGTGCCCGCGCAGCGGCGCGATCCCGATCTGCCTGTGTCCCCCAGAGACAGCACAACACAGGAGGGCCCTGTGATTGGCCCTCCTAATCACATGACGACTGTGTCCAATCACAGTCGTCATGTAATGTAAATAGAGAGCGTAGTAACTGCTCTCATCTCTTCCTCTCCTCACACAGAGCCTGTCAGTGAGGAGAGGAAGAGAGATCTGTGCTGCAGCCAGGAGATCAGTGAGTAATAAAGCTGTTTGTCCGCTGTTTACCCACTGATCACCCAGCTAGTGTCCCCAAAACACAGTGTCCCCAAAACACAGTGTCCCCAAAACACAGTGTCCCCAAACAGTGAAAACACCTGTCAGTGAACATCTGCCCGTCAACAACTGGCACATCTGTCCGCCAACAGCGGGCACATCTGTCCGCCAACAGCCGGCACATCAGCCCGTCGTCATCAGGCACATCTGCCCGCCTGCCATCAGGCACATCTGCCCGCCATCAGGCACATCTGCCCGCCTGCCATCAGGCACATCTGCCCGCCAGTCATCAGGCACATCTGCCCGCCAGTCATCAGGCACATCTGCCCGCCAGTCATCAGGCACATCTGCCCGCCAGTCATCAGGCACATCTGCCCGCCAGTCATCAGGCACATCTGCCCGCCAGTCATCAGGCACATCTGCCGCCCGCCATCAGGCACATCTGACACCGTCAACAGCTAACACATCAGCCCGTCATCAGCTGACACATCAGCCCGTCAACAGCTGACACATCAGCCGCCCACCATCATCAGGCACATCTGCCCGCCTGCCATCAGGCACATCTGCCCGCCAGTCATCAGGCACATCTGCCCGCCTGCCATCAGGCACATCTGCCCGCCTGCCATCAGGCACATCTGCCCGCCTGCCATCAGGCACATCTGCCCGCCAGTCATCAGGCACATCTGCCCGCCAGTCATCAGGCACATCTGCCCGCCAGTCATCAGGCACATCTGCCGCCCGCCATCAGGCACATCTGTCGCCCGCCATCTGACACCGTCATCAGCTGACACATCAGCCCGTCAACAGCTGACACATCAGCCGCCCACCATCATCAGGCACATCTGCCCGCCCGCCATTAGGCACATCTGCCAGCCGCCATCTGCCCACGATCAGGCACATCTGCCACCCACCATCTGGCACAGCCGCCCACCATCTGGCACATCTGCCGCCTGCCATCTGACACATCTGCCCGCCAACATGACAAAAAGGTCTTACAGCGCAGAGGAGGCTCTCCAAATACTCCAGAGTATGTCGGACGAGAGTAGCGGGGAATTCTCTCCGTCAGACTCGGATAGTGACTATGAGCCAGTGGAAAGCAGTGGCTCCGAGTTGGAAACAGAGGAAGATACAATCCTAACAAGGAGAATCAGGAGAAATGAGCAGGAGGAGGCATTCACCAGCAGCGCAGCACTCCAGGGCATCCACCAGCAGGCATCCACCAGCAGCGCAGCACTCCAGGATGATATGCAGGCATCCACCAGCAGCCCAGCACTCCAGGATGACATGCAGGCATCCACCAGTAGCGCAGCACTCCAGGGCATCCACCAGCAGGCATCCACCAGCAGCGCAGCACTTCGGGATAGGCGGGCATCCACCAGCACTTCTGCAACCTTCCTAGAAGATAGGCCAGATGCTAGCAACGGATCCCATCAACGAGGCAGTGCCCATACTAGCCTCCCAGATGTTCTACTGTATCCAACATGGCTGCCCGATACATCAGTAGAACCTGTAATACCCCTTTTCACAGCCCAGCCAGGCCCTCAGATGCAGACGGAAAATGTAACCCCACTTTATTATTTTCATTTATTTTTTACCAATGAACTCCTAACCTACATTGTGGAGCAATGTAATCTATACGCCAGCCAACACATAGCCAACAATCCCAGTTCCTCATATGCCCGTCCTTTTGTTTGGAAACCCCTCACCGTAGAAGAATTTAAAATTTTCCTTGGCCTAACCCTCAACATGGGGCTGACAAAAAAAAATGAACTCCATTCCTACTGGTCTACCCAACCTATCCACCACATGCCGATCTATTCATCATTTATGCCCAGAACCCGTTATGAGATGATCATGAGATTTTTACACTTCAATAACAATGCCCAATGCCTCCCTCGAAATCATCCCAGTTACGATAAGTTATTCAAAATTCGGCCCCTAATCAATTTTTTTTGCGCCAGCTTCAAGGAGATGTTTACCCCTGATAGAAACATATGTGTGGATGAATCCCTGGTGCACTTCACCGGAAGACTGGGAATAAAACAATACCTCCCCAGTAAAAGAGCCAGACGTGGGGTAAAATTTTAGAAGGTGTGTGACAGGGCCACGGGTTACACATATGATTTTATGATTTATGAGGGAAAAGACAGACAGCTAAACCCCCCTGGATGCCCTACCTACATGGGAACAAGTGGCAAAATTGTCTGGCAGCTGATCCAACCATTACTTGGGAAAGGTTACCACCTTTACGTAGACAATTTCTACACTAGTCTCCCACTTTTCCGCCATTTGTACCTGAAGAACACTGTGGCCTGTGGGACAGCACGGACCAACCGCAAAGGCTTCCCACAAAGATTGGTCACCAAGAAATTAAGGAAGGGTGAAATGGCCAGTATGCGAACTGAAGAAGTACTAGCGGTGAAGTGGAGAGATAAAAAAAGAGATGTCTACATCCTTTCAACAATACATGACGACACCTTGGTGGAACTTCAGAGAAGAGGAGGCCCCATACAGAAGCCAAAATGTGTGCATGAGTACAACCTATACATGGGGGGGGTGGATATGAACGACCAGATGATGCAGCCCTACTTGGCCACCAGGAGATCACTATTTTGGTACAAGAAAGTCGCCATTTATTTGATGCAACTTGCCCTATTTAATTCCTATATCATTTTTTCTAAGTGCACCCAAAGTTCCCTACCCTATCTAAAATTCCAAGAAGAAGTTTTCACAGCCCTTCTCTATCCCCAAGGCCAAGCCCCTCAACTAATTCGCTCCGATGCGTTAGCCAGACTCCATGAAAGGCACTTTCCCGAAATCCTCCCTCTTACCCAAACAGGTCGCAAACCCCAAAAAAAATGTCGTGTATGTGCAAGTAGAGGAATTCGCCGTGACACCCGATACTACTGTCCCGAATGTCCCTCCGAGCCAGGGCTCTGTATTGGAACATGCTATCGGAGCTATCATACTTCACTACACTATTAGTACAGTGAAGGTGATTTTTTTCCACTATCTGCCTTTTCTGTGAATGACCCGGACTGTTAACGACTATGCCTCTGCCAAACATGTTTCTGCCTTCAACGTAAATTGACCCGGACTGTTAACGACTATGCCTCTGCCAAACATCTTTCTGCCTTCAACGTGAATTGACTCGGACTGTTAAATGACCATGATTTTTGCCTGCCTCCTGAACTGATCATTTGCCCTGCCACTGTACAGCACAGGGGTCTCACATATGTGAGGGGCTCCAGAAAAGGTTTTCCGAGTGGAGAAAACATTTTTCTCCGGGTTTTTAGTTTTCTCGGATTAGGGTCTGGAGACTCGGAGGCTTCGTAGAGATTTGGGTGGGAAGAAGCCTCTACCCCTGTCCTCAGGTCTTACCTGACCAAGGCCCAATGTACAAAGTGCTGCCTGCTGCCACCTGAACTGGCCATGCCTTTTGCCTGCCACATGACCTTGCCATGCATTTGCCTGCCACATGACCTTGCCATGCCTTTGCCTACCACCTGGACTGGCCATGCCTATGCCTGTTACCTGAACTGCCTGCTAAACCTTGGACTGTACTGAACCATGTTCATACTTTTCCATATCTGTCTGCTGCCTGGACAATTCCTGGACATTTCCTTTGGCTGTCTGGACAAATGCTTTGGCTGCTCTGGAACGGTATTCCTGCCTGCTAAAACCACAGGTGAGCTTTTTTTTTTTACCTTTTGCTCAGCAGAATGTATTTTGGGGTGTAATTCTTGGTGTGTACATGCTATGTGTTAGAAGCCTGGAGGTGCTACTTGCATGTTGGGCCTCTGTATGTGGCCAGGTAGTGGAAAAGTCTCACACATGGGGTATCGCCATCCTCAGGACGAATAGCAGAATGTATTTTGGGGTGTCATTTTGGCTATGTACATGCTATGTGTTAGAAAGATCTTCTAAATTGACAACTTTGTGAGAAAAAAAATAGGTTTTCATTTTCTTTCCACATTTTCCAAAAACTTGTGGAAAGAAATGACATGTTCAAAAGACTCAGTATGCCTCATAGAATATACATTGGGTTGTTTTCTTTCCAAAATGGGGTCATTTTGTGGGTAATTCCATTGTCCTGAGGCTCCAGGGCCTTCAAAAATGTGATAGGTACTCAGGAAATGAAATGTGTAATTTATGCCTTTAGAACGCCTGATGGTGCTATATGGATGTTGGGTCTCTGTATGTGGCCAGGCTGTGGAAAAGTCTCACACATGGGGTATCGCCATTCTCAGGACAAATAGCAGAATGTATTTTGGGGTGTCATTTTGGCTATGTACATGCTATGTGTTAGAAAGATCTTCTAAATTGACAACTTTGTGAGAAAAAAATAGGTTTTCATTTTCTTTCCACATTTTCCAAAAACTTGTGGGAAGAAATGACATGTTCAAAAGACTCAGTATGCCTCATAGAATATACATTGGGTTGTTTTCTTTCCAAAATGGGGTCATTTTGTGGGTAATTCCATTGTCCTGGTGCTCCAGGGCCTTCAAAAATGTGATAGGTACTCAGAAAATGAAATGTGTAATTTATGCCTTTAGAACGCCTAATGGTGCTATATGGATGTTGGGCCTCTGTATGTGGCCAGGCTGTGGAAAAGTCTCACACATGGGGTATCGCCATCCTCAGGACGAATAGCAGAATGTATTTTGGGGTGTCATTTTGGCTATGTACATGCTATGTGTTAGAAAGATCTTCTAAATTGACAACTTTGTGAGAAAAAAATAGGTTTTCATTTTCTTTCCACATTTTCCAAAAACTTGTGGGAAGAAATGACATGTTCAAAAGACTCAGTATGCCTCATAGAATATACATTGGGTTGTTTTCTTTCCAAAATGGGGTCATTTTGTGGGTAATTCCATTGTCCTGGTGCTCCAGGGCCTTCAAAAATGTGATAGGTACTCAGAAAATGAAATGTGTAATTTATGCCTTTAGAACGCCTAATGGTGCTATATGGATGTTGGGCCTCTGTATGTGGCCAGGCTGTGGAAAAGTCTCACACATGGGGTATCGCCATCCTCAGGACGAATAGCAGAATGTATTTTGGGGTGTCATTTTGGCTATGTACATGCTATGTGTTAGAAAGATCTTCTAAATTGACAACTTTGTGAGAAAAAAATAGGTTTTCATTTTCTTTCCACATTTTCCAAAAACTTGTGGGAAGAAATGACATGTTCAAAAGACTCAGTATGCCTCATAGAATATACATTGGGTTGTTTTCTTTCCAAAATGGGGTCATTTTGAGGGTAATTCCATTGTCCTGGTGCTCCAGGGCCTTCAAAAATGTGATAGGTACTCAGAAAATGAAATGTGTAATTTATGCCTTTAGAACGCCTGATGGTGCTATATGGATGTTGGGCCTCTGTATGTGGCCAGGCTGTGGAAAAGTCTCACACATGGGGTATCGCCATCCTCAGGACGAATAGCAGAATGTATTTTGGGGTGTAATTGCAATTATGCCTGCACCGTGTGTGAGAAATAACTTGTAAATATAACAATTTAGTGAAGAAAAAAAAAAAAATCTATATTTCTTAATTTTCCAAAGCATTGTGGGGAAAAAATTTCAACTTCAAAAAATTCACTATGCCTCTTACTAAATACCTCAGACTGTCTTCTTTCCAAAAAGGGGTCTTTTGGGGGGTTATTGTACTGTCCTGACATTTTAGGGCCTCAAGAAATGAGATCAGTGCATTAGGCCATCAGTGCATTAGGATTGATACATTTTCAATAATGCGTAGCATGGCTTGTAGACTCTATAACTTTCACACAAACCAATGATCATACAATTATCAGGATTTTTTTTACCAAAGACATGTGGTAGAATACATTTTTGCCTAAATTTTCGACAAAATTAAATTTTTTTGGTTTCTTTTAAAAGAGAAAGTAGAAAATTTTGTTTTTTTTTCAAAATATTCGCTCTTTTTTCGCTTATATCACAAAAAATAAAAAATGAAGTGGTGAATAAATACCACCAAAAGAAAGCTCTATTTGTGTGAACAAAATGATAAAAATTTCATTTGGGTACAGTGTAGCATGACTGAGTAATTGTCATTCAAAGTGAGAGAGCACTGAAAGCTGAAAATTGGTCTGGGAAGGAAGGGGGTGAAAGTGCCCAGTATTGAGGTGGTTAAGATAGGAAGTGTGTTAATGGCCAGATCACACTGTGAAATAAACGGAAAACAAAAGAAAATGAATGCAGTTATTACATTTAAAGTAAGCTGCAAATAAAAATGTTTCCGCATTTAATACCGTTGTAAAGCTGAGATTAGTGTCTCTCCTATGCTGGGTCTAATCACAATGTATTAGACATCTACTTCCATAGACCGATTTGGCGGTCTATGGAAAGGGTTAATATGTTCTGCAGATAGAAACTCCCCAGGTTGGTTCTCTCAGAAATTAACAAGCTGTATCTGAGTGCAGCATCAATAAGAGATTCTATCTGCAGGTTTCCCTTTTACACAGACAGGGAACACAGTAGCCATGCAATATACGGTGACTAGTCCCAGCACAGGAAAGAAACTTATTTCAGATTTTAGCTCAAACAGTAAACAAGAGCAGCAGTAGTGAAGAGTGCAGTATATCTCCGTTACCAGAAAATGTTAGCATGTCCCAACGTTGATGTGCATACTGCTGACATAGTGCTGTCTCAGATATGTTCCCTTGCACTCCATCTCTCCCTGTGTGCGTCCACCTTCTCTGTCTGTATTTCTCTTTCTCTCTCCACTCACTAGCCCCACTATATTTTTACGTGGCTCTACCGAGAAGGGCAGCAAGTGACAGGAGCTTGGCAGGTATAGGCGGAGCTGGGTGTGCATAGGCATTATAATGGCACAGTTTGTTATTCTTCAGCAGTGCTGATGTCAGATCTGCCCGACTGTAGGGGATTAGTGAGGTGACCGGTCTCCCAGTGTACAGAAAGCAGCTGGGTCAACTGGTCGCCTAAACAGGAAGTTACCATCAGGAGGAGATTGTATGCTTCAGACTGGAGACATAAAATGAAGATTCTACATTCGGTAAACCTACTGCTGCGTTTTATATATTATCTCCCATCTGTCTGGAGCTCGGCTTTAATTTCTAGTAGCTCAGTGTGTATTTTTTCTTGATACTGAGATGTTTACTCGAAATTCAGCTATACATTGGTCAACTAACCTGTATCAGAGATGAGTGGACCAATTTAAAATTGCTCTGCAAACCAGGCCCAAAATTTACTTTGCCAGTAAGCCATCAGCTTTGAGAATCATCAAGTCACAAAAATGATTACGGTCTTTTTTTAGGGTTTTTGTTGGGAGGGAGGATGCCGTGTCTAGACTAGACAGTGTAGGACAAACGCCAATAACACATAGGGTCATTGGTTATGCATGGAGCAGATGAATTTTGTCCAAGTTGGCCAGCTACTGTAAAGGGGAGTGGTCTATAAAGTGGGAGTGGTTTATCTCTATTTAAAAAACTCATTGACAAACCTCTGGCTAAAGCCTCACCTCACCCCCAACAAAAGGCCCTTCATTTTGGAGGTCACAAGCAATATCCCTTCCAAATAATAGCTCTCCTAAAGCTGGGTACACAATATTTGAATTTCAACAGGTTCCTGAGGAACCATTTGAAATTTGTTACGTGGAAGGTCCTGATGACGACCACCTCCCACCTGACATCTTAGCCTAGCGTAAGATTGTTGGTAGAGCATCGCCTGCATCCAAACATATGCAGCTTCTGTTTGCGTATTCTGACAGGTGCTGGCTGCCTGAACACAATAGATGCAGCGGGAGATTTCTCCATATGCTTACGTGCCGTACATTGTGGATGTGGCAATCTGTTTTTGTTTTTTTTTTCATTCAGCTTTATACATATCATATGTGCACTTTGTTTTTGAAGCACTTGCCATCCGCCCTATAGCCCTTCTCGCTCCTCCCGCGTGCCCTCCATGAGACTCGGCTGATCATAGATCGGGTAAAGGGCCAATAAAAGCAGGCCCTTTACCACGTGATCAGCTGTCAGCCAATGAAAGCTGATCATGGAAATAAACAGATGCCCATTATCTTTTTTTTTTTCTTTCACACTTTCAGCTTCTGTTAGAGGTATTAGAGGGACATTGGTCCCCTTAGTCCTCACATATGCTGCTAATCAGTGCCACCTATCAGTGCCCACCAGTGTCACCTATTAGTGCCCATCAGTGCTGCCAATCAGTGCGTTATCAGTGCTGACCAACAGTGCTGCCACCCATCAGTGCCTCCTGATTAGTGCCACCTATCAGTGCCCATATCATCATGCTGATTGGCTGCTAAAGACACCATGGGTCAGAGATGTCAGTGCTCATAGAGAGGCCTTCCACAAATAAGATATATAGGCAAAGCAGCAGTATATCAGCAAAGCAGCATGTATCTTTACCTGCGAGCATTCTCCTCAAGTAAAGTGGCCAGATTCGTCAAACTCTGACTTACACGGATCAATTTGCTAATTACTAGTGTGTAAGAATTCTGCCTGGATCTGATTCCTGACCACTTAATAATAAAATGCTGGTCTTTCACATGAGGTATGAGTTTGTGGAGGTTTTGTTTTTTGTTATAAAAAAAATGGATGTTTTTAGTTTAATATAATTTAAAATGTTTAAATATTTAAAAAATTATGAAAAAGAAATTCAGGAATATCCAAAAACAAATAGATCATTCATGTATTGTCCAGAAATAAAGGAGATTGAGTGTAAGCAATTTATAGAGTAATTTATTATGCCATTTTCCTTTTAAATTTATGGTTTAAACTATAAGAATTACATTCTTTATTCATAACAACATAAAGAAATCTACTCTTGGAAAGAAAGAAAAAGAAACAATCTCATATACCCTCAAGATTTTGCGTAGAACCAGTTCGTTCCAAAATAAGGAAAACTATATGTTCTAAACTTCTAGACAAAAACTATATTTATCAAAGTAAACTACTTAAATAAAAAAAAGGAAGAAATAAAACATATACGCAAAAAGGGGGAAAAAAAAAAAGATATGTTTGTGGAAATTTGTTTTTGTTGTTTTTAGCATGTAAGTTTATATTGTATTCTGTGTTTTGACAGATTGTAATAAAACAATAGGAAGAAAGGCATCATTAGCTGCAGATTTCTGGACTTTGGCTTCCATTTGTAAACAGCATCAGATCAGGTTAGATCAGTGTTTCTCAACTCCAGTCCTCAAGGCGCCCCAACAGGTCATGTTTTCAGGATTTCCCTCAGATGAAACTGCTGTGGTAATTACTAAGGCAGTGAAATTGATCAAATCACCTGTGCAAAATAATGGAAATCCTGAAAACATGACCTGTTGGGGCGCCTTGAGGACTGGAGTTGAGAAACACTGGGTTAGATGTTAATTGTGGGCACCAGCTTCTGCTCTCATTTTTATGGACACGGCAAGCAGCTACTGAAGCGGAAGGTTTTTTCTTTTTTTTTTTTTTCTTTTTCTTCTTTTTTTTCCCTAATGGCGTGTTGAATCCTATTTTTATTGTCAGTATGTCAAAACAGACAGAAATGGGGATGTGGTTGCCTTCAAATCCCTGCTTTTATTCAGTTTTTTTTTTTTACTCCTGATGTGCACAGGTAGCACTTCATGCAGTTAAAGAGATTAGTTTTGGTTTACAAAGTAAGTTTGGAATCCGCAGACTAAGTTTGTTTTATTGAAACATTGTCGCTATTTATAATTTATAAAGAGACAACATACTACACTAGCTCCTGCAAGAGAGATAAAAGACTGCGCTGGGTAGTCAAGACATACGGGGAGTTTATATCCTCTCACTTAAGCTGTTCTATTATTTGGAGCTATATTTTTCGAAATTCATAGTGTCTTTTTTTTTGTTTTTGTTTTTTTGTTTTTTTTTTCAATAATCTATTAAAATTTCAGACTATTCATTAAAATGTTTCCATTCTAGATAAACTCATGTTTCTTCAAATAAAGAGACATTTAATTAAAATGCTTCTAGTATAGATGAACTGCTATTGATTGAAATAAAGGTAAATTGGAAAAAAATAAGCTGCTTTACTTTAGATGAATAGGCTGTCAACCATTATTGTGATACTTTGTGGCAGCTTGTACTTACTGACCTGGAGGAGGTGGTTGTCTTTTTCCGCATAATTGTCATAGCCACGTTGTAGGGCATTTGAATACATCTTATTATTGAACTCATGGTAACATTCCCGACAGTCTGTGTCAGAGGGCCATAATGCTGATCAAAGAGACTTCCGCAGTAGCCCAGTCAGTGCCTATGTTCTAGTAGTGCCTTAGAGCAGCCTTTTTTAACCAAGTGCCTTCAGATTTCTTTAGGGGTGACTTGGCAAAATGCCTAAAAATCACTCAAAAATTGTATACAAGCTAGCGGGTGGATGCACTATTATGCCGAGCTCCTGGGGACGAATCCTGGGAGGGATGATAACCTTACTGTAAGCTCAAACTTTCCAAAGCAATGCTGCTAGATGGAGCCATGCGTATGGGACATAACATGATGACAGGTTTTGACTGCCTTCTCTTCCTTTTCCTCATTCGTCATCAAGCTGCATGCAGTTTATATTACAGTAAGGGGGAAGTCGTGAAGAAGGCCGGCCATAGTCTGAGCCACGGGAACCACGGGTTGCAGGAAAGAAATTTTCCCGATTACCCTATCAACCCAGTCAGTGTTGATGGGGAAATCCCTCCCGGGCAACTATTGTGTACTTACGGTGGGAGAAGCTATAAAAGCCGCTAGCAATAATTGCATGTTTAATTCGATAGGCTGGTTGTACCCAAGCTGATTGATCAACTTTGGTACATTCAGCCTGCACATACATGGTTCAAATCTTGGCCAGTTCCTGGTGAATCGGCCAAGTATGGAACTGTTTATGGCTGGTTTAAGCTGTTCTGACTAGGAATGGGAACAAAGGGTGGTCCAGTTAGCGATAATGAAACAAAGGTATCCCAACAAAGTAGGGGACCTACGATGGATATAACAAATGAGACCTAAATGTTTACTGTGAATTGTGGCTGTGTTAAAATGTGGTTGTGTGTTTTAAAACTTATCTTAATCCAAAAATAAAAATGTAATATATTGCATCTTACCAGTCCTTAGATGTGGTGGCTGCATTAGTTTTTTTTTTAAGAATTTTTTTTTTTTATTTTCACTTGGTAATCCTGCAAATAACTTCCAGTCCCTTTGTGTCTACATTCATTTGTCCACTGTAGCTATGGAAAGCACCATGGCTGTCACAGAGACTGGACTTCACCGTATCATTGTGATGGCACTATTAATATACACTAGTAAATTATCTCCAGGATGTACAGTGGGTATTGAAAAGAATCACCCCCTTTAACATAATCACATGTTGGTTTGCAGCCTGAAATTAAGACAGGCACAGTTTTTGTTTTATCTCGCTGTATTTACTCAGTGCAACTTATAACATTGAAATAAAAGATATAACACCAACATGTCAGAAAACAAAATCACCGTGTTGGAAAAAGGATAACCCCCTCCTGAAAATGACTTCTCATGGCACACAAAGCCAATTGACTTTCAACTGTGATCAACTGTGGTCATTTTGATTAGCTCTGCATGAAAGCGCTTTCCTGGAGCATTTCAGTCCCTGGTAGTGCAATTGAAGCAAACAATTAACTATGGGTGACAAAGCACTGTCAAAAGATTTCCGGGATAAAGATGTGGACAGGCATAAGTCAGGAGATGGATACGAAAAAAAAAATTCAAAGACTTTATCAATTTCTAGAAGCACAGTGAAATCTATTATTAAGAATTGGAAGGTGTTTGGTACAAGACAGACCCTCCCTGAATCAGGACACTGCTTCAGACAGGATTAAAGAGCCAGGAGGAGAGGCTACTAAGAGGCCTACAGCAACTCTGGAGCAGTTGCAGGAATTACCGTATTTATCGACGTATAACACACACAGGCATATAACACGCACATTCATTTTAAGAGGGAAGTTTCAGGAAAAAAACTAAAATTTGAAATAAGGAACTTTGAAGCAAAATAAGGGTCAGTGCCCATCTGCAGCCTCACCATTGCCATCAATGCAGCCTGATCAATGTCCATCTGCAGCCTCACAAGTGCCATCAACGCAGCCTCATCAGTCCACATCAATGCAGCCTCACCAGTCCACATCAATGCAGCAGCCTCACCATTGCCATCAGTGCAGCCTGATCAATGTCCATCTGCAGCCTCACAAGTGCCATCAACGCAGCCTCATCAGTCCACATCAATGCAGCCTCACCAGTCCACATCAATGCAGCAGCCTCACCATTGCCATCAGTGCAGCCTGATTGATGCCCATCTGCAGCCTAGAGTGGACAGGGAGGGGGCGGGACGAGCGCTGACAGATTACATGCAGTGAGAATCTCCTATGATAGACAGAACAGTGGTCCAATGGCGGCCCAGGAGACGGGACTTCCTATTACAGAGGCCACCAAGTAAACAGGAGATTCTCGCTGTATGTAATCTGACGGCGCTCGTCCCACCCCCCTCCCTGTCCCCTCCGAGGCAGCTAAAATTAAAGTATTGGCATATAACACGCACACGCCATTTGCACCCAATTTTCATGGTGAAAAAGTGAGTGTTATACGCCAATAAATACAGTATATGACAAAGAGTGGTCATTGGGGTAAATTTACTAAAGGTAAATCCACTGTGCATTACAAGTGCAGTCGCTGTAGATCTGAGGGGAAGCTCTGCTGATTGCTATCATCCAATCATGTCCAAGCAAAAATGCTGTTTATTATTTTCCTTGAAATGTCCCCGTCAGATCTACAGTGACTGCATTTCCAAGTGCACTTGTAGTGCTCAGTGGATTTGCCTTTAGTAAATAAACCCCAATGTGACAACAATATCACAAATTCTCCACAAATGTGGCTTGTATGGAAGAGTTGCAAGAAAAAAGCCACTCCTCAAGAAAGGCCACATGCAGTCACGACTGAGCTTTGCCAAAACGCACCTAGAGATTCTGAAAAAGGTGTTATGGTCAGATGAGATCAACATTTAATTATTTTGCCTCAACACCGAACGATATATCTGGTGGAAATCCTATACAGTTCACAATCCAAAAAACACCATTCCTACAGTAAAGCATGGAGGTGCTGAAATCCTGTTATGGGAGTGTTTCTCTGCAGCAGGGACTGGAGCACTTGTCAGGATAGAAAAATGGATGGAGCAAAATACCATCAAATTCTTGAGGAAAATCTGCTGCCCTCTACCAGAAAGTTGTTTAATGGAAAATTTTACCTTCCAACATGACAATGACTCAATGTATACAGCAAAATTTACCACAGAGTGGTTGAATGAGAAAGAGGTGAATGCCCTTGCATGGCCTAGTCAGAGCTCAGACTTAAACCTCATTGAAAAATCTGTGGAATGACTTGGAAGACTGGAGTCCACAAACGGTCACCATCAGATTTAACTGAACTTTAGTAGTTCTGCAACGAAGAGTGGGCAAATCTTGCAAAGTCTAGATGTGAAAAGTTAGTAGAGACATATCCCAACAGACTAAAGGCTGTAATTAACCACATGCCGACCAGCGCACGACGATATACGTCGGCACAATGGCATGGCTGGGCAAATGGGCATACAGGTACGTCCCCTTTAAGATGCGGCATTGTGGGCACGCATGTGTGACAGCGGGTCCCGCGGACTCTATGTCCACCGAGTGCCCACGATCATGTTATGGAGCGGTAGAACGGGCAGATGCCTCTGTAAACAAGGCATTTCCCCGTTCTGCCTAATGACATGACAGAGATCACTGCTCCCTGTCATCGGGAGCAGTTATCGCTGTCATGTGAGTAGTAGCCCACCCCCTCACAGTTAGAATCACTCCCTAGGACACACTTAACCCCTTGATCGCCCCCTAGTGTTTAACCCCTTTCCTGCCAGTGTCATTTACACAGTAATCAGTGCATTTTTATAGCACTGTTCGCTGTATAAATGACAATGGTCCCAAAATAGTGTCAAAAGTGTACGATGTGTCCGTCATAATGTCATGTCAGTCACGATAAAAATCGCAGATTGCCGCCATTACTAATAATAAAAAAAAAAATAATAAAAATGCCATAAAACTATCCCCTATTTTGTAGACGCTATAACTTTTGCGTAAACCAATCAATATACTCTTATTGTGATTTTTTTTTTTTTTTTACCAAAATATGGAGAAGAATACATATGGGCCTAAACTGAGGAAAAATATAGCAAAAAGTAAAAAATATTGCTTTTTTTTCAAAATTGTCGCTCTTTTTTTGTTTATAGCGCAAAAAACAAAAAACGCAGAGGTGATCAAATACCACCAAAAAAAAGCGCTATTTGTGAGAAAAAAAGGACATCAATTTTGTTTGGGAACAGCGCCGCACGACCGCGCAATTGTCAGTTAAAGTAAAGCAATGCCAAATCGCAAAAAGTGCTCTCGTCAGGAAGGGGGTAAATCCTTCCGGGGCTGAAGTGGTTAAAGCAAAAGAGTGGTTCAATAAAATACTGACACAAGGGGGAGATCCTTTTTCCAACTCGCTGATTCAGTTTTTTTTTTTTTTCTGACATGTTGATATTATATCTTTCATTTGGGTGTAATAACTTGCACTTAGTAAATACAGCTGGATAAAACAAAAACTGTGTCTGTATTCATTTCAGGCTGCAAAGCAACAAAATGTGATTATTTTAGGGGGTGATTCTTTTCTATACCCACTTTTGTGCTTTCTTTTCGGGACTTTGCATTTTTGTACTTGCTGTAATTGTTCCTAGCCTGAAAAATGCCAACCAATACAGTATCTACTTCTAATGACTGTATATGGTTGCAATTGGAGATTTAATATCGTATTGGAAGCTGCAGTCCCACAAAAAGCACAATTTCAGCAATAAGACTGCAAAGCTCGGCATATACTTTATTCTCTTCTAGCCTAATGCCGTGTACACACGATTGGAATTTCGGCCCGCAAAAGACCGATGAGATTTTTTCATCGGAAAATGCGACCCTGTGTACGCTCCATCAGTCTTTTCCTGGCGGAATTCCAGCCAGCAAAAGATTGAGAGCATGCTCTCAATTTTTTGGTTGGGAAAAGTTCCTATCCGAAACTGCGATCGTCTGTGGCAATTCCGACGCGCAAAATCCCTACGCATGCTCGGAAGCCTTGAACTTAATTTTCTCAGCTCGTCGTAGTGTATGTCACCGCGTTCTTGACGGTCGTAATTTTAGCGAACTTTTGCGTGACCGTGTGTATGCAAGGCAAACTTAAGCGGAATCCCGTTGGAAAAGCCGTCATATCTTTTTTCCAACGAGAAATCCGCTCGTGTGTACGTGGCATAAACAAAAACTGGAGAATCTGTGGAAGCTAGTTTTGTAAACGCACAACAAATAATGATACATAGAGTGTATTATACTAAATCATTATAATCCACCAGCTAAGGGTTTTTAGCTTGAATTACTGTTCGATGTTTATATATTATAAGTAAGCCAGTTTTGGCCCCGTTTTTTGACTATAAAGACCAGCAGTTCCTGATGCACAGTGTAATTTCCTCTGCAATAGTTTTGACACATATCCAGCTATATAATTTTAATATCACCAAGTCGAGCAATATGCATGCAAAGCAGCAGCAACAAATCAACGCTCAGTCAAAAAGTCCAGCGTGACCTTTAATATAGAATGCAGAATCTCACTGCATCTAAATTACTCTGCGTTTGTCCTTTACCTCGGTAACATTCATTTTACCATTGCCGGGAACCTTAGGAGATTCTGGTACATGCATCTTGCTGATCTTATTGATTTCCATCCCACATTCATTTTGAGAGTTTGGGGAAAACACTCCGAAGTGCTGTACATACACAACCGCCCAACTTCCAGGGAGGATTATGGAATTTTATTGGGTCACATTTCTTCCTGATCATATGGACATTTTTCAGCTTTAATGTGACAAGCACACACTGCTGTTTTACCAAATGCATTCTGCATAGTTCATGGGAAACATTGGAGGCTTAGGGAAAAATGAAAGCACCTTACACTGAAAGAACATTGATTTATAGCCGGAGCACTTGGAGCTGGAAATATTTACTTTCTCTGTACACTTCTGAAAACAATCGCTAGAGCATAAATATTCAATCCTTTGAAAAATAAAAATCAGTTTTACCCGACCCTCCTTGCTATGCAGTTGTCACAACCTATTACTGGGCTGAGGAACTGGTTTGTATTTAAAAAATATGAGTAATTTCTTATGTTTTCATTAAAATTTCCTTTCTGCTTTCTGCTGTTTTGGATGTTAAACTTACTGAACATATTGTTTTTGTCTCTATCACATTTTCCTATGTTTAGACAATAAGACTTTTTTTTATTTTATATGATGTTGCCACACTCACTTTTTATTTCCAATGGGTTATTGTTTTTAAAAGATAAAAAAAATCCTGATTGTACATTTTAAATTACTCCCAAAAGAATATAATGTGGAACATACGTGTTTGCTTAGAACAAACTAGCCTGAAACCCACACAATCCAATTACTGTTTTATACAGTCTTCAGCGTCACACTGGCATTCCTGTGTTTAGCTTTTCTAAAAGTAGGAAAACTTCCAATATTGCAAAGAACGATCACTTACCACTTATTTGGTTGTCCCGCGTGGGTGCTGTCTGCTCCTCCCTGCTCCAGGTTTCTTCTCATCCAGCTGGGTGATAAGGATTCACC
Organism: Lithobates clamitans; assembly: GCA_037952925.1. Lineage (NCBI taxonomy): Eukaryota > Metazoa > Chordata > Amphibia > Anura > Ranidae > Lithobates > Lithobates clamitans. The sequence continues at coordinate 219,653 of JBBGZY010000282.1, forward strand.
CATGCATGTGCACCCGAAATGGGCTGTGTGCGTTCATAGACACACATAGTGCTGGTACGCCACACCTTGCTTCCTGTTGTTGCTCTTAGTGTCTCCTATGAGTCCAGGAAGTGAGAGGAGTGGGGCTGAAGCTGGAGACAAGAGTTGGGTAGATGTTTAGGGATGGAGGTGAGTAGGACAAATAGTGAGGTGGTATTTTTTTTTTTTCGGTTTCAATATTTTTATTGAAAATTTTTACAGAATAGGGTCCACAACGCAGGCGGAGCATATCAAAACATTAAGAACAGGTGTAAAAGAGGAATCAAATATTATACCACCAGTCATTTCCAACACAAAGGGGTGCCATATAAATTAGAAATTCGACATAAAGAGAAAAGGTTCTCGTAGAGCAAACCACAATTCCACTCTAAAAACCCCCCACTAGGGGGAACATTAGAACCCATACTTTGCCACCACCCACTGGGTCGCCGGCATTGGCCGTGAGTATACATAATGTACAACCACAAGTGGAAGCAACACAATTAATGAAAAGGGAAGTGCAAATCCAAGAAGAAAAAGGGGGAAGAGGGGGGAGAAGGGGGAATTAAAAGGAAGAAAAGACAAAGAAAGGAAAGGAACAAAAGAAGAGAAAGAGGGGAAGAAGAAAGAAGGACTGTCTGAACGCCCACCTCCACTCCTCAGTCAGCTGAGGTGCTTAATCCAAGAATCCCAAACACGGTCAAGCTTAGCAGTCTTGTCCTGCAAGATACTGACCAACTTTTCGTTGAGCATGATCCATGTCAGTTTATTTTTCATAATAACTAGATCTACCACTGGTTTCTTCCAAGCGTTCGCTATAGCGATTTTTGCCGCAAGAAGATGAGAAGATGAAGTGGATTAAAGTTTGAACATGCTTTGGAGCATCAACGACAGACTCGTTGAGAAGAGCCACCTTAGGGTTTTTAACTATATTCACCATTGTCACAGACTAGATCAGGGAGTGAACTCTAATCCAAAACCGGCGAACCTTGGCACAGGTCCACCATACAGTATGTGGAACATCGTACCAGGTTGACCACATCCCTGAAAACACAGAGGAAACCACCTGGTATATTTTTGAGAGGCGGTCTGGCTTCAGGTACCATCTAGAAAGCACCTTATATCCTCCCTCCGCCAGGGCTGTGTTCATTGCTGTTTTTTTTTTCAATCCGGCACGGCATTATTTTAACTGACAATTGCGTGGTCATGCAACACTGTATCCAGATGAAACATATGTTGTTTTTTCTGACAAATAGAGCTTTCTTTTGGTGGTATTTGATCAGCACTTAATTTTTCTATTTTTTGCATTTGTAAACAAAAAAGGCTGAACATTTTGAAAACAAAAACAATATTTTTTATTTTCTGCTATAAAACATATCTAATAAAAAATTTAAAAAAAATCTAATTTCTTCATAAATTTAGGCCAATATGTATATTTGTGGTGTAAAAAGAAAAATCCCAATAAGCGTATATTGATTTTGCACAAAAGTTATAGCGGCTACAGACTATGGGATATATACTGGAATGTTTTTTTTTCATGCTAGTAATGGCAGCGATCAGCAACTTATAAGGGACTGTGATATTGCGGCAAACAGTCTGACACTAACTGACACTTTGTGGGAACCATTGATGCTAATACAGTGATCAGTTCTAAAAATATGCACCTTCACTGTATTAATGACACTGGCTGGGGGTTAAACATCTAGGGCAAGGAAAGGGTTAAATGTGTGCCTAACCAGGGTTTGTGTGTGCTATGTGTTCTGTTTTTACTAAGGGATGTGATGGATTTTCAAGTCCGTCACATCCCCTCCTGTCAGGGTGGAGCTCTGCATTGTTTACATATGCAGAGCTGCATCCAGTCTCTCTCCTCAACGATGACTAATCACAGCAGATGCGGCGCGCCCCCTACCCGGAAGTGCAGAATCGTGTATATATACGTGATTCTGCACATAAACAGTCCTGTAGCAGTAAATCTGCAATGGGGCGGTCGGCAAGTGGTTAAAGTTAATTTAAAAAAAAATTGAGTTTAGGATCACTTTAAATAAGGAAAATAAGTGGAAGAAATTAAAAGAATAGAGAAAATAAAACAAGCGAATGGTAGGAAATGTTTAAATTATGGTTTAGATACACTTTAGGAATTCACACAGGATGTTTACACTATGAGGTATAGACAATTCTAGGATTCTGAACGCGATTGTCATTCTATATTGTCATTTTTATAATAGCAGATAATAAAATATCAAGAAGATATGATGATTGAAAGTGTCTGAAGCAAGAATTTTGCCTATAGAGAGCAAATTATTGGTTTCATCATTATAACTGACAAGAAGACTCTGCCTGCTGGTCACTGTGCCAGCTGTTCTTTCTTCAACAATAGTACCTATGTAGTCTGTGGGTATATAGCTTGACTGGTTTCATATTTACACTTTATATCATTGTCATCATGCTCCTATACGTATATAATGCAAGGTGCAAAAAGAAAAAGAATACTAATGTGTAGTCTTGATTAAAAAAAAAAAAAAAAAGCTTGGAGCATTCTGATACATTTTTTACACAAGAAGAAGTCCAAGTGAAAATACAAAAACCATTAAGGGCTCATTTACACTTGCTTTGGCACATGACAGCTCCTACTGCTTCAACAAGCTTTTATGATGTGTTTTTGATGCTTTGAGGCTTCGGGGGTGCTTCGATGAAGCTTTGGTAGTGCTCTTTTGAAGCTTTGTTGAAGCTTGGCAGATGCCCTGTGTGTGTTGATATCTCACACCTGCAATTTCTCCAAAACAAAGTTAAGCTAAAGCTGAATTAAAGCCTTTTAAAAGCAGATGGTGCTTCAAGCGAGCTTCAAAAAGACTTTGTCATAGAACTCTGTGGAAGCTTTGAAGACTGAAGCAGTACTAAAGTTACACGGGGTATCATTTTTGAAGCAAAGCCAAAGCAAACCCAAGGTGTAAACAGGACTGTAAGCTAACTATTTTATTTAGTGACGTGAAGTTTGACTGGCGTTAAGAGGGCTTTAACAAAGCGCGTCCGAAGCCTTGTTTTGAAGCAAGTGTGAACTAGCCCTAAGACTCATACACATTATGAGAAATTCAGTTGAACATTTTCATCCGAGGAACAATCGTACGATATTCTGATAGTGTGTACACAACTTTCGACAGCCGATTCTAACCTGCCAAACCAAAATTTCTGAAGGGACAAACGGCAACTTTTCTTCCCCATATGGGAGCAGATTGAACGATTTTCCTTTTGTACCCTTTTTCATATGAAAAACATCAGAAGCGAAGGACTGCGCTTGATCAGAAAACATAAACCACAAAAAAAAGACTTTGTCATACGAGAATTTTAATTTTCATACATTGTTTCCTTACTCAGTTCTGACTTGCTGTGGAACGAGGAAAATCGGACGATTGTTCGCCCAATTTTCTTATAGTGTGTACCCCACTTCAGACTGAAACATTTCATGTAATTTGATCATGTTGTATAGGTTTCTGGAGTTCTTATACCAAGGAAAAACACAGTCACAAGTATTTCTGATATTAATTGCTGAAACTAAAGTAAAGTAAAACTTTGGTTTGAGAGCGTTTTGCAAGACAAGCAAAATTTAAATAAATTTTGACTTGATATACAAGCGATGTCTTGATATACAAGTTGCATCACGTCACAACTGAGTATAAAACAGAACAGAGGCACCTCTAAGTGTAGCAATATGGTTACATTTAATTTAGGTACAACATTTAGCAAGTCACATGGTTGATGAATAAAACAGGCACATCCAAGTATGCAGGCATCCACGGTAAAGCTGTCCACATAGGTCATCCTCTGCACCACCATCGATGTCATCCCTTCCACGCTGCATGCCTCACTTTCAAATCGCTGTACTGCAGGGTAGTCTTCCTGGTCATGATTGCAGACTGACAGCAGTGAGAGCCGGTGGTGCGAAGGAGGGTCTATGTGGACGGTTTTTCTCCAGATGCCTGCACACTTAGATGTGCCCCTTTTAATCATCAACCATGAGAGTTGCTAAATGTTGTACCTTCATTAAATGTAACCATATTGCTACACTTAGAGGCACCTCTCTTCTCTTTTCTACTCTGTAGCTCCTGCTGGATTTTGCTTCTAATCCCCTTGTGGAGGCTTCCATTTGTGGATGGAAGTTTTATGGTTACACAACCTGGTCACATTGCTATAATCTTTTTATATGGACTATAAACTGAAGGCTTTATGAATAAATGGTTGTGGAACGAATCATCTGAGTTTCCATTATTTCTGATGGGGAAATTCACTTTGATATACAAGTGCTGTGGATTACAATCATGTTTCCGGGATGAATTATGCTCGCAATCCAAGGTTTTACTGCATATCCTTTTTTTTGGACATTTATTCGACATAGTTTTGTCCATTTTCAAGAACAATGAAAATATTCAAATTCGTTTTTTAAAAGTATGTTCCAACAAAATCCATTTTACAGGCAAGAGGTTCCCAGTTTATACAGACTTTCTTTGTGTTTAATGTTTCTTCAAATTCCTCTGGTCAGTCTCATAAATGTGTATGGAATAAAAAAATAATCTCACCGTCCTTTATAGATCATGACCCGCGAATTGATAACCCCGTGTTATGAACTTTTATCCTCGGTGCCCCGCGTGGGTTTCATTTTTCTTTAAACTACATCATTATAAGTAGCATCTGACGTATGTGTCGGCAGTTGGGTTACTTATATAGAGGCCCATGTCCAACTCTGTTTTGTCACTTGTGATAATTGAACAGTATGGATGTGCTCTTTCAGGAACTGAAGATGCTGTCTGCAGAGATTTGCTGTCATGTTGGATTCTCTCTGCCTATGAACTTTCTCTTTCTCCTTACAATTCTGTTCCTCTCACCTTTTGTGTACCACAGTAAAATGTCAAACCTGGTGGAGAGAATAGCTAGAATAGGTCAAGTTGTGCAAAGACAATGAGGGACAAATCTCTCATCTTGAGATCTTATCAAAAAAGGCTTTGTGGTTAGCCTTGATGATAAAGCCATGGCTGCTGAGCACAATTGGGTTAGCCAACTTTAATCTAAAAAGGCCAATAAAATGTGTATGCGTGCATATGTATGTGTGTGTGTGTGTGTATATATATATATATATATATATATATATATATATATATATATAGTTGTGCTCGTAAGTTTACATGCCCAGGCAAAATTTATGATTTCTTGGCCATTTTCAGAAAATATGAGTGGTAACACAAAAACTTTGGTGACAAGCCATTTATTATCAATCAACTGTGTTTACTGTTTTTAAATCATAACTACCCAAATGACCCTGATCAAAAGTGTACATAGCCTGGTGATTTTGGCCTGATAACATGCACACAAGTTGCCACAAAGGGGTTTGAATGGCTATTAAAGGTAACCATCCTCACCTGTGATCTGTTTGCTTGTAATGTGTGTGTGTGTATAAAAGGCCAATGAGTTTCTGGACTCCTGACAGACTCCCTTGCATCTTCTTTCCAGTGCTGCGCTGACATTTCTGGATTCTGAGTCATGGGGAATGCAGAATTGTCAAAGGATCTGCGGTAAAAGGTAGTTTAACTGTATAAAACAGGAAAGGGATATAAAAAGATATCCAAGCAATTGAGAATGCCAATCAGCAGTGTTCAAACTCTAATCAAGAAGTGGAAAATTAGGGGTTCTGTTGAAACCAAACCATGGTCAGGTAGACAAACTAAAATTTCAGTCACAACTGCCAGGAAAATTGTTCGGGATGCAAAGAATAACCCGCAAATAACTTCAGGTGAAATACAGGACTCTCTGAAAACATGTGGTGTGGCTGTTTCAAGATGCACAATAAGGAGGCACTTGAAGAAAGATGGGCTGCATGGTCGAGTGTCGCCAGAAGAAAGCCATTACTACGCAAATGCCACAAAGTATCCCGCTTACAATACGCCATCAGCACAGAGAGAAGCCTCAAACCTTCTGGCACAAAGTCATTTGGAGTGATTAGACCAAAATTTAGCTTTTTGGCCACAACCATAAACGGTACATTTGGAGAGGAGTCAACAAGGCCTATGATGAAAGGTACACCATTCCTACTGTGAAACACAGAGGTGAATCGCTGATGTTTTAGGGATGTGTGAGCTACAAAGGCACAGGAAATTTGGTCAAAATGGATGGCAAGATGAATGCAGTATGTTATCAAAAAATACTGGAGGAACATTTGCATGCATCAGCCAGGAAGCTGTGCTTGGGACGTACTTGGACATTCCAACATGACAATGATCCAAATCACAAGGTCAAGTCGACCTGTCATTGGCTACAACAGAATAAAGTGAAGATTCTAGAGTGGCCATCTCAGTCTCCTGATCTCAATATCATTGAGCCACTCTGGGGAGATCTCAAAAAGTGCAGTTCATGCAAGACAGCCCAAGAATTTACAGGAACTGCAGGCTTTTTGCCAAGAGGAATGGGCAGCTTTACCATCTGAGAAGATAAAGAGCCTCATCCACAAATACCACAAGACTTTAAGCTGTCATTGATTTTAAAGGGGGCAATACACGGTATTAAGAACTGGGGTATATAAACTTTTGATCAGGGTCATTTGGGTAGTTTCTGTTGTGATTATGATTTAAAAAGAGTAAACACAGTCGATTGATAATAAATGGCTTCAGCCAAACACTAACCGTGAGTGAAAGAAAAGTTTTTGTGTTATCATTCATATTCTCTGAAAAAATGGCCAAGAAATCATAAATTCTGTCAGGGTATGTAAACTGATGAGCACAACTGTGTATGTATATATAATATATACACAGCCGCACCTCAACTAAACTTAAATGTCATCAAAAAGGTCATTTATTTCAGAAATTCAATTCAAAGATTTTCATTACACGGTGATGTATTTCAAGCATTTCTTTCTTTTAATTTTGATGATTATGGCTAGTGAAAACTCAAAATCAGAAAATCAGAAAATTGTGAATGTTCAATATTGTAGACTCATATTGTCACACACTAATCAGCTAATTAATTCAAAACACCTGTAAAGGTTTCCTGAGCCTTTAAGTGGTCTCTCAGTCTGGTTCAGTAGGTTACATAATCATGGGGAAGACTGGTGACTTGACAGTGGTCCAGAACACAGTCGTTGCCACCCTCTACAAAGAGGCTAAGTCACAAAAGGTCATTGATAAAAAAGCTGGCGGTTCAGAGTGCTGTATCCAAGCATATTAATGAAAGTTGAGTGGAAGGAAAAAGTGTGGTAGAAAAAGGTGCACAAGCAACAGGGATAACCGCAGCTTTGAGAGGATTGTGAAGCAAAGGCCATTCAAGAAGTTAGGAGAGATTTACAAGGAGTGGACTACGGCTGGTGTCAGTGCTCTAAGAGCCACCACACACAGACGTATCCAGGACAAGGGCTGCAACTGTCTTTCCTTGTGTCAAGCCACCCCTGAACCAGAGACAACATCAGAAGCGTCTTGCCTGGGCTATGGAGAAAAAGGCCTGGACTGTTGCTCAGTGGTCCAAAGTCCCTTTTTTCGAATGAAAGTAAATTTTGCATTTCATTCGGAAATCAATTTTTTTTGCTTAGAATAAAGATCACAGTTCTCTCACGAGTCTCACGGCATAACATCATCTTTCACATTATACAAAAAAACTGGGCTAATTTTACTGTTTAACAGAAAGAGCAATCAGCGCAAATACACAATAAATTGATAAGAACAGTTGTTTGCCATCTGAACACTTATAAGGTAATCACAACACCCGAAGGTAAATCAAAAATAAAGTGTGGCGCAAAAAATTAAATAAAATTCTAGAAATCAGATGAATAATAAAAGTCCAGATATTCAGTGGGATGAACTATAAAGCCCAGACAAGAGCAGCAGAGACCATCCTTGTGTGGGAACTGACTGCTTCGTTTTTTTAAATTCATTAAAGTGTATTTTTAAAAAAAAATTACTTTTGAAAGACGGCTGCGCAAATACAGTGTGACATAAAATATTGTAATGAACACCATTTTATTCTCTAGTGTCTCTGCTAAAAATGTATATATAATTTTTGGGGTTCTAAGTAATTTTCTAGCAGAAAATACTGATTTTATCTTATAAGCAACTAATGTCAGAAAAAGGTTTAGTCTTTAAGTGGATAAACTGACCTCATTTACAGACCGAAGTTCATCCCTTTGATCTTAAAGAAACAAAAGATACATTGTTTCTCTTTATCTAGCACTGAGCAATGTTGTGATAGACTTGGCAGGCTGCCTTTTTTTGTCAGCTGTGAGAAGAGAACGGCTTTGCACTGAATCGTGGAAATGCTGGATTAAGATCGTGAGGGGGTTGAATCGAGATTGCAATTTTTTTAACCATTAATCGTGCAGCTCTAGTCCACTGTGTTTTATCAAGTCCAAAGTCAACGCAGCCCTTTACTAGAGCACTTAATGCTTCCCTCTGCTGACCAGCTCTATGGAGATGCTGATTTCATTTTCCAACAGCACACTGCCAAAAGTACCAATACCTGGTTTAAGGATGAATGTTTTCACCATAACAGAACAAATAGTGCGTTTACCACATCCTTAAGTACATAGAAAAAAAATAGAGCACCCCCTAGGTGGGACTTTGAATTGGCAACAATACTAGAATATGTATAAAAAGGTTTTTATTGAAAAATAAAGGATAAAAAATCATCAATCACAAATGATGATTGCTAAAATAGACAATTGACAAAAAACAAAGACAAAATACATATTGTCTTGCAGTAGAATATAGGTACATATGTCTAGTAATTGTTCTCCAATGTCTGAGAAAACTTTTCAGTAACCTAAGTCCGAGTACCCAACGTGTTTCAGGTTCAAAGCCCTTTCATCAGGGGTATTTATATAGGAGAATTTAAATTTGAGATAAGGTGAATGGCGCAGCACTCACGTACACAAATATTCAGGCAGGAATAGAGTTACCACTGTCAGTGGATGGCGTATTTGAAGGTCTAGTTCAGCCTCCGGGTAAGTCTGTCATAGCCCACAGGTGATGCCGTGTCACTTCCCCCCTAGGCAAAGGGTGTACAGCTTAAAAAGCTCATACTGAGGTCTCTCAGTAAAAGCCAGGTCAGGCCTTTCCACAGTCCTTCATTGGAGGGGAAAATGGGAGATATATTAAGTGTTCTCTCACGTTCCTTATGCTGTATGTAGAGGTCCGTAGGGCGCACTGTCCACCCTGGAAGTGTTTGCTAATACCTGGTTTAATGATCATGGTATCACAGTGCTTGATTGGCCAGCTTGAAATATATCACTCTGTGTGTAATGAATCTATATAATATGAGTTTGAATTGAATTACTGAAATAATTTTTTCGATGATATTCAAATTTTTTTTTGTATGGGTGTGTGTGTGTATATGTATGTATGTGTGTGTATATATATATGTGTGTGTGTATATATATATATATATATATATATATATATATATATATATATATATACATATACATATACATAAAAGTTGCTATACTAAGCTTCAAGTTCTTTGAACTATGCTGGTTATCTTGCTTGAAATACACAGTTCTAACAAGTACCAATATAATGTCAGGAGTGAACAGAAAGCACAAGTGTCCTAATAGTAATATTTTCCAAGATGCAGTATGGTAATGCTATTTTTTTTGTTTTCGTGGGAGTTTTCATAATTTCAAATAAAACATTACCTTGAATGGGCTTATTAAATAACTCTCTTCAATTTGAGCTGAGACATTTAACATGAACATTTAACTAGATTACATTGTCTGCTGTTCCTACATCAGAATTCCTCAGCCTTGTCCTTGAGCAGAAGAACAGATTAAATAAGTGCTGTTATATCCAAGTATTTAAATTTACTTGTGCCTAATTAAAAATATGTGTTAGTTGGTCTTTTCAGGTTATTTAAGGTATGAGTTGTGCTAAAGGCAAATCTCAGATAGGAAAATTGGCTGTACTGATATCTGTATTAAGTCCATTTCTATCACTGCATCAACCTTTCCTGATTTATTAAAGCGGAACTTCCCCCAAAGGGGAAGTTGAGCTTTGAGGCCTCCTTTCCCGCTCCTCATTAACAAATGCCAGAAGAGGGACCATTCACAATGTGCAGCGTGGCTCGCTCATGTGCAGTTGGCAGTCGGCTGTGAAGCCACAAGCTATCACAGCTGGGTGCTCAGTTGGTCCCACGGTCAGGGACCAAAGACCGGTGGAACAAAGGGCTTAGATGAGCGCTGCACAGGGTCCTGGGACAGGTGAGTGTCTGTTTTCTAAAAGTCAGCAGCTACGACCGTTAGTACGCTCCTTTTGACAATTGTTGTCCAACAAAAGTTGGATGACATGCTAGTAAATTTTCCGCAGACAGAGGTTGGTTGTCAGATTTTCTGATGGTCAGTACACAAGTTCGTCACACAAGTTGAATGTACAAACATGCATGCTCGGAATCAATGCTCACCAAACACAAAATTAGCAGAAGGGGCCCAAAGGGTGGTGCTCAAGAGCTGAAATTCCTCGTAGTACATCACTACGTTTGTGTTTGTTGGCCGACAATTGTGTACCGTTAGTAGGCAAGACCACGCCCTTTTGACAAAAATCAGACGCTCGGTTGGCCAACAATCACATCGTGTGTACGAGGCTTTACTTTTCAGTGTTGGAGATGTAATATTGCAACAACATTGTATGTCTTATATGACTTTCTAGATAAGATAATGAGATTTTGCTCTGTGTAGTCCAGCTGGCACATTAGAGTGGTTACAGGAGCATTTCTTATGATATTTCTCCCCAAGGTTTAGACGCTGCACATCAAAGGTTATTTGATGCTTATATGTTTTGATGCAAACAATTTATTTGATCTATAGACCAACTAGTTTTCCAAACAGAAGTATTGTGTAGTAGCAGGATAGATGTGATATTCTTTCATCTTGGATAACCTTTAGTATTAAAAAAAAAATCATACATAACTATTTTATCTTGATTAATCACTGTGCGGTTTTTGTCGCATACATTTAGCAAATTTTGATGGAACAGAAAAAGCAGTCAAATATACCCAATACAAAGAAGTGGTATACATGGGATTAGAGTTGGTACCAAAGTTCTGACTTTAATCTCTTTAAACATTTTGTGGCCTCCTCCTGTTAGCCCACACAGCAAAGTCTGATGTTTTCCTGCCAATTTACCCTTCAGTCCTTTGTAAATGAAAATAATGGAGTGTCCAAAGATACTTAAAGTGGATGTAAACCCGAAAATATTTTTTTTTACTTAAGACTTTCACCTTGTACAGTATAGCATTTCATGTCATCTGTGCCCAGTCTTGCCACGAAGAGTTAATCCAGCTCTGAGTAATCCTCTTATCTTTTTTCAGTGAGATAAAAACTGTCAGACAGGTGATTTACATATCTCATGCACCAGTGTGAGATAGACATTCTGTGTACTTCAGATCTCCCCTCCTTTCTTGTCCAGTGCTCCCAGGATTGGGATTGCTCCACACCTCAGCATGATTGGGCATGCTGAAGTCATGTGGTGACTTTCCTGGGTTTTGACTGGATGTTAGTGATCATGGGGCATAATCCACAAGACCAGCAGAAGTTCAGTGTAAGAAATATCGATGCCTGGCCAAGGTGGAGTGTAGAGGTGGGCGGGGAGTCTACTAACATCATGACTTTGCCCACCGAGCTCCAGACAACAGACCTGCCCACAGAATCTGCAGTTTTTTGGGTCTCATAACAGACAGAGGGGAGACATTTGACAGGTAAGGATACATGCAGGAGGCATGTATATCCTTATAGATAACCCCTATGGCAGTAGTTTAGAAAATATTGAGAGTTTACATCCTTTTTAAGATGCCCAGAAAGCAAATGCATGCCTGCTACAATATATTTCATATACATTTCATGTTTAAAAAAAATCTGTACATTTACACATACACTCAATGGCCACTATATTAGGTACAGCTGTTCATTTGCTTGGTAACACAAATTACTAATCAGTTAATCACATGGCAGCAACTCAATGCATTTAGGCATCTAGACGTGATGAAGACAACTTGCTGAAGTTAAAAACAAGCATCAGAATGGGGAAGAAAGGGGATTTAAGTGACTTTGAACGTGGCATGGTTGTTGGCGCCAGACGGGCTGGTCTGAGTATTTCAAAAACTGCTAATCTACTGGGATTTTCACGCACAACCATCTCTAGTGTTTACAGAGAATGGTCCAAAAAAGAGAAAATATCCTGTGAGTGGCAGTTGTGTGAACGAAAATGCCTTGTAATGGTGTGGGGATATTTTCTTGTCACACTTTGGGCCTCTTAGTACCAATTGAGCATCGTTTAAATGCCACTGCCTACCTGAGTATTGTTGCTGACCATGTCCATCCCTTTATGACTACAGTGCACCCATCTTCTGATGTCTACTTCCAGCAGGATAATGTACCATGACACAAAGTTCAAATCATCTCAAACTGGTTTCTTGAACATGACAATGAGTTCACTGTACTCCAATGGCCTCCTCAGTCACCAGATCACAATCCAAAGGAGCACCTTTGGGGTGTGGCGGAAAGGGAGATTTGCATCATGGATGTGCAGCTGACAAATCTGCAGCAACTGCGTAATGCTATCATGTTAGTATAGACCAAAATCTCTGAGGAATGTTTCCAAAACCTTGCTAAACCTATGCTACAAAGAAATAAGGCAGTTCTGAAGGCAAAAAGTGAATATCTTGTACATTATTAGAGATTAGGCTCCATTCACACTTGTAAAATTCCAAAGTTGCATGACTTTGGAGTGCAACGTTGACTCAACTTTGGATGGGTGTGACATGCCGCGTACACACGAGCGGACTTTACGGCAGACTTTGCCCGGCGGACGGGATTTGGTCAGACAATTCGATCGTGTGTGGGCTCCAGCGGACTTTGTTTTCTCAAAAGTTGGACGGACTTAGATTTGAAACATGTTTTAAATTAATCCGTCGAAATCGAGTCCGGTCGAAAAGTCCGCCGTCTGTATGCTAGTTCGACGGACATAAAGCCACGCTAGGGCAGCTATTGGCTACTGGCTATGAACTTCCTTGTTTTAGTCCAGTCGTACGTCATCACGTACGAATTCGACGGACTTTGGTGGATTGTGTATAGGCAAGTCCGTTCATTCAGAAAGTCCGTCGTAAAGTACGTCAAAGTCTGCCGTAAAGTCCGACCGTGTGTACGCGGCATTAGATGTGACTTGTCCCTCTGCAAAGTCGGACCCACTATTGCATGTAAAACATTTAGGTGCAACTTTTGAGGGTTAACATTAAAGTCTATGGCCTTAAAGTTGCATGAAAGTTGGACCGAAGTAGTGCATGAACTACTTTGAAGTTGCTCATATATAAATGATTATCATCGGAAAACATGGGGTACAACTTGTCATGGGGCTTTGATGTTCTTGGAGGTACTCCTATTTAAAAGCATAGTACGAAAGACAGCAGGACAATGTCTGGAGTACATCAGATCTTCTATTGATAGAACTTCACCTGGGAGTGGAAAATGTACTTTAGAATTGCTTTAATGATTACTCCATACATTTGCATTGTTGTGGGAAAAGTTCTTCATGTGCTTTAAAAGTGATTTGGGTGTGGAAAAATGATCTTCTAAGTTTGTAGTCATTTCTACTATGACAGTCAAGACCTTTCTGTTTAGTCTGGATAGTAAGCTATGCCTTTTTTTCTTACATATAGAATAGTAAACATAGTTATAGACAATTAGTTGCCAACTTGCCACTATTTATTGTGCTACATTGAATGTCTATTTGAATAAGATGCACTTTGTATACAAGCTTATCTTTGCAGACACAGTCGTTTTTTTTATTCCTTATTCTATGTGCACCATTGTCATTGACAAAACTGTTCAATGCCGTTTTTCATATCTTATCCGTATGCTTACAAATCCGTTATCAAGTGTTTGAGTGATCCATCATAATTTCTCCCATGAATCATGGCTACATCATTGTTTATCAGAAGAAGTGAGATGACTCGCACGATGAATAGTATAATGGCATGTCACATGAATTGATGGTATTGATGTTGCTGTTAGAACAAGCCCGAAACACCTTTTCTGTTAGTTTTATGTGTTAATTTCATTGCTTTTAAGTAAACGATACCAATCCAACCACCACCCAACCAAATCAATCAGTCTATTCTGACTGATAGAAAACTCTACTTAAATGCCTGCAAGTAGTTTATATTGTGAGGCTAGGAGGCAGTTCAGATTTTTTCATTTGGGAACACTTTAGGCAAAGAACATCATTTAGGGCTCATCTACACCGTTCTTCGACCTACCTGATACTCTTCAGAGGGATTTATAGCTGAACTCCAGGCAGATATAAAAGGCAGAAATGACTGCAGCTTTGTAATCAATAATACGTCATTATAGCAGGACTATAGTTTAAAATTAACATACTGCAAGCAGGCAAGCTCTTTGTTGCAAAACAGACATGTAATGTCTTTTCTGCAATATAATAAACCTTCCTGCCTGATTGTGGTCTTCTGTAGAATGCGCAGCTCAGTTTACATTCTGGCACAGTACCTGTGTGCCTGGATGACTGAACTCCTTTGCATGCCAGGAGTGATGTGAACCTGCATCGGCCAATCAAGTTGGCTGAAGACCGGCACCTGGAAGAGGCCAGGGAGAAGATGCCAGGAACTTTGTGGACATCGAACTGTTGATGCAGATGTAAGCTTCCATTTTATTTCTAGTTATGCTCTAATTTTTTTTATTAATACCGCAAACAGTGTAAGTAATTGAATTTGAGAATTTGGCTTGACTCTTGAAGTCTACTGTACAGTCTGTACAAGAGGGCTAAAGGTGGGGTAGGGGTAGAAGCCGCAAAAGGAGCTATTCAGTGGTGCTGCTGTGCTAGGAACATGCTGTGATAGGAGTTAGGAGTAGAGCGACCTATGAGCTCATCAATGTTCTGCTCTCCTTTCACTGTCCAGCAACCAGGGGAGATGGGGTGGGGACCTGTAACAAAAAAGTAAAGCTGCAGCAGAGAAAGATCAGGGCTCTTGTGCTTGTCTGTGTAAATCTCAAAACTGGGTGGATACTAATTCAAATCATTTGTATTCAATATCAATTTGTAGCTTTTTGTATGGAATTTAGCTCAGGAAAAAAATGCATGTTTTTTTTTTTTTTTTTTTTTTTTTCAGAGCATTGCAAATAAATCACTGTATATCCAATCTGATATACACTATATTGTCAAAAGTATTGGGCCGCCTGCCTTTACACGCACATGAACTTTAATGGCATCCCATGCTTAGTCTGTAAGGTTCAATATTGAGTTGGTCCACCCTTTGCAGCTATAACAGCTTCAACTTTTCTAGGAAGGCTGCCCAGAAGGTTTAGGAGTGTGTCTATGGGAATGTTTGACCATTCTTCCAGAAGCACATTTGTGAGGTTATGTTGGACGAGAAGGTCTGGCTCGCAGTCTTCACTCTAATTCATCCCAAAGGTGTTCTATCAGGTTGAGGTCAGGACTATATGCAGGCCAGTCAAGTTCCTCCACTCCAAACTCACTCATCCATGTTTTTATGGACCTTGTTTTGTGCACTGGTGCACAGTCATGTTGAAACAGGAAGGGGCCATCTCCAAACTGTTCCCACAAAGTCAGGGGCATGAAATTGCCCACAATGTCTTAATATGCTGACACCTTAAGAGTTCCCTTCACTGGAACTAAGGGGCCAAGCCCAACCCCTGAAAAACAACTCCGCACCATAATCCCACCTCCACCAAATGATTTGGAGGGGTGGCCCAGTACTTTTGGCAATATAGTGTGGATGAGGTGGAGGAAATTGACTGGCCTGCACAGTCCTGGCCTCAACCCGATAAAACACCTTTGGGATGAATTAGAGCAGAGACTGAGCTAGGCCTTCTCGTACACCTCAGTGCCTGACTTCACAAATGCGCTCCTGGAAGAATGATCAAACATTCCCATAGACACACTCCTAAACCTTGCAGACAGCCTTCCCAGAAGGCTTGATAAAGGAGGCAGGGCCTCTGAAACGCATTGTACACACCCCTTTACTTCCCAATGCCTGCTCTCTTGGTCCTAGATGCCGCTGTCTTTACATCCCTTTAGCGGATCCAGAATCTTGTGCATTGTTTGCAGTGCTTGTTCACTGGCTGTGCTGCACTCGGCTCTCCTCTGTTTCAAGCTCAAGCAGAACTTTGTTTACTTGAATGTAAGTGTTTACTTATGTTGTGAAATAAATGGATACATGCTTTTATTAATGTGCGCTGTGGCCACTTTCATGTTTTCTGCATACCCACAATGATCTTCCTAGATCTGATGAACACTGCTGCACTGTAATTCAAGCTCTGACTCAACTTTCCACCCATCCCTCCGCTCATCCATCCCTGCAGGATATCCTGCTCCCCTGCCCTCCTGGTTGATAAGGCTGCTATCTATTTCAACAAAGCTGTTCATCCAGCTGGATCCCTGACCTTTTACCTGCACCTGACTCTTCAGCTTCATCAGTCCTGGAGTCTCTTATCATTATATCTCATCATTTTGCACACATACCATTATTCTCATCATTGTTATTATCTATGAGAAATAATTTCTGATATGTCTGATCTCATGAGCGCAGAGAGAATACATTTTCTTTTTAGCCTTCCCAGAAGAGTTGCAGCTGTTATATGCTAAGTTTTTTTTCTGTACAAAAAGACCACTATCCTCAAAATTGTTGTATTCCTAGAACTGTATGTAGGTAATACATATACAGTTTTAGTATTCAGTTTATGGCTGCCTTAATTTCTCTTATCTTTATTTTTATATTTTTCCACATTTAGGGCCTTTGTCAATGGGCTTTGAGCTTGTATCTATGGGTAAATGCAGCTTGCTTTTGACCTCCGTGGGAGATGCTTCTGGGATCTTTTAGACATCATGTTAGGCGCATTTGACTTGCATGTGACCTTCTTCTGAACTGCATTTGACCTTCTTTAGCATTCCCATAAACTTGTATAGGAAGAGAAACAAAAGCCCCATGGCACGGGCCCATACATGCAGACTAAGCTGAGCAACAACAGTTGGAGGTGTTAGGACAAACTGTAGAGACATGAGGGGGCCTACCCCATTTATGAAATATTATCTAAGCACATCTATCTGTAGTGTTTACTTATCTCTCTCCAAAGCTCTAAGTGCTGTGACTTTCTGCAGCTCTGTTCCTCTGTTATCAGCATGAATTACTTCTGACAAGCTCTCTGACACATGAGATAACAACAGCTGAACATTTGTGTCAGGGAGTGAGCTTAGAGATAGAAAAGCAGAGAGCTTGTCTATTCATAATTCAGCTCTGCATGTTACTTCGTTCTTCTGCCTATGTGAAGTGGGGGTGTGTCCCTTTCCTCCAATTAGCTCTCATACAGTGTAAGCCCAGACTCCCCACCTACTGCTGAAAGAGGAAACACGATTTCTAACACGGTCTGCACTTTCCAAAGAACGTAGAAAGAGAAAGACAGCAGATATTTATGTAAAACTTATGTAGGTGGATTTGTTTCATCCCTGTATCATCTGAGACTGTTCACTTCACTGGGTATAGGAGAGGGTCTGCATCCACTTTAATGGTGATCCATTATAGGTTGGACTTGATGGACTTGTGTCTTTTTTCGACCTCATTTACTATGTAACTATGTAAGCACCCCAGCAAGGTTATCTTTTACCCTTTTCCTTCTTGGGAAATAAAAACCCCCAAAAACAATTGATAATAGTTTGCCTCTGTGGGCAATGATATGATAAGACTATTTTCTGGTTTGATTTTTGTCCCAACATATATGAAAGTGGACTGTGTGTTCACATGAACTGCAGTGCAACATTTTTTGTTCCATTCATAAATCGGGACACCCCAGGAGCATGATGAGCCATCAACTATATTCCATGGGTTCCTTTAGGGGTTAATCTATCAATATGGAGTAGATTTTGGTCCATTGGGTCACCCACCAACAGCTTATCCTTTACAGGGCCTCTGGTGATGGGAGCGCACAGCTGCAATCCATAAATCTATAATGGCTATAAGAAACAAATCTATCTACAGCTAAATCTAAGCATGTGTGTATGTAAATGCAGTCTGTGGTCATAGAACAAAATGCAATTACATGTCTAAGGAATGTGCAGGTTTGTTTAGTGACTGTAAAAGAAAGCTCAGCAATAGTAGCCAGAGCGAACGCATATATATATGCAGCACATAATATAGCCAAGCACAGCTATTTGCATCAAGACATCAATATGTGGAAATTGTGTTTCACTGGGGATGCACGTCTTGTTGTAAAATATGTCTCTTAGCATTTATCCAGGCTTGAGAACTAAATGTATTGAGTGTTGTGGAGTGGAATGCATCTTACCTCAGGATAATAATTTTCACCATGATTAGAGGTGTATAGCTTTGTCTCTTCATGTTTGTGTATCACAGGCTCAGGACGGAATACACTTTCACAACAAGCCTATTTCTTTCTCTTTCCTTCAGTATTGATTTGAAGCCGTTGCATGTCGAGTAACACACATAACAGTATCTTGCAATTCCTATTTGTATGCCAATTAGGCTTTTGTAATTTAAATGTTGCCTTACTGATATGGAAGCTTTCCCTGGTTAGCTGGAATATTCTCATCCGGCATTAGCGCTGTAATATAATGATTTATTAAGGCGGTGGAAGAAATATTGATCTCACTAATAGCTTCAACCCTGGCATATAACGCTTTACATTTTACTTAGCTTAAAGGGCCACATGTTTTATCTGCCGTTTTGTATGCAACTGACAATGAATATTTACATTCTGAGGAAGGATTAGTGTTCTTGGCAGTGCTGGAGGTAAGACATACACTAATTTAATAGGTACAGAGCTTTCATCATATCCAGACTGTTAAATGAGTATTTTCTATTGTAATACCTTCATGATAATGCTGTCAGTTCTAGCTTTCCCGGAAAAGAATCCGTCTACTTGTCACTGAGCCGCCTGTTGCAATGCAGTATGCACAGTATTTCTCATTTACTTTTCACCTTTTCTCTTATTTCATCCACTGTCTTACACAAGTTTATGTCTAAATGTTATTTATTTTTTAGTCTTAATTTTGGGATTAGGTTAGCTAATTTAAAAAAAAATTAATGCTTTTTGTATGTTTTAAAAAGAAAAAAATTTTTTAATGGTCATACGTGTTTTTTTTTTTTTTCTTTTTTTATTCCTGAATTTACATAGAGTAGCTGAAATCCGAACAGTCTATTAACTTAATTGTCTGTCTCCTCTGCATTTTACTGCATTAAAATGCATTTCAAGTACAAATCATATTCATTGCTAGAGAGCTAGTTCACCTCCATAAATTCAGCTCACCGCTTTTCTCTAAATAAGACCTGTTTTTGTGCATTAACGTGTTAAGCAAGACTCGATGTCTTAATTGGTAAACACAAGAAAATGTGTCCTGTATTTGTGCATTTATAGCGCATCTGCATGATGGAAAATTTCTGTTCTGAGATGATCTTCCATCACTTCATCGCGCATCAACAAGAATATTTGTTAAAAATGCACGAAAAAAAGAAATCATATTATGATCATTAATATGCAGCTAAGATGATACTTGGTGCTTTCTACAGATAAGCAGGAACCTAGTTTACTTTAATTTTTCAATAGTTTTTTTTTAAGGATAAGTTCAACTTAAAAAAAAAACAAAATGTATTTTCTGCATTTCTATTTTTTTCTTAGGATCCTGCAGATCATTGCACCTGTGATCAGCAGATCAAGGGTGCAGTGTCAGGCTCCTGCAGATGCTATCTACAGCTTTCTCCCCATACCTCTGTATGGGTATTTTGTTTGAAAGCTGTAGGGAGTGCTGATGAACGAGAGAGCTCACCAGTGTAAACGGAACTTGTAGTTCATTCACTCACTGATTCCTGTGATTTCAGCTGTGCTGTTTCTAGATTGTGACAGCAGTGCATACCCCTGCTCCTAGGTGCGGGGACTGGTGTATAGTAACATGTTACATGTTATATAGGCATAACATGTTACTAAAGGTGAACTTCGCCTTTAAAGAGGAGGCTAAGTCAACAGCTAAAAATCCTGTAGCTGCTGACTTTTAATAAAAGGACACTTACCTGTCCAGGAATCCAGTGGATCCAGTACTGTCCTCACCCGGGTTATTATTATTATTATTATTATTATTATTATTATACTGGATTTATAGTTTGCACAGCGCTTTACAACATGAGGGCAGACAGTACAGTTACAATACAATTCAATACAGGAGGAATCAGAGGGCCCTGCTCGTTAGAGCTTACAATCTAGAAGGGAGGGTCAAGTGAAACAAAATGTAATAACTGTGAGGGATGAACTGATGGAGAAAATAAAAATGCAGGTGTTAGGTGTGGGTAGGATAGGCTTCCCTGAAGATGAGGGTTTTCAGGGATCGTCTAAAATAGAGTCAGAGATAACAGGTTGGGGTAAGGAGTTCCATAGGATTGGAGAGGCTCTGGAAAAGTCCTGGAGGCAAGCAAAGGAGGAGGTGACGAGGGGAGGGAGCTATAGAGCAGGAGGTTTTTAGAGGAATGAAGAGAACGATTAGGTTGGTATTTTGAGATTAGGCTAGTGATGTAGGTGGGGGCTAAATTGTGGATGGCTTTGTAAGTTGTTAGTATTTTGAATGTAATTTGTTGGGTAAGCGGGAGCCAGTGGAGGGATTGACAGAGAGGAGTAGCAGACACAGAACGATTGGTAAGGTGGATGAGTCTGGCAGCAGCATTCATGCTAGATTGAAGGGGGGATAGCCTATATAGAGGCAAGCCAATGAGTAGGCAGTAGTTGAGGCGAGAGATGACCAGGGAGTGAATTAAGAGCTTAAAGGAGAGTTCAGAGTCCAGAACTACACCTAGGACCTTGGCATGCGGGGATGGGCTGATAGTTGTGCCATCAATTTTGACAGAGAGATCAGGGGAAGGTGCACGTGGTGGAGGGAAAATTATAAGTTTGGTTTTGGATAGATTGAGTTTGAGGAAGTGGTGTGACATCCAGACTCATATATCTGTTAGTAAATTAGCTATCATATGACCCAGAGAGGAGGTGTGGATTGAAAATAGGAGAGGCCCAAGAACAGAAACTTGGGGGACCCCAACAGAGAAAGCAAGCAGAAAGGTCCAGGAGTAGAAATACAGAATAGTGTCCATAGGTTTTGGTCCTTAGTAGATCGTTTGTTAGTTTTAGAAGAGCAGCTTCTGTGGAGTGTTGAGGACGAAATCCAGACTGAAGGGGATCAAGAAGACTATTCTTGGCAAGGTTGTTGCTCAGTAAGTTGTAGAGCCGACGTTCAAGGAGTTTGAATAAAAAGGGGAGCAAGGAGATGGGGCGTAGGTTAAAGTGGTTGGAAACCCTAAAAACAAAATCCAAAAAACAAACAAACCTGCAAGTCAAAGGCATAATGAGCTAGTATAAATAGCATACTAGCTCATTATGAATTACTTACCTGAGATCGAAGTCCCCACAGTGGTCCTCGTTCACTGCTCCAGCGGCCGACAACCCTACCAGGGGGGTTACTTCCGGGTATTGCGGCTCCGGCGCAGTGATTGGCCGGAGCCGCAATTACGTCACTCCCTCACATGCACGCGGGAGCCGCCGGTAGCGGCACAGTCTAACTGAGGCAACGGCATGTACGTGCCATTGCTTCAGTTTGCTGAAGTGAGCATGTGCCGATGACATCGGCACATGCAAATACAGGGATATCTCCTAAACCATTAAGGTTTAGGAGATATCCAGTGTAGCTACAGGTAAGCCTAATTATAGGCTTGCCTGTAGTAAAAAGTGGTTGTAAAGGGTTTACAACCACTTTAAGATTAGCAGGGTCCAGTGAAGGCTTTTAAAGTATGGGGCTAACTAGTGCGTGTTTTAGAGAGTTGGGGAAGATGCCAGAAGCGAGGGAGAGATTGAAGATGTGGGTTAGAGAGTGTAGAGTAGAGTCGAGTCAGAGGTTGAACGTAGCATTTGTGGGGGAACGGGATCCAAAAGGCAGGTGGTTAGATAGACGTTGGCAAGTAATTTAGCAACCTCATCTATAGTGGTGGGGTTGAATGAGGGAAGTAATGATTGTACCTGTAGGCATGAAGTGTAAAGCGTGGAAGGTATCTGAACAGCAGGGATCTCCTCACTAATTGTTTCAATCTTCTGTTTGAAGTGATTCCACCGCCTGTGAAAGGGAATTCCACATCCTTGCCGCTCTTACAGTAAAGAACCCTCTACGTAGTTTAAGGTTAAACCTCTTTTCTTCTAATTTTAATGAGTGGCCACGTGTCTTGTTAAACTCCCTTCTGCGAAAAGGTTTTATCCCTAAAACATCTTTCATTTGATTGCAATACCCATATACAACTGGAGGGGATCATTTGCATGACTACATCCCATGTTAGAAATTCTTCCCAGGATGTCCTCCAGCCAGAAACAGGCAGAGCCTTTCATGATGCATTTCATGAATGGGCTAATTTTCTGGGCTAAATTGCCCTGATTCACTGCTCTTTACTGTAAAAAGTGGGCAGGAGTTTTACCAGCCACAGTAGTAGCAGCTGGTGTTCTGGTTCTGTTAGGTTTTTTAAAATATTTTTTGCATATTATCAGCATGCCCACAAACAGTACTTGTGCCCAGAGGAAAACAAGTATATTAGGTGCTAAAGAATATAAGAACACTGGACCTGGTTTTCTAAAAATGTTTATATTGCTTAAAGAGGAGCTTCACTCTCCCAATAAAAATGTAATTTTTTTCCCCCCACTTACCTTTGGGGCTTTGTGCTTACAGGGCCAGCCGATCCAGTTTTGCGTTCTTCTCTGGCACTGCTGGACTACACCAGGTTTTGTCCGGCACTACCATCTTCCTTTTTACAGCACAGGGACATGACTGACAACGATCTCGTGCTGTGTCTGTTTACATATTGTTCTATGAATGGAGGAAAATAATGCATATCACTACTTTCCTCCATTCATAGAACAATATATATGAAGACAAGGTACCACTGTTTACATATTGTTCTGTGAATGGGGAAGTAAAGCCCACTGGGATATGTCACATTGAGGAGGATGCAGGAGGAAACTAAAACATCATTGCCTATATGATAATAAAGGCAGGGGTGAACTGCAAAAAAATAAAATATGATTTGTGAGTGATTTTTGCTAGGAAGTGCCTTAAAATACAATTTCTTTTGATGGAAATGCTTTATGATGAGCCATTATGTTCTACCGAGATGCTGGTTGTACCCAAGTCGATCGATGGAGCGACTTGGGTGCAATCAGCCTGCTCATACATGGCACAGTTGTATTTGTACTCACTGCACAACTGCTGTAGTAGGAAAGTGGAGATAATGAAAACAGAGGTTGTTAGTACAATTCTCCATTTGACCGCATACCAATGACTTCAGATGGCCATTTCTTGAAAGTCTCATAAAAAAAAAAATCTGAAAGTAGAATAAAATAGCGTTCAATGTAAGTCTGTGTTCTATGATTATTCTTTGCCTTCTTTTGAGATCCTTTTTTCTAACATTCGTTTTTTTTTGTATTAGGATAAGTAAACATTTGGATTATGAAGACGGTGAAGACAAACTTCCGAAACAGGTACTGTACTTCTATTTCCAACAAGCATCCATATAATATTGTTTTGTACTTACTGCTAGGAGATACAAAGCTTGTTACTCCCATTGAGGGAGGATAATATACACTGCACATTTCAGCAAATCATTGCCCAGTGGATTTTCTGGGACCCGCTGTGAAGAATTAGGCTTTGCCATTTGTTTCACCTTGACAGAATGTCTAGAGCTGTTTGCAGAAGAAAAAAAAAATATCTTTTTTTTTTTTTCCATTTCACTGTTTTGTTTAAGCTCTAAAATTAAGGTACGGAGCGTTCTTCAGTGCTGTAATCATTTGAAGGTTTGTTGCAAACCTTTCTCCCGTGGGATTAGTGAGCCCAGGGAAGGTCACATGATTTTCTTTTTCCTATAGAAATTGCATTACAAGGCACAATATTAAATTGTTTTCATCATCATTTTTAATGTATTCAGTGCTTTTATCAAAATGTTTTCACTGGAGTCTATTTTTGGTCTTGCTCTAGTACATTTTTGCAAGTTCATGTGGCATTATTTAAAAGGAAAATGCTGACTTACATGTAGAAACCTGTAGCATTATTAAATTCTCATTGTGGTTTTTTTTCACTTGTGGGCCTTTTTATTTTTATTTTTTTACAGTATTGATGTTATTGCCCCATGTTTTATGGATGAATACATTTTGTGTATATTTAACTGGATTAGAACATTACAGGTGCAGCGTGTATACATTTTTATGTAAATATTTGATGTGCCTACTACCACAAGGAGGCAGTAGTATCGTGAGATCATTATTATTCTATTATTCAGCATAATCTAGAGTTGTAAAGCTGTTGAGATAAGATACCTCTATGATTCACATGTGCCCAGGGTGTTAACTGGCCATATTGTCATGGCATTTAGCCAATCTGCAAATCAGAATTGGTTAATTTTACCAAGACACATATAAGTGGTGCTGGAGCTCACAGCAGCCATTTGTCTTATAAAATGAAAGCAATAACTCAGTTAGATGCTAGGGCCACTCATCATTGTGGTTTTAATAGAGTGCCACTAAGTCTAGTTAATAGATTCTTCAGGAGGTATTGCTACTATGACTCACCCTTGCTATTTCTGTGATTAGTAGCAGTCCATCCTTCCATGCCTTACGATGCACTAACAGCAGCTTTGTTAAAGTCCAACTCCAGGCTATGCAACAAAACAGTAACTTCGCCCTGGGACTTTGAGTGAGGTCAGCACAGTTTAGCCAATAGACGTAACAGTAAATACAGTATGAAAATGTATTCAAGTAGAGATAATACATGCATTAATGTCGCCAACAAATGCCAATTCATAAGGGATATATATAAATGAAATAATGGTACATATATAAAATATAACAATCATCTAACACACAGGCATCTAGTGTACCAACGCATTTCGTGAGACCCAGCTCACTCTTCAGGGGTGGATGCGTGTAAAATGTACCTAGGATGAAAAAATACAAATTGGATGTATAGCGTAATGTAAATAGTATAGGCACATGGTAAGAGGGGCCTTGATACAGGCAACCCCATACTCACCACTAGACAAGACTAAAACAGTGGATGTACAGCTCCCAGAAGGCGGCAGCAGACAAGACACCACCAAGGGCCACACGGAGGGCAAGCACGGCATGGAACAAAATTGTGTATCCCTAGGGGGTCTCAATTTGTCCATAGAGCGGGAAGGATTGCTTGGTCATGTGACCACTGAGATTGGCTGTCAAAGTGGTCACATGAATCGGAGCCTATCCCGCCAGTTCCCTAGCATTAATACAGATCAAATGCTGACTTTGACAGCTCAATATCCGTGCTGGGTGAGCACAGTGAGCACGCTCTCAGCAGAGAAATCGCTGCTGCCCACAGATACATATGTGGGCATTAAAGCCCACCTTCTTTGCCGCTGCACATATGTTAGGTGGGCGGCAAGAGGTCAAGAACATGTAACGCATTTGTTGGTACACCGTTTTACTAAGAAATTGCATTTTATTTTCCAATATTAGAGTGACAAATGTGAAGAAATTATATATATATATATATATATATATATATATATATATATATATATATATATATATATATATATATATATATAATTCTTCACATTTGTCACATATATATATGTACATTCTTTATTTTAATTAATTTTTTATACTGTTATTGTATCTTCCAATTAGAACTTATTATTGATAGTTATTGCCAGAACCAGTGTCCTGATTGGACAGTATTTTATCTGGATTAGTGTTGGCCGCAACTGAAACATTTAAGATTTCCCCTTGCAATGGACACAAGGTTAAATAGTGTTTGTAGATTTCCCCAGCGAGGACACATACGCCAATAAAAGCGTGATCAAGGTCTAACACTTCCCCACCTTATCAAAACAAAAAAGTCTGGAGTTAGTGATAACCTGTACAATAATCGTTGTAAACTGATTTTTATTAACTATTATGACATGTTGGAGGGTGTAAAGGGGAGGGTACAAAAAGAGTACTTAGAAAGCTATAATACTTTTGGTAGATAATTATTTAGTATTGCACAATGTTTAACAATATTTTTTACAAGGGTTATTAGAGGATAAAGATAAGATGGGAAATAAATTGAATTCTTCAAACTAGCTACCTGCGGAGTTCTCTTTTCAAAGACATACAGTATGAGCTATCAGTAGCATAAAATGTGTCATCAGGTATCTCAGTTGTGAAAATTAGTCATTCTCAATTGATAGTTTTAAAGTACTCTTGCTGTTATTACAGTATGTGCCATCTTTAATTGGATTCTGTTATGCTCATATGTTCAAATTGTAACAAGCCAAATGTAGGTTTCCCCTTTCCGCTCGCTGTCTTGGATTGTCCTTGCTTGAATTCTGCTCATTAATCACATGCTGTAGTTTAAACTAATTTAACCAGTGCAGATCTATTATCCCCAAATAAATAATTCTCTTGTAGTTAGACCCAGATTATATCTAGCACTAACAATTATCTCCCACACTCCATGAGAAAAGCTGTGTGTCCTGACAGAGTGCAGCACAGATTGAGCAATAACTACATTCTTCACAGATGATTAAAAATTACATTTCTGAAATAGGATTGCTTTTATAAAAGTATGTGCTCTGGGAATCGCTGCAATAAGTCCTCTAGCACAATTGGGTTTTAAAGCGGGGTTCCACCCAAATTTTGAACAATATCTGTATGTATTCTCTTCCTTGCCTAGATGCTGGCATGCCGTTTAAAAAAATTTAAATCGCCGTAATTACCTTTTATTTTTCTATTCTTCTTTGCACTTCCTGGTTCTCCTCCCGTGGGAGTAGGCGTGTTTCTAGCCTCTCTGACTCCTGGGAGCTAGTCTCAGGCTTCCCAGGATGCCACTGAGCATGTGCGGGAACGAGCAGTGAATGCTGGGAGCACAGCATTCACCACATCCAGGAAATAAATGCTCGTGGGCTTCAAATGCCCACAATGAAGATGGAAACCGCCTGCAGTGAATAATATAAGTTATTCTTTCTGACGAAATCTGACACAGGCGGACATATTACACACAATACGTGAGTATGTAATGCTGAGAAGAAAAGTTTGTGAATGAACTAAAAAAAAACAAAACGATAGATAGGTGGACCCCCGCTTTAAAGAATATTCCCAAAAAGCAGTATATACCTCCTGAACAAATTAAGCCCTAGTGCTCTTTTTTTTTTGTTTGTTTGTTTGTTTAACTTTTAATGCAATCTGTACTTAAGAGATGCAGGTCAGGGTATATACAGTATTATGTATTGGTTGCTTAGACTAGTTGTCTGTTTGTCATAGCACCCCATTAAATTATCCTTTTCGTTTTGCAACTTTTGCTAAAAAAATGTTAGCAGAAATCTAGCTGCTACTGACAATATTAGTTTCACAAATAAATGAATTTGAAGGAACAACTGTTCTTGCCGGCACAATTAAAGGAAATATCAAATATGTCCGGGTAACAAAAAGAGTTCTTCCTTAAAGGATAAGTTTAGCTTTCATAACATGTTACATGTTACACCCATATTCAGGATGTAACAAGTTATGAATGCACCAGCCCCGCGACCCCCCCCCCCATCTTCTCTGTGACAGCAGACTGGGGATCTAATCCCTGTGTCTGCTGCCACGATTCAAAAAAGATGCGGACATGCGGGGCACCTCCCACCTGGCCACATCACTCATTCACAGTCCTCTGTGAATGGAAAACGACAAGGTCTGCCAGCCTTTCTGACTGTTGGCTTGTAGTTTTCAATGAACTATCACGGCGCTGTGAGCGCTTTGGTACTTCATTGAGCTTTCCTGTCAGAATGTATCGGCTTGCTCGTACGAACAAGCCGATACACTGGCAGATCTTTCTGGAGACCTGCACAGGATCTGCGATCTGCTGATTGCTGGTGCAATGCTTCACAGGCTCCCAAAACAACAAAAAAAATACATGCACGTTTTTTACCTGCAAAAACAAAGTGCATGTATTATTTTTTTGTCAAAAGGTGAACTTATCCTTTAAGGCACTTCCATTATAGTTGAAGACATTTTAAGGGAGTATAAAAAGACTTCATATGTGTGTATGTATATATATATATATATGTGTGTGTGTGTGTATGTGTATATGTGTATATATATATATATATATATATATATATATATATATATATATATATTTTTTTTTTTAAGTATATATGCCTTAGGGCATGCTCTGCTTCTCCATTTCTTAATGAATGACAAACTGGTTGCTTGGTTCATGTCATCCACACCAATTAAGTCATGCTCATATCTCCCAAAGGTGATCTTTAAGAGTGTAATACACTTAATGTCTTGGAGCTTTGGGTTTTACATACAGTATCCATGGCCTCAGCAAGCAATGTGACACATGGTCTGAAAATTGGATAAAAAGTACTGCTTTCGCCACGATCGTATGATAATCGGATCGTTAGTGCAGAGCTTTCGAGAGCCGATCATGACAGTTCATCTGATTATTATCCGATCAGGCAAACACAGTTCTCGTACAATACCGGATCGTACGATTTTCGTTTAATCAGTACAGTTGTCGTCCGAAAATACAATACAAATACATTACAACACATGACATCACTTCCAATTTTTTTTATTCTGTCGTACGAGAATTTTCGTTATTTTAGTAAACTCTTCAGGTTCGATATACGACTAGCATTGAAAAAAAAAAACGGACGATCTGTCGTCCGATTTTTGGATTATGTGTCCGGGACATTAGTTAGGGAACTTAGATTGTAAGCTCCTTGAGGGCAAGGACTGGTGTGAATGTATAATTAAAATATATGTAAAGTGCTGCGTAAATTGACGTCACTATAGAAGTACCTGTAATAAATAATAAATGGTGCTGTATTAAATGCTTGGAAGTGATCATTATCATGTGAATACATTTTACATGTTGGTAAATCTCTTTGGAACTGCTAGTTGAGGTTTCCCCTTTCTGTGAAGAAAAGGAAACAAAGCTGCTGTACCGCAGCCATCTGTCAGCCAAATGGTGAAAAAGATGGCAGCTTGCCCTGAAGGTGCAGAAGGCATTCGACGGCAAACACATGTCTCCGTGCCATGCTGGGATTGCATCACAATAGCTGGGCAGGGCTTTGTTTGCTGTTTATTGTGTGTAGAGTTATGCATTCTTTACCTGTTTAAAAGGCAAACGACTGCTGACCATGATGGCTGAGCTTACCTACTTATCAGCATTCATACAATGTAACTCTCAGAAAGCTGCATTTTTAATTGGCACACACCTGGCTAATTAGTATTCAGCATGATAGCTCCCAAGCATCCCAATCAAAACTAATATTTCCTGTTGGCAGGCACTGTTTGACACTGTAAATCAATAATACATTTGTTTCTAAGGCCCCTTTAGGAGAATTGTGTTAAAACGCAGTTAACCAAAAAATAAATAAATATATATATAGTATTTTGCATCTTACCAGTCCTTACATGAGGTGCCTGCATTAGTTATCTTTTTTTTACTTCCTGTCCTGGGGATCACACAGGGATCTGTCCCTTTGGCACCATACTGAAAAAAAGTGTTTTTATTATTGTCTAGATTCCCGGCAAAGAGATTTTTCTCATTTCCTGTCTTGGGGTCTACACAGGAAGTGAAGGAAAATCTCCCCAGTGGACAGAAAAACAAAACTAAAAACATGACATGTTTTGTCTTTTATACAAAACTAAAACTAAGAAGGAAAACTTTTGAGCTGGGATTTGGTTTAATTGGATTATCATGGTTAGAATGGGTGTCGTTATTTTTCAACAGTTCAGCTTCAAAGTAAGCCCGTCACAAACCTCGCCGACTCATAATTGGCATGCAAAAGCAAAGGTAGCCTTCCTTTAAAACCCACGTCAGTAGCTAAAATGATGTGCAAATCTTGACTTTTCTGGTTGAGATGTGCAAAGAATACCAGCTTCATATATCTCTGGATCTGCTGATCATTTTGACAAGCGCTTTTCAGTGAAGGTAACCTTTGCTGGTGTATTTTCTCATCACATGCTCAGTTTGGATTGCCAAAATTTGTGACAGGTTTGCTTGATTTTTTTTTTTTTTCCTAAAGTAATTTATTCTCTTTGAGGGGTTTCTGGTTCCAACTCGACAAGCTGGCTGAGCATCCTGATTTTCTTGTCCCACCTCACCTTGTCATTCATTTTCATGTTCCAAATAATAGTAGAATTGAATTTCATATTCAGAATAATGTATTTGTTAAAGGATTCAGAACACAGACATTGTATCCCTCATTTACATGTATGTCCCAAATAATATTGTACACTGGCAATAATCTGAACAAAAGCAATGCATGCTGATTTATTTATGAAATCATTTATTAGCCTTATTAACCATGCTTCTCATTTCCAATGGATAATGTAATCTCTTTTAAAAAGAGGAAAATCTATGGAATTCAGATGAGTAGCAAATTTACTTCCCAAGGCCAAGCTAGAATCCATTCAGTACAAAATGATGCTGTGATGTATATACTGTTCAGAAGTAGAGAATGTTTATTTAAAGTAGTATGAAGAAACTTGAATGCTGTGACCAGAAAGTTATAGAATCCTAGTGCTATATCTGAACATGCTCCCCTTATTTTGTACAAGATCCGAAAGGGCCCATTTACACTTTGCGTAGCGGAACTTTCATTCACGCTCGCACTTTTATTTCACGCAATTCTGCGTGTCGCACATAGGGCAGCTCATTCACTTTAATGGGCTGCTCTATACGTATTTGTCGTCCAAAGGAAGCTCATGCTCTTTTTTTGGGGGGGGGGCGGCAAACTTCACGCGATTTTTTTAAGGGCGTGTTTTGCTGCGATTACTGTGCATTTTTGTTGCACAACAATCACAGCAGAACCGAACCACATTTGGGGTGCCATTTAGAATGAATGGCACCCAAATGCTCGGCACACGTTTTGCAGTGATTGCCACGTGATTTGGAATCCAAATCGTCAAGTGTAAATGGGGCCATAAAGGTGTTATTCCATTCTTTTTGCAAATATAGTGGGGTTGAGATTTACTAAAACTGGAGCACTCAGAATCTGGTGCAGCTGTGCATGGTGGTAGCCAATCAGATTCTAACTTCAGCTTATTCAATTAAGCTTTGACAATAAAACTTGGAAGCTGATTGGTTTCTATGCAGAGCTGCACCAGATTTTGCATGCTGCAGTATTAGTTAATCAATCCCTATGTGCTGTAACAGACTCTCAGCAAGGATGCTCTCACTGCCTGGTTAGTAAGAGACCAACACCTGAGCAGGCACAGAACTAGGGCTATGCCACTTGCTTTGCTTTTACTGAGCAGACTGATTAAAGTGGCATGGCATTGTTTCTTATTGTCCAGGGAAAAATGATTGGACAGCATTCATAAGTTGGCATACTGTCTACAAAGCAGATATTGTTGGAATGTGGCAAAAACAAGTGGAAATCTGCTCAGCACAACTACAGTATATAAATAGGCAGAGCTGTGAGAAGTGACATTTTGCATGACAAAAATTGCAAAATCTTAAACTTGAAAGCTGTAAAAACATTCTCGTAAAGAGTGTTCCTAGTAGAAGAAGGTAAATATCAAGAAAGTAAAGCAGGGAATGCTGCTGTCAGCTATGCGCAGAGTAAGAGGATTAAGGCTTCTGCAAGACAAAGTCAAAGAGCTTGACGAAAATTTTCTGCTAGCCTCACAGTGCTTCTTCTGTTTGCCTTCATGGCGTATGAGCCGTCAGTTACTGAACTACTCATAACCAAGAAATGAAAAAAAAAAATGTAAATGGGGACTATAAGGTCAGGGCTGCACCAGATTTTGCACACTATAGTTTTAGTGAATCTCTTCCAGTGTGTCTTTTTTTTTTTTTTTTAAAGAAACACATAAACCACATTTTTAAAATTCAATAAATATATTACAGTATTTTGATTTGGGAGAGGAAATAGATGAGGCGGACTGAACAATTTGGTCCCTAAGGACGAATACAGGTATCATGAATGTTGCTCTTGTAGAGGCGGGTTTTAAGGTTCTTTCCCGATGGTATCTTGGCCTGGACCTTCTCTGCAAGATATTCCTGGGGTCTTCCCCTTTTTGCTTCCAGGGCTGTGGACAGGTGGGCACAATGTACCATACTTGGTGGACGTGTACCAAAGTCAAATTTTTCTGGATAAGAGTACATTCTTTGATTTATTCAGTAACAATGGTGAATATTCAAGTAAACCCTAAAGTTGCCCTTCTTATCGAACCTGTGGAGGGTATTCCTAGACATTCTCAAACCTTGATATTTTTGATGTTTCTTGTGGCGAAAATTGCCGTGGAATCTGCCTGGAAAAGCCCAATAGTGAATCAGTTATGGCAGTTATGAAACGTAAGCTGACATGGATCATGCTGAATGAGAAGCTGGTTAGCATTTCGAAAAATTCATCTTTGATGTTTGAGAGAGTCTGGAATGCTTGGATTCAGTGCCTCAAGCTTCCTGCGGTGTAGCACTGTGGCGGCAGATGGGTTTGGCCTTTGGATGGATTCTTTCTCTTTTCCATTCCTTCTTTATATCCCCCCCTCCCTTTTTTAATAATTCTTTGTTGTATTGTATATTACATTCTCAGTATTTACCTTGACTGTTTTGGCTGGCCAGTGGGATGTGGTTATACCGAGCTTTACCTTTACAGGTCCCATTCGTGGGCTTGACATATATTCTACTGGTCTTGTTTTTATGCTTATTACATTCTCCTGCTTACAGTTACATTCAATTGTATTATTTACTACCTGTGCCTTATCTGCATAGTACAGTTAGTACTATCTTCCACCTGTATTGTGGACCTATCACACTGTTTTGCTCTTCTAAGCAAAGACGCTTTCAATGTTTTTTGAGGTTGTTAAAAATTAATAAACATATTGAAAACGAAATTGATATAGTTTAATGTTACTGTAAAAGGGTGACGTCTAAGTGGCGCCCCAGGCAAACCGCTAACTATACAGCTAAAACATATATGATCTGCTTTACCTGACAAAATTATTTTCAACCAGTTTTGTGATTCTCTCGTCCAAGCAGATGGCAACCCTGTTTCCAAGTTTCATCGTCACAGCTTTATTTGTCACCTGCCTGCTTATTGTACATGTAGTCAGCTGTAGAGTGGTGCAGAAAGGTAGTGAAGAAAGCTGTAAAAAATAAAGAAGAAAACTAGAAAATAAAGGAGAATCATTTGCCTGTATTTGCAGTGCTGGGTGTTAGGTAGATCACAAGACTGTCTGAACTCAAGTAGAAAAACATGTACATTATGCTACATTTGTACCAAAAACTTGGGAATGCTAGCATTGTTAATAGGTTCCAAATGCAGATAGGGTACTAAGTGAGAATAATCCACACTTTAGTCAGCCACAGAACCTCTGTAATTCATGTGTGTTCAGTTTTAAAAGTAATGCCGTGTACACACGACCGGACTTTTCGACCGGACTGGTCCGACGGAACGAATCCGTCGAACAATCCGACCGTGTGTGGGCTTCGTCAGACCTTCAGCTGACCTTTTCTGTTGAAAATCAGACGGACTTTAGATTTGGAACATGTTTCAAATCTTTCCGACGGACTCGAGTCCGGTCGAAAAATCAGTTCGTCTGTATCCTAGTCCGACAGACAAAAAAGGACTCAAGAGCAGCTATTGGCTACTGGCTATGAACTTCCTTGTTCTAGTCCGGTCGTACTTCATCACGTTCAAACGAACGGACTTTCGAACAGACTTTAGTCCATTCGTCTGTGGGCAAGTCTGGTCGTTCCAAAGTCTGTCGTAACTCCGTCGGAAAGACCGTCGGACCTTTGATGCTGAAAAGTCCACTCGTGTGTACACGGCATTAGAGGTGGCAAGCCTTGACCCACAGTGACATATATATAATCACTCATTTCGCCAGCTCTTACATTCTTCTGGAGGTGAGTGGCTTCTGTCAATTCCAACTGGAAATTTAAAAAAAATCTAATAAAATAAATAAAATGCTCCAAAATAAATGTGGCATTGCTGGAGGGAATGCCAAACTAGGTATGTATGTATATAAATATTAATCAGTATTCTGCAATCCATCAGTAAATATCTTACAAAAGATACACAGTTATGTCTAATTTCATCTTGTACACCCTGCATCAAGTGCCTGATTGAGTACTTTTTTGTTTTTAACTCCTTGACACTGACCGTACTCAGAAATGAGGCTTCACTGGACTTGGCATTTTTACGTGGGGCCGCATATATGCATATCTCCGATTGCATAAATGAATCTCCCAGCACAGAGGCCAGGGTACTAACGATACCAACATCACCTGATAGCTATGATAGCTTTTGATTGACTACCACGGTGATCAGTCACTGTGAAGCCGGCTCCTGTGTTTCTCTCTATGTGAATGGAGAGGAAAGATACAGTACATTGTATCGCTCTCTCTTCTTGCATGGAGCGCTAGAGAAAAAAACAGCTGTGTGCAAAAAAAATAAAAATAAAAAAATTAAATAGAAAATAAAGAAAAAATACCTAGATCAATGTTAGTATTTGGATCAAGTAAGGGTCAAAGGTCAGGGTCAGTATATGTTGACCAAGATTTGAAAAAACCTATTAAATTAGTATCAATGTCAGTATGTTTTAGCTAGGAAAAAAAAAAAATTCTGGGCCCTACTATGGGTACAAACAACAAATAACATACACATATGTGGTATCGCTGCAATCGTTCAGAGCAGGAGAATTTTTTTTGGGCTGTTCTTTGGTGGTAGGTTATGGTAGTAACAACAAGAATTACACAGCTACATTTAAAAAAGTATATATTTTTAAAACTATTTTGGACCAGTTTTCCGTTGATATTAAAGAAAAATCAAGAGATATCATTACCATTTACCACCAAATGAAAGCCTAATTTGTCTTGAAAAGAAACAAGTTATAATACACTTGGATACACAAAGTAATTGTGATGATATGTACAGTGTTACTAACACATGTCCAAGTTGCAAAATTGTGCTTAGGCGTTAACATTTGTTTTTAGGCGTAAAGAGGTTAACCACTTCAATACAGGGCACTTTCCCCCCTTCCTGCCCAAGCCAATTTTCAGCTTTCAGCGCTGTCACTGTTTAAATGACAATTGCGCCGTCATGCTACACTATACCCAAACAACATTTTTATCATTTTCTTCCCACAAAGAGCTTTCTTTTGGTGTTATTTGATCACCTCTGTGGTTTTTATTTTTTGCTAAACAAACCGAAAATTTTGAAAAAAAAAAAGTTTTTCTTTTTTTCTGTTATAAAATTTTGTAAATAAGTATGTTTTCTCCTTCACTGATGGACACTGATAAGGCTGCACTGCCGGGCACTGATAAGGTGGCACTGATGAGCACGGATGAGGTGGCCCCAATGAGGTGGCTCTGATGGGCACTGATAGGTGCCACTGATATGCAGCACTGATATGCAGCACTGATGAGCACTCATAGGTGGCACAGATGAGCAATCATAGGCTGCACAGATGGGCACTGATGGGTACTTATGGGTGACACTGATAGTTGGGCATGGATGGGCACTGATAGGTGGGCATGGACGGGCACTGATGAGTGGCACTGATGGACACTGATAGATGGCACTGATTGGCATCATTGATTAGGAGGCACTGGCAGGTATTGCTGGTGGGCACTGATTGGCATCGTGTGGGCACACATTGTTACCCATGGCTACCGGGGATGCCATACCTGGTGGTCATCAGTGGTGACCATCCCTGGTGGTCCTGGTCGCATTCCTGGGAGGGCTGTGCTGATAAACAATCAACGCAGACCCCCCCCCCCAGTCAGAGGAGCAGCCAGTTGTCTCTCCTCTACTCGTGTCTATCAGACGCGAGTGAGGAAAAGCTGATAAATGGCTCTTCCTGTTTACATCGTGATCAGCTGTGATTGGGCACGACTGATCACATGGTAAAGAGTCTCCATCAGAGACTCGGGCTCCCTAAAGGGTAGCTCCACTTTTGTGGGGAAAAAAAATTAGGAAATAAAAAAATAATATAGCATATACAATTGCAACACAAATCATATTGTAATTGAATATTATTGAAAATTGCCTTTCCTTTTCAGTGTGCAGCGCTGTCATTTTCTGTAACATGCAATGTAATTTGGCTACCTGGAGGCACACTGTGCACAGATGGTATCCAGAACACCGCCAGAAATGTCATTTCCTGCTTGTGTGATTGGCTTACTGATGTTTCCAAAAGTCTGCACTAAGATACAAGTCAGATTTTGAGCATCCCCTGCAACACAAATGTCATTATTGGTGTGATACGCTCAAAGGGAAATCACGTCTAAAGTTAAACAGACCCTGCCACTTTCCTCAGAGCCCTGCAGGTGCAGCAATCGATTGATAATTATAAAACCACTCCCATACAGATTCACTTTGCACATGCACGCAGACAAACCACTATTTTTTCAGAATAACAAAAGGTAGGACCCTGCAACAAAGTTTGTTAAAATCCCATTAATGTACAGTACATTGATCACCTAAAGGGAAATGTTTGTTTTCTCTGCAAAAGTGGACTTACACTTTAAATTGAATAGTATCAGCTGTCCTAATGTTGAGAGAACAGCATTAGGCTCCTTTCACACGGGCGCTCCGATCAGGTCCGCCTGTCAGTTTTTCAGGTGGACCTGATCGGAAGCTCCATGCACCTCTATGGACTGGCAGATGTCAGTGGTGGCATGTCCGCAGACATCCGACGGTATCCGTTCCTTTCCGTGAAATACAGACGGATGGAAACCCTATTTTCCATCCATCTGGAGGATCAGATCAGATGGGATTGGATGAAAATGAACAGGTGCTCCTTTTTCATTCGATTTCCCATAAAGGAGAGTGGGCTCTGACAGGTCCTGTCATCCGTCTGCTCAGTGGAGCGATCCCTCGTTGAGCAAAATGGAGTCCGTTGGGTGGAAAGCCCGTGTGAAAGGACCCTAACACTAGCAGAGACCCAAATAGGGCTGGGTTG
This sequence comes from Lithobates clamitans, assembly GCA_037952925.1. Taxonomy (NCBI): domain Eukaryota; kingdom Metazoa; phylum Chordata; class Amphibia; order Anura; family Ranidae; genus Lithobates; species Lithobates clamitans. The sequence goes on from JBBGZY010000282.1 coordinate 256,677, forward strand.
AGAAGTTATGTAACAAAAATAGCTACCAGAGTCCTAGGCAAATAGGCTGCTTACTCTGTCAGTGAAGTTGTACTTTGCAGGGAAGGGAATCGTCCTTGGAGCTTCGAGAATGTAGTGAAATTTCACTTTGCAGAGAATACCCAAAGAAACTAACCAAACAGCATTTTCGCTTGTACTTGATTGGATGATGGAAGTCAGCAGAGTGCCACTTCATTCATTGTCTGGGGATAATTCCCTTTACAAAGTGCAACTTCTTTTGCAAGATATAATTCTTTTGTGAACAGTCTATTTGTCTTAAAGTGTTACTAAACCCAGTAGCCTGCATTCACTATATCTGGTCTTCTACACTACACAGAACATGGAAATGCAATTATTTTGGTAAATTCAAACTGCTAAATACCTTTTCTTATCAGCAGTTAGAGCAGTCTAATGACTTCTATCAGTGTCTGGTTGAAGCTTGTAGGAGGAGTTTTCATTCTCCCCTGACTGTCCTATGAGGCTGCAGGACCCCTGACCCTCTGTCTGGGCAGTGCTGATTGGCCTTGTGCCAATCACATGCACCCTCTCAAGAAAAAAAAACTCTCTAGCGATACACACCAAACTGAGCATGTGCAGAGTGCCCCCGAGGCCCTGTAGTATCAGGTGATAGATTGGGGAGAGTAAAAGAAGGGGAGGATAAGAAAAGACAGGATCAAACAGCCTTTTTACACAACACAGAAGATTAACCCCATAGGTTCCACAGTGAATATGACAAGCATGCTTTACGGCACATACAGACTGATTTTACTGTTGTGGGTTTAGTAACACAGTAAATCAGCCCCCTTGAGTCCAGACAACATTCTAATTATTATTTTCAGGCACTGTATCAAAAAATGTCTACAGTTAAAACTCCAGTAGATATTTACTGACACTTCGTGGGCTTCACCCATGCTGGCAATACTGAAATAGAACATTGGCAAGAAAGCCACTAGTATTGCTATAAAGTGAAAAATGCCAGTGAAAAACAAAAGGTCATATTTTTTTTTTCTTTTTATGAGTTGTGAGATTTTGACTGCTGGCTTGCATGACAACTGCAATTTGTATGTTAGATAGGGAAATTAGAGCTTTCACAATGTGCTCTAGCAAATAGGGGATTTCAGGCCCCTTGTCTCTTGGGTCACAGGCTTGCTGATAATGTCATTTAGATGTGCTCCTGTCATTTTTCCAACTCTTTTCTCTTTTTATATTTAGCATCTGGCAAATGTTATTCGATCTAATTAGTAATTACATTGTCAAATATGGAAATGCAGCTAATTGCGCTCTGTCATTGACTATTTTGCATACAAACCTTGGTGCTGAGATATCTGTATATGAAGAGTAATGGAAGAGAGAACACAGTGCAGGCTGAAAGAGAGACACAAAAGGTGACCTCATCTGACAAACTGTACTGTACTCTTATTAATATGTTCTGACAAAAGTGCTTCTGGTAAGATGTCAGTGTGGCCCTTGGTGAATGTGGGTTTTGTATTGTATCTGTAGATCATATTGTGTAGGACATGCTCATTTCATGCAGGTGCAGGCACTTAGCAGCATTTCCAGAAGAACTTTAATTATGATCACTTAGCAACAAAAAGCACCTGTTTACACAATTAGGCAATTCATTGCACACAGACAAATAACAGGTACGAACCTAGGGACACCAAGCACAGTAGCGTGACAATCCACAGCATTGTTTTCCCTGCTGAGCATAAGTAGATGTAGAAAAACAAAACTGTCACTGTTGGGACAAAGTAAACCACCTAATTACCAGCACTACTGTCCCAATAAAATATCTGTTATAGGGCGTACACACGGTCGGACTTTGTTCGGACATTCCGACAACAAAATCCATGGATTTTTTCCGACGGATGTTGGCTCAAACTTGTCTTGCATACACACGGTCACACAAAGTTGTCGGAAAATCCGATCGTTCTGCACGCGGTGACGTAAAACACGTACATCGGGACTATAAACGGGGCAGTGGCCAATAGCTTTCATCTCTTTATTTATTCTGAGCATGTGTGGCACTTTGTCCGTCGGATTTGTGTACACACGATCGGAATTTCCGACAACAAAATCCGGATTTTGTTGTCGGAAAATTTTATCTCCTGCTCTCCAACTTTGTGTGTCGGAAAATCCGATGGAAAATGTCCGATGGAGCCCAACACGCTCCGATCGGACATTTTCCACATTCCATCGGAAAATCCGACCGTGTGTACAGGGCATTAGTGGTATAATTTAAAGGAGAAGTACAGCCAAAGCTGTCCGCTGACGTCGCAGTGCTGGTCCAGGCTGGGGCGAGATGGCAACAATATGGCCGGGACCAGCCCACAACCCTGGACCGGCACCTGGCTCAGCCTCTCAGTGGCCTGCTGAGAGCCTAAAAACCGGTTGCCCCTGCCCAGCCCTGCGCTCCAGTGAGTGCAGGGGAGGGGGGGTGGTGAGCAGAGAGCCAGTGACCTACAGTCACCGGCTCTCTGCTCACAGAGCCCCGAGAACCGAACATTCAGCGGTCTTTGATCACTCGGGTTTTATTCTTCGAGCTGGCGGGGGACAGATGCAGTATCGGACCAATGCTGCATCCACCTAGGTAAGTAGGATTCTTGAAAAAAGTGCCAAACTTCTCTTTTAATTTAAAGTGGATGTAAACCCCATTAATGAAATCTGACCTGGGCACATCTATCTCTAGTGTTTACTTCTCTATCCAAAGCCCTAAGTCCCATCTCTTTCTGCTGCTCCGTTCCTCTGTTATCAGCTTGATAATTTCTGAAAAGCTCTCAGACACAGGAGATAAAAGCAGCTGGAAGCAGCATCTGTATCAGGGAGGAAACACTGAAACAGATAGGCAGAGAGCTTGTCTATTCACAGAACAGCTCTGCAAGTTTCTTTGTTCCTCTGCCTATGTGGAGGGGGAGTGTGTCCCTTTCCTCCAATCAGCTCACACACACAGTGTATGTCCAGACTTCCCCTCCCACTGCTGAAACAGGTAGAAAAAAATTCTAACATGGAGTGTACAAAGCTGAAGACAGCAGAAGTCATCAGAAGTCAAGAGACCCTCACCCTCCCTTACATCACAGTGCACCTCCCACAGATTGTGCTGCTGCTGGGAAGAAGCTGAGGGTGGAGCTTGGAAGAAGAAAGCGCAGGGTCTGGAGGAGGAGTTTTTTTCTTCTCTCTGCCGTTAACTGCTGAGACAAGGTGAGGGCAGAGATGAGGGTGGTGGGTGCCACAGCTGCAGGCAAGGGCCACACAAAATGGCCTGGTGGGCCGGATTGACACATGTGATGTAAGGCAATCTCATTATCATTTCCTGTGTGGTAAAACAGACACACGTAGGGCAATCTCCCCATCATTCCCGATGCGCCAATAATAGATTACTGTTGTTCACCTCATAGAGATAGACGATCATCCTAAAAAGTGCAGCATGCTTTATTGCTAGTACAACTATGAACAGAATATGTAGTCATGGACTGGCTTCATTCATGCAAACTGAATTTGTTTCTAAGATACTTATCAAGAGCCCCCTCTTTGGAATATATGTGCCTTGACTAATTTGACTATCATGCTGTCTTTATGGTGAATTACTCACATTGGGTCTGGATTGTTTCCCATTGGGAAGTCGGTCCTTTTATTTAAATATAATGTGTAGAAGACCATTGGCTGTTTACTGAATGTACCCTCATTTCCCATTAGAGAGGCAGTGGCTTCACATTGGTTTACTCATTTGCACCTCTATGGGCAACATACACTTGCTATGAATTCTAGTCTACCCTAATGGTTGGTATTACTCTATTAAAGATTAGGATTGGGGTTCCAGTGTACTGATTCTATCACATGTGCTCCTGAAGAATGATTCATGAAATGTGTTGAGTCCACATATGAACTGTAATTGTAATAGATTTGTAATGATTCATAATAAAGTTGTTTTTGTGGTACTCAGTTTCTCTTCTATACAGTTAGGTCCATATATATTTGGATACAGGCACAATTTTAGTTTTGTTCAGGTATTTACCAAAACATTCAAGCTATAATTATATAATTGATATGGTCTGAAAGTGCACACTCTCAGGTTTAATTTGAGGGTATGTACATCCAAATCGGAGGAAGCGTTTAGGAATTACAGCTCTTAAGATTATCCACCCCACCTTTTCAAGGGACCAAAAGTAATTGGACAATTGAATCAAAAGCTGTTTCATGGTCAAGTGTGGGCTATTTCCTTGTTATTTCTTCATCAATTAAGCAGGTAAAAGGTCTGGAGTTGATTCAAAGTGTGGTATTTGCATTTGGAATCTATTGCTCTAAACCTACATCATGTGTTCAAAGGAGCTGTCCATGCAAGTGTAGCAGGCCATTGTAAGACTTCAAAAATGAAATAAATCCATCAGAGAGATATCATCAACATTAGGAGTGGCCAAATCAACAGTTCGGTACATTTGTACAACAGTGGTGGATAATCGCAGGATCCTCTCTATGGTAAAGAAAAACCCATTCACAACATGCATACAAGTGAAGGACACTCTCCAGGAGGTGGGCATATTATTGTCAAAGTCTAAATTTAAGAGAAGATTTCACAAGAGCAAATACAGAGGGTTCAGCACAAGATGCAAAACCATTCATAAGCCTGAAGAATAGAAAAGCCAGATTAGACTTTGCCAACAAACATCTAAAAAAAAAGCCAGACCAATTCTGGAAAAGCATTCTTTGGACAGATGAAACTAAGATTAATCTGTAACAGAATGACGGGAAGAAAAAACTGTGGAGAATGCTTGGAACAGCTCATGATCCAAAGCACACAACTTCATCTGTAAAACATGGTGTAGGCAGTGTGATGACATGGTCATGCATGGCTTCCAGTGGCACTGGATTATTGGTGTTTATTGATGATATGACAGAAGCAGCCAGATTAATTCTGCAGTGTTTAGAGATATACTGTCAGGCCAGATTCAGCCAAATGCAGCAAAGTTGATTGGAAGGCGCTTCACAGTACAGATGGACAATAATCCAAAACACACTGCAAAAGCAACCTAGGAGCTTTTGAAGGAAAAGAAGTGGAATATTCTGCAATGGCAGAGTATTGCAGAGTCATACATTTTCTCAACCCAACTGAGCATGCATTTCACTTGCTGAAGGCAAAACTAAAGGCAGAAAGACCAACAAACCAAGAACAACTGAAGACAGCTGCAGTTAGAGCCAAAAGTATGAAAATTGTGCCTGTGTCCAAATATATACATGGACCTAACTGTATGTCCACACATTCTGTTCATAGCCACACATTCTGTTCATAGCTGTATATGAATAATACAAAAACAGTGCTGCGCAAATAAGAGTCCTTAAATCAACATGTAGAGAAATGTGGTGACAGAATTAGAAGACAGGAACCATCAGTCACAATATACAGGCCGAGACCAATAACTGGATGGTGACCAATATCCCTCCACCGGACATAGATGGCCCCTCACCTCAGATATTCGACCTGAAACAGGTCACACCGCATATAATAGCTGGATCAATGGATCAATCTGTATGGATGGTGGTGTCTCCTTCATTTCCCAGCACTCAGCATAGTAACGACAGATGCATATGAAATGAGAAGGCAAACAGCATAGTGCTCTCCGTAGCTACTTTATTTGAATGATAAAAAGCGAATAAAAAGCGAATAAAAACACTCACAGATACCGGCACTCCGATCCGAGTGCCGGCTGACAGGCTTGTGATCGTCTCTGTCGGATGACCGCGGGTGACGTCATGCGCTCCTGACCCCCGTACACGTTACGTTCTGTAGGCGGGACTTCATCGGCGTGGGGCGGGACATAGCTGTACATGATTTGCTAGCATGTGGAAATATGGTACACACAGTCTGGGCTTCTGTTCCGCTATAGATATGCTTTATTTTTTTTTTTTTACAAAATAATCGATCTGCTTTATTACTAGTGATATTGACCTCCCAGTGCATTTCTCATGCACCACACATAGAAAAATATGACAGTATGAGTGCATGGTGGCCTTAAAATTTAATTGAAGCGCAAGTAGTTGTTTCTGTAGCCATGGGCCATTTCCTTTGGATTTTCTACTGAGACAGTTAAAAAAATGTTGTTTTTTTTTATCCATAGTTCTAAATTTCATTTAAAGTGTTTTATAGCAGTGCCTATAAACATTGGACCGCATGTGTCAAATTAGTAAAAATATATATTGCTTGCTTATATTGGAATACAATTCAAATTTATTTAAAGCTGAACTCTAGGCAAATGGGTAAATACATGGATGGAATACATATAAGGAAGATGTTTTACTTGCTAAAGGATTTGTATTTTTGCCATAGCTCTACCACATAGTACTGCTCTGTCTGCGGCCAGGAGACCTAATTGCTCTGTGCTGCAGGTAAAGCGACTCTGTTGCTACATTCAGTTTTTTTTTTTTTTTTATATCGTGCCATGACTGTAAAAGAAAACTGCATTCCTGACAATAAAAACAAATAGAAATCCTGCGAGCCACCACTGTCTAGATGCTTAAAGTAGTTTAAATAACCCAAAGACTAATGGTATTAAGCCTGTCACATGCATCGTGAAAGATCAATAAATTATCTAAAAGCTGCTAGCGTTGAACACATCACATATATCGTGCAAAGATAAGTACATTAATTGAATACGCTGCGCTAAAGATTATATAGATTGTAGTGTATACTAAAACTAAAATTAATCAAATTAATATAACTAATAAATGGATATGATATACACACAAAACCAATGTAAAGTGCCTCGTGCATAACTGTGTTTAAAACCATAAATATATTGTCCAAATAGGTTGTGAATGACCGTACTGAAAATAAACAACACTGTAGGGGATATGTGATTCAAATCATAAGACAAAGTGCTCATGTGCATATAAATCGCATCCAACTGCGTCTCTAGTAACGTGATAAAAGTTCATGTACTTCAAGAACAATAAAAAATGTGATCCAAGACGTGCTGGGGTGTCTTCACTCAGGTGCCCCCCTTTAGGTAGTAAACACTCACCTTGGAGCGTGTGACTTTGCGATTAACCACTTAAGCCCTGGACCATTTGGCTGGCCAAAGACCAGAGCACTTTTTGCGATTCGGCACTGCATCGCTTTAACTGACAATTGTGCGGTCTTGCAACGTGGCTCCCAAACAAAATTGATGTCCTTTTTTCCCCACAAATAGAGCTTTCTTTTGGTGGTATTTGATCACCTCTGCGTTTTTTATTTTTTGCGCTATGAACAAAAAATAGTGACAATTTTGAAAAAAAACACAATTTTTTTTTACTTTTTGCTATAATAAATATCCCCCAAAAATATATAAAAAAACATTTTTTTTCCTCAGTTTAGACCGATACATATTCTTCTACATATTTTTGGTTAAAAAAAATTGCAATAAGCATTTATTGATTGGTTTGCGCAGAAGTTATAGTGTCTACAAAATAGGGGATAGTTTTTTGGCATTTTTATTAATAATTTTTTTTTTTACTAGTAAAGGCGGCGATCAGCGATTTTTATCATGACTGCGACATGGCGGACACATCGGACACTTTTGGCGCGATTTTGGGACCATTCACATTTATACAGGGATCAGTGCTATAAAAATGCATTGATTACTGTGTAAATGTGACTGGCAGTGAAGGGGTTAACCACTAGGTGGCGCTGTAGGGGTTAAGTGTGTCCTAGGGAGTAATTTTAACTGTGGGGAGGGAGGGGCTGTGTGTGACACGTCACTGATCACCGCTCCCGATTACAGGGAGCTGATATCAGTGTCATTAGGCAGAACGGGGAGATGCCTGTTTACATCAGCATTTCCCCATTCTTCCTCTCCATGAGACAATAGCGGGTATCCCCGCGGACATCGAGTCCACGGGACCCGCGATCACACTCACGGAGCACGCAAGCTGCTTCTTAAAGGGCACCGTACAGGTACATGATTCTGCATGTACGTGCCCTTCTGCCACAGTATATTTGGGTGAAGCTAAGTCAAAGCACGCATGTGAACCACCTTTGGGCTCTTTAGAATGTAAGGCTCCTGGGTTCCTCAGCATAGTTATCCGGGATACATCAGGTGCGTCAGTGCACCATTCTATGATTAACATGTAGCAGATTATACCAGGGTGGTATCGGGATGATACGAGCGTCCTCCTTAGCTTACAAGATTGTCTTGTCTTGTGCCGCCCTGACCCCTCCCCAACTAGTGTCGATACAGGGATATCGTATCTGCTTCAGGGGGAAATATAATTGGACGGCGGACTTGTCAATCTTTAAATAGTGTCGGTGGCCATTTTGTTGGAGACCGAAGACACTCTACTTTTTGTCTATAGTTTCACTGTGTATAATACACAGGAACCGTTAGATACATTTGATGGCAATGGATTGCCCTCATTCTGTTTATATCAACCCCATTTTGCCTGAGACCTATGGTGTCTTGTTAGACACATAATTGTAAGACGCAAATGAGATGAATACATGTAGAGAATCTAGAAGCTTTATAAAACGATCAAATCACAGGACGGCATCGGAGGATTTTCATATCGACCCATGTGACATAGCACATCCACATGAACATATGACAGTTACATATAAAATATTTTAAAAATTACAAATTAAAAATAAAAATACCCAGCGGAAGACCTAATATGACTATATAGTCAGTACTCAGATGCCAGCAATGAATACAGCAATTTTTCTGTATTCAGTGCTGGCATCTGAGTACTGACTATATAGTCATATTAGGTCTTCTGCTGGGTATTTTTATTTTTATGTTTAATTTTAATTTGTAATTTTTAAAATATTTTATATGTAACTGTCATTTGATTTGATTTATTTTACATAGTTTTAGTATACATTACAATCTATATAATTTTTAATGCATTCCTGACAGTGTTGGTTTCTTCTGTGAACATGACATGAAGATTTTCCATTTGCAAATGGTAAAATGAAAATTTCTCAGGAACAGAGTGCTGTTCCACAGCAGGAACATTGAGTATGTATGGTCTCCATTTACAGGTATAAATTTAATCTAAAATGTGTATATATAAATATATATATATATATATATATATATATATATATATATATATATATATATAATATGGAAAAACGGAATAAAAACCGCGCTAAATCATATGGATAAAACACTCAAATGTGAAAAATTTTAAAATAATAAAAATTATATATACTAAATGTGACAAGCAGCAGCAATAGACGCTTCAAAAGATGAGCCTTAAGTCCGGTATGTCGGCTGTACAGACTCGGACAGACCCATCCTACTGGAGATACGAACACTGGAGGTGACATCAGCGTGTCGTCCTGCTCCACCCTACGCGTTTCGTAATAAGATTACGTCATCCGTAATATAAACCTTCACATTATTCTGCTGTAGCCAATGACAGATTGACTTGGCCTTGTGTTTTGGATCATTGTCATGTTGGAATGTCCAAGTACGTCCCATGTGCAGCTTCCTGGCTGATGAATGCAAATGTTCCTCCAGTATTTTTTGATAACATACTGCATTCATCTTGACATCAGTTTTGACAACATTTTCTGTGCCTTTTGTAGCTCACGCATCCCCAAAACATCAGCGATCCACTTCTGTGTTTCACAGTTGGAATGGTGTACCTTTCATCATAGGCCTTGTTCACTCCTCTCCAAATGTAGTGTTTATAGTTATGGTTAAAAAGCTAAATTTTGGTCTCATCATTCCCAAATGACTTTGTGCCAGAAGGTTTGAGGCTTGTCTCTGTGCTGTTTGGCATATTGTAAGTGGGATACTTTGTGGCATTTGCATAGTAATGTTTTTTTCTGACGACTCGACCATGCAGCCCATCTTTCTTCAAGTGCCTCCTTATTGTGCATCTTGAAACAGCCACGCTGCAAGTTCATCTGAAGTTATTTGTGGGTCTTTCTTTGCATCCAGAACAATTTTCCTGGCAGTTGTGGCTGAAATTTTAGTTGGTCTACCTGGCCGTGGTTTGGCTTCAACAGAACCCCTCATTTTCCACTTCTAGATTAGAGTTTGAACACTGCTGATTGGCATTCTCAATTCCTTGGATATCTTTTTATATCCCTTTCCTGTTTTATACAGTTCAACTACCTTTTCCCGCAGATCCTTTGAGAATTCTTTTGCTTTCCCCATGACTCAGAATCCAGAAATGTCAGTGCAGCACTGGATGAAAGATGCAAGGGTCTGTCAGGAGTCCAGAAACTCATTGACCTTTTATACACACACATTAATTACAAGCAAATAGATCACAGGTGAGGATGGTTACCTTTTAATAGCGATTCAAACCCCTTTGTGTCCACTTGTGTGCATGTCATCAGGCCAAAATCACCAGGGAATGTAAACTTTTGATCAGGGTCATTTGGGTAGTTTCTGCTATCATTATGATTTAAAAAGAGTAAACACAGTTGACTATAATAAATGGCTTCAGCCAAACACTAACCATGAGTGAAAAATGTTTTCGTTATCATTCATATTCTCTGAAAAATGGCCAAGTAAGCATAAATATTGCCAGGGTATGTAACTCATGAGCACAACTGTGTGTATATTATATATATATATATATATATATATATCAGCAGGGTTGCTTTACATGTCTTCTTCCTCCCACAGCCTTTGTGCGGAAAAGCAGCATACTGATGAGATCATGAGATCATCTCTCTAGAAGTCTGTACTCTCCTTCTATCAGCATGTTCCTTATTAGCAACTCAACACTGGAGAACAACTAATTGGCTGTGTTTCCTTTTTCCGGTTTGAGCTTTTCTGTACAGGAGATTGCAACATGCTGCTAACACCAAGTAGCATTCAGCTACTTCACTGCTTGTGTTTATTACTGGGGAACTACAGTTCATTGAGGGAACAATGAATGCCAACATGTACTGTGACATACTGAAGCAGAGCATGACCCTTCCCTTTGCAGACTGGGCCGCAGGGCAGTATTCCAACATAACGACTCCAAACACACCTCCAATACGACCATTGCCTTGCTAAAAAAGCTGAGGGTAAAGGTGATGGACTGGCCAAGCATGTCTCCAGACCTAAACCCTATTGAGCATCTGTGGGGCATCCTCAAATGAAAGGTGGAGGAGCGCAAGGTCTCTAACATCCACCAGCTCCGTGATGTCATCATGGAGGAGTGGAAGAGGACTTCAGTGACAACCTGTGAAGCTCTGGTGAACTCCATGCCCAAGAGGGTTAAGTCAGTGCTGGAAAATAATGGTGGCCACACAAAATATTGACACTTTGGGCCCAGTTTGGACATTTTCACTTAGGGGGTGTACTCACTTTTGTTGCCAGCGGTTTAGACATTAATGGCTGTGTGTTGAGTTATTTTGAGGGGACAGCAAATTTACACTGTTATACAAGCTGTACACTCACTACTTTACATTGTAGCAAAGTGTAATTTCTTCAGTGTTGTCACATGAAAAAATATAATAAAATATTTACAAAAATGTGAGGGGTTTACTCACTTTTGTGAGATACTGTATGTGCCCAGCTCAAATTTGATGATTTGGGTTTACATCCACTTTAAGTTTCTGATGGTATTTTTGAATGTACTGACAAGGTTTTTCATAAGAACGTTTGTTAAAAAATCTACAGGCGTATGACCAGCTAAGGTTTATCCACACTGGAAACCACATGTCAAAACAGTCATAGGGGAGATTTACAAAACCTGGTGCAGCTGAGCATTGAAACCAATTAGCTTCTAGGTTTTATTGTCAAAGCTTAATTGAACAAGCTGAAGTTAGAAGCAGGTTGGTTGATATGCAGAGCTGCCTCAGATTCTGTGTGAACCATTTTTAGTAAATCTTCCCCATAGTGTCAAAGGACAGACAGATGCAACTGAAATTTCTTTTTTGAGCTTGGTCTTATACCTTCTGGGTCTTTTCTTAGTCCTTTAATGACAAGGATATGCAAGTGGGAGAGGGCAGAGCCCTTTTCACATCTGCTTATGAATGTTTGCATAACACACAACATTTTGATAGCTTAGGTTTGTGCCAGGGCAATATAAGAGTCACAGTTCACTGACTAGCTGTGAAAGGAATGTCTTGGCTACAACTATTATGGACTAATCTAAAAAAAACTCTGGGGTTGATTTACAAAAACCAGAGAGTGCAAAATCTGGTGCAGCTGTGCATAGAAACCAATCAGCTTTCATTTTTTTTTTGGCGAAGCTTACTTGAACAAGCTGAAGTTAGAAGCTGATTGGCTACCATACACACCTGCACCAGATTTTGAACTCTTCAGTTTTAGTAAATCAACCCCAGAGTTTTTGTTTATAGATTAGTCCATAATAGTTGTAGCCAAGACATTCATTTTGCAGCTAGTCAATGAACTGTGACTCTTAGTCCTGAGCCCTGGCTTTTAAAATAGACTTGGCACAAACCTAAGCTATTGAAATGTTGTGTGTTATGCAAACATTCATAAGCAGATGTGAAAAGGGCTCAACCCCACTGTGTTGAAGAGAAACTGAACTTGTCAGAAAAAGGCTAGATGATGACCAAGGTTAACTTCCACCTGGCAGCACTAGGGTCATCGGTTGGAATCCCAACCGCGGTTCTACCTACATGATTTTGTATGTTCTCAATGTGCCTGCATTGGTTTCCTTGCACACTCCAAAGACATGCTGGTAGGTTAAATAGCTCCTGTCTAAATTGGTCCTAGTATGTGTATGAATGAATGTGAGTTGGGGACCTTAGATTGTAAGCTTCTTGAGGGCAGGGACTGATGTGAATGTACAATATATATGTAATGCAATACATTGACAGCGCTATAGAAGTACCTACAATAAAAAAATAAACTCAGTAACAGTTTTCCAGAACTCTAGAAGATCTACTGTACAACATGTATCCAACTTTCTATGCCTGGTTCTGGACCATGTCTCTTTCTGGTGATGGCCATCTTGGATCCGAGTCAGATCTTTAGGACATCTTCTTTGAGCTGCTCCCTGATGACTGATTGTTGTAAGCATACTAGCATTCAAAGGCATCTGTGGATGAGAAATGCACAGTCCACTTTTCTTGTTAACTCTTTATGTGCAGACTTGAAACTTCTTATTCACCACTGTGAACAAAATCCAATCTGGTGCAGCCTACCACCTACTTATGGTCTCACACTCACCAGCTCCAAATGCCCAAGATGAAATCAATTGGGCTAAAACAGCACAGGAATCCACCAAAAATGGATGGATGAATGGACCTCAGCGTTTCCACTTTCCATCTTGATGTTACCCGATGCTCAGAGATCAATAAGTATGCCCAGATGTTCCCAAAAGATAATATAAAAAGTGTGATACTGTGAAAAATGAAATTGTTTTTTTTTTTTTTAAATGCGCTCACATGAGAATAAAAACAATACAGACAAAACCATGTGCAACGGTGCTGTGTCTCTCTCCTCCCGGCAAGCTGTCAGCAACGTGGATGTGAGTTGCGGCCGCTATATCATACCTGACACCCGCCATAACACACATCTCAATCCATACTAGCCAATCCACACAAGGCAACCACTCCATGTATAAAATACAAAAGCAGTACATTAAAGTTAGAAATTATGTATATTTTTAGCATAAACACAAAATTCATGTATTACTCCAATACATATGTACACAAACATTCATATACATATAAATAGAGGAAATAAATGGCAGATCACTGGAGAACCCAAAAATAATTTTTTAACGATCGAACTACACATCAACTTTAATCCTGTTTCTCCAGTTCTATTTCTGACACAAGACAATTCAGGAAAGCACAAAAATTGGTAATTTCATTAAGCCCGGGGGTATAGTGGCAGACAGTTTATAAATCCGTCGGGATTCACATTGCAAGATGCTTTTTGTTCCAATGACCTCCCCAGACGTCTTGGTGGATCCTATCTAGAGCTACAAATTTATTTTTAAGAATCTTATACTTGCATATTTTAACAAGTCATACAGTTTTTAGTCATACATACTCCTCCATCATTCTTTTATTTGTTTTAGCAATTTAAAAAGGCTTTGAATGGACATAAGAATAGGTAAACCACTCCTTTAGGGTTGCAACTAAAGAAGTGTCAAGGAGTTTATTGCTGACCATTGGGTAATACTGGACTTTTAAAAATAAATCTTCAGGATCTACACTTGTATATACTAGTGTTTTTGTTTTGTATGGGTCTCCCCTGGTTTCACCTTTGTAGGTACTGTGTCCCAATTTATCTATTATCACTGGAGGTTTTGTTTTTTAAAGTACCGTATATACTCGAGTATAAGTCGTTCCGAGTATAAGTCGAGGCCCTAATTTACCACAAAAAAAATGAGAAAAACGTATTGACCCGAGTATAAGACGAGGGTGAGAAATGCACAGCTACTGTAAGTGGAAAAGAGGGTCAACAATGCCCATTTGCATGCCTCACTGTGCCCATTTGCAGCCATAGGTCCCCTGAACTTCAAACTCAGTAGTTAAGGGTTCCTATATGCCCCCTAGCTGCAGCCAAAATTTGGGGTCTCTGAACCCAAAGGGTCCCGAAATGACATTGCTGCAGATAGACACAGTTGACCGAATTTGGGGCTCCATATCTCGGGGCCACTTAGTGCTAAGAACCCCAAATGTGGTGTGCAAACCCAGTGGAACTAGCACCATACAATTTCCAAAGCTGGGGTTTCTAGCACCAAGTGGCCCCGAGATACAGGGCCCCAAACATCAGTTCAGAAAATGTCAAGCACTTTTCTGCAGTAGAGAATATTTTCCGAACCGATTTTGGGGCCCCGTATCTCGGGGCCACTTAGTGCTAGGAACTTCAGCTTTGGATATGTTATGGTACCAGGTCCACTGGGTTTGCATACCAAATTTGGAGTTTCTAGCACCAAGTGGCCCTGAGATACAGGGCCCCAAAATCGGTTCGGAAAATGAAATTTTTTGCTGCAGAAAAGTGCTTGACTCGAGTATATGTCGAGGGGGGCACTTTCAGCACAAAAAAATTTGCTGAAAAATTCGACTTATACTCGAGTATATACGGTAATTTGTGGTACTTCAGCTACATATCTTCCCAATTTAGGATCCACTGTGAGCAAGTGCCAGTATTTTACTAAAATCTTGTGAATTTTCATATGTTGGTCTGTGTATTTTGTAATTCGCCTTGTTTGGCATCCTCTGTGTGTTTCTATGCTATAATAAGTCAATGGGGTTGATTTACTAAAATTTGAGAATTTGCAAAATCTGGTGCAACTGTGCGTGATAGCCAATCGGGTAGCCTGAGGTAAACAAAATTCTAGAAACAGATTTAAAAAACAGGCCTGGTTGGACAGTAAAGTGTCTACTGAAAGACTGCTTGTGCAGCATTTTAAGCAATACTTCAGATTTGTTTTTCCAGTGACTTCAGTCTTGTCTCTTGCATGCCAACTATAGAGAACACTGTTTTAGTATAAGTTATGTCAGGTTTTTATCGGTCTCCCATTGCTGAGATTGGGACAAAAGGTAAGGGATGTTTCCCCTACAGAGATGCTGATAGCAATACAAAATAGACATGTTTGCTAACCCTCCCCAGCATCATCCAAAACTAGAAACGCTTGGATTGAGCTCCCTTTCAAGAGAAGTGACACAAAAAATACAGCAATGCACCCAGATGCTGTGTGTGATAGGTGTCACTGTAGTGTTTGCCTGTAATAACTCATCTTAAACAGTGTTCTCTCTCACTGACATCTAAAGACACAAAAATCCCATTCTGAAATATTGCTATATCCTAAAAGAGCTGCATAAGCAGTCTTTCAGTATAAGCTTTACTATTGAAGAATGCCAATTTTATATTGATTTATTATAATCTTTTTTTTTTTTTTTTGTGTACAGCTTATTTATATTTACTTATATTTGTCACTTTACCTTAGGATTTTTTAAACAATTGAATGTATTCTGTTGGTCGTGAACTGATTGAGTTGATCTAACTAAATGTGCAAATTATGTAAAATCTTTCCTTTTTGTAGATGTTTATCTGATTCTGACCACTATGTCTTGTCTCCACTCTTGACACTCAGCATCTTGTTGGTTATAGAAAGGCACCTTTCTTTATCATACATCATGGGACACCGAGCCATAGTAATAACTATATGGGTATATAGGCCACCTTTAGGTGATGGACACTGGCACGCCCTAAGACAGGAAGTTCACTACCTATATAACCCCTCCCATTACCGGGAGTACCTCAGTTTTTTCGCCAGTGTCTTAGGTGTTGGTCACCAGTAAAGATGTGCTATGCAGAGGCTCCACTGGAGTATTCCTGGCTGGAGCAAGCCTTTGAAACCTGATCTATCCAAAGTGCCATTGAGGCCTCGTGGCGGAAGAAACAAGATTTTGCCTGTAATGCTTCTCTTTGAGAGCTGGACCCTGGAATTCAGTGCTTTAGTCAGATTGCAGTGCCATAAAGCTTATTGACAGGGTGCTATACAGGTCCAAGGCAGTGGAACGCTGATAAAAAGGGACCCCAGTCCTTGAAGGTTTTTTTAACGGAGCACGCTGTGATGGGTGAAGATTGGGTCTGTTTGGTTGTACCACAGAATCTTACGGCAGGATAAAGTAAGTGGAGATTTCTAAGGAATTTAAAAAAAAAAAAAAATATTTTGCATTTCTCCTATACAGTAAATGTTGTCATGCCTAAAGTCACCACTGGGGGGTGTATAGAGAATGTACCTGTTCCATGCTTTCAGATCCCGCTCTGTGTCAGCAGAAGCTGCAGGCTTCCTTCAGCTAACGGTCCTGGCCACCGGTAAGAGGTTTGGAGGGGGGGGATTTGGCTGGAATTATTCCACCAGGGCAATGTTTTCTCTCCCCTTTCCAGGAGCAGGCAGGGGGAGCGCTGTAGGGTCTGGCGGTTTGCCGCTCCGTTCCCCCTTCCACCGCCCTCAGCACCGGCAGCTCTTCTCTTCCCCCATGCTCTCCTCCAAGCTCTCCTCTAATCATGGCTTAGCGTGGCATTGGCGCGGGCGATACAGTTCAGGGCGGATTTGTTTATAAAAACTTTGTCAGTCTCATTTGGACTAACTGAGGGACACAGCTGCAGACCTGGGCATGTAAGTGTGGGATACAGGCATTCCCCGAGGCACATTCACTCTGCTTCAGGCTGAGCGTTTAATAGCAGTAACAATTACTGAACTATTGCTCCGCAGTGGCTGCCTTTTTTCTTGTAAGTACCACTGCATTTGTGCTTAGGACTATGCATTCCAGAAGGGGACATACAGATTCCTCAAAGAGGTGACCAAAGGTATCACCTTCTGGCTCTGAGGACCCTAGTCTCACCTCAGCAATGCCATCCCCGCTGAAGATCCTGGGGTAGCTGATCAGGGTGAGCCATCGGGTTTGTTAAGTAAAGGAAAACACATAGTCCAGCGCTTAGGATATTTTAAAAGCAAACTGCAACAGGCATAGAAATTTGAATATTTTAATAAACCAGTAATAAATAATATAAAGTAACAGTAATAACTGCTGATTGAAACCAAGTTAAAAAGCACTGTTGCAGAAAAAAACACACAGTAACACAGTATTACAATATTAAAAACCACAATCTTATAATAATGGAAAATAGATAAGTATTGCACTCAATATCAACATGTGCTTAAAAAGGGGGACAGTCAGCCTTGAACAGCAGGAGACCATCACAGGAGATCCATCCAAAAATGCCCCACAGGAAACACTGGGTGAAGTGATAAAAACAGAACACAGTACTCAAAGCAGGAGGCAGTGGGCGAAGTAGTGAGGGCAAACCAAGGTACTCACAGCAAGATGAAAATGCTCAAAGCTGCCCCGTTCGTTGGGGAGAGTGGCATCATGCAGGGGGGCTCGCTGGCTCAAACAGATAGTGAGATGCCACAGCGTGGAAGGTGCACAGCTCCGCCGTACGGAGAGCAGCCTGGCCGGAGCTCCATGGCGGTGAAAGATGACGTCAGCACAGGGGAGCCGCTGGAACGTCAGTGGATAAAAACAAACCGCTGACCTGTCGGATGGTATCTCCACAGGGGTGAAAACTCCTTAGTGAAAAGTGGTGACACTGCCCTGGGATCAGTACTGGATCGGAGAAGCCAGACAAGGGGAAGATGCTACTGGCGGCAGGCTGATGGAGCTCACATCTGCCTGACCAGCCTGGGGATCATCCGAAAATCATGTAGGCAATAGGTGAATGAGAAAATAAAAATTGAAGCAAAGGGGGAAAACTTGTTTAGGAATCGCCAAACCAGGATAGGGTGGTGGAGATGATGAAGCTGA
Source organism: Lithobates clamitans (assembly GCA_037952925.1). Classification (NCBI taxonomy): domain Eukaryota; kingdom Metazoa; phylum Chordata; class Amphibia; order Anura; family Ranidae; genus Lithobates; species Lithobates clamitans. The sequence goes on from JBBGZY010000282.1 coordinate 274,921, forward strand.
GGAAAAACCACTGCTGGTTAAAGAGGCGGCTTCACAGAAGAGGTGGATGAATGGATGGATAGATCAGGGCTCACTGTGAATGGCTCTAGCTGGGGGCCACTGCCGTGTGGTTGCCTTGACGACGCGTTTCGCGCATGAGTGCTTTGTCATAGTCATGGGTATAGGTAACTCGCAGGGTTTAAATAGATAAATGTAAGTTAAAGGAGGGGACATGGTGGGCGGGGGAAAAAAAAATAGGTTTAAAGCATTCTGGGGAAGGGGGGGAACAAGATCTCCAATGTTAACCCCCTGTCGTTCAAGGCCCCAACAATGGAAAAGCATACAATATTGTATATATATACAAATAAACATACAAGATACAAGTCCTAGGAACACATAATTTACACTCCAACATAAAATTTTCCATAGTTGTCACTCAATACTTTTGACATAAAATCTCTTAAAACTCTCTTAGAAATCTTTTACACAAATCTCTTAAAATCTCTCCGGAAACGTTTTATTTAAAAATTCTTTCGGTTTGATCTCATATCTTTATTATTATTCTAAAAAACATATCTTCATTATTATTCTGAAAAACATATCTTCATTATTTGTTAAGTGGTTGCAACTGTTTCCAACACTTCAGCCCATGTCTACATTACTGAGGATGTTTTCTCCTCAGCTTTGGTGGTGCTGGAGAAAAGATTGACTGCTCTAATCGCATCTTCCCAGCATGGGAGAAAACGTGATAGGTCCCCTTCTACCGCCCAAGTCCCTCAAACAGAGGATCAGTGGGCGGGGGAGGATGAGGACCCCTCAGGGGACCGTGAGGAGGCTGACTCCTCTTCCGAGAAATCACAATCTGAAACGTTGCTGGTACAATCGCTTACAGAAATGGTTCGCTCCACATTTAAGCTACCCTTAATGTGTCAGCTGGAAAACCCACTTCTTCTTTGGGTTCCCTAAAGCCTCCCCAAGCTATGCATGCTTTTCCTGTTCATCCATTGTTGGAACAGCTTATGTATTCTGAATGGGATCACCCAGATAAGCATTTTCTCCCTCCTAAAAAGTTCTCTACACTTTATCCTATGGAGGAAAAAAATCACAAAAAAGTGGAATATACTGGCAATTGATGTGGCTATTTCGTCTGTAAATAAAAATTTAACTTGTCCGGTAGACAGTGCTCAAATGATTAAGGATCCAACCGATAAAAGATTGGAATTCCTGTTAAAAAGCGTGTTTTTTTTGGCAGGAACCGTAACTCAACCTGCAGTGGCGGCAATAGGTGTATGTCAATCCCTGAAGGACCAGTTGAGACAGATACTTAAGGTCATCCCTGATCAACAGGCACAGGATTTAGCCGAGCTACCAGGGGCATTATGTTTTGCTATTGACGTTATTAGAGATTCTATCCTTCAGGCTTCACGCCTGACGCTTGTACTTGTGCATATGCGTAGGATCTTATGGTTGAAAAATTGGTCAGCCGAAGCGCCATGCAAAAAACTCCTGGCTGGTTTTCCTTTTCATGGTCAATGGCTGCTTGGATAGGATTTGCATAAATACATCCAGAAAATTTCAAGTGGAGAAAGTCCCCCTTTGCCAATTAGGAAAAGGAATAAACGTCCTTCATTTAAACGGGCTCCTTCTCCAGGTTCAGGGGCATCAGATTCTAGGCAGTCGCGACGGCCTCTGCCGTCAGGTTCAAGGAGTAAACCTCAGGGTCAACCCCAGGGACAGAAGTCGTCCTGGGGAAGGAAACCTACAAAGCAGAATGCTAAGGCCTCTTTATGAAGGGGCACCCCCGCTCGCGCGAGTTGGGAAGACTTCTGCAGTTCTCAAGGGTCTGGCAGGAAGAGTTTGGGGTCAGATGGGTGCTCTCCACAGTAGCTCTGGGTTACAAACTAGAGTTCTGGGAGTTCCCGTCTCCTCGCTTTCTGAGGTCAAACGTCCCGTTCTGTTTTTGATTCATCCAATGGACGTTTTTTTATTTATTTATTTTTTTCCTTTGCATCTATGCGTTTTTTGTTTTGTTTTTGCATCTAGGCATTTTTTTTTCTTTCATCTATGCGTTTTTTTCCCGTCTGTGGTTGTTTCTTGTGCGCACATGCATGCACACGCATGTATACCTATGTACTTTATTCTGTTTGTTATCCCCATATATTGGTCCAGTGATCATCTTTTAAATGATTAATTTTTAGTGGCATCTGCTACTGAGGAGCAATGTACAGTTTGACCGTTTTGTTTCATTCTATACATATTTTTTCATTGATTTCAAGTTCCTTTCCTTATATATACTTGCTGTATTTGTCTTGCTGTTTTTCGTGTGCGGGCAGCATCCCGCTCTGTCTTTGTTTACTGTGCAGTTCTTTGCCCATGGATCACACTACTTTCTGGGATGCTGCAGCATTGTTTTTCTTCCCTTATCACCGCCCACAGCCCCACCCACAGCTCCACCTATAGACTATAAGAAGCTCAGCTTCTACAAACCTTGTGTCATTGGCTTGAAGAAGGAACCAATCAGTAGTTCCAAAACGCGTCCCATTTTGATATATTTCCTGTTTGCGGTCCATGCTGGTTGTTGTCCCCTCCCGCTGACGTCATTTCAGGGATTCATGCTCCATGCTGACTCAGATGATGCGATTGCTTCACTAGTGTTCCCAGAGCCTGGGGTGTTCACCTGCTGGTTATCCTGGGACCTTCTGCTGCTGCATATTGTTATCCCTGGAAAGCTGTGATACACTGGGACCTCCTGATGCCGGATCACCTGCTTCATATATCCATGTTATGCCTCTTCTTATCCTTGATTCTGTAAGTGTTTTTAATCTTGTTTGGGAATATTAAAAGTTTTAATTCTGCACTTAGAGACGCCTTTTTTTCTTTTATTTCTCTTTTAAGCATTAGACCGGCTTTTGTCTCAGAGTGATCATGGAGGTTCCCATGGAAGAGCAGTGGTTGGGGTTTTATTCAAACTCTTCATGGTGCCAAAACCAAATGGGGATGTCCGACCCATTCTAGTTCTCAAGGATCTGAACCGATTTCTAAATATCAGCTTTTTTCGCATGGAATCAATCAGGTCAGTAGTCTCCATCCTGCAAGGAGGAGAGCTTTTGGCGTCAATCGACTTCAAGGATGCATACCTGCATGTGCCTATTTTCCCCGCTCATAAGACATTTCTACGTTCAACTCAGTTTTCAGTTCATAGCTTTTGGTCTAGCCACTGCACCCTGGGTGTTCACAAAAGTTCTGGCCAGAACTAAGGGCTCAAGGTGTAACAGTTATTGCATACCTAGATGACCTGCTCTTGATAGACAGGTCAGTAGCCCGCTTAGACAAAAGTGTAGTCACCACAGTCAACTACCTGGAAAACCTAGGTTGGATTCTCAACCTAGAGAAGTCTTCCTTAAAACCATTAATAAGGCTGGAATACTTGGGTCTGCTCATAGATACAGACCAGAAAAGAGTATTTTTGCCACAAGCAAAGATCAGCGCCATAAAGGATCTGGTCCAGTTTGTCAGAGCAAAGAAGGACCCTTCTATTCGCCTTTGCATGATGTTGTTAGGGAAGATGGTGGCTTCGTTCTAAGCCATTCCCTATGCTTAGTTTCATTCAAGACTGCTGCAAGACAGTATCCTATCTGCTTGGAACAAAAATATCCAAGCCTTAGACTTAGACTTCTGGGTGTACTGTGTGGAATGTTGTCTTCTCCTGGCCCGCCCCGATGCGTTGTTTCACCATCCTGACGTTTTCAAGAGGCATCAAACCCAACAATTGTTGTCTCCTCTTTGTTACTTCTCTAAAGGATCAGAAATGGTTGCCATATTTACAGATAGTGCTGGACATCTGGAGAATTAGGAAGGTGGTACATCGATACTATGCCTTATTAGAGGTACACCCTTGTGGAAGTGGTGGTGCATGGAGTCCATGTTTGGGTTCTAGTTTGCCCTCCTGATAATGGTGGGGGGGTTACATCTGTGATGGTCATTTGGTGAGGAGGAACACCTAGTACAAATTGTCACACAATTGGGTTTTTTGTTAAAAATCTTTATTGGAAAGGAACGTAGTATACTGCCAATATGTTTTTGCTGTGTAGTCTTGTCCTTATTCTGGACTTAAGCCATGCCTTTTACTTGGATTCAGATTGATTACAAAATAATAAACTGGCTTTGGAAATAAGGTGAGCTGAATTTACAGTAAAAAGTACCAGGTTCTCTAGCCCAGTTTTGTTGACGAATGTAACTGAGCAAGTAGCAAAGGGGAGAATCAGTGGGTTGGAGGTTACCCTTCCAAAGACACTGTCACTTTGACTAGAATAGACAAAATGACAATATATCTTTACAGTGAATCTAATCTGGCCTAAAAAGTTTTTTTGGTAGCAACAGCACTGAAGGGAATCTTGTGGTGCCTGCAAGTACCTCTTGTTAGGTGTTGTATGGATCCCTTTGTACCTGTGCAGACTCCATGAATCCAAGGCCCAGTCTGTACATGGGGTCTCAACTTCTGGCCAAGATATTAAACCCCTTGACACTAAGCCCTCTGAAAGGGCAGTCCTAACAGAAAGTGTTTTCAATCAAATTGTTTTTTAGAAATGCCAAAACACAAAAGCGGTTAAGGTTGACAGTTGTAGTAAACCAGTGATGCAGTCTGTTTTTTTACTTTAATTATTAATGCATCATAGATGTCATGTAGTATTCAAGCAAAGCTGGCTAGACATCATAGAGAAAATATGAGTGCAATATGTGGACAGATTTATTTTCCATTTCCTTTATAGTAGATACATCTAGCTAAATGAATTTGATTAGACATAACAGACTAGTTTTTTTTTTTACTATGACACTCTGTAATGTCACTTTCAGTTATTCCACATTTGTGCATTTAAGTGAACAGTTGGAGATAGATACGTTTACTGATTCTGCGAATGAAAACTAATCATTGAAGAAGTAAGGAAATTGAATCCTCGTGAGCAATTATGAAAACAATTACTCAGGACCACAGTATTATTTTTATTCACATCTAATAGAGTTTTTTGTCTGTCATTTCAATTTTAAAAAGCTACAAACTCATCAGCAGATGATCATCAAGTAACCTGTGATTTTCATTGGTCACAAATTCCATTTCCAGTATAAAGAGATTTTGCCGAATGTTCATAAAGAAGATCAAATACAATATGTGAACTTTTAAACTTGTTGAAATAGGGTTAACCTAGCTCAGATGCATTAAGGACTTTAACAATTATCCATTTCTTTGGCAGTTTTTTGCCTTCAGATGAATGTTAACAATTCTTCACTCTATCGTCTAATTCTAATGTCTTTCATAATATAAATTGTTCTTATGTTTATCTAAGTGTCTACCCTGCCCAGCTGCTGATTTCCATACTAAATGTCTCTGTTCAGTTTACGTAAGACACTACTGTCTGAGATTAAATATTTGATGCACACAGGGCAGCTGAAATCCATATGGTTTCTCTATGGGAATGTTCATCTGTTGTGTTAATGGGAATAAAATCAGGATCCTTGTAGAGATCAGTGTACCATGGAACTCAAGCAAGCTTAGGTGATGCTTGAAATAGTTGTAGCCACTTAATGTTTTAATAAAACCTGCCGGTCGCAGGCAATAAATCAACTAGCGCACTTTCCTGCTCTAATCCCATTAGCATGAAAAATAGTGAGATCAGAAATACCACCTTAGCAATCTGCTCACAGAGTAATGTCTCCAATGGTCCTTGTTTCTGTGGTGTTTTATTAAAAACATAAGTGATTTATTTTAAATGTTTGAATGTTCTACAAACAATGTAATAGTATTACCAGCACATTGGTATTGATGGATGACTGTTCGATTAATACAACTCAGAGAAAAACTCCACTTTGCAGCATTTGCATCTCTTAGAACACTATTCCATGTTTTTTGGTCAGAAAAGCAACAACTTTTTAAGTGCAAAATAAACCTGTTATATATGGATTTCTTGTTCTTTTAACAATTGTACCATGCAAAAGAATTATAAAGAAAAAAATACTAGGAGCTGTGTATAGCCACTCATAATTGTGAGGCAGAGCACAAAAATGAAGCTAACCTCGTATAATACTTGGCTTCCTTCCAGATACAGCAATCTTCTCTCCAACATTGTTCCTACTGGCTCTGCAAAGCCCTGTCTTGCCCTTGCTGCTTTTCATAGTATGCCGAGGCGCCATTCCTTGCTATGGATAAGTCATACTTATAGTGGCCTCCAGCAGCCCCCCAGAATATGACTTATCTGTATCAAAGAATAGCACGTGAAGTATGATGATGTTCCAGCTGGGGACCTTGTTGGAGAAAAAAATCCCTGGATCGTCGAGGAAGGCAAGTATAATCACAGGTACAAGGGGGATTTTTTAAAGGACACCTTTAATAATAGTTATATATACTGTATATCTCAAGTCTTAAAATGGACTGCACTACATGAAATGGTGCATATAAATGTATTTTCAAAAGTAATGATATACAGTATATAAGTGTGTACAAGAATGATGATTCTCCAGCATTTTCGGCTTTTCTCAACTTCAAGGTAAATCTCAGGTAAACAGTCAAGTATAAATATCCCCACATAAGGAAATACGTCACACAATATTACCAGTGAAACAAATGGAGGAAATTTATCAATCAAATTAGCAGGACTATTGGCTGCAAATCAGGCTCTGTCTCCTTCAGCATGTCGGGTCACCTGAGGCCAGGAGAAAGATGCACACCACTGGGGTTAGGAGAGCACCGCTAAGGTTGTGGACCCTTCAGCTGACTGCTGCGGATGGAGCTATGGATGGTCCAGGAAAGCAGCTCCACCTGAACACCGACAGATCAAACGGGTTGCTAGAGCGTAAGATTCCCCAGGTTGTGGAATCTAAGAGCCAGCAGGTTTTCAACAGAGCCTCTGGTGGTGAGGATGGATTTTGCTGCAGCTGACTCCAGGTCGTGGCCCCCGGGGTCCCTCAGCTCATGCTCACGGATTGGCTCTGGTGGACAGAGCAGAAGCAGTCGTACAGGGTTAAACACAGGATAGTCAGAAGAACAAGCCAAGGTCGGGACAACTAGCAGACAGGGATGGTCAGGAAGGCATGCTAAGGTCGGAGTCACTAGCAGACAGGAATGGTCAGAAGGACACTCCACGGTCAGTACACGGAAGTCAGAAATAAACATACAGCAGGACGCCACACAGAAGCCTAAACACAACTGTTGCTCTTGCAAGGCTGGCTTGCAGTGTGCGAGGTTAAATAGTGTTTCCTGTTAGAGGCTGGGGTGGAGCCATGCTGAGAGAACATTACTTAAACACACAGGTGTGAGATCACGGGCCCCAAAGCTGATACACAGACCAGAGAGGTAAGCAAGCAGACAGAACATGAAACCATTACTGCAGATTCATGACACAGCAAAGTCTCTGTGACAGGTTTTCAGGCTATTCCTGAGCAGCTAATTGCAAAAATTTGCAAAGTTCAAAGATACCATAATTGAGTGGCCAGAGTCTTCATTGTCACAAATGCCTTGCAACACGATTGATAAATATCCCCCAATAACCACTTCAGGGAACATAATTGTAATTGACATCTCCATCATCAAATGTGAACTGAAAGATAGTAAGCATTTGAACTTGTGCAAGGTTGGGGGTGCCCAAAACTGTTGCACTTGTACACACTAATGTTTCTCTGCCTTTAAAACAAAATTAAATCCCTGCATAACAATAAAGTAAAAAATGGCCCTCGGAAATTCATGTCATAATGTTTTAGTATACACCGCACATTATAGCAGCCTTACCTGACAGGTGATCCCTTCTTGTGCTGTGGTGTCATCGTTCTCCGCTCTCACAGCTGCTTACATCTTCTCCCGATTTTCTTTCTGAGTTCAGACACTTTGGTCACTTGATTGACCAGGCTGCAATGACATCGGTCCCGTGTGTACTTGAGGTACTTACATCTTTTTCCGTCTTCCTTACAGAGTCAGACTCTTCAGCCGCTTGATTGACCAGGCTGCCATGAACTTGCTCCCATGCATTCATACGGGAGTCACATCATCACATTACAGAGGGGGGCCACAGATGTATGCTAAATTGTGCATGCGTGGCTCAGTGTACATTAACACTGACAGGCAGGGAGAAGGGTTTATGACCGAAAGACCAAGTATTATTCAACTTTAAATCAATTTCTGTTCAGCATTTAACAGATTTTAGCATGTTTTGCTGAGCGTAGAAAGGGCCGAGCACAGAGCTGGAGGCTGACAGTCGCTGCTCTGTTTTTCGAGCAGACCTGAGAACTGAGCAATAGGTGTCACGGTCATCCAAAAGTCTATTCATTTCCCTAATATAAGCGTCTTTGTCCAGCACAACTATCCCGACCCCTTTATCCGCGGGGCAGATAATACGATTTTTCTTCTCACAAAGCGATTTCAGACCCGCCTGTATGGCAGGATCCTGATGGGTTCTTTTAATCGGTAGTTTCTCCAGATCATTGAGTATTAAATTAGGAAAAACATTAATCGACGGGGCCATAATGCCCGGTGGATTAAAGAGAGAGGGGTTGGAGAGTCCAGAGTGTACATCGACACTCTGGTTAGTGGTATTGAAACCTATGGGTGGGGAGGATAAAAAATGTCTTTTGAATGTTAAAGCGGGGGTCCACCTATCTATCGTTTTTTTTTTTTTTGAGTTCATTCACAAACTTTTCTTCTCAGCATTACATACTCGCATATTGTGTGTAATATGTCCGCCTGTGTCAGATTTCGTCGGAAAGAATAACTTATATTATTCACTGCAGGCGGTTTCCATCTTCATTGTGGGCATTTGAAGCCCACAAGCATTTATTTACTGGATGTGGTGAATGCTGTGCTCCAAGCATTCACCGCTCGTTCCCGCACATGCTCAGTGGCATCCTGGGAAGCCTGAGACTAGCTCCCAGGAGTCTGGGAGAGGCTAGAAACATGCCTACTCCCACGGGAGGAGAACCAGGAAGTGCAAAGAAAAATAGAAAAATAAAAGGTAATTACGGCGATTTAAATTGTTTTAAATGGCATGTCAGCATCTAGGCAAGGAAGAGAATACATACAGATATTGTTCAAAGTTTGGGTGGAACTCCGCTTTAAGTTTTCAAATAAACTTCTGAACATCAACAAAAGTAGTACATTTATTCAGTTTTCTAGGTGGAACGAACTTGAGGCCTTTGTCTAAAATGCGTTTTTCATCATTAGAAAGTGACTGTGCTTAAATTGAAAATCCCTGCTCCTACTGTGTTCTCTTTCTTTTTCCGTTTGATGCGCCACCCCCCTCTGGAGCCTCCTTTGGTTTTAGGCTTCTGGAGTGGTTGGGGGCAGGCCCTTTGAAAATCCTGGTGTTGGCCAAAATTTATAAAGAACAATTACTAATTTGCAAAATGTTATGACAGAAACAAAGAAAAAGGCATTTTTCACCACATTTTCAGTCTCTTTTTATTTATAGCACAAAAAATAAAAAAAACACTAGTGATTAAATACTACCAAAAGAAAGCTCTATTTGTGTGAAAAAAGGACACAAATTTCATTTGGGTACAGTGTTGCATGACTGAGTAATTGTCATTCAAAGTGTGAGAGCGCTGAAAGCTGGCAATTGGTCTGGGCAGGAAGGAGGTGAAAGTGCCCTGTAAGGCAAGTGGTTAAACTATCAGGCGTACATCTGCTCAGTGAATCTCCCTAAGATCATGGTAAATGAAGCACTATACTGTATCTGAACACCTCTTTATTAAATATCTATTCATGGTTTTGTCACTCGCTAACAAAATTTGCCTTTGAACTTAGGTGTAACTTCATTTTCATGCTGTATTTATTATGCTTTCACGATTTTGTCTTGTGATAATGTTAACTCAAATATTTCATAAACATTTTTTCCCTGTCAAATAGATAATTTAAATTCCTGGCATGATGTTACTGCCATCTGCTTGATCCATGGACCCTCATAACTGCATTATAGAGTGGAATAGGGAATTTATTAAGTATTCAAAAACTCTGTGTGAGCCTCCTGCCTCTGGGTTTTATTTTATTTCTGTGATGAAATATAATGTAATTGAACTAAACCGAAGGCACAAACTGACTAGCTGGCAGCAAGCCTCAACTCACCTAACTTTTTTTCCTGGTAGTTTTTAAAAATCTCCAGATATCTTGATTCAATAAGACATCCCGTTTGAATTCTTGTTTTGCAGTTAGTAATGGGATAAATATTTTTCACATATCTTTATAATAGCAGTGGGACCTAAAATCAGTATGTTAAATCTACCATCTAAAATAGAGCCAGAGTGCACCAGAATATAGAATGTTTGGACATCTTTATTAGAAAATAATATAAATACTCGCAAGTTAAAAGCAGAAGATGGCTTCTTTGTATTGGCTACATAGTCTGGTTTCAGGGTACCACCTCGTTCAGGGGTAGTGACATTAGGCTGTTATTACTTTGAAAGCCAACCTATTATGTAGCAATAGTGGCTGAAAGAACCACAAACCGTTCTAACTATAGTAATGTTTTTGGCGGCCAGTGGAGAAGTGCCATCCTTATGTGGCAGCCAGCTAATGAGTGCTTCCTTACATGGGCAGCCCTGACAGACAGGAAGACCAAATAGGGTTGATTTACTAAAACGGAGAGCAAAATCTGGTGCAGCTCTACATAGAAACCAATCAGCTTCTAGCTTCAGCTTGTTAAATTAAGCTTTGACAATGAGGCTTGGTTCACACTGCTGGGACTTGCAGTGCGACTTTGATGCGATTTTGAAGTGACTTTGCAGCGACTTCAGGGAATGCCTGGGTAATCTTTTGTAATGTCGGTTCCAAATCACATTAATTAAGAAAATAATCCATTTTGGAGGCGACTTCCATTAAAGTCTATGGACACAAGTCGGATAGAACAATATTTCTCAACTCCAGTCCTCAAGTACCCTCAATAGGTCATGGTTTCAGGATTTGCCTCAGATGAAATGGCTGTGGTAATTACTAAGTCAGTGAAAATGATCAAATCACCTGTGCAAAGTAATGGATAGCCTGAAAACATGACCTGTTGGGGGTACTTTGAGGACTGGAGTTGAGAAACTTTGGGACAGAAGTCGCCTTGAAGTAGTGCAGGAATCTTTTCTAAAGTCGGAGCTACTTCAGTAGTGCTAATTAGGACAGCTCTCATTGACTAAAATGGGATTTTACATATAAGGGGACTAGGGGTCCCTCACAAGTCCGGCTCCTAAGTCATTGCAGTGTGAACCGAGACTAATACCTGGAAGCTGGTTGGTTTCTATGCAGAGCTGCACCGGAGTTTGCACTCTCCAGTTTTAGTAAATCAACCCCAAAGTTTTTCTTATTTTGGCAACTAGTGGATAAGTGCCCCTTACATTGGCAGGCAGGGTAAAAGTGCCCTGATGGGGCCGGCAAGAAAAAGTGAGTACATTGGCAGCCTTCTGCACTAAGACCTGTGGAAAAGGCTGCACATGGTGCATTATATCGTGGATTGCAGGGTTAGTGAAGAGCAGCCAGAGTCAACCATCAACCACTTCTATCAGAGGAGGTTATAAGCTGATCTCAGGTATGTACCAAGATTTATACATGGGATGAGAAGAGTGGACAGATTTATGGCTTGCAAATGATATAACCTCTCTCATCAAGTGTCAATCATATTTTATCTCTTTCTCGTCACAGTTTAGCTGTCATGTGTATCTTGTCAACTGTTATTGGAGACCAAGCTCTTTTTAATCTTTGTACGACAGTCATCATTAGCTTTTAATTTTGAGTTGTCAAGTCTGCCTTCTTGCCCATTGTACAATCAAATATTTACTCAGATATATAGTGATTTTTGGATATTTCACATCAATCAGAAACAACATTAAGTAGTTCTGCATAGTACGGCAAGAATTCTAAGCCCAGATACTTGACCCTTTATTGTATTTTTTTTTTTATATACATATTACTTATACTCACAAACATCAAATGTCTAGGACATTGTTGATTCGATCTTCTCTTCAACATAGATAAGGTCAGGGCTGGACTGGGACAAAAATTTGGACCTGGACTTCATCCAGACCGGCCCACTTTTTTTTACAAAAAAACCCAGTATGTAAACTATACGCAATTGTGCAAAAAAAAAGTAAAAACATTCCACTATTGGGCATAGGACAGGGCATAGCCACACCCGTGCCCATTAATGTAGCCTTACCAGTACCCTTTTATTTGTGCATATTCATACTTACCTAGGCAGATGCAGCATCAGACCGATGCTGCAGCTGTCCCCCGCCGCCTCTTCACTGAGGACCGAGCCACCGAACACCGCCGATGGCTCGGTTCTCTCCCCTCCCCGAGCAGAGAACTGCTGATTGTTAGTCAGCATCTCTCCTGCTTTGCTCCTCGACACTCATTGGAGTGCTAAGCTGTGGAGGGGCGGGGAGTGGCCGTCTTAGCGGCCTCGCTAAGACTGCCATCATTCCAGGCAGCTGGCGGATCCAAACTTCCTAAGTCGGGATTCCGCGCTGCCTCGACTGATTGAAGTGACGTCAGCGCAAAGCAGACTTCAGACCGTTCTCCTCTGAAAACGGGTCACAGGAGTGCAAAACTAATTGGAGAAGCCCAGCCTAAAAAGCTTAGGCTGGACTTCTCCTTTAATGCAGCCTGAGCAGTGCCTATCAGTGCACCCACACCAGTGTCCGTTAATGCAGCCTGATCAGTGCTCTACGCCCTACGCTCAGTAAGCCTACGTTCACACTTATACAGTGGAATTTGACTGAGGTTTTTAGTGTGATTTCAAGGATAATGTGCAGTGTGACTTCATGTGGCTTCAGGTGTGAGTCCAGTGTGATTTGGATACAGCTTTGATTCTCTCTCTCTCCTCACAAAGACACTATAGCCTGCTAGAAATCCCACTGGAATCTCTTAGTCTTTGAACACCTACCGTATATACTCGAGTATAAGCCAACCTGAATATAAGCTGAGGCACCTAATTTTACCACAAAAAACTGGGAAAACTTATTGACTCAAGTATAAGCCTAGGGTGATAAATGTGCAGCTACTGTAAGTGGAAAAGAGGGTCAACAATGCCCATTTGCAGCCGCACTTTGCCCATTTGCATGCCTCACTGTGCCCATTTGCAGCCATAGGTCCCCCGAACTTCAAACTCGGTAGTTAAGGGTTCCTAGATGCCCCTAGCTGCAGCCAAACTTTGGGGTCTCTGGACCCAAAGGGTCCCGAAATGACATTGCTGCAGATGGACACAGTTGACCGACTTTGGGGCCCTGTATCTCAGGGCCACTTGGTGCTAGGAACCCCAGATTTGGTGTGCAAACCCAGTGGAACAAGCATTACAACATATCCAAAGCTCCTAGCACCAAGTGGCCTCAAAATACAGGGCCCCAAAGTCAGTTCGGAAAATGTCAAGCACTTTTCTGCAGCAGAGAATTTTCTGAACCAACTTTGGGGCCCCGTATCCCGGAACCCCAGCTTTAGATATGTTGTAGTGCTAGTTCCACTGGGTTTGCACACCAAATTTGGGGTTTCTAGCACCAAGTGACACCGAGATACAGGGTCCCAAAGTCGGTTCGGAAAATGTCATTCTCTGCTGCAGAAAAGTGCTTGACTCAAGTATAAGCCGAGGGGGGCATTTTCAGCACAAAAAAATGTGCTGAAAAACTCGGCTTATACTCGAGTATATACAGTTGTGGTTTCCATTAGACTCTGTGGAGATAAAAATAACACCACACCAAACACAGGATCCTTTTTAAAACGCATTGCATTCGGACTACAAATATGTGAATGTCCACCATAGAAAGGTGTGTAATTTCACTTGTTCTGCAATTCCATACATTCTGGAACGCATACGAAATTGCATCCGTGTGAACCAGGGCTAAATGGCTGTCCATTTGAGTAGAAGATCCTGCATTTTGAAACTTTCATTTTCAAAATCAATTTTCAAAATCTAATGATTTTGAAACTTTCATTTTCAAAATCAGTTGGAAGATATTTAGGAAGTTGGCACACATGTGGTCCTTTGTAATTGCTTGTAAATAATATCTCTAATGTTATTAATCTTCCTCAATTTTGGTTTTACAATAACTGATAAATGTGTTTATGGCGGTTCCTTTATACGATTTGGAACATGTGTTTTATGAAAAGGTGTACTTTGTAGTACCTCAAAATACCATTTCAATTCAGAGTGGTACATTTTGCAGAATTCTTTGGCTAAAGATGGGTAGCAGCACTGATCTGATTAATTATTGCTGGGGATTCATTTGAAATACTGTTTTTATGATGAATTATATTGTGTTTTTTGGCTTAAGTCATTTTCTAGCACATTGTTAAATTTTAATTGTTCTGTGCTTTTTTTCCGCTTGTGATGAATGATTCTCTAAATGATGTGCCTTGGGTCACAGTTAAAAGTGGGTTTTGTTGTGCACTGTGCTTTTATATAGACACGTCGGTCATAAAATACGTAAACACATAAATGGAAACTTCTTGTAAGATCATAGAGGGAATTGTAATCACAAATTGTTCTCAATTCCCTAGAACAATATATGAGAATAATTTCCTTATTCTTGTTTTACTGTTGTACAAGTAATATAACACATAAAGAGAAGCTGGGAGTTGTTCCCTTAGCAATGATGTACTGGTTGGCTTTTTCCAATGCATTTTTATACTTACTGAATGACACTCCAAGAGTTGGGGCTGCACACAGTCTAATGATGTCTCCTTGGTTTTTAGGTTCAATAATATTCTACAATATAAACATGTGCTACTGTCATTTAAGTACTTGTAACTACTGTGCTGCCATTTGGATAATGAGTACTGCATACCTGGTATAATAATATTTTTATGCACAAGTATTACAAACATGCTTGTGGATCCACCTATGTTTTTCCTTATTACTCAACAAGGATTAGAGATTTCAATTTTAGTACAGACACTCCTGGTTCTTGCATTAAAATATTTTTAATTTGCTTGTTTTCAAAACATATGGAGATTAAAAAATGATAACCACTTGCCGACCACCATACCTATGTATACGTTGCGGTTTGCAAGTGGTTTACTAGGGTTATAGCTAAAGCTGTACTTTTTTTTGGGCTCAGCTGCGGGATCACTTTCAGAGGCAGTGGGAGGGGATGCTCCCTCCCTCCGCTCGCTGGTGTTTCTCCAGCTTACCGTTTTTACTGGCGCACCCAAGAATTTAGTCTGGTTGGCTAGTCACAGAGGTGATGAAAGACTAGATTATCTTTGATCGCCTCTTTGGCCTTGGAGGACCGGAGCGACGTTATGACGTCACTTCCGGTCCAGGGTGAAAGTAAACTAATTTTTTTTTTTTTTTTTTTAAAGCAAAAGATCAAAAAACTTTTTTGATCTTTTGCTTTTAAAGGTAAAGGAGAGATTGGGGTCTTTTTGACCCCAAGTCTCTCTATTAAGAGGACCTGTCATCCTTCTTTCTATTACAAGTTAGATGTTTATAATCTATGTAATAGGAATAAAGGGGTAAAAACAAAAATGGAAGGGACAGTGTAAAGATAAATAAAAAGATAAAAAAAAGCACCCCCATCCCTCTGTGTTCATGTGCAGAAGCGAACTCATAGCTAAGTCGTGCACACATTTGTAAACGGTGTTCGCACCACACATGTGAGTTATCGCTCAGAACATTAGAGCAATAGCAATAATTCTAGCATCCTGTCACCATTCCACGAGCGTGCACTATTTTAAAGCGTGACATGTCAGGTATCTATTTACTTTGCGTAATATCTTTCATATTTTACAATAAATTGGGTTATATATTGTTTTGTTTTTGTTTTTTCAAATTCATTAAAGTGTATTTATTTAAAAAAAAATTGCGTTTTAAAAACAACTGTACAAATACTGTGTGCCATAACAAAAAACATTTTATTCCTTAGGGTCTCTGCTAAAAACAAATATATAATGTTTGGGGGTTAGAAGTAATTTTCTAGCAAAAAATACGGATTTGAACTTGTACACAAAAAGTGCCAGAAAAGGCCTTCAAGTGGATAACAGCAGAATACAATTACAAATGAAATAGGATGACAGATTCATAGGACTAAACATAGTCACTGCCATTTTTTTATGCCTTGCACGAGGCTCTTGAGACATGTTGAATGCACTGAACATTTTTGAAAAGGTAACATATAATAGAAGCACAATAAATAGATAAGTCAGTGCATTTATATCAGGAAATGTAGCTGTATATAACCATAAATCTGTAAGATTTGTGGTAAGTTAATATAAAAATCTGTATTTATTCTGGCATAAGAATATTTTTACGTAAGAGATTTTTTCATTAACAAAGGTTTTAATTGTAGTAGTAGAATTGTGTAGATTAAAATTTGCTTTGGGTTCAATCTAGAGCAGGGGTCTCAAACTGGTGGCCCTCCAGCTGTTGCGGAACTGCAAGTCCCATCATGCATCTGCTTGAGGGTGTAGTGCTTGTAATTGTCCGCCTTGCAATGCCTCATGGGAGTTGTAGTTTTGCAACAGCTGGAGGGCCACCAGTTTGAGACCCCTGATCTAGAGGTGCACCGAATGGAAATTTTGGTACCAAAAATGCAGGATGGCTGAAAACCAAAACTGACAGTCATGGTAAAATCGTCCCAAAACGGCAGTAAAATTGCAGTGTGTTTTCGGTGCCATTGTCAGCACCTTTTTCTCTTAAGGGCTGAATACCCATAACACAATTTTCGGCCAAAAATTTCAGTGCATCTCTAGTTCTATCCAGATAAACGATGATGGTGGTGTCCCCAAACTCTGAGTGGCTTCAAAGAACAGGAAACTGAAGGATAGGTAAATGACATCATAAAAAGGATGACAGACTTCCTGCCTATGAAACATACAAGATTTAACTGTGTCCTGTATGTGCATATGTCAGCCTGTATAATTTATATTTGAGCCATTATTTTGTATTCGGTTTATTTTATGATATTTTTAGAATTTGTATTTTTTTTCATACAAGAATTGCAATTACTTATGCACAATAAGACATCCTTATTGTGTTTCTGCTGTATTTTTGGATTATGAGCTCAGTATTTGAAAAGACGTCATGACAATGCTATGAATAACCTTCAAACACTACCACCCCACTGTAATAAACTGTAATGTTGATTAGAGCCATCTCAAAGCCACAGGGTGCAATTTAATAAACAGCACTCAGTGGGGCACATTATAAATTAAGATTCATGCGGTAGAGGAAAAGTGCCGGATTGTGGTTTAGTAACAGGAAGTCAATAACCTGTAACAAGCCTAGCAAACACTTTGATTTTTCTTTTGAATCTCTTATTTAATAAGCCAGATTTAAAATGAATTGGCACTTTACCTGTCCTCTGCTTATATAGTTGATTGGCTTAAAAGAAATAAAATAAATACTACCCACCTGCACATCTGTGTTACAGAAATTAACACAGATTAACACAGAAATTAGCAGCCTTCTTAACGGATTTTATTCATACTAAGTATAATTGCTAAAACCGGATTTAGCAAATAATGCAAAAGAAGATGGATATTTAAAAGGATATGGTTCTTATACTATTCGTTTAAATTGAAAAATTGGTATGATTTGTTGTAGTATTGGCAGGGGAAACAATATTACCCAAGGAAAGGATGGCATGTGGTCATGTGGCTACCAATCCATGTATGCTATCTAATTTAAGGTTTTTGTTAATCTAAACTCAATTTCCAGGCTGCATCCTCGCATTGTTAATACCGTCTTTTTTTTTTAATTTGTTCCTTGTGTCATAGTGACAGATCAGTGACCTGTAGTTAAAATAATCAAGCAAATTATGAGCTGTGTTTTGATTACGTAACCACATCATACTGGATAATGCCAAAGGTTGCAGCGCTGTTCAATCTAATACATTCAAACCGGGGGAACGATTTTTACTGTATTAAATTGGAGACTAATTTGCTCTCACTATGCTTTCAAAGTTTATGCTTATTGTCTGTTACCGTTAATGCATACATTTTCTGTAGCTTAGCGTTTTTATGTGTTAATGGTGTAACTGGAGATTTGTAGTGGAATTTCAAATCCATAGTTCCCTATTATGCTTTACCTGACTCAACAGTTTCTCCTTTTAATTGAAAAAGTGTACAACTCATTTAGTTTGATTTACTAAAGAAATAAAATGTATTTCCAAGTTGTAAAGTACAGAAATTGTTTAATGTCTCTAAGTGAATGAAGTAAAGCTGCTAGGACGTTGCTATGATGCTTCATTTGACACTGCAGCCATTGTTGCTCACTTCCACCATCACAAGAGCAAGCTCTCTCTTGGATTTAAACTCTGTGCCATGCTCGATTTAAAGTGTTACGAAACCCAGGAGCCTGCATTCACTATATCTGGTCTCCCACAGTACATAGAACATGTAAATGCAATTATTTTAGTAAATATAAATTGTTAAATACCTTTTTTAGTCAGCAGTATAAAAGCAGTCTTGTGACTTCTATCAGTGTCTGGTTTAAGCTGTAGGAGGAGTTTTTTTTCTCCCTTGATGATCCTGTGAGGCTGCAGGACCTCTGACCCTCTGTCTGGACAGTGCTGATTGGCCCTGTGCTGATCACCCTCCCAAGAAAAAAAAGGAAAAGGCTTTGTACGATCAGCAGATGGATTGGGGACAGTAGAAGACAGGATCAAACAACCTTTTTACACAAGGCTAAGGGGATTAACCCCTTAGGTTCCACAGTAAGTATAACAAGCCTGCTTTAGTGCATATACAGACTGATTTTACTGTTGTTTGTTTAGTAACACTTTAACTAAATGCGGTGACACTGAGCTCAGAGTTACTGTGTGCTGATGAAAAGAGAGCCCACGTGTGGGGTTTTGAAGTTAAGAGAAAGCATGCTCATTTAAAGGAGGAGGTGCACATCAATAGCTGGAGCATCAGCTGAAGTCTCATAGTGGTGTCCTATTAACCACTTGCCGACTATCCGCTGCAGTTATACTGCGGCAGAATGGCACAGGCAGGGGAATCGCCTACATGGTACGTCAGTACCGTAGACGGCCACTAGGGGGCGCGTGCATACCCCCTGCTTGCCCACGGAGCCAATGCAAGTGCCCGGCTGTCTCAATTACCCCCGGGCTCCCGCGATCGCTCAGGGCACATGGAGAACCAGGAGCTGTGTGTGTAAACACACAGTTTCCAGTTCTCTGAGGGGAGAACTGACAGATCCTCTGTTAATACGAAGTATGAACAGGTGATCTGTTAGTTTCCCTGCACAGTCCACAACCCCCTTCAGTTAGAACACTTCCTAGGACAGACATTAACCCCTTCACTGCCCCCTAGTTTTAACCCCTTCACTGCCAGTGACATTTTTACAGTAATCAATGCATTTTTAATCGCACTGATTGCTGTATTAATGCCAATGGTCCCAAAAATGTGTCAGAATTATCTGACGTGTCCGCCATAATGTCGCAGTCACGATAAAATATCGCTGATCATCGCCATTACTAGTAAAAAAAAATGAATAAAAAATGCCATAAAACTATCCCCTATTTTGTAGACGCTTATTGTGATTTTTTTTTTTTACCAAAAATTTGTAGAAGAATACGTATCGGACTAAACTGAGGAAAAAAAATGTTTTTTTATACATTTTTTGGGGATATTTATTATAGCAAAAAGTAAAAAATATTGTGTTTTTTTTCAAAATTGTCGCTCTTTTTTTGTCTATAGCTCAAAAAATAAAAACCGCAGAGGTGATCAAATACCACCAAAAGAAAGCTCTATTTGTGGGGGGAAAAAGGAGGTCAATTTTGTTTGCACGACCGCGCAATTGTCAGTTAAAGCGACGCAGTGCCAAATCGCAAAAAGTGCTCTGTTCTTTGGCCAGCCAAATGGTCCGGGGCTTAAGTGGTTAATAGGGCAGGATGGAGGAATTCCAGTTATGGGAGTTTTCAGGCAGCTTTCTGGAGGGGTGAAAATGGCCTACAACATTAGCAGGTACATTGTTCAACATTGTTCAGAGCACCGTTTGTTTTTGTCTACTGGTGTTCCTTAACTGGTTAAGTATTTATTTTTTGCAATGGTTAACTAACTCTTCTTTAGCCCACGTTCAGATTGGGCATGCAATTTGACATGTCAAATCGCGTGCCAAATCAGTGGCTATTTCCAGCAATTGCACCGTCCGAATCGGTGCTGCACAGATTGCCAAAAGTAGTTCCTGTACTACTTTTGGCGACTTCAGGAGCAGTTTGAATAGACATCTGTGCATGAACCCACACAGATGTCTGTCAAATGGCCCCCGAAGTCAGACTGCATTGCCAATTTGAAATTGTGCGAGTTCAGCTGAACTCGCACAGTTTGGAACCCGCATCAGTTTGAACCTGGGCTTAAAGTCAAAAGGCTCACTCAGATTATTTAAATGTAAATTCCTTATGACATCCGGTATCCATGTGTACATGTTATCACAGATCACTCGGACCATACTATGGCCTGAGCTGTGTAACTTTTTTCCTGTCCTATTTCAAAGCAAACATAATTCTAAGTGGTGTGTTTTATTATTAAAAAAAAAAAAAAGACTTTCTGTATGTGAGAGACAGCAAGTAGCCTGCAGTGTGGGTCTTTGAAACCAGCTGTTCATCATCATAAACAAGGATCCAGAGGTCACCAGATTACCAAAACAAGACAGCAGGATGGACCGCCGCATATGGCAATGCTTGAAGAAAATATGTAGTGTTGTCTAGGTAGGCTGTGCTCTATATGTATCGTATAGCTTACTTTTCAGTTTTGACTGTTAATCTTTAATTTTTTTATTTTTTACAATTCTTGGTTCGTGTTTTTTTGTTTTTTTTTTGCATTGCATTGACACGGTGGGGATTCACAGATTGCTGAAGACATCACAGAGCCAAATTTTCCCCCGTACAAAAAAGTTTTGTAACAAAAAACAATAAACTGTACCTTCTTTTCTATTTTGCGCTCATAGCAGAAAATATTTCTGTGTTTTGGGAAACAAATGGCATTTTCCTGTCATTTGTTTTTATCATAGTGACATTTCAAGAAAAGGGGGAGAAATGGCTCCTGTGTTGTTCCTAAAACGCATTGTCAGCATATGTGCTGTAGAGGAAAACCTGTGAAAAGATGAGCAGCAACTGTCAGCAATGATCACACGCTAGTTTTCTTATTCTTCTTGAATAATTCTCTTGTCTTGTACATTATTGTTCCAGTTGTATGAGAACTATAGATAGTTCACCTGTTATGTTCCCTGCAGAATGTTCAGTGTGAATTCCACAACACATATCAAATAAGAAGTCATTTTACTTTTATAAATGCCTTTTCTCTGCTGCCTCAATTTTAGGAGTAGGTGGACAGCTTTAGTGAAACATAGCCAGTCATACACGAAGGTTTGCACATAATTCTCTTTTAGGCAACATAAAACCTCAGCAATGGCAGAATTAAAATGGGTTTGATAGATTCACCAGAGGTCCTAACTTGTTTTGGACCTCTACCTTTTGCGCTTGCGTCTAACCTGTAATTGCTAAATTAGGGTTGTGTATAAAATATCTGCCCTGTTTTGAAATGGTTGTGCAGAAAGACTTGCTCTTATGTCTTAAGGCCCTGTTCACACATTTGTGTTTTATTACGCGTGTCGGAATGCGCTAAAATACATGTGTCATCAAAGACAATTTTATAGATTGAGCCTTTTTGCATCTGTGTACTGCATGGCACCTTGTTTTTTTTTTTCTTTAAATAGCTCAGGTCTGTTTTATTTGTCCGCTTTCATGCACTTTGACATCCATAGAAGCCAATAGTAACACATGAAGATGGGTGTATGATGCAGTTTGCTTGAGTTTTCATGCATGTTATCAAGTCTAAATAGTTTTTTTTATTGGTCAACATTAAAAACATGATATGAAAACACATTAAACATGTACAGAGCTAGTATCAAAACGTTTTGATACCACTCCATACCACCCACCTCCCTTAACCCTGCCCCACCTGCTCCATCATACCCCTAAAAGGTTCTGAACACCTGGGGGGGGGGGAATCGAGGATCATTAGACCACTGATTGGCTGTAACTGTAGCCATATGTTCAGGAGTCGGTCCTGCTGGCTACCAATCGGTAGTCAGGATGGAGAACTGTCTTTGGAAATGCACAAAAACAAAAAAAAAAACATAGAAATGTAAAGGCAAAGGTGTGCTCCCAAAAGTCTGGAAGATATGAGTGTGGCAGCAAAAGAGTATATGTGTTGTTGAGCGGCCAGTGTTCCAAAGACAGTTCTCCATCCTGACTACCAGCAGGACCGACTCCTGAACATATGGCTACAGTTACAGCCAATCAGTGGTCTAATGATCCTCGATTTCCCCCCCCCCCCCCCCCGGGTGTTCAGAACCTTTTAGGGGTATGATGGAGCAGGTGGGACAGGGTTAAGGGAGGTGGGTGGTATGGAGTGGTATCAAAACGTTTTGAGACTAGCTCTGTTTACAAGAAAATACTTTATTATCTACATTTACAACATAATAGTCCCCTTGCACAGCAATACAGCTCTCCCAGCATTCCTGCCACTTCTGGATTGTGTCCTGGAGGTCTTCTTTTCAAAGCATTTCAAGCACCTTCTGCGATTCACGCTGGATCTCTGCAATGGTGTCAAAGCAATGACCTTTGAGCTGGAATCTTTATCTTCGGGAAGAGGGTGAAGTCCGCAGGAGCCAAATCTGGCAAGTAGGGTGGTGCAGAAGTGAGATCGTGTGTTTCCTCCTGTGAGGAGAGCTCTTTGACCGGGTCCATTGTTGTCATGGAGCAGGATGGTCAGACTAGCACCAGTTGCACTATGCTGTTTAACCTTAAAGGAACAAGATCTCCTTTTTATTGTTAGTTTTTTAGGGTTACAACCTCGTTAATCTATTTAGATGCTTTTACTTTCTATTTAAAGGCCTTTGCTCTGTGTTTTCACTGTTTCCAAAGTAAAAGTTCCGTATATACATTATTCATGAGTATTGGAAAATAATGTGTTTATTTCTAGGAAACATAAACAATCTGGGAACTCTTCTTCTTTAATTTTCTTTTGATTTAGCCTTTTATTGAAATAATGTCACATTTAATGCACTATACTTTAGCCATGGCTATTTACCCTAATTTATTCTCTGGTCTGGATTTCAACATAAATGACGGCACTAAATACAAAATACTTTTCCAGACCATCTTGCTTTGTGTATCTTTATTGCACATCACTGACCCATTTTAGTGTGGATGTTGAAGTAAATTGCAGAAAATTGCAGTAATACTTCATGATTATCCTGATATTTCAAGATGCTCCTTTTTTTTTCTAGATCAAAGAATAGAAAGTCTGGAATCGACCATTTACTGTCCTTTCATCAATACCTTTTAAAATTGATTAATTTGTCTAAGTGAAATTTCTTAATACATTTATTAAGACATGAGGCATCACCTGACAGATCTTATTACACTATGAAGCATTAAGCCACACCACAGTCGCACAAAAAAGCCAAACAAATTCTTCTTCTTATTGATAATGTGAGCCAGATATCTACACATGTAGTTCTTCATAATTGCAGGATCATTTGGCCATGAAAGGGTCTGTCAGTAGTGATAAAGAAATTCTGGAAAAAAAACTGTTCAGTGTACTGACAAAGAAGAAGTTTTCTTATGACATCAGTGGTAAATGTTATGTTATTCGCTTTTGATTGACATCTTATAGTTATTGAGGCCTAAAGCAATGACATATAGTAATGAGATATACAGTGCAGCCAAGCAAAGAAACTGCTATCAATAAAACCATACACTTTGTGTTATCACACATTTGTGTCTGTTTGGGAAATCATTAATAAAGATTAAAAAAAAAGCACATTCAGCACAGATCTCCAATACCTCTGTTATGTCTCAGAAAATGTCGCAAGTACTAAAAAATATCTGATCAAATGCAGCCAGCGATTAAAGTGGTTGTAAAGGCTGAAGGTTTTTTTTACCTTTATGCATTCTTTGCATGAAAGTAAAAACTGTTCTCTGTGCAACAGACCCGACCCCCCCACCACCACCCACCCACCCACCCACAATACTTACCTGAGCTCCATCACAATACAGCGATGTGCATGAGAGCCTCAGCTCTCCAGGGACTCTCCCTCATTGGCTAAGACAGCCAGTGAGCCAATGAGGAGAGAGGGGGCGGGGCCGAGCCACGGCTCTGTGTGTGAACAGACACTCAGAGCTGCGCCTTGTGAACCCCCATTACAAGCTGCTTGCTCTGGGGGCACTTGGCAGGAGGGTGGGGGACACGAAAAAAGAAGGAAAGCAAAACCACTGCACAGAGCAGGTAAGTATAACATGTTTGTTATTTATTAAAAAAAAAAAAATCGACTTTAATATCACTTTAGCTTCCCGTAGTGAGCTGACACCATTGTTACTGCTGCACTGAAATCACAAGCAGCATTCTCATCCCTGCCTGTGATCTCTCCTGCTGGACTATGCCAGCACATCTCCTTCTCCTTGTCCCCTTAAAGTGGTAGTAAAGGGTTTTATGCTACTTTAACACACAGATAAGCTTATAATAAAGCTTGCCTGTAGGTAAAATGAATATCTCCTATACATGCACCCTTTAGAACATATTCCACAAAGCAGCTGCTGGTAATGTCCCCGGTGCATGCGTTGTGAAGGAGCGGCACTATCTGGCCTCAGAAACAGGAAGGCCAGATTAGAGTTTGCCAAACAACATCTAAAAAAGCCTTCACAGTTCTGGAACAACATCCTATGGACAGATGAGACCAAGATCAACTTGTACCAGAGTGATGGGAAGAGAAGAGTATGGAGAAGGAAAGGAACTGCTCATGATCCAAAGCATACCACCTCATCAGTGAAGCATAGCGGTGATAGTATCATGGCATGGCATGTATGGCTGCCAATGGAACTGGTTCTCTTGTATTTATTGATGATGTGACTGCTGACAAAAGCAGCAGGATGAATTCTGAAGTGTTTCGTGCAATATTAACTGCTCATAATCAGCAAAATGCTTCAGAACTCATTGGATGGCACTTCACAGTGCAGATGGACAATGACCCGAAGCATACTGCGAAAGCAACCAAAGAGTTTAAGGGAAAGAAGTGGAATGTTATGCAATGGCCAAGTCAATCACCTGACCTGAGCATGCATTTCACTTGCTGAAGACAAAACTGAAGGGAAAATGCCCCAAGAACAAGCAGGAACTGAAGACAGTTGCAGTAGAGGCCTGGCAGAGCATCACCAGGGATGAAACCCAGCGTCTGGTGATGTCTATGCGTTCCAGACTTCAGGCTGTAATTGACTGCAAAGGATTTGCAACCAAGTATTAAAAAGTGAAAGTTTGATGGATGATTGTTAATCTGTCCCATTACTTTTGGTCCCTTAAAAAGTGGGAGGCACATATACAAACTGTTGTAATTCCTACACCGTTCACCTGATTTGGATGTAAATACCCTCAAATTAAAGCTGAAAGTCTGCAGTTAAAGGACATCTTGTTTGTTTCATTTCAAATCCATTGTGGTGGTGAATAGAGCCAAAAAGATTAGAATTGTGTCGATGTCCAAATATTTATGGACCTGACTGTGTATATATATATTTTTTTCTACAGGGTCTCTCTTTTTTATCACTTTTATTGTTATCACAAGGTATGAACAACATGCTTGGACAGGTCCTCTTTATGGGGAGATCTGGTGTCTATTAGACCCCAGATCTCTCCTCTGCGCTCCAAAGCATCAGATCAAGTCAATATTGATTTGATCTGATGCTTGTACAAGCCAGTAATGGCTTGTTTACATGAGACCGAAACTGGAAGTGACAACATCCTCGTCGCATCCGGTTTCTGATGTCACACAGTGGGAGGAACAACATCTGTTCCTCTCACTTGTGTCTCAGGAACAGGCTACCATTGATCACATTCTTGCTGGGCTCCCCAATCGCTCAGGAGAGCCCAGTAAAGGTGGCAGCAGGGTGGGGGGCTCTTTGGCCACCCAGATTACTTTTACCAGCTTCAGAATTGCCAGCTGAAAAAAGAATATCTCGCAGCCGCAGCAATGACCAAGATATTACCCTTCCAATCCAGCAATGTGTGGGTACACCACTGGTCAGCAAGTGGTTAATGCAATGCATATTAAGCCACCACAATAGTGTGAATGAAATTAATTTGGCAATGTGTTTAAAGCTGTTCACACTAAGCAGGCAGTTTTGTAAACCATAAGACTACTTTCACATTGAGGTCCTTTACAGGCGCTACAGCTCTAAAAATAGCGCCTGTATAGCGCCTATAAAGCGCCTCTCCTGTGTCTCGGGCTTTCACACTGGAGCGGTGCCCTTGCAGGACAGTCAAAAAAGTCCTGCAAGCCGCATCTTTGCAGCGCTGTAGGAGCGGTGTATACACCGCTCCTAAAGCGCCCCTACCCTTTGAAAACAATGGGGCTGCACCGCCAAAATGCCGGCAAAGCGCCGCCCTAGCAGCGCTTTGCTGGCGGTTTTAACCCTTTTTCAGCCGATAGCGGTGGTTAAAACTGCCCCGCTAGCGGCCGAATAGCGCTGCTAAATTAACGGTAAAGCAGCACTAAAAATATCGCGCACTTTACCGCCAGCACCCGCCTGCTCCAGTGTGAAAGTAGCCTAACAGCCTAAATAACGTGAATAGTTACTACTGCACTTCACTTTACATATACTAAGGACATCCTTTGTATAACCTAAAGTGGTTTTAAAGGCACAATGTGTTTTTTACCTTTGTGCATTCTATGCATGAAGGTAAAAAAACCTTCTGTGTGCAGCAGCCCTCCCAGCCCCCCTAATATTTACCTGAGCCCCCTCTCGATCCAGCAATGTCCAGGAGAGCCTTGCCTCTCCGGGACTCGCTCTCCTGATTGGCTTTTGCAAGCTGCTGTCAATCACAGCCAGTGAGCCAGTCAGAAGACAGAGGGGGCAGGGCCAAGCCCCAGCACCGTGTCTGAATGGACACACAGAGCAACGGCTTAGCTCGGGTGCCCCCATAGCAAGATGCTTACTGTGGGGGCACTCGACAGGAGGTAGGGGCCAGGAGTGCCAACGTGGGACTCGAGAAGAGGAGGCTCTGGGCTTCCGTGTGCAAAACCACTGCACAGAGCAGGTAAGTATAACATGTTTGTTATTTGTTTATTTTTTTTATAAAAAACAAGACTTTAATATCATTTTTTAAAACACAACATCAGTTGACAAAATTGATGCCCATCCACTCGTTAAAATAGAGAGTTACCTCTGATGTCTGTGAAACAAGTAGCTTTTTCAATAGCCAAACTGCTTACAGTGTTCTCTCTGGAGCAGAGGAGGGGAAGGTATTTGTGTTTTCCCCAACATTTTGTATTTATCTAGCTTATTAAACGAGCTTTCATAAAACTTGCCGATGGCCAAGGTTGCAAACTTATTGAACTAAACTCTTGTTTGAGACATCATTGTAGGAAGGAAATGCTTCAAATGTCATTAATTCACACTGATATCATTGTTTCATTACACTGTTGAAGAACATCTTTCTTTATCTGTAGCTTGCATCTTTCCCATCTAGGAGGCAAAGTGCACTAGTATGCAGATCCCCAGTAGATTGCCTCTCATGTCACTCCCTTCTTTATGATGGATTCCTTTGACTTTAGCTTCACTTACAGAGTTTTGAAGGTAAATGTTGGAACGTGAGCCTGCTTATTCTATTGATTGAGTTGCTGATTCTTAAAATACTAGCTTGAATCCTGCGCTATGCGGATCATTGTGTTGTCCCCTTGGAGAAATTAGATCAGTGATCTGTATCGCTTTGCCTTCCAGGCAGGTGATGACTGTCACTTGAAGCAGCTGTTTGCAGATTCTAAATGCTACATATCCCTCGTCTTAGGAAAGGTCTTACAAAGCGTTGGGAGGCTAAGCTGGAAAATTAAGCACAGCTGAACAAAGTGATCACACAGACACCTAGTTTAAATGTCCTCCTACAGTACCAGTATGTCAGTCATTTTAAACCATCAATCACCACTTATTTCTTTATTAAAATCTCCTTATTAGTCCCAAAGAACAGAAGAAAAATGACAGTAATTTTGTAGGAATGCGCAAAGTGCACTTAAACAATTTAAATTTGTAACCTGCTAGTCAACTTTCTACGTCTGCACACTGATCATTAAAATAACTGATCCTGGAATGATACGTGCGTTTATCTTAAAGTGTAATTGTCTCTGGTGCTCCATGGAGAAAATTTTAAAACTGATATAACCGATCCATGTTTGTATGCATTTTCTGGTGAGCTTGTTCTATGTTTCTGGTGTGCTGCTGTATGTGTGCTCTGAATATCTTTATACATAAGGCAGCAATTGACTTATTGAGTTGTACATATTATAAGACACTTAGTTTGAATGCAGGCCTAATTAATCTTCTGATTAGATATAACGTATATTGGGTGATTAAGCCCAGAAGCATTTTATTACTTCAACATATCAGCTATAGACCAAAAAGATGTAAACTTGCTAGTTTTGATCACGCTGGGTTTTCATCTTTGCATTAAAATAGAAACCTTACATAAAAATTTAAGAGTCATATCTGTTGTTTCTGACATATTCCTGTCTGCTCCAGGTGAACTACCATTATAGAGCACCAATGTTTTTAAATTAACAGATGTAATCGTGATTAAATGCAATTTAACCATACACAGAAACAATTAGATGAATTCTCCAGATAAAATACACCAAGGCGCACAGCTGTACATATCCATTCGATTTACAGATGGCTGCTTCTATGACATCTGATTGTTCCCACAATAGGACAAAAAAAGATGCAGATTTGGTTGTATCCTCACAGGGTGACACTGTGGATACACAAATAGATGTGTGCCAATGTCCTGATTGTTGTTAAGAAGAAAAACTATAGAATTTGAAAAAATTGACTTTGTAGGCAACACACGTAAATAAAAATATTTAAAGTTTTTAAATTGGATAAAGTTAACAACATAGTATTACAAACACATATTAAAAGAAAAACATAATATTGTTAGGCAACCCCAAAGACTCAAGTGACACCTCCAAATGTATATATATTAATCCAAATTGGTGCAAAAGGAAATTTTAACCAGTAGCAGCATCCAATGGAAATAAAGTGCTTGGAGTGGTTGTATGAGGTCACACAGAAAGTTCGCTCTACATGTTACACGCATAGCTGCGCTTCTTCAGGAGCTCGTAGATCTAATGAATATGTCAGAAAAACATCAAACAAGTATATCATAATATCCAAACAAATAAAACAAACACAATTATAAACAATGAAATGATCACTTTGATCGAGTCCAGCAAGGTAAAAGGCCCAAAACTTTTCAAATTCTATAGTTTTTGATCCCACAATAGAACAATGTCTAAACAATTGGGAGAACTTGCTTAAACCAGCGAGTGGTAGGATAACATAATTACAAATCTCATAGTTTCAAGATGCCTATGATAACCCAGACAACCACTGGGCAGTATTTCTCTGAGCCGTTTCTTATATACTAATTTTTGTAAAAAAATGATGTCAGACTATATAATTGAATTGCTACTGTTTTTTTATATTTTCACCATCTGTGGGGGACATGAATTGCTACATTTTTTTGTGATTGAATACTTACAAGTACAGTTGTACTCATAAGTTTATGGCAGAATTTATTATTTTTTTGGCCATTTTTCAGAGAATATGAATGATAACACAAAAAAATTTCTTTCACTCATGGTTAGTGTTTAGCTGAAGCCATTTATTATCAATCAATTGTGTTTACTTTTTTAAATCATAATCACAATAGAAACTACCCAAATGACCCTAATCAAAAGTTTATATATCCCAGTTCTTAATACCGTGTATTGCCCCCTTTAACATCAATGACAGCTTGAAGTCTTTTGTGGTATTTTCAGTCGATGCTCTTTATCTTCTCAGATGGTAAAGCTGCCCATTCCTCTTGGCTAAAAGCCTCCAGTTCTTGTAAATTCTTGGACTGTCTTGCATGAACTGCACATTTGAGATCTCCCCAGAGTGGCTCAATGATATTGAGGTTAGGAGACTGAGATGGCCACTCCAAAACCTTGACTTTATTTTGCTGTTGCCAATGATAGGTCAACTTGGCCTTGTGTTTTGGATCATTGTCATGTTGGAATGTCCAAGTACGTCCCATGCGCAGCTTCCTGGCTGATAAATGCAAATGTTCCTCATGTATTTTTTGATAACGTACTGATCTTGCCATCGGTTTTGACCAAATTTCCTGTGCCTCTGTAGCTCACACATCCCCAAACCATCAGCTATCCACTTCTGTGTTTCACAGTAGGAATGGTGTACCGTTCATCATAGGTCTTGTTGACTCCTCTCCAAATGTAGTGTTTATGGTTGTGGCCAAAAAAGCTTAATTTTGGTCTCATCATTCCAAATGACTTTGTGCCAGAAGGTTTGAGGCTTGTCTCTGTGCTGTTTGGCGTATTGTAAGCGGGATACTTTGTGGCATTTGGGTTTTAATGGCTTTCTTCTGGTAACTCGACCATGCAGCCCATCTTTCTTCAAGTGCCTCCTTATTGTGCATCTTGATACAGCCACACCACATGTTTTCAGAGAGTCCTGTATTTCACCTGAAGTTATTTGTGGGTTTTTCATCGCATCCTAAAAAATTTCCTGGCAGTTGTGGCTGAAATTTTAGTTGGTCTACCTGACTGTGGTTTGGTTTCAACAGAACCCTTCATTTTCCACTTCTTGATTCGAATTTGAACACTGCTGATTGACATTCTCAAATCCTTGGATATCTTTTTATATCCCTTTCCTGTTTTTTACAGTTCAACTACCTTTTCCCGCAGATCCTTTGACAATACTTATGCTTTCCCCATGACTCAGAATCCAGAAACGTCAAGCACTGGATGAAAGATGCAAGGGTCTGTCAGGAGTCTAGAAACTCACTGACTTTTATACACACACACACTAATTACACGCAAACAGATCACAGATGAGGATAGTTACCTTTAATAGCAGTTCAAACCCCTTTGTGTCAACTTGTGTGCATGTTATCAGGCCAAAATCACCAGGGTATGTAAACTTTTGATCAGGGTCATTTTGGTACTTTCTGTTGTGATTATGATTTAAAAAGAGTAAACACAGTTGATTGCTAATAAATGGCTTCAACCAAACACTAACCATGAGTGAAAGAAATGTTTTTCACTTTAATCTTTTTTATTATTTTGCATAGAATACTGTAAAGGGTACAAAAAAAAGAAAAACAAAAGAATACAAGGACTTTTAAAGTGGCAATAGTTTGAACTACCTGAATTTGACGCAGGTGTCAATAATGATACAGAAACCTGCATAAATGCTTGCCTGAATTAGGTATAGGTTTTACTTAAGGAAATTTCTGCCAAAAAGTTTTATTAGAGCTTTATTGAAATCTCCAGTCTGTCGCTAGATTCAAAGGAGACATATAATTGCAGAACTTTGTAATTTTCTTAGGATTGTACATTGTACCACAATTGAGTTCTGGTGATTGTGAATGATTTACCAATCAAATTGTAACTGTTCACTGTTTACATGGAACCCCAAGTCCTTTGACGCCACTTGTATGTAACCTGCACAAAAATGTTCTTTTTAAATCTTAAGTTCTGTAGTTTTTTTAAAGCCTAGCTTGCATTAAAGAATGGCATTATGATATGATTATGTCTGGTGACATTCTCATAATCTTAGTAGGTCTTCCATGTGCTGTGCAAGCCCAAAGATTCTTTTGGCCTCTTAGCTAATCCTTGCTGGCTGCACAGCTCAGAGGTCCAAGGCTTTGCAAATTTCCCTCTCATTATATTATTGCACATTGTTTTTTTTATGTATATTTCTATTTATTTATCATTATTTTTTGTTTATCTTCATTACTTGATTTATTTTTCCTCCCCTTTTTTATTTATTTTTTGCATGGTCATTGCATTAGACGTAATTGCTGTGGGAAAAGTTGTACTTACATGTGGGAAAAATTTTTTTACCCAAAAAAATATTTTTTTTATGTAATTCACGTCATACACTGTTCTGGGCAACAAGAGTTTCACTTATCCAGTGACACTTTGCCATTTGGACATTCACTATTGTTTGATTTTGCTTGTTGCACATTTTTTGTTGCATCTGTTACCTAATTATTTTTAGGATAATACCCCAGTCAAAAACAGCGCATCTTATTTATATTACAACATTTTTTTTCTCCTCACTATTCAAGGAGTGTTTGATTGCAGCAGTTTTTTGATTCCACCTATTTGCAGATGAGCGCACTTTTTCTTATTGTTTATATGTTTATTGCCCATACATTTGCATAAGCGTGGGGCATATTACTGGACAGAACAGTGTGGCTCCTCCTTTCCTTGTGTTCTTCTTTCTCATTTGTTTGACAGTAATATTTAGTTTAACAAGCAACAGCAAGTGGCTCATAAAATATCAGGAGAGAGAGAGGATTTGGAAAGAAATTAAATCACACTATTGTACACCAGGTCCCTGGCAAAAGAGTAAGCCCCCTTCCACATGGACTTCTACTAAACCCCACTGAGCAGGCCGATGGCTGGCTGTGTCCGCTAATGCAAACACCACCCGCTCTCCTCTATGGGCTTTCAGTTGTAAACGGACCTCCTGTCCGTTTAAACCCGACTGCCAATCTGATCCGCTAGACGGATGGGAAACGTATCTCTATCCATCTGTTTTGATTGGAGCAGATTGGTTATCGATGGGTGTAAAAGGATGCATGTCCGTTTACATCCACCACTTCATAGAGGATAATAGAGGATCTGACCGGGTCTGCCTGAAAAACTGACAGGTCCACCCAATTGGTCCACCCGTGCGCAAGGGGCCTAAAAGTTTTTCCTACAGATTACATCACTTACATCTCTTATGTAACAGATAATGCAAGATGACATATGATAACATAAAATATGGATAAAACGAAAGGTAGTCTTTAGTGTTTACATTGAAATAGCTTAATTTTACTAAAATTGTAAAAAGATTATCAGTCTTATGGTTTGTTGTAAACGTTTACCCTGCCCAGAGGCACACAGCACTTTATTGATTGCAGCTTAGCATAGACATTTACAACCTAGAGTTCCCGGATTGCGCACCATGTGATATTAGTAGTCCGCCTTAACCTGTGAGTATGAAGCCTAGGGACATTACTGATATGTAGATGTATTATTAATGAGGTGTAAATACAATAGGCCAAAAAAAAAAAAAAAACAACCTTGTTTTCCTAGTAACCATACTTATCAATTTAGAAAATCCGATATAAAAATTGCTGTGGGTAAGTTTTATTTGTACATTGTCTGTCAAACAAACTTGATTAAGTACTCATCACCTACCTAAATGATCATGGTTTCAAGCTGTTTTTCTTCTTTGTGGACCTCGGCTGGGGTTCATTTTTCTGTGACTGGTACATAAATGGAGACGTTTCTTATGATTAAGATCAATAGTCTTCTGAAGAAATGTGGAAAAAAGTGCGTGGAACACAAGCTATATAGCCGGAGAACATGCATTCTTTATGTGACTTGACTCACCTACATCAGTTTCCTAATTGCAGTCTGCTGGGGAGGGCATGGTTGATCCTTTGCTGCTTATTATAACATGTATTGAAATATGTTACCTTTTACAATTTCAGATAGAATACAATAATAAGGAATAAATACCAGTTCTAAGATGTATCTCTCCTGAACTCAAGTGGTAATTGGAATTGTTTTCAGGATATAGATGGTCAAGAACTTCCCTTATTCCTGCATGAACAGGCAGGGTATATGCTACTACTCTATCTGTTGTTGAGTAGTTTTCTATTTTGCTGACCATCGTTTGCAAACGACTGCAAAAACAAATCCCAGTGCAGCTTTATAAAAACATTGAGGCTGGATTCACACCTATGCGAATTGGATGTGGGTTTTCCCGCATCCAATTCACATAGCAGGAGAATATGGCTGACTCTCTATGGAGCCGGTTCACATGTCTCCGGGGCAGCTGTGGAGGTCACTGCACACAAATTCTGTGTGTCGTTGCCTACGTTTCAGGGCCAAATTCAGGCATAGATTCTGCCCTGATTCATCCCTGAAATGGAGAACAGGGACGGACAGCGTTGTTGTGCGATCCGCAGCCTGTTTAGGTGTGAACTGAGCCTTACTGTTTTTGAGATCCCCATAGTGTCATAACAAAAAATAAAAGGACAGAGGTTTTAAGCCCTCCATACTTTATCAAAAGCAAAATGAAAGGTTTTGGCTTTGCATATACTTTTAACAAAGCTGCTAATTTATCCTAGATATCTGATTCAACAGATCAACTAATTTGCTTACTAGCTGCCTTCCTAACCTCACAAATTGAGTTCAAAATGTTTCCAGGTTACATGTAGATAACACGTCAGCTCTACTGAAATCAGAACAGCTCTACAGATTATTTAGCTACCTATACTCTATCACAGTTTGAAATTTGTACCTAGGTGCCACTTATTTTATGTTATTGGTCATTTCAGACTAAATAGAGGTTGAGTGTATTCTCTTGCCAACGTTTTCCTTTCTGCTCGATAAGATGAGAGTTTCTGAAGCTATCAAATTCATACCTGTGGATTAAGTACTTTAAAACCCATATTTATTATTTCCCTTGCTTAAAGCGGAGTTCCAGCATTTTTTTGCTGAGCAGACGGATGGCTGGTCCGTGTCCGCTTGCACTTATACTTGTTAGGTATCTATTTACTTGGCGTAACAACAAATTTTATTTTTTACCAGAAAATTGAGTATTATATTGTGTGCGCCTGCACTAAAATTAATTTGTGTATTTGTTCCTGAAAATTTGCGTTTAATAAACTGTTGCGTAAATATCACGTGACATAAAACATTACTTCAGGGCCTTTGCTGTCAGAAAATACACAATGTTTGGTGGTTCTAAGTATATATCTAATAAAAAAAATGCTGATTTTGACATGTATGTGAGAAGTGTCAGAACTAGCTGGGGCATCAAATGGTTAAAGCAGAAAAAGGGGTGCATCCCCCGATACACATCAGCTGCTAGCACAGCATTACGGTGTGTTTGACCACGCTATTCCCGCACCTGAGCGTCATACAATGCCTGTATACATTTATTTTTGTGAGTATCCATTTGACTGTATGTTTTATTTTATACAAAAACCTTTGGTCATGCACTAGGTGTGTTTGCCTTCATGTGTGCTATTTTACAGTTGCCTATGAGATTCCCCAATCTGAGGAGGGCTGCATCGAGGAAGCATACCTGAAGGATATTGTTTATTTTCTTTTGATTATCCACCGCACAAGCAGACTTTGGGGCAGAACTCTATATACTCTATGTGCTGGACCCCTGAAATTCCTGTTGTGTTTTGTGCAAGAGGTTATTCTCTTGACTACTTTTGGCAGCGAAAATAGTGACAACTTGATCCTGTAAATCAGGGCTTGACAATTTTGCTTTGAGTCTAGGATCCAGCTAAAAAAGTTAGCAGCCAGTTTTTAAACCACTTGCCTACTGGGCACTTTTACCCCCTTCCTGCCCAGGCCAATTTTCAGCTTTCAGCGCTCTCACACTTTGAATGACAATTGCGCGGTCATGCATCACTGTACCCATATGATTTTTTTTTTCACACAAATAGAGCTTTCTTTTAGTGGTATTTGATCACCATTGGGGTTTTAATTTTTCTTCTTCACTAATGTATGGTGATGAGGCTGTACTGATGGGGTAGCATTGATAGGCAGCACTGATGGGCACTTATTTGCTGCACCGATGGACACTGACAAGGAGGCACTGATGGGCACTGATGAGGAGGCACTGATAAGATGGCACTGTTGGGCACTGATAGGCTGCGCTGTTGGGCGCTGATAGGCTGCGCTGATGGGCGCTTAGAGGCTGCGCTGATGGGCGCTGAGAGGCTGTGCTGATGGGCGCTGAGAGGCTGTGCTGATGGGCGCTGAGAGGCTGCGCTGATGGGTGCTGAGAGGCTGCACTGATGGGCACTGAGAGGCTGCGCTGATGGGCACTGAGAGGCTGCGCTGATGGGCACTGATAGGCTGCGCTGATAAGCTGCACCGATAAGGCAGCATTGATGAGCACTGATAGGAGCCACTGATGGTCACTGATTGGCACTGATGGGGCTGCATTGATAATCGGGGCACTGATGGTCAGTGCCCTGATTATCAGTAAAAATGTCCCCTGTCATAGGATAGCCGGTTATCGACTTTCCTTTCCTCACGCTGTGACAGTGCTGAGAAAAATAAATGCCGATAAGAGACAATTGTTTACATGTGATCAGCTGTGATTGGACACAGCTGATCACATGATAAAGGGCTGCTGTTACTGGCCCTTTACATTGATCTGTGATCAGCTGTGTCATGTCACAGGAAGGAGTTGACCAGCTGAGAGTATATAACGCACGGGGTGTGCTAGAGCTGCACGATTCTGGCCAAAATGAGAATCATGATTTTTTTGCTTAGAATGAAAAGATCACGATTCTCGTGGCGTAAAATCTTTCACATTTTACAAAAAAAATGGGCTAACTTTACTGGTTAGTTTTTTTTTAATTCATTAAAGTATAATTTTTTCCCCAAAAGATTACATTTGAACGACCGCTGTGCAAATACAGTGTGACATAAAATATTACAACAACCACCATTATATATAATGTTTGGGGGTTATAAGTAATTTTCTAGCAAAAAAAAAATATTTGAACTTGAAACCAACAAATGTCAGAAAAAGGTTTAGTGTTTAAGTGGTTAAACTTCCCTCATTTACACACCAAAGTGTATTCCTTTGATCTAAAGGACAAATCGTTACAATGTTTATACTTAAAGCGGAGTTCCCATTAAAAAAAAAAAATTAAAAGTCAGCAGCTACAAATACTCCAGCTGCTGACTTTTAATCGGACACTTACCTGTCCCAGGGTCCAGCGATGCGGGGGATCTAAACTTTGCTCGTCCCCCCCTCCACTCAGCGGCGCCGGCATTTTAACTGTGGGCGCCCGGCTGTGGCTTCACAGCCAGGCACCCACTGCGCATGCGCGAGCAGCGCCGCGTGCCGTCACTGGCCCCGTAATCATCTGGGACCGGTCACGTGTCCCAGATAATTGACAAGAGGGAGGGTGGAGAGGCGATCTCACTTCCTGCGCCGAGGGAAGTGATGTCAGCAGCCCAGGCACCGAAGGAGGCAGACTACGAAGGACCCCCTAGCAACAGCCATTTAGAGGTAAGAAAAAACATTTTCTACAAATTTTTTTTTTTTTTTTTTTAAGCACATTACTAATTTTTTATTTTTGGGTGGAACTCCACTTTTAGTTCCACTGCCAAAGAATGTTGTGATTCTTGGCAGACTGGCCGTTTTTTTTTTTTTGGCTTTAGCAGAGAAGAGAGAATTCTCTGCATAGAAAGAATCAGGAAATACTTTGTCAAGATCGCAACAGGGAAAAAATCGCGATAATGATTCTTAACGATTAATCGTGCAGCTCTAGTGTGTGCTGATGAGGTCAGCTGGTCAACTCCTTCCTGTGTCATGACCTAAAGTCTGTCCAGGAAGTAAGGCAGAAGTAATGGATACATGTTTTTAAACAGCCATGAAGAGAGTAAGGTAAGCTTGTGTAGAATAAACGGAAAGCTGTTTTATTTTTGCAACATAAGTACGTTAATGCTATATGGGTCCCTAGGGGAGATAGAATTTAGAAAAAAAAGGAAACCTAGCCTTTAAGCTTCAACAATGTCAACTTTTCCTGCATACTCCTGTTTTTGACTACAAGCAGCCAGCGTACAGTGTGCTGACATGTTCCGCTCTAATCAACTGATGTTCAGCCTAACACTTCAACAGGAATTTCATACAAGGGGTCTAAAGGGTGTGCAGGGAGCAAAAACATGAGCAAAGAAAAGAGAAAACTGTATTTTTTACAAACAAAATGTTCTACTTACAGTTTTTTTTAAAAAACCAAGTCCTCTTTTGTGCGAATTCGCTTCCAACTCCAACTTTTTTTTTCTTTCTTTTTTTAATAAAAAATGAATGGCAAAGCAGTTCACAGAAAAGATGGAGTTGGACTTTAAAAATACACTCACATGAGCACTAGTAAATGAAAATTTTGTTTTCTTCTTCTATCCTTGGTCTCCTCCCCCTCCCCCTTCCCTCTTCTAGGTTTGGAAGATTTTTTTTTTGCTTCTTTTTAACATTCCTTTTTCTTCCTTCAAGGGATCTTAATATTTCTTTCCAGATGCACCCTTGAGAGTTTCTTTATTGTTTGGATGACTATATAAGCATTGTAAAGACAGGAGAGAGAAATACTAAATGTTTACCCAGGGTGCAGTTTGCAGAATTCCATTACTTCTATAGTTTATGCATTGAGGTCTTCATTATAATACTGAAATTTGAATTAGAAGAGAAACTATGTAAAGGTATCTTGAAAAGACTATATTGTTATCTTATTTGTAACGATGAAAAGCTTACTATAAAATATTGAAACCGTTTCAGCTCAGCAGATTGTCTGTTTGCAGGGTCAGGTTCAATTCAGAATGTTCATGTAGGACTTGCGGGATATTTAAACTGGTCGGTTTAATTAGAAAATTCAAATGTTAAAGTGCAACATCCTTTACAGCCAAGGAGGCTGCCATTTTAGCCTCTGCATGATCTCCAGTTGCCATGGTGCTGCACATTTAATCAGCTAGGACACCAGCCATTTGATGGCTTCACAGTTCAGTTGAGACTACAACCAAATGTGAAAAATTTCTTTCACGACATACCTTAAACCTCCTTCATAAGTTGTACCTGTTTATCTGCAGCCCCCTCTTCTCTACACCTGTTCAAAGTGCTAAATTATAAAGCTTGCCAGAGAGTTCAGAAAAAAGGAGGCGGAGAGCTGAAGTTACACTCTGTGCAACTCACATGGTTGATTAAAACAGGCACATCTAAGTATGCAGGCACCCAGGGTAAAGCTGTCCAAATAGACCATTCTCTGAACCGCCATTGACGTCATCCCTTCCATCCTGTGCTCCACGAGTATGGTCTATGTGGACAGCTTTACCCCAGATGCCTGCATACTTAGATGTTTTTCTTTTAATCATCGACCATGTGAGTTGGTAAATGCTGTACATTCATTAACCACTTGAGGTCCGGGCCATAGCCGAATGACGGCCACAGCGCGGACCTCAATTTCCGGGAGGCCTTCATAGGACGTCCTCCTCCATGCACGCGCCTCGCGCGCACCCTGCAGATGTGCCTCCTTCCTCTTCAGGACCGATGTCCCTTTAACATATGCCGGTGATCGGCTTTTTTTTCTCCTCACGCTGTCAGCGTGAGGAGAAAAAAAAAAGATTACCGAGCTTTTGTTCACATTATGTGATCAGCTGTCATTGGCTGACAGCTGATCACATGGTAATGGGCCGGGATCGGCCCCTTACTCAGATCTGTGATCACCGAGTCACGGTTACCATGTGATCAGCTGATCACATGATGTAAACAAAAGCTCGGTAATCTTTTTTTTTTTCTCCTCACACTGACAGTGTGAGGAGAAAAAAAAAGCCGATCACTGACTTATGTTAAAGGGACATCGGTCCCGAAGAGGAAGGAGGCACATCTGCCTCATCTTTGCCTGCCAGTGCCACCTGCCATTGCCACCTGCTAGTGCCCACAAGTGCCACCTATCAACTCTGTCTTTTTCAATTTTTTTAACAAAAAATAAAAATGGTGATCAAATACCACCAAAAGAAAGCTCTATTTGTGGGAAAAAAATGATAAAAATTTAATTTGAGTACAGTGTTGTATGACCGCGCAATTGTCATTCAAAATTCGATGGCACTAAAAGCTGAAAATTGGTCTGGACAGGAGGGGGGTTTAAGTGCCAAGTAAGCAAGTGGTTAAATGTAACCATATTGCTACACTTGGAGGTGCCTCTCTTCTCTTTTATACTCTGTAGCTCCTGTTGGATTTTGCTTCTAATCCCCTTGTGGAGGCTTCCATTTGTGGATGGACATTTTATGGTTACACAACCAATCACATTGCTATAATCTTTCTATATGGACTATAAACTGAAGGACTTATGATTAAATGGTTGTGAAACAAATCATTTGAGTTTCCATTAATTTCTTATGGGCAAATTCACTTTGATATACAAGTGCTTTGGATTACAAGCATGTTTCCGCAACAAATTGCTTGCAATCCAAGGTTTTATTGTACTTTGTAAAGTCCATTTCCAAAAAATCTAACTTTCCTTATGATATTTATGTCTTACAATTATAGTTTTTTTCCAAATCACAGCTGTGTGTGGAAAAGGCTTTCATAACCATGTCTTATGAAGAGATGAAGAATTGTTTTAAGAAAAAAATATGTTTACTGTCTGATACTTATGTAAGGCCTGTTTTACACAAGTCTCAGCTTGTATAAGAGTAGTGTGAACAGCAAGCTTTGAAAAGGCATTTGCAGAGCTTTCAGCAAATAACATTCAACTCTAGTTTGTAAATGTTGAACACAGATCCTAATGGGGGTCTTTGGTTCCCACTTTAAGTCACCCATCAGGCGCACTCTGTGATTACTGTGTCCTTCGCACACAGCTTGTCACAGATCGAGGTAAAGGGCCAATTACAGAGGCCCTTTACCATGTGATCAGTTGTGTCCAATCACAGCTCATCACATGTAAACAAATACCGGTTATCAGCATTTCGTTTCCTTAATACTGTCACTGTGTGAGGAAAGGAAAGCTGATAACCGGCTATCCTGTGACAGAGGACATTTTACACTGATAATCAGGGCATTGATCATCAGTGCAGCCCCATCAATGCCAATCAGTGTCCATAAGTGCAGCATGTCAGATCCCATCAGTGCATCCTCATCCGTGCTCATCAGTGAAGAAGAAAAATGTCTTATTTGAAAAATGTTATAACCAGAAAAAAAAAAAGAAAACTTTTTTTTTTTTCCAAATTTTTAGGTATTTTTTCGTTTAGCAAAAAGCTCTATCTGTCTCAAAAAATGATATACATTTCAAATGTGTTGCAAGTGTTGCATGACCGCGTAATTGTCATTGAAAGTGCGACAGCGCTGAAAGCTGAAAATTGGCCTGGGTAGGAAGGGGGGTGAACATGCCCAGTAGACAAGTGGTTAAAATGTGTCTTTATTGTCTTCTCTGCCCTTATTGGAGAATGCCTCTTTCTTGTCTTGGTGACTTCCTGTCACCAAAACAGAGAGCGAGGGTACATCTCCCCAACAGGGACAGAGACCACCTTCTTTATTCCAGCCACAAAAAAAGACAAAAAAAACCCCATTGCTGCTGATTTTCCACTAGCATCAGTACTGAAAGAGACCTGGAGACCGCCATTGCTGACCACCTCCCTGGCCATCATGCTGATCCAGTGGACTGTTGATAAGTGATTGATAAGTGGACTTATCGAACTGGAACATGTAGAAACTTAGAATGAATTCAGAACTCCAGATCTGCATACTTATTCTGTATTGACGAATCTGAAAGTAATAGAAATATTGATCCAACTTGTCACCCAGGCAACCAGGATTGTTAAGACATAAAGACCATTGATGTCAGCCTTCTACTCTCTTGGTATATTTTTCCTTTAATCTCTTGCCAAGGGTCTGGCTAATATAATAGTCTGTATTTTTTAGCGATATACTGAAGTGTGTATATCGCAGAGTAAATTCTACTCAAAAGATTCCTTACATTCTCCAAGTGAAGACCTACCATTTAACTAAATGAAGATTCATGTATGTATTAGTGCATAGGTCATGTTTAGTGTTATGATCGTATGAGTATAAAGAATTGATCACTGTGTATTCACCTAAAAGTAAATATGTTGGAAAATGATTACAAGCATCCAAGAGCTAAGCAGCCTGTCAGCAGTATAAAATATGTCCTCATTCTTGAAAATGTGCCTTGACATTGCACTGAGCCTGAAACCTATTAGAGAAGAAGTGAGAAAAGGCTATAAGAGAAAGTAGCACAGGGCCGTTAACCTTCTGCTTAGGAGAAGTACAAGGCAGTATATCACTATATCTTTTGGCTATTAGGTTGTCTGTCACTTATATTCACATTAGTACAGCTGGCTATCCAGATGACAAAATAGTATCTATTGCAGCACTGTGTGCTAATCCTCCACCTGATAATGAAGGACTAGAGCTAAATGTCAGATTCTGCATGTTCCTGTAAGCAGGACTGCTTCAAAGGGAACGTTTTACAAAGAAGCTTTGTCTGCACTTGATAGACATATGCCTTTGTTTAGCCAAGTTAGCTATGGGGTTTATATACTAAAGCTAGAGAGGGAAAAAATTGTCAAAATTCTGCAGAGAAACCAACCAGCTTCTAACCTCAGCTTGTTTAAGTTTTAGCAATAAAACCTGGAAGCTGATTGGTTTTTCTGCAGAATTGTGACAAATTTTGCCCTCTCTGGCTTTAGTAAACCAACCCCTATGTGTCTAAAATAACTGACTGAGAAGCCTCAGATGGATACTGCTAGAATTTAACTCCACCGCTGCATAGTTGTTCCCAGACAATGAAGCTAAACCTATTTAGCATTGATACAAATTATGTCACTGCGCTTAAACTGGTGGTATACTGTACTATTATGCACCTGGAAAAAGATGTGGGGGAGCATACATTGATGCTCACAAGGGAATAAGGGGAATAATTGGCCTAATTTTAATTTTAGGTAAAGAATCCCCTAAAAACTACATAAAGTTCACATAGGGACACTTTTGATTAGATTTGATTAATATTAAAGTGTATGTAAACCCATTGGATCAAGAACAGGCATATGCACTGTTAATAAAACGCTTAATATAGCTTTCTATAGATTTCCTTTTTGGAGAATATAAAATATATTTATGGCTCTTTGTATGTTGTGATCATGTGATGTTCCCCATTTTATCCATCCACCACCACAAGCAGTTGGTGAGTGGAGTCCAGAGACAGCATGTGACACATCTATCTGACATTATTTTTGGACTTTTTTTTACCCTTTTCACAGGGCTGCACAGAGCCAAGTGGTGCTCCTGCAGTCATGTGTGGTTTAAAAAAAAAATAAAACATTTTTTTCTCTTGCCCTCCTTTTTTTTCCTTTTACCCTCTTTTTTCTCTTGCCCTTTTTATCCTTTGCCCTCCTTTTTTGTTTTTGTTTTCCTTTTGCCCTCTTTTTTTTTCCCCTTTTTTCTTTTTGTCCCATTTTTGTTTCATCTTGCATTCTTGTTTTTTTTCTTCTTGCCCTGTTTTTTTTTTTTTATTTTGCCCTGTTTTTTTGTTCATGTTTCCTTCTTTTTTGTTCATCTTGCCCTCTTTTTTGTTCATCTTGCTCTCTTTTTTGTTCGTCTTGCCCTCTTGTGGTTTTTTTCTTCTTGCCCTCTTGTGTTTTTTTTCCTCTTGCCCTCTTGTGTTTTTTTCCTCTTGCCCGCCTTTGTTTTTTTCTTCTCTTGCCCTCCTGTTTTTTTTTCTCTTGCCCTCCTTTTTTTTTCTCTTGCCCTCCTTTTTTTTTCTCTTGCCCTCCTTTTTTTTTCTCTTGCCCTCCTTTTTTTTTCCCTCTTGCCCTCCTTTTTTTTTTCCTCTTGTCCTCCTTTTTTTTTTTCCTCTTGCGCTCTTTCTTTCCTCTTGCCCTTTTTTTTTTTTCTTCTTCTTGTGCTTGTTTTTTTCCTCTTTTCCTCCACCTAACACAAAAAAATTTTTTACTAACAGTACCAAATAGTGTGTTAGTAGCATTGAAGCTCAGTCATTGTAAATGACCAATTAAATAAAATAAATGCAATACTTATGATTTTCACCCTGGTGGAGATTAAGCAGACCGGCAGTTCCTTTCCTACCCTGTCAATCAATCTGCTGGAGCCATCCTACATTCATGAGTGTCATGTGTGATGGCTAGATGTGGGGAGTGCACAGCTTCCTCAATAGAGAGTATGGGCAGAAAGAGTGGCAGTGCTGTAGACTCAGGATCAGCTGCCATTGCCACTTGCAATAAGGAAGCGTTTGGAACGGCCAAGGTCAACAGGTATTT
Source organism: Lithobates clamitans (assembly GCA_037952925.1). Lineage (NCBI taxonomy): Eukaryota > Metazoa > Chordata > Amphibia > Anura > Ranidae > Lithobates > Lithobates clamitans. Next base: position 318,786 of record JBBGZY010000282.1, read on the forward strand.
AATATCTAGTGATCTATTTTAAATGGAAATGAAAAGCACACATAGTAAGGGGAAGAAGCTTTGTGGCAATAGTGAGAATACCATTTTTGGGTTTGCTGATACATTATGTATCACTTATACGTAGGTATTATAATACTAGTATAATAATAATTATATAAACATAGTACAATATTATTACTGATACTTTTTAGGTAGGGTTTGCTTACCCTACCTAGTAAGCATTTTTTTTGCAGTTGCGTTTATATGTTGCTAATGAAGCCAAGAATGAATGGGGTTCATGTACCCTTTTCCAATGAAAATTTTAGAAGTAATGGAAAGAAAAGACTCTCATAATTATAGTTGTACAGTGCCATTAAATGAGTCATGTAGTTCTGAGATAATCAGATGCACTGATTTTTCATTGTATACAGTTTTATGAATAATTAACAGCAAACATCCATACCCTGAGCTCCTTTGTGAAACATTGAAAAATAAAGTAATGTGATTTGGCTGTGATCACGTTGAGCAGGCACTGGGAAAATGTCCATTTACCAGAGATAGTAATCTTTTTACAGTTGATATCATTACTTTTTGAAGGCCAGCAAACACTTTATCAACTGCATGCTGTTCTGTCTGAGTGGGAGAAATGATGGGGAAAGGTCTTTAAAGAGGAAAATGAATATGCATATCCAATTTTTAAAATATGATTTTCTCACATTCATAAATGTAGATGAAATTCTATATTTTTAGACGTTTCTGCTTTGAGCTAATGTACCTCATAAATTTAGGTTAAATGTGGATGTCATGCGGTATTGGTTTTATTTCCTGTGAAAAGGAACTTAGTGGACATTTACTAAGATTCACACTTGTGAGCATCTTATGTGCCTTGTGGATATCTGAGAGTTTTGTGCTTAAAAGATCTTGGGGGTAGTATGAGAGATGTTATAACCTATTGGCACTTTGCTCAGTGCCGCACAATCCAACACATATGCATGTGTAGCAGTATATCATTTTTTGGCGCTGAGTGCAGGTACCATACATAGTTAAATATGCAATGGAATTTAAAATTGTGCTGGGTGATATCCAATCACCCCCCGTGACAAAATTAAATTGTGGCGCTCTCTTCTACAACAATTTATCTCCTTCAGTGAGAGATACAAAATCTATTGACTAAATCTAAACCACACCCTAGTGATGGTGTGTATCAACATACTAAACGGCTGTACAACAGGTATTAAAAAATGCCTGCTGATACCCTCACAATGTGTTCATTGTAAGAGGTAAGTGAAAACAACAACAGTGACACCAACAATAACTAACGTGACTTAGTGTTAATATTAATCAGATATTGCTATATGAGTTCCTATATAATAAATAGGTATACAATCTATATATAGGTGCAAAAACCCAATACAAACAATAGTGTCCGTGATAATAATCAAAAACATAAATTGTGCAACGGCAAGTCCTTCTGCTGTAAGCATGTGAATACTTCTACTCGAAATCTTCCACCACACCTTCGTGCTCAGTGACCACTCTCCCTATGGACAGTCACTCACCAGCTCCTCATGCCTTCACTTTCGTGAGAGGCTAACAAGGCATAGATGATTGCTGCTACTGGCAAGGGTCAAGCCATGTCCATCCAGGAAATACGTTCCATATAGAAAAAAAGACTTCTGATAGTGTAATACCGTAAACGCTTTAATAACTCACACTGCAAATTACACTACAAAAGTTCCACTCACATTGTGTAAAACAACAAACAGCACAGCACAGCAAACTCCACAGCAATCTGCCCGATTGAATATGAAACCACAGCTGAGATAAACCTCCTGAGGGGTATGCGGTCACAGCGGACCCTCTATTCGCCAGCGCTCAAAGTGTCTCTCACCCTCTCGTCGCTTGCTTCATAGATGGGTATAGCTGTCCTCCCCACTGGGTAAACTGAACCGCCAGCTTCTTCCTGTCACTAGTACGTGGTGTTCCTCTTCTTACGGCCACGCCCCCGACATGTTTCGATACGCCTGTACCTTAATCATGGGATAGGCCGTTTTGGACATCCATCACCCCTTATATTCCCTCCCATTGTTAGTATGACTGAGGACGCACCAGTGCGCATGCGCGCCTCCATATTCGACGGCCAATCGAATGTTCCCCATCTGAGATAAGGGCACCCTAGTGCGCGTGCGCCTCTCTCTCCCCAGCGCCTGCGCCCTACGAGTGTCCCCGTGACCGCAAAACCCCGCTGATTTGTATAACACAGCTCATATTAGGGCTGCATATTCTAGCGCTGTAACTTAGGTTCTCCCAGCCAGCATAGATGATGGGTTCCCAAATAGCGCTGTTATACCCTGACATGTTAAACGAACCACTTCCTATGATTTCTTACATATTGCAGTGGTACACCTATACAAAAACATATACCCGCATTATCCTCTCTGTGCTCTTATACATTCTCATGATACAATATAGTAAAAGACTGGTTACAAACTCTTCCAACTATTGCAGTAGTGAGAAATTAGTGAGCTCTAAACATGTATACATATAAAATCAAAAAAATTTAAACATAAATAAATAAAATAAACTAAAATAAGCAAGAATGGCTGAAATACCTTATTTTAAATCCCAACCTCCACTGTTAAGTACGGGATGGGGAATCTATTACCTCGGTAGACTACATAAATTTACACTGCAAATTGATCTGCTCTCAAATACGATAGACAAATAATGCTCATATTAATGGTGAAATCCATTATAAAATTAATTAATTAAATTTACCCATTATTATTCACTCGTAGCAGCATGAGTGAAATATGGGATATTGGACCATACAGTTTACCTCCAGGGACTATCTAGAAATCGTTTAAAAAACAGTTTAGATCTAGTTCAATATTTAAGCCTCTCGGGGTTAAACTCTTAAACAGAAATATCCATTCCGTCTCTCTCCGTGATAGGTCCCTTACTCTGTTGGAACCCCTCCAGGACGGATGGACCACATCAATACCGCAGAATTGTAACAGCGAAGGGTCTTGTTGATGTTTGATCTTAAAGTGCATGGATACACTGTGGTACTTGTATCCATTTTTTATGTTGGTGAGGTGTTCACTAATACGGGTCTTTAGCTGTCTTTTCGTTCTCCCAACGTAATACAAGCCACAGGGACACCACATGAGGTAAACCACATGCGTAGTAGTGCATGTGCTAAACTCTTTAATATCAAATTTTTCTCCTTCTCTGTTGGTCACAGTAGTGATACCTCTGTTACTGACTCTCACTGTTTTGCAGCAGATGCACTTCCTGCAACAGAAAAAACCTTTAAAATTGAAGGATAAAGTTCTCGGTTTTGGTGCGTCCAGAATCTTCCTCACTATTTGATCTCCTATGTTCGGAGCCTTTCTATAGATAAACTTCGGATTTGTTGGTAATATTCCTCCCAAGTGTTTATCTTTACACAGAATATACCAGTATTTTTTATATATGTTCTCAATTTCCCTATACTGGTAGTGGAAACCTGAGATGAAACTTAATTGGTGTTGAGGTTCACCTATGGGTGCTTCTTTTTCTTTCAGGCACTGTTCCCTAGGGATGTTGGCCACTTCTTGCACAATCTTGGTGAGCTCTCCATTTTTATACCCCTTCTGAATAAATTTCTCTTTTAGGAAATCTGATTGGGACAAGAAATCTTCCATAAGAGTACAGTTCCGACGGATCCGCAATAGCTGACCCTTCGGAATGTTTTTAATCCATGAAGGATGATGGCCGCTGGCTACAGACAGGTAGCTATTGCGGTCCGTCGGTTTAAAGTACACCTTAGTTTTTAGTGAGTTATTAAATTTCTCAATGGTAACATCCAAGAAATTTATTGATTTATCACTAATCTGGTATTCCAACTTGATATTATTCGTATTTGTATTTAAATGTTCCAAGAAGAGTATCAAGGCTTCCCTAGATCCCTCCCATATCAGCAAGATGTCGTCAATAAACCTTCGGTAGAAGATCAATTGAGATCTATGGGTATTGAATACCTGTCTATCCTCCCATTCGGACATGAACAGGTTGGCGAGGCTGGGGGCATACTTAGCCCCCATTGCCACGCCAACCTGTTGGGAATAGAATTGTCCATCAAACCAAAAGTAACTGTGGGACATGCAGAAGTCTAGTGCATGTCCCACAAATTTCTTCTGTATATAGGGGATGTCGTCCCTTTTACTTAGTGCCCAATTCAGGGCTAATGACGCGTCTTCATGTTGTATACTAGTGTACAACGAAGCTACGTCTGCTGTTACTAAATAAGACGTTGTTGTGGGATTGAATTTCACTAGTTCTAGCTGGCGTAGCAAATCTGAGGTGTCTTTCAGGAAAGCTCTAGTCGCCTTTACGCTGGGTTGGAGAAATCTATCTAGATATTCGCCAAGCCTGGCAGTTACAGATCCAATCCCATTCACTATAGGACGTGGGGGAGGTTTCTCGGTGTTCTTGTGCACTTTAGGTAGTGTGTAAATAACTGGTATACGATTGGCACTGGGTACGAGATATCTTTTTTCCTTCGAATTTAAGGCTTTCACCCCAAAACCCCAATCCACCAATGTAGCCAGTTGGGTACTGTACGAATCTGTGGGATCGGATTTTAGCTTTTTATAAGTATTCTGATCACTTAATAACTCGACCAGTTGTTTATGGTAGAATTCCTTCTCCATAACTACCACACCTCCACCTTTATCCGCCGGGCGAATAATAATGTTCCTCCTCTTTTCCAAGGATTCTATCCCCTCCTTAAAGTACCGGGGGTTCACTCCTTTCCTCACTGGAAGGTCCTCAATATCTTTCAATACCAAGTTCTTAAATACCTCCACATAATGATTGTTTGGAATTTGGGGATTGAAAATTGATCTGTTTTTCAAGCCACTGTCTATTTTGTCCGATGTCACCACAGCTCTCGTGCTTGCTTCCACCGGATGGCTCAAGAAATGCTTTTTTATGTTCATTGTACGAATGAACTTATGTGTATCCATATACACCTGAAATTTATTCATTCTTTTTTTCGGAGCACATTTGAGGCCCAAATTCAAAATGTTAATTTCCTTGTGATCCAACAGAATATCAACAGTGGAGGCAATATCCCCCATTAAATCAGTTTTCAGAGGGAAATGGGGTTCCAGTATATAATAGATACACGAGCCTGGAAGAAGGGGGCTATTATGATCAGCAATCACAGAATCAGTCTTTTTTAGGACCACGGGGGAGGGGGGGGAGGCGGGGCACCCCGAGAGGACACCCCCGGATACAACAACAGAGAGGTGGAGGAAGACCTGGACCCCCAAATGCACAAGGCATAAACACAAAGCCCCCACCAAAAGAAGGAGAGGATGTAGGGGAGGGAGATCCAAGCAATCCAAAAAAACGACCGAGGGACATGTAAACACAGGAATTTACAATCTGAGTGGAATTGAGTTGGATCACAAGGAAATTAACATTTTGAATTTGGGCCTCAAATGTGCTCCGAAAAAAAGAATGAATAAATTTCAGGTGTATATGGATACACATAAGTTCATTCGTACAATGAACATAAAAAAGCATTTCTTGAGCCATCCGGTGGAAGCAAGCACGAGAGCTGTGGTGACATCGGACAAAATAGACAGTGGCTTGAAAAACAGATCAATTTTCAATCCCCAAATTCCAAACAATCATTATGTGGAGGTATTTAAGAACTTGGTATTGAAAGATATTGAGGACCTTCCAGTGAGGAAAGGAGTGAACCCCCGGTACTTTAAGGAGGGGATAGAATCCTTGGAAAAGAGGAGGAACATTATTATTCGCCCGGCGGATAAAGGTGGAGGTGTGGTAGTTATGGAGAAGGAATTCTACCATAAACAACTGGTCGAGTTATTAAGTGATCAGAATACTTATAAAAAGCTAAAATCCGATCCCACAGATTCGTACAGTACCCAACTGGCTACATTGGTGGATTGGGGTTTTGGGGTGAAAGCCTTAAATTCGAAGGAAAAAAGATATCTCGTACCCAGTGCCAATCGTATACCAGTTATTTACACACTACCTAAAGTGCACAAGAACACCGAGAAACCTCCCCCACGTCCTATAGTGAATGGGATTGGATCTGTAACTGCCAGGCTTGGCGAATATCTAGATAGATTTCTCCAACCCAGCGTAAAGGCGACTAGAGCTTTCCTGAAAGACACCTCAGATTTGCTACGCCAGCTAGAACTAGTGAAATTCAATCCCACAACAACGTCTTATTTAGTAACAGCAGACGTAGCTTCGTTGTACACTAGTATACAACATGAAGACGCGTCATTAGCCCTGAATTGGGCACTAAGTAAAAGGGACGACATCCCCTATATACAGAAGAAATTTGTGGGACATGCACTAGACTTCTGCATGTCCCACAGTTACTTTTGGTTTGATGGACAATTCTATTCCCAACAGGTTGGCGTGGCAATGGGGGCTAAGTATGCCCCCAGCCTCGCCAACCTGTTCATGTCCGAATGGGAGGATAGACAGGTATTCAATACCCATAGATCTCAATTGATCTTCTACCGAAGGTTTATTGACGACATCTTGCTGATATGGGAGGGATCTAGGGAAGCCTTGATACTCTTCTTGGAACATTTAAATACAAATACGAATAATATCAAGTTGGAATACCAGATTAGTGATAAATCAATAAATTTCTTGGATGTTACCATTGAGAAATTTAATAACTCACTAAAAACTAAGGTGTACTTTAAACCGACGGACCGCAATAGCTACCTGTCTGTAGCCAGCGGCCATCATCCTTCATGGATTAAAAACATTCCGAAGGGTCAGCTATTGCGGATCCGTCGGAACTGTACTCTTATGGAAGATTTCTTGTCCCAATCAGATTTCCTAAAAGAGAAATTTATTCAGAAGGGGTATAAAAATGGAGAGCTCACCAAGATTGTGCAAGAAGTGGCCAACATCCCTAGGGAACAGTGCCTGAAAGAAAAAGAAGCACCCATAGGTGAACCTCAACACCAATTAAGTTTCATCTCAGGTTTCCACTACCAGTATAGGGAAATTGAGAACATATATAAAAAATACTGGTATATTCTGTGTAAAGATAAACACTTGGGAGGAATATTACCAACAAATCCGAAGTTTATCTATAGAAAGGCTCCGAACATAGGAGATCAAATAGTGAGGAAGATTCTGGACGCACCAAAACCGAGAACTTTATCCTTCAATTTTAAAGGTTTTTTCTGTTGCAGGAAGTGCATCTGCTGCAAAACAGTGAGAGTCAGTAACAGAGGTATCACTACTGTGACCAACAGAGAAGGAGAAAAATTTGATATTAAAGAGTTTAGCACATGCACTACTACGCATGTGGTTTACCTCATGTGGTGTCCCTGTGGCTTGTATTACGTTGGGAGAACGAAAAGACAGCTAAAGACCCGTATTAGTGAACACCTCACCAACATAAAAAATGGATACAAGTACCACAGTGTATCCATGCACTTTAAGATCAAACATCAACAAGACCCTTCGCTGTTACAATTCTGCGGTATTGATGTGGTCCATCCGTCCTGGAGGGGTTCCAACAGAGTAAGGGACCTATCACGGAGAGAGACGGAATGGATATTTCTGTTTAAGAGTTTAACCCCGAGAGGCTTAAATATTGAACTAGATCTAAACTGTTTTTTAAACGATTTCTAGATAGTCCCTGGAGGTAAACTGTATGGTCCAATATCCCATATTTCACTCATGCTGCTACGAGTGAATAATAATGGGTAAATTTAATTAATTAATTTTATAATGGATTTCACCATTAATATGAGCATTATTTGTCTATCGTATTTGAGAGCAGATCAATTTGCAGTGTAAATTTATGTAGTCTTCCGAGGTAATAGATTCCCCATCCCGTACTTAACAGTGGAGGTTGGGATTTAAAATAAGGTATTTCAGCCATTCTTGCTTATTTTAGTTTATTTTATTTATTTATGTTTAAATTTTTTTGATTTTATATGTATACATGTTTAGAGCTCACTAATTTCTCACTACTGCAATAGTTGGAAGAGTTTGTAACCAGTCTTTTACTATATTGTATCATGAGAATGTATAAGAGCACAGAGAGGATAATGCGGGTATATGTTTTTGTATAGGTGTACCACTGCAATATGTAAGAAATCATAGGAAGTGGTTCGTTTAACATGTCAGGGTATAACAGCGCTATTTGGGAACCCATCATCTATGCTGGCTGGGAGAACCTAAGTTACAGCGCTAGAATATGCAGCCCTAATATGAGCTGTGTTATACAAATCAGCGGGGTTTTGCGGTCACGGGGACACTCGTAGGGCGCAGGCGCTGGGGAGAGAGAGGCGCACGCGCACTAGGGTGCCCTTATCTCAGATGGGGAACATTCGATTGGCCGTCGAATATGGAGGCGCGCATGCGCACTGGTGCGTCCTCAGTCATACTAACAATGGGAGGGAATATAAGGGGTGATGGATGTCCAAAACGGCCTATCCCATGATTAAGGTACAGGCGTATCGAAACATGTCGGGGGCGTGGCCGTAAGAAGAGGAACACCACGTACTAGTGACAGGAAGAAGCTGGCGGTTCAGTTTACCCAGTGGGGAGGACAGCTATACCCATCTATGAAGCAAGCGACGAGAGGGTGAGAGACACTTTGAGCGCTGGCGAATAGAGGGTCCGCTGTGACCGCATACCCCTCAGGAGGTTTATCTCAGCTGTGGTTTCATATTCAATCGGGCAGATTGCTGTGGAGTTTGCTGTGCTGTGCTGTTTGTTGTTTTACACAATGTGAGTGGAACTTTTGTAGTGTAATTTGCAGTGTGAGTTATTAAAGCGTTTACGGTATTACACTATCAGAAGTCTTTTTTTCTATATGGAACGTATTTCCTGGATGGACATGGCTTGACCCTTGCCAGTAGCAGCAATCATCTATGCCTTGTTAGCCTCTCACGAAAGTGAAGGCATGAGGAGCTGGTGAGTGACTGTCCATAGGGAGAGTGGTCACTGAGCACGAAGGTGTGGTGGAAGATTTCGAGTAGAAGTATTCACATGCTTACAGCAGAAGGACTTGCCGTTACACAATTTATGTTTTTGATTATTATCACGGACACTATTGTTTGTATTGGGTTTTTGCACCTATATATAGATTGTATACCTATTTATTATATAGGAACTCATATAGCAATATCTGATTAATATTAACACTAAGTCACGTTAGTTATTGTTGGTGTCACTGTTGTTGTTTTCACTTACCTCTTACAATGAACACATTGTGAGGGTATCAGCAGGCATTTTTTAATACCTGTTGTACAGCCGTTTAGTATGTTGATACACACCATCACTAGGGTGTGGTTTAGATTTAGTCAATAGATTTTGTATCTCTCACTGAAGGAGATAAATTGTTGTAGAAGAGAGCGCCACAATTTAATTTTGTCACGGGGGGTGATTGGATATCACCCAGCACAATTTTAAATTCCATTGCATATTTGTCTTACATATTAAGTGGCAGCTATAGGTAGGTGTCAGTTCACCGGAGGTGTAACACTATCTGGGTGAAACATCCTAGGCGCTGTGGGGGTTGACCTAGTAGGGGTAGGTTTACATCTAGGAATAACCGTCCAGTTACAAGATATATTTTTTATTCACCCACTAGCAGCCATGGACCCTTTTAATTTTCTGTCTAATAGGCAGATGAACCCTGAACATGTTTTTTCAAATAATTTAGAAATGACTGTGGATGAAGAGGATTTCTCTGTAACTTTGAGATCTCTGGAGAACCTCCTTGAGAAGCAGATTAAAGCATGGTGGGATGTGTTCACTTTTAAACACTATCAAAAGGAAAACTTAATTTTTAGAAGTTTAAGGTGGGATGTACCCCCACAGGACGGATTGAATGATCCTGCTTTTATGGAAGAATGGCTGATATTTTTTAATAGGGCTGGTAGAGATCTGCAGAACCTTGTTTTAAAGAGGAAACAAATTAAATTAGATAGGATCAATGAAAGTATTAGACAGATACAAGAAAAATTGGAACCCATTAAGGAATCTAATCAAATGAAAGACTTCAATACCAATATGAAAAAGAAGTTAGAAAAAGTAGATCGCGAAACACAAAAAAAGAAAGTGAAGAAATTCACGAGGGATTCTAATGATTTTAGAACCAACAAAATATATACATGGCAGAATATAAAAAGTGAGAACCAAGAGGCAACTGTTGGAGACTCGAGTCATGAAGTGGAATCTGCTAAGAAACCCATATCTAAAATAATCCAGAAAAATCACGGGCCTAAAAATACAGGAAAGAAAAATGAACAGGGATCTACAAATCCCTCCCACAAAGGGGGAAATTTAGTAAGGAACTACAATAATGAATATGCTTACTCCCCCAGACCTCCCAGACAGGGAAGAGTGGATTATGATTATCATTCACCCAGACGGTATAGGGATAACACCCCTCAGAGAAGGGGAGGATATGATTTTCAATCACCATACAGGGGTGAAGGTCCACGAGGATACCCCCCTCCACATGAATATCAACAGTGGAGGCAATATCCCCCATTAAATCAGTTTTCAGAGGGAAATGGGGTTCCAGTATATAATAGATACACGAGCCTGGAAGAAGGGGGCTATTATGATCAGCAATCACAGAATCAGTCTTTTTTAGGACCACGGGGGAGGGGGGGGAGGCGGGGCACCCCGAGAGGACACCCCCGGATACAACAACAGAGAGGTGGAGGAAGACCTGGACCCCCAAATGCACAAGGCATAAACACAAAGCCCCCACCAAAAGAAGGAGAGGATGTAGGGGAGGGAGATCCAAGCAATCCAAAAAAACGACCGAGGGACATGTAAACACAGGAATTTACAATCTGAGTGGAATTGAGTTGGATCACAAGGAAATTAACATTTTGAATTTGGGCCTCAAATGTGCTCCGAAAAAAAGAATGAATAAATTTCAGGTGTATATGGATACACATAAGTTCATTCGTACAATGAACATAAAAAAGCATTTCTTGAGCCATCCGGTGGAAGCAAGCACGAGAGCTGTGGTGACATCGGACAAAATAGACAGTGGCTTGAAAAACAGATCAATTTTCAATCCCCAAATTCCAAACAATCATTATGTGGAGGTATTTAAGAACTTGGTATTGAAAGATATTGAGGACCTTCCAGTGAGGAAAGGAGTGAACCCCCGGTACTTTAAGGAGGGGATAGAATCCTTGGAAAAGAGGAGGAACATTATTATTCGCCCGGCGGATAAAGGTGGAGGTGTGGTAGTTATGGAGAAGGAATTCTACCATAAACAACTGGTCGAGTTATTAAGTGATCAGAATACTTATAAAAAGCTAAAATCCGATCCCACAGATTCGTACAGTACCCAACTGGCTACATTGGTGGATTGGGGTTTTGGGGTGAAAGCCTTAAATTCGAAGGAAAAAAGATATCTCGTACCCAGTGCCAATCGTATACCAGTTATTTACACACTACCTAAAGTGCACAAGAACACCGAGAAACCTCCCCCACGTCCTATAGTGAATGGGATTGGATCTGTAACTGCCAGGCTTGGCGAATATCTAGATAGATTTCTCCAACCCAGCGTAAAGGCGACTAGAGCTTTCCTGAAAGACACCTCAGATTTGCTACGCCAGCTAGAACTAGTGAAATTCAATCCCACAACAACGTCTTATTTAGTAACAGCAGACGTAGCTTCGTTGTACACTAGTATACAACATGAAGACGCGTCATTAGCCCTGAATTGGGCACTAAGTAAAAGGGACGACATCCCCTATATACAGAAGAAATTTGTGGGACATGCACTAGACTTCTGCATGTCCCACAGTTACTTTTGGTTTGATGGACAATTCTATTCCCAACAGGTTGGCGTGGCAATGGGGGCTAAGTATGCCCCCAGCCTCGCCAACCTGTTCATGTCCGAATGGGAGGATAGACAGGTATTCAATACCCATAGATCTCAATTGATCTTCTACCGAAGGTTTATTGACGACATCTTGCTGATATGGGAGGGATCTAGGGAAGCCTTGATACTCTTCTTGGAACATTTAAATACAAATACGAATAATATCAAGTTGGAATACCAGATTAGTGATAAATCAATAAATTTCTTGGATGTTACCATTGAGAAATTTAATAACTCACTAAAAACTAAGGTGTACTTTAAACCGACGGACCGCAATAGCTACCTGTCTGTAGCCAGCGGCCATCATCCTTCATGGATTAAAAACATTCCGAAGGGTCAGCTATTGCGGATCCGTCGGAACTGTACTCTTATGGAAGATTTCTTGTCCCAATCAGATTTCCTAAAAGAGAAATTTATTCAGAAGGGGTATAAAAATGGAGAGCTCACCAAGATTGTGCAAGAAGTGGCCAACATCCCTAGGGAACAGTGCCTGAAAGAAAAAGAAGCACCCATAGGTGAACCTCAACACCAATTAAGTTTCATCTCAGGTTTCCACTACCAGTATAGGGAAATTGAGAACATATATAAAAAATACTGGTATATTCTGTGTAAAGATAAACACTTGGGAGGAATATTACCAACAAATCCGAAGTTTATCTATAGAAAGGCTCCGAACATAGGAGATCAAATAGTGAGGAAGATTCTGGACGCACCAAAACCGAGAACTTTATCCTTCAATTTTAAAGGTTTTTTCTGTTGCAGGAAGTGCATCTGCTGCAAAACAGTGAGAGTCAGTAACAGAGGTATCACTACTGTGACCAACAGAGAAGGAGAAAAATTTGATATTAAAGAGTTTAGCACATGCACTACTACGCATGTGGTTTACCTCATGTGGTGTCCCTGTGGCTTGTATTACGTTGGGAGAACGAAAAGACAGCTAAAGACCCGTATTAGTGAACACCTCACCAACATAAAAAATGGATACAAGTACCACAGTGTATCCATGCACTTTAAGATCAAACATCAACAAGACCCTTCGCTGTTACAATTCTGCGGTATTGATGTGGTCCATCCGTCCTGGAGGGGTTCCAACAGAGTAAGGGACCTATCACGGAGAGAGACGGAATGGATATTTCTGTTTAAGAGTTTAACCCCGAGAGGCTTAAATATTGAACTAGATCTAAACTGTTTTTTAAACGATTTCTAGATAGTCCCTGGAGGTAAACTGTATGGTCCAATATCCCATATTTCACTCATGCTGCTACGAGTGAATAATAATGGGTAAATTTAATTAATTAATTTTATAATGGATTTCACCATTAATATGAGCATTATTTGTCTATCGTATTTGAGAGCAGATCAATTTGCAGTGTAAATTTATGTAGTCTTCCGAGGTAATAGATTCCCCATCCCGTACTTAACAGTGGAGGTTGGGATTTAAAATAAGGTATTTCAGCCATTCTTGCTTATTTTAGTTTATTTTATTTATTTATGTTTAAATTTTTTTGATTTTATATGTATACATGTTTAGAGCTCACTAATTTCTCACTACTGCAATAGTTGGAAGAGTTTGTAACCAGTCTTTTACTATATTGTATCATGAGAATGTATAAGAGCACAGAGAGGATAATGCGGGTATATGTTTTTGTATAGGTGTACCACTGCAATATGTAAGAAATCATAGGAAGTGGTTCGTTTAACATGTCAGGGTATAACAGCGCTATTTGGGAACCCATCATCTATGCTGGCTGGGAGAACCTAAGTTACAGCGCTAGAATATGCAGCCCTAATATGAGCTGTGTTATACAAATCAGCGGGGTTTTGCGGTCACGGGGACACTCGTAGGGCGCAGGCGCTGGGGAGAGAGAGGCGCACGCGCACTAGGGTGCCCTTATCTCAGATGGGGAACATTCGATTGGCCGTCGAATATGGAGGCGCGCATGCGCACTGGTGCGTCCTCAGTCATACTAACAATGGGAGGGAATATAAGGGGTGATGGATGTCCAAAACGGCCTATCCCATGATTAAGGTACAGGCGTATCGAAACATGTCGGGGGCGTGGCCGTAAGAAGAGGAACACCACGTACTAGTGACAGGAAGAAGCTGGCGGTTCAGTTTACCCAGTGGGGAGGACAGCTATACCCATCTATGAAGCAAGCGACGAGAGGGTGAGAGACACTTTGAGCGCTGGCGAATAGAGGGTCCGCTGTGACCGCATACCCCTCAGGAGGTTTATCTCAGCTGTGGTTTCATATTCAATCGGGCAGATTGCTGTGGAGTTTGCTGTGCTGTGCTGTTTGTTGTTTTACACAATGTGAGTGGAACTTTTGTAGTGTAATTTGCAGTGTGAGTTATTAAAGCGTTTACGGTATTACACTATCAGAAGTCTTTTTTTCTATATGGAACGTATTTCCTGGATGGACATGGCTTGACCCTTGCCAGTAGCAGCAATCATCTATGCCTTGTTAGCCTCTCACGAAAGTGAAGGCATGAGGAGCTGGTGAGTGACTGTCCATAGGGAGAGTGGTCACTGAGCACGAAGGTGTGGTGGAAGATTTCGAGTAGAAGTATTCACATGCTTACAGCAGAAGGACTTGCCGTTACACAATTTATGTTTTTGATTATTATCACGGACACTATTGTTTGTATTGGGTTTTTGCACCTATATATAGATTGTATACCTATTTATTATATAGGAACTCATATAGCAATATCTGATTAATATTAACACTAAGTCACGTTAGTTATTGTTGGTGTCACTGTTGTTGTTTTCACTTACCTCTTACAATGAACACATTGTGAGGGTATCAGCAGGCATTTTTTAATACCTGTTGTACAGCCGTTTAGTATGTTGATACACACCATCACTAGGGTGTGGTTTAGATTTAGTCAATAGATTTTGTATCTCTCACTGAAGGAGATAAATTGTTGTAGAAGAGAGCGCCACAATTTAATTTTGTCACGGGGGGTGATTGGATATCACCCAGCACAATTTTAAATTCCATTGCATATTTGTCTTACATATTAAGTGGCAGCTATAGGTAGGTGTCAGTTCACCGGAGGTGTAACACTATCTGGGTGAAACATCCTAGGCGCTGTGGGGGTTGACCTAGTAGGGGTAGGTTTACATCTAGGAATAACCGTCCAGTTACAAGATATATTTTTTATTCACCCACTAGCAGCCATGGACCCTTTTAATTTTCTGTCTAATAGGCAGATGAACCCTGAACATGTTTTTTCAAATAATTTAGAAATGACTGTGGATGAAGAGGATTTCTCTGTAACTTTGAGATCTCTGGAGAACCTCCTTGAGAAGCAGATTAAAGCATGGTGGGATGTGTTCACTTTTAAACACTATCAAAAGGAAAACTTAATTTTTAGAAGTTTAAGGTGGGATGTACCCCCACAGGACGGATTGAATGATCCTGCTTTTATGGAAGAATGGCTGATATTTTTTAATAGGGCTGGTAGAGATCTGCAGAACCTTGTTTTAAAGAGGAAACAAATTAAATTAGATAGGATCAATGAAAGTATTAGACAGATACAAGAAAAATTGGAACCCATTAAGGAATCTAATCAAATGAAAGACTTCAATACCAATATGAAAAAGAAGTTAGAAAAAGTAGATCGCGAAACACAAAAAAAGAAAGTGAAGAAATTCACGAGGGATTCTAATGATTTTAGAACCAACAAAATATATACATGGCAGAATATAAAAAGTGAGAACCAAGAGGCAACTGTTGGAGACTCGAGTCATGAAGTGGAATCTGCTAAGAAACCCATATCTAAAATAATCCAGAAAAATCACGGGCCTAAAAATACAGGAAAGAAAAATGAACAGGGATCTACAAATCCCTCCCACAAAGGGGGAAATTTAGTAAGGAACTACAATAATGAATATGCTTACTCCCCCAGACCTCCCAGACAGGGAAGAGTGGATTATGATTATCATTCACCCAGACGGTATAGGGATAACACCCCTCAGAGAAGGGGAGGATATGATTTTCAATCACCATACAGGGGTGAAGGTCCACGAGGATACCCCCCTCCACATGAATATCAACAGTGGAGGCAATATCCCCCATTAAATCAGTTTTCAGAGGGAAATGGGGTTCCAGTATATAATAGATACACGAGCCTGGAAGAAGGGGGCTATTATGATCAGCAATCACAGAATCAGTCTTTTTTAGGACCACGGGGGAGGGGGGGGAGGCGGGGCACCCCGAGAGGACACCCCCGGATACAACAACAGAGAGGTGGAGGAAGACCTGGACCCCCAAATGCACAAGGCATAAACACAAAGCCCCCACCAAAAGAAGGAGAGGATGTAGGGGAGGGAGATCCAAGCAATCCAAAAAAACGACCGAGGGACATGTAAACACAGGAATTTACAATCTGAGTGGAATTGAGTTGGATCACAAGGAAATTAACATTTTGAATTTGGGCCTCAAATGTGCTCCGAAAAAAAGAATGAATAAATTTCAGGTGTATATGGATACACATAAGTTCATTCGTACAATGAACATAAAAAAGCATTTCTTGAGCCATCCGGTGGAAGCAAGCACGAGAGCTGTGGTGACATCGGACAAAATAGACAGTGGCTTGAAAAACAGATCAATTTTCAATCCCCAAATTCCAAACAATCATTATGTGGAGGTATTTAAGAACTTGGTATTGAAAGATATTGAGGACCTTCCAGTGAGGAAAGGAGTGAACCCCCGGTACTTTAAGGAGGGGATAGAATCCTTGGAAAAGAGGAGGAACATTATTATTCGCCCGGCGGATAAAGGTGGAGGTGTGGTAGTTATGGAGAAGGAATTCTACCATAAACAACTGGTCGAGTTATTAAGTGATCAGAATACTTATAAAAAGCTAAAATCCGATCCCACAGATTCGTACAGTACCCAACTGGCTACATTGGTGGATTGGGGTTTTGGGGTGAAAGCCTTAAATTCGAAGGAAAAAAGATATCTCGTACCCAGTGCCAATCGTATACCAGTTATTTACACACTACCTAAAGTGCACAAGAACACCGAGAAACCTCCCCCACGTCCTATAGTGAATGGGATTGGATCTGTAACTGCCAGGCTTGGCGAATATCTAGATAGATTTCTCCAACCCAGCGTAAAGGCGACTAGAGCTTTCCTGAAAGACACCTCAGATTTGCTACGCCAGCTAGAACTAGTGAAATTCAATCCCACAACAACGTCTTATTTAGTAACAGCAGACGTAGCTTCGTTGTACACTAGTATACAACATGAAGACGCGTCATTAGCCCTGAATTGGGCACTAAGTAAAAGGGACGACATCCCCTATATACAGAAGAAATTTGTGGGACATGCACTAGACTTCTGCATGTCCCACAGTTACTTTTGGTTTGATGGACAATTCTATTCCCAACAGGTTGGCGTGGCAATGGGGGCTAAGTATGCCCCCAGCCTCGCCAACCTGTTCATGTCCGAATGGGAGGATAGACAGGTATTCAATACCCATAGATCTCAATTGATCTTCTACCGAAGGTTTATTGACGACATCTTGCTGATATGGGAGGGATCTAGGGAAGCCTTGATACTCTTCTTGGAACATTTAAATACAAATACGAATAATATCAAGTTGGAATACCAGATTAGTGATAAATCAATAAATTTCTTGGATGTTACCATTGAGAAATTTAATAACTCACTAAAAACTAAGGTGTACTTTAAACCGACGGACCGCAATAGCTACCTGTCTGTAGCCAGCGGCCATCATCCTTCATGGATTAAAAACATTCCGAAGGGTCAGCTATTGCGGATCCGTCGGAACTGTACTCTTATGGAAGATTTCTTGTCCCAATCAGATTTCCTAAAAGAGAAATTTATTCAGAAGGGGTATAAAAATGGAGAGCTCACCAAGATTGTGCAAGAAGTGGCCAACATCCCTAGGGAACAGTGCCTGAAAGAAAAAGAAGCACCCATAGGTGAACCTCAACACCAATTAAGTTTCATCTCAGGTTTCCACTACCAGTATAGGGAAATTGAGAACATATATAAAAAATACTGGTATATTCTGTGTAAAGATAAACACTTGGGAGGAATATTACCAACAAATCCGAAGTTTATCTATAGAAAGGCTCCGAACATAGGAGATCAAATAGTGAGGAAGATTCTGGACGCACCAAAACCGAGAACTTTATCCTTCAATTTTAAAGGTTTTTTCTGTTGCAGGAAGTGCATCTGCTGCAAAACAGTGAGAGTCAGTAACAGAGGTATCACTACTGTGACCAACAGAGAAGGAGAAAAATTTGATATTAAAGAGTTTAGCACATGCACTACTACGCATGTGGTTTACCTCATGTGGTGTCCCTGTGGCTTGTATTACGTTGGGAGAACGAAAAGACAGCTAAAGACCCGTATTAGTGAACACCTCACCAACATAAAAAATGGATACAAGTACCACAGTGTATCCATGCACTTTAAGATCAAACATCAACAAGACCCTTCGCTGTTACAATTCTGCGGTATTGATGTGGTCCATCCGTCCTGGAGGGGTTCCAACAGAGTAAGGGACCTATCACGGAGAGAGACGGAATGGATATTTCTGTTTAAGAGTTTAACCCCGAGAGGCTTAAATATTGAACTAGATCTAAACTGTTTTTTAAACGATTTCTAGATAGTCCCTGGAGGTAAACTGTATGGTCCAATATCCCATATTTCACTCATGCTGCTACGAGTGAATAATAATGGGTAAATTTAATTAATTAATTTTATAATGGATTTCACCATTAATATGAGCATTATTTGTCTATCGTATTTGAGAGCAGATCAATTTGCAGTGTAAATTTATGTAGTCTACCGAGGTAATAGATTCCCCATCCCGTACTTAACAGTGGAGGTTGGGATTTAAAATAAGGTATTTCAGCCATTCTTGCTTATTTTAGTTTATTTTATTTATTTATGTTTAAATTTTTTTGATTTTATATGTATACATGTTTAGAGCTCACTAATTTCTCACTACTGCAATAGTTGGAAGAGTTTGTAACCAGTCTTTTACTATATTGTATCATGAGAATGTATAAGAGCACAGAGAGGATAATGCGGGTATATGTTTTTGTATAGGTGTACCACTGCAATATGTAAGAAATCATAGGAAGTGGTTCGTTTAACATGTCAGGGTATAACAGCGCTATTTGGGAACCCATCATCTATGCTGGCTGGGAGAACCTAAGTTACAGCGCTAGAATATGCAGCCCTAATATGAGCTGTGTTATACAAATCAGCGGGGTTTTGCGGTCACGGGGACACTCGTAGGGCGCAGGCGCTGGGGAGAGAGAGGCGCACGCGCACTAGGGTGCCCTTATCTCAGATGGGGAACATTCGATTGGCCGTCGAATATGGAGGCGCGCATGCGCACTGGTGCGTCCTCAGTCATACTAACAATGGGAGGGAATATAAGGGGTGATGGATGTCCAAAACGGCCTATCCCATGATTAAGGTACAGGCGT
Organism: Lithobates clamitans; assembly: GCA_037952925.1. Classification (NCBI taxonomy): domain Eukaryota; kingdom Metazoa; phylum Chordata; class Amphibia; order Anura; family Ranidae; genus Lithobates; species Lithobates clamitans. Next base: position 338,177 of record JBBGZY010000282.1, read on the forward strand.
ATCGAAACATGTCGGGGGCGTGGCCGTAAGAAGAGGAACACCACGTACTAGTGACAGGAAGAAGCTGGCGGTTCAGTTTACCCAGTGGGGAGGACAGCTATACCCATCTATGAAGCAAGCGACGAGAGGGTGAGAGACACTTTGAGCGCTGGCGAATAGAGGGTCCGCTGTGACCGCATACCCCTCAGGAGGTTTATCTCAGCTGTGGTTTCATATTCAATCGGGCAGATTGCTGTGGAGTTTGCTGTGCTGTGCTGTTTGTTGTTTTACACAATGTGAGTGGAACTTTTGTAGTGTAATTTGCAGTGTGAGTTATTAAAGCGTTTACGGTATTACACTATCAGAAGTCTTTTTTTCTATATGGAACGTATTTCCTGGATGGACATGGCTTGACCCTTGCCAGTAGCAGCAATCATCTATGCCTTGTTAGCCTCTCACGAAAGTGAAGGCATGAGGAGCTGGTGAGTGACTGTCCATAGGGAGAGTGGTCACTGAGCACGAAGGTGTGGTGGAAGATTTCGAGTAGAAGTATTCACATGCTTACAGCAGAAGGACTTGCCGTTGCACAATTTATGTTTTTGATTATTATCACGGACACTATTGTTTGTATTGGGTTTTTGCACCTATATATAGATTGTATACCTATTTATTATATAGGAACTCATATAGCAATATCTGATTAATATTAACACTAAGTCACGTTAGTTATTGTTGGTGTCACTGTTGTTGTTTTCACTTACCTCTTACAATGAACACATTGTGAGGGTATCAGCAGGCATTTTTTAATACCTGTTGTACAGCCGTTTAGTATGTTGATACACACCATCACTAGGGTGTGGTTTAGATTTAGTCAATAGATTTTGTATCTCTCACTGAAGGAGATAAATTGTTGTAGAAGAGAGCGCCACAATTTAATTTTGTCACGGGGGGTGATTGGATATCACCCAGCACAATTTTAAATTCCATTGCATATTTGTCTTACATATTAAGTGGCAGCTATAGGTAGGTGTCAGTTCACCGGAGGTGTAACACTATCTGGGTGAAACATCCTAGGCGCTGTGGGGGTTGACCTAGTAGGGGTAGGTTTACATCTAGGAATAACCGTCCAGTTACACCATACATAGTTAGTCAAGTTGAAAAAAGACACAAGTCCATCCAGTTCAACCTTAAAAACAATAAATAAAATAAAAAATATCGTACAATCCAATATACCCAATTTTATACCCTTAGTTGATCCAGAGGAAGCCAATAACCACAGCAGAGCATGCTCCAATTTGCTACAGCAGGGTAAAAAATTCCTTTCTCCCAAGAGGCAATCGGATTTTCCCTAGATCAACTTAACCTATAAATGTTAGTACCCAGTTATATTATGTACATTTAGGCAAGTATTCAGGCCTTTCTTAAAGCAATCTACTGAGCCGGCCAGAACCACCTCTGGAGGGAGTCTATTCCACATTTTCACAGCTCTTACTGTGAAGAAACCTTTCCATATTTGGAGATGAAATCTCTTTTCCTCTAGACGTAAAGCATGCCCCCGTGTCCTCTGGGTTGACCATAAAGAGAATAACTCAACACCAAGTTCACTATATGGACCCCTTATATATTTGAACATGTTGACCATATCCCCTCTTATTCTCCTCTTCTCAAGAGCGAATAAATTCAGTTCCTCTAATCTTTCCTCATAGCTGAGCTCCTCCATGCCTCTTATCAGTTTGGTTGCCCTTCTCTGCACTTTCTCCAGTTCCCCAATATCCTTTTTGAGAACTGGTGCCCAAAGCTGAACTGCATATTCTAGATGAGGTCTTACTAATGAATTGAACAGGGGCAAAATTATCTCTCTCTCTCTGGAGTCTATACCTCTCTTAATACAAGAAAGCATGCAATTATTGAGCTTATGATCTACCAAAACCCCTCCTTCTCCACCACGGATTCCCCCAGTTGTACTCCCCCTAGTATGTATGATGCATGCATATTCTTAGCCCCCAAGTGCATAACTTTACATTTCTCAACATTAAACCTCATCTGCCACATAGTCGCCCAATTAGACAGTGCATTGAGGTTGGCTTGTAAATTGGAGACATACAGTACATTTGGATGCAGAGCTTTCATTACTGAACATGTAAACATCACGAAACTTAACCCTGAACATTAACCCAAGCCTAACACTATATCGTTAACTTTAAGGCTGCTTTCACACTGAGGTGCTTTACAGACGCCTCTCCTGTCACTCCAGCCCAGGTGCTTTCACACTGGAGCGGTGCCCTTGCGGGATGTTTAAAAAAAGTCCTGCAAGCAGCATCTTTTAGGAGCAGTGTATACACCCCTCCTAAAGTGCCCCTGCCCATGGAAATCAGTGGGCGGTGCTGCTGAAGTGCCTACAAAGCACTTTAGGAGCGCGCTACACAGGCGCTATTAACCCCTTAATCGGGCGCTAGCGGCACCCCCACTGCCTCAGTGTGAAAGTGCCCTAAAAGAAACCTGTGCTGAGAGAAAACTGGGAGCAGCCATTGTCTGAAAAGTTAGTTGCTAGACCAAAATGGTGATCCTCTGGCTTTAATATAAATAATTGACCTGAAACAATTATGTAGAAAACAGTCGGAATTCCTGACCTGCGTGTTTGTTTCAGGTCAATGACTCAGAAATAACTGAAGTTCTTCCGCATGACAACCAGTCAACTAGCATTTTCAGGTCATCAAAGGCATCCTACATGTTTCTCTCAGCACAGGTTTACTTTAAAATAAACCCCTGACCCCTACATGAACAGTAAATGGGAAGTAACCCAATCCCAACCTTTACCAATATTCTTCTTCCTTTTCTTGAAGTGGAACAAAACTCTCCTATACTCCCCTCCCCTTCAGGGATGTGACGTCAACGAGCTTCATCACTGGCATCAACATCTTTGCCTGATTGCCTTCCAGGTTCGGCATCATGGTTGATCTTGATTAGATGGCCCAGGGTAATTTAATACTTGCACATGCACACCACAGAGAATAATTTTATGTGAGCACTTAAACCCGATTTACCTGGGAGCTGTTAAAACACAAATGATTCAACATAGGCCCAGGAAAAAAGTTCAATGTGAGGGGGTAATAAGCAAAACCTATTTTGCATAGCAGGCAGTGGCGGCGTGCTCCATCGGCGCTCCACACTAACCAACCCTGAGCATGCCACCACACACCATTCACAACTCTGCGCCCTGAGCCCACCCTTTTTGAAGCCAATTAGAGCCACTGGCTCTAATCATGTGCTTCTGAAAAATAAAAAAAATTCCATAGAAATCCATGCATCCGGCGCCCTGCATGTAGATTAGGGGACCGGGTGCATGGATTCCGGGGGGGGGGGGGGGCGGGGGGGCGTTGCCCATGTGTCCCTGATGTGTGGCCTGCTCCAGGCACCAAATTGTTCTGCTTCTGGGATCCACTAGTAAAGCCCTACTAATACCTGGGGGTTTCAGTCATGGCAGACACATGTACAGTCTACCTGCTTTCCACAATGCATTGTGCAGGGCCTGAGCGACCAAATGTCAAGACCAAGCACTGTCATCTTGTTTCTTGAATCTTTCTTAGCCTTTTGCCATTTTTTAACATACACAGTCAAAATTTAGCAGTGGATCCCAGCAACTAGAACTACGGTAAAAAGAACAGGCGTTTTGTGGTACCTGCAATGTAGCGGCAGGCTTAGCTTGGTTATTCCCCTATCCCAAAGGCTCTCTTTTATGTTCTGTGTTAGTTGGCAAATGCAGCTCTCTTTGAGATGTATTCAGTTTGCAAGATCAGTTGCTTCTGAGATCAATCACAGTTTCTTGACAGGTAGAGCTGACCTCCTAACTTGCATTTGACCTCCTAAACTGTATCAAGCTGCTTTTACATTCCCATTAACTTGTATGGGAAGATAAGCAGTTTGGAAGCTAACAAAAGCCTGCTGACACAGGCCATACAAATTTAGGGGAGATACAATTTTTTTTAGTTTATTATTCATTTAGCAGTGTAATCTAAAACACAGTCATGGACCTGTTCTGTTTTATTTTAAATTGTTAGTCTACAATGCTGACCAAGATAAGTATACAGTAAATATTAACATTGTGCACAAAAGACTGCATGATTACTTTATACATAACAGGATCTGTGGAAGTCACTGCTTGTGAGATGCTATAAACTGAAGGAAATGAACAACATAGATAACATTTCAGATATTATTTTCTAGGTACTTCACCCAGCCGCCCCAGATAACAATAATCTGTACCTGTATGAGAGAGAAAGATATGTGAGGCCTTCATGAAAAGACTTGCTGTATGTCACTCAGTACCTACTTTTCACTATGCGAAACAAATACAGTGTGCACAATTATTAGGCAAGTGCGTATTTTGACCAAATCATAATTTTTATGCATATTGTCCAACTCCAATCTTTATAAACTTGAATGCCTATTGGATTTAAGCATATCAGGTCATGTGTATTGGTGTAATGAGGGAGGGTGTGGCCTAAGGAGATCAACACCCTATATCAAAATGTGTATAATTAATAGGCAGCTTCTTTTCCTCAGGCAAAATGGCCCAAAAAAGAGATTTAACTGACTCTGAAAAGTCAAAAATTGTAAAAGCTTTCAGAGAGATGTAGCACTCTTGAAACTGCTAAGATATTGGGGCGTGATCACAGAACCATCAAACATTTTGTTGCAAATAGTCAACAGGGTTGCAAGAAACGTGTTGAGAAAAAGACGCAAATTAACTGCCAGATTTGAGAAGGATCAAACGTGAAGCTACCAGGGACCCATTAACCTCCAGTGCTTTCATATTCAAGAATTGAAACCTACCTGCAGTTCCCAGAAGCACACGGTGTTCAGTGTTCAGAGATATGGCCAAGGTAAGGAAGGCCGAAACCCGACCGCCACTGAACAAGACAACTATATGTTAAAACGTCAAGACTGGGCCAAGAAATATCTGAAGACAGATTTTTCAAAGGTTTTATGGGCTGATGAGTTGAGGAGGACACTTGACAGAACCAGATGGATGGGCCTGTGGCTGGATCAGTAACTGGCACAAAGCTCCACTTTGACTCAGACACCAGCAAGGTGGAGGCGGGGTACTGGTATGGGCTGGTATTAATAAAGATTAGCTAGTTGGACCTTTTTGGGTTGAAGATGGACTCAAAATCAACTCCCAAACCTGCTGCCAGTTTTTAGAAGACATTTGCTTCAAGCAGTGGTACAGGAAAAAGTGGTCATTTTTCAAGAAGACCATGATATTAATGCAGGACAATGCTCCATCACATGCATCAAAGTACTCAACTGCATGGCTAGCCAGTAAAGCCCTTAAAGATGAAAGAATAATGGCATGGCCCGCTTCCGTACCTGACTTAAACCCTATTGAGAACTTGTGAGCCCTTCTTAAATGGGAGATTTACGGTGAAGGAAAATAGTACACCTCTCTGAAACAATGTCTGGGAGGCTGTGGTTGCTGTTGCACAAAAAGATCAAGAAACTGACAGACTCCATGAATGGAAGGCTTATGACTGTTATTGAAAAGAAGGGTGACTATATTGGTCACTAATTTTTTTTTTATTTTTTTATGTCAAAAATGTTTATTTGTAAATTGTTTACTATTCTCTCTAACAGATGAAAATAAACAAGTAAGATGGGAAAATCATAGTTTCTCATTTAAAGCAAGCAATGGGGGGGAAAGCGAACTTAGGACTTTAAATGGGACGCAAGGGAAAGTTTGCGCCCCCATCCTTAATGACATGAAAAAGAGGGGGGAAGGTTGGGACTTTGAATGAGGTGCGCATGATGCAGCCCAATCACACTCACAGAGGTGCAAACATATGTATGTTTATTAAGGACCAATGATCAACATGGCATAAAAACGCATTGCATACATTAAACATAAAATCGCATATAGACAATAAATCTATGTATATACAATCATAGGACATGGGTAGGTACAATTATGCATCTTAATCCCCCAAGCAAGATAAAAGTCATGTGAAGTAAAAAACATCTGAAAATTGATCAATGTGTGTTTGATGCATCAAAGGTAGGCCCGACGCTGCGTTTCATGGACTTCAATCCACTCTTCAGGAGCCGGATGCATCTAAATTCTATAAAAAATGTATGAAAAGCAATATAGTTTCAGGGTCTAACAAGATCAGCAGAAAAGGGGGAAATTTGGACATAATAGGCCATGCCAAAAAAAGGTTACTCACATGATAGCCAAAACTGGGACCGTGCGACAAAAAGCCAGGGGTGAGCCATGGAGCCTGGCCCAGGAGCTGAGAGGGGGACCTTGACAAGGAACACCGGACCGCACACACCAACACCCCGCAATGGAGGGGACTTCTATAATGTAGGAAATATATAAAATGTATCTATGATGATACAAGTAACAAAAAACGAGATGATATAAGCTGCAGATATCACCAAGGTGATTGAAAAACGCACCTGGAAGATTGCCTTGAAAGATACATGTGGTGTTTGAAGCCACATGGATGGGAGAGGATCAGGGTTGCATAGGTTGTATCAGTACTATCTCTGAATACCATGAAGCAGGGAGTGAGATGCAGCCCCAGCATTGAACGTCAGCTCCCCCTCAGCGTCACGCAGGCACGACACAGTGGAGCAAACCTCAGCGAACGCCAGAGAAGCTCACCACATGTCAGCCCAGCTGATATACCGGACATCTGTGTGTGCGACGCCCAACCAAGGAGGTCACATGCACAGTGCCGGGGGCGTGGCGCCGATGCAAGGTGGAAAGATCCGCCCAGCCACTCACCCCCAACCCTGTGGAGGGGAGATAGGAGGGCGGACACCAGCATGCATCGCAGCTCCCGGGAGACAGGACATCTGCCCACCCACCGACAATGAGTCACACAGACTCAATCTGGCCACAGGGAGTAAAAAATATATAAAGTAGTAAAAAATCAATATATGTAAACTGTCAATGCAAAGAACGTTCCATATCAAGCATGCTGAATTACGGCCGGACCCGGTAGGAATCCGCCATAAGAGAGCGATGGGCTACAATCATGAGCACCTCCATCCCTAATCAGTGCAAGCAATGGGGGGGAAAGCGAACTTAGGACTTTAAATGGGACGCAAGGGAAAGTTTGCGCCCCCATCCTTAATGACATGAAAAAGAGGGGGGAAGGTTGGGACTTTGAATGAGGTGCGCATGATGCAGCCCAATCACACTCACAGAGGTGCAAACATATGTATGTTTATTAAGGACCAATGATCAACATGGCATAAAAACGCATTGCATACATTAAACATAAAATCGCATATAGACAATAAATCTATGTATATACAATCATAGGACATGGGTAGGTACAATTATGCATCTTAATCCCCCAAGCAAGATAAAAGTCATGTGAAGTAAAAAACATCTGAAAATTGATCAATGTGTGTTTGATGCATCAAAGGTAGGCCCGACGCTGCGTTTCATGGACTTCAATCCACTCTTCAGGAGCCGGATGCATCTAAATTCTATAAAAAATGTATGAAAAGCAATATAGTTTCAGGGTCTAACAAGATCAGCAGAAAAGGGGGAAATTTGGACATAATAGGCCATGCCAAAAAAAGGTTACTCACATGATAGCCAAAACTGGGACCGTGCGACAAAAAGCCAGGGGTGAGCCATGGAGCCTGGCCCAGGAGCTGAGAGGGGGACCTTGACAAGGAACACCGGACCGCACACACCAACACCCCGCAATGGAGGGGACTTCTATAATGTAGGAAATATATAAAATGTATCTATGATGATACAAGTAACAAAAAACGAGATGATATAAGCTGCAGATATCACCAAGGTGATTGAAAAACGCACCTGGAAGATTGCCTTGAAAGATACATGTGGTGTTTGAAGCCACATGGATGGGAGAGGATCAGGGTTGCATAGGTTGTATCAGTACTATCTCTGAATACCATGAAGCAGGGAGTGAGATGCAGCCCCAGCATTGAACGTCAGCTCCCCCTCAGCGTCACGCAGGCACGACACAGTGGAGCAAACCTCAGCGAACGCCAGAGAAGCTCACCACATGTCAGCCCAGCTGATATACCGGACATCTGTGTGTGCGACGCCCAACCAAGGAGGTCACATGCACAGTGCCGGGGGCGTGGCGCCGATGCAAGGTGGAAAGATCCGCCCAGCCACTCACCCCCAACCCTGTGGAGGGGAGATAGGAGGGCGGACACCAGCATGCATCGCAGCTCCCGGGAGACAGGACATCTGCCCACCCACCGACAATGAGTCACACAGACTCAATCTGGCCACAGGGAGTAAAAAATATATAAAGTAGTAAAAAATCAATATATGTAAACTGTCAATGCAAAGAACGTTCCATATCAAGCATGCTGAATTACGGCCGGACCCGGTAGGAATCCGCCATAAGAGAGCGATGGGCTACAATCATGAGCACCTCCATCCCTAATCAGTGCAAGCAATGGGGGGGAAAGCGAACTTAGGACTTTAAATGGGACGCAAGGGAAAGTTTGCGCCCCCATCCTTAATGACATGAAAAAGAGGGGGGAAGGTTGGGACTTTGAATGAGGTGCGCATGATGCAGCCCAATCACACTCACAGAGGTGCAAACATATGTATGTTTATTAAGGACCAATGATCAACATGGCATAAAAACGCATTGCATACATTAAACATAAAATCGCATATAGACAATAAATCTATGTATATACAATCATAGGACATGGGTAGGTACAATTATGCATCTTAATCCCCCAAGCAAGATAAAAGTCATGTGAAGTAAAAAACATCTGAAAATTGATCAATGTGTGTTTGATGCATCAAAGGTAGGCCCGACGCTGCGTTTCATGGACTTCAATCCACTCTTCAGGAGCCGGATGCATCTAAATTCTATAAAAAATGTATGAAAAGCAATATAGTTTCAGGGTCTAACAAGATCAGCAGAAAAGGGGGAAATTTGGACATAATAGGCCATGCCAAAAAAAGGTTACTCACATGATAGCCAAAACTGGGACCGTGCGACAAAAAGCCAGGGGTGAGCCATGGAGCCTGGCCCAGGAGCTGAGAGGGGGACCTTGACAAGGAACACCGGACCGCACACACCAACACCCCGCAATGGAGGGGACTTCTATAATGTAGGAAATATATAAAATGTATCTATGATGATACAAGTAACAAAAAACGAGATGATATAAGCTGCAGATATCACCAAGGTGATTGAAAAACGCACCTGGAAGATTGCCTTGAAAGATACATGTGGTGTTTGAAGCCACATGGATGGGAGAGGATCAGGGTTGCATAGGTTGTATCAGTACTATCTCTGAATACCATGAAGCAGGGAGTGAGATGCAGCCCCAGCATTGAACGTCAGCTCCCCCTCAGCGTCACGCAGGCACGACACAGTGGAGCAAACCTCAGCGAACGCCAGAGAAGCTCACCACATGTCAGCCCAGCTGATATACCGGACATCTGTGTGTGCGACGCCCAACCAAGGAGGTCACATGCACAGTGCCGGGGGCGTGGCGCCGATGCAAGGTGGAAAGATCCGCCCAGCCACTCACCCCCAACCCTGTGGAGGGGAGATAGGAGGGCGGACACCAGCATGCATCGCAGCTCCCGGGAGACAGGACATCTGCCCACCCACCGACAATGAGTCACACAGACTCAATCTGGCCACAGGGAGTAAAAAATATATAAAGTAGTAAAAAATCAATATATGTAAACTGTCAATGCAAAGAACGTTCCATATCAAGCATGCTGAATTACGGCCGGACCCGGTAGGAATCCGCCATAAGAGAGCGATGGGCTACAATCATGAGCACCTCCATCCCTAATCAGTGCAAGCAATGGGGGGGAAAGCGAACTTAGGACTTTAAATGGGACGCAAGGGAAAGTTTGCGCCCCCATCCTTAATGACATGAAAAAGAGGGGGGAAGGTTGGGACTTTGAATGAGGTGCGCATGATGCAGCCCAATCACACTCACAGAGGTGCAAACATATGTATGTTTATTAAGGACCAATGATCAACATGGCATAAAAACGCATTGCATACATTAAACATAAAATCGCATATAGACAATAAATCTATGTATATACAATCATAGGACATGGGTAGGTACAATTATGCATCTTAATCCCCCAAGCAAGATAAAAGTCATGTGAAGTAAAAAACATCTGAAAATTGATCAATGTGTGTTTGATGCATCAAAGGTAGGCCCGACGCTGCGTTTCATGGACTTCAATCCACTCTTCAGGAGCCGGATGCATCTAAATTCTATAAAAAATGTATGAAAAGCAATATAGTTTCAGGGTCTAACAAGATCAGCAGAAAAGGGGGAAATTTGGACATAATAGGCCATGCCAAAAAAAGGGTTACTCACATGATAGCCAAAACTGGGACCGTGCGACAAAAAGCCAGGGGTGAGCCATGGAGCCTGGCCCAGGAGCTGAGAGGGGGACCTTGACAAGGAACACCGGACCGCACACACCAACACCCCGCAATGGAGGGGACTTCTATAATGTAGGAAATATATAAAATGTATCTATGATGATACAAGTAACAAAAAACGAGATGATATAAGCTGCAGATATCACCAAGGTGATTGAAAAACGCACCTGGAAGATTGCCTTGAAAGATACATGTGGTGTTTGAAGCCACATGGATGGGAGAGGATCAGGGTTGCATAGGTTGTATCAGTACTATCTCTGAATACCATGAAGCAGGGAGTGAGATGCAGCCCCAGCATTGAACGTCAGCTCCCCCTCAGCGTCACGCAGGCACGACACAGTGGAGCAAACCTCAGCGAACGCCAGAGAAGCTCACCACATGTCAGCCCAGCTGATATACCGGACATCTGTGTGTGCGACGCCCAACCAAGGAGGTCACATGCACAGTGCCGGGGGCGTGGCGCCGATGCAAGGTGGAAAGATCCGCCCAGCCACTCACCCCCAACCCTGTGGAGGGGAGATAGGAGGGCGGACACCAGCATGCATCGCAGCTCCCGGGAGACAGGACATCTGCCCACCCACCGACAATGAGTCACACAGACTCAATCTGGCCACAGGGAGTAAAAAATATATAAAGTAGTAAAAAATCAATATATGTAAACTGTCAATGCAAAGAACGTTCCATATCAAGCATGCTGAATTACGGCCGGACCCGGTAGGAATCCGCCATAAGAGAGCGATGGGCTACAATCATGAGCACCTCCATCCCTAATCAGTGCAAGCAATGGGGGGGAAAGCGAACTTAGGACTTTAAATGGGACGCAAGGGAAAGTTTGCGCCCCCATCCTTAATGACATGAAAAAGAGGGGGGAAGGTTGGGACTTTGAATGAGGTGCGCATGATGCAGCCCAATCACACTCACAGAGGTGCAAACATATGTATGTTTATTAAGGACCAATGATCAACATGGCATAAAAACGCATTGCATACATTAAACATAAAATCGCATATAGACAATAAATCTATGTATATACAATCATAGGACATGGGTAGGTACAATTATGCATCTTAATCCCCCAAGCAAGATAAAAGTCATGTGAAGTAAAAAACATCTGAAAATTGATCAATGTGTGTTTGATGCATCAAAGGTAGGCCCGACGCTGCGTTTCATGGACTTCAATCCACTCTTCAGGAGCCGGATGCATCTAAATTCTATAAAAAATGTATGAAAAGCAATATAGTTTCAGGGTCTAACAAGATCAGCAGAAAAGGGGGAAATTTGGACATAATAGGCCATGCCAAAAAAAGGTTACTCACATGATAGCCAAAACTGGGACCGTGCGACAAAAAGCCAGGGGTGAGCCATGGAGCCTGGCCCAGGAGCTGAGAGGGGGACCTTGACAAGGAACACCGGACCGCACACACCAACACCCCGCAATGGAGGGGACTTCTATAATGTAGGAAATATATAAAATGTATCTATGATGATACAAGTAACAAAAAACGAGATGATATAAGCTGCAGATATCACCAAGGTGATTGAAAAACGCACCTGGAAGATTGCCTTGAGAGATACATGTGGTGTTTGAAGCCACATGGATGGGAGAGGATCAGGGTTGCATAGGTTGTATCAGTACTATCTCTGAATACCATGAAGCAGGGAGTGAGATGCAGCCCCAGCATTGAACGTCAGCTCCCCCTCAGCGTCACGCAGGCACGACACAGTGGAGCAAACCTCAGCGAACGCCAGAGAAGCTCACCACATGTCAGCCCAGCTGATATACCGGACATCTGTGTGTGCGACGCCCAACCAAGGAGGTCACATGCACAGTGCCGGGGGCGTGGCGCCGATGCAAGGTGGAAAGATCCGCCCAGCCACTCACCCCCAACCCTGTGGAGGGGAGATAGGAGGGCGGACACCAGCATGCATCGCAGCTCCCGGGAGACAGGACATCTGCCCACCCACCGACAATGAGTCACACAGACTCAATCTGGCCACAGGGAGTAAAAAATATATAAAGTAGTAAAAAATCAATATATGTAAACTGTCAATGCAAAGAACGTTCCATATCAAGCATGCTGAATTACGGCCGGACCCGGTAGGAATCCGCCATAAGAGAGCGATGGGCTACAATCATGAGCACCTCCATCCCTAATCAGTGCAAGCAATGGGGGGGAAAGCGAACTTAGGACTTTAAATGGGACGCAAGGGAAAGTTTGCGCCCCCATCCTTAATGACATGAAAAAGAGGGGGGAAGGTTGGGACTTTGAATGAGGTGCGCATGATGCAGCCCAATCACACTCACAGAGGTGCAAACATATGTATGTTTATTAAGGACCAATGATCAACATGGCATAAAAACGCATTGCATACATTAAACATAAAATCGCATATAGACAATAAATCTATGTATATACAATCATAGGACATGGGTAGGTACAATTATGCATCTTAATCCCCCAAGCAAGATAAAAGTCATGTGAAGTAAAAAACATCTGAAAATTGATCAATGTGTGTTTGATGCATCAAAGGTAGGCCCGACGCTGCGTTTCATGGACTTCAATCCACTCTTCAGGAGCCGGATGCATCTAAATTCTATAAAAAATGTATGAAAAGCAATATAGTTTCAGGGTCTAACAAGATCAGCAGAAAAGGGGGAAATTTGGACATAATAGGCCATGCCAAAAAAAGGTTACTCACATGATAGCCAAAACTGGGACCGTGCGACAAAAAGCCAGGGGTGAGCCATGGAGCCTGGCCCAGGAGCTGAGAGGGGGACCTTGACAAGGAACACCGGACCGCACACACCAACACCCCGCAATGGAGGGGACTTCTATAATGTAGGAAATATATAAAATGTATCTATGATGATACAAGTAACAAAAAACGAGATGATATAAGCTGCAGATATCACCAAGGTGATTGAAAAACGCACCTGGAAGATTGCCTTGAAAGATACATGTGGTGTTTGAAGCCACATGGATGGGAGAGGATCAGGGTTGCATAGGTTGTATCAGTACTATCTCTGAATACCATGAAGCAGGGAGTGAGATGCAGCCCCAGCATTGAACGTCAGCTCCCCCTCAGCGTCACGCAGGCACGACACAGTGGAGCAAACCTCAGCGAACGCCAGAGAAGCTCACCACATGTCAGCCCAGCTGATATACCGGACATCTGTGTGTGCGACGCCCAACCAAGGAGGTCACATGCACAGTGCCGGGGGCGTGGCGCCGATGCAAGGTGGAAAGATCCGCCCAGCCACTCACCCCCAACCCTGTGGAGGGGAGATAGGAGGGCGGACACCAGCATGCATCGCAGCTCCCGGGAGACAGGACATCTGCCCACCCACCGACAATGAGTCACACAGACTCAATCTGGCCACAGGGAGTAAAAAATATATAAAGTAGTAAAAAATCAATATATGTAAACTGTCAATGCAAAGAACGTTCCATATCAAGCATGCTGAATTACGGCCGGACCCGGTAGGAATCCGCCATAAGAGAGCGATGGGCTACAATCATGAGCACCTCCATCCCTAATCAGTGCAAGCAATGGGGGGGAAAGCGAACTTAGGACTTTAAATGGGACGCAAGGGAAAGTTTGCGCCCCCATCCTTAATGACATGAAAAAGAGGGGGGAAGGTTGGGACTTTGAAGGATGGGGGCGCAAACTTTCCCTTGCGTCCCATTTAAAGTCCTAAGTTCGCTTTCCCCCCCATTGCTTGCACTGATTAGGGATGGAGGTGCTCATGATTGTAGCCCATCGCTCTCTTATGGCGGATTCCTACCGGGTCCGGCCGTAATTCAGCATGCTTGATATGGAACGTTCTTTGCATTGACAGTTTACATATATTGATTTTTTACTACTTTATATATTTTTTACTCCCTGTGGCCAGATTGAGTCTGTGTGACTCATTGTCGGTGGGTGGGCAGATGTCCTGTCTCCCGGGAGCTGCGATGCATGCTGGTGTCCGCCCTCCTATCTCCCCTCCACAGGGTTGGGGGTGAGTGGCTGGGCGGATCTTTCCACCTTGCATCGGCGCCACGCCCCCGGCACTGTGCATGTGACCTCCTTGGTTGGGCGTCGCACACACAGATGTCCGGTATATCAGCTGGGCTGACATGTGGTGAGCTTCTCTGGCGTTCGCTGAGGTTTGCTCCACTGTGTCGTGCCTGCGTGACGCTGAGGGGGAGCTGACGTTCAATGCTGGGGCTGCATCTCACTCCCTGCTTCATGGTATTCAGAGATAGTACTGATACAACCTATGCAACCCTGATCCTCTCCCATCCATGTGGCTTCAAACACCACATGTATCTTTCAAGGCAATCTTCCAGGTGCGTTTTTCAATCACCTTGGTGATATCTGCAGCTTATATCATCTCGTTTTTTGTTACTTGTATCATCATAGATACATTTTATATATTTCCTACATTATAGAAGTCCCCTCCATTGCGGGGTGTTGGTGTGTGCGGTCCGGTGTTCCTTGTCAAGGTCCCCCTCTCAGCTCCTGGGCCAGGCTCCATGGCTCACCCCTGGCTTTTTGTCGCACGGTCCCAGTTTTGGCTATCATGTGAGTAACCTTTTTTTGGCATGGCCTATTATGTCCAAATTTCCCCCTTTTCTGCTGATCTTGTTAGACCCTGAAACTATATTGCTTTTCATACATTTTTTATAGAATTTAGATGCATCCGGCTCCTGAAGAGTGGATTGAAGTCCATGAAACGCAGCGTCGGGCCTACCTTTGATGCATCAAACACACATTGATCAATTTTCAGATG
This sequence comes from Lithobates clamitans, assembly GCA_037952925.1. Classification (NCBI taxonomy): domain Eukaryota; kingdom Metazoa; phylum Chordata; class Amphibia; order Anura; family Ranidae; genus Lithobates; species Lithobates clamitans. The sequence continues at coordinate 353,375 of JBBGZY010000282.1, forward strand.
TTTTTTACTTCACATGACTTTTATCTTGCTTGGGGGATTAAGATGCATAATTGTACCTACCCATGTCCTATGATTGTATATACATAGATTTATTGTCTATATGCGATTTTATGTTTAATGTATGCAATGCGTTTTTATGCCATGTTGATCATTGGTCCTTAATAAACATACATATGTTTGCACCTCTGTGAGTGTGATTGGGCTGCATCATGCGCACCTCATTCAAAGTCCCAACCTTCCCCCCTCTTTTTTAGTTTCTCATTTAGTTGCATAATAATTCTGTACACTAAGTTGCCCAATAATTCTGCACACATAGATATTCTCCTAAGAAAGCCAAAACTTCACTTTTTTACTTTCTTAAATATTCAGGTTTGAGGTTTATTTAAGGGTTTGTTAACCCACATTATTTACTTTATATAATCCGCTTGGTCTCCTAATGATAATGTCCCCGCGTGTGTGTGTGGTGTATAAAAAAAAGCCATATGTACCTTATCTGAGCGCTGATCAGCGATCACGTGACGCGCCTCATCTCTCCTTTCCCTGTCTGACAGATGCAGCGGGAGGGGCTGAGATTCCCCCACTGACGTCAGTCTGGACAGGAAGAGGAGGAGAGAGCAGGAGAGAACCGGCGCGTCACATGACCATTGATCAGCACTCACAGATAAGGTATGTACGGCTTTGTTTTTTAAACAACACACAGACAGGGGGACATATCGTTAGGATACAGAGTAGAGCAGCAGCGGGGGGGGCGGCTGACACAGGAGCCGACAGGCAGAGAGGTGGGGAGGAGGACATGAGCAGAGAGGTGAGACAGTAGGGCTGCGGTTGACGGAGGCACGCAAACTGACCACGGTATCGAGGCTCAGCAGCCATGATTACTGTGGTCAGTTTACATAGCGGAGGGGAGAAACTGGCAGGACCAGACAGGTTTTTTTAGGTGTTACAGGGGTCCAAATGACACAACACAAGCACTGTGTCATATGACATGCTTTAAAGGAGCCATTTTTTTCGGGGGGGGTTAATATACGCTGTAACATTTTGGATTGACCGAGAGCACTGTAGTTGTTTAATAATGAAATTATTCCTCAAAAATACAACTTATAATAATTGTGTACACAGTGTGTATAAATCCAAATGTCTTTCTATCCACAGCGAATTGGTTTGCCATGCTTTTATGGGATAAGTTAAAGACTTTATTCATGTAAAGGTTTCGAAGAGCATTTTGGACTGCAAACATGAACTGAAGGCAAAACTTTTTTTTTCAGTCTTGGATGGTGTGGAGATGGATTGCAACACCTATCAGACAATGCTGTCTGTGACCCCCTGAAAGAGATGCACCCTCTCTTCCTAACCTGATGACCATTATCACTGAGAGTGAAAAAAACATCCCAAATTTGAGTTGTTCCCAAAAGGGGTAGAGGGGAAATCTTTTAATGGGAAGAGAGATCTCCCCAATGGGACACAGATGGCAAAATAAACTGTCAGGGGTTATAACCTTCACTTACTCTATCCAAAATGGCTGCTAGTCCTATTCATTAGAAACCTGAATAGGATTAATGGGCAAATTGTGTTTTTTTTTTTTTCATTACTACGCATTAGCTATATGTGTACAAATGGTCATTTTGTGTAGATAGTTATGTTTTGTATTATGAAGCCATTTCATGGACACACTGGGCTATCAAATATTAATTACACAAATAATGTGTAATTATAGACATACAGTAGAGTAGGTGCTTTTCAATTGTAGCCACAGTTAAAAAAAAAAAAGAAAAGGTAGGGGTGAGCATCTCCATCAGACTCCATCGTGTTCTTAAAGTTAAAGTAGATGTAAACCCAATCGCTTATATCTAGTATATGTTTTTTAACATCTTTTTTAATAATTTAAATCTACAGCATTCATTAGAATACTAATTAGGGGGATCCTGCCATGAGGTTCCTTGTTCAGGTGCTTCCTGTTATAGGATAACATCTTGCTGTCCCTGTCTCCCAGTTGTGCACCTTCATTGTCATCCGGCAATATGAGATTTTGATGGAGTGTTCATTTCAACTGTCAATTAGGGATTAGCTCAGGGATGTTCAAATACTAGTCTGAACACACCAAAGCTATTCTGCCAGGAAGCTGTCACTGCAGACCGCCAAGCATTCCCCTCCCCACAGCGGCACTTATATGGGGTGGGGTTTGTGTATACAAATGGCTGCAGAGCAGATGATACTATGGTTACTTATGATTGGTGGTCCGCAGTAAAAGCTTCCTGACAGGATAGCCCAGATTTATACAATAAAGGGCAAAAAAAAAGGAAATTGTTTGATATGTAGTGTTTAGCAAACGAAATGTTAGTCAGAGTTTATATCTACTTTAATACTGTGACAGTTGGAGCAGACAACCTGATTAACTATTAATGCTAGTAGTAAAAGTTAGCACTATGTAATTCTAGCTTTCTGAAATTTGTTTTCTAAGAAGCTTATAGATTCTTTGTTTTTCATATAAAAAGTTATGCAAAATTATACAATATCCATTGTATAGACATTTTATGCGTTTTTGTCTTTATGCTTCTAGTCTGTTAATCCTTTAAAACGTGTGATTTGTAGTAAAACAATCTCCTAATTTATGGTATTAATGTACTTATTGTTTCTTTCAGCTTCTTTGACTTCGGCACTGAAGAAAGAATTTAACTTCTGAGTATTTGCACAGGCAAGTGATAAACTGACTCATGAGGAGTTAAGCATTTGCTTTTTAAATGCTTCTGAAAAACTGTTTTATAATGAATATTCACAGGACATGCATTTGCATTTTAGAGCAGCTATATTATACAGGAGGCCCCATGTACCTATAGAATGGTGTCTACTCTCTCTAACTTTCATACATGAATAATGATTAATAATAAGCAGGCTGTGCGTTTTGTGTGGAATGAATTCAGATAGCTGATTAACCTGTACTTAGAACACACGGAGCCTTAAAGTCGTAATCCTATGTGTCTGTTCAACAAATAGTAAAGCCATCCATCAAAACAGATGACATATTGTAAAATGAACAGGAGAAAACAAAGAACCTAAAGATAATATGCAATAATGTTATTATTGTAAACCCAAGATATCCCTTTTTTTTTTGATTAGATACAGGTTGTGATATGCATGCATATTGTATATGAACATCAAAACACAGAAATGTTCCATATAAAATAGAATTGCGAATAAGGAATTTGTTAACCTTGTAAAAGGTATAATGTGATACATAACGGAAAAACAAAAGGGTAAGATAGATAAAGAGTAAATTTGAGTTAAATGTTTGAGCATCGGGACCAGTGCAGATCCATTACATACTTATATTGAAACGATTTACCAAAAAGGGTTGTCCCATTGCTCCCATTTCCTGTCAGAGAGATGCATAGAATCATACAAGGTATGGCAAATTTGTTTTGTCAGTTTGATCATCTCCATACTGGCCAACTCTTGTGGCCAGGATATGGTGGAGGAATGCCAATTTAGTGCAGTCATCCAATGAATGGCTACGAAAAGAGTGTGGCATGCCACTGAGCGGTTTGAGCAAGTCTTGCTGCTAAATAGTAACGCCATAAATCTGGAAGGCTGAGACCTCCCAGAGATTGGGGTCTATACAACAGAGACTTATTGAATCCCGTTTTTTTAGACTGCCATATAAATTTGTTGACGTCTCTCGGAAGAGACTCAATATAAGAATTAAAAACATAAATGGGCAAGGTTCTGAAAAAGAAAAGTATTTTGGGTAAGATCGCCATTTTTATGGCTGTAACTCTGCCTAAAAAAGGAAATGCGATATATAGCCCAAGTTTTTAAAAGGGATCTGATGTGAGCGACTATTGGGTGATAGTTATGGTGGAATTCCTAGGTAGCAAAAAGATTGAGTGCACCATGTAATAGCAAAATGTTGTAAAGTGGTTACCAGATCATTCGGTATGTTGATAGGCATAGCTGTGTATATAGCCAGGATTACTCCTAGACCAGATATGGTCTGGAAAGACTCTAACAGCCAACTTAGCTTTATGCTTGTTTGCTGCTAAATTAATGAAATGGCCATGCATTACTGTCTTATGGGCAGTCCACAGTGTGGAGGGGGACATGTCAGGGAGTGAGTTCTCTATAAAGTAGTTGTCCATATGTTTAGCGAGGGACTACATAATTGTGGGGTCTGTGAGCAGTGAATCGTTAAGTCTCCAGGTATATGTCGTGGGTTTAAAGCCGATTCTTGCTGTGGAGAAGGCAACCATATGGTAATTAGACCAGGGGCAAACGTGAATCTCCGCAGCAAAAAAGTTGGCTAATACGATGGGGGTGCAAAAAATATAGTCCAGGCAGGCATAACTATCATGTGGTTAGAATAAAAAGTGTATGACCTGGAACCTATATTGTGCGCCTGCCAGGCATCTATGAGTTGCATTGAGTTTAGAGAGCTAACTACCGATTTAGGAAAAGCTCTGGCCTCGTTCGGGGCATATACAGAGGCTATGGAGGTGGCTCATCCTGTATAGTCCCCTGGAGTATAATATATTGGCTTTCAGGATCTTTATACACATAGAGGATGTCAAACATCAAAGAGTAATGTTTGAATATAGCTACTCCAAGGGACTTGGCAGAATGAGCTGTGTAAAAAAATTGTTTGAAGGCTTTGTCAAAAAATTAAGGGTGATTGGAGACAGAGAAATTAGTCTCTTGTAGTAAGAGAATATCAGCCCCTAGACTTTTATAACCGCAAAATGCATTTTTGTGCTTTTGGGGAAAGTTAAAACCCTGTACATTATGGGTTATTATTTTAATTAGGGCTAGGGGATAATAGACGCAATGAAATTTGACACATGGGTCAGAGTGTCCTCGTGGAACAGACAGACTCTCGTATCCATGTCTATGTAATGGTTGCAGATGCCAAACATCATCAAAAGCTCTTAGGAATTGCATACAGTGAAGTAGAACTATAGTAACGTTCCATGACCAAAAAACATAAAAAATCTAAACAAAACTGTGCGCAAAATCCAACAAAGATCATTCTTTGGACTAAAATGTCCGATAGTTACAACAGGAGCCAGGGTAGTCCATGATGGCGAACAGGGCAGCCCAAGATATCCCTTTTGCCACATATAAGAGTTTATTACAAATAGTACACAGTAGCCTATGTTTTACTGGAAATATCTTCTTTTGTCTCTTTGTGTTGCTCTTGGTGTGCTATTTTTTTTGTTGTTCCAACCAGCAGAAAGCTTTGGTTACAGTGATCGTATGTGAGTTTCATTGTAATCATCCAATCTTTACTGGCCTTCACCTAAGCTTTAGGCTGGCTTTATACTTGTGTTGTGGTTGCATTTTAATAGCATGAAGCTATAGATGTTGCAGCGCCATTGATTTATGCTGGCTACACATTATACAATTTTTTTGTTCAATTTTCTTTAGATTTACCTTCAACTATGAAGTGCAAGGGCCTACCTGATTGCATACAATTTGAAATTGTTTAGGTTTGACCTAATATTATATGGTTTTGGTAAACTAAAGGAAAATTGTACAATAAGATTGTGTAATGTGTAGCCGGCTTTAGAATGGCACCCTGATGCACTCATACAATAGCTGCCAATGCATCTGCACTGCAGTAAACCACAAGACACATAGGAGTATATTTACTAAAGGCAGTTGCTCCGGATCTTAGTAAATGAGGTAAAGCTTCACTTTACAAAGAATATCCAATCACATGCAAGAAAAAAAAAACATTTTTGCTGGCACATGATTGGATGATGGAAGTCAGCAGATCTCTCCCTCATTTACTAAGCTCTGGAGCAGTCTATTCACCGTTAGTAATTCAACCCCACACCATGCATTGCCAAAAATTGTGCAGATACAGGTTTTTTATGTGTTGAGCTGCACTGTCAGCCTACTCAAATAAATGAGCTGCGTTAATATAGCTCTCCTTAATGCAGGAAAATGTGCACCTGCTAAACTATTGCACAGAGCAGCCCTGATCCTCCTCTACTCAGCTCCCCCACCGGCACTCCTGGCTCCTCCCCCTTGCCATGCTCGCCCATAGCGAGCCCTGCTGTCTGTCTGTCTGTCTATATATCTATTATACACAAATACTATTTAGTATATGTGGCGTATAAGACGGTTCAGCCCCACCCCCACTCCCTCTTCCCTGGCTGTGATTGACAGTAGTGGAGGCAAGTGGCTATTGCTGCGGGGTGTCTGAAGTCTGAACCAATGAGGAGGGAGAGAGCCAGGAAAGCCGCTGCTCTAATTTTGCTATAAAGTTAATATATTAAAGGAAATGTATGCATATCTAAATACGCCACATATACACACCTATATTAAATTGTTTTTGTATATAATACTTACATATGGTAGGGTGTGTGTGTGTGTTGCTCATAAGTTTGCATACCCTGGCAGAATTGATGATTTCTTGGTCATTTTTCAGAGAATATGAATGATAAAGCAAAAACTTTTCTTTCACTCATGGTTAGTGTTTGGCTGAAGCCATTTATTATCAATCAACTGTGTTTACTCTTTTTAAATCATAATGACAACAGAAACTACCCAAATGACCCTGATCAAAAGTTTACATACCCCAGTTCTTAATACTGTGTATTGCCCCCTTTAACATCAATGACAGCTTGTAGTATTTTGTAGTATTTGTGGATGAGGCTCTTTATCTTCTCAGATGGTAAAGCTGCCCATTCCTCTTGGCAAAAAGCTTCCAATTCCTGTAAATTCTTGGGCTGTCTTGCATGAACTGCACGTTTGAGATCTCCCCAGAGTGGCTCAATGATATTGAGGTCAGGGGACTGAGATGGCCACTCCAGAACCTTCACTTTATTTTGCTGTAGCCAATGACAGGTTGACTTGGCCTTGTGTTTTGGATCATTGTCATATTGGAATGTTCAAGTACGTCCCATGCGCAGCTTCCTGGCTAATGAATGCAAATGTTCCTCCAGTATTTTTGGATAACATACTGCATTCATCTTGCCATCAATTTTGACCAAATTTCCTGTGCCTTTTGTAGCTCACACATCCCCAAAACCTCAGCGATCCACCTCCGTGTTTCACAGTAGGAATTGTGTACCTTTCATCATAGGCCTTGTTGACTCCTCCAATTGTAGTGTTTATGGCTGTGGCCAAAAAGCTCAATTTTGGTCTCATCACTCCAAATAACTTTGTGCCAGAAGGTTTGAGGCTTGTCTCTGCTGTTTGGCATATTGTAAGCGAGATACTTTGTGGCATTTGCATAGTAATGGCTTTCTTCTGGCGACTCAATCACGTAGCCCATCTTTCTTCAAGTTCCTCCTTCTTGTCCATTTTGAAACAGCCACACCACATGTTTTCAGAAAATCCTGTATTTCACCTGAAGTTATTTGTGGGTTTTTCTTTGCAACTCGAACAATTTTCCTGGCAGTTGTGGCTGAAATGTTAGTTGGTCTACCTGACCGTGGTTTGGTTTCAACAGAACCCCTCATTTTCCACTTCTTGATTAGAGTTTGAACTTTGCTGATTGGCATTCTCAATTCCTTGAATATCTTTTTATATCCCTTTCCTGTTTTATACAGTTTAACTACTTTTTCCCGCAGATCCTTTTGACAATTCTTTTGCTTTCCCCATGATTCAGAATCCAGAAAAGTCAGTGCAGCACTGGATGAAATATGCAAGGGTCTTTCAGGAGTCCAGAAACTCATTGACCTTTTATTCACACACACTAATTACAAACAAACAGATCACAGGTGAAGATGGTTACCTTGAGGCTGGGTTCACACTGGTCCGACAAACGCTCCGACATTGGGAGCTCATGTCGCATGACGTGTGAAATGTAATGTTTCCCTATGGGAGCCGTCCTAACTGGTCCGACACAAGTCGTTCCGACTTTAGAAATGCTCCCTGTACTACTTTGGTCCGACTTTGATCCTACTTCAGCCTATTGACTATCATTGAAGTCGGATCAAAGTCGGATTGCCGTCTTGCATGATCCGACTTCGGCACGCGACTTGTGCTCAGATGTTCTTGAGGGGGAACTCCGCGCCAAATTTTAAATAAAAATCCGGCATGGGTTCCCCCTCCAAGAGCATACCAGGCCCTTGGGTCTGGTATGGACCTTGAGGGGAACCCCCTACGCCGAAAAAACGGCGTGGGGGGTCGCCCCCAATCCATACCAGACCCTTATCCGAGCACGCAGCCCGGCCGGACAGGAATGGGGTGGGGACGAGCGAGCGCCCCCCCCCCTCCTGAACCGTACCAGGCCGCATGCCCTCAACATGGGGGGGCTGGTGCCTTGGGGGAGGGGGCGCGCTGCGGCCCCCCACCCCAAAGCACCTTGTCCCCATGTTGATGAGGACAAGGGCCTCTTCCCGACAACCCTGGCCGTTGGTTGTCGGGGTCTGCGGGCGGGGACTTATCGGAATCCGGGAGCCCCCTTTAATAAGGGGGCCCCCAGATCCCGGCCCCCCACCCTATGTGAATGAGTATGGGGTACAGCGTACCCCTACCCATTCACCTAGGAAAAAAGTGTCAATTTAAAAAAAAACACTACACAGATTTTTAAAGCATTTTATTAGACAGCTCCGGGGGTCTTCTTCCGACTTCGGGGGTCTCTCCGGTTCTTCTCCACGCTCTCCGGATCTTCTGCCAGGCTCCTCCGCTCTCTTCTGCTCTTTTGCCGCTCTTTTGCTAAAGCGGAGGAGCCTGGTCTTCAATCTTCTGCCTTCTGCCTTCTGCCTTCTGCCCTCTTCTCCTGATGTTGACACGACGCTCTCTGGGGCTAGAATGCTCTCTGTGCGCTCTGCTCTGATTTATATAGGCGGTGACCCCGCCCCCTTAAGCCGTCACAGTCCCTGGGCATGCTGGGACTATGACGGCATAAGGGGGCGTGGTCATCGGGTGATGACCACGCCCCCTAAAACGTCACAGTCCCAGCATGCCCAGGGACTGTGACGGCTTAAGGGGGCGGGGTCACCGCCTATATAAATCAGAGCAGAGCGCACAGAGAGCATTCTAGCCCCAGAGAGCGTCGTGTCAACATCAGGAGAAGAGGGCAGAAGGCAGAAGACAGAAGGCAGAAGATTGAAGACCAGGCTCCTCCGCTTTAGCAAAAGAGCGGCAAAAGAGCAGAAGAGAGCGGAGGAGCCTGGCAGAAGATCCGGAGAGCGTGGAGAAGAACCGGAGAGACCCCCGAAGTCGGAAGAAGACCCCCGGAGCTGTCTAATAAAATGCTTTAAAAATCTGTGTAGTGTTTTTTTTTAAATTGACACTTTTTTCCTAGGTGAATGGGTAGGGGTACGCTGTACCCCATACTCATTCACATAGGGTGGGGGGCCGGGATCTGGGGGCCCCCTTATTAAAGGGGGCTCCCGGATTCCGATAAGTCCCCGCCCGCAGACCCCGACAACCAACGGCCAGGGTTGTCGGGAAGAGGCCCTTGTCCTCATCAACATGGGGACAAGGTGCTTTGGGGTGGGGGGCCGCAGCGCGCCCCCTCCCCCAAGGCACCAACCCCCCCATGTTGAGGGCATGCGGCCTGGTACGGTTCAGGAGGGGGGGGGGGCGCTCGCTCGTCCCCACCCCATTCCTGTCCGGCCGGGCTGCGTGCTCGGATAAGGGTCTGGTATGGATTGGGGGCGACCCCCCACGCCGTTTTTTCGGCGTAGGGGGTTCCCCTCAAGGTCCATACCAGACCCAAGGGCCTGGTATGCTCTTGGAGGGGGAACCCATGCCGGATTTTTATTTAAAATTTGGCGCGGAGTTCCCCCTAAAGATTCATACCAAACACAATGCCGAGCATTGGCGGGGATCCAAGTCGGATCCCCGTTCATTGAAAGTCGGACACATGCCGGCTTCATGTCGCAGGGCAAAGTCGGATCCAAAGTAGGACGGCTGTCGTGTCGCACCAGTGTGAACCCAGCCTTAGTAGCCATTCAAACCCCTTTGTGTCAACTTGTGTGCATGTTAACAGGCCAAAATCACCAGGGTATGTAAACTTTTGATCAGGGTCATTTGGGTAGTTTCTGTTGTCATTATGATTTAAAAATAGTAAACACAGTTAATTGATAATAAATGACTTCAGCCAAACACTAACCATGAGTGAAATAAATATTTTTGTGTTATCATTCATATTCTCTGAAAAATGGCCAAGAAATCATAAATTCTGGAGGGTATGTAAACTTATGAGCACAACTGTATATATATACACACACACAACACCTGTATTACTCAGACATACATATCATGCAGTGTACATATGTATGTAAAAAAAAATAGTATGAATAAAAAGAAAGTCAATAAACAAGCATATCATTTTTGTTGCACAGTTCTATAAGAGGCCATTGCTCCTCTGCTATCAGGTCAGAGCCCTGGTTATTCAGTGGGCTGCTGCTATGTTATACAGATAAAATGAAATGCCTGCCTCTGAGATTTTACATCACTGTATTTGCAGTTCCAATTTTGCTATGCTGTCAAGGTTACAAGAATAATGACTCCAGTTTTGAGGGCCATCATTCTGATAGGCCATCATTTTAATACTGTTGATAGATTTCTTGACATCTATGCTAAGGCAATGTTTGATAGCATTCACATTTCCTAATCTGAGAGTGAGGATTTTGTAGACGTGTTCTTTTATATAGAGGGAAAGACAATAATTATACTCACGATAGAGTGTGTTTGGAAAGTAATCCAATAAAATGTCACTGAGGTAGGTAGATATTCACAGTTAAGATATATCTATACTTCCTCAGTAGTCTCTTTTTACAATTGGCAATGTGACTCATAAGTCTAATACTTAAATCATTGCTTTTGCCAGAGCTAAATTGAACTCTCTAGGGGGAAAGATAAGATACATGTCATTTGTGTTTGACGACTGAATGTCAAAAAATACAGTATATAGCTCACATAATGTTAAGGCTCGGTTCACATATGGGCGGCACGACTTGCAGGTCGCCTCAGCGAGGCGACCTGCAAACGACTGCCGGGGCGACTTGCGAGACGACTTCTGCATAGAAGTCTATGCAAGTCGCCCCAAGTCGCCCCCAAAGTAATACAGGAACCTTTTTCTAAGTCGGAGCGACTTGCGTCGCTCCGATTAGAACGGTTCCATAGCGCAGAACGGGAGGCGACGGGAGGCGACTTGTCAGGCGACTAGGTCGCCTGACAAGTCGCCCCAGTGTGAACCGAGCCTAAATGACCTCAGTCCTGGCAGACATCTTTCTTCATATATGGGAGAGATGATTGTCATACAACAAATGACTTTTTTTAGTTTAAAACCCAGAAAGAAGACAATCACTTTAACCACTACAGCCCCAGAAGGTTTTGCCCACTTCCTGACCAGACCATTTTTTGCGATACGGCATTGCGTCGCTTTAACTGACAATTGTGCAACCGTGCGACGCTTTACCTAAATAAAATGTATGTCCTTTTTTACCCACAAATAGAGCTTTCTTTTGGTGGTATTTGATCAACTCTGCGGTTTTTATTTTTTTCGCTATAAACAAAAAAGTCTGCCAATTTTGAAAAAAAACTATATTTTTTACTTTTTGGTATAAAACATAAATTTTTCATAAATTTAGACCGATATGTATTCTGCTACATATTTTTGGTAAAAAAAAAAACCCAGTAAGCGTATATTGATCGGTTTGCGCAAAAGTTATAGTGTCTACAAAATAGGGGAAGATTATGGCTTTATTTATTTTTTTTTACTGGTAATGGCGGTGATCAGTGATTTTTAGCGGGACTGCGACATTGTAGGGGACAGATACCTAGTTTGACATTTTTGACCTTTTTTTGGGAACCAGTGACATTTATTACAGTGATCAGTGCTAAAAATATGCACTGACATTGTACTGACAGTGGCAGGGAAGGGTATAACATCAGGGGCGATCAAGGGGTTAAATGTGTTCCCTCATTGTGTTTCTAACTGTTTGGGGGGATGGGCTGCCTGGGAGAACACATAGATCCCTCTTCCTGCATAGTAGAAAGACAGGATCTCTGTGTGATCCCTTGTCAAAATGGAGATCTGCCTTGTTTACTATGGCAGATCCCTGTTCTGTCACTGTGGGGAACAATCGTGGGCAGCCAGCGGGCATTGAGTTTTAACACATCACACTTAGTGTATGTACACTAAAATACAAAAGTTATTCAGTAGATCTCTCTGAAACATTCTTTTATCCTCATCCTATGTCCTTTAAAAGTGCTTAACCACCTCAATACAGGGCACTTACACCCCCTTCCTGCCCAAGCCATTTTTCAGCTTTCAGGGCTGTCACACTTTGAATGACAATTGCGTGGTCATGCTACACTGTAACCATGTGAAATTGTTTTCATTTTCTTCACACAAATAGAGCTTTCTTTTGGTGGTATTTAATCACTCCTGGGTTTTTTATTTTTTCCTAAAAAAAAAAAAAAAGACCAAAAATTTTGGAAAATAAAACTTTCTTATTTTCTGTCAGTAAATTTTGTAAATAAGTAATTTTTCTCCTTCACTGATGGGCGCTGATGAGGTGGCACTGATGAGGAGGCACGAATATGCCGCACTTGTGGGCACTGATATGTGGCACTGATGAGCACTGATAGGTGGCACTGATGGGTGGGCACAGATAGGCAGCACTGGTGGGCACAGATAGGCGGCAAAGATAGGCGAACTGATGGGCGGCACTGATGGGTACTGTTGGGCATTGATGGGTGGCATTGATGGGCAGCAGTGATGGGCATTGATGGGCATCACTGATAGCCAGCACTGACTGGCATCACTAATGGCCACTGATTGCTGGCACTTGTGGGCACTGATTGCTGGCACTTGTGGGCACTGATTGTTGGCACTTGTGGGCACAGATTGGTGGCAATTGGGGGCACTGGTTGGCACTGATTGCTGGCAGTGGTGGGCAATCATTGCTGGCACTGGTGGGCACTTAATTGTAATCAGGGCACTGATGATCAGTGTCCTGATTACATACCTAGCTGTCCCCTGTGAGGAGATGCCGCTGATCAGCTCTCTTCTCCTCACACTCTGTAAGTGTGAGGCGAGGAGCGCCGATTACCGGCATCTCCGTGTCATATGACGTCCACCCAGAGCGAGAGCCGCACTGCCCAGCCATCATTTGACGGTGGGCGGACGGCAAGTGGTTAAAGTAGAACTATAGACACAACTTTTCATTTTAGATTAAAGGTGAGTTATAACCCATTAGATTTTTTTTTCTTTTTTTTGCCATCTGTGTCCCATTGTGGAGATTTTCCTTCCCTTCCTGTCCCATAGCCAAACAGGAAGTGAGAGGAAATTCCTGCAAATTAAGAGACTTACCCCCAGGTCACCAGAACTAGTGTCTGCAATAAAAGATTACTTTTCTGGGGACAACACAAAATTTGGTATTTTCTTTCACTTTCAATGATAACGGTAAGCAGGACAAATAGAGAGGGTGAATATTCTTAACGGGGGCACAGACAGCAATACAATCTGACAAGCGTTTTAATCCTTCCCCACTCTATCCAAAACTTTGCCTTTAGTTATACTTTAATGTACAGAAAAATACCGGATGATTCTGCCAGAAAGGCAATGAGCTCCTAACTTCTTAAGCACTCTGCCACTGCTGCACTTAAATCCCAAAGCATGTTATCACCCTGCCCTGTTCGTTTCAGTGGGTTACAGAAGGTTTTCTGTAGCCTTACACACTTTTGAAGCTGCTGACTGATAAGAAATAATTCTTCCTAATTTTAGCATTTAGTCCCCATTTTACATTTTTTTTTCATTGGTGGTTATATCAGTAGTTCAGTAACTGACGGCTCAGATGCCATGAAGGCAAACAGAAGAAGCACTGTGAGGCTAGCAGAAAGTTTTCACCAAGCTCATTGACTTTGTCTTGCAGACACCTTAAAGGGGTTGTAAAGGTAAAAATGTTTTCACCTTAATGCATTCTATGCATTAAGGTGAAAAAACTTTTGACAATACCGCTGCCCCCAGCCCCCCCGTTTTACTTACCTGACGCCTTGAATCTTCGCTGCTCGTTCTCGTCATCTCCATTGCAGCTCAGCCTGGTCGCTGATTGGCTGCAGTGGATGGATTGAAAGCAGCGCAGCCATTGGCTCGCGCTGCTGTCAATCACATCCGATGATGCGGCGTGCCGGGGGGCGGGGCCGAGTGATACAGCGAGCAGCTATAGCCGCCGGCTGTATCACGGGAGCGCGCCCGCAAGCACTCACCACCATGCGAGGGAGCTCGCATTAAGGTGGTTAATGCTTGCGGGGAGGAGCTGAAACAGCCGCCGAGGGACCCCAGAAGACCAGGTTCGGGGCCACTCTGTGCAGAACGAGCTGCACAGTGAAGGTAAGTATAACATGTTTGTTATTTTTTTTTTAAAAAAAATTTACCTTTACAACCCCTTTAATCCTCTTACTCTGCATAGCTGACAGCTGAGTTAGTATGCTGGTAACATATTTCAGACCTCTCCCACCAGGCCATCTGCCTCGTACCCTTCTAGCCAGACTCCTTATTATAAAGACAAGGAAATTATACTTCGCCAAGCAAGGGAACAGCGCAATATACAATTTAACGGAGCACGCGTCTCTTTTTACCCTGACTACTCTGCGGAAGTACAGCCCCGCAGAGCGAGATTTGCAGATGTTAGAAAGAGGCTTCAACAACTCCAAACTCCATACGCCATGCTGTTCCCGGCACGACTCCGCATCTCGGTTAGAGGCCAAGCACACTTTTTTGAATCAGCGGCTGATGCATCTGCATGGATTAATGCCAATGAAAATGCTATCCACCAGACCAATAGGGCTGCGCGGAGGGAGACTGACATCGGGCTCCACTGTTCCCAGAGGTGGGATGAGCAAAGCAAAAGCTACCTTTATCCTGTCTGTCTTCAGGACACAGGCAGTTCGGCTGGGAGACAAAACGGTTTTCTCCCCCCAGTGTTGTGAGCAATGTGAAGTTTCTAAAATCTACCAGTTTACCAGGAAAGAACTTGTTAATTCCCTTTGAGTTGTACCAGTTGTGCTGCACAAAGCTACCCTATGTTCTTAGTTTATCTACTTTCAGATATCAACCGACCAATCGAGTCGGAAATTGCTGGCTAGCGAATGTTTCCTCAGTCACACAGTGATCGAGACTCTACTGTTCTTAGTTCACTATTTTTTATCACCGTTCAACTAAGCTGCTGTTATGATTCCAGAACTATTGACCTCACTTCCAGCCACCGCACGCACATTCACTGTAAAATTATGACTTGACACTTACGCAGTGCCCTGTGACCGACATGCTGGTATATTATACTCGGCTGTGCAGAAATATGTATTACCCCGGGCAACAAGGCCTGAGGCTCCTTTCACCCTATCACAGATACTTTATTGCTACTAGATAAATACTGTCTCAATACTGTCTTGGAATATTAGGGGTCTCCAGGACCCACTTAAACGTACCATGGTGTCCACTGTCCTCGGAATGCACTCACCGGCTATTTATGCCCTTCAGGAAATCCACTTGGTTCCAGAGTTGGTATCTTGTGTTAAATTTTCATGGGTGGGATGGGCGTGCCATTCCATACACACCTCCTACTCAAGGGGGGTAAGTGTACTGGTACACCGATCAGTGGATTTCCAGGTGTATGACAAACTGACTCTGAAGGGAGGTATGTAGAGTGTATCTGCTATGTAGAGTGTACCAACTGAAATGCATTTTAGCTGCTTTATATGTCCCACCCCCTTTTAACTCAGAGGCATTGAAAACCCTATACTGGCGTTTCAGCTAAGCAACCCTGACCTACCTTTTGTTGTGGGTGATCTTAATTGCTATATGGACCCTGGCCTGGATAAACATCCCCCTCTGGTGACTGGTCGCACCATTGCCCGAATAGCGCTGCGGAAATTCACGGAGGCGAAGGGGTGAATAGACCCTTAGCGGGGCCGCAACCTGCAGCAAAAACAATTCTCCTGTTTTTTTAAAATGCATCTCTCCCTCTCTAGGATAGATCTCTGCCTATGCACACCCCAAACGTCCCGCCTCCTACATGACATCAAATACCTAGTCAGGGGTATCTCCGATCATTCTCCCCTATTGGTCTCTCTGATCTCTAAACCTGACACGACCCTCCCGAGGGCCCCTTGGAAACTCAATGCCTTTTGGTTAAACCTATTTTCCTCCCATGATGGCATAACCGATGCAATTGTGGGGTTTTGGCTACATCATACAGATCACCCTAATCTGAATGCAGTTTGGGATGCCTTTAAAGCATCCCTGAGAGATATCCTCATTACTGAAGTTACGGGTATTAAATCAAAAATAAGTGCACTGAAGGAGCAGACGGAGTGAATGGTGAGCCAGCTCGAGACACGGTTTATTGATAGCCTGAGTGATTCTAACAGGGAAGCCTGGCTGGCCGTGCAGGAGGCGGTTGATCGTATTACCAGTTCAGCAGCTGATAGAAAGAGATTTTTCAATTGACTTGCTTTTTACCAAGTGGGGGAACAGACAGGCCAACTACTTGCAAAAATAGTGAAGTCTTCTCAGACCTCCCCCTCTATTGGTGCTCTACGCATCAAACAGGGAAGGATGGTGAACACTCCTACTCAAATCATGCAGGAGCTGGTGGAATATTACTCAGATCTCTACCAGTCTTGTGCGGTCTACTCGGAGGCGGAATTGCAGACCTACCTACAGGCCGTTGAGCTACCCCACCTCTCTGCATCCCAAACAGCACTTCTAGATGCCCCCATTAGAATAGAGGAATTGCAAGAGGCGATTGGCCTCTCCCCTAATTCCAAGGCCCCGGGAGACGATGGCCTCCCTTTAGAAATTTATAAACAATATGGGGGACCCATTCTACCCCATCTCCTTAGAGTACTTAATTCAGCTAGGGAAAATCAGTGCCTGCCAGTATCTAAAAGGCAATATTGTGCTTATACTGAAACCAGGTAAGGACCCGCTAGACCCAGGTTCAAATAGACCAATATCCCTTTTACAACATGATATTAAAATCCTAGCCAAGGTTCTAGCCTTGAGACTCAATAAGGTTATCTCCTCCATTATTCACCAGTCTGGCTTCATCCTCCAAAAATCAACTGGCATAAATCTCCGCAGACTTTTCCTTAACTTGCAATCCCAACAAGATAGTGTAGGGGACAAGGCACTGCTGTCATTGGATGCCCATAAGGCTTTCGACAGCATAGAGTGGCAATACCTCTGGACAGTTATCGGCAAGTTCGGATTTAGAGACACGTTTTTGTCCTGGGTGCGGCTACTTTTGACTCCCCACAGGCAGTTATTAGAGAAGCGGGCCACATCTCCTTACCCTTCCGTCTTCACAGGGGTACCCAACAGGGCTCCCCATTGTCCCCATTACTATTTGCCATCGCAATAGAGCCTATGGCAGCCTTGATTAGGTCTAATCCATCTATCAGTGGTTTTAAATACGGGGGACTTCACAAAAAACTCATGCTCTATGCCGACGACACCATGTTACTCTTGGGAGACACTTCCAACTTCCTGAGGATATCGTTGTCGGTCATTGAGAAATTTGGAGTGTATTCTGGCTTAGTGATTAACTGGACCAAATCCTCATTAATGCTAATAGACGCAGGACCTGATAGCCAGGGCCCTGCGGTACACAAAGTGCCAGGGACCTCAAGCTTTAAATATCTGAGGGTATACGTTACCCCTGGGACACAAGATTATATCCCCCTCAATCTATCACCCCTGTTAGGTCGCATTCGCAATAGAATTAAAGTTTGGTCGAGATTAAAAATGTCACTGGTAGATAAAATAAACCTTATAAAAATGATCTTCATGCCACAACTTCTCTATATTTTGCATAATACCCCAATAGTGGCCCCCCTTAAAATATTTTGCATTATCAGCTCCATCTTTAAGTCCTTCCTATGGCATGACAAACCCCCAAGAGTTAACCTGGAACAACTACAGAAACCCAAAGACGTGGGAGGCTTGCCCCTACCTAATACGTGGATTTACTACATAGCAGCCCAACTACAAGATATTGCTTGGGCCATGTCTCCACTGCAAGGAGAGGTGGGGGAAACACCGAAACAGATCCTATCAAGGCCCTTATGTGCCAAGTAACAGGGGTTAATGACGTAGCAGAGGGAATGGGGGCCTTGGCCTATACAAAATCCAATAAGAAGTTCCCCACATTTGCTATGCTCCAAACGATATGGAACAAGGCCAGACACCTGCAGGCCATCAAAGGCTTTACCAAATACAGCCCAATTTGTGACATTGGTTACTATCTGGAATTGCAATCCTTGACATGTGGGGCTCAGTGGAGGGAACACGGAGTCACGCACCTGAACCATATTTTTGTGGCAGGCAAATTGAGGTCTTTTTCTGACATGCGGGAGCGATTTCGACTCCCACAGACTATGTACTTCTACCATATGCAGCTCCAACATGCTGTTAGGGCTCAATCCAGTGAGACTCAGTGGGTGCTAGCTCCAACCCCCATATTCCACTATATGGAGGAAGTGTCCTGTTTCAAGGCCTTTATCTCTAGCTGTTATTCAATATTATTGTCTGTATTCCTGGCGGGATTCCCTTTGGGGGCGGTATACAAGTGGGAGAGTGACATGGGCACTTTTGAGGAAGATCAGTGGGAAGAGGTCCTCCAGGCTGTCCAAATGTCATCCCTCCAATGTAGCACAACGCCTATCCCAGTTGTATATCATCTTGCAGGTGCATTATACACCTGCAAGGCTGTTTAGAATGGGGGCGAGACCAAACTCTGATTGCCCTCAGTGTGCTAGAGACGATGGAGACTTGATCCATATGCTGTGGTGTTGCCCCAAGCTTCACCTATGCTGGACAGGGGTCCTGAACACTATTAACAAGGCCTTTTCAGTTAATATCCTGACGGATCCCAAACCATGCATACTGGATATACTGGATGACCTCCCCCTTGAGGACAACTCTAAACCACCTATTGCAAGAGCCCTTTTCCAGGCTCGTCTACTTATCCTTCGGCGATGGAAGGCAGTTGACCCTCCCGCGCTGAAGGAATGGATTAACCGGGTGGGTGACACTTTATGGCTGGTGAGATTTATCTTCCAGCATAGAGGACGCCCTGGTAAATTTGATGCATTATGGTCACCCTGGCTGGATACCCCGGAACTTTCCTCGGTGGACCTCATACTAGACAGACTATTAATCTAAACTAGTTGCTTGAGGTTTAAAATCTGTAACGTTAAGTAATGGTGAGCTGTAAATGATTAATGAGGGAACATAACATTCTGACACTCTCCTAGTGCTGTAGTTATGGCTATGGTGTAAAAAGCATTTAAAGAGAACTGGTCATGGAGCATCTTTTAATACCACAATTACAATAAAAGGAGGAAAAATGTATAGTTACTGTTTATGCTCTCCCCCCCCCCCTGACTCAAAACATCATTAGCTTTATGTACTGTGTATTGGTTGATGGAGCAAACTGCCATGTGTACGTTATTTTCTTTTATAAAATTGTTTACAGAGTAGTGTTAAGGCTATGCACCAGAACAATGTCATAGAAAGACTCACAAAAACATGTCGCGCTTGCTGTGCCATTATTTCACCAGATGCGCTTGGTGGCAGAAAATGGTACTTGGGTTTCTTTTGCGTGTTTGTCACATGACAGGCAGCACATTTAAGTTAATGAGCTGTCATGAATCTAACGCACCAAAAATGCTCAGTGTAAAACGCATCTCTCAAGTATAAATGCAGCCTTAAACTTACATGGAGTACAGACTATCCGCTGGGTAGTTCTAATTGTCATCCTGTGAAACTGGCTTTTTCTGAACTTCCCGACGCCGTGGGGTTGATTTACTAAAACCGAAGAGTGCAAAATTTGCTGCAGCTGTGCATGGTAGCCAATAAGCTTCTAACTTTAGCTTGTTCAATTAAGCTTTGACAAAAAAAAACCTGGAAGCTGATTGGTTTCTATGCAGAGCTTCACCAGATTTTGCACCGTGCAGTTTTAGTAAATCAACCCCCTTATGACTGCTTGCATCACTATTTCCTGAATGGCCCCAGATCCGAGCCTGTGAAGATAAAGGCTGTGTTTTTCCTGATTTTAAGCAAATGCATTTGTAGTGCTCAAGGACTGAGGTTGCACAGCACAAAAGCATGTGATTGCAATAAATCTCCAGTAAAAATCCTGGTTCTGATGACAACCCCTGTAGATTATTAACAAAAATCTCAATACAGCACATCAAGACAGGTTTGGATAATCATAAAAAATTACACCATATAAATTGTACCCTATACTCGTATGCGAGTCCAAAGCATAGAAAGCTAGTATTCATAAATGTCCAATCACTGTGTCCCATAAGGCATGTATCAAATGCACTCAGTAGCATATAACACCTACTGCCATAGATTCAGAAAATATTCCATCATAGTTAAGCAGATGGCCATCAAACATATCCCAGAAGTGGTAAGCATGTGATTCCAAATGCTCTTATCCCACGCAAAAGCATTGCAGTGCTTCTATGGGTGGCGGGCGGCAGCTTCCATTGTGTCTCCTCCTCCTCTGCATCACGGCGGCTTCTGCCGTGTTTCTCCTCTCTTCTCCTCCTAGGATTCCAGTAGGATCGTCTGTCCTTTTAGCCAATCGGGAGACCGGTCCCAGGATTCACTTCCTGATTGGCCGGCAGGAGAACCAGTGTGACAATAGCGAATTATCATTCGCTATTATCACACAACTGGGTGGGCTCAGGGCGTAGTATTCTGCCCCCCGAGCCCACCCTTTTGTGAAGCCTATTCGAGCCTCTGGCTCTAATCACATGCTTCAAAAAAAAAATAAAAACCCATTGGAACATATACATCCGGCGTCCTGCATGTAGATTAGGGGGCCAGATGCGGATGCATTGATGGGGGGGGGGGGGGGGGGCGTCGCCTGTGTGCCCCTAATGGACGGGCCCTTCACTGCCTCCCATCTTATTCTTGGACAATCAACATCTGCCTGGACATATTCCTTGGTGATTGGATTTGGGTGACTGAGTTTCTCATGTGCCTATAAATGCTGTATAAAAGCTACTTGAACGAGTTGATAAAAGGTCTTCAACGTAGTTGAAAAAAAAAATAAAACCAACTATTACTAGGTAAGCTCCAAGTACATTGCTACAAAGCTACTGTGTCAATCTTCTTACC
The DNA here is from genome assembly GCA_037952925.1 of Lithobates clamitans. NCBI lineage: Eukaryota > Metazoa > Chordata > Amphibia > Anura > Ranidae > Lithobates > Lithobates clamitans. Next base: position 374,478 of record JBBGZY010000282.1, read on the forward strand.
ATTTCCTGCAGCATGGATCCCACAGAGATGTTTCTGATGCACTGTTCTATATACACAAGAATGAGATAAGACTTGTTGTTGCATGTGTGCAGTTTTGCCTAGAATATGGAGTGTATGCAGTTGATTTGGTTTTCTTAGCTTTGGCGTTGCTTAGGATTTAAATATCTCATTCTGTAACTGCAGCGATGAGCCAAATAAACAGTCTGTTAAACAACAATGATTTCACACTTGTTTTCAGCACCATATCCTTCCTGACTCCCAGCAATTACTTGAGACATCTTAGTTATTTAATTAGGCAAAGTTCCCAATTTAACAAAATATTACATGAATCATGTTAAAATGCTGTTTAAAAGCCAGATGATTTCTTAGGAGAAAGGGACATCCCACTCTTCACTAAAAAAAAAAAAAAAGAGCATGTATTCTCTTTAATTTCTATATAAAAATCAAAATAATGTTAGTTGTAGTAATCAAAATAAGCTCTCTCCCCACGAGTACAGGAGCTCCATTTTCATATATAGAGGAAGGTGGAAATGAATTCATATTTGCTGAGAAGTTACTGGTGTGTGACAGTACATGTAAATGCAAACAATACAGAACCAATGTACTCTCACCTTGAAGAGATGCCTGTACAGCTTTCATTCTTTCTGAAATGTACCAAATTCTCAAAATAACCTGCTTGGCTCCTACACTGGGGTAATGTTTGTTTATCTGACTAAAATATGTTGAATCTTATCACTTATCATGTTTTGGATATTGCCTGCTTTTAGATAAACCACATTACGCTGCTTAATGCGAAGAAGTTTGCATGATAACGTGATCTCCTCATTTGACTTCATTGTTGTCTTCTTTATATGTGGATAAAATATTGGCCTCCTATACTGTCCTAAATTATCTATCTCACAAAACTGATTAATGAGCACAGTAAATCAACATAATGTCCATAAAGTTTATCATGAATGCTGCTGCTGGACTCATCCACCTTACAAACTGCTGAGCGTCTGCTACCCCTTTCTGCCAATTCCTCCACTGGCTTCCACTCACCCAACAAATTAAATTCAACATACTAACAATAACTTACAAACCCATCCTCAACTTGGCCCCCAGCTACATCGCTAATCTAGTCTCAAAATACCAACCAAATTGTTCTCTTCGTTCCTCCCAAGACCTTCTGCTCTCTTGCTCCCTTGTCACCTCCTCCCTTACTCACCTGGACTTCTCCCGAGCCTCTCCCATTTTTTGGAATTCCATACCCCAATCTGTCTGACTATGTCCAACTCTATACACTTTTAGGCATTTCCTGAAAACATTTCTCTTCAGAGAAAAACTGTACTTTCTTTATCATACATCACGGGACACAGAGTTAGGCTATTATTCATTACTTACTGGGTTATACTCCATCTTCAGGTGAATGGACACTAGTAGACAAAGTCGTAGACAGGAAGTCCATCCCTATACAAGAAAAAGAACCGCTGCTCCAGGTGTATGATCAGAGCCTAAAATGAAGTGTCTCGTAGAGTGTCAGCCCCAGCCCGCCTCCGTGGGAAACTTGTAAGAGAGAATTGGCTGCACATCCAGAAATCCTGATTGCCTTTTATTGTTCACAATGATAACACCAAAGGCACCAACATAAGGTCACGTAGACGCATTTCACACATACATTGTGTGCTTAATCATGGAGCTTTAGGACTGTCCTATCAGGGTTCAGTCCAACAATGCCACTGCAGTTGCCTATATAAACCACCAGGGTGGTACCGGGAGTCGTTCAGCTCAGGAAGAGGTGAACCACATATTAGCCTGGGCAGAGGGACATGCGCTGGTTCTATCGGCGGTCCATATTCCAGGGGTAGAGAACTGGAGGGCAGATTATCTCAGCCGCCAGCAGATCTACCCGGGAGAATGGGGTTTACACCCGAAGGTGTTCCAGGAAATTTGCCAGCGCTGGGGATGGCCAGATGTCAATCTATTGGCATCCAGGTTAAACAACAAGCCTCATCAGTTTGTATTGCGAATTCCTGGCAATTGGAGCAGATGCTTCGGTAGTTCCATGGAGCCAGTACTCCCTGGTTTATGCTTTCCCCCCAATCCCTCTCCTTCCACATTTGTTGTGCAGGATCCGGAGAGAGTGGGTTCCAGTCATTATGGTGGCACCAGCCTGGCCCATAAGGCCCTGGTTCCTGGAGATTTTGTGATTGGCAATAGATGGGCATGGATGCTCCCACGCCGCTCCGATTTACTGTCTCAAGGTTCTATATTCCACCTCAATTTACAGTCTCTAAATTAGATGGAATTGTTATTGAAGCCAGGGTGCTAAAGGATCGTAGCATCTCGGGACCAGGCATGTCTGCCTTAGTGAATGCTAGGAAAGCGGTCACTAGGAAGATCTATCATAAGGTCTGGAAGACTTGTATTGCTTGGTATGAAGCCAGAAAATGGCATCCTTGGAAATGCGTGATTGGGAGAATTCTCTTTTCTAGTCGGCTGTGGAAATCAGATTGGCTTTGAGTACAATCGGAGGTCAGATTTCGGCTGTGTTGGTATTCTTCCAAAGACCTTTAGCCTCCCATTTGCTGGGTCCGAACCTTTATGTAGGGGGCAACTGGTTTGCTTCCCCTCCATTAGGTCACCTATGTGTCCTTGGGACTTTGGTCCTTGGTGCTGTCTGTGTTACAGAAACAACCATTTGAGCCTGTCAAGAAAATTCCATTAGTCTTTCTGTCACGTAAGCTAGCCTTCCTGATGGCCATCACCTTAGGTAGAAGGGTGTCGGAATTGCGGCCCTTTCATGTAGGGAACCGTACCTAAGTCTTCACCACGACAAGGTGGTATTGCGTCCTATTCCATCCTTCTTGCCAAAGGTAGTGTCGGCCTTTCATTCGAATCAGGACATTGTTTTGCCTTTTTATCTTAGCATTGTTCGGCAAAAGAGAAATGACTGCATTCCTTGGACGTCGTCCGGGCAGTCAGAATTTATTTGTCTAGATCTGTGGAGATCCGAGGATCAGACTCCTTTTTTGTTTTACCAGAAGGACCCAAGAAGGGGCAGGCATCTTCTAAAGCTTCCATTGCCAATTGGGTCCACGAATTGATCATTCAGGTCTGTGGTTTGCAACGTAAGGCTCCCCCCTTCAGGGTGAGAGCTCGATTTACCAGGGGTGTGGGAACCTCCTGGGCTTTTCGCCATCAGGTATCTGTGGGTCAGATTTGTAAGGCTGCTACCTGGTCTTCAGTGCATATTTTCACAAGATTTTATCAGGTAGATGTTAGAGCAGCCAAAGATTTGGCTTTCGGCCATAGTGTACTACAGGCTGCCGTTTAAAGTCTGTTGGATATTTTTTGTTTGGCAGGGTGTCTCCCTCCCCACAAGGCTATTGCTCTGGGGCATCCCAGTAAGTAATGAATAAAAGCCTAACTCTGTCCCGTGATGTATGATAAAGAAAATAGGATTTTTTTGTCATACTTACCTGTAAAATCCTTTTCTTTGAATACATCACGGGACACAGAGGTCCCTCCCCTCCTTTGAGGATTCAGTGCTTGCTACAAAACTGAAGTACTTCCTGTATGGGAGGGGTTATGTAGGGGTGGACTTCCTGTCTAAGTCTTTGTCTACCAGTGTTCATTCACCTGAAGATGGCGTATAACCCAGTAAGTAATGAATAATAGCCTAACTCTGTGTCCCGTTAATGTATCCAAAGAAAGGATTTTACAGGTAAGTATGATGAAAAAATCAGATTTTCTTTTTGTCCATCAGCTCATCTCCCACAGTTATTACCTTTTGTATCACTTGACCCTCCCTTCTAGATTGTAAGTGCTAAAGATCAGGGTCCTCTGATTCCTCCTGTATTAAATTGTATTGTAATTGCACTGTTTGCCCTAACTTTGTAAAGCACTGCACAAACTGTTGGTACTATATAAATCCTGTATAATAATAATAACATCACTTGATGATGGAACATAGTTAATTCACATACACTCCAGTCAAAGCTAAGATTTGGGTCTTAAGCAGGTAGGTCATGCTCATTTACATGCTCAGGATTTCAGTTTTGATCAATGCATACTGTACTGTAGCTGCTCAGTGGTCATCAACCCTGTTCTCAGGGCCCACTAACAGGCCAGGTTTGCAAGACAACTGAAATACATCACAGGTGATATAATTTGCTGCTCAGTGATTGCAGTATTCTAGTCTGCATCTCCCCAAGGTAATACATAAAACCTGGCCTGTTAGGGGGCCCTGAGGACAGGGTTGATGACCACTGCTGTAGCTGATATGTATTAGTCCATCAGAACTCAAGATAATTTCCCCTTTTCCCCGACACACACAGTACATGTTCTTGCTTTCTTATATACAGTGTACAAAAAGCCTAGTTTTTTTTGTTATTTTTTTAAAAAAACTCTTACAAATTACAAATTTTTTCGTACAGATTAATTAACATATTTTTACAATTATTTTCTTCCAAAATATTAACATATATTCCTATTTTCATATCCATTCGCTCTTACAACTCATTTCTTCCTTCTCATCCATCTTATAGTCACTAATTCCTTGCCCCATTTTATTCACTTTATGCTATATTTTCAGGTCTTCCTGTATCCGTTGTTAGGTATGATCTATTCCACTTTGCCCAAATCTTTTCATATTGCTGCACATTTCCCCTTTGTCTATACAATATTCTCTCATGTGGTACAACTTGATTTACTTCTCTCACCCATTGACTTATTGTCAGTGGATTTGGCTGAATCCATTTTTCCACAATTTGTTTTCGTGCTAGGAATAGTACTTCTTACAAAAATATCCTAGTATATCTACACCCTCTTTCTTCTTTTACTACCCCCCAGCAAACATAGTTCCACAGTGGCCATAATAGATTTTTTTAGAATTATGACTTTTCCTAATTTCCTGACCACCTGTTGCAAGTACCTCCCTATACTCCCTAAACTGCCACATCAAATGGAGAAAGTCCACCCCCCCCTCCCCGCCCACATCTTGTGCAGTTTGGCGCGGGCATCCTCCCCATCCTGTACAATCTGTTCGGTGCCAAGTATGTCTAATGTATTATATTTAATTGGATTATCCTGTTATTCATTGCTGTGGATACTTTCAAGTGAGAAGAACAGATTTCATCCCAGTCCTGATCACTCATATCTGGGATGACTGCCTGCCATTTATCCCTTACTCCCACTGGTTCTCCACTTATTTTACTCTGTAATAGGTGTGAATATAATTTAGATATCAGTCCCTTGTGATCTTAGAATGCCTATAAGGGGGTATTTAGAAATTTTTAATTCCTTTCTTCCAAACTGTACCTGTAGTAAGTGTCTAAACTGTAAATACCTATAGAACTGTTTGCTCTGGAGGTTATATTGTTTGCACAAATTCTCATATGACACTATTATATTATTATTATACATCTGACCGATAATTGTTACTTTTTTCTGTTTCCAGAATTTACCATCTTCGAACAATTCTAATTGCTCGAATGTTGGATTGTTCCATAGGGCAGTTTCTGGTGGGATATCATTAAATCCCGTCAGTTTTTTTTTGCCTCCTTCCAGACTGACCTGGCCAGTTTTAGAAGGGGATTTTTACTCCAACCCTTCTCAATTCTTTTATTTCTAGTCATACCAGTAGATCTCCTACCTACCTAATTTCTTGTTCCTGCATTACCCAAGTTCTTAAATGTTTTAATTGCCCCGCCAGGTAGTATAAATATAAATCTGGTATTGCCAACCCTGCTGCAGTTTTAGGTCTTTGTAACGTAGTAAATTTTAATTTACAACGCCCATATGCCCAGATAAACCTAGTCAGCTGGGAGTTTTTTTAAATATATGTTTTGGTATCTTTACTGCCGAATGCGCCATCACATGTAGACACTTCGGCAGTATAATAGATTTAATCAGCTGTATTCTCCCTGCCATTGATAACGGTAATTTTTTCCATATTCCCAGTTTGTTCCTCACATATTCTACCAAGGGGTCTATATTTGCTTTAAGGGCTTCCTCTGGTTCCAGTGTAATATTTATTCCTAGATATTTAAATGTTTCAACTATTTTTAATGAGGTCCGAGGTTCCCCTTCCTTTCCTGGCCCCAGTAGCATCAATGCAGATTTCTGCCAGTTTATTTTAAGCCCAGAGAGCATCCTATATGTTTCTATTATTTTCATTGCCTGCCCCAATGAGGTGTGCACCTCTTCCATATATAGTATGATATCATCGGCATATAAGCCTATATGTTCAATCTTTCCCCCACCCTGATCCCTTTATATATTTTAGATTGTCTAAATCTATTGGCCAGTGCTTCTATTGCCAGGGAGAATAATTGGGGGGACAGCGTGCACCCCTGTCTTGTTCCCTTATGTAGTTTTATTGTAGGGGATAACATTTATTATTAATAAATTAGAGCATGGTTGCTTATATAGTATTCCCACCCATTTTCTAAATCCTTCCCTGAATCCACTTTTCTTCATCACCGCCTGAAGAAACTCCCTTTCTATGGAGTCAAATGCCTGGGCCGTAACCAATGAAGCCAAAGCACTCGACTACGGGAATTGCTCCCTCAGCTGTACCACAAACTGGGTTCTCCTCATGTTATTTGTAGTGGACTTCCCCTGCATAAATCCTGTTTGGTCTTCTGATACAATGGACAAAATTAGCCCGTTAAGCCTCTTCGCCAATATTTTTGCCAGTATTTTATTAATGTTTAATAACGATATTGGTCTGTATGACGCACAATCATTTCTAACTTTTTCTGGTTTTGGTATCAGTATTACTGTTGCCTGGTACATAGAGGGGGCATTTCTCCCTGGAGGAATGCTTCCCTATACATCTCGGTCAATGTCTGGGCTATAATTTCCACATACCGCTGGTACATTTCCAATGGAATGCCGTCTGGTCCAGACGACTTGCCCTTTCCCATAGACTTAATAGCTTCTTTTACTTCCTCTACCCCAATATCTTTCTCCATCTCCCCTTTTTGTTCCTTTTGATCAGCGCAGTGCCGACTTCCTGGTGGGCTCTGCACGTGGGCTATGCGAACACGCCGGAGCTCATCCTTACTCTTGAACATTAGGAGGCCTCTACTTATAGTAGTAGTTACTAGAAGCTTCATCACTCTTTTTGGAAAGATGGTTGCATGTTCCCAGGCCTTCCCAGTGGTAGCAATAATGGTTGCAGCTCTCAGTCATCCAATGGTACAAAGCAATATGTGGTTAGCATGTCAAGTCCTAAACTATTACAAAGCTTTTTGTATCAATTAGATACTATTCCTCTGTACCCTAAAACTATTACTTATTTCCCTAATAACATTACAGAATGACAGGATAATGGAGAGAGTCAGAAGAAAGACTGGATTTATTGTACCCTTTTAAAATTTTTCTTATATTTTGTTTTTTTATTACATTTTTTACCCTATATTTTTTTCTGAAGAAAACAAATCGGGTAGTAAAGCCCATCACTCAAACCCTCAATCTCTCCATCACTAGACCGGCAATTGTCTAAAACCAACTCTGTCACCTGAGTTGGGGATCTGTTCCTCAGCTCCAGAGCAATTTGCTTCTTCATCTCCATCTTCCCGGGCCAACCTTCTGAGGGGTCACACCGGACAGCTGCACTCCCAGTGGGCTTCACTGGATCGAAGACGATGGCTGAAGTCTGATAAAAGCAATAAGGTGACCTGTACCGAGCAATCCCTGCCAACTGACCGCCCTCACTACATGGCTCCCCCTTCTTCCTCAATGGCCGCTCACCGACTGAGACTCCATTACACGGCACAGACGTTCACTGTTGGTAGTGTTAAACAAATGGTTGTCAATATGTTGTGTACATCTTTTTATACCCTCCCTCAAATTTTGTTCACCCCCCCCCCCAGTCAATCCTATCTGGTCAAATTCTTCTATTATAAAACTGTATATGCCCTGGGAGTAGGGGTCTCTGAAATAGGTGCTCCCTCTCTCCTAAGAACCCCACCATCTTTTATATTTATATAGCAGTTGGGGGCTGAAGAGAGTTGTCTGTCTGTCTAGGTATTTCATTTAAGATGGATCATTAGCTATCTCCCTGTCCATGCCCTTCCCCTTCAACATGTCTACAGTTAATGATATTCAAGCACCATTTCACCTCCTGAAATGTCATCAGAGGTGGAGTGATGTGAAATCATTGCTCGGGACGTTATCGTGACATTATCGTTAGTGTGACATCACATTCCATCAAGCCTTATGATTATGGTTATACCCTCCATCACATAGATTCAAAGACCGCTGCTCTGCAATGGAGTAGCTTTTGGGGTCTAGAACATGCAGTCTGTCTTTTTATGTATCCCCTACCAGTATCTAATTGCTGGATTTGCACAGTAAGACAGTATTATTTTTACATTTTTCTTTATTTTCTGTCCCCATTTAAGCATCTCCATTTTCTCCTGTCACTTATTACAATGACACAACGTTGGACTGTATTAACAGCCTCTTCCTTGATTTCTCGTAAATGCCAGTATTGATTTTTCATATGTAAAATCATCTGCTAGAAATTGTTGTGCAAATTCAGCCTTGTTTCATGACAGATTGTATGTGAAAGCCTGCCATGCCACATGGTGCTATTCATAGGCAATAAAAATGATCCTAGCATGGCCGTTTTAAATTCTGAGCTGTGTGCATGCCTGAAAGTCTGTTTGGCAATAGAGCTCATCCGCGTGTAGCCAAAATAGATGAAAATTATGATATCCGGACACATTCAGAAATTCGACACAAGTATTTAGCTTGCTACAGGAATGGAACATTCATACAAAAAAGACATTTTGTTTCCAGTGTGTGTGTATATAAACAAAATCAATTTGACAAATAAAAGTAACGCAGTTGATCTTTCTTTGCTATAGATAGCAAATCATAGTTATGTGTTGGGAGGCTGTAATTATAGGGTCAAAGTTATGCATTTCTGGCTTTATGTGAAGACACTTGAAGTAACCACAGGAGCTGTTTTGTTGGCTAAAAAAAAAAAAAAAAAAAAAAGTGATTCTAGAACAAGCTGAAAATTGCATTTGGTAAACGGGGAAATCATCATAGACAGGATATCATTTTAATATGAAATTCAAACACATAGCACATGTTCTGCAGCCAGATTGCTGAGAGACGTGACTCCTACAACATTAGGGGTTGGGTCAGTTCTCTAAAGTACATTAATATTGCACTAATGCATTAATGGTGTTTGCAGTAATAAAACATGACACTAGGCTTGCAACGGGACAGCAACACAATCACTTCTCCACAAACCTGGGCTCCAACAGTACAGGGGAACCTGACCCTTGCCAGTTCAACTTGTTTACGGTTTGGACACGCAGACATAAAATAGTGGATGACCGGATCAGGATCTCTGCTCTGGTTTATTCATCAAACAAAAGTGCAGATAGGAATAACAAAAATATCTGATGCTTTTTCATGGAGCTGTATCATAGACTATTCTAGCCCAGGAAGCAGCAAAGGAAAAACCACCAAACAGCCAATGAGAAAACCACAAAGTTTCAAGAAAAAAGGAGGTATAAACTTAGAGGTTTATTTACTAAAACTTCAGAGTCCAAAATCTGGTGCAGCTGTGCATTGTAGCCAATAAGCTTCTAACTTCAGCTTGTTCAATTAAGCTTTGACAAAAAAAACCCTGGAAGCTGTTTGGTTTCTATGGAGAGCTGCACCAGATTTTGCACTCTTTCAGTTTTAGTAAATTAACTCCATAGTGTCAAGACTTCCAAAAATAATATTGCGGTCCCATTTGGCGTCTATTGTGCTAAAACAACAGGTTTATTTAATGTAGCCTACTATAACATGCACCTCTCTTTCTATTGCTCTGTTTGGCTGCTGGGAGTGAAGGAAAGATCTTTAACAGCTGCTGATCGCTGAAGGTGTAGCTTACACAAAGCTATGATCTGCCTGTGTGACAGCACTGATGGGCTCTAGTACTGTCAGAAGTGAGTCACAATACTCCTTTATACCTAGAAGTACTGTAGCCGTGGCCAAAAGTTTTAAGAATGTCGCAAATAGTAATTTTCACAAATTCTGCTGCTTCAGTATTTATGATGGAAATTTGCATATACTCAAGAATGTTATGAAGTGTGATCAGATGAATTGCAATTAATTGCAAAGTCCCTCTTTTCCATGACAATTAAATTAATCCCATAAAAAAACATTTCCACTGCATTTGTGAAGAATGCTTCGGGGCACCCAAAAAAGTCCAGCAAGCGCCATCACCGTCTCCTACAGTTGATATAACTGTGGGATCGGGGCACCACCAGTGCAGAGCTTGCTCAGGAATGGCAGCAGACAGGTGTGAGTGCATCTGCATGCACAGTGAAGAGAAGACGTTTGGAGGATGGCTTGTTGTCAAGAAGGGCAGCAAAGAAGCCACTTCTCTCCAGGAAAAACATCAGGGACAGACTGATATTCTGCAAAGGTACAGGGATTGGACTGCTGAGGACTGGTTCCTTTGATGAATCCCCCTTCAGATTGTTTGGGGCATCCGGAAAAAACCTTGTCCGGAGAAGAAAAGGTGAGCACTACCATCAGAGCTGTGTCATGCCAACAGTAAAGCATCCTGATACCATTTAGGTGTGGGGTTGCTTCTTAGCCAAGGGAGTGGGCTCACTCATAATTTTGCATAAGAACACAGCCATGAATAAACAATTGTACAAAAACATCCTCGGAGAGCAACTTCTCCCAATCATCCAAGAACAGTTTGGTGAGGAGCAATGCTTTTTCCAGTATGATGGAGCACCTTGTCATAAGGCAGAGGTGGTAACTAAGTGGCGTGTGGAACAAAACATCGAAATTTTGGGTCCATGGCCAGTAAACTCCCCAGACCTTAATCCCATTGAGAACTTGTGGTCAGTCCTCAAGAGACGAGTGAACAAAATACCCGCACAAATTCTGACAAACTCCAAAGATTGATTATACAAGAATGGGCTGCCATCAGTCAGGATGTGGCCCAGAAGTTGATTGACAGCATGCATGGGCGAATTGCAGAGGTCTTGTAAAAGAAGGGTCAACACTACAAATATTGACTCTTTGCATAAATTTAATGTAATTGTCATAAAAAAACCTGACACTTATGAAATTCTTGTAATGATACTTCAGTATACCATACTCCATACTAACATCTGACAAAAAGATCTAAAAACACTGAAGCAGCAGACTTTGTGAAAATTTATATTTGTGTCATTCTCAACTTTTGGCCACAGCTGTAGGTATACTCTTAAGCTCTCAGGGCTAAATGAAGCAGTGGGTGAGCAAATGAAAGAAATGTATGTGTGGAGTTGAAGACAATCTTTTGCTTTTCCCTAAATGAATAAATCACAGTTTTGTTTCCATCTTCTTTTATTTCTTGGGGATTTCAATAGTAAAATCTCCCTGCCACTTCCTGGGCACGTAACATAATTCTCATACTTTGACCTTATAATGTATGCCAAGACAAAGAGCACTGATGGTTTGCAACTACCAATTGGAAACAGTTTAAAGCAATTAGAGAAATTAAAGTGGAAGTTCAACCTAAAACTTAAATCTCTAAATCTACTTGCAGCCACATTGTAAGACTAACCTACCTAACCCTGTAAAGCAAAAATCACTATACATACCTTTTCTGATACCTTTTTTCTGCTCCGGTCTCCAGCGGCGCATGCTCTGTGCATGAGACAGCTGACAACGGCTGGGAAATGCCTGGAAAGTGATGTCACCCATAGAGTTACTATGGGGCTTCCGTTGTCGGCTGCCTCTTCTGCACCCACCTACATAGAGAAGCCACCCCCGACAGCTCTGCTTTTGTTGGGACCATACTGGAGCGGCTTCAGCAAAGGTATGTATAGCGATTTCTTACAGGGCTAGATAGGTCAGTCTTAGATTGTAGATGCAAGTACATTTAGAGATTTTAGTTTTAGCCTGAAATTCTACTTTAAATAACTTTTGTTTCTGTGGATGTGACCATAATACGTTTAGACGAACCCAAGCTGAGTGAGAATGGACAAAGTGCACCCTCATTAACCCCAAAAAGTCAGTGATAACATTTTACAGGTTTAAATCCCATGTTGTTGTAAAGAATGGGTTACCTTTGTACAAGATGCGTGTGCTACAGATTCAGGAGAGGTAACATATTAACACATTACATTCCAATTTCAGACACATTGACACAGAGTAGGTCAACTGGAAAAGAATGCAAAAATATTAAACCCTACTTAGCCTAGGGTCTGCACAGGACTCTTTATAGTCATAAATAGCTTTTGTAAACTGGCTGTAAAAGCAAATACACATCTGTGAGTCTGGTTTTTGACCCCAGATTGAACCACCAGAGGCACAATTCTAACATAATCCATTATTCCTGCTGTAATGGAGTTGCATTCATAAAATGTGGTTACGCTGTGTAAAAAAAAAAATGCATTTAGACACTAAATATGACTTTATTAGAAAGGGCAGAATTCGGATGGGACACCTTCTAAGAAGGGCATACATAGAATTTATATCATATTTGTTGTCAGATTGTGATTTCATTCTATGTAATAATATGTTGTCAGATTGTAAAACCTTGTTGGAGGTAAATTTAAAGGCATTTAAAAAAGTTGGAATTAGGGTGTCTGACGAGCGTAATTAAAACCTCCAGCCCACCCCACATATTCTTTGATTATCTGTCAGAAAACATGGCTGCAATTTGCAGCTGCAGCTCTTGCTTTGCCATTGGAAGTATGAAGGCATATCTGAGAATGTGAAAGTCTCAATGGGTTATGAAGTTTGCTTATTCCTTTTTTTGCTGCCTTTGCCTAATTAACATATATACATGTTCATTGCACATCATTTTAACCGCTTTAGCCCCGGAAGATTTTACCCCCTTCCTGACCAGAGCACTTTTTGCAATTCGGCACTGCATCGTTTTAACTGACAATTGCACGGTCGTGCGACGTTGCACCCAAACAAAATTGACGTCCTTTTTTTCCCACAAACAGAGCCGCCTTTTGGTGGTATTTGATCACCTCTGCGGTTTTTATTTTTTGCACTATAAACAAAAAAAAGGGACAATTTTTTAAAAAAATGCATTTTTTTTACTTTTTGCTATAATAATTATCCCCCAAAAATATATTTAAAAAAAAGCGTTTTTTTTCCCTCAGTTTAAGCCAATATGTATTCTTCTACATATTTTGGTAAAAAAAAATCGCAATAAGCGTATATTGATTGGTTTGCACAAAAGTTTTAGCAGCTATAAAATAGGGGATAGTTTTATGGCATTTTTATTATTAATCTATTTTATTAGTAATGGCGGCGATCTGCGATTTGTATCGGGACTGCGACATTATGGCAGACACATCGGACATTTTTGACACTATTTTGGGACCATTGTCATTTATACAACGATCAGTGCTATAAAAATGCATTGATTACTGTGTAAATGACACTAGTAGTGAAGGGGTTAATCGCTAGGGGGCGATGAAGGGGTTAAGTGTGTCCTAGGGAGTGTTTCTAACTGTGGGAGGTTCGGCTACTAGTCACATGACAGCGGTCACTGCTCTCAATGACAGGGAGCAGTGATCTCTGTCATGACACAAGCCAGAATGGGGAAGTGCCTTGTTTACATAGGCACTTCCCCGTTTTGAGGCTCTGTGACTCGATGTCCGCCGGTCCCGCGGGCATGGGCACACTGTACGCGGCGCACGCCTGCTATCCCTGGCTCTTAAAGAGAAATTAAAGTGGAAGTTCAGCATAAAACTAAAATCTTTAAATCTACTTGCAGCCACATTGTAAGACTAACCTACCTAACCCTGTAAGGTAGGTACGCCCATTTGCCCATCGCTGCAATTGTGCCAACGTATATTGGCGTGCGGCGGTCGGCAAATGGTTAATATCTGCCAAGTCAGCTAAGCATATTGTCCAAGTGTGAGGGCACGTTAGGGGACTGTATAATACAGAATATTTCTTTATTTGGGCCCCAATATATTTGATCAAATTGGCTAATTTATAAAACTTACCAGCATCTACCCAAAATTGAGTTCTCCATTATGCATGAGATTACAGTGTAATACTGTGAGTTAAAATGTGGTATTCATGCTAAAATGATAGAACTAGCCTTTATCTATGCAGCTGGAAAACATCATGAATTACTGAAATATGTAAAAGGCATGGCAGATTACTGAGAAATATTGTATAGAAAAATATTTGCTAGGACATGCTGCTGCTTTTTCTTATTTCAGCCTGTCATTTAGCAGTGATAAAAACAGAGGCAGTCTCCCAAGCTACACTCATTTGTGAAATGCGCATCCTGGTTTAAAATGGATGACTGCAGCGGCAGCATTTCTACGTGGTCCTCACAAAGGGCAGGCAAAATTGATTTATTCATGATGGAAGCCAAAATAAATTGTTAGCAATTTCACCTGTACCTTTGATACATGCAGGAAAAACAAATAAGCAATTCTGCAAATTGCTTGAAGCCAAGTCAATATGAATTGACAGGAAACATAGCAATTATAGCAAATTCCAAAGCAGGAAAAAAAAAAAAAAAAAACGAGGCAAAAAAAGGAACCAGCCAAAGCTTGGCTGCTAGTAGCAGTTCTCAGAGAATTTTCTATTAGGGTTGCTCAGCAGCACTTATGGTTTTTATTCACTTGTCAGTCTCTGCGGGGCTGGCTAGTTCATTGTGATATTGTTAAGAATGGGAAAAAGCTAAAATACACGTGCTATTGTATGGGAAAACAACTTTAACTACCTTTTGCATTAACGTGTGTTGGCATTTTGATTTATTGTATGCCCCACCCATAAGATGGTCATAAACTATACACCCTTTTGGTAAGCCTTACCCCTTTGGGGGACTAGGGCATTCTCTGTAAAATGATTTATTCATAAAAAAATCTTAAAGTAGAACTAAAGGCAAAGCTATTTTTCATTTTGAAAAGCGCAAGGGAGGGTTATAGTCCCTGTCTTTTAAAAAGGGGGAATTGTTGGGACTTTAAATGAGGCAATGACTGGGTGGGTTTGTATGCCTCCTTCACTGTTGCAGATTATAAAAGGAGAGGGGATCTCGGGACTTTAGATGAAGCAGACGGCTACAAACTGGCAGAATGATCGGTATATAAAAACCTATTTATTAATTCATATATTTATATACACACTTTCAATCATGACAAAATACAGTTAATAAATAGTAATACTAATATGTAACAAATTAATAATTCATATATGTACACATATTCCAACACAATTCATAATGTATAATATAGGGCTGAAACAACTAATCGATTAATCGACAACTAATCGATTATGAAATTAATCGATTACTATTTTCATAATCGATTAATCGGCCAGTAACATAATGGGGTTAAAAATAATAAAATTAGCCCTTTATATTACAAAAAGAGCATATAATCGCTACTGTAAATATTCCTTTCACAGTTCTACAGTAAAAAAATGAACCCCTTACAGTAGTGTTTATCTGCTTTTTTTGTACTATAAAGGGCTCATTTTAGGTTTTTTTTAACCCCATTATGTTACTAAACGTCTTAGACCTGGTTCACATCTTTGTGTTTTTTGGTGCTTTTTGCAGAAACACACTACAGTTCATTTAACATGGTTTCCTATGGGACACGTTCATGTCTATGCTTTTTTTCAGCCGCTGCGTATTTGGAAAGGGTCAAGGACTTTTTTTTTTAACGCAAAACGGTGCTTTTTTGGTTCAATATACTTCAATGGAGAAGCTGCAGAAAAGCATGTAATGCGTTTTTGCAGCAATTTGTGTTTTTAAATCTGCCCGACAACAAATTGGCCAAAAGACTGTATTTCAGTTCTAATAGTATTTATAGTATATCTCCTCTAATAGTGTATATACAGTATATCTCTTCTGTCTGTTATTCTCAGAGTGGATTCAATATTTTGCTCCCTAACCATATAGTTGGTTGTTTATATTTACCACTGCATAGAGATATTTAAGAATAAATTGTTTTTTTTGTTAAAACTTTACATATTAACTAAATTATAGGCCACACTTTTTTTTTTAAGGTTATTAACCGATTAATCGAAACAATAATCGACCAACTAATCGATTATGAAAATAATCGTTAGTTGCAGCCCTAGTATAATAGTGTTGATTGTAGCCTAGACCTCTCTAGTTCAACATGAACATGATAATGTGAAGATGGTTCATGGTTGTAAGACTTCATATAATCATCTCATATTAGGCACATAATTGCAATAACATAGCATCAAAAAGAGCTTGTTTCATGGATACCTTCTACTCATCAGGAACAGATGCGGAGTACATATAGGTGTATCTGCAATGAAATATATGAACACTAAAATGATCTAGTGGTTGGTAAAAAGGAGAGCGAGAAAGAGGGAAAATAAAATTCTCCCCCACTCTTATCTTCAAATCAACTATAAGTTCCAAAAGTGCTACTAGCAGCTGAAGATACTGTGGGGGCATCATCTCCGTGTGCTTCATCTAAAGTCCCAAAACCCCTCTCCTTTTATATTCCCTGTCTTTTTTTTGTCATTTGTGTCCCATTGTGGAGAATTCTGTTCACTTCCTGTCCCATAGACAAAACAGAAAGGAAATCTCTCCAAATAAGGGAATTCCGGGGTGTCAGAAGGATCTCCAGAATTATTGTCCCCATTGGAAGATTTCCCCTCTGCTCCTGTTCAACACAAATTTGGGGATTTTCTTTCACTTTCTGTGTTAATGGTAAACAGGACAAATCGGGTGAATCTCCCTAACGTGGTCATAGATAGGTGTTCTAATCCTTCTCCATTCTCCACTCTATCCAAAACAAAAAAAAGTTCAGTTTTTCTTTAATAACACCATGCAGAAAGAAATGTGCAGTAATCCACAACGGTGTGAAAAAAAGAATACATGTACATTTTTTTTTTCTTGCACAAATATGTGCATTTATTGTTTTTCTTTTAAATTAAGGGTGAACTTATTAATTAAACCAGAATACATACAAATGAATAATACCGATAAAACACCTTGTCCTTAACAGAGCAGGACTGTTAATACTGGTCAGTGTGACTGTACCAGCATATAAGATACATTTAGGGACACGGTAAGCAAACAATCATCTGCAAGAGCTGAAAGGACTTTGAAGTAATGGCATCTTCTGAATGTCAGACCTGTGAAAAAAATGCCCTAGTGATCGGGTGCTTAAAGTGAACCTTTCCTAAGAGAAACAAGGCAGTTGTTATTGCTTACATCCTTGTCAAAATGCTAGTTGCTTGGCTATTATGCTGGCACTCAGGCTTCAATATGTTTCTGATTTACTGACGTCAAACGTCCTGTGCCTTTTCTGAGCACCGTGGTGCGGTTCAGGTGCGAATTCCAGGCTCATTGAGTTCTATGCTTCTGAATCGCACATGTGTTCAGATTTCTGTTCAGGATTGTGTTCAGGATTTCAGCACGGGTTGCTCTCCTAATACAGGAGTTGACACCCTTTATCTACTATGTATTGG
This sequence comes from Lithobates clamitans, assembly GCA_037952925.1. Lineage (NCBI taxonomy): Eukaryota > Metazoa > Chordata > Amphibia > Anura > Ranidae > Lithobates > Lithobates clamitans. Next base: position 391,920 of record JBBGZY010000282.1, read on the forward strand.
CCAGCACTGAAAACACAGCTGTGATGAAAATCTGATCCTAAGCCTTGCAAATTCGCATCAGAACTGCATCAAAAACGCACCTGAACCACTGAAAAAATGTTTTTTTTTATTTGCAGTGAAAACAGACATACAATTTGCACCATACATGTGTGCATCCAACCTAAAGCCTTATCTGCATATTTGTTTTGAGTCATTGACTTAGACCTTATGATTATCATAGTCACCCCTTTCACACTGGGGCACTTTGCAGGTGCTACATCGCTAAAAATAGTGCCTGCAAATCGCCCTGAAAGAGCTGCTCCTGTCTCTCCAATGTGAAAGCCTGAGGGCCTTCACACTGGAGCCGTGTGCTGGCAGGACGCTAAAAAAAGTCCTGCTAGCAGCATCTTTGGAGCGGTGTGTATACCGCTCCTGCCCATTGAAATCAATGGGCAGCGCGGCTATACTGGCTGGTTTTACCCCTTTCTCGGCCACTAGCGGGGGGTAAAAGCGCCACAAAATTGACGATAAAGCGCCGCTAAAAATATCGGCGCTTTACCGCCGACGCATCCAATGGGCAAAATCAATGGGCAGCGCGGCTATACCGCTGGCAAAGCGATGCTACAGCAGTGCTTTGCGGGTGTTTTTAACCCTTTCTCGGCTGGTTTTAACCCTTTCTCGGCCGCTAGCAGGGGGTAAAAGTGCCCCGCTAGCGGCCAAATAGCGTGTCAAAATTGATAGTAAAGTGCCGCTAAAAATATCAGCCTTTTTCCTGCCGACGCACCCACCTCCCCAGTGTGAAAGGGGACTTAAATTATCAAAGAAATGAGGTCAGCATGAACGCCCTTTCACACGGCCAGACGATCAGGTCCACCTGTCAGTTTTTCAGGCGGACCCAATCAGACCCTCCAGTCTCCTTTTATGGAGCAGTGGGTATCAATGGACATTTGTCTATTGACACCTGCCGACATATGATCCAATCCTGTCTGTTAAAAACAGACAGATATCGGATCAGATGGCAGTTGGGTGTAAACGGACAGGTGGAAGAGAAAGGTAAGAAGAGACATATAGTATGTCTCTTTTGCAATTTTGAAAAGCCTTGCAGCTCGCAATTATTTTGGAAAACCACTATGGTCCCTCTTTAGTACAGGTATATATTTATTCAGGAATCTGTATATGCAACTAGTGTAAATATGATATTGCCAAAATTCCTGTACACTACAGCAACACACTTTGAAAAAGGAACGCTCCAGGAGCCAATCAGATTATGCTATATTACTGCACACACGTGGTGGAATACAGCATGCTGACAGAAGGAGAGAGCGAAATTTTGACCCAGTGTTTTTTTTACTAAGCTGTGCTTTCTAACAGGGACACGTGGATCCCAAGATCTTCTGCATAGATTTACAAATATGTGGGCACTTAAAACTGTTCCTATCTCTGCATTTCAAATGTGCATTTAGCTGCTTGCTTGAGGTTCAGCTTTAATGAGTGCATATGCCCTAAAACTGTCAAGCACATCTGTAAATTGAGCGGGTTCTACAATGTTGTATTGTTTGAACTTGCTTTGCATTCATGTTTATGTATTTGCTTGTAATGTGAGCTACATACTGACCACCTTCTTGCATAGAAATCATTTAACACCTAGTTGAATCTGATATTTTTTTTTCAATAATAAAATTTGACTACAAAGAAGGAAGCCTGAAAGTTAGATTTTTTTTTTTAAATGCTTGTAAGCAATTTCTATGATTTTTGTTAGAGCCTTAGTGTAGGGTGACCAGACATCCCCGGTTTCTGGGGACAGTCCCCGGATTGAGGACACTGTCCCCGGACCAAGTCTGTCCCCAGTTTTGTCCCCAGATTGGATTTGAACAGGGGCTCGAGCAATTTCAAAGACAACCCATGTAGAATAAAAAGAAAAAAATCTGAATTGCACCCCCCTCCTCTGCCGCTTCTACTAGCTTATGGGGGTTTATTTTTTTCCATTATCTGTGCCCCTTTCTGATGATCATGTGCTGGTCGGAGCGGAGGGACTATTTCTTCAGTTTTGGGCGCATGCCCATTCAGCTCCACTCGCATGTTCTTCTGCCTTGGCTGAAGTCCCGGCCAGCCGCCTGAATGCTTTTCTCCTTGCCTTCCCTGGTGGAGCGATCTTTCTCTGCTCCCCACCCAGTAGTAGCCGGGGCCCGAAGAGTAAAGCCCCATACACACTATCAGATTTTCTGCTGATTTTTGTCTTCAGATTTACCAAAACCATGTAGTGCAAGGGCCTGTCTGATTGCATACAAATTGAAACTCCTAAGGTTTGACATCATATTATATGGTTTTGGTAAATGTGAAGAAAAAAATCAGCAGAAAATCTGATAGTGTGTATGGGGCTTTAGACTTGACAGGCTGTGAGGCTGGCGGCGGAGATGGGCAAAGAGTCATTGATTGCTGCCATTACTAGTTAAAAAAAAATATGTCCCCGGATTTCATTTTAAAAATCTGGTCACCTTACCTTAGTGTTGCTTCCATACGCTTGCTATATACCTCTGTGGGATGTCAGATGTGTGGGCACAATCCTATTGCAGAAAGTTGTAAAACTTTCAGAGATTTTTACATGGGTTAACATGAGTGGATCACCCAAGTGTGCACAGTTCTGTCAGTGCTGATGAAAGGTTACAGCATGGCTAGACACTTATGTACTGGCTTATCCTTTGAGAAAATATAGCAGCCAGCTAAAAAAAAAATCTACCATGGCTGATCAGTGCAGACACTCTGTAAGTGGGAGGCATGATGTCTAGTCTTGACCAGGAATCCCCACAAGGAGATATGGCTTCCATACACAATACTCCCAGGTCATAGACCTCAGCCTTGAGGCAAGAGTTTATTCAGAATATAGTGCAGTTGGACTTATCTCATCTGATATCACAGTCGACACATTCCACTGTAAAGGCAAGATTTATATAACCTCTTAATATCTATATTAATACTTCTAAGGAAAGAGATTTTCTACAATACTAGAAAAAGGGACACTTTCTTTTATTATTCATATGCCTAGAAATGTATATATGCATATTTATATATATATATATATATATATATATATATATATATATATATATATATATATATATACCTAGAAATGTGTTGGAAGTAGGTGTTCTGCTGTTATATACTATCTCTAGATATATGTTTGTGTACATTATTTAACCGCTTCCCGACCAGCCGCCGCAGTTATACCAGGAAAAAAAGGTGGGTTGAATCACGCTAAAACAGATTGGTGATCATACACATCATCACCAAACCAAATATTTAGAACTAAGTGAAGAGTTCCCCTTTAGTGTATACATAATATACAAAACACATGTCAAATGAATAATCAATCCAAAAATAAAATGTTCAAAGTGATAATAAAAAGTCCATGTATAAAAAATAAATCACCCAAGTGATATGAAAGTATCTTAAAAAAGTTCCAAAAAACATAAATTCTTGCTGTGAGAAGAAAAAAGCGTGCTTGCTCCACCACCGTGAAATCAGACTGGCCGCTTACCAGAAACCCATGATCCCCCATTACAGAGGATCAGAGAAAGCTGTTTGTTAATACTGCTTCGAACCACGACCAATGGATCAGAGACCTTATACCGAGATGGGACATCAAAGACTGCAGGGTCAGGCTAAGGATGTTCACACTGACAGGTACTCAGACATCAGCCCACAGCATTGCAGATACGGTCATAGAAGGAAAAAAAGGCTCCATATAGTGTAAAATCATTGACTTTATTAGATAAGTAAAAAGTTAAACTCACATGTTAGTAGACAATATTAGGCATGTAGTGTAGTCTGGAGCGCCGGCCGGAAGCTCACAGACAGCCCGTCCTACTGGAAACAACAGCAGCAATGGGAGGTGACGAGAACACGTCGCTCTGCAGTTATACCAGTTAGTATAACTACGGCAGGTTGGCTCCCTGGGCGAGCGGTCGTAGCTATACGTCGGCTCTTTAAGACGCTGTGGCAGGCGCACGCCCGCAGCGTGTCCCTAGCGGGCACGATGGCCTCTGGGCACCCGCGATCGCTCGTGGCAGAGCGAGAATCGGGATCTGTGTATGTAAACGCACAAATCCCAGTTCTGTCAGGGGAGAAGAGAAGAACAGATTGTGTGTTCCTAGGAACAACGTTCGGTCTCCTCTAGCCACATTCCCCCCCACAGTTAGGAACACGGTTAACCCCTTGATTGCCCCCCCTAATGTTAACCCCTTTCCTGCCAGTGACATTTATACAGCAATCAGTGGCTATTTTTAGCTCTGATCGCTTCATAAATGTCACCGGTCCCAAAAAAGTGTCAAAGGTGTCCGATGTGTCTGTCGCAATGTCGCAGTCCCGATAAAAATCAAAGATCACCGCCATTACTAGTAAAAAAAAATAAAAATGCCATAAATCTATCCTCATTTTGTAGACACTATAACTTTTGCGCAAACCAATCAATATACGCTTATTGCGACTTTTTTTTTTTTTACCAAAAATATGTAGAAGAATACATATCAGCTTAAACTGATGAAGAAATTTGTTTTTTTTTTTTTTTTTTAATTTGGGATATTTATTATAGCAAAAAGTACAAAATATTGTGTTTTTTTTTTTTTCAAAATTTTTGTTTATATCGCAAAAAAATAAAAACCGCAGAGGTGATCAAATACCACCAAAAGAAAGTTCTATTTGTGGTGAAAAAAGGACATACATTTTGTTTGGGTACAGCTTCGCACGACCGCACAATTGTCAGTTAAAGCAACGCAGTGCCATATCGCAAAAAATGGCCTGGCCATTAAGGGGGCAAATCTTTCCGGGGTGGTTAAAGAACATAGAAACGTTTTGATGTTGTATATGAATATATGAGAGACATTTTTTTTCACTATGTAAAATTTTCAATAACATTCAGTTGATATTAGAGTGTAATGAGAAAGCAAGCTACTATGAAGCTTATGCAGAACAAGCAAAGATTTGAACAGGCAGTGTTGTAATGCATGTAATGCATGTAAAGAGAATCCTGAAAACAGGCTAGGGTTTTATATTAACCACATCAATACAGGGAATTTTAACCCCCATCCTGCCCAGGACAATTTTTAGCTTTCAGCACTCACACTTTGAATGACAATTTAATGACAATCGTGCGGTCTTGCAATTCTGTACTTAAACAAAATTTTTAGCATTATTTTGAGACAGATAGAGCTTTCTTTTGGTGGTATTTATTCACCACTGAGTTTTTTGCTAAGCAAATGAAAAAGACTGAATAATTAAAAAAAAAAAAAAGTTTTTCTTAGTTTCTGGTACAAAATTTTTCTCCTTCACTGATGTGTGCTGATGAGGCTGCACTGACAGGCACTGATAGGCACTAATGAGGTGGCACTAATGAGGTGGCACTGATGAGGAGGCACTAATATACAGCACTGATGGACATTGATAGGTGGCACTGATAAGCAGCACTGATGGGTGTCACTGGTGGGTGGCACTGATGGGTGGAACTGATGAGGAGGCACTGGCAGGCATCACTGATGGGCACTGATTGGCATTACTGGAGGGCATCACTGGTGGACACAGGTGGGCATCACCGTGGGGACACTGGCAGGCATTGCTGATAGGGCTGCACTGATAATCAATGCACTGATTATCAGCGCAGACTTGTCAGGGGAGCTGCTTATCGCCTTTACTCTACTCACGCCCCGGATGGCTAAGACACCCATGGACATCACTGGAGAAAGATGGGGATCTGGTAAATAATTAGGGGGAAGGTTTTTTTATCTTATTGCATAGAATGCATTAAGATGAAAAAAACTGTGCCTTTACAACTCCTTTAAACCCCCCCCCAAAAAAATTGCAGTTTTTCAATCTTAGATGTGGTGGTTACATTTGTTTTCATACTTTTTAGGCTTTTTTCTTTATTTTCACCACACTAATATCCCATCAGTAAGTTTGTTAATATTCAACTTCCTTTAACAGACCAAGCCGTCCAGACAAGGTGAGGAGACTTCCGCGGTGTCATACACCAGGGGTCTCCAAACTACAGCCCTTCAGTTGTTCAGGAACTACAATTCCTATCATGCCTAGTCATGTCTGTGAATGTCAGAGTTTTACAATGCCTCATGTAGAGGTCGACCGATATTAGTTTTTCTCTTGCCAATGCCGATACTTAAAAATCGGGGTCGGCCGATGGCTGATATATGATGCCGATTTTTTGCGGACGATATTTTAGGCCGATCTTTCTTTCTTTCTTGTTTTTTTTTTTTTATTTCCTTCATCTCATAAACTCACCCACTCCCACTCCACTCCCCCCTGCATGCTCCTGTCACTCTACCACACACTTGATGTCCTCAGGAAAGGAAACTGGAAGCACTGGCAAAGATTGGCTGCACTGATTGGCCCTGGTAGGTGGCACTGATTAGAAACACTGGCACTGATAGGTGGCATTGGCTGGCACTGATATTAGGCAGCACTGACAGGTGGCACTGATTGGTGGCACTGATTGGTGGCACTAATTGGAAGCACTGGCAGGTGACACTGACACTAGCAGGTGGCACTGACAGATGGCACTGATTGGCACTGGCAGGTGGCACTGGTTGGCACTGGCAGGTGGCACTGGTTTGCACTGTTTGGCACTTACAGGTGGCACTGGTTGGCACTTATTGGCACTGACAGATGGCATTGGCAGGTGGCACTGGCAGGTTTCACCCTGAGCCCATACAGAGTAACTATGTGTGTGAAACTGACATATGTAACTGAATGCAGAGAGAGACCAGCTGTCAAAATTCAGCCGTGTTGTCGGGGGTGGGTGGGACCCAGTAGCTATCAAACGCCAGCCAATGATTGGGCTGCTTAAGAAAGGGGGTGGGGCCACATACACGTAGCGGCCCGCCCAGATCCCATCCCATTGGCTGGTGTTTGATGCTGGGTCCCACACACCCCAGGTCCCGCCCACCCCTGACATCAATGCTCAATTTTAACAGCTGGTCTCTCTCTGCATTCAGTTACATATGTCAGTTTCACACACACAGCGGCTCTGCCAATGGAGTGTGGGGAAGGGAGAAGGAACAGGCACAGTGCAGTCAGTGTTAATCGGCCAATGCTGATTTCCTAAAAAAGGCCAAATATCGTCCGATATATCAGTCAACCTCTAGCCTCATGGGACGTGTAGCTCTGCAACAGCTGAAGGGCCGTAGTTTGAAGATCTACATTGATCAGTGCTGCCGGCACTGATCATTCAAGAAAAGCCTGACAGGGTGGTTGTACAGAAGTTGATCAATAGATTGACTTCTGTACAACCAGCATGCCCATACATGCCATGCCCCTGCTGAACTGGTTGAATTTTGATCTTTGTGTGGCCGGCTTTATTTTTCAGTGAAGATACTCATCACTTGCTGATTTCAGGTTTTGAGGAGTATCTGGGAGTAGAAATCCCACAGTGCAGTCGTAGGTCATTCAAAATGCTTTGTGGCTATAGTCATGTTGGAAAAAATCTTACCAAACAAATAAATATTTTGCTTTAATTAAACTGAGGGAAATGATGTATTTGTTTTCCAAAAAAGACACTCTTTTAAACTCTTTTAAGAGTGATTCAGATCTAATTTGTACAGAAAGTTACTTGTCAAAGGTCCAAAGCCACTAAACATCTGCCATCCGCTGTTGGCACATCCTAATTGTGTCTAATTTGCCTCGGAAGACTTTAACCTGGAGCCAAAACGAGCTGCTTGCCATGATATGTTTCCATGTAAAAGTGGAACTTCCATGAATTCGGCTTCCCATGCAGAAACTTTATTTACTGAACTTTGTACGTTGTTTGCCCAAAGTATTTCTCACACAAAAGATAGCACCAAAAATAACACATTAAATAATGACAATGAGCAAATATGCTGTATGCCTGGCTGACTGATTGAATTTATCTCCGATTAAGCCTATTATGTTTCAGATCACTTTCCAGAATAGACTTCTTGCCAGCTGTGAGCTTATTTGTCTTGAAATATAAGTTAATAACGTGGGAAAGAACACATAGCTGCTGTTTTAAAATGTTAATTTCATTCCTAAGACTGAACATCCAAAGCCCACCTATCACACGGAGAGCACCGCTTTACACCTCAATAGTTTAAAATAAACATTGACATTCCCTTTGTGTTGTAGGCTTGATATGGTCCTAATACACACTAGCTGGTTAAATTAAATGCAAATATACTTTAAATGAAAAATGACACATGGCACTCATTTTACAAAGCCCCCCTGTGTTTTAAATAATGGCAATCTACAGTACTAAAGTCAAGTTGGTAATGTGTATTTTTCCAGCATGTTTCTTTCCCCACCTCCATATGATTAGGGTTTATTATACTAATAATAATCATGTACTCCTAACACAAAGTGAAATATAGCATTTGTTAAACAGTTGCATAAACATTAGTACAAGTATATGTGAGGGGGTTTATGCTGAGCTGTAGTTACTTAGCAAAGCATTAATCAAAATGCATTAATTCTGCTTGCACTGCCAAAGTCTGTGGAGACTGCTAATTTTGATGTTACTGTTTAAGGGGTTATTATGTCTGTAAACACCGAATAAAAGCTTCTTGTCAGGATAGAGGAATATACAAGGAAGGTGCTCATAACAGTGTGAAGTTTGCCATGGAAAAAAATGGCATTTATGTTTGTGTAAGATTTTAGGTGAGTACTTTTCTGTGGACTGCTCAATCATGATTACCTTAGATTTTGTTCATTTTCTTTGTAAAGTGAACTTGCCTCACAAAAGGTATCCCAATTATTTATCCTATTGAGAGTGCACTATACCCCAGTAAAACTTCACAAAATGGGCAAAATACCACACCCACTGTGTGGCAAATGTAAAGCAGTGCCTGGTGACCTGATTCATCTCCTCTGGCGTTGTCCCAAACTGCATAGGTATTGGACGGGGGTTCTAGCTACACTTAACCAAGTATTTCAAACCAATGTCCCTCTTGATCCACTAGGCTGTCTTTTGGGGGTACTGGAGGGGGCAATCTCAGAGGAGGTGACGAGAATGGCTTTCGCCAGAACACTGTTTCAGGCTAAGAAAACCATACTTATGAGCTGGAAATCTGCCACGCCACCGACGATTAAAACATGGATTCGACACGTGGGTAACACTATTATCATGGAAAAACACATATATCAACATAGGGGAACTCCTGGGAAATTTGACAGATTATGGGATGCATGGCTTGACACGCCAGGTATAAGCCCCAAGGAACTGGTACAGATGAGAATGCTGAGAGGTATATAGACGTAAAAGATACCAGGGGATACGCCTGAGTGAATACTAAAAGGCATATCCGGGCAGGGACGGGGATGCTGGGAATGTCGCATTATTGGCAGGAAGTTGAAATGTACCACCAGACAAAAAAAGCCAACAGGGTATGTTCAATGTAATGCCAATTGACAGGTGTATGTATACTGTAAGACCTAACTAATGGTTGTGTGATGGACAAGATGAAGTGTACTGCGATTCATGTATGATTCTAATGTTTGTTTCTTGAGCAATAAAAACCTTCTGATTAAAAATAAAAGTGAACTTGCCTCCTAGCAGCATGTATTTGCCTTCCTATGCCCCTCTGCTGCTCTGTTCAGCCCCTGGAGCAAAATGAATACCCAATACCTTTTAGTTAACATTTGGCTCACTCCCATTCCTTCTACGTGAGAGCCCTGGCGCTTGGTGATTGGCCAGATACAGTCACATGGGTGTGGAAAGAGAGTTCTCAGCCCTGTGTAAGCTCCAAGTTATAACAGTTTTTTTCACGCTTTGCTTATGGCAGGCAAAAGGAGTGACAGAGAAGCTTAGGGAGGTTACATTTTTACAGCTGGGAAGGGGGGAAGTTGTTTGTTCTCTTTCAATCTGTTTAAATATGTTATTGAAAGTGTTTTGTTATATTTGTTCGTGTTACCAGAAATCAAATGTACTTATAAATTCCTGTGCCCTCTGCCTGCCAGCCCTGTCAGTTATTGCCCTGCTCAGGTCACTTCTGTGGACTACAGAACGCCTTTCCTCACTTTATGGGGAGGGGAAGGTTTTGTGTAGTCTTGACACCTTATTTGTCCTAGAAGTTGCTGCTCCGCCATGGATACAGTACAGTGAGTGAGTGTCATTGCTCTAAGACAGTAATCGTGTTATTGGCAGGATCAAACAAACATCTTCAGCCTGCAGATACAACTATCAAGTACAGTGTAAAGCAGACCATAGATAATTCCTGGTTGGCAGAACACAATGATTACTGCTAGTGGCTATAGCTGCCGGTAGTAATCACATGTAAAAAATCCGACAGGCTGGTGGTACCCATGTCGATTGATGGATTGAATAGGGTATAATCAGCCTTCCCATAGATGGATCAAATCCCGGCCAGTCCCTACTGAAGGGGCAGCTTAAGAAATCATTTCAGGGTGTATTATATAATATAAATATTAATAATTTTGTCTGTTTGTCAGCTTATAGTGAAAAACATAAGCAGGGTATTTATTAAAACCGTATATGAAATAGAAGACTTATACATCCTATGTAAAAAAAAGTATATATGCCTGCAAATTATTCCTAGAGTTTTCTGTCAAGTTACCTGAAACATACTGAAGGTGCTAAATTATGTCTAGGGGTCTAGACTTTAATGACCTCTGGGAGTGAAGGGTTTAAAGCATGGAAATGTGCCTTTTTAGTAATACAAATAATATGGGGAGGTGAAAATTCTAACCGGCTTCTCCTGTGATGAAGGTTTTAGTGCATGTTGCAACTCTTTTGTGCAAGGATTACTACTATAGGCCGGCATGCCTCCATACTGTTTGCCTAACACTGTACATTGTCTGTGAAAAGGGCTCAGTTGTCAATCAGCGCCTTAGAAAAATCAATATGCACCAAACTCCGTCTAACCTTCCTACAGTGTCTATATACAGAGAAGGAATTCAGGAGTTGTAAGTAATTAATATGGGAGAATGCGATAAGGGCAGAATACAATGCCTAATTTCACCCTCCCGTACCTTAACACTTTTTATAGAAAAAAATGCTGTACCTGCCTTTTATACTCTCCTGCTTTATAACTACTTATCTCCAACAATACAGGTATGCTTAAAATTCAGCTGTGACACCCATTCAGAGAGACACAAATAGCTTACACATCCAATAGGCAATAAATTCATATAACCCTAGACTTTAAAGGGGAGGTTTACTAAAACTGGTACATAGTAACCAATCAGCTTCCAGGTTTTGTCAGAGCTTAATTGAACAAGCTGAATTTGGAAGCCAGTTGGTTACTATGCACAGCTGTACCAGATTCTGTGTGCACCACTTTTTTATATTTCATGCGACAAAAAATTGACAAAAGTGGTTGCAACATTTGGCCAATAAAACAAGATAAAAACAACATTTTGTTAGCACAGCTTGGTAATGAGCTAGCAGCGCAAGGTCCAGGGGAAAATGGTAAGAAGCACTTGGAAGGATGACAGTCAGTCCAGTAGTTAAGAGGTAGAGGAAAATGGGGGAGGCCTCAGTCAATATGTTACAAAACATATTACAGGTTAAGTGGGAGGTAAGAAGACATCAATGGTGGGGGGGGTCATTGGTTAATAATCTAGGTGGTACCACTGAGCCTATTGGAAACATTGTACTGTAGATTGTTAAGTACCTAAGGGTAAGGTTTTAATAAAGGATTACCAAGCCGGAAAGACATTTTGGACCCATGAACAAAGAAGTGGTGGAGGGTTTCAGGTAAATCCACTGATGAAGAATAGCTTCACAAGAGACATAGCAATAAGAAGTTGTTGACAGTCTCTCGGGGAAAATTGAGTACCGTCCGTGATACTCAATTTTCTCTGTCACAATTGCACTAATACGGCTACAATCAAATCAAGTATGACAGTCTCTCGATATTTTGATACCTGGGATATTTGTGTAACCACTTTTAATAAATCTCCCCCCATGGCTTTTAAAAACAAAATATAAATCAAATGAATTCGGAAAAGCTGAAAAATGCAAAAATCAAAAAGATTTGTAAAACCTATTAATCAAGGCAAAGCTGTTTATTAGCATTAAAAAGCAGTCTACAGGCAGTATACTGTTGTACAGTACTCTGAAGGTACAACTTTTGTAGTTAAAAAGATATGAAGCGTATTTTTAGCACTGACAAAAGGAAGAAAAAAAGTAAAACAAATAATTTTCCCTGTGCTTTACTGTAATTTAAATTCCTTAATTTGTAACCTTAACAGCTGCAATTGTTCTCGTTGAATGCCATTCTTCAAAGAGCCCTTCTGCCTAGAATCCTTGTAGTGTGATAATAGCTCTGGTCTTCAAACTGAATAACGTGCTGTAAAAATTAGCCGAGCGTGCACAAACATTATATTGCTATCTGTATTTCTATCTAAAGTAGAAGCTCATTTCACATTCTCATCGTCGTTCAGCTTGATATGTGTTGCTGAGGGCATCAAAACCCAGAACAGTTAAAGTTTCTATTAATTATACATTTACAAATGGAACACAACAGTAGTTGCTCATTCTAATCATTTGCATTTTTATTAGTCATAGTAGTTAGTTTTTGCTGGGGTTTAGTCACTCAGTTTACAGCATGAGTTATTAACACACAATAAAAGAGAATTTCCTTATGAATATTGTGATGTATGTATACTCTTCAGATTGCCAATGCTATAAAAAAGGGTTATGAATAGGAGTTTGGTACAGGCAATGAGGCCATTGGGTATAAAGTTTTGCCTTATTGCAATCAATTCATCTCTATAAGAAGAATTGCCAGCCTTTGGTACATGAACATTGTTATTAACAACACAAGTTTATAGTGCCATCTACAATATTAGCTAGGCAGACTTGAAGAATCAATCAACTTTCAAAATGTTTGTTAGTGTTTTTATTTTATAATCTTTGGGCTTATGTTCTCATGCTGCTGCTACTTACTGGAGAAAATGGAGACTCTTTGGACTCTTTTTTTTCTTTTCTTTTCTTTTTAATCAATAGCTGGTATCACATTATTTATCAAGCGCAGTTTTTCCTTTTACTACTGCTGCTACTTACTGCCATGGGCCGAAAACTGCTGGACATCTCAAAGATCTATATTTTGCCATCCTTTTTCCAAAGAATGTTTTACTGTGTTCTAAAGTTCCAGCTGCTGCTTGTGTCTTGGGAGAATTTATCAAGTGATTCAAAAGTCATTGCATAGAACAGTGTTTCTCAGCCTTTTTTTTAGTCAAGGCACCCTTTTAAAATTTTGCACAATCTTGAGGCACCTCATTCTAAAATGTAAAACAACTAAACTAATAGTTTTACATAATGCAGCAACATCCACACATGTAGGACACCCAACGTTGGAGGCAATTTATTCTTTCAAAGCAAACACACCTTTGCACATTGGTCCTGAATAGTATTGTAGTGTTTCTCTTCTCCCTAACCCCGCTAATGTGACCCCAGTGCTGACAGAGAGGGGCAGGGTAGGGTCAAACAAGGATGCTGTGCAGGCGCCCAACGCCCTCCTTATGAAACGATTATTAGTTGTTAAGACACAGACAGCTAGAAGTTTGTAATGATGCACAATAAAAACCTTTGACATGTAACTAAAGGGCAAGCTTGATCCACCTGCTGGCTAGTGTACAATTTTTGGGCAATCTTTAGGCATTTTGGCAAGGCCCCACTGGAAGAAACCTGAAGAAACCCTGGTTGAAAAAGGCTTGCTTAGAATATGGAAAGAAAGCAACCTCTGGAATTCCTTACCCCTATCTGCATGACTATCTCCTACAAAATCCACCTTTAGACAGTTTTTTGTTTTTTTCATTTAACCCCATGGACTGAACGAAAAAAAAAAAAACTGACAGATTGCGGTACTAACACTAGGGGTGTTAGTGTGGCAAGCTCCCCCACTATGCCTCTTACCTAAGGCCCCTTCCCCAACAGATCACACTGACCAGAACTGATTAGATGCAGGTTATATCCTGGTTTCACAGCATGCCTGTTCCCTTAAAGCAGTGGTTCTCAACTCCAGTCCTCAGGACCCACCAACAGGCCAGGTTTGCAAGATAGCTGAAATACATCACAGGTAATATCACTTGCTGCTCAGTGATTGCAGTATTCTAGTCTGCAACTCCCCAAGGTAATACTTAAAATCTGGCCTGTTGGTGGGTCCCGAGGACTGGAGTTGAGAACCACTGCCTTAAAGCCAGTCGTGAGACCGGCTCCTGTAGAACAGACAGCGGCTGGTGAAAGTCAGCCGGTTCCTGCTGAACCAACCTATTTTCAACGTCTTAACAACTAAACTTTTATTTTCTCCATTAGCTCATTACCCACACTTATTACCTTTTGTATCACTTGACCCTTCTTTTCAGATTGTAAGCTCAAACAAGCAGGGCCCTCTGATTCCTATTGTATTGAATTGTATTGTTATTGTACTGGGCAGCAAAGTGATTAGCACCTCTCTGCCTGGCAGTACTAGGGTTGTCAGTTTGAATCCCAACCATGGCACTAGCTGCATGGAGTTCTCCCTGTGCCTGCATAGGTTTCCCTCGGGATCTTCGGTTTCCTCCCACACACCATTTATTAGTTCCTGTCTAAATTGGCCCTGTGAGTTAGGACCTTAGATTGTAAGCTCCTTGAGGACAGGGACTGATGAGAATGTACAATATATATATGTAAAGTGCTGCATAAATTGTCGGCGCTATATACAGTGACTTGAAAAGCTATTTATACCCCTTGACATTTTCCACATTTTGTCACGTTGCAACCAAAAATGTAAATGTAGTTTATTGGGATTTTGTTTGATAGACCAACACAAAGTGGCACATAATTGTGAAGTGAAAGGAAAATTATATTTTTTTACATTTAAAAAAAAAAGATAAATATCTGAAAAGTGTGGCGGGCATTTGTATTCAGTCAAAGTATTAGAGTCAATACTTTGTAGAACCACCTTTCGCTGCAATTACAGCTGCAAGTCTTTTTGGGTAGCTTTGCACATCTAGAGAGTGAAATTTTTGCCCATTCTTCCTTGCAAAATAGCTTAAGCTCTGCCAGATTGGATGGAGAGCATCTGTGAACAGTAATTTTCAAGTCTTGCTACAGATTCTCAATTGGATTTACAGTGCCTTGAAAAAGTATTCATACCCCTTCAAATCTTACACATTTTTCCATGTTGCAACCAAAAACGTGTATTTGTAAAGTGTATTTTATTGGGATTTTATGCGATAGACCAACAGAAAGTGGCACATAATTGTGAAGTGAAAGGAAAATGATAAATGGTTTTCAACATTTTCTAAAATTCTAAATAAAATATCTGTAAAAGGGTGGCGTGAATTTGTATTCAGCCCTCCTGAGTCAATACTTTGTAGAACCTCCTTTCGCTGCAATTAGAACGGCAAATCTTTTTGGGTATGTCTCTACCAGCTTTGCACATCTAGAGAGAGACATTTTTGCTCATTCTTTGCAAAATAGCTCAAGCGATGTCAGATTGGATGGAGATCTTCCCATCAACTTTGACCAGCTTCCCTGTCCCTGGTGAAGAAAAGCATCACCACAACATGATGTTGCCACCACCATGTTTCATGGTGGGGATGGTGTGTTCAGGGTGATGTGCAGTGTTATTTTTCCGCCACACATAGCATTTTGCTTTTAGGCCAAAAAGTTCCATTTTGGCCTCATCTGACCAGAGCACCTTCTTCCACATGTTTGCTGGGTTCCCCACATGGCTTTTCACAAACTGCAAACAAGACTTCTTATGGCTCTCTTTCAACAATGGCTTTATTCTGACTCCAGGGAACTTGCCGGTCTAACAACAAGTGTGGTCATGGCTTTCTCATTTTTGTTAGTTATTGAGAGGTACTCCTTCAGTCTCAGTCTTCTCTAGATCATTTGCTGACCTATATTTGTAGCATGGAAATCTACATGTAATGAAAAACTTTTATTAGACGTAACTAAAACTTAAAACATAGCGATACGTTTGTTGCATAATCTATGTTGTTCTGCTAAATAAAGCTATTGCCAATTTACTTTTCAACTGGCTTATTAAATGAGCTATCATGCAACCAACATCAGTTGCTTCTACTGCAATATTGTCTATAGAAACATGTTTACTGCAAGTTATTTTGTATAGTGCAGTACGATAGAGCGGCGGGAACTTGGTTATTATCAACTGTGTAGGTAATAGAGTATTGTTATGTATATTCCTTGGTGAGCATTAAAACAGACTTCATTTTTGTAACTTTTATTGATTACAGCAGCAGATCACATAATGGGGGTGAGATTTATTTCAAGTGTATTGTATGTGATATAATACAGCAGACCTTATATTGCAGGAAATTATATGCTTTTTATTACACAAGTCTGCAGTGCACTATGAATTCCCACAGTATGAATGATGTTTCCTAAAACTGATCTCCTTAAACTGTACATTAGTATTTGCGGACTAATGTGCTAAGCTCTGAGATATTTAGGAGAATTATGAGCACAAAAAAAAAATCCCTTGTTCCCAAACAAGTGCTATATAATCATATGCTAAATATAACTCTTATGCACCTCATCAAATGTTCAGGAATTATAGCAGGGCAAAAATTCTCAGACCTATAGTGGTCCACTGGGAGAAAATTTCATGTTAGTGGGTACTGCCATGTCTGGCTGGTTGATGTCAGGAGAAGGATTTGTCCATAGAGATTGTTGAGTATTTATTTGGTTCTTGTGACTGTTATATGCCTACGCACTTGAATTGCACTAGGAATTTATCTGTATTGATTTTAACTGCTTGTTTAAAGAAAGTGTGCTAGTCATATACAAAGCTTCTCATCTCTTTGTTGAACCATGTTCAGAAGCTTGCAGCCTTAAAATAATTGATTCATCTATTTCTCTACTCCTCACCTCGCTCCTTCAGTCTCCTCTCGCATTACTAACTTACTAACTAGCATATCAACATGGATGTCACACCACTTTCTCAAACTCAATCTTTCTAAAACTGAGCTCATCATTTTTCCTTCCCCCGACTTCTCCATCAAGATCAATAATACAGCCATCAGTCCCTCCCCTCATGCCAAGGTACTAGGTGGTGTAATCCTAGACTCTGACCTGTCCTTTCAGCCCCAAATCCAATCACTATCCAAATCGTCCAGACTTCACCTCTGAAACATCTCCAAAACACGTCCCTTTCTAACCATTGACACCACTAAGCAACTTATTCACTTCCTTGTAATCTCTCGTCTTGACTATTGTAACTCCCTCCCTCCCTCTCTGCAAGCTATCTCCTCTTCAGTCTATCATGAATGCCGCCGCCAGACTCATTCACCTTACCAACCATTCAGTGTCCGCCACTGCTCTCTGCCAATCCCTCCACTGGTTTCTCATTGCCCAACAAATAAAATGCAATACCCTAACAATAACGTACAAAGCCATTCACAATTCTGTCCTGAGCTACATCACCAATTATATCTCTAAATATCACCCAAACTGTCCTCTCCGCTCCTCCCAGGACCTTCCATGCTCATCTCCAGGACTTCTCCAGAGCCTCTCCCATCCTCTGGAACTCACTACCCCAATCTGTCCAGTTATCTACTACTCTGTCCACTTTTAGGGAGGCCTATCCTGCCTCCAGCTAACAACCAAATCTTCTACTCCCCTCATCAGTTAATCCCTCACAGTCCCCTACTGTTTGTTTCACCAGCCCCTTCATCTTAGGCTACTTTCACACTGGGGCATTGGGGGTGTCGGCGGCAAAGCGCGCTATATTTAGCGGCACTTTACCATCACTTCTTTGGCCACTAGCGGGGCGCTTTTAACCCCCAACTAACGGGCAAAAAAGGGTTAAATGCGCCCGCACAGAGCCGCTGCGGCGGCGCTGCCTATTGATTTCAATGGGCATGTGCGCTTTAGGGGCGGTGTATACACCACCCCCACAGCGCCTTAAAGATGCGGCTTGCAGGACTTTTTTTGGCGTCCTGCCAGTGCACCGCTCCAGTGTGAAAGCCCTCTGGCTTTCACACTGGAGTGAGAGGAGAGGCTCTTTCCAGGCGCTATGCAGACGCTATTTTTAGCACTATAGTGCTTGTAAAGCACCTCAGTGTGAAAGCAGCCTTAGATTGTAAGTTTGCAGGAGCAGGGCTCCTCTAACCCTCTTGTTTTGAATTGTACTGTTGGTGAATTTTTTTTTTTTTACATTGTAAAGCAATGCACAAACTGTTGGCGCTATATAAATCTTGAATAATAATAATAAAGAACATCTTCTATATTGCTGGGAAGATTATCAA
Source organism: Lithobates clamitans (assembly GCA_037952925.1). NCBI lineage: Eukaryota > Metazoa > Chordata > Amphibia > Anura > Ranidae > Lithobates > Lithobates clamitans. The sequence continues at coordinate 410,136 of JBBGZY010000282.1, forward strand.
GATAATTGCACAGCAAGGAGATGCCAAATAGGAGCATTGGCATAGATGAGACACATTTACTATACTTCACTGCATAGCAACAATATAAAATTTGCTCCTGACCACCACTGCATTTTTCATAAGGAAGCGATTGAAAATGAAAATCCTGTGCATGCCCAATAAAGTTACAGTATCCCCAAACTTGGCTCCATTCTAGGCATCAGACAGGCGTTGCACAGTTAGAGAACAAATACTGGCACACAAGTAAGGGTGTTTTTTCTACCTTTTGCCAATTTTTTTATTTTTAACTTAATTTCCGCTTTAATTGTGTATATTTTTGGAGTAAAACATGTGTATTGACCACACTGCTAAATCTGTTTTAGCAAGTTTCAAGGTTCCCCAAATTTAAGAGGTTTTCTTTCCCCGAACCCCCAATAAAAAGGGGCCCATCTCTGACTAACCACCAACATAAGGGGGCAATACATTGACTAACAACATTAGGAGACATTTTCAGCTTAGCCTCCAATTAAAGGGGACAACTCTCCAACTAACCAGGTGAAACTAGGTGAAAAAAGTGTGCCTATAAGAGTTGCAGTAAAATCAATTCTAATTTGGGGTGCATGGTTAAAAAAAAATTCCCCCTTTGTGTTAAAGTGTTACTAAACCCATGATGCTACATTCACTATATCTGGTCTCCCACAGTACACAGAACATAAAAATGCAAAATACCTTTTCTCATCAGCAGTTTGAGCAGTCTTGTGACTTCTATCAGTTCCTGGTTAAAGCTTGTAGGAGGAGTTTTCATTTTCCCCTGATTGTCCTATAAGGCTGCAAGACCCTTGACTTTCTGTCTGGACAATGCTGATTGGCCTTGTACTGATCACATGCACTCTCCCAAGAACAAAAAAAACCTCTCTAGCAACTTGCGTCAAACTGAACATGTGCAGCTTGTCCCCTAATGCTCTGTTCTATCAGGAGATGGATTGGAGTCAGTGGAAGAGGAGGATCAGAGAGACGGGATCACACAGCTTTTATATACAGAGGATTAACCTTTTAGGTTCCACAGTGAGAATAACAAGCATGCTTTACTGCATATACAGACTGATTTTACTGTTGTGGGTTTAGTAACACTTTAAGTCTAGGAACAGAATGCCATAATGTTCATGTTAATTTTTTTTAAATTATATCTAAATCTTACTGATCACATTACTTTGATCTGTAGATATATTCATTTTTACCAGGGGTTTCAAGAGACTAGAAAATAAAAGGTTGAGAAAGGCTGTAATAAACTTTTGCACATACTTTGTTAAATGATAGGCAGCCTGGTTTTGAATAGATGATCATCTAATATTGTCACTCATTTGTGTGATAGATGTCTTTCAATGTAACTTGAAAGGGAAGTGGAAGGTGAAACCGGCTTCTTTGTTCATTGTTATTTAGAAAAAACATGCTTACCATCCTTTTTATATGTACATACTCCTTGCACACCCTAGATTTTAACTGCCAGTTGAACCTGATTTACTGGAGTAGTCTGATAGAATTTATAAATTAATTTTATAGTAATAAAATCAAGGCTTTTTGAATATTTCATGTGATTTGAGCAACAGTTCTTTTTTGTGAAAAAAAAGTTTTGCTTTTAATCTCCTAAAATAATATTTTATATACATTTCTATAAAAGTTGGTTGCGTATAAAATGTATATATTATGTTTATACATCTTTGTACAATATAAAAGCAGATTTTTTTGCAAACCACGAGATATAAAAAAAATAAAGGTACAGACTTACGATTGGCAGACAATAAGACTTTATACTAAATAATAACCTTCTATTTCATATGCTAATTATTAAAGAGTGACTGCACATTCCCCCAAAAATGTTCCTACCATACATTAAAGGGTAACTCCACTTTTGTGGGGATAAAAAAAATAGCAAAAAAAAAATTATATAGCATTTACAATTGCGATACAAGTCATATTATAATTAATTTAAATTACCTTTCATTTTCAATCTGTAGCAGCTGTAATTTTCTATAAATGCAATGCAATACGGCTACCTGGAGTTGTTCTGTACACAGAACTGGCCACCCCCCAGAAGCATAATTTCCTGCATGTGTGATTGGCTCACCAATTTTCCCAGAAGTCTGCCTAAGATGCAAGTCAGATTTCAGGTACCCCCTGCAGCAAAATGTCATTTTTGGTGAGAACCTTCCAATAGGAACACGTCTAAAGGGATGCAGGCCCAGCAGCTTTCCTCATTAGTGCTCTGCAGCTGCCACAGCTGACTGATAATTATGAAACCACTCCCATTAGACCCACTCAGCACAGAGGAACAAACACTGATTTCTTTAGAACAAAAGGCAGTAATATGCAACAAAGTTTGTTATAATCCTTGCAATGTACATAGATCACCCGGGTGGGGGGGGGGTTTCTCAACAAAAGTGGAGTTGCGCTTAAAACATTCACTGCAGATTTACACTGTCCTTGCATTATTTGCAATGACAGTGCAACATTGCAACATGTAAATGTTTCCACTATATGTCTACAGATCCAGCATGGTGAATGTGCCTGGATCCAGAGTTTTAAAAATATGTTGCTTCCTATTTAAATAAAGAGGAATATTCTAATGCAAAAACTGTATTTTAGTATATTATAGTAAAAACCGATTGTACTTTGGTTTATTTGGAGAATGTAAGCTAGAATACATGAGCAAAAAACATGTAACATGTAAAGGGATCCTTGAGATGTTTTTAACCATCTAATGCTGTAGACTTCTCCAGATGGCATTTTCCAGTCACCAGCCAAAAATTGGAATTGCCAGTGTTACAGATTCCAGTTCGGCTCTCCAGGGATAGTGGGAGCAACGAAAAACAAAATTGTAAAGTTATAAACTTGCCTAATTTGCCTTTATATATTAAGGTGCCAAGGAATGTATGTTTTAATGGGATCCTTAATGGCCTAAATGAAGTATTGCATGCCAGTGGCTGTATCATGTAGGAAACTGCCATGGATAGGCAATTTAGCTGGAATTGTTATTGACTTAAAGCAAATCTAATCCCCAAAACAAAATTGAATATAATGCAGCTTGCCGGTACTTTAAAAAGGTGGCTGTATTTTTTTTCCTTTTTTCAGGTAAAGAACATTTACAGAAAATATAGAAAATCCCTGTTAATCTTGCTAGAAATGCAATGCCCTTGTCGTTTTCTGTGAGCCGAAAAGAACGTAAAAACCTACTTTTTTGTGTGAACTAATACAAACCATTTGAGGAATTCCCAAATAAATGTGTACCCTGAATATATATGACTTCTCTTTGTGAACTGTATGATCCACAGTATTTGTTTCTATTTGTGTACATTATAATTAAATAAAACCATTTTTACTTTTTATAGTTAAAATACCCGTGTGCCATGAAAGTCCATTTTTCTAGTTACCATAGTTCTATTAATACAAACCATTGTTACCTATGTAAAAGAGATGAACAGAGACCAACATGTTTGAAGTCCAGCCTGTGTGTCAACCATAGCTCCTTCAATGGTAAAATGAGTGTAGGCATGAAGAGATGGGAGTATGTTTGCAGGATTACCAGGTGAAAATAAAGGGAAAAACATAAAAAAAAAACAAATGCAGTCACTATAGCCAGGGACTGGCAAGCTCACATATGCAAAGCTCAATTTACATGTCTGGCACCCTGCTAATGTCATCCTGTGTCGGCCAATCAAGGTGTCCAAATACCTGGCACTTGAAAGAAGCCAGGAAAAAGTCGACAAAGGACCTCATGGGCACTGGAGCATTGGAACAGAGATGCATTTATTTGTATTTCACATTAAATGGTTTGTCTCAGCCCTCTAACTGCCACTTCTGTCTGAAAAAGGAAGTTGGAAAATATCAGAGTTACTGGTTAGATGAACAAGTAAAAATAAAGGCAAAAAAGGCACAAAAAAAAATTGGTAAGTTGCAATATATAACTTTTTTTTTGGGGGGGGGGGGTTTAATACTGCTTTAACATTACATGCTGCTACTGAAAAAAAATGTACTGCTTGCTCACACCCTTCTGCCACCGCTGCTGTTCACAAAACTTGTACTACTGTTCTCCCACAATACATTGCACTCTGTGAATGGAAGGGGAGCAGTAAAATAACAGGATCTCCAAAGCCCATTCACAGAATGTTGATGCTCGGTAGGAATGTAGTAATACAAGCTCTCGTAATAGCAGAGAGGGCAGAAGGAGGTAGGTGAGCGGCGCAGCTGTTCTCAGTAGCAGCAGCTGCAGTTAACTCTCATAGTAGCAGAAGATAGCTGCTCAGGACAATATCTGGTGACTATGAAGGAGGCACTGCAGGGAAATTTTATTACCAGAAGCAGAAGGTAATGGGATATACACCATTACACGCAACTAATGTGTTCGGTGTTATATGCCAAAAAAAGGGCAATATAATTTTATTAAAGAAACGCATACATTTAGGAAATAATGGATAACACGTAGAAATATCCTGTCCTAACCAAGTCTGTGTAAGTTTACAAAAAAAGGACCCCTATATGGTTTCTGTTTCGAAGTGACAGCTTCCATTTAATTATCTTATTTCTAAGCTTTCCAGCTTTTTCAGGATTGTGTTTTTAATAACACACATGATTGACTGAAAGCTTGCAGAGCCTAGCACCTTCGTCGAAACACCAGTCCCCTCTGAGCCTCCTATTTATTTTTCATTTTTTTCTTTTTTTACAGAAGCTTGAGCAGTGGATTATTTCTTGGACCTGAAACATGTTATTTGCGGTCCCTTGCTTGCCAAGTTAGTTACAGGTGTGCAGTTGTTATCTGTATCAAACATCCCTGGAGGAAGAACAACTGGTGGCTAGATCTCAAAGCTTTGTGCTGCCACTAGGAGCCCTTCCCATGTACTGCTGGCTGCCATAGCAAATGCTGAGAATAAGTTCAGGCAGGAATTGCCCAGTCTATAGCTGGACATTATTAAAAAGGCTTGTGTTAAAAGCACAACAAACAATTATGGCTTGGTTAATTAAAAAAAAAAAATCACATGTACAGAGTGTTATGGAAAAGCTTCAGGAGCTTATCAGAGCTGACGATAAGGTTTGTATCTTGCTTTGTACAGTGCCATGGGAAATTGTGAAGCAATATAGTGTAAATCAGTAAGGATATGGTTGCAATTATATTTGTTTAGACTATTGCTGATATTATGGGATAAAGCAACAGGGCTACACAATGCTGCGACAAGATCCTTATGTAAGCTCTGACAATGAGCCTCTCTTTATTTGTTCCAGTGTAATAAATTCAGAGCTGTCCTGTGACCTGTTGTCCCGGTTTTTATCACGAACAACAGAATAATTATTTTGTATGTTGTAGAGATGTGAAAGGAGGGATTCAGTAGTTTAACAGGTAACTGGGCAGTTATGACACAATTCCTTGTTATTTCAGTCCAGAATAAGGCACATGGTGTCCATCAAGAACAGGTATTCAGATGCATTTTTGGCAGATCAACGGGTATTTTTATGTACTTGCAGGGATACAATATGGGGAAATGTGTGTGTGTGTGTGTGTGTTGCAAATATGTACTGCAAATATTTTGTTTGCCCTGACATATGGTTTAAGCAGTCAAGGCAAAAGTGAACTTTTCTCTGAACAAAGGCTTATTGTACAATGGCTGGGCTAGCACAGCAGTTGTGACAATAAGACACAAAAACTAATATGGTTTTTACTCCTATACAAACAGGTATTATTTTATTCAATATTTAAAAATATAGAAAAATAGTACACCTCCCTCTCAATAAAACCACACAATGTTATTCACAATGATGCTGATGAGCGGACCATGCCCCCTTAAAGTGATTGTAAAGTCTTGTTTTTTTTTTGCAAAAATAACAAACAGGTTATACTTACCTGCTCTGTTGCTGTGGATTTGCACAGAGCAGCCTGGATCCTCCTCTTCTCTGGTCTTTCTTCTGTGCTCCTTGCCCCTCCCTCCTGTTGAGTGGGGGGGGACTCAACAGGAGGGAGGGGCAAGCTCCACCCCTTCTCTCTCCTGATTGGTTAACTGACTCTGACAGCAGCGGGAGCCAATGGTGCCGATGCTGTGTCTCAGCCAATCAGGAAGGAGAGTTCCAGATGGCCGAGGCACTCTTGGACAGAGATGGGGCTCTGATAAGTATTAGGGGGCTGAGGGGGGCTGCTGCACACAGAAGGCATTTTATTTTATTGCATAGAAGGCATTAAGATAAAAAACCATCTGACTTTACAACCCCTTTAACTTTTTTGGTGCCAGAGCCATGGGTTTAATGGGTATGTTCAAGAAAGACATGATAAATTAGAAGTGTGTGTGTTATTAGCTTATGCACATTGTGTTTGCCTACTGTTGTGACTTGAATGAGGTTTAGAGGACATTTTATGGCAAATTACATAGTAAGAGGAGCAGCTGCATGGACTTGGCTGTCAGTTTGCGCTGTCTCTGCTGACATCCCTGCTCAAGGTGATGGAGGACCAGGCACAGCTGTGAAGATGAGATTGTTATTTCAGGGCTTTGTGTAATGTGTCTAAACCTACACACCACACCGAAGAAGACGATGGGGATTGCTTAACTGCTGGGAATGCTGGGAGGAACTGAGCATCGTGAGAGAGATAGTTCCATACAAACTGAGCATGCTTAGGGGACTGAGTAGAAGAACTAAATTTTTCAGGTTCACTCAAGCTCTGTGGGGAGGAAAAAGGGCCAGGCTCATGGAAATGTGAGGAGTACATTTTGAGAGGGAAGACAGTACATCAGGTTGCCCGCAGGCTGCTTACCACCGCATCTGAAAGGGAGAAAGGTGCAATTGCAGAAATTTTCTAGTACCAGAGAATGCTACCGACACTGACTGAGTCCATGGTCTAATTGTTGGGTAGAACTCTGTGGACGCTGACTGATGCACTATAAACAAGAAACAGAGATTAGCTACCACCATAACCACAGGAGTCGGTGAGAGGCCACTTGCCAACCCCCCTACACCTTAATAAAGAGGAACATTGTGCCATCACAGCGAAGGCACCTTTACCTGTATTTGGAGGAACTTTATCCTTAGCTCTCCAACATCAGATTTGGGCCCCAACGTGCTGGCCAGCGGTAAAAGTGGCTTAATATAGACTGCCGGGTTGTTATTGGGGTATTGCCCCCTTTAGGCAGGATTGCCCCAGTATAGGGTTTACGGGTTACTAACTGGTTCCATTTGTTGGTTATCGTTGTTATTTTACTTTTCTTATATACAACTACTGCTGTCTCTACCCCTTTGTCTATTGGGGTACTGTATAAAAATATCTACAGTACATTTTCCTGGCCCTCCCTTCAGCCCCGGTGTGTCAGTGTGTGGTGCTAGTTGCAGAGTTGTGGGCACAGGAATTGGGACCCAAGAAGCAGTGGCTCCTTCAAGGGTAGGTGCTACACTTCACACTGGTTCCAGGTTGAGCAATGTAAGTATGCAATAAAGATCCTACCTGGAATTCAGCTTTAAGTCCATTCACTTGCAAAATATCAGGCAACATGCACTCGCTTGCAATGAGGGTTATGCGTAGGGTCTTTTCGCTACACAATCACCAGTATATAGGCAGCCATATAAAGAAAAAAAACGTTTCCTTTGTCAAGGATTAAATGCATCCATTCTTTGTTCCAACCATGATAAGCTCTGAATATTTATGCAAAATATTTCATTGAAGTATACTTTCCACTTCTATAACAAAACACCCAAAGAAGGCAACTGTGCCAGTGTTAATGAGCCATCAGTTGCTTGCCTCATATCCCATAATTGTATGCAGTTCATTTATATTGCATGATCCAGTAAATTAATATTTTAAAAGTAGTAGCACATCTGGCATGGACTACAAAGTCCCAGCATACTCCGCTACTCTTGTATATATACATATGTCCATACCTCACCCCATCTCAACCATATTCTACATATGGGACAGGCTTACTTTAGTTTTTGAGTCAGTGGCATATTCGGTCGCTATCTTGTGTTATCCATTGCTTCATTTGGGGTGGTGGTAGGGAAGTAGAATGCTGAATATCAGTTGACTTGATAAGGGGCTGGGATTACGCATAATTACTTTAATGAATGCCAGATGTTCTGCTACATTTAATATATTAATTTACTGGATTATGGAATATAAATCAACTGCATACGATTATGGAATGTGAGGCAATATACTGATGGCTCATTAACACTGGCACAGAAGTTTTCATTGGGTGTTCTGTTATATTTAAATCTGTGTCTCAGTCTGAAGTACAGTGCCTTGAAAAAGTATTTATACCCCTTAAAAATTGTCCACATTTTGTAATGTTACAACCCTAAATGTATTTTATTGGGATTTTATGTGATCGACCTACACAAAGTGGCACATAATTGTGAAGTGGAAGGAAAATGATAAATGGTTTTCAAATTTTTTTACAAATAAATATCTGAAAAGTGTGGTGTGCGTTTGAATTCAGCCTCCCTGAGTCAACACTTTGTAGAACCACCTTTCACTGCAATTACAGCTGTAAGTCTTTTTGGGTAAGTCTCTACCAGCTTTGCACATTTGGGGGTGAAATTTTTGCCCATTCTTCTTTGCAAAATAGCTCAGAATGGCGAGCGTCTGTGAACAGCAATTTTCAAGTCTTGCCACAGATTCTCAATTGGATTTAGGTCTGGACTTTGGGCCAATCTAACACATGAATATGCTTTGACATACAGCTCTTGCTGTATGTTTAGGGTGATGCGTAATGTTAGTTTTCCGCCTCACATAACGTTTTGCTTTTCAGCCAAAAAGTTCAATTTTGGTGTCACCTGATCAGAGCACTTTCTTCCTCATGTTTACTGTGTCCCACGTGGCTTTCACGCAAACTGCACACAGTACTTGTTTAACAATGGCTTTCTTCCTGCCACTCTTCCATAAAGGCCAGATTTGTGGAGTGCACAACTGATAGTTGTCCTGTGGACAGATTCTCCCACCTGTGGATCTGTGGATCTCTGCAGCCTCTCCAGAGCTACCATGGGCCTCCTGGCTGTTTCTCTGATTAATGCTCTCCTTGCCCAGCCTGTCAGTTTAGGTGGGCGGCCATGTCTTAGTAGCTTTGCAGTTGTGCCATACTCTTGCATTTTTGGATGATGGATTGAACAGAGCTCCGTGAGATTTTCCTAGCTTGGGATATTTTTCTATAACCTAACTCTGCTTTAAACTTCTCTATAACTTTATTCCTGACCTGTCTGGTGTGTTCCTTGGCCTTCATGATGCTGTTTGTTCACTAGGGTTCTCTAACAAACCTCTGAGGACTTCACAGAACAGCTGTATTTATATTGAGATTAAATTATACACAGGTGGACTCTATTTACTAATTAGGTCACTTCTGAAGGCAATTGGTTCCACCAGATTTTATTTAGGGGTATCAGAGTAAAGGGGGCTGAATACAAATGCACATCACACTTTTCAAATATTTATTTGTAAAAAAAAAAAAATGAAAACCATTTATCGTTTTATTTCTACTTTACAATTATGTGCCATGTGTGTTGGTCTATCACATAAAATCCCAATAAAATACATTTACGTTTTTGGCTGTAACATGACAAAATGTGGAAAATTTAAAGGGGTTTGAATACTTTTTCAAGGCACTGTATCCTATTGAAGTGGAGTGTGTACTTCAATCGGATATGCTGCAAAAAGATTGTACTGGTTCAAACAATGGATGCATTTATTCCTTGACAAAGGAATTAGTTTTTTTTTTTTACATGGCTTCCCTTATATCTTTATTAACCTATACTGTATATTTTTAACAGTTGAAAACTTTAAAGTTCTATAGGTTTTGCCTTCAATCCAATGGCTTGAATTGTTTTTGGTGCTGCCCAGGCTTAGGCACTTTTGTTCATACTTTTTGGAGCTGCAAGAAATTATGCCCCTTTTGGCAAGTGATTATATCTAAAACAGCCCTTTTGTTTGCCCCTATTCCAGACATTGCTCCGCCATGTGGGAGATTGTTACACACCTTATTCAGCATACCCTAGTGGGTTATAGCCTTGAACTGGCGCTCCTCTGAAACACCTTGGGCCCAGGTTATGACTAGGATTGAGACAATCAAGTTAATGGAGCAAATCTATTATATCATTCATGATTCTATGACATTAACAATAAATGGGATTGTCTATTAGTAGATGTATCACATTGCATCACCCTTTTAGAAGTTTAGAATACATTCTTTTCTATCAGGCCTGGTTCTTTAGCATTGCAGTTGCTATAACCTTTTATCAAATTTTGGTAATTTTCAGGCTCTTTACTTGATGATTTCATCTTGTGGGATCTTTTGTATTCCTTTTATTTCACCTTTGTATCGCATTGCAATTTGATGCATGTACTGTACTGTCAATTTTGTCTCTCTGTACATTTGTTAAATATGACCCGACCTTTATTCATCCTGCGTGATGATTCTAACCACAATCTGTATTGCCCAATGGACTGCACATGCTGTACTTTTTTTTTTTTTTTTCCGCTACTAAATAAAAAAAAAATTGCAATAAACCCATTTGTAAACACACAAGTTTTAACATTACAGTGTAATGAAAAGACAGTGATAAAAGTTGTACCACAAGTCACAGTCAAAATACATAAAATAGTATATAAAGTTCAATATTTGTATAGACCTCACAGAAACCATAGTTTTGTGTGCCCGTATTAAAGGAGCAAGCAGCATCATCAACAATCTAGACATTTTAAAACCCTGGAGAAATAAAAGGGGGAGTGATTGAAGGGGGGGGGGGGTTGACGAGGGTTGAGGGCTAAGAAGGAGGGAAGATGAGGTGGTGGAGGTGAGGATGTGTTCAAGCAGAATCCAACTGGTATATAGGAATTGTAGATCTGACAGCCAGGCACCAGTCATTATAGGATGGCGGTGAGGTGAGTTTTCATCTAAGAAGAATTTCACTTCTAGCATAGTAAGCATCTAAAGAAATGCCAATTGAAGAGGTCATATTCCTCTTACAGTGAGCCAATGGTATGAAGGTTGCCTGTGTGAAAGTTGTGATTGAGTATTGGAAGATTTGGACTCCTTGTTTTTTCTACAGGGATCAGACACCGCTTGCGTCTCAGTCTCCATAGTTTTTCGATATACCGGAGGGTGTACTGGGTCATGAAGGGTGTTATCTGCTGGTGGGAACTCATTCCCCCCCCCCCCCCCCAATCCCCCTCCTTCCCCTTTTTTTTAATTTATTTTTTTTATTTTTCCCCATTCTTTTCTAACACTCTCTTTCTATCTCATCTTTGGAGTCTATACTCTGTATTCTTTATTACTGCAGTGTGTTTTCAGGGACCAAGTATTCAGTCTCATCTTTATAAATATGTATGAAAGTATTTTTGGGGAATTGGTTACTTGTTACGTAAGACCATCCTATTTGTTTTTGTGTAAAATCGGGAACACCTGGAATGATTATTTTTATGGCTCGGTCTGATGAGCTATGCAGGTTTTTAGATTGACTGTGTTGGGATGTTACCTTGTACTATTGTATTACTTTTTATTGTTGTACCAAATTCCTTGGTTACTAAAAAAAAAAAAAAGAATTAAGAAAGAAAAAAAGATATGATTGAGGGTTTTAATGCCCGCTCTCTGCCAAGCAATTGGATCAGGAATACTAGTTATATGAAGGAACATAGAGTTGTCCCAGAGAGGAGTGTTATGCCTCATTTCCACTGTGCGGATCGGTTCGTGTTGGTTCGGTATGGTACGCTATTTTGAGTGTTTCCATTATGAAAGCGGCCCATACAACCGAACCATACCGCACCATTCATGGTCCTGCTTCAGATGTGGGGCCATAGAAAATGGTACGCTATAGTTAGGGCAGAGCTACTGGCATCACACGATACATTCCACTGATTGGCGGACAGAAAAAACATCAATGCTCACGTCAAAGGCATTTTTTCTAAACCCCGTATGGCCCCTGGCAGTCCAACTTGCAGTGGAAACGCTCGCCTGAATAGGCCGGACCATTCTAACCTTTCCAGACTGTACCGACATGAACCGTTCCGCTCCGTGGAAACGAGGCATTAAGGGACCAGGTGTCAGGTGTATGTGACCAGTTACCTATTGTCACCTGCATAAATATTTAGCAGACAAATAGGTATAGAGTTAGATTTAATGGGGCATGGTCAATTCAGTTTTGTTTGAGAGGGAGTATGTACTATTTTTTTATATTTTAAAATATTTTGCATTGAATAAACCTAATAGTAGTTTGGGAATACTCATTAGTAGTGCCCATGCTGCCTGTATTAGTTAATTTTATTACATAAGTGTTTAATCTTACATACTCTATACAGCTGTATTCTGTGATCCTTGTTTTTGAACTGTCCTTTAGTTGTGTAAACTTATTCAGTCATTGGGATATTTTGCAAGGAAAGGCCATACAGTACAACTCACGTAATATAATTGGCGTTTGGAGAAGTTCTTTTTTCAGTGGAATGTTAAAAGTCTATTCATTTGGAGGGCTCAGCCTCTGTTCTAGCCAAGAAAAGCAAATAATTAAGTTTATAGATTTTGAGAGACCTTTAAGATTTTACTTCCTCGGATATGCAAGACATTCATTAGCTATTTTTAACTTACTAGTTACCATTGTATCTCGTCAATGAAGAGTATTCCCACTAGACTATATGTAATTAATTTTTTACCTCTACGAAATCTAGTATAGTTTCCCTCCATCTCTCTTATTTCAGCTGTATTACTATTGTTGATTGTAACTAAATGATTGGCATTTTCCGATTATTTACACGGTTGACGCCTTCATCCTACATCATTACGTTTTTTTTATATAACATGTACATAAGGCCTCATGCACACTGGGTGTTTTGCTAACTCACTAATAGATGCCTTTCCTCCTGGTAACTTTTGACGCTTGTTAACATGTGTAATGGTTTTAAGTGTCAAGGTCGAGCACTTGGGCATTAATTTCTTTGGCTAAATTAATAATTTATTCTGACCATTGAAGTGAATTAACGCTGAAGCGATAAACGCACACATTTCTGCCAAAATGCTGCTGCTCCTGGACGCGTTGGAAGTGTTGTTCTTTTTGGTTTTGGTTTTTTTTGTTTTTTCTTTTTTTCTTTTTTTGCCTCCAAACCCCTCTAAACACCTATGTGTGCATGGACACATAGGCTAACATGCTGGAGCATTTAGAGGTAAAAAACAAACAAAAAACTAGATGCCCCTGATAGCCATGTTAAAAACGCCCAGTGTACATGGGGCCTTTTAGTCATAAACAACGACCCAGGTATTATGTACATTGTGCTCTCTTCCTTACATCACTGGGCAGTGGTAGTGCAACTTACATTTGTGACTGTAAGTACCTCAACACAGCACCTTCAAGATACTGATATGGGTGAAATGCATGTCTATGCATGATGTGTTTTGAAACTGAATCATACAACCTCACTAATTGATAAGGGCGTTTGCAGTTTACCTTAATCCTTTCGCTTCCTGGACCATTTTTTGTGCATACATATTTAAATGCTCAAATATTTACTATTTTATACTTTTTTTTATATCCCGTTATTAGCACAAACTGTTTATCAAACCTATATTTTCAGTAAGAAAAAATATCTCCAGATTTTTTGTTAAATATAAAAGAATCCTGAGCTGAATAGATGCCAAATAGGTCAAGGCGTAAAATTTTGCACAGCTTAAAATGATGACAAAGTATGATACCTAGATTTGTCCATAGGCAATGCTCTAAAAACTTTTAAAGCCCATTAAATTTAGTGTTAACCATAAATACTGGCTCTAGTATTATTCTTCTCATTCTGGCTATACCTAATATGCGTTGTGCAGTAATCTTTTACGTAGAAAACCCACTGTATGTGCACATTTGCAGTTGTATGTTTATTTTTTAAAACTTTTTTTTCACCAGGCTCCCGACAACCCTTTAGGCCTGGTTCACACCATTGCAGGTTGCAGTTGGCATATTTCAGGTGCATTTTGCATTTTTCAATACACGTTTTTGATCCATTGAAGTCTACGGAACCAAAAAACTGAAAAAAGTCCCTGATCCTTTCCGGAAAATGCACAGATGTGAACATGACTCATAGGAAACCATGTTAAATGAACTGTGGTGTGTTTCTGAAAAACTGAAAATGCACTAAAAAATGCATAGGTGTGAACCAGGCCTTAATGTGTTTTTAACACTGGCAGGCAGATGCAGGCTCCCCTTTCATGTGATCACTGTGATTGGAGGATAAAAAAACAAACTGATTTCTCATCCCATTTTCATTACATATTTTTGAGGCTCAAATGGATGTCCGCAGGACTCATATGAGCTAGAGAAATGGGGGGGGGGGGCACATATGTGTTTACATGTAAAAGTGATTACAACCACCTGAATCACTTCTACTGGAGAGCCCAAAGTCAGATCTTCAAAATGTTTGTATCCTTGTACCACCGCCCCATAATACTTATGTGTCCTGCAATAGAAGGTTAAGGCTGGATTCACACTTGTGCGATGCCAGACATAGCATGTGATTCACACCACATTGCTGTGCACATCACATGCAATGTCTGTGTGATGTGAATTCAGCCAGTTTGTATGGCTGAAATCGCAGAGTATTCGCACCAAATGGTGCAAAACCCTTTTTTTGGGCCACACTGGAATCGGATCACATGGGTGTTCAGACCAATGCGATCAGATTCCACGGTTCGCATTTCATTCTGCCAGCCGATTTTGGGGTATCATTAACTTTATATTGACACCCACAGCGGTTCACAGAGAGCAGTGTGAACTGCCTACGAGTCAGATGCGATGCGGGAACCCGCACAGGAATTGTGATGAATCCCACATCGCACCAGTGTGAACTGAGCCTAAGAGCCCGTTCACACAGGGGCAACTTTGGATCCGACTTCAAGTCGCCCCAAGTCGCGCTACATGAAAAAATCAATGAAAGTGAATGGACCGTAATGCACACTACTGCAGTCGCTCTGACTTCAGAAAAGGCTCCTGTACTACTTCAATCCGACTTCCAGGCGACTTGTACCCATTGATTTCAATGGAAGTTGCCTTCAAGTCTGATCACTGTTCATACTGAGGCAACTATACAGGAAGCAGAAAGGAAACAGAAAGTAATTTACTCCACTAAACAACCACCCCCCTCCTTCTCACACACAGCTGATAATCTCTGATTGGCCACTTGTAAGTTCCCTGTCCTGGATGCGACTTCAAGTTGTGTTGTAAGTTGCCCCAAGTCGTGCTGTGATTCATTCTCAAGTTGTGTCCAAGTTGCCTCCCAAAGTCACGCTGTAAGTCTTGTTGCCCCTGTGTGAATGGGCTCTAGAGGGTACATATATTATTAGCTCTTTTAGGCTCGGTTTACACAGGGACAACCCGACTTACAGCGCGAATTTGCAAGGCGATTTGGAGGCGACTTCAACATGACTTTGCGCGACTTCAAGTTGCCTTCAAGTTACCTTCAGGACAGGCGAGTTTGGCTGTGGCCAATCACAGAATAATCAGCTCTGTGGGAGGGAGGGGGTTGCCTGGGTAACCGTTTGAAGTACCTAGATAAATTATTTTCTTTTTCCTGTAAAGTTGCTTCAATATAGATGGAGATCCGACCTGAAGGCAACTTCCATTGAAATCTATGGGTACAAGTTGCCTAGAAGTAGTACAGGAACCTTTTCTGAAGTCGGAGCAACTTCAGTAGTGTACATTAAGATGGCTCTCATTCACTTCAATGGAATTTCTTATGTCAAGCAACTTGAGGTCTGATAAGTCAGATCCCAAGTTGCTGTAGTGTGAACCGGCACATAATATAGCAAGTTGTAATAGACAGATCTGAAAATACAACCTCCTATACCCGTTATTTCTTTCCTACTGCTTTGAGAGTTGTTGTTACAGGTTCAGGTCAATGCACTGTTTACATCCAGAGGTGACCTTCATTCAGCAGTTTGTGAGAACTTGAGCAGATGCTTAACTAGTTCTTCTCATTCTTGGTCTGTACTTACAGGGCAGAGGGCAGACAAGCAGAATGTAAACAATGCAGTGTTTATCCCTGTTTTTTATCAGACATCTAATGTACAGCTACCCTTTAGAAAATCTGCCATTTTTTATTCATATTTTGTGCAGTTTTAATGCATTGTTCTGTGATTCACTGAAATGTAATATGTTACATAGCAAGAGAGAGACAAAGTACAGTTTTTGTTCACTACTGCAAAGCAGTGCAGCCTGCATATGTGATCAGCAAATATGGCTGCCCTTTGCATGTGTATTGTGTAAAAAAAAAAAAATAAAGATTCCATTTTTTTTTAACATTAAATCTTATTTGAACAGTATTTTCATTAATCTTGTCATATGACGATGGCACAAAAATTACACATCATTTGCAATAGACCCGTGCTCCAGTGTGGCCTATTAATGGAGATTCAATGGCCTGACATTTTGCTTAAACAGGTGAACTCTTCTTGCAATAGATAGTTTTTTTCTAACACCAAAAAGGTATCTAATAAGTACGTGATATTTTGTCTGAGCTTGGACCTGGTGAAGACTGACAATAAGCACTGTGCATGGCTACCAGGTAGAATCACTGATCTAAGCCTAATGTTAGAGAGGAGACACAGATGTCTTAGGTGCTTGATGTTTGTTTCTTGTACAGTTGCTTTTACTGAGTAAAAACAGCAGCAACTGGAACGTCTGTGTTCAGTACAGATCAAAGAGCACAGAGGAGTTCCAGAAAATGACACACAGATGATATATTATTGTTAAAGTGTCACTTACTGATTGTCCTTTTCTCTGGAGCTTACCTCCTATGACGGGAAAGTTTTATGAAGACATGACTTTGGAAAGGATGTTTCCCGTGACATTTAGATCAACGGCACGTCATGTTTTAGGAGAACATCATAAAATGTAATAACCATTTGGCAATGCTTTGTGCAGCTGTTTTAGGAATACAGCAATATTACAGATGAACAGCTTTATGACTGTAGAATTTAAACATACCATTGTTTTTGCATGCATTTAAGGCTGAACTATGAGACTATATAAAAGACACAAACTAACGCAGCTCTGTAATCATTAATACATATTTTTTTTCACATATATGCAGTGTAAGGAACTGCGCCTGGTGTTGGCTTGCTACAGTCCCTGTACAGCAGAGCTGAAGTATAGGAGCAAGAAGCAACTTAGGGAGCCAATCAGTTCATGTACAGACAAGAAACATGCTGATAGAAGGAGGAAGAAGAGTGACATGGAGATGAGCTCATCATTGTGTTGCTTCTACTTTTACTGTCCAGTCACAAGCTGGGATGGGTCCAGG
This sequence comes from Lithobates clamitans, assembly GCA_037952925.1. Lineage (NCBI taxonomy): Eukaryota > Metazoa > Chordata > Amphibia > Anura > Ranidae > Lithobates > Lithobates clamitans. The sequence continues at coordinate 427,402 of JBBGZY010000282.1, forward strand.
ACGACATGGACTCGGGGAAATGGGTAGAATGATGTCTGTTATCATACTGAGGACATCTAGTGGTAGTGTGGGGGGAATTTGTTCTGGATAGAGTGATGGAGTTTCTAGACCTGCCGAGAAAAAATGTCACCTTCCTTTCTCTCCTGGAAACAATGGTGTCACCAGCACATGAGATAAGGGGACGTTTCGCCAGTGGAGTCTCAGACAACAGGACAGAGGTTCTAATCTTTTCACTTTCTATCCAAAACTATAAAAATAGGCAGTTGACATGAGATATACCTAAACTGGTAACAGGCCTAGGACTAGCAACCTGACCTTTCCTGTAAAGGATACCAGCCCAAAGTACAGTATATGCGATCAAACTTTGACTATCCGTTTGTCCTGTTTCTATCTTATAACAAAGAATAAGATCAAGTGTTTTGGATTTGTTGCAGAAGTAATGATGTAAGAAGGCAAAAATATATTTTGTTCATGCAATGGGTAACAGTGAATATGAAAAAGATTTAAACAATCATTTACTTAATGCCCAAAATCCTTAATGACACATTAATGTAATTACTTATTTCAGTATATTTTTTCTAAAAAAACTTAACTACCACTAACATATAGGCAAAATGCATGTATGTTATTGTTTTACCTGTCAAAGGAGGTGTATTAAGACCTGTATGTTTTTGTTTTTTTCTTCATTGGTTTTATTTCAATATAAGGATCAAACTGAATAAAAGGGTACATCTGACAACATTTTACACACAAATTCTTAACACAGACATTTATAAAGAAAAAATCAGCTAAATGCAATACGTATAATTTTAGACCATACGTAATCCTAACCCTATTGTAATGGTACTGTCTCCCTTTATATTGTACAATGCTGTGCAAACTATTGGCACTATATAATAATACTGTACAGATACAGATGTGCATTCTGATGAGATAGACACTAAATTAGGCTCAGCTCTCTGATAATTATGATGTTAAAGAATCAGCATCAGTTCAGAGAGAGGGAATCTGTTTTTCCCTAGCTCCAAGAAGGACTTCCCTTTAAACTGTTCTGGTGTGGTAAGTGTATTTTATGGGAAGGAGGGGAGCTGAGCTGTGGGGGGGATCTGTATTATTGGGAAGGGGGAGAGCGCTATACTGGAGGGGTTGGTTTGGGTCCGTTTTTGTTGTACTCTGTGCAGTGTGCACTCCTGACTCCTGCACTCGGTGTTGCACTACTTATTCTGTGTTTTTTGCACTCCTGACCCCTGTATTCTGTGTGTTACTCACCCCTGACCCTTGTACTCTGTACATTATGTACTCCTGGCCCCTGCTGTCTGTGTCTTGCGCAGTCCTGGCCCCTGCTGTCTGTGTCTTGCGCAGTCCTGGCCCCTGTTCTCTGTATGCTATGCACTCCTGACCCCTGCTCCCTGTGTACTGTGCTCTCCTGACCCCTGGTCTTTGTGCAGTATGCTCTCTTGCCCCCCCCCTCTCTGTGCGATAATCCCCCCACGACCTCTTAGCACTTTATGTTAAGTGCTGTTGCCCTCTGCATTCTGTGCATTAGGCACTCCTGACCCCTGCAGGAAGAACAGGCAGTAGTTTACTGCAGGGATGGGGGTGCTCTGTGCTTCTTCTGTTACAGGGCTGGCAGGAGTAGTGACAGCGGCATCAGAACTCCTGTTAGCCCAGTGCTGGGAGTGACCAGGATAAAGCTAGGAGGAGGTGTGGGCTTTGTTGTCTCTCTCCCCCGCCTGCTTCCTGCCAGTGCAACACTCCAGTATTAACCACTTAAGGACCACCAGCCGCAGTTATACAGGTTGGCCCCCCTGGGTGAATTGCCGTCGTGGTACGTTGGCCACTTTAAGAGCTGTAGGGGGCGAGCACATCCACCCGCGATCGCCCCTGACAGAGACAGAATGGAGATCTGTGAGTGTATCTCCATTCTGTCAGGGAGGAGAGACAGATCTGCTGCACCTAAAGATTAGGAACAGCGATCAGTCTCCTCCTCTAGGCAGTCCCATCCCCCCACAGTTAGAACACACATGAGGAAACACATTTAACCCCTTGATTGCCCCCTAGTGTTAACCCCTTCCCTGCCAGTGACATTTATGCAGTAATCAGTGGCTGGTCGCTGTGTAACTGTCAATGGTCCCAAAAAAGTGTCCGATCTGTCCGCCGCAATGTCGCAGTCCCGCTAAAAATCGCTGATCGCCTCCATTACTAGTAAAAAAAATAAAAATGCCATAAATCTATCCCCTCTCTTGTAGACGCTATAACTTTTTCGCAAACCAATCTATATACGCTTATTGCAATTTTTTTACCAAAAATATGTAGAAGAATACATATCGGCCTAAACTGATGAATACATTTGTTTTTTGTTTTTTCATTTTTTGGGATATTTATTATAGCAAAAAGTTAAAAATATTGTTTTTTTTTTCTAAATTGCCGCTCTTATTTTGTTTATAGCGCAAAAAATAAAAACCGCAGAGGTGATCAAATACCACCAAAGGAAAGCTCTATTTGTGGATCAATTTTGTTTGGGTAAAGCGGCACACGACCGCGCAATTGTCAGTTAAAGTGGCGCGGTGCCGTATCGCAATATATAGCCTGCTCATTAAGGGGGCTAATCCTTCCGGTCCTTAAGTGGTTAAGCCATCAGCGGTGTTCACAGACATACAGGAGCGCTGCAGGAAGTAGGGGGGGGGGGTCGGTAGCGCGCAGCCTGCACAGCGGAGTGCAGAGGTGACTAGTAGAGGAGAAGAGAATCGGGAGGAGGTGGAGCAAAGTTCCCTCTCTCCCTCCAGCTCCCCCCTCTGGTCAGTGCAGTGATCCTGTATCTTGTACACACAGCTGCTGGCTTCTGAATATAGAAGCACTGTCAGATCAGGACTTTACAGGGTTTGTTTACCTGCCCCCCCTTCATCTTTTTTCTGTCATCTTACACCCCCTGTCCACCTCCCCATCTTTCTTCTGTCATCTTGCACCCCCTGTCCACCTCCTCCCCACATTGGCAGCAGAAATTGCGGGTAGGGGGTGGGTAAGCAAACCCTGCAAGTCCTGATCTGTCAGTGCAACTGTACTAATAAGCCGGAAGCGCTGTAGTGCTGCCCTGATCTGACAGCGGTCTTTAGGGATCAAGTATATGAATGACTAAATACCTTCAGATCCATTAATTATGTATGAATGGGTTTGAAGGTAAACAAAGACATTTATATGAAAGTAGAAAGCTGAAGTGAGGAGACTGGTGACTCACCACTGTCTACACTTTAGAGATCAGAACTATGAATGGATTTGCAAACAAACACATTCATAAATGTAAAAAAAAAAAAAGATGTATCTCTATCTTTAAATAGAAACATAAAATGGCTTTTATGACTTTTAGGATACATTCAAACGCAGCAGCGGTGTGTAATGGGATGACTACAGTACTGTTGCGCCCATGGCAGCACATCTGAGATTTCAACATCTCTGCAAAACCACACAGAACAGCCCTGTCTGGCAAGGGAGGAGAAATGATCTTTCTCTGCTGCAGTTTCACTTACAGATCTTCTCCTCACCCTGTGACTGTACAGTGCAAGGAGAAGTAGCACACTGATGGGCTTATCTCTCTGCTGTCTCTTTCTGGCAATGTGCTACTGGCATTGCAGCACTCCTGACTGGCTTCTTGTGCTGCTTCTCCCTTCTCGTCTTTGAACTCTGCTGTACAGAAGACTGCAAGATGCTAATGCCAGGAACTTGAACTGCTTAAATCTAAAAAATATACAGTTAATGACAAATTTCATGATTATAGAGGTGCTATTTGTACTTTTTATATCTGCCAGGAGTTCAGCTTTAACACCAAAAAAATACTGTATTTATGGGCTTTTAACACACACTTTTTCACCCTTAAAATAGGGTGCAAATAGCGTGTGCGTGTTATACGCCAATACTTCAATTTTAGCTGCCTTGGAGGGAACAGGGAGGGGGGTGGTACGGGCGCCGTCAGGTTACATACAGTGAGAACCTCCTGTTTACTTGGCAGCCTCTGTAATAGGAAGTCCCCTCTCCTGGGAAGCCATTGGACCACTGTTCTGTCTATCATAGGAGATTCTCACTTTATGTAATCTGTTGGCGCTCATCCTGCCCCCTCCCTGTCCCCTCTAGGCTGCAGATGGGCATCGATCAGACTGCACTGATGTAAATGGTGAGGATGCTGCATTGATGGCAATGGTGAGGCTGCTGCATTGATGCCAATGGTGAGGCTGCTGCATTGATGGCAATGGTGAGGCTGCTGCATTGATGGCAATGGTGAGGCTGCTGCATTGATGGCAATGGTGAGGCTGCTGCATTGATGGCAATGGTGAGGCTGCTGCATTGATGGCAATGGTGAGGCTGCTGCATTGATGGCAATGGTGAGGCTGCTGCATTGATGGCAATGGTGAGGCGGCTGCATTGATGGCAATGGTGAGGCGGCTGCATTAATGACAATGGTGAGGCTGCTGCATTGATGGCAATGGTGAGGCTACTGCGTTGATGGCAATGGTGAGGCTGCTGCATTGATGGCACTGGTGAGGCTCCATTAATGGCACTTGTGAGGCTGCAGATGTGCACTGACCCTTATTTTGCTTCAAAGTTCCTTATTTAAAATTAAAGGTTTTTTGCTGAAACTTCCCTCTTAAAATGAATGTGCGTGTTATACGCCAATAAATACATCTGATGCTAATTCTGCTTTAAGCTGAGGATAGGAAAAACAATGCTCACCCTTTTTAAAACTGTAGCAGTACCCGCCTCTCCAGGTTGATGCCATGTTCTTTCACCTGCACAACCAGGCAACCTCAATTGCAAGATTTGGCCTTTCCCTGCACTTTGGGAGCGGCTCAGTTTCAAGTCCGTGTTTGCACCCATTCTCACACACAGTGGCTCACTTAGATTATTTTTTACTTTTCACTAACAGGTCCACTTTGAGGACATAGCATTTTGCTGCGGGGAGGCCCTGTTTTTTTAACATTACTAGAACAATGTATATTATTGGTAGAATTATGTTTTATATTCTATGTATTTATCCAGTAATCCTGTGCCACTCTGTCAACTGAACAAACAAACCGCAGCAGAGAATATGAAATTGCTGAATTTTTAGGACATGTTGGAACAGTGTGACTGCGCAGTAATCTTTAAATGAGCCACAAAGCCTCGGAATACAAGTAAATCTGAGCTTCTTGTACATTTCCTAGGCCTCATGGTTACAGGATGACATCTCCTCGACACGAACATGGCAGACCTCTGTCGTCCTTAACCTTGCCATGTTTTTGATGTTAGTCTGCCTCAGGGAGGTCTCATGGAGGAGGTGCTGTAATTGCCCTCAGTTCAAGGAGCACTCTGCATGGAGAAATTCAAACCCGCAAGAATAAAGCAAGAAAGTGTGTGAATGAGCCAGATCTGACCGGCACAAAACAACCACAGTTAATCCATAGGAAATAGGAATATATAAGGCATTTGTAAGTTTGCTTCACATTTTTCTTGGCTGTATGTAGCTAAACAGAACTTGTTTCTCTGGAAACACATGATGGTTCGAGTGACTAGGTTTAGCCCTCCTGATACTAACACCGAACGAAAAATTACAGGTATGTTACTCTGTGTATCAACTGGCTCTTTGTTTTTAGAACACTATTTACTGTAGGGCATATTTAGGCTCCGAAAGCCACTCATGCTTATCCTAGGTGCTGAAAAACATTTTCCTAGCTAGTCAGTAAGCCCTGTATACACAATTAGACATAAAGCAGATCTGAGCGTTCACTTAGGAGTAAGGAGAAGGCTTTTTTTTTAAACCAACATTACTGCTATGTTCCAGTTCATTTGTTGTGAACTTTTTGTAGTCCGTAACAATAGCACCACTTCATCATTGTTCTGTCATGGGCCAAGAGTATTGGATCTTCTGAAGTTTTCCTGCGTGCCTAATCAAGGTTTCAGCACTCGTAGTGTCAATTTCATACCTACATTGTCAGATTCTTGCATTATTATGTTAAATACGTTTGTAATTTGCAATGCTTGGATTCTGTGATTATTCGGTGGAACTTTCTATAGATTTGTAGATAATATTGGTTACTTTCTAAGGCCCCTTTTACACAGGCCAGGTTCGTTTTTCTCATGAGGAGATCTCTCTGCTGATCCCCTGCTGAGCGGAGTGAGTGGATGACAGGTCTGTGTTCTCTCCAGAGTGGACACAGCCAATGGGCACTCAGATGTAAATGGACCGACTGTCCATTTACACCCAACTGCCCTCTGGTCCAGCCACATGAGGGGTAATGGATCTCCTTCCGTTTGTTTGTGCCAGATCAGATTGGAGGTAGACGGGTGTAAATGGACACAAATTTGTTTACATCCGCAGCTCCATAGAAAAGAATGGAGGGTCCGATATGGCCCGCATGAAAAATGGACAGGCGGACGTATCGGACCACTTGTCCTTGTTTTTTTTTTTAAAGGCAACTATTTTTTAAAGAGAACTGCCAACTTTTCTTCTTTTTGATAGGCATAGATAATAAAATATCTGTAAACTTTCCATAGAAAATTGAAGATTGCTACAGACAGCAATGTTCTCACACCAGCCCTTGCCCCAGTGGATCTTCCAATGCCATCATTTCATTTTAAATGCTTATTGACCTTCATAAAATAATTTTTAATTCTTCCTAGCGATTAATAAAAGTTGAAATGCCATTTTTCCATTTTATGTTCTTACATAAGTCTTATCAAGGTAATACTTTATAACCTTCAGCAGTTAATATACATCACACATGCTTAGAAAATAAATTTCTGTTCTAGGTCATTGCGGCTGAATACGTAGCTGCAATACATGCCATACACGTGTGGCTGTTAGAGGTAGCATATGTGCTTTATATGTATCCCTGAAAGGACATTATTTCTCACCCTAGTATTAAGGGCTAGAAAGGAGCGCGGACAGTTTTCGCAAGGATCACTGAAATTGCAATGTCCATGGCAGCAGAAATTGTACAGCTATATTAGCTCATCTTGATAGATTTGACCTGGCTTGGCTGTTGCTCTAAGAAGATTGGATTCAATCTTGAGCATACAAACTGTCTTACTGTTATCATGGAAGAAGGAAAAATTTTTCACAGAGGTGATCAGCACTACTGTTGTTCCTGGCTCGGGGATGCTATGTTGGTTTTCCTTCAAGGCAGAGTAATGTCTGTAGTGGAGTTTGTTCTCATTTTGTATGGATTTCTTCGGGGTGCTGCCTTTATTTCCTTCACTTTATAGTAACATAATGGTAGGTGAATAGGCTTCTGCCTACATTGGTTCAAGTCTTTTTGTAGTAATGACTTTGACTGTGTTTATGGCACCATTGGTGGAAAATTCTTTTCTTATTAATTCATGCTGCTAAATACTGCAAAAATACATCCACATCTATAAATGGGTGGAATAGAGTCCTACTGATTAGATTTGGGCACTGCAGCCAATTTATGAGTAGATGTCATAAACAGGTTTGCTGATTGTGCTCAGTGTGATGAAAGTGCTTTAAACCGTTCCAGCTGGTAAGTCAACCACAAGGCTAATATTGTTCTTACACACTTTCCAGGAGGTTTTGTAAGGACAAATGAACATGGAAAAAAATATGGCAAAGTATGGAGGAGCCTTAGAGCTACTGCTTGCTCTTCCTTAATGTAAAAGCATTCTTTACACAGTTCTGCTTGATTAAGTGACAAATTGGAATGCACAGGCTGCAGCAGCCCCAATGTATATGTTCAGCCAACAAGACTTAAAATGATTATCCATTCCAGTTTTACTTTCCATAACAGATGCAAGCTGTGTGACAGGGGGATTAATCTAGACTTTAGCACCAGTAAATGTGCTTAATGTATTCTCTCTTGTTTTCAAAGCCATGCAAGGCTGATTTGTCTTGCAGAGAAGGAGTTAAACGCTCTCTCACATTTCAATTACCTGGACATGTTTCCCTATCGCTGTTCTTTGTCTGCGCTTTTATTTAGTTTGATGTTACATCCTTAAACAGTCACTCTGTACATTGTTCCGATAACCTCAAATCAGTTTGCCCACGTTCTACAAATTAGCAGGAGACCTCCATCATTGTGCTCACCACAATGGCTTACAGTGTGATGTCCCTTTTGCTTTGTTTCTATGGCTTTGTAATGAGGCAATCTACTACTGCTCACTTGGCATGGCCACTAAAAAGAGGGACATCTAAAGAGCAACGTTGCTTGTTCCAAAGTGAATTGGTTTTTGTCGTTTTTGAGAGCTGCATAAATAGTTTCCAAAAGGATGTCTCTTACTTTTCATATAGCTTTGCTTTTTTTCTGGTCTGTTTAGATCTTAGGATTAAACTGTGATTGTACTGAAGAGCAGCTGCAATCCATATGGATAGTGATAGGCCAGCCTTTTACTTGAATCTGATTCTTATAGCAATCCACATATACTGTAAAAGTAGACAAAAAATATGGTCAGCACTTCAGCACTAGAGCTGTCGGTTCAAATCCCAACCATGGCATTACCTGCATGGGGTTTGCATGTTCTCCCGTGCCTGCGTGGTTTCCTCTAATACTCCAAGGACGTGCTGGTAGGTTAATTGGCTCCTGCCTAAATTGGACCTAGTATATATGAATGTGAGTTCATAAAAAAATTACAAAAATGTAATTTATTGCAACTTATAAATCTATAGATGAAGTGGCTGCATTGTTTTTTTTACTTTTTTTTAATAGACCTTTTCACCTGGTAATCCAGCCAATAACGCACTTCAGGTCTTATGCTGTCTGCATTCTGGATAAAGTAGTAAAACAGGCATTTTGGATAGCAGTTTTGTCAGTCTGGGGGGAGGGTAGTGCTAAACTGCCCATAAATGAGTTAGTTTTTTTTTTTCAACCAGCAGGTTTAATGAAAAAACTGACCTGATTCCCCCATCCATACGTTCGATGTGGATGGAGAGATCGTCCCCACTGAGCTATGGTAACCAGACCGCCATCATACACTGATCAGCAATGCCAGCTATAGTCTGCAGAGCTGATCGCATGGAAATTTTCCAACAGGTTGGTTGAACAGAAGTCCATTTTGTGTGTATACTTTATTTTTTTTCAATTTTCTATTTTTATTCATCACACAGCAGCAGTGCAGAGATCATAAAACAGAAACATTAGAAATAACATGTTCATTCAGGAGCTCGGCAAGAGAGGACCACATACCATACCATCCCAAGCCCGGTTTAAAGCCTCTCCAGGTCCATCAAAGTAACCATGTCCAGACAAGAAGAGACGGTTTATGTACGCAAGAATGCCCCAAGTGACTATGCGGACGGTTGTCTCTGCACCCCGTGTTACATTTTAAACTCAGTAAAAGGTAGAGTGTAAAGAAGGCAAAGCATGGGGGGGAAGAGAGAGAGGTGAGGGAGAAAGAAATAAAGAAAAGAAAGGGGGTTAGGGAGAGAAAGAAGGGGAAGGGAGAGTGAAGACGGAAGGGGGCAAAAAGGATAGTTTCCATCCACTGCTCCATCCCTCCTGACCTGGCAGAATCAGTGGGGTGACCTACAGAATCTGCGGGAAGACCATTTAGCTCATCAGGGCTGCATGTTCTTCTGAGTAAATAAATGTGTGCCCGTAGAACCACTTTTTGAGGAATTTTTCTTGAAGGCCCCTCTCTGTGGCCACCAAGTCCTATAGCTCATTTGACCCTTCTCAACCAGACAGATATTGACGGAGCCTGTGTCTGCTTCCAGAAAAGCGGAATGCAGCTTTTCACAGCAGTGAGCAGTAATGGTAGAATGGAGTGGCTGTAGGTCTTCCCAGAGATATGGGGGTGATGCAGGCGGAAAAACGCAGGGTCCCATGGTATCACATGATCTGTAAATTTATGAGAAATATGGCAAACTTCCAACAAGTAATGCATGGAGCGGCAGGACCAGAAGATGCGAAGAAAAGAGCCAGTGTAAATCAACTTCTGTTCAACCCCAATGCCAATACATGGATTGAAATTTGTCCGGTTTATCCTGAACCGGCTGAATTTCGATCCATGCAAGGCCAACTTTAGACTAGCAGATTTAGACTGACTTGACTAACAAATTAATGCTAAGCTCCAGCTAAGGTTTTACTTAAATGAAAAAAAGCTGATCAGCTGCCAGTGTTAAATGGTTTGCCTGGACCCTCTAACTGCCACTTGGTCTGGACAGCTTGGTCTGTTAAAATAGATTGAAAAATAACAATAAGACTTAGTGGCAGGATCACCAGGTGAAAATAAAGGAAAACGCTCCCAAAAAAGAAAATGAATGCAACCACCCCATCTTAGATTTGGTGAACTGCAATTTGATACATTTGTATTTTTGGGTTTAATATTAACTATAAATGTACTTGTTAACATGTTAAACTGCAGAGTGATACTTTTCTTTTTAGAACTAAGCTCGTTTGGCTGGGCTTCTTCTATGGGTCACAGGAGTGCAATTAGTTTTTCACTCCTGTAAAGCGTCACAGAAATCAGTCCAGGCACCGCGTCATCCTGACAATGGGAGTCTGGATCCACCAGGTGCCTGGACTGACACCCGTCTCAGCCACTCTGAGAGCCTGAGACAGCCGTTCCCCGCCCCTCCACAGCTTAGCTCTCCAGTGAGTGAGGAGGGAGCAGAGCGGAGAGCTGCTGATTGACAGTCAGCGGCTCTCTGCTCGGGGATCTGTGAGAACCGAGCCATCGGTGGTGTTTGGTTGTCAGTGTAGAGATGCCGAGGGACAGATGCAGTATCGGGCCAATGCTGCTTTCACCTAGGTAAGTATATTGGAGTTAAAAAAAACAAACCCATACTTCTCTTTTAAACTAGTTTTTGTACATGGAGCAACTTATCTTACAAAAAAGGAGTGTAGAAAAGCACAAAACTCTGTTACTGGAACAAGTGGATGAAAAAGTAAACTCCCGAACTCTAAACTCTTGAAGATACATAGTTGTTTTTATAAGAACATTGGTTCCTTTTGATTAATGACAGTTTTTTATTCAAAAGAATTTTGCTTTTGATCAGCGTTAATATACATTGCCACTGATGCACTGAACTGTAGCTAGAGTTTTACATATTATGCCAGCATTAAGCAATACAGAGATTTGATGTCTGAATCCGTTCCAACTGAGCTGGTACAGCTAATGAAGACCTTTGAGGATCATTTATAGATAAGGAAAAATAATTGTATAGCCTCCTGCAGGTGTTTGCTGCAGTTTTCTTAATTTTGCTAGAAGTTGAGTAAATTTTAATGTAGAGAACTTTGCCTGTTTCCTGCCAGGATGCATTCTCTGGGTCTCTTAATGGCTGTGCAAAGTATTTAAATGCAAATATTTTAACCTTGGCCAATGTACTTCATTGATTCAGACACAACGCAAGTCTAATCTAATATCTTTCTTTCCTTTCAATGAAGATATTTTGTGCTTTTATATGCTATAAAATCTGCGTTACGTCCAGGTGTGCTGTTACGCTGGCGGATTTCTAAACCATTTCCTTCATTGCCAAAAGCCAAATTCCTTAGTTTGATGTTGCAGTGACCTCATTATCAACACCTTCGTTTAAAAAGTAACAAGACTACCATTTGTGACCTTCCAGATACATATGTTAAATGGTAATTTGCTGCTGGTTTACACTGGTTACACTCTGTTTTGTACTTCTTCAAGGTCTATCAGAGTGGCTGTAACGGATTTGTTCACACGAATGTGTCACTGATTTACCAAGGCATCTTAATGACACTTGACCGGTTCATAGCAGAAAGCTTTCCTTCTTGGCAAGGTGTGTTTTACATCACTTAGAGTACTGTTTGTGAAGTGCAGGTGGCTGGTATAAACCTGTACACTCTCTGACTTGTCTAATTCCTGCCGACTTCAAGACACCATGATTGCCAGTTCAGCCCTGATCCTAGGTGAGGAACGCACAGTGAGTATATAGTATAGAAGGGGCACAAAGCTAGCCTGTTCTTCATTACTAATCACTCTATGGGTACTGACCGACACCATCTGTTGATACATTGTAGTCCCCTGTGATCTTGTTCATGAAAAAATAATCATTTCAAAGTAAACTATTTACAGTGAAATAATTTTGACAACCATTTTTGCAGGTGCATACCTTGCATTGGTTGAAGAAATAACATTTCTCAAACTGATTTCTGAATGGGAGACGCTGTTCCTGGTGCAAACTCATTGTTGTAATGTTAAAAAAAGGCAGTACCTGAATCAGTTTAGTTTCCGGTGGGCCTTAGTATTTTTTTTAATTTTTTGGTTGAACTAGATGGACTTGTGTCTTTTTTCAACCAGACTAACTATGTAGACTAACAACGTTAAGGGCGAAATGATCAACATGTACAGTATAAATACTTAAGTGAGCATATAGTGAACTTGGTGTTGAGTTATTCACTTTAAGGTCAACACAGAGGACAAGAGGGCACTCGTTACGTTTTTTTCCCCTGCTGGAGCCAATTATATCATGCTTTATTGGGGTCTTTTTTCTTCCTCTGGATCAACTGTGGGTATAGGATTGTGTGTGTGTGTGTGTGTGTGTGTGTGTATATATATATTATTTTTTTTCCTTCTATTGGTTGAACTGGATGGACTTTTTGTCTTTTTTCAGACTATGTTACCAAAGAGAAAACTTCTATTGCAGGGTATGCCTATAATGTATTTCTGTAACGTGTATGTCTGGTCAAAACTTTTCTTTGTATTGCCTTGAATAGAGTGAAGCAACTTTAAACACCACTGTATTTTAATGCTATCTGGAGCCATATTAAAGAGATTTCCCCCTTCGTTCCTGTCTCGGTGACAACAGGTCCACCAACACAGATTAAAATAAAAATAACATAAATTAAAATAAAACCGAAGAAAAAGTTCTTAGTAGCACAGAGAAAAGGTAGAACCCCTGTCAGTGTTTTAATGCTTCCTTTGTCCCTGCCACCATGACAGTAAGTGAGTGGAAATCTCTTTAACCACTTAAGGACTATTTTTCAGACTCGATGTTTACAAGTTAAAATAAATTATTTTTTTTTTGCTAGAAAATTGCTTAGAACCCCCAAACATTATATATTTTTTTCAGACACTCTAGTGAATAAAATGGCGGTCGTTGCAATACTTTGTCACACCGTATTTGCGCAGCGGTCTTACAAGCACACTTTTTTTTTAAAAAATACACATTTTTTAATTAAAAAACAAGACAACAGTAAAGTTAGTCCAATTTATTTTTTATATTGTGAAAGATAATGTTACGCCGAGTAATCTGATACCAAACATATCACGCTTCAAAATTGCTCCCGCTCGTGGAATGGCGACAAACATTTACCCTTAAAAATCTCCATAGGCGATGTTTAAAAGTTTCTTCAGGTTACCAGTTTTGAGTTACAGAAGGAGGTCTGTGGCTAGAATTTTTGCTCTCATTCGAACGATTGCGACGATTCCTCACATGTGTGGTTTGAACACCGTTTTCATATGCGGGCACGACTTGCATATGCATTCGCTTCTGCGTACGAGCTTGCAGGACGGTGCGCTTTAATTTTTATTTATTTATTTTACTTTTTATTTTTTATTTTGACACTGTCCTTTAAAAAAAAAATGGATCACTTTTATTCCTATTACAAGAAATATAAACATCCCTTGTAATAGAAAAAAAAGCATGGCAGGACCTCTTAAATGTGAGATCTGGGGTCAAAAAGACCTCTGATCTCATATTTACACTAAAATGCAATAAAAAAATAAAAGTAAAATTAAATGTCATTTGAAAAAAAAAAATTTCCCTTTAACCTCCCTGGCGGTATTCTCGAGTCTTGCTCGGGGTGGAATTTCAGAACCAAAAGCGGTAACCCCGAGCCACACTTGGGATTGCATTGCGATTCATTACGGAGCTTTCTGCCAGGAAACTTGAGCTTGTCCATAGCAACCCTTTACATCAAAAGTGGTTTTAGACCAGCTAGAAAACAGCGATAATAAATTAGGATCACTCGCAGAATTGAGCGATAGTGATTTGTGGGGAGATCCGTCATCAAACACTGAAAAGTAATGACAGCAACAATTCTGCAACTGAGCAAATTTCACTGTTTTTGATTTGATTACATTATTGAATAATTTTTATTATTATTATACTATTATTTGGTATAATTATTTATAGATATTAATTATATTATAATTTATGATTTTGTGTTTTAAACTTTATCATACCCGAGATATCTACTAGACTCTTGTTTGGACAGATTTAAGTGTGTTATTCCTAAGAATTACAGGCCCACAATATAAAACGCCAAATTTCCATGCAAAATAATTGTATCTCTTTCAGCATCAAAAATATGAAATAATCATACCGCCAGGGAGGTTGAGAGCATTGGGCAGAAGTGATATTTGACGTCACTTCCGCCCTCCAATGCTATGGAGCCGAGGGGGGGCCATCATTCCCTCACTCGGCATCCAGGCAGTGAGGGGAGAGGAACCAATCTGCTCCACCGCTACCGACGTATCCAGTAAGCGGCGGACACGACTAGAGCGCGACGGAGGGCCCTCTCCCGCCCCCGATAAAAGTGATCTAGTGGCGAATCCGCCGCAGAGACCACTTTTATCCTAAAGAGGACAGTCCGCTGTTTTTAAAAATACTGAAGTTATGGCAGCTAGCTGCTGCCATAACAACAGTATTTAACGTCAAACTAGTGATGTATAATGACAGCAGCAGGTCCTTAAGTAGTTAACTGAGCCCTGGATGGCAGTGAAAAATAACAAGGGTTTCTAATCTTTACTCATTCTATCCAAAACTTAATTTTTTATTTTTTTTTAAAGTGGCTAGGCTGACATATTTATGTATTTATTGCATCAACTTACTTTTAAAGCAGAAAGTATTCTCTCTATCAACATTGACTATTTTTAATCGCATGTTGCTAGCATTAGTAAATAGATAGGAAAATAAATTATATTTACTTGTTTTAATCATTTTTTAGGAGTCTGAAAGTGATATTAAAGTAAAACTTTTTTTCTTTAAAAAATAACAAACTTGTTTTTAGAATGCATGAAGGTAAAAAACCTTCAGCCTTTACAACCACTTTAAGTGTTACTGCATTTACTATATCTGGTCTCCCGCAGTACACAGAACATGGTAATGCAAAGGTTTTAGTAAATATAATTTGCTAAATATCTTTTCTCATCAGCAGTATATAGCAGGCTTGTGACTTCTGTCATTTCCTGGTTAAAGCTTGTAGGAGTTTTCATACTGCACTGAGTTGTCCTATCAGGAGGCAGGACCCCTGACCCTCTGTCTGGACAATGCTGATTGGCCCTGTGCTGATCACATGCACTCTCCCAAGGAAAAAAAAAAAACCTCTAGCAATACACATCAAACTGAGCATGTGCAGCCTGACACCAAAGGCTCTGTCTTATCCAGACATGTTCTGGAGTCAGTGGAAGAAGAGGAGGACCTGTGCATACAGGGTCAAGCAGCCTTTTTACACAATGCAGAGGATTAACCCCTTAGGTTCCACTCTGCCTATAACAAGCATGCTTTACTGCATATACAGACTGATTTTAGTGTTGTGGATTTAGTAACACTTTAAAGAGAGGAGGAGGGTTTTTCACAGCAAAGCATACCGTCCTGCCTGCATGCCTGGGCAGGGGCAGATGGATTCCAGGAAGTAAATGCTATATAAATCCTCTGCCCTTACTCAAGATGGCCACAGCCAGAAATGCTAAGGGGTGTTTTTCAAAGTAATTTCTCAGCAAAGTAAAGCAGGAAGACGTGGATGGCTGTTTGAGTTTACTTTGAATATTGAAAACAAATTAAATCGTGTTTTTGGTGCTCAGGTGCAGTGTAATTCTATTTTAAAGGCTAAGTTCACTTAAAAAAAAGTGGACTTTTTTTCAGGTAAAAAATGTGCATTTATTTATTTTTTATAGGAGCCTGCAGAGCATTGCACCTGCGATCAGCAGGTTGGGAGTGCATAGTCAGGCTCCTGTGGACTGTCAGTGTAGCTGTCTGCCTGTACCTCCCATACAGACAGGCAGTTACTGAAGTCCAGGAAGATCATTGACCTATGAAAGCGCCCACCAGCACCCTTGCAGTTCATTGCAAACTATAAGCTGTCTGCCGCGATGGCAGACGATACTTGTGCTTAATTCATTCACAGGACTATGTGAATGAATGATGCAGCTGGTTGGGCAAAGTGATGGGCATGCTGTTTTTCAATTGTCACAGTGAGTGCAGAGAGGATCCCCCATCTGCTGTCACAATGGGGGTTTGGGTGCAGGCAGGTGCTTTAGTTACATGTTACACCCTGAATATGTGTGTAATGAACCTATCCTTTAAGTTTAACCATATTGATGTATCTTGTACTTTGTACTTTTTTTGTTTTATAAATGCATTCATATCATGTTAAACATTTAACAGTACATTACTAGCTCGTTATGTGTAGGCAAAAACCTTGGTATTAGGTGTTTTTTTCCACACTAATGGACAGAGATTAGTGGCTTTGTGTACCTGCTGCCTGCACTGTGACTGCTACTGAAGTAGGGTCAGAAATGGGTATAATATTTTAAAGTGGATATGGCGCTGCTTATACCAATATGTGCCTCATGGAAAATTATGTGCAAAAACTTCAAAAAAGAAAAACTTAATATGTACAATATTATTATGCAATGTCTAAAATTAATACTGTATAATAAATAATTAGTGCCTCCAGTCAAATACATTATTCATTATTTTGTGCAAATCGTATTTAAAAAGTGCTGCATATAGTAAGTTCAATTTAAAACAGATGGTGCAGCGCTAAAGTGTATGTAATAAAGTCCATAAATCAAACAATAAAACACTGTATCCAAATAGTCATCAGTGGCTTCATGCAGAAAACTCAGTGGGAATATGTGATCCCTCCACCAATGTTAAAGATGGCCTCTCACCTCAGCGCAGGGACCCTTTAATTACAGAGGGAAAAATGCACCTTCCCTTACGGGTCAATGGAGATAGTAGGCAGCGGATCCAGATCAGTCAGATAACAGCAAAAAGCTAGGGAGTCTCAGATTTCCTCTCAGACCAGAGGTGTGCACTGCCTCCCCCTTCCCCCGGGAACAAACAATGTGGACAGCGCCCCCAGAGGATGGATGGATTGCAACTAGTAGATAAATGTGGAAGGCACACTTTTTGGGGATAAAACTGTTGGCATTGTGGCAGGTTTGAACTTGGGCAGACTCTAGGAAGAGGCAGATGTAGGCTTGACTTTGGGGTACAGGGTGCAGCAGTGGTCCCTTGGATGGCACAAGTAAGATTCCAACAGGCATGGGTACGTAGAATGACTGTAGAAGTCATTGTAAAATCCATTTCTAGTACAACATTTTTCATAGAGCTGACACCTGAGATTGAGGCATTGTTACTTTGGATCCTGATACATCTATAGCCATTACAGAATGTGTGTTTCATGGATTTTCGGACAGATTGAGGACATTATTGACCTGCAGTGATTTAAATGTGCTTTGCTACTTAAAGACTTTATTTTGTATTATCAAAATTGATTTCCCTTTTGTTCTTATACTATCTGGTACTACTTATACTATCTGGTCTACTTGTGCTTTTTTTTTGTTCATTTATATATGAATGTGCACTAATGATGTAAGCAGCAGTATTCTGCTTTTTGGCAAATTATTACCATGTTATTGGTTGTGGTGCCTGGATTATGGTATTTTGTTTTTATTCTATTCTATACTGCATCGTACCTATGTTTTATCTAACATTTAGGAATGTATTATAATCATAGAGAGGTACAATGGTGCAAATTCAAATATTTCTATTAACTGAAGCTTTATAAGTGATTGGTGGGTTCTGATTGGTTGTTGGGATTTACACCATTACAGTGGATATAAAAAGTCTACACACCCCTGTGTAAAATGTCAGGTTTCCATGATGTAAAAAAAATGAGACAAAGATAAATCCTTTCAGAACTTTTTCCACCTTTAATGTGACCTATAAACTGTACAACTCAGTTGAAAAACAAACTGAAATCTTTTAGGTGGAGGGAAGTAAAAATAAAAAACTATAATAATATGGTTGCATAAGTGTGCACACCCTTAAACTAATACTTTGTTGAAGCACCTTTTGATTTTATTACAGCACTCAGTCTTTTTGGGTATGAGTCTATCAGCATGGCACATCCTGACTTGGCAATATTTGCCCACTCTTCTTTGCAAAAACACTCCAAATCTGTCAGATTGTGAGGGCATCTCCTGTGCACAGCCCTCTTCAGATCACCCCACAGATTTTCAATCAGATTCAGGTCTGGGCTCTGGCCGGGCCATTCCAAAACTTTAATCTTCTTCTGGTAAAGCCATTCCTCTGTTGATTTGGATGTATGCTTGTGCTAATTTTGATTGGAATTTGGAACTGTTCATAATTCCCTCTACCTTGACTAAGGCCAGGGCCGGCGCCACCATAAGGCAGCAAAGGCAACCGCCTTAGGGTGCCAGGCTCGGGGGAGCGATAAAATTCACCTGCGAAGACAGACCCCGCTGCATGTAATGGATTCTGCGTACAATTCACCCCCTGCATCTCCCCCATTCCCGGTGTCTTACCCTCTCTCCTCCCACACATCTCCGGCTCCTTTTTTCCAGCACTGGCTTTTAGCCTGTTTGCCAGTGCCAGGTATGCGATGGCTTCCTGCAAGGTAAGCATTCTCCCCTGCCGGGACTCGGCTCCATCCCCTGCCTGGGAAATGGGGTGGGGCGGGTGTGATGGAAGCCCTGCATGTCCTGGCTTGCCGCGATTTCCCCTCTCTCCTCTTTTCAGACTGTCGTATCTGTTATGCAGCGCCGCTCTCCAGCCAGATGAGGCCATGGATTGCATTGGAGAGCATTGTATACAGTGGGGAACATATGTGCAGGGGGGATTTGTACAGTGGAGAACATATATGCAGGGATGATTTGTACAGCGGGGAACATATATGCAGGGATGATTTGTACAGTGGGGAACATATATGCAGGGGGGATTTGTACAGTGGGAAACATATGTGCAGGGGAGGTATGCAGTGGGGAGCAGATATGCAGGGGGGTTATACAGTGGGAAACATGTATACAGTGGGAAACATATGTGCAGGGGGGTGTGTGCAGTGGGAAACATTTGTGCAGGGGAGGTGTGTACAGTGCGGAACATATGTGCAGGGGAGGTGTGCAGTGCGGAGCAGATATGCAGGGGGGGGTGTACAGTGGGAAATGGGTACAGTGGGGAACAGATATGTTGAGCGGTGCGCAGTGGGGAACAGGTATGTAGGAAGTACAGTGGGCAACTGGTTTATAGGGGGATACAGTGATGAACAGGTGTGCAGGGTGGTACAGCAACAGAGCATTTGCACAAGGGACTACAGTGATGCAAGAATTGGGGGGGATCTGAGGTGTAAAGGTGCAAGAATTGGGGTAATTTGAGGTGTGAAGGTGCAGGAATTGGGGTGAACTGAGGTGTGAAGGTGCAGGAATTGGGGGTAACCGAGGTCTAAATAATATGTTTTGTGTGTACCACTTAAAGGATAAGTTCACCTTTGTAAAAAAAAAACAATAAATGCTCATTTTTTTGCAGATAAAAAAATGTGCATTTAATATGTTTTATTAGGAGCCTGTAGAACATTGCACCCATGATCAGCAGATCATGGGTGCAATCTCCTGCTCCTGCAGACTATCGGTGTATTTGTCTGCTCGTACCAGGTACATGACAGGAAGAATCTAAGAACTAACAGCACTCAACAGTGCCATGTACCTCTTTTTTCTTAAATCATGACAGTTGATGTGGGCCTGCTATCACAACGGAGGGTCAGGGGGGTGCAAAGTTGCTGCAACAGTGACATGTTACCCCTAACCACAGACTTTTTTTTAGAAGTGGGAACAGCTTGCAGCAGTGGGGGGGGGGGGGGGGGGGTTTAACAGTAAAATGCACCTTCTCCTAATGCCGCGTACACACGAGCGGACTTTACGGAAGACTTTGCCCGGCGGACGGGATTTCGTCGGACAATTCGATCGCGTGTGGGCTCCAGCGGACTTTGTTTTCTCAAAAGTTGGACGGATTTGAAACAGGTTTTAAATCAATCCGTCAAAATCGAGTCCGGTCGAAAAGTCAGCTCGTCTGTATGCTAGTTCGATGGACAAAAAGCCACGCTAGGGCAGCTATTGGCTACTGGCTATGAACTTCCTTGTTTTAGTCCGGTCGTACATCATCACGTACGAATTGGACGGACTTTGGTGGATTGTGTGTAGGCAAGTCTGTTCATTCAGAAAGTCCGTCGTAAAGTACGTCAAAGTCCGCGGGCAAAGTCTGCCGTAAAGTCCGCGTACGCGGCATTAGTAGATAAAAATGCTTGCACTGGCCCTGACTAAGGCACCTGTTCCAGCTGAAGAAAAACGGCCCCAAAGCATGATGCTGCCACCACCATGCTTCACTGTGGGTATGGTGTACTTTTGGTGATGTGCAGTGTTGTTTTTGCGCCAAACCTATCTTTTGAAATTATGGCCAAAAAGTTCAAATTTGGTTTCATCAGACCATAACACATTTTCCAATATGCTTTTGGGAGACTTCAGATGTGCTTCTGTTTTGCCAATCTACCCCATAGCCCAGACATATGAAATATATGGGAGATTGTTGTCACAATTGAGTTATACAGTTTATAGGTCACACTTGTCATCACAGAAACTTGACATTTTAACAGGGGTGTGTAGACTTTTTATATCCACTGTAGGTCAGCCTACCTATGACCATGCTAATTGCTTTGGAGTCCCCCACAGAGAGCACCAATCTTGTAAAGGCTATAGACTTTAGGTGCAGACCCCCCCCCCCCCTCAGCCACTCTTAAATACTGATCTGAGCCTGATCTTTTTTAAAATACTGACCTGAGCCTGATCTTGGTCCTGCACTGTGCAGAACTCCCTCCTCACTACACTTTGAGAGCGTTGGGGGGCAATGGCTCCTGCTGCTGTCAAGCAAATCCAGTGACAAGGGGGTGGGGGGCAGATTCGAGCCACGCTATGTGTGTCAATAGATGTAGTGGGCTGTGACCACACTGCATGGGTCAACTGTTAATTTTTTCTAGGGGTGAGCACAACGTTTATACTGATCTGCCGATCCTCTGGAAAACCACGCTCCTTCATGGTCCAGCGGTGTACTGTTCATATCTATGGAGCGTGCTGTGGGCATGCTGATGCCAGGAACAATCCATTTTCAAGACCGCTGGAGCGTGTGGTGCCAGACCAGTCTTGTGTGGGAAGGATTGGCGGATCAGGTAAGTGTATCTCTGTCATCCTCTCCCTTAGGTTAAAACAAGCAGTTAACCCATGAAGTGGGAGCACAGCCCCATGGGAAAACATTTATTTCAGCTTTAATGTGTATCTAAAACCAAAACAAAAATGTAATATATTGCAATTTACCAGTCCTTAAGCGTGCTGGCTGCTAAGGTCTCACGTGCATGGATGGTATGGCCTGTCAGCATCAAATCACAGTATTTTTGGGTATCTGGGGGAGGTACAGCGTCTAGTGTCTGCATATTTTAACTGTCATATATTTTGACAGGCTAAAGGAAACGGGACTGGACGCTGCACCTGTACCTCCTGGGTGCCTGAAATGCTGTGATTTGACACTGATGGGCCAAACCACCTATGTGCAATGTAGCCTTACTATCTTAGGGAGACAACCTTTTTAGTGGTATATTTAAAAAAAAAAAAGAAAATAAAAAGAGATGTTTATCATCAGCATTTATGTGCACTCTAAGTTATATTAAAGTATTGACATTTTTTAGCGTTTGCAACATTACAGTAATTCTTAAACAGTTTCTATATATTATGTTATATATTATTATTGTTGCAAAGACACTTGTTGAAAACTGGATAATCTCCCATGCTTGTCTTTTTAGCACCAAATAATCAACCTAGCTTTCTTTATTGGAATTTGTTGTAGCCAATTCACATAAAAACAGTAAGCCGTCTATATGGAACCTTTAATATGGGACCAAGCAGCAGCAGTATTATCTTAGTTCAAGAAGTCTGTTAGTCCTGAACATTTTTCATTAGAATTTTAAGTAAACTTTAATAGCTGAGTTTTCAGATTAATGTGCTCCCTTGGTAGATAAAGCCATTTAATTTATAACTTTTGGAAATATCCCCGCTGTGCTTTGTAATAGGATGTATACATATTTAAGCAAGACTTGTCAGAACCCATAATAAACTATATCTGAAGGATTTTTTCAAAGACTCTCAGGGCTGAATGATCATTAAGAGTTTTATAATGAAAGTGTAGGAGTTGAAAGAAAATTAATGTCCAAATTAGTAGTAAGAAGAACCGTTTTGCTTTTTTAATTCTACCTGTAGATTGAGATATATATTCACATTTCATATACATGTATATGTGTGTGTGTGTGTGTGTATGTATGTGTGTATATATATATATATATATATATATATATATATATATATATATACCGTATATATAGTAGGGGGGACAGGCTCAGTTAGTATTGGCATTGATAAACAATGCAGGAGACAGAAACATAGGAAGAGTCATAGCAGGTTTGTCCTGTTGCATTTTATCAGCAAGGCAGTAAACAAACAGTTTCAAACATATGCTCCTACAACCTACTAAGTAAACTCAGGTCAGTTCTTTACTAGCTGGTTGCCCCCTAATGATTTCACCAAAACAAACAGGCCACCTATGTGCCTTTTTTAGTGTTCTGTCGGCAAGCAGTCCTTTCACCCAGCAGCAGGCTCCCACAGTAAATCAGAGCATCAGTAAACGGAGATTGATAACAGGGTTTGGCTGCCAGGTAACATGTGGACCTAGAAATGAAGGCTTTATCCCACCTAAAACTCTACAAAGCCTCCGGACGCTAGGACCAGCCTTATTGAGGTTCTGAAAAAACAAAAAGTTTGTTTTCTCTATATCGGTCACAAACTTTGGAGCCACTCACCATGTGTAGGGGAGAAACCTAGGTGACACCTACACAACATCCACATTCCTGCCAGCCAGTGCCGATATATATAGATAGATATAGATATACACAGTGAATATAAAAAGTGTTCAAACCCCTGTTAAAATGTCAGTTTTCTGTGATGTAAAAAAATGAGACAAAGATAAATAATTTCAGAATGTTTTCCACCTTTAATGTGACCTATAAACTGTACAACTCAATTGAAAAACAAACTGAAATCTTTTAGGGGGTTGAAGTAACATTCAAACTCATGTTACATAGGAATCGGTACACATCTGCCATCATTTAAAGTGCTCTGATTAACCCCAAATAAAGTTCAGCTGTTCTAGTAGGTCTTTCCTGACATTTTCTTAGTTGCATCCTACAGCAAAAGCCATGGTCCGCAGAGAGCTTCCAAAGCATCAGAGGGATCTCATTGTTAAAAGGTATCAGTCAGGAGAAGGATACAAAAGAATTTCCAAGGCATTAGATATACCATGCAACACAGTGTAGACAGCTGTCATCGAGTTGCGAAAATATGGCACAAAAGTGACATTACAGAGAACTGGACATCCCTCCAAAATTGATGAAAAGACGAGAAGAAAACTGGTCAGGGAGTCTGCCAAGAGGCCTGCAGCAACATTAAAGGAGCTGCAGGAAGATCTGGCAAGTACAGGCTGTGTGGTACATGTGACGACAATCTCCCGTATTCTTTATATGTCTGGGCTATGGGGTAGAGTGGCAAGACGGAAGCCTTTTCTTACAAAGAAAAACATCCAAGCCCGGCTAAATTTTCTAAAAACACATCCGAATTCTCCAAAAAGCATGTGGGAAAATGTGTTATGGTCAAGGTTAACCAAGGTTGAACTTTTTGTCCATAATTCCAAAAGATATGTTTGGTACAAAAACAACACTGCACATCACCAAAAGAACGCCATACCCACAGTGAAGCATGGTGGTGGCAGCATCATGCTTGGGGGCTGTTTTCCTTCAGATGAAACAGGGGCCTTAGTCAAGGTATAGGGAATTATGAACAGTTCCAAATACAAGTCTATATAATATAATATTGGCACAAACCCTTCAGGCTTCTGCTAGAAAGCTGAACATGAAGAGGAACTTCATCTTTCACCATGACAACGACCCAAAGCATACATCTAGATAAACAAAGGAATGGCTTCACCAAAAGAAGATTAAAGTTTTGGAATGGCCCAGCCAGAGCCCAGACCAGAATCTGATTGAAAATCTGACAGATTTGGAGTGTTTTTGCAAAGAAGAGTGGGCAAATATTGCCGAGTCAAGATGTGCCATGCTGATAGACTCATACCCAAAAAGCCTGAGTGCTGTAATAAAATCAAAAGGTGCTTCAACAAAGTTTTAGTTCGGTGTGCACACTTGTGCAACCATATTATTTTAGCTTTTTATTTTTACTTCCCTCCAAAAGATTTCAGTTTGATGTTCAAATGAGTTGTACAGTTTATAGGTCATATTAAAGGTGGAAAAAAATCTGAAATTATTTATCTTTTCTCATTTTTATACATCACAGAAACCCGACATTTTAACAGGGGTGTTTGTAGACTTAATGTCCACTGTGTGTGTGTGTGTGTGTGTGTGTGTGTGTATATATATATATATATATATATATATATATATATATATATACATAGTATCTCACAAAAGTGAGTGCATCACAAATTACGCTTTACTACAATGTAGAGTAGTGAGTGTACAGCTTGTATAACAGTGTAAATTTGCTCTCCCCTCAAAATAACTCAACACACAGCCATTAATGTCTAAACCGCTGGCAACAAGGGTGAGTACACCCCTAAGTGAAAATGTACAAATTTGGCCAAAAGTTTCAATATTTTGTGTGGCCACCATTATTTTCCAGCACTGCCTTAACCCTTTTGGGCATTGAGTTCACCAGAGCTTCACAGGTTGCCACTAGAGTGCTTTTCCACTCCTCCATGATGACATCACAGAGGTGGTGGATGTTAGTTGCGCTCCTCCACCTTCCGTTTCAGGATGCCCCACAGATGCTCAACAGAGTTTAGGTCTGGAGACATGCTTGGGCCAGTCCGTCACCTTTACCCTCAGCTTCTTTAGCAAGGCAGTGGTCGTCTTGGAGGTGTGTTTGGGGTTGTTATCATGTTGGAATACTGCCCTGCGGCCCAGTCTCCAAAGGGAGGGGATCATGCTCTGCTTCAGTATGTCACAGTACATGTTGGCATTCATGGTTCCCTCAATGAACTGTAGCTCCTCAGTGCTGGCAGCACTCATGCAGCCCCAGACCATGACGCTTCCACCACCATGCTTGACTGTAGCAAGACAAACTTGTCGTTGTACTCCTCACCTGGTTGCAGCCACACACGCTTGACACCATTTGAACCAAATAAGTTTATCTTGGTCTCATCAGACCACAGGACATGGTTCCAGTAATCCATGACCTTAGTCTGCTTATCTTCAGAAAACTGTTTGCGGCTTTCTTGTGCATCATCTTTGGAAGAGGCTTCCCTCTGGGACAATAGCCATGCAGACCAATTTGATGCAGCGTGCGGCGTATGGTCTGAGCACTGACAGGCTGACCCCCAACCCCTTCAACCTCTGCAGCAATGCTGGCAGCACTCATGCGTCTGTTCCCCAAAGACAATCTCTGGATATGGCGCTGAGCACGTGCACTCAACTTCTTTGGTCAACCATGGCGAGGCCTGTTCTGAGTGGAACCCCTGTCCTGTTAAACCACTGTATGGTTATAGCCACCCTGCTGCAGCTCAGTTTCAGGATCTTGGCAATCTTATAGCCTAGGCCATCTTTATGTAGAGCAAAAATTATTTTTTTCAGATCCTCAGAGTTCTTTGCCATGAGGTGCCATGTTGAACTTCCAGTGACCAGTATGAGAGAGTGAGAGCAATAACACCAAATTTAACACACCTGCTCCCCATTCACACCTGAGACCTTGTAACACTATGGATTCACATGACATCAGGGAGGGAAAATGGCTAATTGGGCCCAATTTGGACATTTCACTTAGGGGTGTACTCACTTTCGTTGCCAGCTTTTTAGACATTAATGGCTGTGTGTTGAGTTATTTTAAGGGGACAGCAAATTTACACTGTTATACAAGCTGTACACTCACTACTCTACATTGTAGCAAAGTGTCATTTTTTCAGTGTTGCCACATGAAAAGATATAATAAAATATTTACAAAAATGTGAGGGGTGTACTCACTTTTGTGAGATACTGTGTATGTGTATGTATATATATATATATATATATATATATATATATAATATGTTGTGTTCCAGGCCCATTTTTTCCTGTTTTGCTATATTTTTTTGTATTGTTGGCCAAGCCATAGATTGCTATCTACATTAAATGTATTTCTGTCTATTGACTTATGTGGGAGGTGAGAGAATATTCCAAAAGTGCAAAAACGAGAAGCCTGCAATCATAATCAGTTTGAGGCTCCATAATTAGCATTGTATGGTTTTTATACACCAAATATGAAGTTGCAATTTCATGCATTCTACAAACCCAGAATTTAGCCATTCTGGGAAGGATGACAACAGTTGGAATGTCAAATTCCTGGCACTATTAGTTGGAGGGATTATTCTAAACACATTGACTATTCATTGTGCTGTGTGTCATGAAATGCTGCTTGGCATGCCTGTCAGTGTCTTATTGCTTTTATTTTTCATTTTTACCCTTTAATCGAAGCTTTTCCTTTCAGGATTTATGTCATGGCTGTTCACTTTCATGAATCAGGCAGCTTATTTTTCAGTGTTTTAAACTTGCATACCACTAGGTAGAAATGCAAACATGTAATTTTTTTTAATGCATATGAATATTAACCAGTCAAGCTAGTTTGCTGAAAACACACAGTAAATTGAATTCTTGCAATTACCTGATATCAGCAGTGTTCATCTATAACTAAAGGCAAAACTTTTTCTTTTGTTTTGCATTAAGTGGAGATGGATTAGAACACCGGTCAGTTTTTATTGCTGTCTGTGCCCCTGTTATGGAGATTCAACCCTATATATCTGTTCTGTTTATCATTATCATTGAAAGTGAAAGTAAGGCTTCATGTACACAGGACATTTGAAAACTTCATCTGAATGCTGGAACTTGACAGCTAGTAACCGGCGTTTAAAAATGTCAGTTTTGCCACTTTTACATGCAACGCTTATGCACAATTTACTGCGTTCATGAGCGTTTGCGTTTAGAAGCTTTTATGACTGATAACAGATTTTACAGATCAGTAGACCTTCCCAAATGGCTACAATGCAGGAAAAAAACTATTTATCTCTCTCTCTTCTGGAAAGTCAGTTTTTGACATGGAAAATGGTCAGAAATGACTCCCCATTGAAAATGCTTATAAACGTGAATTACCGCGTTTACACGCTGTTACAAGCATTTGGCGTTTCAAATGCCTCTGAATTACCGTCCTGAATGCAAATTTTTGCTTTAGAAAAATGCTTCTAACCTCTACTGCTTTTAAACTACTATAAATGACTGCGTGTACATGTACCCATAAGATAACATTGAGAAGAGCTGATGGGCTGCTGAAAAATATGCCCAAATGCTCCTAAACATCCGTTTACCAGCTGCAGTATACATGAGGCCTAAAAGAAAATCACACATTTTGGATTTTCCCCAGAAAAGTAATAGAGGGGAAATCTTCCAATGTGGACACTAGTTTGGGTTGACCTGGGGGTCCCAAAGGGATTCCCTTTGAAGGGATTTCCTCTCGCTTCCTGTTTTGGCTATGGGACATGAAGTGAAAATAAATCTCCCCAATGGGACACAGATGGCAGAATATAAACCAACAGGAGTTTTAACCGTCCCATACTCTATCCAAAATGAAAAAAAATTGCCTACTTTAGCTGCTGGTAAATGTTTCACCTGGCAGTCCTGTAAGAACATACTTGCTCTACTAGGGTGCCAGCATTAACTCACTTCACTGGGTCTATGGATGAGCAGAATTGTTACCCTAGGACAGTGGCGAACCTTGGCAGCCCTGATGTTTTAGAACTACATTTTCCAGAAAGCTTAACTAACCTGCGGAGTGCATAAGCATCATGGGAAATGTAGTTCCAAAACATCTGAGGTGCCAAGGTTCACCATTACTGCCCTAGGACCTAGGATATTAAGTTGTTTTGGACATTTACCTTTTCAAAAATAGGGGTGAAGT
This sequence comes from Lithobates clamitans, assembly GCA_037952925.1. Taxonomy (NCBI): domain Eukaryota; kingdom Metazoa; phylum Chordata; class Amphibia; order Anura; family Ranidae; genus Lithobates; species Lithobates clamitans. Next base: position 455,464 of record JBBGZY010000282.1, read on the forward strand.
TCTTTTATTCTCAGAGAAATCTGGTAGCAAGATTAAACTCAATTTCTGGTAGTATTAGCAGTTTTATTATATCTCATTCGTTCATTGACAGACATAGCCTTCTATCTTCATAACGATAGGGTTATATCGCCTCCGCAGGAGTAGGACTAGGCAGAACAAAAAAAAACAAAACACTTGGCTACTCCCATGGGCCGTCCACAGTCAGTATATAACCCCCTCCCTGCTCTAGGTATTCAGTTTTTTTCTGCCTAGTCAAGAGTAAGAACCTGGTTCCCTGCTGGGATCTCTAGTCCTGGGAATTTTTGTTTGTTATTTTCTCTTTTTCCTTGATTTTTTTCTGGTGAGATCTACAATCAACTGCTGGGCTGGGCGACGGACTGGATACTTAGATCCAGGGGTCACCGCAGTCTGGCCAGCGTGTGCGTGCAAACCTCAGCTATGCGCTAGGTCGACAGCGACATAGCCCCACTGGACAGGATCTGGCCCTGTGAGTTAAACGTCTCACAAGGTCACATACGACCGGGTCTCAGCCTGTGTCGCAGCGTTCCTCATGGCCGACAGCCCCACACTTCGGTGGCAAGGAGGATATGTCTGGAGCATTACCCATGCACTTCGCTGGAGCAGTAAGTAAGGGGCCCCCTGCCTCTCCTTCCCTGGAGGGGTGGGGTGGTGCGGGTACTCCCTGGGGTGGTCGGTCCCTCCGGGGTTCTCCTCCATCCCTCCCCCCCACTCCTTTTCTTCCCGGGTGAGGCCCAGGCTTCTCGCCTAGGGGCTTTGTGGACACACTGTCCCCCCCTTCCACCCTTGGGTTTGCTACTGGGGGGTATCCCATGGGCCCAGGAGGTGGTTTTTGGGGCCCAGGAGGTGAGTGACCGGAAGTGACTGGGCGCTGGCCTCAGAGTGGGTGGCGGAGGCCGCCATTGTTTGGGGCCTGGGGCCACGCACTTGCGGCGGGCATCTGAAAATTTAGGCCGCGGCTCTGTGGCCCAGGTACCGGGTGTCTGGCCCCGGGGCCGGCTGCGGAGGCCACGTCGCTCCTGTAATTTAGACCGCGGCTTGCGGACTACAGGCGGATCGGTCCAGTCCCCCCGCTTGCAGCAGACACCCGAAAATTTTAGGCCGCGGCCTACCGGCCGGGTACCTCGTTAGGGGCCCCGGGGCCAGCTGCGGAGGCTGCGTTGCTCCCTTAATTTAGACCGCGGCTTGCAGCCCACAGGCGGATCAGTCCGGTCCCCCGCTCGCGGCAGACAGCCGAAAATTTAGGCCGCGGCTTTTACGGCCTACTAGGCCGCAGCTCTTGCGGCCTGCTGGGCCGTGGCTTCTGCGGCCTACTGGGCCTGGTGGCCGCCACCTGTGAGGGGTCTTAGCCGGTGCCCCCTGTGGGGGGCCATGGTCGGTGTCCCTGTGGGGGGCCACGGTCTGTGCCCTGTGGGAGACCAGGGTCTGTGCCCTGTGAGGGTGCCAAGGTTTGTGCCACCTGTGAGGGGACACGGTCTGTGCCCCCTCTGGGGGGCTTCGGTCCTTGCCCCCTTGAGGGGACCCGGGTCTGTCCCCCCTGTGAGGGGACCCAGGTCTGTGCTCACTGTGCAGGGACCCAGGCCAGTGCTCCCTGTGCGGGGAACAGGTCCATGCTCCCTGTGCGGGGCCCCGGGTCTGTGGAGGGGCTTTGGTCTGTGCTCCCTGAGCGGGGCCTTGGTCGAGGGGCACCTCTTATTCTGACAAATTTGTCCATGAGGACTGGGAGTGTCCAGAGTGTCTTGGGTGTTTCCAAGAACACTTGCTGTAAGGTACCCCTTTGGGGAGTCCCTCCCTCAGTAGTGGACTGTTCCACCAGTAGTGGAACTCCCTGTCTCTAGGCTGCTCAAGGCAACCATGGTTACAATAGAGGAATCCCCCTGTCTTTGCTGCATTGGCGGACCTGTTGGTCCAGGTGCTGCAGTTGTCCGCTATGCCGCTTGGACGCAGTTACCCTGGTTGCTGAGCTCTCGGTTTCCTCAGTGGTGCTGAGACATGTATTTTGGGCGCGTCCCTGAATGGCGGCATGTCGCTTCTTGATCTTGTCTGGTTACAAGATAGTTTTCCGGCTGTGTTCCTCCAAAGAGTTATTTTTTTGCTTCCAAGGGCGTTTGTCGCCAGACTGCTGGCTGTTCTCTGCGGGGGCCGTACAAGCCCTGTTGCTGTAGAGTGTGATGGTCCCGGTTCCTTTGCTGAGAGCGGTTTCAGGGGTTTTATTCAAACCTGTTCAGTCTACAGGATGGAGGGCATGGTACATCTAATTCTGGACCTCAAGGCCCTGGCCTGCCTTGTGGAGGTACAGCAGTTCAGGGTGGAGTCCGTCCGCACAGCGGTGGCACTCCTTCATCATGGGGATTTTCTGACTACTATCGACATCGCAAATGCTACTTACGCATTCTTTTATGTGCCTGACTCCAGCACTTCCTCCGCTTTTCCTGTGGGTGGGGAGCATTATGAGCGTGTGGTGTTGCCCCTTTGGGTCTGGCCACCGCTCCTCGGGTGTTTACGAGGTGTTGGCCCCGGATCTGGCGTGGTTACGTCAGGGGTTTGCGATCCTGGGCTGCCTGGACGATCTTCTCCGACTACTCAGAGGAGCAATGTAGTTCTTCTACAAACCTTGACTGATTTCAGTTGGAGTCTATACTATCGTAAGTCTGCTTGGCCCTACCCGATCGTTGCATTATTTGAGCCTTCAGGCTTCAGCTCTGGCCAGCGCGTTTCTTCTCCTTGACAATATTGCGGAAGTTGCATGCTGCGTTTTTTATTTACTGTCCGGCAGGTGGGCTCCTCTGGGGATCTGCATGTGGGTGTTGGGTCCCACGTTATCTATTTTTTAAGGCGATTCCATTTGCACAGTTCCATACAAGCTCCCTTCGGGAGATCCTGGCATAATTGGACAAATACCCAAGGTCTGGACAATCGGATTCGGCTGAGTCAGGAAACCAGAGTTTCCCTAGTCTGGTGGCTTCGCTCTCCGGTTCTTCGGTGGGCTAAAATCCTTTCTCCCCTTGTATTGAACAGGGTGACCACCAAAGCCAGTCTGTCCGGGTGAGGAGAGGTCCTAGGACTGAGCTCGGCTGAGGGTCGGTGGTGGAATCCGGACTATCGAGTAATATCTTGCGAACAGATTAGCTCTGGATCATGGACAGATCGACTTTGGGGGCTCCCGGTATGGATCCAGTCGGGCAAGGCAACGGCAGTGGCTTATGTCCTTCGCCAGGGCGGGCCAAATTCTTCTCGGGTGCTTAGTGCTTCTTGGGCCTTCTGTCGTCATGCGTCCGTTGTGCAAATTGGCAAGGCGACCACTGGTTGTCAGTGTACATTTTCACAAGTTCTACGAAGTGGATGGGTTGGCATCTGCGGATGGCTCTTTTGGCTGTAAGTTTTTGCAGGCTGCTGTTTAGAGGGTCTATTCCCTCTTGAAGGGGTAGCGTTCAGGTTGCGTTCCAGCTGGTCCTGTGTGAAGCTCCTGTTACCTGGTTGACTCTTGTTTTAGCCTTGGGATTTTTCGTACCACTCCTGTTGGTACTGCTTTGAGATGTCCCTATCGTTATGAAGATAGAAGGCTGTGCCTGTCAATGAACGAATGAGAAAATAGGATTTTTTACCGTAAAATCCATTTCTCTGAGTTCATTGACAGACACAGCACCCATCCCTCTATGGAGTTTTTTGATACTTCTATTACTGCTTGCTACTAAACTGAATACCTAGAGCAAGAAGGGGGTTATATACTGACTGTGGATGGCCCATGGGAGTGGCCAAGTGTTTTGTTTTTGTTCTGCCTAGTCCTACACCTGCGGAGGCGATATAACCCTATCGTTATGAAGATAGAAGGCTGTGTCTGTCAATGAAATGGATTTTACGGTACGTAAAAAAAATCCTATTTTTTTTTGCCATGATCAACAAGATATACTAAAATGCTTTTAGTGGTATATTTGAAATAACAGTTCATTGTTAGGGTTTAAATATGGGACAGTGAATTCACCTTATTTCTGCTGAAAAGGGTTAGGGGATGAATGTTTAGACAAGGGACAAAATAGTTGGTTTAATTTTTTTTTCTCTTTGCCTATAATATTGTGTAACTTAATTTCTCTTTTTTTTTTCCATTTAGAGTTTAACGAGTTGCTAGTGGAATCTTCAATTAACAAAACAGCTTTCATGTCTCAGAATGATAACAATGCTTTAAGAGCTGTATCCATAGTTGAAAGCACTGAACCGAAACACCCTGCAAAAATGGCAACAGGTAGGAAATCCATTTTACATGATGATGATGATGTAGCATTGTATTAATGTGCAGAATTTGTATCTTTGAATGATTGCATTTTGGAAAGATACATCCCTTGTAATAGGAATGGTGCGTGACAGGTCATCTTTATGGAGATCTCTCCTCTAGTCTGGAAAGATTGAGATAAAAAAAAATGAATGATTTCTTTCTTTCCAGCCAAGTTCTCAGCTTTGTTTACTTCCGCTGACCGGACGTGACATCATAAGTCGCATCCGAGATAAAGGGTTTTGGGAGCCCGTTCCCCAGCCAGGACTTACCAAGGAGAAGAAGAGCAAATGGACTATCTCGGTACAATGTAAAGAGGGATACAATTGATAATATAAACAATCATATAACATTTAGAACAAGTTTATTGATACATAATACATGACAAAAAAAATTCAGTAGTAAGTTAAAAACATATGTGACTTGGTCATGGACAGTGTTTCGACTAGTTTTGCGGATTAAGCCGCTTCATCAGGAAAGAAATCTGTAATTTAATTGACACAAGATCAGTGTCAATATAGTCAGTCATACAAAAATTTGTATATATGCATATATACAATCCAGAAAATTGTAAATTGTATGGGGGGGGGGGGGGATGTGAGGCTGCTTACCCAAGTCCTGGTGTGCACAAGGCGTCACCAGTGGGGTTTCCCGCGCCGACTGAGATGGATAAATTAAAAACTCAAAACTCAATCCGCGAGACTAGTCAAAACACTGTCCATGACCAAGTCACCTATTTTTTTTAACTTACTACTGACATTTTTTGTCATGAATTATGTATCAATAAACTTGTTCTAAATTTTATATGATTGTTTATATCCTCAATTGTATGCCTCTTTACATTGTACCGAGATTTCATTTGCTCTTCTTCTCCTTGGTAAGTCCTGGCTTGGGACCAGGCTCCCAAATCCCTTTATCTCATTAAGTCTTACATGATGGTACAACCCCTGTTTTAACACTTCTACATCCACCAAAACAACTGTGGTGGATGACCAAAGAATTCTTTCTCTGGTGAAGAAAACACCGTTCACATCAGTTGGCCAGATCAAGAACACTGGCCAGGAAGTAGGTGTATGTGTGTCAAAGTCAACAATCAAGAGAAGACTTCACCAGAGTGAATACAGAGGGTTCACCACAAGATGTAAACCATTGGTGAGCCTCAAAAACAGGAAGGCCAGATTAGAGTTTGCTAAACAACATCTAAAAAAGCCTTCACAGTTCTGGAACAACATCCTATGGACAGATGAGACCATGATCAACTTGTACCAGAGTGATGGGAAGAGAAGAGTATGGCAAAGGAAAGGTACAGCTCATGATCCAAAGCATACCACCTCATCAGTGAAGCATGGTGGTGGTAGTGTCATGGCGTGGGCATGTATCACTGCCAATGGAACTGGTTCTCTTGTATTTATTGATAGTGTGACTTCTGACAAAAGCCGCAGGATGAATTCTGAAGTGTTTCGGGCAATATTATCTGCTCATATTCAGCAAATGCTTCATAACTCATTGGACGGCGCTTCACAGTGCAGATGGACAATTACCCGAAGCATACTGCGAAAGCAATCAAAGAGTTTTTTAAGGGAAAGAAGTGGAATGTTATGCAATGGCCAATTCAATCACCAGACCTGAATCCGATTGAGCATGAGTTTCACTTGCTGAAGACAAAACTGAAGGGAAAATGCCCCAAGAACAAGCAGGAACTGAAGACAGTTTCAGTAGAGGCCTGACAGAGCATCACCAGGTATGAAACCCAGCGTCTGGTGATGTCTATGCATTCCAGACTTCAGGCTGTATTTGACTGCAAAAGATTTGCTACCAAGTATTAAAAAGTGAAAGTTTGGATGATTGTTAATCTGTCCCATTACTTTTGGTCCCTTAAAAAGTGGGAGGCACATATACAAAGTGTTGTAATTCCTACACCGTTCACCTGATTTGGATGTAAATACCCTCAAATTAAAGGTGAAAGTCTGCAGTTGAAGCACATCTTGTTCATTTCATTTCACATCCATTGTGGTGGTGTATAGAGCAAAAAAGATTAGAATTGTGTCGATGTCCCAATATTTATGGACCTAACTGTATGTTACCAGTAACTGTTGTAATCCTTGGCTCTTGGTTCATGTAACCTACATGGTCAGGTGCTAGGTTCCAGGTGGTGTGCTCAGCTGCTCCCACTTTCTGATAACATTATTATTTTCCCCTCCCAACCAGTCATCTGCACTCTCACAAAACCATTAAAAGAAGAGTTGAGTCTCAGGAGCGTGCTTCTAAAATCAGGAGATAAACAATTATGTTATTGCAGATGTGCAATCCTAGAGCCTTCACTTGTAAGTGACATTTAATTATTTATTTTATTTATTTTAAGTACCTAAATAGTGCCGTCAATTTAGGCAGCACTTTACATATATATTGTACATTCACCTCAGTCCCTGTCCTCCAGCAGCTTACAATCTAAGGTCCCTAACTCATATTCATACATACACATACTAGGGCCAATGTAGACAGGATCCAATTAACCTACCAGCATGTCTTTGGAGTACCCAGAGGAAACTCACACAGGCACAGGGAGAACATGCACACTCCAGGCACATTAAAAGGTTTATTTGTATGGACAAAGTTGGCATGTTTGAAGACAGTATTAAATGGGCCCCCAGGTGAGCAGTTCTTATAATATAACAAACATATTGTATATGTACCAGTTTTTTATAATTTTCTGTTGTTTTCTTTCTTTTGTTTCAAAATGATTTGTCGAAAGCTGATATTCCCTTTTAATTAAATACATGTCTGTTTTGTTCTAGATGACATAATTTATACATGATTTTATAACGGGACGTCAAAATCATTTACAGTTTTATAGTTGGCTTTTGGGTATATGGGATTCCAGATAAAAGAGCTTTTGAGCATACTTGAATAGTTCAAAATATAAACATGACAATGCCTTTTAGACATTGACTTGAAAGTTTTATGATGTACTTTAAATTTACAGTAGTACTATGTTTTATGTATAAAAAGAGAATGGAAAATGTTTTATGTATAGGAAGAAAATGAAAAACAGTTGTAAATTACTCTTTTGAAGATTATGTGATTGTACTGTAACCAGGTTAGATGCCACTTTTATAATTTAAAATATGAGAATAATAGGAAATCCTGTGACAGACTATGCCTGGGGTTACAGTTTTGTGTCTCTCCCATCTCCCCACCCCCTCCCCTCCCCTCCACCCCAGCCCCTCCCCTCCACCCCCCCCTCACCTTTCCCCCCTTTCTCCCTGCCCCCCTCCCCCTCTTTCCCTCCCCCCTCCCTCTCTCTCCCCATCTCTCTCCTCCTCCCTCTCTCCCCCTCCCTCTCTCCCCATCCCTCTCTCCCCCTTCCTTTCTCTCCCCCTTCCTTTCTCTCCCCCTTCCTTTCTCTCCCCCTTCCTTTCTCTCCCCCTTCCTCTCTCTCCCCCCTCCTCTCTCTCCCCCTTCCTCTCTCTCCCCCTTCCAATCTCTATCTCTCCCCTCCTCTTCCTCTCCCCCTTGCTCTCTCTATCTCTCTCTCTCCCCCTCCCCCCTTTCCCTCTCCATCTCCCCCTCTCTTCCCCCCCCCTTCCCTCTCCCTCCCCCTCTCACCCTCTCCCCCCTCTCCACCTCCACTCCTCTCTCCCGCCCCCCCCCCCCCATATATTTATATGGAAGCTGGACTGGTTGCTGTCTTCATTGATGAAATAAAAGCTTTGGCATCTGCTGTGTAGCTCTTGTCAGGTAAACTGGCAACTCTGGTAAACCTAGCCAGCGGCTTACTTTTGCACAATCAGTGGAAAACAGAAGGAAGACTCAAAACTTTCCAGCCCCGTTATTTAACTCGTTATCTGTTGTCATTTTTACTTGGTGCATTCAGAAGATGGTCATATCATTGCATAAATCTGACTTTTTTCTCTTTCACCTGTCAGCACATCCCCTTGGTTGAACAGTCAGTGTTTGTTGCATTTGATATGTCATATTTGACAAGGTTGGTTCCAAGCATAAAATAATTTGCCTTTTACAAAGCTGACAGCGTACTTACAATGTAGGACACAGTGAATCTATTCATGGGAGATTTGCCATTTCAGAGCCGCTGATAAAACAAAGTCACAGGTTATTGGCAGTAACGTATATCCATTTTTATGCTCTTTTCAAACCAATGCACAGAGCAGTGTTGCCTATATTTTCTTTGCCTTTGTTATTAGAGCAGAAAAAACACACAGTAAAACCAGGCATAGTTCTTTAAACTTCTTTTGGGATATGATGAATTAAAACATACAACTTTAATTTCAATGAAGTAACTTATGTAGCATTAGCATTGTATTTTATCCTGAGCACTAATATATAAAAGGAAGCAGTCAGTCAAAACTTGTAGTGCCTATGTTGTGGGTGGATTGTGGAATGGAGAGAGCCCCTGTCATTGCTGACTCTGTCCCATTACTCTTGTCGGGTGCATGTCTTCTCCTGGTGACACCGACCAGCTTGGACAGGAAGGGAGGAGAAAAGGACACATACAGCACTTAGAATGGTAAGGATTCAAACCTCCGCCATGTTTTATTGCTGTTTGTGCCAGAGAGGTCCTGTGTGAGTAATGTCTCCACAGTGATGGACCTAAAAACCTTAAGATGTTCTATCTACACTTTGTTGAAAACTAAGCATACATTTGGCTGGAAGGCCACATTTTTATATAATTTCTTTTACATTGATAAGCATTCAGAGTACAGTGATGCTTTCAGAAAGTAGACCACACATGTCTTATGGAGGAACGCACACACTTCTCCTCATTTTTGATCTTCACAAATGCTTTAGAATGGTATGGGCCTAATGGATTGTCATCAAAACCACTCCTTCCTGTCCTGTTGCTGTGTTTAGAATTTTAACTGGTAAAGGTTCTACTGGTTCTAAGTGCTGGTACGCACTGGCCGAATATTGCTTGGTTCAACAGAAACCAGGCAATATTGGGCCCGTGTGTACAGAAGCTGGTCTAAGAACCAGCTTTTATCGAACAATCATGCTGAAAAATCAGGGCTTGCAGTCAGTGACTGTGAACGCTGATCACCGTGTTCTGGTTGGGGAGGTAAGCTTTCTGTCAGAACACAAGCGGGGAAATTGCTGTACTAACATAGCTTGTGTTAGTTCAGCGATTTGTCAAGTTTTTTTCATTCAGCCCGCTGGGTGTGTTTACTTGACATTATGCATTGATCACTGATGCTGGGTAGTAATCAACCTTTTAAGGTTGATTACTTTAAGGCATTGTTTCCTAAACACTTTTTTCACTCTTTTAATAAATCTAGTACACACTTTGGTAATGTACTATTTGCATTTCAATTAACTAAGTAGGTAAATCCTTCCATCCAGTTTTAATTAGTATTAAGGTGGTTGTACACCTACTTTTACCTACAGGTAAGCCTATATTAGGGCTTTTATCGAACAATATCGAACCTATATTAAGGCTTACCTGTAGGTGCTGGAAATATCTCCTAAACCTCCGCGGTTTAGGTGATATTTGCAAAAAAGCCGTGCGCCGATGTCTACAGTGCATGCACACTTTAGAAAGAACAGATCGTGACGTTTCTAAAGGGGTCATGCCGTGACTGGCGGCTCCCGCACGCATGTGCGGGAGTGATGTCACGCGACTCCAGCCAGTCACAGAGCCAGAGTTTGCAGCCCCGGAAGGAAGAGTGTTGAAGATGGACGCTCGCTGCTAGTGAGGACAGCGGTGACATCACAGGCTTTGGCGATGAATTGTAGCCCATTATGCTTTACCTTTGCAGGAAAGGAAGTTTAACCCATCAGGGTTTACTTCCTCTTTAATTTTGCCATAGGTAATAATTAAAGGTGTTGTAAAGCCTGACCCTACCCATAATAGTTCCTAACTCCTTCTTCTCTACTGCTCAATCTTTGGTGAATCATTATTTGTGGCTAGGAAAAAGAGCAAGATGTGCGTTTAAAAAAATGTATAGCATCTAGGAAGGTGGGAGGAGTAGGGCATGTATTGATTAAAAATTACTACACGGCTTCGATTCTTACACAATTGAGAACATGGTTTCCCCAGTCCCCAAAAACAAGTTGGCAAGAACTAGAAGAATCCCAAATTCTGGGTATCAATTTGTATGACTTGTTATTGTCCACCCTAGGGACCACTGCTTTATCCCCTACTATGAAGATCTCACTTCAAGCCTGGGATACACTTCTAGCTATGCAAGTTTGGGACTCCACTACAATAACCCTTTCATTTCCTATCCCCAGCTTACCTGTGATCATTCCAGATCTGCATATAACGCACTGGTTAGAAAAGGAATGACAACAATAGCTGACCTTATAGTAGGCCCTACACTGAAAATGTTTAGAGCTGTGCAGATAGACTATGGCCTTGAAGACCTTGGACTTTACAGGTTTCTCCAGATTAGCCATTTTCTCCATGCAAACCCACAAACATCTACCCTTCTGCCATGGAGAATTGCTCTTTATCTCACCAAACCCTTCACTAATATTTAAGGTATACCTTTATTCTATAATATTCTGAATGATAAGATGGTATTTACTAAATCCTGTGATATCAAAGCCTGGGAACAAGAGCTAGACACCTCCTACACCTCAGAACAATGGCAAAAAGCACTCCAAACAACCTATGCGGCAACGAAAGGTGTAAATCTTTGGAAATTAACTCAAAAAAATTCTACTTCGTTGGTATTTGACACCAGTTAGAATATCCAAATTTGATACCCGATCTTCTCCACTATGTTGGAGGAAATGTGGGTCTAAAGGCACATTATATCACAAATTATGGTCATGCACAGCTATTCACACCTTTTGGACTAAGGTCTTTTAATTATAGTCACAAATTCTAGAGTTCCAAATCCCTATTTCTCCAGGTCTGGACATTTTATCTCTAGGTATAGAATGCATCCCTACATCCTCAAGAGATATAGTGATCCATGTTCTGCTAAGCTCTATGTTGTCCATAAGGAGGAGATGGAGGGACCATGTAGTGCCCACAATAAGTGAGGTCATCAAGACGACCAATACACACGCCACATACTAATTATTGTTCGCTGCTTCACAAGGTAAATGCCAAATAATGTGCTCTCGTTGGAAACCGTGGACTGACTGGTACAAACTAAGAAGTTCTGAATACATCTGATTTGCCTTCCTGTGGTTATGTCAAATAGCTTTGTGAGAATCGTGCTCTATCACAGCTTAACTCTGCTGGACTGTGTAGATGTATGATTTTATTTTTCTTTCTTTCTTAGTTCTTTTTATTTCAGTTTTCTCGATTTTGTCTACATTGCTAATGTTTTTTTTAGTTCCTTTATGTTCTTTTATATGTAAGGTCAAGTTCACATTTTAGAGCTGCTACAAAGCAACTTATATAAGAATACAACTTGATTTCTATATACCTGCTTAAAAATTGCTGATGCTTTCAGATGTTATTGTATACTGTAGCCTCCCTGGCGGTATGATTATGTCAGTTTTTTTTGCGTCTCAAAGCGGTACAATTATTTTGCATAGAAATTTGGCGTTTTATATTGTAGGCCTGTAATTCTTAGCAATAGCACACTTAAATCTGTCCACCAAGAATCTAGTAGATATCCCGGGTATGATGAAGTTTGAAACACAAAATCATAAATTATAATATAATAAATATAAATAATTATAAAAAGTAATAATAATAAAATAAATTTCCCCACGATTCACTATCGCTCAATTCTGCAAGTGTTCTAATTTACTATCGCTGTTTTATAGCTGGTCTAAATCCACTTTTGACGTAAAGGGACACTTTTTGGTTTCTATGGACAATCTCAAGTTTCCAGACAGAAAGAACAGTATATATAATATAAAACTGCATGCAGGGCATTGGACAAGGCACTGGGGACAAAAGGGATCTGAAATAATTTCATAGAGTAATGTAATCTGTAAGATTACAGTGTACTGTATGTATTATGATTTTTCACTTTTTTGAGTTTGCCGCCGGGCTCTGCCTCCGTGCGTCACGAAGCTCGCAGGGAACGGAGCCTGGCACAGAGAGGCATCGGGCGGAGGACAGAGCCCACGGACACAGCGGGGGGACATCGCAGGATCCTGGGGACAAGGTAAGTATACCGCACCAGGATCCTGCAATGCAATCCTGAATGTGGCTCGGGGTTACCGCTAATGGTACTGAAATTTAATCCCGAGCCACACTCGGGATAACCGCCAGGGAGGTTAATAAAAAATTACTGAAATTAAAGGTGTTGTAAAGCCTAAACATTTTTTACCTTAATGCATTACTTGCATTAAGGTAAAAAATGTTTAGGTGTCAGCATTCCTCCTCAGCTCCCTTTTTCTTACCTGAGACCTCACTCAATCCAGTGCCATGCACATCTGCAGCTCTTCTCTCCCCTCACTTCTGGGTCTCGCTGGCTTTGCTGTGGCACCGGGAGCCATTGGCCAAAGCCAGTGACGAGGGAGCGGTTCGGGGACAGTGTCTGTGTCAATCGAGCACCCATGAGTGCCCCCAAAGGAACCAGCTTCCCATGGGGGCAGTGGATGAGGGGGGGCGGCAGGAGTGCCTGGGGGGGACCTGAAAAGAGGTGGTTTGCGGGCGTTTTCATTGCACAGAGCAGGTAAGTATAGACATGTTTGTTATTTAAAAAAAAAATAATTTTACAATCACTTTAAATAAAGCCAAAACTTTTTCATTTTGGATAGAGTAGGTTTATCGTATACAGTCATATGACATTGCATGTGCAATACCATCTACCCAAAATGCAGATACAACAAAACAAAAACTCTTGCGCATAAATGTGTAGGCCCAACAGTTCAAAGTTCAGAGTGGACGGTAGATTTCAGCCTTGCAGCCCTCAAGGATAGATATATCCTAGCAATCAGACAAAAAACAGAAAAGAGAGAGGGCGCACCGGCCTTGTGCATTAACCTTAAAAAAAGTTTATTATAAAAGAACACGTAAAAACTACTACTCACAAGGGTGGATGAAAATCATGCTTGGATAATTAATGATAGGCTAGTGGTGATCAGTCCACTGGTGGCAGTCTCCAGATCCTATGGAGAAGACGTGCGGACTGCTGCTGGCTGACGCGTTTCGAAGTTAGCACCTTCTTCAGAGCCTAGGTTGACGCGTTTCGAAGGTAGCACCTTCTTCAGAGCCTAGGCTCTGAAGAAGAAGGTGCTACCTTCGAAACGCGTCAGCCAGCAGCAGTCTGCACGTCTTCTCCATAGGATCTGGAGACTGCCACCAGTGGACTGATCACCACTAGCCTATCATTAATTATCCAAGCGTGATTTTCATCTACCCTTGTGAGTAGTAGTCTTTACGTGTTCTTTTATAATAAACTTTTTTAAGGTTAATGCACAAGGCCGGTGCGCCCTCTCTCTTTTCTGTTTTTTACCCAAAATGCAGATCGTAGGTCTCCTAACCGCAGTAACCCCCCCCAGTTTTGCCAAGTCCATGCATAATAATAGAATTAGAATTGTCCTGTTACTGTGTTTAGAATTAAACTCTTAAAGCTTGACACACCGATTCTAAGTGCTGGTACATACGAGCCAAATATCGCCCGGTTCAACAGAAACTGACCAATATTCGGCCTGTGTTATTAAATTAATTTAAAATTATTACATTTAGAATTACGCTCATTTTATTGTGCTGAACTAACTTTATTTACTCAAACGGGAGTATTGCCGTTTGATTTCAAACGGCCATTCTATTTAAAAGCCATTCTAAACCAGTGCACTGATTTGGATGTTTGCCTAGAGACTGTCATTTTTATATTCACTAAAACTCTCTGACTTGTTTGCAGCAGCTGATGCTCTGGGAAGTATAGCTATCGATGCAACACACCTCACCATGTCAGTCACAGACCCGACAGCCTGGGCCACTGCTATGAATAATCTTGGGATGGTCCCTGTAGGACTGGCTGGCCAGCAATTGGTTTCAGGTAAGAATTCCTACTAGAGCTAAGATTTTGCTAATGTGAATGAAACAAGAGTGCATCAAGCTCCACATAATGACATTTTATTTATTTATATTCATCCTGCTTGGATACCGTGTGATAATAAACGCTACCATCTGTAAAATAGTCCAGTAAGTCAGCTACAATTCTTTAGGGCACAGTGTTCTGAGAAATAAGCTGTATCCCCAGACTTGTAGAAAGGGGAGATGCTCAGCTGCTGAGAATGGAGGATATGGGGAAGGTGATTATCCTTTTATACTAGACTTTCTATGTATGCTGGCAGAAGAAAAACACAGGCATTGGCTGAAACCTCCTGCCAGGAGCTGGAGCATTGAGCTCTGTAAGCTGGCGCCGAAAGTGCATACAGATAACAAGGGATTAAAATAAACCCAAGCTTTGCAGAGAAGCCTGCGCTATATTCTTAATTAACAACTATTTTGAGCCTCTGTAGATGTATTTTAATTATTTTATTCTATTTTGTTTCTATGTGTTGTGAAATTAGCAGAGTTATTGTTTTTGAAATTGAACATTCTGTGAAATAAAGCAAGAGGATTCTATTTCACACTATATATTCATTAGGTGGCTGCTTACGGCGACCTACAAATTAAGTTCAGTCTCTGGGGAAGAAATATACTATGGTAATTCTAAATAAACAATATCCACATATTTATATATATATATATTTATTTATGTCCCAAGTCAGGTACGAGACGCAGGTAGCACGATGCAGTATTTGTATTCTAAAATAAATTTGGGAATATTAATAACAGCTTTCCATTAATATTTAAAGCAGGCCGCTGACCTTATTTACACACATAATTTGATCCTGTCTGGAAAATGTATAAGGTCATGCTTGGTGTTTTTTTTTTTTTTTTTGTACAATTTTCTGCACTGTACATCTAATAATCTCAGAATTGAACAGTAGATGATTTAGTAATAAAACAAAAGTAGGAGACTTTATGTACAGACAGCGGGACAGATAGACTCCTTTGTTGGAAAGCACTCAGCACACATCTCATTGAATGAAATTCCCAGAGAATATGCAGAGAATCACATGGCCTACAACCAGATATAAATGTAGCCTACAATGAATCCTACCAGAGTTTTGGACAACATGATTCTATTTGTCAAACAGTTATGGCATAGGTTGTGATGCTGGCACACAGTTTTCGTGCGGGTTAGCTGCGCTTTCCCATAGACTTCTATTCTGTCTCGTAGTTTTGGTGTGCTTTCAAATAGCACACCAAACCCCTGCATGCCAAAGCACAGTGAGAGCGCATGGGAGTATTGTGAAACCGCCCTTAGGCCTGATTCACACTTATGCAGGTTGCAGTTTGCATATTCCAGGTGCATTTTGTGTTTTTCAATACATTCTTTTGATCGATTGAAGTCTAGGGAACCAAAAACCAGAAAAAAGTCCCTGGCCCTTTCCATAAAATGCACAGATGTGAACAAGACCCATAGGAAACCATGATAAATGGACTGTAGTATGTTTCTGCAAAACTGAAATTGCACTAAAAAATCCATAGGTGTGAACCAGGCCTAAAGGTGTTTGCAGTCATGGCCTAGTGCATGACTAAACCATTATACTAAGCAGGTGCTAATTAGATCAACATGATAGCATTTAGGGTAAACCAAATAATAACTCATTGTACTGCTGCTTCTGAGCAACACCAGTATCAAAACCATGGTTTGTTAACATATTGTAGAGTTGGTTTCAGGCTCTGCAATATGAATCTTTCTTCTTCTATTAGCTGGAAATAATTCCTTCTCCGCTAGAGGAGAGCGTGCACTGTTCACATACGCTGTTTGAAGAGCCTGGATCATCCGTTACTGAGCTCAGCTTGAGCAGGAAGTGCAAACTGTGTATGCACTTAGTTTGAATGGCTTAGAGCGGCTACTAACAGGCAGAATATCATAATGCTCAGCTCGTCCTTTAAACATCAGAATGATGGGGGATAGGGGGCCATGTTTTTTTTTTGGAAAAGCCCCCTCCAACAGCTGCATTTGTAATAGGAGGATGCACACAGTTTAAAACAGGAAATATATATCTCTTATATGTACTATTCAGAGAATATGAAATTGCATAGGGGGATTTTTGGAAAACTGATCCCATTACCACTCCCATTTGCTGTAAGTAGAGGTCCCGGCCAAAAGAAAAGAAGTTGTGGGTCAAGATAAACTGTGTCCGTGGAGTAATTTACTTAGCAGGCTGGTCCACTTTCTAAAGATACTGCAGACAGGCTGCAGTGCCATCATCTTTGGTAATGCTGGTACTGTAGGTAGGGATTCCACATCTATAGTGGGTAGGATGGTTCCTTTAGGCCCCTTTCACACTGGGGCGGTTTGCAGGCGCTATTGCACTAAAAATAGCGCCTGCAAACCGACCTGGAACTGCCGCTGGGCTTTCAGGGCTTTCACACTGGAGCGATGCACTGGCAGGAGGGAAAAAAAACTCCTGCAAACAGCATCTTTGGAGCGTACACCGCTCCTAAACTGCCCCTGCCCATTGAAATCAATGGGGCAGCGTGGCTATACCCCCGGCATAGCGCGCGCTTTGCGGTCGGTTTTAACCCTTTTTCGGCCGCTAGCGGAGGTTAAAACTGCCCTTACCACCGACGCCCCCACCGCCCTAGTGTGAAAGGGGCCTTAAGTACAGTGGAAATGGCAGGAAATTCGTTTTAGGGGAATTGTGCTGTGATTGCAGCTTGATGTTCCATGGACCAAATAGTTTTATATTTTTCACCAAACCTGGGATCGAGCACGACTGCTGTGATGTGTTCATGTTTACCAGCTTGTTAAAAGACATCACTACCTCCTTGCTGGTGTAGCGATCAGAGCGTTTCCTGTGGATGTGTGCTGACGGCTTATCCAGGGATACACGCCTGTTCACCTGTATTTCATGTGGATTTTTCCAGCCAAACATGGATTTTTCATATTATTGTTTTTATTATTAGTCTCCTTTTTTGTCTACATAGTGAACCTTTCTATACATAAAGTCACCCAAAATGTAAATCTCCCCTGATGAAGTAAAATATATACCAATCAATTCTGAAACATGTTGGGATACATGCTAGAAATCTTCATGGGCTGACCACAGTTTGACTCTGGCAGTACCTGGATATATTCACCTTTGGGTTTGACATATACATGTATAACTTGGTTCATTGGTATACCTTGTATATTTTATTTTTTTCACTTTTATTGATTTTCAAAAAACAGACAACAAACAAAAATGAATACTTTCAGCAATTAAAGAAACTATATACATAGAAAACAAAACACACCAAAAAAACAACCCACATACATACATACATACATACATACATTGGTCATACCTGGTTCCTGTGCCAGTTTAATTTTAAAGAAAGGTGTTATCCCATGTTACATATGTACACCTAGAGTTTTCACATAATCATGAGTCCTTGCCCAATAACTAATGGAGAGATTGCCAAGAGTCATATTCCTCTAGGAGGCTATTGAGGCTGTAGAGGGGTCCGTGAGCCATTTGGACCAAACCTTTTTGACAAAGTCAGCGATGGGGGGGGGGGGGGTTTCTTCCAGCTATAGCTTTACGAGCATAGAACAAAAACAGCCCCATACCTTGTATATTTTAACATTATTGTCTATGGCTATGTTATCATATGTGTACTCAATAAAAGTGGCACTGCGTTGCCTTTTACCTATTTTTCTACTCAAATTTTCTGACTAAAAAGTCCTAGGGGGCTGCCCCTATTGTACTTGATGCATACCTTTTTTATCTGTATTTAGGATGTTGGCAGTTTTACACATTCAATTCCCATAAAAAAAATTCTCAATGTTTTTAGTGAGCGTTCTAAAACCCATATAGATTATGGGTCTGCCTGAGTTTCTCTGTTGATGGATTTTGGGGAGCATGTAAAAACAAGTCACTTTTGGTTCCTCAGGTATTGGGGTCAAATTCCTGATGATGGGCCTTTCATGTGTGAGTTTTTTTTTCATGGGTTGTGTAATTTGGTGTAGCGTTTGCTAGCTTACCTGTGTGTTCTGCTCTGTATAGACACTGGTGTCCATTATGACTATGGCATCGCTTTGCAGCCTGTATGATAATCTTGTTCTATTTCAAGAAAACGAAGGTTGTTTGTTCCTGTGCAGTTCTAGGGTTCCAGGTGAATTCCTGTTCTAGGTTTTAATTTGGCTGTGTTGTGGTTCATCTGGTCATGAACTCCTCCATGTCACCACATAGTTTTTTTGTTTTCTGTAGATTTTGCTGGGCAGAATGTTAATCCTTTTGAAAGTATAGCAATTTCTGTTTCTGAAGGTTTGTATGAGGAGAGGTTGACAACATTTTGGCTGTTTCCATGTGTCTGAGTTGAGGCATCCAGATTTGAGTCTTTCAAGATTTTTTCTTTTCCTGTTGTTAAAGTGTATTTATTGTAAGGCCTCATGTACACTGGTGCTGGTAAACAGACGTTTAGGAGCAGTTGGGCATTTTTTTTAAACTGCTCCTGAACGCTTCTCCTCTACGTTATCTTATCAGTACATGTGCACAGGGTCGTTTATAGTCGTTTCTAGGCAGTTGAGTTTAGAGGCCTTTTTTGGAAAGCAAAAAAATGAGTTCAGATGCTGAGTTTAGAGGCATTTCAATCGCCAAATGCTTCTAAACGTGTAACTCGCAGTAACTCGCATTTAGCGAGCGCATTTAGCTGCGTTTCGTTTACAGGCGGTTTTCATTTTTGGACGTTTTAAACATGGGTTACAATCTGTCAAGTTAAATCATTCAGGAGAGGTTGCAGAAACTTCATGTGTACATTAAGCCTAAAAGTTAAATCATATATTCATTACCACATTGCATTTCATATACTTCTAGCCTACGCCTATTCTAAACAATCTGGAAGTTTATAAACTTTACGTTGTGAAGAATCCCACACGTTTACTTCCTTGAATTCTGTGACACATAGTCACTTTGAATAAATAAAAATGAATTTCTTTTGTACTTAGTGTGAAAATGTGTGTTCAGAGCTGCATCCACCATAAATCAGAATACTAGCTGTCATAACCAATAAACACACATAATAAGTGTGCATCAACACAAAAAACCAAAATCCAGAGTACAATATAAGTGGAAAAAACATATCAAAGTGCGATGAAGTGAAAATCTTTAGCATGCTTGAAAAAAAAACTAAGAGATTTCAAATGAAATAGACCATTCAGCCATTCACCAATCAAGTGAATATATCTTTGAGATCAAGAGATGACCAAACACCTTGTGCTCACCACCACAGGTAATAATGCCCTCCAGATAAAACTGATCCCTATGACAGAGATCAAGTAAACGTGGTAACAAACCTCCAGATATCCCACACAGTTCTCGGCAAACCACCAACTTTAAACCTCAGTCACTCCATAGGTCAGCATGTCAGGTCGTAAAGCACCCACACTCATAGAAAGGGACAGAGGTCGCACATAGTGTGAAACCGCTATGTAAATTTTTATTAAAAATGTACAGGTATTTACAGGAGTAGATTAAAAAGCAGCATGTAAGAAGCGCATCACCATCACTCAGGGGGCTTGATGACATCACCAGTCAAGCACCGCCCAGCATGTTTTACCATCAAACAGCATTGTCATGGGAACAGGAGCACATATTCACTATGCCTTAACAATATGCGTCGCTGTGCCACACATCTTACAGAGCCTGTCTTCTGAACTACAGGGGTGCTGAGATGAGTTTCAGGAGGCAGAGTCAGTTTCAGGGAGCATACAACATCATCATTGATTGCAAGCATGGTGCCATGGGGTATGTAGTCCTTAGAATTTGAAAGTAAATTAAATTAATGAGTAGAGGAGAAGCTGCAAAGCATGCTGGGAATCCAGCAAGTAGTGGAACGTGATGATCAGCCTCCCCGGACGTGTGCGAACTGGCTTGGTTGAGAAACCCGCATCCAATTTGCATATGTGTGAATCAGCCTTAGGCTGTGGCAGTGTTTCAGAGCTCCTGGAACATAGATGTATTGCAAATCTACTGTTGTATGTGTGTAGAGTGGGTGCTAAATTTTGAGCCCTTGTGGGATTAGATGTTTCATTTGGCATGTGGTCAAGAAGATGTCACTGTCCAGTTAACTTAGTTTCTTCAGATGGTTTTTTAGTTACTGACGATATAGTTCACACTTTTTTGCTTTGTGAGAACAGAGCCTCAAGATTTTGGCTTTGGCTAATATTTAAAGTATAATTAAAGGTGAAACTTTTTTTTTTTAGTTTTGGATAGAGTGAAGAGGGATTAAGACCCATGTCAGGTTTATTAATGCTGTCTGTATCCCCCTTAGGGAGAACCGTCCTCTCTATTTGTTTTGTTTATCGTTCTCATTGAAAGCGTAGAAAAAACCCAAATTTTGGGTTGAACAGTAAAAGAGGGGAAATCTTTCAAAGGGGACACCAGTTCTAGTTACCTTGGTGACAACCAGGGATTCCCTCATTTTGGAAGGATTTTTCTCTCACTTCCTGCTTTGACTGGGAACAGGAAGTGAAGGGAAATTGCAAAAACTGACAGGGCATATAATATTTATACTTTAACGCTTTACTGTTATGCTGTACATTTCTGCATTGTTTTTTCTTTTATATGAGTAGAGGTTAAAAAGTTTGCATTTGGAGAGTAAAGCTGGCCATACACTAGTAAATTGTTGAACGAATGTTCGTATAAACACTTGTATGAAAATTCTCATTACGTTTGATGACTTGATGAATATCGTTCAAAAGCACTTCAGATTTAACATTCAGTTTTGGAATGAATGTAATTTCCCAAACTAAAGCCACAGACGCTGTTAGAAATGTATTTGGTCAAAAAAAAAAAATTCCCATCTTGCTCCTTTGTATTTTCTCATCACTATGGTCAAAAACAAAAGTCAATTTGACCTCAAATAATTCAAAAATCAAATAAACCATTTTTCAAACAATTCCACTAGTGTATGGCCAGCTTATGAGAGAACAATGGCCAACGATTTTTTGGTCATACTTCTCTTCTTGGTCACAGGAATGCACTTACTTTTGCTCTCCTGTGACCCAGAGCCAGCTTATAGCTATTGCCCACAATCAGCTGACACCACAAAGCTGTTCCACGCTCTGAAAGGATCCCAACCATATTGTCGGGATCCACCCAGCTGCTTCATCTTATACTAATGCCGCGTACACACGGTCGGACTTTTCGTCTACAAAAGTCCAACGGACGCTGACGGACTAAAGCTGGCTGGTAATCCGATCGTGTGTGGGCTTCTTCGGACTTTCAACGTACTTTTTTAGCCTCAAATCCGACGTACTTTAGATTTGAAACATGCTTCAAATCTTTACGTCGTAACTACGACGGACCCCGAAGTCCGCTCGTCTGTATGCTAGTCCTACGGACAAAAAAATGACGCATGCTCATAAGCAAAAACTAAACGGAAGCACTCGGTCTAGTAAAACTAGTGTTCGTATTATAGGTAGCACATTCATCACGCTGCAAAATCTGTGATCGTTGAATGCAGCGCATTTTATTTCTTCTTTACGAATGCTCTAAAGAACGAAGGTGTTTTGCTGTTCATAATCAGAGTTCTCCCAAACTGATTTCTGAATTCTTTTTCTCTTTGATCTCATGAATGATATAGTATGCTTTTTATAAACAATGTTTCCATACTAATAATACTTTTTCCCTTATTTTTTTTTTTTTTTTTTTAGGTTTGTAAAGTTACCACAAAGAACCCATTATTCTTTTTTTTTTTTTCTAGTGATTATTTTTTAGTTTTTAGATAAAGTTAACCCAAAGCACCGTTTTTGTTTATGTATATTTTTTTATTTTCAAGACTTACCACTTGAACATTATTAACATTAGTAATGTATTTTTGGTGTGTTTTTTTAAAACTCAATGAGATTGTTGTCCCTTGTTAATTTAACATTGTGTGTAAAATCAATGATTTAAAAGAAAACACATAAAGTCTTTTGCTAAACTCAAAAAAGATCCATTTATTCATGGTCAAAATAAAATAAAGAGGAAGTCAACGCTGGAAAAAGTCGGTGTACAAGAAAATTGGGATCTTGAGGAGTCCATATAAGAGGGAGCACAATCTGGTCCAAGAATCCCAGAGATCAACAGCACCAGCAGATGATCTAGATGTCCCCAGACTGTGGTCCTACAACAGCCTGCGTCTTCTGTCAGACCAGACTGAACCCAGGTCATCACTTTCTTCTCTTCCCTGCAGCCTTTCCTCCACGCTGCCCTGCAGCCTTCCCTGCAGCCTTCCCTGCAGCCTTCCCTGTAGCCTTCCCTGTAGCCTTCTTTTGAGGCTGTGGCTCTGGTGTTTCAGTTGTGGCAGGAGGAGGAGGAGGAGGAGGAGGAGGAGGGGGGGGGGCTGCCTCATGTAGTTGGGTGTTTTTGGTTAGCGTGCCCTGCAGCCCCTTATGGATTGTTTCCCCAAATAGGCGCTCACAAATGAGGCGCTGCTCCCAATCCATCTGAAGAAGCCTGCTGGCTAAGTAGCAGCCATAGGCTTCTTCCGCTTCGGGGGGGCTTGTTAAAAAACGGGTGGCCTGTTGCATGAGGCGCAGGGATGCGTCCTGTGTGACCATCCCCTTCCTGGCCCTTTTTTTGGGAAGGTGGAGGGGAGGCACTTGGGATTGGGTGAGGCTCCTACTGGGCCCAGCCACCTCACTTGGCCCAGCCACCTCACTTGGCCCAGCCACCTCACTTGGCCCAGCCACCTCACTGGGAGCAGCCACCTCCTGCCTGACACTGGGCCCAGCCTCCTCCAGGATGATGGTGAATCCGGCCTCCTCCAGGCTGTCCATGGGCCCGGTCTCCTCCTGCCTGCCACTTTCCCCACATTCCTCCTGGATGGACTCATCCTGTGTATAAAAAAAGGACAATAGTTTTAGTTTCTTTTTTTGGGTTCATCAATGACACACAGTTTGCTTCTCATGACTAGCAAATTCAATGTGAATACATCTCTTTAATAAAAGAGTCTAATCAGACACCCTAATTATTTCAAGCAGGTGCCAAACATATTTAGTCACTACTATCATTTGATATGTATACACAATTTGGAGTGCTAAATTATTTGAGACAATTATAACATCCAGTTAACATCATTAATATTAGTACAGTAAATATTTGTTAAAATAATTTACCTGACTCCAGATGGTCATATCCGGTTCATCCAGGATGGAAGACCCAGCTTGCTCCTCATCAGCCTCTGCTGGGGTGGAGGGAAGGGTGGAGGGAAGGGTGGAGGGAAGGGTTGAAAGTGATGCCCTGGCTTCATTCTGGTCATCAAGAAAACGGAGTTGATTGTAGTACCACAGCCTGGGTACATAAACATCATCTGCTGATGCTCCTGATCTCCTTGATTCCTGGATCTTCCTATGCTCCCTTTTATACATGTTCCTCAAGACCCCAATTTTCTTGAGCACTGTCTCCATTGTTGCTCCCGGGATGGTCTCCTGGACAAAGGACAGAAGTCTCTCCAGCGTTGACTTCCTCACATGCTTGGCATAATACTGAGGGTGTTTCACCTCCCACAAATTCCTCATCTCTCGATACTTTGAAATAAAAGAAGTAAGGAACTCTGGATCCTTCAATAGGGGATTCATTATATCTGGAAAAGAGAAAGTCACAAGACCAAAAACACTTATTATATGTTTCTGCTAACCCCTCATCATCTTCTCCCTATGTAGGCCTCATCAATCTATCAAGCCATATAGGCCGCTTGCTACAAAGTCATGACCATAAACCCCCCCCAAAAAAAATATATATATCTCAAATTACCTTCGTTTTGGAACGTCCTGGTCCACTATCACCTACGCACAGAACGTACGTACGACACGCGCGAAAGGCCCTCCTTTATACACTACGCATGTGTGAAACTCCGCCTGCGTCGCCCGCCCCTGACGTTCGAAATTAACTCATGTTCTCCGCCCCCTAATTTGACGCACAGAACGTACGTACGACACGCGCGAAAGGCCCTCCTTTATACACTACGCATGTGTGAAACTCCGCCTGCGTCGCCCGCCCCTGACGTTCGAAATTAACTCATGTTCTCCGCCCCCTAATTTGACGCACAGAACGTACGTACGACACGCGCGAAAGGCCCTCCTTTATACGCTACGCATGTGTGAAACTCCGCCTGCGTCGCCCGCCCCTGACGTTCGAAATTAACTCATGTTCTCCGCCCCTTTTTTGTTACGGCGCGTAGTGGAGTTAAAGAATGGCGGAGACACCTGAAATGTTGACGACCTCAGGTAGTGGAGACAGCCCGGAGGCTGGAACGTCTGGAACGTCAACGAAATCTATGAGGCCTAGATTTAAGGCCTCTAATATGAGTTTCAAAGAGATGGTGGAGATGGTGGCCATTCTTCACAAAGACGACTATGATGGCAATTATGGGCCGTACGCACGGCCAAATTTGCGCAAGGCCAAAATAATGGCGAAGGTCGTGGAGACTTTGCAGGCATCATTTGGGGTCCAGCGCTCCAAAGATCAATTGCGCAAAAGATGGTCTGACCTGAAACTCAGGGAGCCGGATCAATACCGACGTATCCGGAAAGTTCTTAAAAAAAGTAAGTACTTGTCGTGTTTTTCTCTTGTGTTTATTACCTTGTATACTGCTCCATGTGCTTTTCCTTCCTATACGATTTTTGTTCATCGTTTTAAACGATCTTTTAATAAACCTCGTTACATATCCATATCTATCTATCTATCTATATATAAATATATATATAAATATATATATATATATATAAAAAAAAATATATATATATATATATATATATATATAAAAATATATATATATATATATAAAAAAAAATATATATATATATATATATATATATATATAAAAATATATATATATATATATATATATATATATATATATATATATATATATATATATATATATATATATATATATATATATAAATATATATATATATATATATATATAAATATATATATATATATATATATATATATATATATAAATATATATATATATATATATATATATAAATATATATATAAATATATATAGATAGATATAAATATATAAATATATATATAAATATATATATAAATATATATAGATAGATATATATATATATATAGATATATAGATATATAGATATATATATATAGATCTATATATATATATATATATATATAGATAGATATATATATATATATATATATATATATAGATAGATATATAGATATATATATCTATATATATATATCTATATATAAATATATATATAGATCTATATATCTATATATATATATCTATATCTATATATATATATCTATTTGAAGTTCTCTTAATTTTTTGGATTTACATTTAGTTAGATATTTAGAGATTTTGTTCCAGATATAGAGAGAGATCAAAAGATTATTAACTATATTTTGAGATATTGATATCTATCTATCCGGTATGTCTTTATAATTTTAAATATTGAACTAAAATAGGAACTCTACACAAACCACTTCACTACAAATGTGGGAAAATTATTATGTCCTAAAATATCTGTGTGCTAATTAGATTACTAATTTTTTGTTTCACATAGGGGAAAAATCACTCAGCCAACCACAAGAACACAGTCCACCCCAAGCAAAACAGGATTGGGCAATCAGCCCAAGTCCCATTGAGGATGTGGAGGAAGGAGAGGTGGGCGACATGGGCACCCCACCAGGTGAGTGTCTGACACACCAGCTTACGTTAATCTATGCATGGCTGCCTTTTGTTTAATTGAATTTGGCTACTCTATTTTAGGGGATCTGGTTGTGCTTCATTCAAGCAACAGTGACACCCCCGAGGATGTGGAGGAATTAGGCTACATGGCCACCCCACCAGGTCAGTGTCTGAGACAACAGCTTTATTTCTGGTAAGGTAAACTATGTATGTGTGCATATTTCTAAAGACATTTTTTGGTTTCATTCCACTTTAGGAACAACAAGAAGTGACTATTTCACCTCTGAAAGTGCCCAACGTCTAATTGGTCAAATAATGGCCTGGAATCAAGACATGGATCAAATGCGTAATCGGCTGGATCGTATGCAGCAGGAAATGAAGGACATGATTGATGTTTTGGGTCGAATCTAAATGCCCTTTTTTAAACCCCAAAACATCAATCATGTCCTTCATTTCCTGTTTTGCTGACCCCATTCTGGGCCTTCTCTTTCTTTTTTTGGCATAACATAAATGGCTGTTTAACCTAATGTCAAAAAGGAGGGCTGTCAAAAATCCACAAAAAAATAAAAATTGATTTTCTAAAAAACACCAAAAAAAAAAAAAAAAAAATTGATTTTAAAAAACACAAAAAAAAAAAAAAAATTGATTTTAAAAAACCAAAAAAAAAAAAAAAAATTGATTTTAAAAAACCAAAAAAATAAAAAATAATTAATGTTAAAAAACCAAAAAAAGTAAAAAAATTGATTTTAAAAAACCAAAAAAAAAAAAAAAAAATTGATTTTAAAAAACCAAAAAAAAAAAAAAAAATTGATTTTAAAACACGAAAAAATCAAAAAAATAATTAATGTTAAAAAACCAAAAAAAGTAAAAAAATTGATTTTAAAAAACCAAAAAAATAAAAAATAATTAATGTTAAAAAACCAAAAAAAGTAAAAAAATTGATTTTAAAAAACCAAAAAAATAAAAAATAATTAATGTTAAAAAACCAAAAAAAGTAAAAAAATTGATTTTAAAAAACCAAAAAAATAAAAAATAATTAATGTTAAAAAACCAAAAAAAGTAAAAAAATTGATTTTAAAAAACCAAAAAAAAAAAAAAAAACTTGCTTTTAAAAAAAAACAAAACTTGATTTTCCAAAAAAAAAGCCTGTTTTCGAAAATCCAAAAGCCAAAAATATTTTTTTGTGGATTAGGTAGAAATATTTAAATATAATTATATTTTGCTACATCATTAAGATACCATTATATTTTTGTCTATGAACATTTTATACTAAATGCAGAACTGAATGCATAACAACCATTAATAAAAACATCTCCTTTTATAGGATTTTAACAAATGTGTGGTTTGTTATTTCAAGGCTCAGTATCAGTTTGGTTATAATTGTCAAAAAGTTGTTTACAGTGGCAATGGAGCTTATTTAGACATTTTTAAAATTCAAATACAGTTGGCACTACAACTGCTCGACCATAACCTAGGAGACAGCCCAAAAGAAAGGCAAGCAATAAATATAATGGCAGATTTCAGCAATATTTTTTTTATTGTCAAAAAATTATATATCCTGGCCCATTGCAATGGCCCCCCTACCCATAAAATAATCAACATATTGCTGTCTAACCTGACGGGAACTTTGGGGGGCCAAGCCAGTACGGACAGTATCCAGGCCTGTAAGGTTGGCTTCTATTTGTCCGGCCTCAGGCCCAACTGTGCCTATATAATTGGCAGAATGCTTATTTAAAAAGTTGTGCAGAATGCAGCATGATAAAATTATAAAATTAAGTTTGTATTCCGCCAAATTAATGGCTGTTTGAAACAGGCGGAACCGGCTGGCCAGAATTCCAAACGCATTCTCAACCACTCTTCTAGCTCTGGCCAGCCGGTAATTAAAAACCCTCCTCTCCGGGGTGAGGGTTCTTTGGGGGAATGGCCTCATGAGGTGCTTGCTCAGAGCGAAGGCTTCATCGGCAATGAAGACAAAGGGGAGTCCTTCCACGTTATCCTCATCAGGTGGCAATCCCAGGCCACCACTCAGGAGACGCTGGCAGAACTCCGTCTGGGCAAATACTCCTCCATCCGACATCCGGCCATTCTTCCCCACGTCCACATATAAAAAATCATAGTGTGCCGACACCACCGCCATTAAAACAATACTGTGGAACCCCTTATAATTAAAATAATATGACCCCGAATGGGGTGGTGGCACAATGTGGACATGTTTCCCATCTATAGCCCCTCCACAATTGGGAAAGTCCCAACGGCTGGCAAAATGGGATGCCACAGTCTGCCATTCCTGTGGCGTTGAAGGAAACTGGGGAATCAAACAAGAAAACCAAAATCAATTAATTTGGAAGCTAACATTGCAAGAAAATTAGACAATTAAAAACATTATTCCCCAGCATCAGTATAACATTCAATAATTTAATTCTTCTGGAATAACTAATATGGAAAAAGGCACACTTATCAGATTGCTCACCCCCTCTGATAGAACATTGATTACATTTTAGGGGGTTGTGAAATCCCAAAAAAAATTACTTTAACAACACGCAGGAATTTAGGGATAACAAAGGCTACAAGACTGCAGTTGTCGCACTCTGCAGGTGCAGTTGCTAACCAGCTTACAGTAAATGAGGTAATGTCAAAAGGCATTCATGTTGCAAAGAGTACACAATCACATGCAAGGGCAATTAATGAAAACACTTTGAGGCTTGCATATGATTTGATGATGGAAATCAGCAGAGCTTCTGCTCATTTACTAAAGCACTGGAACAAATGCACTTGTAGAGTGCACATGCATTTTGCAAAGTGCAACATAGATTTGCTTTAGACAAATCAACACCACAGAACATTCAAGCAAATTTTAACGAGGGTGGGGGTGGGGGGGTTGTGAAATCTAGCTAATTGCTAATTAGCAGCACACTATTTGGAGTGAGTTCAGGTGGGGGGGGGGGGGTTGTGAAATCTAGCTAATTGCTAATTAGCAGCACACTATTTGGAGTGAGTTCAGGTGGGGGGGGGGGGGTTGTGAAATCTAGCTAATTGCTAATTAGCAGCACACTATTTGGAGTGAGTTCAGGTGGGGGGGGGGGTTGTGAAATCTAGCTAATTGCTAATTAGCAGCACACTATTTGGAGTGAGTTCAGGTGGGGGGGGGTTGTGAAATCTAGCTAATTGCTAATTAGCAGCACACTATTTGGAGTGAGTTCAGGTGGGGGGGGGGTTGTGAAATCTAGCTAATTGCTAATTAGCAGCACACTATTTGGAGTGAGTTCGGGTGGGGGGGTTGTGAAATCTAGCTAATTGCTAATTAGCAGCACACTATTTGGAGTGAGTTCAGGTGGGGGGGGGTTGTGAAATCTAGCTAATTGCTAATTAGCAGCACACTATTTGGAGTGAGTTCAGGTGGGGGGGGGGGGTTGTGAAATCTAGCTAATTGCTAATTAGCAGCACACTATTTGGAGTGAGTTCAGGTGGGGGGGGGGGGTTGTGAAATCTAGCTAATTGCTAATTAGCAGCACACTATTTGGAGTGAGTTCAGGTGGGGGGGGGTTGTGAAATCTAGCTAATTGCTAATTAGCAGCACACTATTTGGAGTGAGTTCAGGTGGGGGGGGGGGGTTGTGAAATCTAGCTAATTGCTAATTATAAGCACACTAAATACACTCCAACAAAATACATTCAAAATGAGTAGACTAGGTGGATATGTTCCCATCACTTCATGCTGGGAAGGTTATTGAAGGAAACTATACATGCATGACAAAATATAACAGGAAAAAATCCCAGCATGTGTGAGGATAAAAAGGGGACATTCACACTATATTGCAATGATGGGAAGTAGTGTTTGAAGCAAGAAATACATTACATTATCAAAGATTACATAAAAGAACATGTGATGCTAATAAAATAAAAATAGCTTACCTTAATATAGTCCTTCTGCAGGACCTGTATGATGGCAGAACAGGTCTCTGGGATAATGATCCCCAGAGCCTGGGGGGAGATGCCTGTCGAGAACTTAAGGTCCTGCAGGCTTCTCCCTGTGGCCAAATACCGCAAGGTAGCGACCAGCCTCTGCTCCGGAGTGATGGCTTGCCTCATGCAGGTATCCTGCCTGCTGATATAGGGGGTCAGCAAAGCCACCAAACGATCAAAAACGGGGTCCGTCATCCGGAGAAAGTTCCTGAAATCCTCAGGATTATTCTCACGGATCTCACGGAGCAAAGGCATGTGACAGAACTGGTCACGCTGAAGCAACCAATTCTTGGTCCATGAACTCCTCCTCGCCCTGTTCATGGACTGGTCTTGGGCTGAAGAATAAACTACAGCACCAAGCACATACAATGCACGAGCTCTACGACGAGTACGTACAGGTAACATGGCTTCAAAACGGTCGGCTGGTCAGAACGCACTAAACAGAACGCACTGAAGAACAGCAAGGCCTGTGAAGAACGACCTGAAAATCAGGAACGAGCGGCCAATAAAACAAAGATTTCTCAATGCCAACTGACCAAACGCACTGAAAAGCAGATACAAACCTCACAAGCACAGACTGAACAACAGTTAAAACGAACTGAAAAATACGAGTCTCACAAGCGCGAATCGTCTCTCACCAAACTTCTACTAACACGAGATAAACACGAGATTAGCAGAAGGAGCCCAAAGGGTGTCGTACGGGCTATTGAACTTCCGTTTTATAGTCTCGTCGGACTTGGTGTACGTCACAGCGTACTAAGCTGGCGTACTTTTGTGTGGTCGTGTGTGGGCAAGTCCGTTCGTAAGAAAGTCTGCCCCAAGTCCGCCGAAGGTACGCCGGAAGTATGTCGGACAGGCTGTCCGACTTTTGTAGCTGCAAAGTCCGACCGTGTGTACGCGGCATAACAGTTGCTGACACTCTTAGCTGTCAGAGTACCCATAAAGTGACTGCTTTCATTGCAGTCACTGTTTGGTCAACAATTTTCCACCCAGGTGGGCTAGACCTGACACCCTGTTGAATTGGTCAGAAATTTTTTAACGGTAAAAGTTTTTATTTATTTTGAAAAAAAAAAAAAAAGGTACAAACAAAGCATTGACAGATCATTAAGTACAGTTCTTGCACATTGTTACATGTCACATAGTTATTATGGGCATGAGAATGAGCATAATAAATACATAATAAATACAAGATTTATATAGGTGAGAGTACAACAGTTAGGATCATGTAATAAAATGATGGAGGAGAGTGTTAAGAATACAGATACGTAGCTATCCTACGGCAGCCCCACCCCTCAGATTCAGGGGTGAGAGGAGGGGGGAGGAGAAGAGGCTTATGTGGGGGGGAGGGAGGGAGGGAGGGAAGAGGGCCAAGGACCACTCATCACACTTTATTTGCCGTACTCAATTATTATTATGTGGTCCAGTACAACATTATGTGGTCCAGTACAACAGTTAGGATCATGCAATAAAATGAAGGAGGAGAGTGTTAAGAAGACAGATACGCAGCTATCCTATGGTAGCCCCACCCCCCAGATTCAGGGGTGAGAGGAGGGAGGAGAAGAGGCTGATGTGGGGGGGGGGGGGAGGGAAGAGGGCCAAGGACCACTCATCACACTTTCTTATTTGCCGTACTCAATTATTATTATGTGGTCCAGCGAGTCTCGGCCACAGGCGTCAACCCAGTTTGACCAGATTTTGTCATATTTTGTTGGACAGTTTCTGCTTTCATATGTAATTTTATAAAGTGGTAACACCTTATTTATTGTGTTTTGCCAAGAGGATCTCGTAGGAAGCTCTGTTTCCCTCCATCTCAGGAGGATTTCTCTCCTAGCGTAGAATAGGGTGAAGGTCATGCACAGTTTGGTGTATCTGTCTCCCTCTAGGTCACCCAGATAGCTAAGTAAGAAGAGGAGCGAGTCCAGTGGTACCTCATCTCCACAGATCACTGTCATGGCGTCCGCCACCTCCTGCCAGTATGGACGAATTTTTGGGCAAGTCCAAACCATATGGAAAAAAGAGCCCTGTTCAAGGGAACATCTTGTACACAGTGGACTGAGGGAGGGATATATATTGGCAAGTCTCTGTGGAGTGTAGCAAGCCCTTTGTAAAAGCTTCAATTGCCTGAAGCGGTCTCTAGAGGCAATCATAGAGAGAATTTATGAAGCGACAGATTCCTTCCAGATGTCCTCGTCAAGGTTAGGGATGTCTTCCCTCCATTTGCCTAAAGTGACTGTGGTGTCAGTATCATGAGCTACCATGAGGTATAGATAGAGGGAAGAGAGGGGTTTTCCCATCACTCCCAAGATGAGGAGTCGCTCAATCGAGTCTGACTCAAGAGTGACTGGATTTGGAAATTGTGAGGTGAGGGCATGTCGGAGCTGCCAATATCTGAACTAAAAGGAGCAGGGGAGGTCATAGGCCCGTCTTAGTTCCTGAAATGTCATGATCTTACCGTTTGCCATCACATGCTTCAGAGTTAGAATTTCCCGTTTAGCCCACGTCGCGGGGTCAGGCACTGTATTTAAGTGAGGAAGGAGGGGATTACCCCAAGAAGGAGTATGGGGGGAGACAGCTGTTGGTCTGCCCCCAGTTGTCCTGGAACATTGCCACACCCGTATTGTGGTTTTCATAGGCCCCGTTACGCAGGGATGTGCTTTACAGCCCCTAAATACCAAGTTGGAGAGTGCCGCATATGACCAGAGGATCGCAGCCTCCAAAGTGATGTCCAGGTTCTGTTTAGGCTGGGAGAACCACCATCTGACCGTCACTAGGACCACCGCCCAGTAGTATACGAGGAGATTTGGAAGAGACAGACCCCCACTGGACAGGGGGAGGTAGAGGGGGACGACCCGCCCAGCTGAAGATGGTCACAATGCTGTTTAGTTTCCGGAAGAAGGATCGGGTGATAGGGGTAGGAGTCTGTCTGAAAAAGTATAGCAGTTTGGATAGGTAGATCATTTTAATTAAGTTTCCCCTGCCCACTGGTGTGAGGGGAAGGTTGCGCCAGGTGACACACCGCTTGGTCAGTTGGTCGAACACCGGAAGGACATTCCTGGCCAGGTAGCCTCCCGTCGTGGGACCCACCTTTACCCCTAAATATGTGAATTCATCCACCCAGCGTAGATGTGAGTGGGAGTCAGCACAGGGCAATGACGGGTGGAGCGGGAACAGAACCAGCTTGTCCCAGTTGATACGGACCCTTGAATATCGGCCGAATGTATCGAACTGGGTCAGGGCAGATCTTAAGGAAGGGGAGGCGTCCTCTAGATATAGCAGGGAATCGTCCGCATATAGGGATAGTTTTTCTTCCAGTGGGCCTACCCTTATGCCTTTAATTCCAGAGTCCTTCCTAATGTGGGCAACAAGTGGAGCCATGGCAAATGGGGCCAGCGACAATGGACATCCCTGTCGAGTCCCCCTCCTAGAGAGAAGGGACCCAAAAGGGCCCTAGGGTGTGCGTATAACATCTGCAGCCACGATAGGAATCGAGGGCCGAAGCCAAATCTAGAAAGGACCGTCCACAGGTAGCCCCACTCGACCAATTCGAAGGCCTTCTCAGCGTCGAGAGAGGCCACCACCCCGGGATTGTCTGGATCCGCAGCATCTATGTGGGTGTGTAGCCAACGAATATTTATGTCCGTGCCTCGACCCGGCATGAAGCCTGTTTGGTCTGGGTGGACCAGGGCTGTAATAACAGTGTTCAGGCGATTGGCAAGAATTTTTGCGAATATTTTGGTGTCTACGTTTTAGGAGGGATATAGGGCGGTAGGAGGAGCATAGGGTAGGATCTTTGCCAGGCTTGGGAATAACTACTATAACTGCATCACTCATCGAGTCTGGGAGGGCATAATCGACTGCAATCTAGGGGCCAGTTCCTCTATGTAAGTCTTATAAAACTTAACCAGGAACCCATCCGGGCCCAGTGTCTTGCCTGCCTGCATCATTTTTAGAGCCGTCTGTATCTCTTCTATCTTAATGGGGGCGTCCAATTTGTTAGCGGAAGTAGAGGTGAGGACAGGGACGTCAACCTCCTCAAGGTAGTCATTTAGGTCTTTCTGGTCATAGGTCACCCGGGAACTATAAAGCTGTTGGTAGTAGGTAGCAAAGCACTGGTTGATGTCCTGGGGGGCAGAGAGGAGGACCCCGTCCTGACCATGGATCTGTGCAATGGTCATCACTCCGGACTGCTCTCTGGACAGCCAGGCCAAGAGGCGCCCCGTCTTTTCCCCCTGCTCAAAAATGTGCTGGGATTGATGGAGTAATTTCTTCTGTGTTAGGGATGTATGCAGAAGGAGGGCCTACTGGGTCAGAGACTGGAGTCGGGTATAGTGCTGGGGGTCAAGGGACCTAACATAAAGGGCCTCTTGTCTGGTCACTTCATCCTCCACCCCAGTAAGCTCAGTTCTACAGGCTCTCCTCACTGCAGCTATAATTGACTGGTAGTGACCCCTTAAGGAGGCCTTAAAGGCATCCCATACAGAGTTCCCTGCGGCCATCCCTAGGTTGTTCCTCCAGAATTGTCTGTGTGTCATGAAATTGGGACTCCACCTCCGTGTCTGACACCCAGAATCTGGATAGTCTCCAGAGTCTGTTGGATGGAGCCGTTGCCAATTGTAGGGATAATACAGACAGAGCGTGATCCGAAATTCCCCTGGGAAAGGATAGTAATGTCCTGGACTCTAGGGAGAACAGGCGCCGCCACATAGGCAAGGTCAATATGTGAAAAGGATCTATGGGTGGCCAAGTTACAGGTGAAGGTCCTAGAATGAGGGTGTCTCCACTTCCACACATCTGTGAGGCCATATGTATCAGCCCACGCTGCTAACCCTTGATGGGTTGTGCCAGCTGTAGCACTCCTATCCATGCCAGAGTCCGGGACAAGGTTAAAGTCTCCCATCAGTACTACATCGTCCGAGGGGAACTGCGCCAGCTTGGCCGAAAGCAGATTTAGGAACTTGAGGGATGCAGGAGGTGGCAGATACAGTCCCATCAGAACCCATGGTAAATTGCGAATCAATGCGTGGACCAACACAAATCTTCCATCGGGATCGAGAATCAAATCAAGGAGTTTAAATGGAAGGGTTTTGAGGACAAGGATACTGACTCCCCTAGCAAAGTTAGAATAAGTGGAGTGATAGTGGTGGCCCATCTATGGTTTTTTGAGACTGAGGGTCTTGCTTCCTACCAAATGCGTCTCCTATAACACACAGATGTAGGGGTTGCGCCTTTTTATAAATTGGAAGATTAAGGAACATTTAAATGAAGAGTTCAAACCCCGTGTGTTCCAGGAGAGGATATCAAGATATATAGCCAGGAGTGTCAATGCTTATGAGTCGTGGGTCACCCCAGGTGGTCAGAACAAGGCTGAGGAATGGATCAGGTCTCATGAACAGTGCAAGTAAATTGATCAAAAACAATACTGTCATGCAACATAAAACAATAAACTGAGAGCCAGCAGCGTGGCCCAACTTACCCAATCAGCCATCACCCCACCCCCAACCGCGGAGGAGGGTTTGCTTCCCAAAACAAGTGTCAGCCCTAAGGCCAAACATGAAGGCAGTGAGCAAGGACCAACTACCCTTTGTGGATCAGAACAGTCAAAAGTGTCTGAGAAATCCGGTAAAGGAGAGTCAGTGTGGAACACCCGGAGCCCCGGGGGCACAGTTCTTAGGTGAAGAGTCCTTAAACCTCCCATTGCAGGACAGGAGCGGGGGGAGGGGGGAAGGGAGAGGGGCCAGTCCCCACGTGAGTCCCCAGAGGTGTGCGGCAGGCGACCTATGGAGGTGCCAAAGTGTCCCGTCTGCAATACAGACATCCCCCCACCACATCCTCAGCAGGATAGAAAGGATAGGGGAAAGGGGAGCTCAAGGGGGGTCACGAGGATGAGCAGGCATATCCGTTTAAGGGTATAACCCTCTGACGGGTGGCTGTTGCTGCTGCTTTGAGGGGGGGAACCAGGAGCCGGCTCCGAGAGGGTAGGGATATAGGTTATGAAGTCTCAAATCCACATTCCTCGAAACTGTGGGAGAATGTCACAAGCTGCAGCTTCACTGGTAGTCAGTGCAGGTGACCGTAGGCGGGAAAGGACCAAGTCTCCGTCCGGTGCTCAAATGTGGGCCTCCGTGGCAATCATTAACGCGTGGGAGCCCCCAGCAACATACTCACAGTTCTAAGCAGGAGGAAGTGGTGTAGGGAGATTCATCTTTACAAGGTTTCAGCCCATGCAGCCGCATCTCTGGGAGAAGTAAAAAATTGCACTCTTTCTCCATCTTGCACTCTCAGCTTGGCGGGAAAGAGCATGCTATACTTGACCCCTTTCTCTCCTAGCATGGCCCAGGCTGAGTCAAAGGACTTGCGTTGCCTCTGTGTTTCCACGGAGTAATCTGGAAAGATTAGTAGCTTTGTGTTTTCAAACTTCAGCTCTCCCTGTAGATGAGCCACCCGAAGGACTGTGTCCCTATCTTTGAAGTGGAGGAGCTTGAAAATAAAGGTGCGTGGCAGGGCTCCCTGTGGGCCTCTGGTCGCTGGCATACGATGGGCACGTTCGATGGAAAAGTGCGGGGAGAAGCGCGCCCCCGGGAGCAGGGATGGTAGCAGTTGCTCCATAAAGGTGACCGGCTCCGAGCTCTCGGCGCCCTTCCGGAGGCCAAGGGCCCACAGAATCTTCCGGCGGTTCCGATTCTCGGCGTCCTCAGCTCAAGGCCCCTCACCTTAGATTTCAGGATCTGCAGGTCAGCTTGGTGCTCCCTCTGGATATCCTCCGTGCCGGAGACCCGCCTCTCCACCTCCGTCACCCGCCCTCTAAATTTGTCCATGTACCGGCGGATAAGAGCCGTCTATGCCTGAACATGATCGATTTTCATTGTGAGGGTGGATTGACATGTTGTAATTGCCAGCATCAGGGCATCAAAGGCTGGGGATCCGGCCTGGATCGCGCCGTCAGACGGGGATGTTGTCTGGGTCTCCATGTGGCAGGCCGAGGAGGGGGGAGGCCGGGCTTCGGCAGCGTGTACACAGCCTCGGCGGTATGTCCCTTCTGGGACCCCTTTTTGTTTCTTTTCTTTTCATTCCCCGTCACTCAGGAGGGCAATCTGAGGGGTATTCAGGTGGAATTGTGTCGATTCCACACTAGGATAGGTGAAGGATGAGAATCCGGAATGGGAGCTCAGCAACTAAGCATCTGCTCCCAGCGCCATCTTGGACACGCCCCCAAATTGGTCAGAAATTGAGCTGTGAGTAACTAGCATAAGATTGGCAATACATTGCCTGATTTTATTAAGCAGTGCTCTCCATTCATAGATTGTGGCAGTTGTTTTTTTTGTTTTTTTTTGGGGGGGGGGGTCCTTATTAGAGGCTAAAGTGTTCCTCTGGCTTTCAAATGTGCTCTTTATTAGATAACTCCATCAAGGTGGACACAAATTCTTAACTTTTCAATGCTGAAAACTATTATGCATGTGCAGCTGACTTATAATGCCGTACTATCACAGCAGATCACTCACCCGCAGTTCTCAGGAAAACCTCTTGTAGCAGACCACTCTAGTTCGCACATCTGCCAGCTGGTAGATTCTCTGGAAGGCATGGGTCTACTACACAGTAGGCTCAATTCAATAAGCTTTACACAAGGATAAATACGAGTCTTTATCTTCAGCCATGTGACCGCAATTTTCAAATCTCATTGGACTCACCTTAAAATAACTGACACTTTTTTAAGAAGAAGTATCCTTTTCCTAGCGTTTTACGTTTGTGAACTTGTATATTTAAAAATGGGAAACAATATTTATTTGAGGAAATGTGAGAAATGATACTTCATTTTCTGAAAAGGGATAAAGAAGAGTTAATTCATACCTCCATGGGTCTCCAAACTATGGCCTTTCCAGTTGTTCAGGAACTACAACTTCCATCATGCCTAGTCATGTCTGTGAATATCAGAGTTTTATAATGCCTCATGGGACGCATAGTTCCTAACAGCTGGAGGTCCCTTTTCATGTGCCATCTTTACGAACCTGTTTAGTGTCTTGTATGGATGGAAGTGGCATGGCTGGCATTCCGGGTGTGTGTTTTTAGAAGGACAACGTTGTCGTTTTAAACTTTTTTGCCATCTTTTGTGAATGTTTACAAATTTGTTTTCGTGTCCAAATTTTCAATAAAGCTTATCTTAAGCGTACTCCGCTGTGTGTTCCTACCTCTCTTCTTGAGGGTACGGACCCCCTTTTTTGAGGATATCTTTCCTCACTCTCTGCCTGTTCAGGATCCCATATTGGTCCTCATTGGTGAACTCCATCCTCACTTTGGATGAGTCAGAAGTCCCACCATTGACCTGGCCAGTTGACACTCTGGCCAAAAGATCCATGTCCTTTCCCTCACCCCTTTCCCCTTTTTTGATAACATAGTTTGGAGATTGGTGTGTTTAGACAATATCTTTAGACAGACAAAGCATATTTAGACAGAGAGATTTAAAAAATTTGAGATTCTATTGCATTTTACTTGTTTATGGGAATATAAGCATACTTGATACATACATGTGATTCACCAGCTTCACTCTGGTATACAGAATTGTTTTTGCATGCAACTTTACCTAGGGTGGACACTGGTGGAAGAAAGACAATGTTCAAAATAACAAATATTATGAATAAGCTTTCTTTCCAGAAAGACATATCTGTACCTATACTTGTCTTTTTCTCTTTTAACAATATGTTGCAGCTAATAGTGTAAAAAGAAGAATTAACATCTCAATAAATAGGTAAAGCTAGAGGAAAGCATGTGTAGCAACTGACAAATATCCTTGTCAAATGACAAGGACTGCACATTTAACAAATAAAGAGGCTTTAAACATATTTAAATGACTAGTCGTTTTCATCTGATTATCCCACAAACATTAGATGTCGCTCCAGATTTTAGATATAAAATTTTACTCTTAGTCTGGACTGGATATATTTCCTCTCATTTAACTGGTTTCTAAAGAGTTTCAGCCTCCAACATGTTCAGCCATTTTAACTATTTTGAGAAGCTCCGTAAACTTGGGCCCTGCATTAATCATGTTGTCTGCACAAATCTTTTATAATCCTCTTTATACTAATGATAAGGTCTGAAAAGGGACTGAGTGCCCGTATAAAGATAACTGGCGTGAATAAGGTGTAATTAAGCTATTTTCTGGCCAAATTTACCAAAAATTGGATACAACTCGGTTCACACTATAACATTATGGTAATGTGCAGTAAAACATGCATGACCACAATGCATGTTAACACATGCCTATAGTTGGCTGTACGCAGCACCAGGTCATCCTAGGAACCAAAAATATTCAAAGTGATTATGCTGCACAGGCAAATGCGACCATGTGTATGTAGCCTCATACAGGAAACAAAAACTCACTGTGCACAACAAAGTGCACAGATGGGAAAACTCTGTGTGCTGAGGTGTACTTCAAATGTCAAAAAATGACTGCCATAGTGCAGCACATTTTAAAAAACCATGATAGAGTGTATAGCTTTGGATGGGGGCGAGCAGGCACCATGCTTACAGCACTCGCACACCTGGTTATACCACAGAACTACACTGCATCTGAGCACCACAATTCAAAACTGCTATTTCATTAATGTATAGTATTCTTTACTTTGCTGAGAAATCACTTTGAAAAATACCCCCTGGCATTCCTGGCTGTGGCCAACTTGAATAAGGGTGGATGATTGATCTAGCATTTACTTTCTGGAATCTATCTGTCCTTAGCTCAGACATGCATGCAGGAGGGTGTGCTTAGCTGTGAAAACCCCTCCTCCCCTCCTGAAGACTCCTGGGATGTATTACATCATTTGCCTAGGCCTGTAAACCAGAAAGTCACTGAAGAAATGTAAAAAAAAAAAAAGTTTAAAACAAGAAAATATTATCTACTTTCCTATCTATTTATTAACGCTAGGAGCATAAGGTTTAAAATGGTCAATGTTGATTGAGAAAGTGAAGTTCTGCTTTAGGCTCTTATAGTGGTAACATATTATATAATTTAACAATAGCACTGACACTGTCTGGGATTCCAGACATGAACTTCTATTTACTTATGCATTTCTAACAACTTTCATTTTCCACCTTGAAATTTGTCACATCCTTGGATGAGAAGTTATTCATGTGATCCAGTCTCCACATTATCTACTGGTAGCTATGGATTAAAATAAGGAACCCCCAGGACAAATGCACTACTTTTTCGATGTCTGATTTATTATACCCCAGCAAGTAAAAAATATGCTCCTAAAATATTTTTGATCTACTCTTGATGCAAATGTAGCCAGCCTTTCTTCATTCAGGGATCTACATATGATCAGAATTGTCCATATGATTAGTAGCACTTCTGCAACAATTGCATTGTACTATATGCAATACTATTGTATACTTATTGTATATATTTTTTACTACACAAGTACAGCTGAAATCTCAGCAAGATTGCAAAAGCTTTCTAGTCTAGCACCAGCACAAAACATTCTAATCAGCTCTTTCTACAGTCATTCTTATTCAGATTTCCAGTATATGCAAAGCATAGTAAAGCATAGTAAACATATTGATATATGAAGGCTTTGGATTTTATAACCTAATCTTTCATTGCAGTGTGCCACTCCCTGATTATAGACATGTATAAACTGATGTACAACACTATATATATCAGTTTCCCACCACTCCTGTACTGGCATAGCTAAATGAAGAAATGCAGTCTTAGTGGAGTGACTTTTGAACATTTAAGTACATTTAAGTACACAGTACATTTGAAATATCAAAGGAATATCTTAGATGTGCTGAGGGTGGTCAACACAAAGCTCTTTCCCTTGGTATTAACACCCCACAGCACCATGGCGCATTACCACTCAGCGTTGTGGCTGGTGCAGAACATTTGTACCCTCACATTACACACAGGGCGTAGGTGTAATGTCTTTTGTTCCAGCCTCCCATTGATGCTGTTTCCTTCATCTGTCCTATTATAAATAATAACACATTTCACACCATTAAGTGTATTCTGTGTATTTTCTGTGTTGCAAATGCTTGTTCGGGGTGGTATGGCAGTGAGGGATTGTAAAACATAATCCTGTTCTAAAGATATGTGAAACTACTTTCATATATTTTCTACACAATCTCTTAATTGTATAAATGTATATTTAACGATTTTATCTGTGTGAATGTAACAACCAATATAACAACTTTATTCCTTATGGGCAGCTGTTGACAGCCCCTTGGTCAAGCATACTCACTCAGTATCTATTCTCATTGGGTTGATCTTTTCTTAGGAATATTTTGCATGCTAGACACTTACTTAGTTCTAAGAGTATATACATTGCAGAACCTTGTTAAAGAAGAACCCCCGGTTTGGTTATTTTATCTGTAGTTAAATTGGTCTGGCTTGGACCAATGTAACTATGTATACACTGATCAGAACTTTATGACCCACCTAATATTGAGTAGGTCCCCTTTTTTTCTGCCAAAACAGACCTGACCCATTTATGCATGGACTTCACTAGCCCTCTGAAGGTATGTTGTGGTATCTGTCGCTAACCAGTCAGTAGCAGATCCCTTAAGTCCTGTAAGTTGTAAGATGCTTGATTGGGTTGAAACTTTGAGAATCTGGAAGCCAAGTCAACACCTCAAACTTGTGTTTCTCAAACCATTTTTGCAGTGTTTCAGGGTGCATTGTCCTGCTGATAGAAGCCACTGCCATCAGGGAATACAATTTTCAAGAAGGGGTGTACTTAATCACCAACAGTGTTTAGGTAGGTGGTAAATGTCATAGTAACATCCACATGGCCCAAGGTTTCCCAGCAGCACATTGCCCAAAGCATCACACTGCCTCCGCCAGCCTGGTGTCATCATTTCCCCAGGTAAGATGAACACACTACCTGGTCATCCACCTAATGTAAAATAAAACATGATTCATCAGACCAGGCCACCTTCTTCCATGACTCCATGGTCCAATTCTAATGCTCACTGTAGGTGCTTTTGGCTGTGGATACGGGTCAGCATGGGCAACCTAACCAGTCTGCGGCTTCACAGCTCCATACGCAACAAACCATATTGCCAATTTTTCTGCTTTAAGCACCTGTTCACTGCAGACGTCAGTGTATTTCTAATGACACCCTAAATTTAGATAACAAACACAGTGCCTTTGCTGTACTGGATCAGAGTGCATTTTTTAAAGTAGTGAATGCACTACCTTTTTTGCGATTCAGATCCAACACATTTTGGCCCAAGCTGTTAAAAAAAAATGTATGTAAAAGTTTACCATACCTGGAATTCATCTTTAAGTCTTTATATCATGACAACCCTTTTCAGGTCAACTGTTTGCTTAGTAAGTTTGAATGTCATACAGCCCCCTTTTCCCTGCTATTTCAAAACCTAAGCATACATCAGTACTGAGTATTAGGGGTAAAGAAAATTATTTCACATTTGAGAGAAATCTTTCAAAGATAAACAAATATAGAGATTTTGGCAACCCTAAAGATTTACCTAACAGAAAAGCCAAGGGCAGACAAAGAATTGCAGAGTCAAATTTGAGACATTCATGAGTTAGATTCCCCTGAGTGTGAATGAGAAATGTTTATGTGATGCTGATTTTGGGCACAATCTAAGCTGTTTTATCAAAGGGTTCACACCACAAAATTCCATGGATTACATCACTTGGCAGATGTATTTCTAAATGAAAATTTAAAAAATGCAAGCCAATTTTTCCTGACAAGGTTGGAGGCTTCAGAGATCCTTTTAATTGGTTGCACAAAATTGATAAGAAACTGCAGTTCCTCTAAGAAAGTCTGAAAAGTTTG
Source organism: Lithobates clamitans (assembly GCA_037952925.1). NCBI lineage: Eukaryota > Metazoa > Chordata > Amphibia > Anura > Ranidae > Lithobates > Lithobates clamitans. The sequence goes on from JBBGZY010000282.1 coordinate 498,139, forward strand.
ACTGGAATGGATTTAATAAAGCAGATTTAAAAGCAAATTGAGTGGACTTTCTGACACACTTGTAATAATGCCTGGATTACGGGCCACTGATTGATTTTATGTGCTGCTTGGTGTTCTTTTATTTCCAACTTTACCTTTTTCCTGGCACTGCTAATACAGGTTGCCTGACTTTTCATTGCACCTTGAGTAAAAGCTGCACCTCTTTTGTTAATAAACGGTAGGGAAAGGGGAGAAGTAGGCATAAAGCAAACTTGAACAGAAATTGAATGTCAAAAATCACAGCTTGAACATCAGTATTGTGATTAATGCTCTTTTGGGCAGGAGTCTTACTGCAGATGCAGGATTTAATCATATTCATAAGACTGTACAATGTTTTTATAATACAAGACAGGGCAGATGAATGATGTTGATAAACATTGTATCTGAACCTCAGACACACCATTCACAGAAAGTGTTTCTATTATCCAAAAAAATTCTGTCAATTTGTATTTCTCATGCCTGACACAATCTTGCACACCTTCCTGGTCGAAGGAAAATAATAAAACTATGTTTCCTCTGAGGCATAAAACTTGTCATTTTTTGTTGTGCATTTACTTTGTCTTTATTTAACATGGTCGGTGTCTGTTGTTGCAAAGAGATTAATTACAGAGTAGTCTAGAATGAAAGTTTTAAAGTGTATCAGGTCATGCCAGACTGTCCAAAAATTATATCTGCAGAAACTTTGTGAATCATTAGGACTTTCAGGAATTTTGCATAGTTGTTTCCTAAACATGGTTGTATTTCTCTTTCGTAAAATAATACTTCTTCCCTACGTAAAGAGTTTTTTTATAATACATCTAGTGAACATTAGTCTAGAAACACAATAAACATAACTTACTGATCCATGTTTATTCTTAGAGTTTCTAATTTCACAAGACTCACAAGCATTTTTGCAAAAATAAAAAGTCTGTGACCCACCCCTACGTTTAGAAATAATTCTTTGCATTTATCACTTCTAAAAAGTCTTTTGAATTAAAGTGTCACTAAACCCAGGACCCTGCATTCACTATATCCGGCCTCCCACAGTACACAGAACATGGAAATGCAATTATTTTAGTAAATATAAACTGGTAAATACCTTTTCTCATCAGCAGTATTTAGCAGTCTTGTGATTGCTCAGTTTTCCGGCCGAGCATTGGTTAAAGCTTGTAGGAGGAGTTTTCATTCTACTCTGACTGTCCCATGAGGCTGCATGACTCCTGACTCTGTCTGGACACTGTTGATTGGCCTTGTGCTGATCACATGCACCCTCCCAAAAACAAAAAAAACTCTCTAGCAATACACACCAAATTGAGCATAGAGCAGAGTGCCCCCAAGGTAAAGATATGAGACCCCTTTTTTTTGACTGAGACCAAGTGGCTTGGATGCATGACACCAATAAATGGCCAGTCAAATTGTCTGAGGAGGCCTCCCTATAGATCTGTGGTTCTCAAATCCTGTCCTCAGGACCCACTAACAGGCCAGGTTTGCAAGATAACTGAAATACATCACAGGTGATATAATTTGTTGCTCAGTATTGCTGCTCAGATTGCAGTATTCTAGTCTGCATCTTCCCGAGGTAATACTTACAATCTGGCCTGTTGGTGGGTACTGAGGGCTGGAGTTGAGAACCACTGCTATAGATAGTGATTATTTACTGGATACTTCTATATCATAGGGATAGGCTTAAAAAGAATAGCAGATTAGCATCATTGGAGTATCTTCCTATCGTCTGCTACAGAATCAATATACTTCCCATCCTATAAGTATACACATATACACATATTTTGCTTCTTCTTTCTTTCCATGATATACGCCATAACCAACAAAGGTTGATTCTCTCTTATTGGCCACTGGTTCGTGGGTATGCGCACCCCCATTTCTTGTCTTTTTAGCAACTTCCAGAATTAGTTTATAGTTGGAAAACACAACACACAATTCCACCCTACCCAATGTATTTTGCCAGCTGTTAGCAGGGTGGGAATCACTAGGATTATCTACAGTCCCTTTTGTATGAGTAATTAGTTCTGATCTTTGTTTATTATTGTTGTGCAATGACAAGACCATTTTCAAGTCCAAATACCATTTCCTGATCCCATTTTCCAGGCGGATAATGTCCACTAAGCACCCTAAAATTCAGTATGATGAACACAAAGTTACAACACAGCCTTCAGTCACCCTCCCAGTCAACTAATATAAATATTACTGCCAATATTTATTGGACATTGGGGTTGATTTACTAAAGACAAATCCACTTTGCCCAACAAGTGCACTTGGAAGTGCAGTCACTGTAGATCTGAGGGGAAGATCAAAATGAGGGAAGCTCTGCTGATTTGTATCATCCAATTATGTACAAATGCTGTTTTTTATTTTCCTTGCATGACCCCCTCAGATCTACAGCGACTGCAACTCCAAGTGCACTTGTAGTGCAAAGTGGATTTGCCTTTAGTAAATAACCCCCATTGTGTTGCATAGGGTGAGAACTATATTTTCACGTTCTGCATCACTCAAATTATTGGAGTCTTCCTTTAAGGACTGATTTAAAATTTCACTACATACGATACATTTAAGCATACCTAGATGGAGTAAACTGTTCTGAAAGTAAAGGGTGGATCTATTCTATTAGGTCCTTGACAGTAATGTATATACTCGAGTATAAGCCGACCCGACTATGCCGAGGCACCTCATTTTACCACTAAAAACTGGGAAAACTTATTGACTCGAGTATAAGCCTAAGGTGAGAAATGCGCAGCTACTGTAAGTGGAAAAAAGGGTCAACAATGCCCATTTGCAGCCTCACTGTGCCCATTTGCATGCCTCACTGTGCCCACTTGCAGCCAAAGGTCCCCCAAACTTCAAACTCGGTAGTTAAGGGTTCCTAGATGCCCCCTAGCTGCAGCCAATATTTGGGGTCTCTGGTCCCAAAGGGTCCCGAAATGACATTGCTGCAGATAGACACAGTTGACAGAATTTGGGGCCCCGTATTTCGGGGCCACTTGATGCTAGGAACCCCAGATTTGGTGGGCAAACCCAGTGGAACTAGCACTACAACATAACCAAAGATAGGGTTCCTAGCACCAAGTGACCCCGAGATATGGGGCCCCAAATTTGGTTCAGAAACTGTCAAGCACTTTTCTGCAGCAGAGAATGACATTTTCCGAACCGAATTTGGGGCCCCGTATCTCGGGGCCACTTGGTGCTAGGAACCCCAGCTTTGGATATGTTGTAGTGCTAGTTCCACTTAGTTTGCACTCCAAACTTGGGGTTCCTAGCACTAAGTGGCCCCAAGATACGGGGCCCCAAATTTAGTTTGGAAAATGTCATTCTCTGCTGCAGAAAAGTGCTTGAGTATAAGCCGGGGGGGGGGGGGGGGGTTGGGGGAGGGACATTTTCAGCACAAAAAAAGTGCTGAAAAACTTGGCTTATACTTGAGTATATACGGTATATATTATATATATATATATATATTTTTTAACATTCTTTTTATTTTAATTATTTTACATATAGATAAGAATACTGAGAACGTATACAGAGTTCAACCATTTCAAAGGCAATATGACAAAACAGACTAAACATAAAACCACCCTGTCTATAGAGTGTATAATCACTCATCAGGGTCAAAGCCTAAATAGCAAACTAAAGAGTGTATGCATCCATCTGTATTTTTACCAAAATACTAATATATAGACAAATTTTCAACAGAGCATCAAACAGAGAAGACCGAGTTGTCCAAATATTAAAAAAAAGAAACCAGCAAGGAGAAGGGATGAAGGGGGGATAGAAAAAATATATAAAAATAAGAGAGGGTGTAGAAGGATAAAGGGAAGGGGGAGTGGTATTGGAGGAGGGAAAAATTTAATATCTGACTCCCCCAAATACACGATTGATGCATTTTCCCTTGAACAGTTGAAGAGAGTCCAATAGAACCACCTATGGCTAAATCTTTTCTCCTGGCCCCAAAGAGAGGCTGTAATGCTTTCCATTGAATACATTTCAGCAATTTTATTAAAGCACATGGAGAGTGATGGGGAGGTATGGTAATGTATTTTTAGTGGTTTGTATTATGATGTTCATGTGTTCTTGACACAATTAGAGAGTAGAAATGAAGTGAACTAGCTTCTTCAGTTAAAAGGGGATTATATAGCATTTTTGTACAGTGACTTGCTATTAAAATTGCTGATTATTTAGGAATTTCTATGTAAGGAAAATCTGTTGTAAATCTAGATCTCTGGTTTGCTCAACGCTACTCCTGCATAACTACATACGTACAGTATATGGATGATTTGGGGACAAATGCAATCATCGTAATTGGCAAACTATCACTTATTGGTTCTAATAGAAATCCTAAAACTGTGTTATCATGGACATTAAAAGAAAACCATGAATAGCACTGGTAAAGATACCAGGAACTTACTATTTTACTTTATGTTCCACTGTGAAAGCCATTGATACCTGAAATACATCAAAAACTCTGTTTTAACTTTTATGTTTTTGTTCTCTTGTACTTTCCTGTAAAAAGAAAAATAGCCTCTTTGAAAGATTTTTTTCTCACAGCAGCTTACCAAGACTTCGAGCCTGGGGATATGGTATTTGAATTGTGATATCCACAAAGGGATGTTGACTTAACAGTCTAGCTTGCTAAAATATTGTGTTCTCTCTTACGTTAAACTTAACCCTCCTTGAGGATTCTTCATCCTGGATGTGTACATATACCTTTTCTGCTGTGCAGTAAATTCCTGTCATTCCCAACTGGTTCATTGGACACTTCTTAAAGCTCCATAGCTACATGTTGTATGCTGTATCATCCATCATACATAATTTCAAGAATATCCTCTAGACATTGGGGGCAGTGAAAAGAATATAGGTAGGGTGTATGCCTCTGATAAGCTTGTACATCTCCTGTGCCCACACTGTTTTTAACTATACATTTTTAACTATCATATAGCCAAGTTCTTTATTTTCCTCATATGTGATATATGTTTGTTTGCTGAAATATATATTTAGGCATTTATAATAAGATAGAAGAAGTGTTCTGTGCTAATACTAGATTTTCTAAATGCATTTTTTTCCCTGTATATCCTCTTTACTCTAGGAAAGTCTAAATGCTTGCTTGAAATACTATAGCTGAAAAGGCATTCGTCAAATTCATGTATATTAAAAGGATATACTTAATTCAGAACAAAAGGACAAGCAAACCATTTAATACCAAGTTATAAGGACTTGATGAAGAAGTCACAGTCTTGCGTAACCTCATTTGCTAGCAAAAGCCTAGACATGATCAATTAGCAGTATGTGTATCAATTTGGAAAGGTATACACTGTGTGCAAAGGCCCACAACAGCTTTGTGGAATTTGTTTTCTGGCAAGCATAGCAGATCAACTAAATTTACGACTTTTTGTTCAAGCTTATTTATTACATTTTTTTTATCTTTTATGTAGTAACTGCTTTTCAGTCAAGTAAAGAGAAAGGTGCTGTCATTGAGGTGTTAGTTGAGAGCCAGAACATACCTGGTAATGAAATGTGTATAGTCTGTGCCGTTATTCTGAGCGCTCTTCCGACATTGGGAGGAAGCAGAGAGGAGACATTGCTGGAAGTGGCAGCAGAGGAGTTTTACACTATGTGGGCTTTTTTATATGTTTCCCATGGGCTTTGAGATGGAGCAATCCTTACCACCAGCCATTACACTACCCCTCCTCTCTCCCCGTTCCTTCCTGTGAAAGTTTCCACCACTTAAATGGGCCAAGCATCCTGGCAGTAGAACCTAAAGACCAGGCTGCAGACCCATCCAAACTCATCCACAGCCTTAATTCCAGGCCCAACAGGGAAATCTTACAATCGGCCTCTTAAAGGGCGACTGACCTACATTCCTCTCCAGGCTTCCCTGGACCCCATAACTGGCCCAATCCACATTTTGCATGACAAATGCCTCCCATCCACCACCTTGTTTATCATTTTAGCACTGTGTCTATCACAACATATATTCCTGTGTAATATGTGAGACTAATCTGTTTTGCCTTTCATTATATAGGTAGGATTAGAAAAGCCTTTTTTTTTTAAGCACCTTGGTGAAAATATTGATCAACATGTAACATATAGACTACAGAAATGCAAAGCCTAGTTTGGCAATCCTAACATGGTTTCTAAATTCTTTTTATCAAAAAAGTAAATGCAAGTTTCCTACATTTTGTCATATGGCCCAGATGTAGAAGGTCTCTAATCAATCTCAAAATCTTAAACTTTCCAGTATTTTATACTGGAAAGCAGAAAGGAAAGTTGTTAATTCCTCGGTACACAGTTTTGGTGTTAGCACTGTGTTTCTCTTAGACTGTCTTGTTAGGCAGCTGCAGAGCAAGTGAGGTGAAGCAATGGGTTCCTGTGAGCTGATTCTGTAATGCAGATCCTGTATGAAGCCACATGAGACACTGTCTTCACTAGGAATGATTTAAAATTTAAACCTTTAGAATATTCAGCCTGCCACCAAATGCTTTGGGATTATGAAAACATTAACATGTAATGGATCCTTTCCTTAGGAGCTGGTGCCTTGTGACAGGAATGTGAATATCATTCTTGAAGGCTTCAAAGTAGCCACTGTGCATGAAACCTTCATTGAAGTGGAAAGCAAGTGAAAAAAGAAAGTTTGAACGACAGAGGACATGTTTCTGACAAAGCATTTGACTCTGAATAGTAATTGTTCCTTCCAGGTTAAGTGAAGTGAAACCGCTTGCTGGGTATTGATTAAATTCTGCAGCTAGGCAATGAGTTTCACAGCCGAGAACTTCATCAACCCTGGGAATTTAAGCTTGTATAACTCAAACTTTTCGCATTGCTTCTATATATTTTCATCCCTTACTTCAGCAGCTCATTGTTGCACACCATATTTGTCTTAACCACTTGAGTTCCTAAGTTTTTTTTCCCTGAATCCACTTGGGCCCCAGAGCATTTGTTTTTTGTTTTGGTGATGTCATTTGTTTTACCATAAAGTATTAATACATTGTTTTTTTGGACGTATAGGGTTTTAATTTGGTAGCAGTTTTGGATACTTATTTTTTTCCTTGGCTTTTATTGGGAATAAATATTTGAAAAGAAAATAGAAAAAAGCTATTTTCTGTAATTTTTCCCACTGCGATGTCTGCTATTTGTGCACCCCAAAATATAATCAACATCAAGTATAATCAACAAAGTCTGCTGATTAAAAATATAGCATATTGGCATGCATTTTTTTAACATAGATTTGTAAAGCAAAAAAAACCCCATGAGACTAACTTTAGAGGAGCTTTATTCTCCATTCAACATTGCATTGTGATGCATGCAGGGGGAAAAATGATTTGCATCAATTGTTAGCGTAGCATTTATATAAGATTATCTCAGGTTGTGAGGACACAAATTAACACAGTAGTAACTTTTTTCACAGGTTTGCTATAGCTAAAAATTCAAATGACATTACATTCACTTGCAGGAGCATTTGATGCTTATACAGTAAATACAATTACCACCCAGCTTGGCTGACATAATTGTTGCAACCTGAAAATTAATCTGGGGAGGGGATTTATGTTTTTATTGAGACCTTATATAAAACCCTGTGAGGGGGATTTGTCAAAACAGAAGCAGCAAAAATCTGGAGCAGCTGTGCCTTGCAACCAAACAATACATTTTAAAACTTACCCAAACAAGCTGAAGATAGAGGCTGATTGTTTTTTTTTTTTTTTATAAATGTCCCCCTGTATATTTGTTTATTTTTTACACTTTTTTTCTTCAGCACCGCAGGAACAGATCACTTCTAATAGTTACATATTGCTGGCTTTCTGTCTACAAATATTCAGCAGTAGATCACTAAAGCGATGATTTACTGCTGCAAGGGAGGCAGGACAGAGTTGCAGCAGCACCCGTGCATAAAGGAATTGCCATGACGTTGCTTGTGACTACACTACATACCCAAAGTAAACACAATACAGAGGGACCAGTAACCCTTACATACAAGATAATTGTTAAAATACAGTCATAGCCTAACATATTGGCACCCTTGCATTTCTGTCACATAATGCACCACGTCACCCAGATAATTGATGCAATTACAAATGTTTAGGCAATCTGATGTTTATTTCTTTTATTTGCATTGGTATGACACAAAGAGTTAAGAAACAAACAACCACACTTGACATTTTCCACGCAAAACTCCAAATATTGACTGGACAAAATTATTGTCTAAGAAGAAGCCACAGCTGAGCTCAGGCAGCACTTCCAAAGGCAGATGGCAGACACAGTCAGAGTCTGAGACAAAAACCAGTCAGATTGTCAAACCCACAGAAGTACACAGCATAGCAGAGGAGCCAGGACAGCACATCCAGAGGCAGACAAGGGACTCAGTCAGAATCTGAGTAACCTCTACATGGCTGTGGATTTCTGAGTTTTGGTCCGTATGTGATATCATGGTCCTCACGTTTCCATCCGACTGTAAATTGGGAATACCTGCTTGAGGACACCGATCCAAAGTCCATTCACCTTAACCCAAGCCTGTTTGACACGCAGAGCGTACGCTCTGGCGTATTCAAACAATCTGGTAAGCCTCCCCTTCATATGGTGGTGGTTTTCTTCACAATTATATAACCCATCTTTGGCAAGAATTCCTCACACAGAGGCCTTCATTAGTGAATCTCACATCTTCAACCATATAGATTGGGACTATATTCACACTTATTTCTTTGCACCATTATTTTATGGACTTTATTTGACCTTTTTTCACATATTTATGTTTGTTTTATTCACTTATTGTATATATCTTTTTGGAATTTAGTGCCATCAAGACTCACTGTCTAGACTTTTTTTGGCATATCACTTTTTAGCGCTACACTTTGTTGTTTTGTTTTATCCTTCCTATCATGACATGAAGTTTGCCAGTACCGTATGCTGAAAAACAGCCCCACACCATGATGTTTCCACCTCAGAACATCACAGTTGGTATAGGGGTGTTTTTGGGGTGATGTGCAGTGCCATTTGACCTCCAAACATGGTGTGTATTATGGAATCCAAAGAGTTCAATTTTGGTCTCATCTGTCCAGACTATATTCTCCCAGTATTTCACAGGCTTGTCTAAATGTTGTGCAGCAAACTTTAAACAAGCTTAAACATGCTTTTTTCTTCTTCTTATCACTCCTCTGTCAGAAATCTTGTGAGGAGCACCTGTATGTTTTCCATGTCTAGTAAGGTTAGTCGCTGTTATAAAAAACATATATATGATCATACTATGTGCTCCAATAAATTGATGTGTGCTTGTAAATGTGCCAAAAAAGTCAAACATACTTCATACCAGCATACCCATTATTAATATAATCAGTGCAAATGGTGAAATGACAAAATTATGTTCCTTAACATAAATAAATGTTAAAAAAATGCAATCCCACAAACATGAACTCAAAAATTTCTGGTAAAAATGCTGTGGATCAATAATTGTGCGTACCAACAAAACAACACAAAAAACACAAGTATAAAAAACTTGCTCTTTGCTTTTAGCCATCAAGAGATGTTTCTTGTGTGACACCTTGGTAAAGAAACACCTTTTTATAGGCCATCAGTTGAGACTGAATCAGCTGATATTAACTTGCACTGACCAGGGGAAGGATTGCTTTCTAATTACTAATAGATTTTAGCTGATGTCTTGGCTTTCCATGCCTTTTTGCACCTCCCTTTCTTCGTGTGTTCAATACTTTTACCCCATGTCATTTCATTTTATTACACATAACTTAATTTCTGAACTTATTTGTTTTGGTTTCTTTGTATGTATGGATTGCATGGGTGGTTACCGATATGTGGTGAAAATTTCATGTCTTTGACACCTTTAGAAATCTATTTACGTAGAAAAATGGTGACGTGTTCAATACTCATTTTACGTGTAGCGTATATATATATATATATATATATATATATATATATATATAGATATAGATATATCTATATATAGACATATTTATATCTATATAGATATATATATATATCCTAATTTGGGGGGGGGGGGGATGAAAGCATAATAAAAATAAAGTGATGTATCAATTTGTGTTATTTGAACCTGCATTCATGGAAGAGGACTAAAAAAAAGAAAACTGTTTGCTACGGGCAACAGCTGTACTTTTTATTCACCTAGTTCTCTAAAATTGTCTTCATTTTCTCTCTTCAAATAAAGATGAACATCAGATGCCGTTAAAAATAATTATAATGCGTTGATATACAGTTGTTTGTATTTGTAAAATATTATTACTACCCCTGTGTACCAGAAAAAGAATTGCATTTGCAGAAATTTAAATAATTCATTTCATTTCTAATGTCTTTTTTTTTTTTTTAAGTGGAGCTGTTTTGTATGTAAAATGTTATCAGTCAAGTTTTATGATGATAATTCCACAACTGTTCTATTTAACCCTCAGAGTAGTTCAGCAGTTGCCAAGGTCCCTTTCATCCAGGCATTCCACCATTTATCAAAAAGCATCAAAAATAGTGTTTGACTGCCTTTGTATTAATGTTACTGGTAAGGCTTAGCTGTACTAAACAGAAGGACTTGCTGGGCTTTTTACGCATTCTGTTCACAACATGAAGGAGAACTCTGCAGAAATTCAGCAGGCCCTGGGGAAAGAATTTCAGAGAAGTAAATTCAGATGCATAATAGCTAAAAGCAAGGAGGCTTTATATTACTTCAGCCTGTCTATTGAGAATTGCATTAAGGCAAATCCTAAATAACATTACTCCTGTGTTTTATGTGGGTTCAATAATTGTGTTTTGTAAAATAGATAAAGGGAAAAATAAATAAATAAGGAAGTAGGGAGATTTTAGAACTCAGATGCATTCAGTCTTTGTTTGGTTGCTTGGATTTTTCGTGTACAGTATGTACGGCTTTACTAGTAATTACAAATGTCAAACAAAAGCTGTCTAAGGATGTGCCAGCTTTAACTAAACATCCAAATAAATTTGTACAGTCTTCAAAATATCAGCATTGGCTGTTAGGATAGCCATGTACAGCAAGATATGATCCATGTTGACAAAAGAGCAGAGATCTGTCAGGGTTTGTAACCATCCCTGTGCGCCCAAACCTGCAGCTACTGTCTGATGCTGAGGGTGCTGTCACTGAATACAAGCAATCATTATTACACCTATATTAAATGATGGCTGTTGTATTGCTAATATAAGTTAGCTTATGCCACATTCAGTCACATCTCATATAAATTATAGAACTACAGTACTGTGTAAAAGTCTTATGCAGTTGTGAAAAATGCTGTTAATTAGAAATGCTTTCAGAAATAGAAGTGTTAATAGTTTATTTTTTATCAACTAACAAAAAAAGTAAATGCACTGAAAAAAAATCCAAAACAAATACTGTATTTATTGACGTATAACACGCACAGGCATATAACAGGCATATAACACCAATTTTAAGAGGGGAGTTTAAGGAAACATTTTTTACAGCCCCCTGCACAGTACACAGCCCCCCCTCCAGTACACAGCCCCCTCCCCATACACAGCCCCCCATCCAGTACACAGCCCCCCCTCCCCAGTACACAGTCCCCCTCCCCAGTACACAGCCACCCATCCAGTACACATCTGCCCATCCAGTACACTGCCCCCCTCCCCAGTACACAGCCCTCCCATCCAGTACACAGCTCCCCTCCCCAGTACACAGCTGCCCATCCAGTACACAGCTCCCCATCCAGTACACAGCCCCCCTCCCCAGTACACAGCCCCCCTCCCCAGTACACAGCCCTCCCATCCAGTACACAGCTCCCCTCACCAGTACACAGCTCCCCTCCCCAGTACACAGCTGCCCATCCAGTACACAGCCCCCCTCCCCAGTACACAGTCCCCCTCCCCAGTACACAGTCCCCCTCCCCAGTACACAGTCCCCCTCCCCAGTACACAGCCGCCCATCCAGTACACAGCTGCCCATCCAGTACACAGCTCCCCTCCCCAGTACACAGCTCTCCTCCCCAGTACACAGCCCCACTCCCCAGTACACCGACCCCATCCAGTATACAGCCCCCCCTGCACAGTACACATTTTCCCATCCAGTATACAGCCCCTGCACAGTACACAGTCCCCCATCCAGTATACAGCTCCCCTACCCCTGCACAGTACACAGCCCCCCAACCAGTACACAGCTCTCCTCCTTCCAGTATACAGCCCCCCTCCCCCTATACAGTACACAGTTTCCCATCCAGTATACAGCCCCCTGCACAGTACACAGTCTCCCATCCAGTATACAGCCCCCCCTTGCACAATACACAGTCCCTCATCCAGTATAGAGCCCCCTGCACAGTGCACAGCCCCCATCCAGTATACAGCCCCCTGTACAGTACACAGTCCCCCATCCAGTATACAGCCCCCCTCCCCATGCACAATACACAGTCCCCCATCCAGTATACATCCCCTTGCACAGTGCACAGCCCCCATCCAATATACAGCTCCCTGCACAGTACCCAGACCCCCTTCACTCCCAGGAGATGCCCAGACTACTGGGACAGCACTGCCATCATACTTTACAGTTAAGAAAAAAATCACCGCCAGTCCCTTCTACACTGCTCCTCCTGTGTCACTCATATTGTAAAATGAAGCTTCCATATACCTCATTAGTTCTGTTTTATTTCGCTGACCTGGTCACATGACTGCTCTCTTGAGGTTACATAGATGGTCATGTGACCGCCCTCCTCCTCCAATCTAAAGCTACACTTGGAGGAGGAGTGATGTAGGAGAAGGGGCTGGGAACTGATTGTTTTCTCAACTATAGACTATGCAGGCAGTGCTGTCCCAGGGCCAGGAGAGGTGGGGTGGCCGGCCTGACACCCCTTCAATGGGTGGCTCCCAGGGTGGACTGCCCGATCTCCGCCCCCTGTTGGTAAAACATATTATCGGCGCATAACACGCAGGCACTGTTTACCCTGTGTTTTCAGGGGAAGAAAGTGTGTGTTATACGCTGATAAATATGGTAGTTGAATCATTTAGCCTTGTTTCAAAATTTGTAATATTTGGCTGTAACAAAAGACAGTTGTTCACAAAGGGCTGGAGAGAGGTACAATAATGCGTAGGGAAGACCCTCACTATGCCAACATCCAAAATATATATTCTAGGATTGACCAAGTCAAAAAATAAATGGACTTTGTGGACACATAATGAGAGAGAGAATCAGCAAAAAAAGTATAAATTTTATTACACCATAGTTAAAAAACATATAAACGTACAAACAACACCCTGTATGGACACAGTTACCAGAGCAAGTTTTTGGAGGCATTACTGGATCAGAAATTTTACTTTTACCTTGATACAGTATTAAATTAATCTTTTTCCTGTAGGTCCAGTCCTCTATAACTGCATTATTGGGTAACTGTGTCCATACAGTGTGTTGTTTGTATGTTGTTTATATGTTTTTTAACTATGTTGTCATAAAATGTATACTTTTTTTACTGATTGTCTCTCTCATTATGTGCCCTCAAAGTCCGTTAATTTTTTGACTTGGTCAATCCTTGAATATAGCACAATAATTTGTGTCTACAGGCAACAGTAAAGCATGGTGGAGGTTCCTTTCAAGTCTACATTCCTGAAAATAGAGTTGGAGATTTGGTCAACATCAATGGTGAATGTCATTAAGAACTATCTTTAGTGTAAAGAAGAACAAAGAGTCCTGGAAGTGATGGTTTGGCCCCCTACAGAGCCCTGATATCAACATCGAGTCTGTCTGGGATTACATAAAGAGACAGGAGGATTTGAGGCAGCCTACATACACAGATGATCTGTGGTTCTCCAAGGTGCTTGGAACAACCTACCTTTAAGTTCCTTTAAAAAAAACTGTGCGCAAGGTTACCTAGAAGAATTGATGCTGTTTTGCAGGCAAAGGGTGGTCACACCAAATATTGATTTGATTTGGATTTCTCTTCTGTTCATTTAATTTCCATTTTGATAGCTGATAAAAATAAACTAATAACACTCCTATTTCTGAAAGCATTCTTAATTTACAGCATTTTTTAACACCTGCCTAAAACTTTTGCACAGTGGCGTATGATATATATATATATATATATATATATATATATATATATATATACACACAGTAGGGGAGATTTACTAAAACTGGTGCACTCAGAATCTGGTGCAGCTGTGCATGGTAACCAATCAGGTTCTAACTTCAACTTTTTCGATTAAGTGTTGGCAATAAAACCTGCAAACAGATTGGTTTCTATGCAGAGTGGCACCAGATTTTGCTCTTTCTAGTTTTAGTAAAATAACCGTGTTTGTGTGTGTGTGTGTGTATGTATGTATGTATGTATATATATATATACATATATAAAACATTTGTTACTCTGTAAGAATGTCACATAATTTTGGATGACTTTAGTCTGCTCTGCTGTGTATTTTGTAAAAAAATAAATAAATAAATTATACTGTAAAAGGTTTTCCGAATACTTGCTGTTTCAATTCAGAGTAGTCAAATTAGTTTGCAAATAGAAGAAATTTGGCACTAGTTCTAGTCTACCTTGAAATGTCTATTCAAATGACATCATAAAAGCTAAAATAAATTCTAACTTGATTAAAAATGTATGTGTCCAGACAATGTCTTCTTTTAGGCCCCATTAATGGCCCTGCAGGTAGGGGACTCCTGAAAGATGTCGGTTATCAGTGCCTGTTGGACGTTTGAGCAAGATCTCACGGAGCTAGCATAAACTCATTTGTGAATTAACGGAATCTTGCTGGATTTTGGTCATTCATGCAAAGATCTGTATTAGCCTCCTTTTAACATGCGACATGTCACATGATCTGAGGGTAAAAAAAGTCTTTCACACTAGGGTTTCACAGAATTTCTGAAGATATTAAAAGATCTTGAACAACTAAAAACAAAATATGTGGTGCTCACTAACCCTGAGTGAAATGAGCAAATGAACAATCAGGTGCAATAATGATAAATATACAATCCATAAATTCTAAATCACAATAGAAATAAAAAAAAAGGCAATAAAAGACTATCATAAAGTGCAATCAAGTGCAATAGTGATACACATTAAATCCATAAATTCAAGAGCATATTAAAAGGCAATAAGAACCAAACATAAACGCAATAGTGTATAATAAAAAGTGCAATAAGAAATACAGAATGGAGCAAATAACTCATTCAAAATGAGTGCAAAGATAATAAGGGATAATGAGATAGCAATGTGCAAAACAAACAAAAAACGTGCACCTCGTCTTTGCTAAAGAGGGACCTCGCCATGTCCACCCAGATGGAGATCCTGACCAGCACAGGAACATCCGGGTGATTACAATGACTTATATCTGGGTCAGAAGAAATAATACTTTCGAGCTCCTGAAGAAGTGACTATTTGTGAAACATGTAAAGGAAGATACCATCAGGCTATCCTGCCCAACACCTTTTCCTGGACCTTACTACAGTTGAGATCCTGATTCTGGACCTGAACCTGAACCCTGATTCCCGATTCCTGTATCCTGCACTCATTGAGTGTGGAAGAGGGCAATTGGATATCGAGTTTCCCCGTGTGCTGTGACTACAACCGGATCCTCTGTGGAGCACTCTACTTGCTGGTTTATGCTCGATTTGGCCCATTGGGGGCAGCTGCTGCAGGTGAGAGGCTGGGGGAAACAGGTGTCGCACTCCGGACTATGATTGGATGATCTTTATCTATCCGAGACACTTTCCATCACAGTGACTGTCTTTTTGCACCTTTCTTCCCTTTATCATCATTATCAGAAGACCGGATCCCGCTGATATTGGGAGTTGCACTATACTGCTTATTGGATTGCACATATTATTGGATTGCACTTATTATTACATATTTTTTATGGTCACTTGACAGTGCATTTGGGACATTTATCATACACATCTGAGTGTCACGTTTTCTGTTTGTTTTGCACATCGCTATCTCATTATACCTTATTATCTTTGCACTCATTTTGAATGAGCTATTTGCTTCAATAATTATTTCTTATTGTACTTTTTATTATTCACTATTGCGTTTATGTTTGGTTCTTATTGCCTTTTAATATGCTCTTGAATTTATGGATTTAATGTGTATCACTATTGCACTTTATGATGGGCTTTTATTACCTTTTTTTAAAATTTCTATTGTGATCTAGAATTTATGGATTGTATATTTATCATTATTGCACCTGATTGTTCATTTGCTCATTTCACTCAGGGTTAGTGAGCGCCACATATTTTGTTTTTAGTTGTTTGAGTTATGTGAGTACACTTTTTTATGTAGGCAGCTCCTTTCCAGCGTATTTGATTATTGTGGTTTTGCGCATTAGCATTTTTAGACTTATTACAAGATCTTGCTGTTTTATTGATGAGATCTTCTGGGAAGGCACAGGTGCCATAGCCTTTCCAGGATGCATCTGTGAAGCCAGTGCTACGTCCCCCTGTGCCTCAAGAAACCAGAATGTTAAAATCCATATAAATGTTTTTTTAGATGACTTCAAGATATTTAGAAATGAGCATGCAGAGATGCATGCACCATAGGATCTTATCGTTGGGGGGAGTGTTCCATTTTAACACTTTCCCTCCTGGCCTAGAGTAAAATGACAGCCTGGTGGGACTTTCGGCGTTCTGGGTGGATGTAATGATGAGATCTGTCACCAGCTGTGTCCAGTGACACAATTATCACATGGTACAGTAAAATGCTTGCTAAATAGCAGTGAAATTCATTGCTAAAAGCAAACATAATGTGTAAAAAAAAAACTTCTCTAGTACAACGTTACTATAGTATGCTCTGGTCAAAGTGTGTTAAAAAAAAACACTGTAAAAAGAAAGAAAAATAATAAAAAGATAAAAATATTTTTTTGTTGTACTGTCAGTGTCCCTGATCACTGCCACACCAGTTATATCATGGCAATGCCTTGGACTGTTTACTTTCCAAAAAGGAGTCATTTGGGGAATGTTTGTACAGTCCTGACCTTTTTGTGTCTCAAGAAATGATAGGCTTTCAGTACATCAGGATTGATTGATTTTCGGATATATAATATACACTAATTTGGGTTATTTTCACCAAAGAAATGTAGCCGAATAAATTTTGGCCTAAATTTATGAAGAACGGTTATTTTTTTGCAAAGTTTTGTAACAGAAAACGTTTTTAGTTTATTTAACAAAAAATGAAAAAAACACTGGTGGTTAAATACCACCAAAAGAAAGCTCTAGTGATGTGAACAAAATTATAAAAATTTAGTTTGGGTACAGTGTTGCATGACCACTCAATTGTCATTCAAAGTGCGACAGCGCTGAAAATTGGCCTGGGCGGGAAGGAGGTAAAAGTATGTCTAAAAATCAAAAAAGGAAAAAGTGAATGCTGACTGGGAATGAGGGACACCTATCAGCAAAAGTATGCAGGCAGGACACACCCTCTACCACGCCCCCTTAAAGGAGAATTGTACAAAAAAACAAGATTGGTTAAACCCACGAGTGCTTTTTTACCACTACTATTCCTTTATATTGGCTTATGGAATTTACAAAGGCAGCAATTTAGAAATCGGATGAAAGGTTTAGCGCTGGGAAAACACTTTTTAATAGATAAAAAAGTGCATTTTATATACAACTATATAGATCAGACCAAAATGAGCGACAAATGAGGAGGAATAAGGAACAGAGGGACATTGCTCCAAATCAGAAACATTTCTTTGAAATCAGGGACAGTTGGGAGCTATGGACTAGTTATCTAGCAGCTAGCACATAAAGGTGAACATACAACCTTCAAATAACCAAAAATAGCAAATAGTGCACAGCACTTCCTGCACAAAGTGAATCTACATACAACAGTCTTAAAAAAGTGAAAAAAGTTCCCATTCTGTGTGACCGTGATTGAACTACATCTGTGATTAAATATTCCAGCAATATATATGATACGTCTATGTGCTTACCAGAAAGTGAAAAGAAACCAGCAAGGTGTAAACACCAGCTGTGCCCGGAAATTATTAATCACACGTGCACTTCCACCAATCTAGGCACTAACCAGTCAATAGTAATATGCCTTTACGCAGTTACTCTGAAGTAGTGAGACATCACATCATAGTGTATCAGTAGATAAAAAAATGTACTAAATGAAAAGCTCACCCATGGGAGCCCAGAAATGCTCATATACTGTAGTATTTTATTTAAAAACAACTGACATAAAAAACAGCTGCAGCGTGATACAAATTAGACCAAAAAACTCACATGTTATGCCCTCGCTCCTTCCACAAGGAAGCGATGATGAAAGGCCCCTCCCAATGCGTTTCGTGCTCCATCGCATTATCAAGGGGTTGCTTGTTTCTTTTCACTTTATGCTAAGCACATAGACTAATCATATATATTGCTGGAATATTTAATCGAAGATGTAGTTCAATCACGGACACACAGGATTGGACCTTATTTACTTTTCTAAGACTGTTGTTTGTTGATTCACTTTGTACAGGAAGCACTTACTATTTCTAAGTGGTGCCTTTTTTGTGAAGCTTGTTCTTTCTTTGTAATTTTGCTTTTAATATTCGCTCCCCTTAGTCTTCTGTTGTAAGGTGGCTTTATGACCTTGCAGTAGCTATACATGCATACACACAGGCAGCCCTGAAGTCCATCAAAGCAAGTCCCCCCCACCTCTCTTACAGTTAACTGACTGTGGCTCTTGAGGAAAGCTCTAGAGGGAAGGGACATGGAGGTAGCAATGTTGGGACATGTAGCCCCATAAAGGATGATGTAATGTGCTCAGTGTGCAGAAAATTCAGAAAAGCAAAGTTGAGGGTTTTTCAATCAGCTCTCCGGTGCTGGCACAGCCATCTTGACTAAGGGAAGTAAAGCCTAGCCGGTTTCCTACTGTGAATGCGTGATGCAGGCTGTGCTTTGTGACTGGGCTGGGTGTGGGTGTGGGGGGGGCTGAACTTCCGGCTCAGTTCCGTGACAGAAGTGGGAGACCTGAACCAGGTACCTGCTGCCCCCAAAAGATGCCAAATCTGGCAGTAGATGGGGGGGGGGAGAGGAGGCAGACAAGTAGAGCTTCCTCTTTTGGGTGGAGCTCCGCTATAAGTTAAATTATTAACTTTAATACTATTTTAAAAAATACTGATGGCCGATAAAGGCCAACTACTCCATCTAGCTTAACTTGAAATAGATGTTTGCAGTAGCCTTGCTTGGTTTGCCATGCATTCTGTCAACTTCCTGCCTGGCCTTGTGTTGACAATACATGCAGCCTGCCAGCTAATGATTGTGCATGAAAGTTAGAAATTAATTATAAGGTTTTTTATCTGATACTGTTGTGAACTATCAGGAGCTGGGAGACCGTGTAAGGTTAGGCAGTTGTTGTCAGACCTCGGGGGCTGCTCAGTCCTGAGGTTTTCTTTAGAGTCATCCTGTTAAAAGAAACTAAAATTTTAAGTAAAGATAAAATAAAGAGCAGATAAAATCTTTAACTATTGCTCTACAGTTATTCCATCTAATAGCTACATATTAAAAATACTGAATAACCCTACATTTTTAGGGATTCTCTTCAGGGTTCCAAAAGACACTACACCATGCTTGGAACTTTGGCAGGACTTTCTTGACTGTGATGTGTACAAGGATGCAAGGGCCAACAATCACATGGAAATTTTTTGGTCAATGGTTTACTATTTGTCCATTAGAGCAACACTGCGGCCAGGACCGGTGCTACCACTAGGCAGCCACCTAGGGTGCACTGCTGTCTAGGGTGCAGCCATGGCCGCTGGTTCGTACTGTTTGACCTTGACCTACATTAGTCCCTGTCGTCTCACTCTCCATGTTGGCTCCAATGCCTGGAGCTCGGTATGCTGCCGCCCTGCGCACTTTCAGGTTCTGCTGTGGGTCACTATCTCTGTTGCTCTGAGTTTTTTTTCATCTGCTATATTTCTTCACAGATATAACATTGCTAATGCAGGGGGTGGGGGTGCAAGTAGCTGATCTTGCTTAGGGCACAAAATAGTCTAGCACCGGCCCTGACTGCAGCACATATGAACATTGTGCTCATAAGTATTTGAGTGTGCATCTTTATATAGAAGCCAGGGGTAACACACATAGTAATTGGGAGGCAGATAGTTTTTTTTCATCTATTGCCTAAGCCCCCTTTTCAGCAGGTAATTCTGGTACACTCGTCACATGGAATATTTTGTGCATTATCAAGCATTGTACTAATGGGAGCCCATTCATTTAGTAAGGGGCATGCTTTATGGCACATGATGAATGGCACCACAATATTCTGACGTGTGTTGGTGTTCCTTGCCAAGTGTTATAGTAATATCAATTTTTACTGAGCATTACCACAGTGCATAGGTGTGAAGCCAGCCATAGGGTAGCTGTAAAAGATGAATTACTATTACAGTAAAACCTTGGTTTGAGAATGTTTTGCAAGACCAGCAAAATTTTGTAATAAATTTTAACTTGATATACAAGCAATGTCTTGATATATAAGTAGTGTCATGTCACAACTGAGTATAAAAGAGAAGAGAGGCGCCTCTAAGTGTAGCAATATGGTTACATTTAATGAAGGTACAACATTTAGCAGCATATTGCTTCACTTAGAGGCCCCTCTCTTCTCTTTTATACTCTGTAGCTCCTGCTGGATTTTGTTTCTAATCCCCTTGTGGAGGCTTCCATTTGTGGATGGACATTTTATGGTTACACAACCTGGTCACATTGCTATAATCTTTTTATATGGACTATAAACTTAAAGACCTATGAATAAATGGTTGTGGAACGAATCATTTGAGTTTCCATTATTTCTCATTTGCTTTGATATACAAATATTCTTTGATATACAAGTGCTTTGAATTGCAAGCATGTTTCTGGAACGAATTATGCTCGTAATCCAAGGTTTTACTGTAGCTGGAAAATAACAATAATTAATGTAAAGTAGAGATATCCTCACAATATCTGTAGTCATCTTCGGTCTGGAATTAGGCTGTGTTCCTCCAGCATATATATATACTTAGAATTATTTCACGATTGCATTTTCTCTCATCTAGGAAGAGTAATACAACTCCAGTGACTGGATATTATAGCCAAAGAAATGGCTCCATATAACAGATAGGCACAATTCAATCATCAAATGCTAATAGGAAGAATTTTACTAGGGTCCCCATCCCTAAATGTGCATGCATATGGAGAAAGGGAACATTTGAGAATAGAATCTATATGAAGATGATTAATTTGCAGTGCATGAAAAGTACTTGTAATACTCTGCTCATCCCACTGTTTGCCATCTAATCTGATGCTGTCACTTCAGAATATCGTATTCATTTATAATGGCACGATACAGTGTTTTAGAAACCTAGGCCACAAATCTAAAAAGAAAAAGTAATTGTGTCTTTGAAACCTACTGTAAAATATAACTTAAATGTCATAATTGATTTTGTTTGAAAAGAGAAGTTGGAATAGCTCTTCGGGAACCTTGAAAAGGCAGACGTGAAGGAAACTGGCGACTTTATCAAAGCACTGCCATGCAGATCACAAATAGGGAGCCACTTTGTTAGCAGCAGCACATACCAGATGAAAAGAACTGAATTTTTTTGTGTGCTATTTGGAAGCTGAGTCTGCCAGGATATAGTTGTTTGTCACACAGTTCCATAGATGGAAATGTTATTTTAATTATATAGTGGAGAATTTGCTCCCTGCGGTTTGTTAGTTGCGTTTGAAAACAATATTAATTTCATATTACGGGCAAAAAATAAACCATGAGCTAGAGCTCAGCAAAAAGAGTAACAATAAAAGGCACTCTGATTCCTTATTTTACTTATTTTTTTCCTTAAGCATTAAGATTATGTGGCATTACAAAGAGATACAGCAGAATTAAATGTACTGATGTATTTGTTAAGAGAGGAAAAGACTGAAGTAAGGGTCATGACCAGAGACTGCAATTAGTGACGCAGGGCCAGTTTTATTGTGACCCCAGCTGAACCATTCCTCTAGATGTATTTAAAAAAAAATTGGAAAAGAAAAAGGCTTTTGGCTTCAGAAACAACATCTCCTTTGACAATCGTTTATTTGGTAATCACATTATCCAATCTTTTTATCTATTTTTTTTTTTTTGGCTTTTGAATATGTCTTCTTTTGTCAGTCCAGTGCTCTAAAGGTTCAATGTTCCCAGACGTTATTTTTCACAGATAGGAGTCTGTGTGAGTCCAAAAATATATTGCTGGCTTTCTGGCTCTATATAAAAGCAATCTTGATTTTTTTTTTTTTTTTGTAAGTTGGGAATGCGCAGATGATATATGTTGTTAGCAAGCAAGAAAGTTTGGATTTTCAAGCAAAGTAAGCCATTTTTGGTTCAGAAATGTCAAGGTGCAGCAACCTCTGTTCTGTAATAAGCCTGCTAAAATAAGTAATGAGAGCATGGTCCATAACGCTTTTATTGATTGCAATGCTGAACTAAGTCTAGGTTCACACCTATGCAGCTGCGTTTGATGTATTTTTCAGTGCATTTTGCATCTTTAAACCAGCGTTTTTTATGAGTTTTTGCAAGCAGTTTTCATGCATTTTGCTTTTTACTTTTTTTTCTCTCTCTTTAAACACACTGTAAAACACACTATATAAAGCTGGTTGCTAAGGAGGAGGCCAGGAAGCCAGCCGCACCGGCCCTAACAACCGATGAGTCATCAGCTATAAGCGGGGAACGCTGAAAGCTGAATTGTAAAAAATATTTGCAAAACAAAAAATGACGTGGGGCTCCCACCCCAGTTCCATACCAGGCCCTTTGGGTCTAGTATTGACATAACCATACCAGGCCGCATGCCCTCAACATGGGAGGTACGGATTCTTTGGGGCGGGGGGCACAAAGCACCTTGCCCCCATGTTGATAAGGACAAGGGCCTCTTCCCAACAACCCTTGCCCGGTGGTAGTCGGGTTTGCAGGCGGGGGGCTTATTGGAATGTGGAAGCCCCCTTTAACAAGAGGACCTCCAGATCCCGGCCCCCCACCCTATGTGAATGGGTATCGGGTACATTGCACCCCTACCCATTAACCAAAAAAGCAGTGAAAAGTAAAAAAAAAAAAAGAGCCAGTTTTTGACAATTCCTTTTATTAGTAAAATAGCTCTGAGCCGTCGTCTCTTCCCATGCCCTCGCTTTCTTCCGCCTCCATTTTCTCCCTGAGCTGGCATCACCCAGTGCCGTTGTCTTTTACCTCCTCCTCGCGACGTCGCCACCATCGTCTTCTTCTTCCTCGTCATCCCCAGTTACCCGTTAAAAAACTAAAAAAGCTGGTCACGTCACAAAGCTGTCTTCTTCCCTTATGTTCCTAGCTGTCCGGCGCCTCTTATTTAGGCATGGGGTGTGGCCATCCAAGACGTCGCCCGGAGATCCCACCCCTTGAGACATGTGGCGTTGCATGTCACAAAGGGCGGGCTCACCGGGTGACGTTATTGGATGGCCACGCCCCCAGGCCTATATAAGAGGCGCTGGAGAGCGGGGAACATAACAACAGAGGAAGACAGCTATGCGACAAGACCAGCTTTTTTTGTTTTTTTAACGGCGAGGAAGAAGAAGAAGACAGCAGCGACCACGCAAGGGGGAGAAGGAGGAAGAAGACGACGAGATGACAGCTTGGGGAGAAAACGGCAGTGGAAGAAGGTGAGGGCACCGGGAGAGACAACACCGGGAAAGACGGCGGATCAGAGCTATTTTACTAATAAAGGAATTGTCAAAAACTGGTTCTGTTTTTTTTTTTTTTTTTTTACTGTTCACTGCTTTTTTGGTAAATGGGTAGGGGTACGATGTACCTGATTAAGGATGGGCTCGGGCGTGTTGGCAAGCTGCACGTGCCGAGCCCACCAGGAAGTTGGTACTGCACAGCGCTAATCACAAGCAGTGAGACATTTCCCGATGTGCGGCAGCAGAGATCGGGAAATGTCTCACTGCCTGTGATTAGCGCAGCACAGTGCCGACTTCCTGGCGGGCTTGGCACGTGCAGCTTGTGAACACGACTGAGCCCATCCTTATACCTGATAACCATTTACATAGGGTGTGGCGGCCAGGATCTGGAGGGTCCCCTTGTTGAAGGAGGCTTTCAAATTTCGATAAGCCCCCCCGCCCGCAGACCCCGACAACCACCGGGCAAGGGTTGTCGGAAAGAGGCCCTTGTCCTCATCAACATGGGAGCAAAGTGCTTTGGGGTGGGGGGCACATAGCCCCCCCTGCCCCAAAGTACCCATACCCCCCATGTTGAGGGCATGCAGCCTGGTATGGTTCAGGAGGGGGGGCGCTCACTCGTCCCCTCCCTTTCCTGACTTGCTGTGCGGCATGCTTGGATAAGGGTCTGGTATGGATATTGGGGGGGACCCTGCATCTTTTTTTTATCTTGATATGGGGGTCCCCTCCGAATCCATACTAGACCCAAAGGAAGGGCCTGGTAAGGCCCTGGGGGGGAACCCCGCTGACAGCTGATAACTCATCGGTTGCTAAGGACGCAGCGTCCGGCTTCTCAGCCCCCTGCTTAGCAACCAGCTATATACAGTGGTAAAATAAGAACTGCAAAACATATCAAAAATCTCATCACAAACACACCACTTGTGTTTCTGATGCAGCTCCATTGAAATCTATTGGCCGCAAATCACGGGAAAAAAAGTCCCCCGACCCTTTCCAAAAACGCACCGGCCACAAAGCGCATACATGTGAACTAGTACCATAGGAAAGCATGTTAAATGGACTGTAGTGCCTTTCTGCAAACTGCAAAACGCACTAAAAAATGCATAGGTGTGCACATAGGGTCAGTGTCAGGGCATCGCAGTAGCTGAACATAGCTGCCAAGATTCCACTTCTAGGTTCTTTTTCACTTCTTTAATCCCATGTTACATATTATATGTTGCATACCTCTAGATCACTGTCTTTTTGTCATTTGTTGATTTTGCCCATATATGTCACTGTCTTAAGAAATGTTCTCATATATCTAGTTGGCCAGGTAGCCAAAAATGTTGACATTTTATAAACAACACAGACTTGAAAGAGGAAGTGAATAGTTTCAGTACTTTACAGATAAAATTGTACCGTACTGCTGCTTCTGTGTTTACCAAGTTACATTTTGGTTAAAAAAACAATGTAAAGCATGGCAATGAAATAATAAACTTTGCAATTCGTATTGTTGACCTTATTTGTTCCGTTACAGTATATGTCCAGCCCAAACTTTTTTCATCAACGTTGGATAGAGTGATGCAGATTTAGAAACCCTGTCAGGTTTTTATTGCTATCTGAGGCTCCGATAAGCAGATTTCTCCTTACTTACTGTCACGTTAACAACTGTTTAGTTGCACTCTATTAGTGATCATTTTAACTATTTAGAGAAATGTTTGTATTGAGAGCCTGATCTTGGAAATGGGTATCAGTGGAGATAGAGTGAAATACTTTGGTAAGGATTGAAGCAAGGATCTCTTTAAAGGTTTTATAGAATTTGGGTGTAAACCCACCTGGGCTCTTGCCAGATGTGTTTGATTGTGACTGGTAGTTCTGCTTCAGTAAAGGATGCATCTTATGTTTTACAAGTTTTGGGGTTCATGGACAGGAGAGGAGTTTCTTGTATACATTAAGTAATAACTTGGTTGGGAATTGCTTTGTTAGTGTTCAATCAGGTCTCTCAAGATTATATACAGTAGGTCAGAATAGGAGCTACTGAGGTTTTCCTGAATAGCTTAAAGGTAGAGATGGTCTCGTTTCTAGAGTTTTTGATGGATGGTATTTAAGACTGGTGGTACTAGAATGTAATGCTCTCACCAAATATTTACCAAATTTATTATCATTATAGTTGTAGAGTCTTTGATTAATATGTTTGGGTAATGACATCACTACTATCCCCGGCCCCTGTGTTTACATTAAGCTTTTGGCCAGGGAATTTCTTATACTGTGCAGGAAGTGGTCCACTCTGAGTACTGACGTACCTCTGCACACCTGCTCAGAGCTGGTTTTAATCACTGCTAGTTCTCTAATCTGTGAACTGATGGTAAAGGCCGTACACGCGCTTTGATTTTCGGACGACAAATGTGTTACGACGACCGACGTCAATTATGTTACGACGACCGATCATTACGCTCTCTGCTCTGCCCCCTCCTCGCTCACTGAAGTGGTGGGCTGTGAAGGGGGCAGGAGTGACTAGGTCAGGCTTTCTGCGACTCGCTGAGAGGCTGAGCCGGGTGCTGGTCCAGGGATCTGGGCAGAGCCCGACTCTATGATCGTGTTGGAAAAAGATTTTTATGGACATATACAAAGATGGACTTTGTAGGCACATGATTATAGAATAAATATATGAAATTTATTTAGTTGGATAGAGTTAAAAAACGTATGTACAACACAAAAGAAAACACACGTCATAACAAATGACATAAAATGTTTGACCCTAGGTAACACTTCAATTGTAATTGAAAAATAAGCAATTGATGATTGTAATGGAATATAACCAGTAGAACTATTCAATAAGGATGAGCTCTGGCGGGTTCGCACACTCCACTTGCAGAGCCCGCGAGGAAGTCGGCACTGCGCTAATCATAGGCAGTGAGACATTTCCCGATGTATGGCTGCAGAGATTGGGAAATGTCTCACTGCCTGTGATTAGCGCAGCGCCGTGCTGACTTCCTGGCGGGCTCTGCACGTGTTGTGTGCGAACACGCCGGAGCTCATCCTTACTATTCAACATGAGTAGATTACATGTTGCGCGCCTAGCAGCGCTTCTTCGGGAGCTACAAATCTGGTAAATATATAGAAGACATAGACTAGAATAAGTTTATATATATATATATATATATATATATATATAGAATATATCATCCAACATATAAGACATGGTATAAATAAAAAAGCACAATCATTAAAGTGACATCTGTCCGAAAAAGGCCCCCAAAAAAACGGTGACTGCCGGGGATATAAAGGCAGAAACCTACCAAGTGGAACACAGTTACATATAATGATCAATAAAGGTAGAGAATACTATGATCGTGTTGATGCCCGAGCTTGGACCGACTCTGTGAAGTCAGAAGTGAGCGGACTTCAGCCCGCTCTCTGCTGAAAACGGGTCACAGGAGTGCAAAACGAACTGCCTGTGATCCACAGGAGAAGTACAGCCAAATGAGCTTTGGCTGTACTTCTCCTTTAATGTTACTGACACTACTTGCCTGAGTAGGTACAGGTAGTTTTTAAAGGGTAAGTTCACCTTTACAGAAAAATCTGTAAGGTGAACTTACACAGGACCCCCTCTTCACCCCTCCCCCAGTCCCGCTGACCTAGAGCACAGCGATCACCCGCACTGACACAAGGGGGTTGCTGCCTTACCGGTCCGGGGCTTAGAAATGCCCTGCAGCTTATCTCCAAAATGTACCTCATCAGGAAGTACGTTTAGGAGCATTCTAATTGGTCGACGCCATCACATAAGTTTGTGGACCAATCAGAACCTGCCTAGCCCATCCTGTCACTGCGGGCGAAGAGGAGAGAAAGGCGCGGAGATTTCAGATCCCCGAACCGGTGCATCGGCAATGCGATTAGTCAGTATGGGGGATGACCAGACTCCAGGTTAGCGGGACCGGGGGGATGGGGAGAGGGTTTAGTGTAAGTTCACCTTACAGATTTTCTGTAAAGGTGAACTTACACTTTAATGAAACTACCACCAGAAAAGTGTCTTTAGAGCTTTCCCAAATGGTAAGTTGGCTCTGAATTCCTAAGCACGTGCTGTCAGCCCTGCCTACTTTATTTCTGATGGATTATATGGAATAAAAGCTCCTTCTCATCTTCTTAACCCCTCTTTGTGCAAGGTAGACAGTACAGGATGGTTTCAGCTCACAGTATTTCTCGTAAAATAAACAGGTGTGTATTGCGCTTATTAAGCCGATATAACAAGCCACTTTCAATAGTTTATTTAGCCAAAATGGAGCATGTAAGAGGAGTTTATTGTTGGAGTCTACATATACTTTAATGGAACCTTTTACTGCCACCGAAGTATGTTGTATATTGGTGACAGCTGGGGTTTCACACATACACACAGCAGTGTTATCCTAAAAATGCAAAAAGTACAGTGCATGGGCATATGCAAAAAAAAAAAAAGAAAACTTTCTTATAAACAACAGTACAGCACATGGGCATATGCAAAAAATAGGGAAATTTGTATTTTTTGTATGCACACATACTCTGTACTAGTGTTTTTGGCGTTTGTGTCTGTTTATGTCTGCAAGCATGAAAAGGATATAGACCTTTGTTTTTGTTTTTTTGTTTTGTTTTTTAACAGATGTCAACCAGTATTTTCCGTTTTATGTGTATTTTTAGCAAAGAAACATATTTTTTGGTTAGATTTATATCCACCTATGACTATTTTCTTCAACAACTAAAACGGATATGTGAAAAATGGATGTAAACTGAACTGGACTGAACTGAACACAAATTTACAAACTGATGTACAAAAATTCAGTTTTCATGCATTTTTTTAAATCCATTTTTGTGACAGAACTGATGACACTCATGTAAAAGAACCCTTAGGGGATAAAAAAATGCATGGGAGCTGAATCTTTTTACACCAGTTTACATCAATTTATAAATCTGTCTTCAGTTCAGTTTATACCTCCTTCAGCTCAGTTCAATTTATAAAAATATAACATAAGTTATGTTTTTTTTTTATTTATTGAAGAAAATAGTTGATATAAGTATAAACAATTATATATTTCTTTCCTAAATAACTATAGAAGGGTCCTTTTACATGGGCTTTGTTTGTAACTCAGCAAGTAAACAGCTCCCTGCTGAATTAGAACTCAACGGGACAGATGTCACTTTTGTGAGATCCATACCTATTCAGTTTTGGTCTGAATTTTGAAAGCAGATATTTGTTGAATCTGTGTGTTACCCGTTTACTATATTTGAGATTTAATATCTCTCAGATATGATTTGGGTTAAATGAGAGTTCTTTGACCATGAGTGAAAGCTTTAACACAATACCAACATTGATTGGTATATATTAAAGAAGGCCTAGGCTAATACACAGCAATCTATCTAATTGTACAGGAAAAGGGTAAAAATCATGGATTACATGAAGGTATACAGAGTATATTAAAACATTAATCTACAAACAGTAGAACAGAAAAGACATAAGATAAACATATTTAGTTCCAATAGTTACCAGGCTGTGACCCACAAAGGTTCCATTCGGGTGACCGCTCCACCAGAGGGTGTGTGTTTCCCTCCCATCTATTCTGTGTGTATCATTACAGGCTGATGCCTCATTGGTTGGAATGGCGTGGCTCTGATTGGTGGGCCTCTCTAATCCTGGGAAAGACTGGCTACATCTCCAATCCCTATACTTTGCATAAGTCAGCCCCCTTTAATGCAAATCCTTGTCCCAGACTATTGAGCAGGAAACTTAACCTTGTAAGTAGATTACATTTTCAGGGAAATTAAGTATATATGACGGACTGGCCATGGCCCCTCATTGCATATTCAAACATGGGATCCTTTGATGTGAGTATGTGTAGAACAATGAGGTTTGGGTCCCATTGTTTGATACACAAGCCTAGGCACCAACTTGTCTGTCTAACATAGACTTCTGGGACACTATGTTACATAGATACAAAGCTAACTGAAATATTTTCATAATTACAATATTTTACAGCTATTAATGGAGATTTCCCTTAAACTTTTCCGTCAAAACGTTTCCATCAGGCTACTTGAAGCGGTCGTTTTACATTTTTATTTTCAGACCTGGACAAACTCAGAGGTAGGCAGAGGTAAACAAACACATTTGTGTACATGCACCTGTCCATAGACTTTAATACAGCTTCTGATTGGGTCTGCCTGAATAACTGGTAGACGGACCTGATACAATAGCCTATAAGAAAGGGGCCTAAATGGAACAGGCGTTAACAGAAAACTTCTGTTTATGTATGCAAAAACGAAATGGGAAATAAATCTTTTTTTTTTTTTTTCTGTGGACATAAATGGACTTATGTCTGTTTGAATCTGCCTGTCCATAGACATAAATTTTGGTTCAGTTTGGATCCCCTTAAAAAATTGACACACTTAAAGTGGTGTTCCACCCCAAAAAAAAATGCATAAATGTGCTGAAAAAAAAAAAAAAAACATTTGGAAAAAACATTTTTTTTACTCACCTCTGAATGCCTGTTGCTAGGGGGTCCCTCGTAGTCTGCCTCCTTCAGTGCCTGGGCTGGTGACATCACTTCCCCTCAGCGCAGGAAGGGCTCAGCTCTGCCCTCTCACTCTTGTGAATCATATGGGACACGTGACAGGTCCCATATGATTGCACGGCCAATCACGGCGCGCGGCACCGCTCGCGCATGCACAGTGGGTGCCCGGCTGTGAAGCTGCCGAACGGAGGGGGAGACGAGTGGGGCTTCCGATCCCCCCGCATCGCTGGACACTGGGACAGGTAAGTGTCCGATTATTAAAAGTCAGCAGCTGCAGTATTTGTAGCTGCTGACTTTTAATTTTTTTTGTGGGGACTCCTCTTTAAGTGAAATTGAAAGCCCATAAGCTGCTTTTTTATTTCCTGTGAATTGTATAGAGGGGAGAAATGCAGTTCTGACAGTGTATTCGGGTTCTTCGGCTGGGTTCACACTGATGCGAGTTGGATGCAGATTTCCTCACATCCAATTCGCATGACAGGAGAGTGTGACCGGCTCTCAATGGAGCCGGTTCACACATCTCCGGTGCGGCCGCCAAGCGCACAGCAGAAGAGTTCTGTGCGTCTTTGGCTCAGTTTCAGGTCCGAATTCAGGCAAAAATTCAGACCTGAAATGATGAACGGGGTGCACTGGACCCCCTGCTGTGCTCCGCAGCCGCACCTTGTGTGAACCCAGCCTGGATCCATATCAATATGACTGTTGACAATAATATTTGGCAATAGGCCCACTTTAAAACAAATCTGCACTTTGCCCATACTACAAACCATAAATAGTTTTCTTTATTGAAGGCAAGCTTTTTTTTTACCTTCCATATAGCTCCCCACTGCACTGATCACTTTCAGGGGCTTTGCTACACTCAAATGCCACATCGGCACAGAATAACGACTACACTTCCTACAGTAACTTTATCATAAATTAATTTCAAAAAGTCTATTGACATAATTTCAGGACCAGACCAATATTTGTTTTTTCTTTGCTGCATTATTTTTAACCATTGATAACTTTTTTACCTAATAAGATATGAATCTAACGTTTTTTTCAGTGTGCCTAAAATAAAATTAAGGAAGTAGTAGTAACTTTGCACTGCTTAATGGGAATCGTGGTTTGTATGTGTTGTAATCAAACATGACTGCTGCTGTGTACATACATAACTAAAAGCTGTAACTAGAAGCATGTTTTTAGACAGTAATACATGCTGAGAAGATCATGGATATTAACCTAATACACGCACGCACTCATACTATTCATCAATAATGTTTAGTATCATATTTATTTTTATAATATGTGACGTTTCACTATTACACCAGACCATGTTGTTTTCTGCAATGACATCATCCTGTATGTACAAGTTTGCTTTTTTTCATGGAGAGGTTATACAGTGGGAATAGGTCTTTTTTTTCATTAACCTTGGACGTAGCTGGCAGATCTGCGTTACCAGCTGTGATTGCAGAGCGCGCTCCCCAGAGAGTCTGGACTTCTGCACAAACCCAGCTTTTCTGGGTCTAATAATTCCCCAGCAGAGTTCATTGCTCCACTTCTCAGGTCTGCAGTCTGTATTTTTCTGTGCCAGAGCCCTTCGGCTGCGTTCAATCACACACATCCTGCTTATCATCTGCATCTCTCAAAGGCAGCAGCTAGAGACAGGAGGGCTGTTAGCATTCTCTGCCATTTCTGCACTGCACCTGCCAACATCCTGAACTGGAAGCAAAAACAACCACATATCAGCTAATGGTTTCAACTCCTCCTGTGCCCTACATTATCATTATCATTGTTTCTCGTTTTAACTCCCTTCTGTTTTAAACTAGATCACCTTTATAATTCCATCAGCATATGTTAATTGCCATACTCTGTTTTTGTACTTTAAAGCAACATTCAAACCTTGGATCCAAGTGACACACGGTTTGTTGCAATCAAATGTGCTGAAAGAGTCCACTCTTTTGTTTACCGTATATACTCGAGTATAAGTCAATCCGGGTATAAGTCGAGGCCCCTAATTTACCACAAAAAAATAGGAAAAAATTATTGACCTGAGTATAAGACGAGGGTGAGAAATGCAGCAGCTACTGTAAGTGGAAAAAGAGGGTCAACAATGCCCATCTGCAGCTGCATGCCTCCTACCTGTATCCTGTGCATGTGTTCTGTATCATGTGTATGTGTCCAGTGCATGTGTCCTGTACATGTGTATGTGTCCCTGTGTCCTGTACATGTGTAAGTGTCCCTGTGTCCTGTGCATGTGTCCTGTGTCCTGTACATGTGTATGTGTCCTGTGTGCATGTTTTTTTTATTGAAAGCCTATGGCGTGCATAACACACCCAAAAAACTTCACCCGGTGCCACAAAAATGTGCACACACATAAAGAGTGTTCACAAAAAAGTGCAACGGGTACACAGACGTGCCAATTCCCTGATCCCCCGGGGCGTTAGGCTCCAGACGGGGACAAAGGTACTTTACAATGTTCTATCTGGCCGAAACCAGACAGACCCCATTCTCTGGAGGGTCTGCCGAAACAGAACCCACCCAAGTACTAGGTGGGGCTCCCTCGAAGGGAGACCCCATGAGAGAGGGTGAACTAAGCCAAAAGGCCATGTCCACCCCTTCCCAAGACTTTCAGGGCTGGCCCGAGGACCCGTCCTTACTCGCCACACAGTGAGACAAAACCGTGTACAAACATAAAAAACATACAGTGACAAAACATAGGTTTCAATCAAAAAATAAAATAAACAAAAGAAAGTGGGGAAGGGATAGTGGAGAGGAGAGTGAAAAAGGTGGTCATTGTGTAAAACAATTACCAGGGCTCCCGGCCAGGAATAAAAAATTCCTCTGGTCCCAGCCAAAAGGCCCGGCCCAAGAGGCAGGTGCTAAAAAAGCATGTTCTATGGTGCAGTGACCGTGGTGCCTCAAATCAAAGTGACTGCCACTCGCAGTGATTTTATGGCACTCCTGGACTGCCACTCCAGGGGCACATACTCCATAGGCTTTCAAGACCAACCCTGGCCACCAGCCTGGACCACAGCAGCCCCCACCCCAAGCAGGAAGGCATGGAGTTCTGGAAGCTTGGTGAGAGCCCTTTACCATCAGGCCTCACCGTCGTTCCGTCCCTCCTACCTAATTACATTCGGGAAATACTGGCCGCTCCCCCGGTGGGAGTAAGGGGAGCCAGCGTTCTCTCCCGAATAACTGTCCAGAGCTAGAGCTGCCCCAATCTAGGACAGAAGGCCAGGGTCCCGACCCTCCGGATCAGACTCTGTGGTTCTCCATCCCCATCAGAAGGCTTCCCTTTCGGCTACAAACTGCTCCAGGTCACCTTTACTCCAGCAGGCTTTGCATAGCAACCACAATCCCATCTCTAGCTCGCCATAAATCAGGGACGGAAGCAAGCGCCACCTCCTGGAAACTAATAAGAACAGATACTACACTTGATCTTAGCCAAAAGGCAGAGAAGTGTGTCCTGTGTGCATGTGTCCTGTGTCCCTGTGCAGCCTAACTGTGTCCTGTGCAACCTCCGTGTGGCGATCTCCATCCTCCCTATGGCGATCTCCATCCTCCGATCAGCGTGTGATAATACACTTTGGCGGCCATTCCATTGTTCAAAAGCCGCGCCTCCTCTTCGTCTGTGATAGGCAGAACACTCAGCAGTCAGCGGTCAGCCTATCACGGACATTCTCTCATTCTCATACCACGTACGAGGATGAGAGAATGTCCGTGATAGGCTGTACACTGACTGCTGGGAAATGGAGTGTTCAGCCTATCGAGCAGGAGGCGCGGCTTTTGAAAGCTGGAATAGCCTCCGAACGGTGTTATCACACGCTGGCCGCCGTCTGCCTGCATGACACGCTGATCATGCAGACAGACGGTGGTGACTCGAGTATAAGTCAAGGGGGGCACTTTCAGCCCAAAAAAGGGCTGAAAAATTTGACTTATACTCGAGTATATACGGTACTTATTTTAAGAGTAGAAATGTTTTTGCTTACTGACATGGACAGAATAGGTGTCACCTGTTTATTTCTATACATTTAGTGTTGCAAAACAATGCCTTAAAGCAGAGTTCCGCCGAAAAAAAAAATTTAAAGTTAGCAGCTACAAAAAGTGTACTTGCTGACTTTTAATAAACGGACACTTACCTGTCCCACAGTCCGTTGATGCAGGCGTATGAAGCCCTACTCCTCTCTCCCTACTCTCCACGGCGTCAGCATTTTTACTGTGGGCACCTGGCTGTGGCTTCACAATCGGGCACGCACTGCGTGAGGGGGGAGAGGTGAACTTCCTTCCGGTGCCGCGGAGCTCCGGGAGGAAGTGGGAGCTGGATGCCTCTAAAAAGAGGATATCCGCCCCCCCCCCCCCCCAAAAAAAAAATGACATGCCAAATGTGGCATGTCAGGGGGGGCACCATCACTTAAAGCAGAAGTTCCATTTTTGGGTGGAACTCCACTTTAATCATCTGTCACTGAAAGCTTCTCTGTTGCTCAGTCATGTTAAACTTTAAAATAAACACATTTTAAATGATTTTAAAGTGGTTGTAAACTTCAGACATGAAATATGAACAAAGCATATCCTTTTATGGTGTGCGTTGTCTCAGTTAAAAGCAGGAAGTGTCATTTCTGTCTGCTGCTTCATTCTTCTGCTATCAGCATGAGTCAAAAACACATAATAAAACCCTGTTTGGGCTCAACTGACTCTAATGACTTAAAAGGGGATAAGGAAAAAAGGAAAGGGGGCATGACACATTTTCACATTCCTCGCTATATATATATATATATATATATATATATATATATATATATAATATATATATATATATATAATCTGTCACTGGATAGGGTCAAAAATGGTGGACATTGAGTTTTTATCACAGTATGATTGACACGTTGTGAATATTTCCATTTTTATTATTGGCTATTATTGGCTATTCCATTTACGTGTGTTTGATTTAATAAATTTTGACTTTTTGTACTTGCACAGTGGGCTGTGTATTTCCTTTCCTCTTTTCCTTATCCCCTTTTATGTCATTGGAGTCGGTTGAGCCCAAACAGGGTTTTTATTTTGTTTTCAATGATATGATACCAAATGTTTCTACTTCAATCCCTTTCCCCCTCTTTCCCCTTTTTTTCAGTTTCAAGCGTATAGGGGTGTATTTATATATTTATAAATGTATTCATAGCTGGCATTAGCAGGGATTGGCACCTTGAGGGATCCTTATTTTTAGTTCTCAGTATCAGCATGAGTCATTTCTTACAAGCTTTCTTGACACCAAGAGAAAAAAGGTGATGGGAAGGATCTCTAGATGTTTGAAAACCTTCGCTCTGTTGCTGTGTGGAGGAAAGGGAGGGGGTTCTTCCCTCCAATCAGTCAATCAGCTCTCAGAGCTCTCCTCACTGAGTGCTACAGAGTGTGACTTAAGCTCTCTGCCCCCTTTCAAATGACCAGTCAATGAATACATAGGTTGGACTTGATGGACTTGTGTCTTTTTTCAACCTCACGTACTATGTAACTATGTAATTCTGAATGATCTCAGAAGCATTTCAAACTTAGGTCAAAGTGATGCCATCAACCCAAGACCAA
This sequence comes from Lithobates clamitans, assembly GCA_037952925.1. Taxonomy (NCBI): domain Eukaryota; kingdom Metazoa; phylum Chordata; class Amphibia; order Anura; family Ranidae; genus Lithobates; species Lithobates clamitans. Next base: position 533,821 of record JBBGZY010000282.1, read on the forward strand.
AGCCAATCAGCACTGATCATCTGAGAAAAGGTTGAAAAGTACATTTTTTTTCATCAGGGCTACACTTACCATAATTATACACCTGATCATTGTGACCTAATTTAAAAATGTTATGACATCATATATCGGTATGTACGCCTTCCTTCTTCATGTATGCAGAGGCAGTCCTAACTTCCCCTTCACATTATTGATACTGCAGAGGGGCACCAAAAGACAGGAAAGTCTTCTATTGGGGTTGAACTGAGAAACATGGATGATCTGAACTATCATTAGAGGTGGAAGACATTTTTATACTCTGTAGAGGGAACGGTTGCTTAACATGGCGGCAGGAACCATGTCAGTACAGGTGATTTTGTAGGAAGTGGAGTGGTCAAAACATCCACTAATATGACTGGTAAAAATGGGGTACTGGGCATAGGCTGTGAAAATTGGTGTGTGGGGCAAACCGTAATGAGTGCTTAAAATGGTCTGAATCATTTTCCGCAGGCGCCATCTACATCTGTGTGTGTATGGTTTGTCAGAATTTTACCCACCATGCTTAAAATAGAATTGTTGCCAGGTTAGGGAGATTCAAGTATTTACATATTCTTAAGACATAGTTCTCACTGACCTCTGTATCTGCTTCCACTGAGGAGCAATTCATCCTCACAGTTTACAAGAGAAGTTGGGTATTGGCATTCTGCTCTCTCTTCCCTTTTGTGCACCTGATCTATGTTTACGTTAAAGATTAAAGCGTGTCCAGTCAGGGCTGACAGCAGGCTGCAAACCAAGTGGAGTGAAAGTGTTTTGCTATAAATTAAAAAATGAATTGCTACACGGTGTCTATATCTCCAGACATAAGTGAGGGATTGTTTTAAAGCCTATTTAGTGCTTGTTAAGGATGTGTAAATATATAAATATCAGTAGCCTAGCTGAGTTATACTTTAAAGTAGATCTGTAGCCTCATTATGCTTGCTAAATTGCTAGGAAAATAATGTGCTTTAAATCAGTGTTAAACCCAAAAATGTAGTAAGTACTGTAATATTTTGCAGCTTGCCCAATTCTTTTGATGTATTGGCTGCATCCGTTTTCTTTTCTTACACTTTTTGTTTCACCTGATGATCTGACCAATAACACCCCACCTCTATTAGAGTGCCCTCACTCTGGATGAAGGAGAACAGGGGACACATTTGGATAGCAGAATTGGCGGTCTGGGGGGTGAGGAGTGTTAAATGTACTAGCAGATTTAGATGCACTAACAAATTGAAGCCAAACTCCAGCTTTATAATCAATTACAGCAAACATTGTTTTTTCTGGGGGGGTGTGTGGGGGGGGTTTACATATTATTAACCGCTTCAGCCCCGGAAGATTTTAACTGACAATTGCGCTGTCATGTGACGTTGCACCCAAACAAAATTGACGTCCTTTTTTCTCCACAAATAGAGCTTTCTTTTGGTGGTATTTGATCACCTCTGCAATTTTTATTTTTTTGTGCTATAAACAAAAAAAGAGCATCAATTTTGAAAAAAATGCAATATTTTTTATGTTTTGCTATAATAAATATCCCCCAAAAATATATATATAAAAAAAATAATTTTTTCCTCAGTTTAGGCCGATATGTATTCTTCTACATATTTTTGGTAAACAAATTTGCAATAAGCGTATATTATATAAGAGTATATTAGGCCGATATGTATTCTTCTACATATTTTTGGTAAACAAATTTGCAATAAGCGTATATTGATTGGTTTGCGCAAAAGTTATAGCGTCTACAAAATAAGGGATAGTTTTATGGCATTTTTATTGTTATTTTTTTTTTATTAGTAATGGTTGCGATCTGCGTTTTTTATCATGACTGGGGCATTATGGCGGACACATCGGACACTTTTGACATTATCCGAGATCCTTTCTCCCTGATTGGCTGAGACACAGCAGCGATGCCATTGCCTGCCGCTTCTGTCAATCAAAGTCAGCTAGCCATTCAGGAGAGGGAGGGGCCGGGGCAGGGCTCCGTGTCTGAATGGAGTTCAGATGGTGAACTGCGGAAGCCACCTACCACTTCTGCCTTTATTTGTTTTAACTACCTAGATCATTTCTCAACCACCCTTTACAACATTGGACACTCAACTCTCTGCAAAAGGGGCACGCTTTGGCATTACATAGATAAGTGAAGTTCCTTCCAGCCCCAGTCTCGACAAACTTTTTTTTTTATCTCCCCCCCCCCCTGCTTTCAATTTGCCTGCCGCTTCTGTCAATCAAAGTCAGCTAGCCATTCAGGAGAGGGAGGGGCCGGGGCAGGGCTCCGTGTCTGAATGGAGTTCAGATGGTGAACTGCGGAAGCCACCTACCACTTCTGCCTTTATTTGTTTTAACTACCTAGATCATTTCTCAACCACCCTTTACAACATTGGACACTCAACTCTCTGCAAAAGGGGCACGCTTTGGCATTACATAGATAAGTGAAGTTCCTTCCAGCCCCAGTCTCGACAAACTTTTTTTTTTATCTCCCCCCCCCCCCTGCTTTCAATTTTTAATCCCTTCCATTAGTCTAGGGCAACACACTTAAGAAGGACTAGGCAAATTGGTAGGCAACAGAATACAATATAGGGTGCAATACAATGAAAATGTATAATTGTAAAAGGTGGGAAGTGGGAACAAGACCATGCATAACTAGATATGTACTGTTTGCATCATAATATATAGTTCTGCTTTAAACTTTTAACAGCCTCACGTGAAAAGTTTCACAAATTAAGCATAGCTTGAACATTTTAAGCACCACAGAAATCCTGTTGGTACAGTTTTATTCATCAAAGTACTTAAAAAGAACATTCTCTTCCATAGCATTGTCCCAATCTCCAGTAACCTCTGTGTGCTTGCTTACAAAATTATGGGGCTCTGCAGTACATTGTTAGTGTACATAGTGTCCTGTTTTTAGGCCCAATGGAGCTTAAAAAATATAAAACCTAATTAAGTGGGCTGAAAATACACCAGCAGGGATTTGTAGAGGAAAAAAAGAGATTGAGTTTATTGGTATCCAGGATTTGTATAACTGGCTGAGACTGTACTTCTTTAAGCGGTAGTTTTATGCTTCCAAAATGTTGATGTCTGGGAATTGTACAAGTCTGAATGTTTAACTTTGAACAAAACACAATCTAGAGGAAAAAAGAAGCTTGGCTGCAAATCGTGTATTTGTTTGGAGATGGAGCTAAATGCAGGAGTCTGGGGAATGTATTCATCATGGAATTTGCAAGAGCACTTTGACACTTTTGTTATAAGCTGGTATGAAATTTTCATAAGAAGGCTGACAGCTAAACCCTCCAAGTTAAATTGTAAAATAGTGAATGGACAAAAAAAAAAAAAAACACATTAGAGGGTTGTAATTAATATATCAGATTTGTCATGTGTAGCATTATTACTGGTGTCCCTTAGGGCTTAAAATTAGTGTCATTGATTGTCACATTACGTTATTGACAGTATTATGCTTCGCTTCCCCTAACAACGGTATCCAGCAAATCTTGCGCTTGAGATTGCTTACATCCTTAGTTATCTCATCTTAAACACAAAGGAGATAATTAAACAGAAAATGTATTCAATGAGTTTCAGAAGTGTCATAATTTACTGAATCACCTATGCCCGTCATTTCAACACCTATTGTATTTATTTATATTTTAGCAACGCCTTATGTTTAACATCTTAAAATGTTTGTAACCCTAAAAATAAAAAAATAAAAAAGTATCCTGTTCGCTTAAAGCTTGAATAACAGCACCATACTTGTGCTGTGTAATTTGGCCCCTTGTATCATATAAAATACCTAGCTGATGCTGCCTGGTTCCCCCCCCCCTCCCTGTAAACGAACTACGGTTTATCATGGCTGTTGAGCCCTGACACCGTGGTCAGTTTATGTGCCTCCGTCATCCACAGCTCTCCTGTATCCCCTCTCCCCCTCCCTCCCTGCCTGTCAGCGTGCCGCTCTGCTCACTGCCCCTTCCCTTCCTGCTGCTAAAAAAACTTCACGTGACTTCACGTGACCGTGATCACAAAACCCCCTGTGTTAAATAATGACATGTGCCCAACTGCATGTGTTTTATAAACAAATAGCAGATTTCTACCTTTTTTCAGAGTGCCTCATGGTGCTTACGTGACTGCTTGCTGCTCTCCTCCTCTCCTCTCCTCCCTTCCTCCCAGCTGACATCAGTGGGAGTTCTTGGCCCCTCCCGCTGTAGCTGTCAGACTGGGAGAGTTGAGCGAGGAGCAGTCACATGAGCGCTGGGAGGCGCTCTTAAATAAGGTAAAAACCTGCATTTTTTTATAAAACACATGCAGTTGGGCACATGTGGTTATTTAACACACAGAATTTTGTATTCATAACAAAGTGGCTATACAACCACTTTAATGTGCTTCATTTCGATGGTCAAAAGTAAACTAATTGCAGCCAAGTGCAGTAACCCATAGTAACCAATTATCACTTTCATTTTATTGTTTGTAATATTTTAACTAACCTAAACTAACAAAATTGTAATTTGTATTGGTTGTTAAATATTATCGCTCACCAAGCCTCCTTTTTTTTTTTCTTGCTAAATAGATGGGTTATGATAAGCAGCACTATAATAGCTGTCTTGTGACATGTTCAAATATGTGTTTTGCAAATGACCTGATTCTTTCTTTTTTCTGTTCTTTGGATGCTGTTTTCAGTATGCCAGGAAACATCTTTGTGCAGTCATCATTGTCAGAGTAGCCTCTGGGAAGATTTAGTCTAATTATGGCCAGCTGACAGGCTGTGGGCATAAGGCCTTCCTGTGGTAGTTAAGCAAAAGCTTGATTCTTCTCTTTCCACTCTGCTACATACAACGAAAGCCTGCAGCGGTGTCACTTTATACATGTTATTAGTAACAATTCCTGTAATGTCTACCACTACTAATGGTGTCACATATTGCTAGTGTTATTAGAGATCTCTTGTAATTACCCCTTTAATAATTAATTGTAGTGTGTAGCTAAATGGTTATACAATAGTTCTTAAACAGCATTTCCCATGTTGTAACACGTTTAGTCTAAGTTCACATTGGAGCGATTTGCAGCCTATTGGCGGCAATGGCACGGTTCCAATCTGTACGACACCGATTTTGCAGTGCCACACCGATTTGCAAAAGTAGTTCCTGCACTACCTTTGCCGATTTCAGGTGCGACTTTAATAGACATCTGTGCATGAAGCCACACAGATGTCTATCAAGTAGCACCTGAAATCGCGCTGACCTTGCTACTTTGAAATTGCGTAACTTCAAGTGAAGTAGCGCAATTTCAAAGTAGCATCCATGGGAACCAGGGCTTAGTGCTGATCTGTAGGCAAAAAAGATTTCTCTTGGCTTCTATGCCTGGGACTGGACAGGGAAAGGAGAAACAACAGAATCAGATACAAACTCATTTCCATGTAACTAAAATCTCCCCCCCTATCAGCTTACTCATTGTCAGTACATGACCTGATTGACCCCCTATGCTGCTTCTTTGTTTGAGCTCTGTCGTGCAGGCTGATACCAGGTCAAGTTCAGGCACTTATGGGCCGTACACACGATAGGATTTTCCGACAACAAATGTTCGATGTGAGCTTGTTGTCGGAAATTCCGACCGTGTGTATGCTCCATCGGATATTTGCTATCAGAATTTCCGACAACAACTGTTTGAGAGCAAGTTCTCAAATTTCCCGACAAGAAGACTTGTCGGAAATTCCGATCGTGTGTACACAATTCCGACGCACAAAAGTCCACGCATGCTCGGAATCAAGCAGAAGAGCCGCACTGGCAATTGAACTTCATTTTTCTCGGCTCGTCGTACGTGTTGTACGTCACCACATTCTTTATGTTTGGAATTTCCGACAACATTTGTGTGACCATGTGTATGCAAGACAAGTTTGAGCCAACATCCGTCAGAAAAAAATTCACGGTTTTAATGTCAGAATGTCGGATCGTGTGTACATAGCATAACACTGCATGCATTAAACACATTTTTAATATGTTAATGAATACAAAGCTACAATGTGTGTATTTTATATCTGCCTAGAGCAGTGTTTCTCAACTTTTTTTCAGCTAAGGTATCCTTTAAAATCCTTCACAATCTCAGAGCACCCCATCCTAAAATGTAAAAAAACTAAACCAATGGTTTTACCTATCGCAGCAGCAGCATCTATACATCTGGGCCACCCAACATTGGAGGTGATTTTATTCCTCGACCTTTGCAAACTGGTACTGACAAGTATTCTAGTGTTTCTCGTCCCTCAGTTTCACCCCTCTTTCTACTAACGTAAACCCAGTAATGACAGGGAGGGACAACAAAAATGTTGTACAGTCAAGTAAGCACCTCCTTATCAACCGATTGTATCATAGGTTGTAAGGATGCCAGTGGCTGGCCCGCACTGTGCCCAAGGTTGTAATACTACTCAATAAATAATATGTGGCTTTGTGTAACAAAAACGTAGGCTTGATTCACTTGGTGAAAGCTCTTGTAGTCCAGTCCAATGAGGAAAAATCTCCGGCAACACAGTCAGAAGTAAAAATTGTTTTTTCTTTTAACGTTTCTTTTAACGTTCAATAGGGAAATGTTAGAATTTCTTAGCTTTTTATTGCTATTTGTTCCCTTTTGCAGATTTTTTGCAAACATGTGCCCAAAAAAGAAAGGTTTTACCGCTATCTTTGGCACTTCACTAACAAGGGTTCTAACCTTCTCCCATTGCAAATGATAACATTTATATCAAGAAAGAGTTAGTCCCCTATGCTAGATGTATGTAAAGAACCTTGGAAAAAATTACTGTTTGCTTTGGTTGGACCAGTCATTTTCTTTGTGCATTTACCATTGTGTAACTATCTCAATACTGTGTTTTTGTCTATTCCTGTATAGTCAGTAAAGTCATATTTTACATCATAGACTGCTAAGTATTTCACAGTTAGGCTACTTTCACACTGAGGCGCTTTACAGGTGATACAGCGTTAAAAATAGCGCCTGTAAAGTGCCTCTCCTGTCTCTCCAGTGTAAAAGCCCGAGTGCTTTCACATTGGAGCTGTGTGCTTGCAGGATGGTAAAACAAGTCCTGCAAGCAGCATCTTTGCAGTGCTGTAGGATCGCTGTATGCACCACTCCTAAAGCGCCCCCTGCTTATTGAAATCAATGGGGCAGCGCCGCTTTGCAGGTGGTTTTAACCCTTTTTCGGCTACTAGCGGGGGTTAAAAGCGCCCCACTAGCGGCCAAATAGCGCCGCTAAAACTTCAGTAAAGCGCCGCTAAAGATAGCGGCGCTTTACCGCCGACGCCGCCCGCTCCCCAGTGTGCAAGTGGCTACCAATAAGGCAAATTCCTTCTAGCTGTTCTAGTGCAGGGATTTTATTTAATAATTTCAGCTGTTGTTACACCCATGCTGAAACTACCATCACCTTAAATAAACTTGACCTTTTTTTAGTTTGACATATACACAAATTGATTCCCATTTCCATAAACCAATCTTGGATCCTTAGTTTGGAAAATAAAAATCTTTTGCATACAGCTTGGAAACTGTCAAATAAGATAGATTCCCAGGTAATTTAAGAAAGTACTGTATTCTTTATGTCAAGTTTCTGAGTTCTGTGCAGCAATAGGAGAAATGAAAACCACGTGTTTAAGTACATTCGCTATTGTTAAGGTCAGACATTGTGCATGTAAATGAGAACAATGTGCTGCATTTCATTTCAACATTTCTCTTAGACAGTTTACAAGAAGACATTCATGTGTAACGAAGGTCCTAAGCTCGGGGGGATTTATAGCTTCCAAAAATGATGATAAAATCCTTGGCTTTTTACCCAATGTTAAGCTCTTTTTTACTTTATCATTCTGTTATACAAAACAAAAAGGGAACAGATGATGTGGAAGACCGTCCAAGGCCTCTAAAAGTGTGTGTGTGTATATATATATTATTATATATATAAAAAATATTTATTTTTGTTTGTTGTTTTTTTTGTTTTGTTTTGGATCAGCCCATAGAAAGAAGCCAAATGCTTATGTGTGTCAGAAGTAGTCATCACTGTAAGTGGCCAAATCATTGCAGACTAGTCTAACTGCAGCCAATTTTTATCTCAAGAAGATTTTATAGTGAAAGTACATGTCTAAAATGTAAAATATGTTTTCCATAGTACTATGGGTTTTCTAAAACCCATTAACAAATTGGATCTTTTCTTTTCAGACACAATGATTAAGTGAAACCTCAAATGGAATATACAAAGTGGTGGCATGGTCATCTCTCTGATTTGTTCATTTATATTTGTGCATTTCAGGTTGCACTATTGAGCTCTGTAAACAATAAGCCTTTTACTACACTAGATAGGGGGTATTGGAAAACGTGAAAATGATGAGTGTAAAGCTAACAAACATTTATATGCAATATTTCATATTTATGTCAATAAAAGTGTATGAAAAAAAGAAAAATGTAGGTTTTAGCCCTAATCATAATTAATAAAGAAAATTTGTATTTAGTTACTGTATATTCCCATTAAAGTTTAACTCTAGATTTACATGACTACTAATTATATGGAATATTAGCTACCATTGATATGCTAATTGAGTAAATTGAGTAGCTATTTTTCTATGTAATTATATGTTATAGTAAGAGGCCATAACGCCCTTTGGGTTGGGGAATTTATTGATTTAAAGGTCTTGACAGCAGCTTGTATTTCCAGAGGTTATTGGTGATTCAAGAGCAGGGTATAGCATTTCTGGAATATTTAGGAGGGGGAGGTCTGAAAAAAAAATTGGCCACTGCAGTCTCATTAAACTGCTTCCCTCCCGGGCCTATAGTAAAATCATGGTTGGGGAGGGAGCTTTGCCGTTCTGAGGGGAAGTCACATGCCATCCTCGCATGAGCCAACACGGGTCGTGCTGCAGCAAGATCAGTCACTCCATGTGTCCATACTGGTACCATGTGATCGCTGGGACCAATCATAGCAGATCACTTGACAATTGTTCTCAATGGATGGCTTCCACTCATACCATTCATTATGTACTATTGTGATGATCTCTGTGATTGGTCACAGTGATCACATGGTACAGGCAGGGCCAATCATAGCCCATCTGTAACGTGATTAGCTGCAGCCAATCACAGCTAATCACAATACTTCACACTAAATGAATAGATTTCATTCAGAAAAAAATGGTTGTTTATAATATGTAATATTCACTGTTATAAGCAATCAAAGTTTGTAAAAAAAAAAAAAAAATTCTGATCACCTTCCCAGAGTTGGGTTGGAGCTACTATGGTAACACTGTATTAAAATAAAAATTACAATATGTAATAAGAAAGAAAAAAAACTAAAAAAATGTATTATATTTTTCTTCCTTTTTTACATACTGTCACCAGTCAGTATCCCTGATCACCGCCACACTAGGTATATGATAACGATGTACCGCACTGGTGACAGTATGTAGAAAAAAAAATGTGAAAAAGGCCATTTTTAAAAATGTCTTCATTTTCCAAAAAATTGCAACAACAAATTACAACTTCAAAAACTCGCCATGCCTTACTAAATACCATAGATTGTCTACTTTCCAAAAAAGGTCATTTGGAGGGTATTTGTACTGTTTTGCCATTTTCAGCCCTCAAGAAATGAGGTAAGCCTTTAGTACATCAGGACTGATAGATTTTCATATATAAATACCATAGTTTGTGGACTACATATACACTAATTTGGGTTATCTTGGGTTATATGACCGTGCAATTGTCATATAAAGAGGGACAGCGCTAAAAGGTGAAATTTGGCCTAGTCGGGAAGAGAGTAAAAGTGCCCGGTATTGAAGTTGTTATTAGTGGGTCTGACCTGTGGAGTTTATTCGCGTAAAAAATATTGGGTTAATTGTAATGTTAATTTATAAATAGTACCCTGGAAAAAAATGTTTCTGGAATTACTCCTACAAAACAGCAGCGCACTTCCTGTAGTTGTGTGTGCCTAAGCACTCCTGTGCCTACAACATAGTATCTGTATGTCTGCCGTGTGAGGCCCCTACCAAATGGGGTGGGCTCCATTGGAGTCCATCTGCTCATCAGGGAATCTGTCTATTGATCCCCGCTGAGCAGGCAGATGGCTTGTCCATGTCCGCTTCACTTATGCAGAACGGACACAAACACAGCCTGCTTTCCTCTGTGGGTCAGATGTAAACAGACCTCTGTAGGTCAGATGTAAACGGACCACCTGTCCATTTAGACCCGACTGCCATTCAATCCGCCGGATGAATTCTTGGGTACAACTTTCAGAGTTTAGTTCTAAAAAGTTTAAAGATAATTTTGATGGCAACTTTAGTTTTAACCAGAAAAAAAATTACAGAGAGAAAGCAGACTTCCTAGACACCATAACTACAAATTGTTTATAAATATTTAACTTTATTCAACATAAAGATTAAAAGCAAAGTTAAAATATATAGGTAATTAACATCATACAAAAATAGCTGGTATAATTCCCAACCCTTGATATAGCCTGGGCCACCTGACTATCACTAAGGATGGTAACACATGATACTATACCCTTAGGGCTTTCAATGGTTGGGAATGGCCACAGCTGGGGATGGGTAGATCCAGCTCAACATGTTTTGTGACTGAAGCGCTTCTTCAGGAGCTTACAAAAATCATCTAAATGGATGAAAAAATAATAATTAACACAAATAATAACATGGCTTACAAAAGGCCAAAGACCATAAGGTATATGCAGTACATATCAGTCATTTGGATATATATTCATATTTAACTTACTAAATATGAATGTAGAAATGACTCAAGCAGGTGGAAAAGCAAAGGGGGTCTGTGAATGTATGGACAGTTTCCATGAGTGGATGCAGGGATACATCTAGCGGCAACAATCAGGGAGGCATTATTCAATATATGTATTATGGTATATATACAGTGAAAAAGTATTCATACCCCTTGACATTTTCCGCATTTTGTCTTGTTAGAACCTTAGTGAACAAACATGATCATAAAGGCCAAGGAACTCGCCAGACAGGTCAGGGATATAGTTGTGGAGAAGCAGGGTTAGGTTACAAATAAATATTCCAAGCTTTGAACATCTCACGAAGCCCTGTACAATCCATCATCCAAATACCTATACCAGGGCCACATGCCCTCAACATAGGGGGTTGCTTTGGGGCAAGGGGGTCACTGCCCCCCTCCCCAAAGCACTTTGTCCCCATGTTGATGTGGGCAAGCGCCTCTTCCCCACAACCCTAGCCGGTTGTTGTGGGGGTCTGCGGGCAGGGGGCTTATCAGAATCTGGATGCCCCTTTTTACAAGGGGGCCCCCATGTGAATGAGTAGGGGTACAATGTACCCCTACTCATTCACCAAAAAGTATCAAAAATAAATAAAAACACTGACACAGATTTTGACAGTTCCTTTATTAAAAAAAAATAACAGTCAGATGTAGATCCATCGTCCATCACAAATCCCGCCACCACCGCTGACCCGAAAAGTGAAAAAAAAAAGGCTCTCACTGTCAGTTCTTGAACAGCTAAGAGACAGGGGCACCCAGGCGACCTCACCTGATTGCACCGCCCCACACGCACCCCCACGACGTCACTGACCCAGCATACTCTGGTCGGTGACATTGCCTGGTGGCCCTTTAACCTTTTAAGAACTGTCACACGTCAACAGGCAGACAGCAGGAGCCTTCTGTGCGAGCAAAGCTTTTTTTTTTTTTTTTTTCCAGGACGGCGGTGGTGGGTGGCTGGATCTGCACAGGGGGACATTTTATTTTTATTTTTAATAAAAGAATTGTCAAAAACATTTTGACAATTTTTGGGGTGAATAGGGGAGTGAGATCTGGGGGCTCCCTTGTTAAAGGGGGCTTCCAGATTCTGATAAGCCCCCTTCCCACAGACCCCCACAACCACTGGCCAGGGTTGTGGGGAAGAGGCCCTTGCCCCATCAACATTGAGACAAGCTGCTTTGGGATGGGGCCCCCATGCCCCAAACCCCCTACCGCATATTGAGGGCATGTGCCCTGGTATGGTTCAGGAGGGGAGGCCGCTCGTTCATCCCCCCCTTTTCCTGGCCTGCCAGACAGCATGCTCGGATAAGGGTCTTGTATGAATTTGGAGGTTCCCCTTAAAATCCGTACCAGACACGAAAGGGCCTGGTATGGGTACCCCATGCTGTTTTTTTTTTTTCAGATCGTATTTGTGGTCAAAATTGATTTGATGTGCATTACCATAGAAAGCAATAGCCGGGAATACGCATCTGAACCGAACCGCAGTGCTCGAAAAAATTAACAGGGCTCTTTTTAAGTTTGCAGTGAATTCGCACTGCCGCTGCACCACACATGTGTGAACTGTCTCCATAGAAAGCCGGCTTGATTCACATGTCATGCGAATCATATGCAGTTAAAAATGCATCCAATTTGCAGATATGTGAATGGAACCTTAGACTTTCAGCTTTAAGACTAATATTATTTGTGTCTGTAAAACCCGTTAATATCGTTTACACAGTATTTATTTCAAAGGTTTGTAATATTGTTCCTGCTAGAAATTGATACATGCTTTTGTGTCATCTAGACAGGATTATTGCTTTGCATTTTACTTTGATATGATTGAGATAATTATTTGTATTTTTGTTATTGTACAGCACTGTAAACATTTTGTTTAAAAACGCTTTAGAAATAAAACATTATTACTATCATCATTAGAGGTCGACCAATATATCGGCCGATATTTGGCATTTTTTAATTAATCGGCATCGGCCGATTGTGCTGATAAAAAAGACCGATTATAACTTCAGCACGACTTGCAAATGACTTCTGTAATAGAAGTCAATGCAAGTTGCCTGAAGTCTTCTGTGGAGAGACTTCTCTCCTCTCTGGGCAACCTAAAGAAGCTAAAAAGATACAATGTTTCTACTTATCAATGAACTGAACTCTCTGTGTAGGAGTTCTCAGTTTAACCATTTAAAGACTAAATCTTTTCTGACATGGGTTGCTTACAAGTAAAAATCTTGTATTTTCTGCTAGAAAATCACTTAGAACCCCCAAAAATTATATATATTTTTTTTAGCAGAGACCCTAGGGAATAAAATAGCGGTTGCTGCAATATTTTATGCCACACGGTATTTGCGCAGCAGTCTTTCAAACGCAATTTTTTTTGAAAAAAAAAGTTAGCCCATTTGTTTTCATCCAAGAGTTTTGATTACCTGGTTTTGTGTGTTTAATCTTTAAGATATAGTTTTCTTTTAATCTAAATTATACATACAAGTGAACTGATTGGAGGTTTGTTTTGTTTAATAAATGTTTAAATGTAAGAAATTTTCTGTATCACTTATTACTTAAGGTTGCTTGCACACTGGAGCGGGCAGGCGTTGACGGTAAAACGCTTCTAGTTTTAGCGGCGCTTTACCCTCATTTTAGCAGCACTGTTCGGCTGCTAGCGGGTGCTTATAACCTAGCTAGCGCCTGAGGAAGGGGTTAACTGCGCCCATGAAGCGCTGCTGCCGAATCACTTTGCAGGTGCTTCGGCAGAGGTGTCCATTCATTTCAATGGGCAGGAGTGGTGGAGGAGCGGTATACACCGCTCCAAAGATGCTGCTTGTAGGACTTTTTTAACATCCTGCCAGTGCATCGCCTCAGTGTGAAAGCACTCGGGATATCACACTGAGACTGCAGGGGAGCCATTTTGCAGGCACTTTAGAGGCACTATTTTTAGCCCAAAAGTGCCTGAAAAACACCCCATTGTGAAAGGGGTCTAAGGGTCGGTTCACACTACAACGACTTGGGATCCGACTTGTAAGCCCTCAAGATGCCCCAAGTCGCTTTACTTTGAGATTTGCATTATAGTGAATGAAAGCGTCTTAATTTACACTACTGAAGTTGCTCCGACTTCAGAAAAGGTTCCTGTACTACTTCAATCCGACTTCTAGGCGACCTGTACCCATAGAATTCAATGGAAGTCACCTCCAAGTCGGATCTCCATCTATATTGAAGCGACTTTACAGGAAAAGAAATTTACCCAGGCAAACCCCTCCCTCCCAGGGAGCTGATTATTCTGTGATTGGCCACAGCCAAAGTCGCCTGTCCTGGAGGCGACTTGAAGTCGCGTTGTAAGTTGCTTAAAGTCGCGCTGAAGTCGCGTTGAAGTCGCCTTGCAAAGTCGCGCTGAAGTCGTGTTGCCCCTGTGTGAATCAAGGCTGACTGTTCGACTTTATGAGTTGAAAGGAAAAAAAAAATCGGCTTAACATGCCGGGCCAAAAAAAAATCGGCATCATATATCGGCCAACAGCCGCTGTGATTTCTAAATATCGGCATCGGCCAGAGAAGAGCCCATATCGGTCGACCTCTAATCATCAATATCATCATACATGCACAGTCCATGGAGTTAATGGCGCACACTACCTCAGCTGCTCATTGGACAATGAATTTTCAGTGGCACAATGATGAGTTTATTAATTTCCCCCCCTTTCTCTAGTCCTAGACTGACAGCATTATTCAATGCAAAAAAACCCTAACTGGCTCACTTTGTTGGCAATACCTCTCCTAGTGTTAGTGCTTTTGTGCAGGTGATTTACAGGAAAACAGATTCAGCTACTTACTGTATGTTAACTATATCTAAAAATACGTCATATACATGTTATTTTATTATCCAGCTTGGAGTTTACATTTAAATATATTACTATCCACCAAATTATCACATTGCTATAAGGCGTGCATTCCTTTTTAAAGTATATGTTAGAAATGATCACTCCACAATTTCACGCCTTTGAACAACAGACATTACTAGTGTCTAAGCAGTGACACAAAACTCCTTTCTTCAAGCACAAACAGGAGAAATAAAAAAAATGGTAAGTGTTTTTTTTTTTTTTGCATAAATTGGTCAACTGGACAACTATCAGTTTTTTTTCATCAACTTGAGCCAAATCAGGCGACTTGCATTTAAAAATGAATGGTAATGCCAAGTGTTTACTTTCAGATTTCTGTTGCAGATATTCAATTTCGTTATAGATTTTAATTACACAGAAGTCTCTGTGACTTCCCTGCATGTTAGTGTTTACAAGCTGTTCTCCCACCCATTGAATAAATGGCTTCTCACACACTGGGAGATCGTCATTCTTCCCACAGAGTATGTAATGTTCTGTGCTGCAACATCAGATCTTTCTTTTTAATCTCTTCTAAGGTATATCTCCTATTTTGTCTATCTCCAGATTCGCTCTGTGTACCAGGATTTGATCCAAGTCTGAGCATGATGACTGGGATAACACCAATTAATCCCATGTTGGCTAGTATGGGCCTAATACCACCTCCACAGCTGCCGATTGTCAAAGAAATCATCCACTCTAAAAGCTGCACTCTCTTTCCTCCTAACCCCAGTAAGTATCAGACTGTATTTGTGCCTAAATCCAATAAGCATTTACAGTGCAATAACCATTGATGATGAGGGTGAATAGATCGGTAACCCAACAGAATTTACCTTTCATGATTGTAGTTTCCTGAACTTTAGGTGCTGCTTACATTCTTGTTACATACACCTGAAGAGATGTACAGACTTATAAATGTCATTATGCACAGGTGTTCAGTCCAGTAAGGTACCACTACCTAGCATCTTATTGGTCCATGTATCTCATGTGGGACCTTTAGGTAAAAGTGACCTGAAAGATAAGGCAGTACTGGTTCTGTTTTATAATTCTTGTTGCAGGACTACTTTGGTGTATAGGCAAAGTAGCATGTGATAATGAATATATACTCAAAACACTGTAGGCTTTTTGATTTACCTACACAGTCTACAGGCTATATTTCTGTCTATCCCACCTATACTGATTAAAGTAGTACGCAGACCATTAGTACGGGGGATAGAGGTTAGAGACTTTTGCTTCACCTTTTATAGATCATGTGGAATTCATACTGAGCTATCACATTGCCCTTTAGACATTTTTTTTTGGTTAATAAATCTGCTGAATAAATTGTCTGCATGTTTCTGAGCTGTATAAACGATAGAAACTGAGTATTTTACAAGGTTTTAACCAAGTATCTTCAAAATTGTCAAAAAACCAAATTAAGTGCAGCGCAAAAAGAAAAATGAAGGTAAAAGATTAAATGATCTATATATATATAGAGAGTCCAATCAATAAATATATCCAATCAAAAGTTCATAAATGCCAATAAGAGATGAGCCTTTTCTG
This sequence comes from Lithobates clamitans, assembly GCA_037952925.1. NCBI lineage: Eukaryota > Metazoa > Chordata > Amphibia > Anura > Ranidae > Lithobates > Lithobates clamitans. Next base: position 549,951 of record JBBGZY010000282.1, read on the forward strand.
GGTAAACCCACATTGATCACTTATCCAGGCGGTGCGGTAAATAAGTAAATGAGAATGTGCTTACCAGATCCAGTTGACCCCTTAATTGCAGGGGGTCATAGGAGACATGAATGAACCAGTGGCAAACTCCTGGGCTAGCTGTCATCAAGTGGATTCCTTGGTTATCGGAGGTCCCATCCGGTTTAAGTGTAAAACTGACACACTGCGGGGCTAGCTGTCATTAGCTAGATGTACTCTTCCGATGCACAGAGGGATCCGTAAGAGCAAGGAGACCTGTGTTGTAGTGGCAGGAAAAACGGCAATCATCCCCAGGTAGAAATAGAAATAAAAGCAACTAAGAGCGATCCATATGTAAAAAGTATCCAACTTTAATATAAAATTGAAAAATACAAGGAAGGGGCGCTCTGATAGGCGTCACAACAAATGAAAGATGAAGCCGCTCTGTTAATGGTAAGACAGACTGTTCGCGTCCGAACAGCTGTCAGCAAGAGATAGCTGCGGGTGACGTCGGTATGTAGCTCCGCCCCCGTACGCGGCGTTACGTCAATCAAGACTTCGTCAGCGAGGGTGGAGTACTCCCGTCACCCGTGGACCTAAATATACCCGCTGGCTGTCTAATTGGGAGTGTCAAGAGCGTCGGGACCGGAAGTCCCCATCGGGAAATCAAAGCTTAAGCTCTATGGGGACATCTTCCCAATGAAAGACAAAAGGTTTAGAAAAGAGAAAAAATAAAAAATAAATGAGAACATGGTAACTGTTCTGCACTGCAAATAGTACATAAGGTATCAATACCAAAAATCAATCTTTGATTGCAGTTTGGTTTTTTGATTGTCATTGAGGTTGGTGTTATCCTTTAGTGTTCAGCTTGCATTATCAGTTTGGCTTTAGTTTGCGCTGATTACCCTTTATTTTTTATCTTCAAAATTGTGACTTAATAAAGTTGATTTTTGTCATAAAACAGATAATGTGTAACTGTTGCTATAAAGGCACCTCTGTGCATTCTGTGTACAGCCTCTGCTGTAGGTTGTGGAGAAGAGGCCCTTGTCCCTCAAGAGTAGCCCCCTTCCGAAGTACCCTGACAACGTTGACAGGTATTTGGCCTAGTATAGTTCAGCAAAAAGGGGGAGGGGTGACTGCAGGCTCACTGCTCTCCCTTTTTTAGCCCCTCTGTCTGCATGCTTGGTTATAGGTCTGGTTGGAATTTTGGAAAGAACCCCATGCTGTTTTCTATTTTTTTTTGTGTGTCCCTTAAAAAGTAGGGGAAAATGGTGTGGAGTTCAAACCAGACCCTTATCTAAGCATGCAGTCTGCTGTTCCCTATCCTGAACCACACCAGGCCACATGCTTTACAACATTGGGAGGGTACCTTGCAAGGGGGAGAAACAAATGTCACCCCTAGTAATAATTATGTAGACTAGCCCCTTCTTGTTTTTGTTAGCATTCACTTTAACCACTTCCCATCCGGTCCAATTCTGACACTTCGCTCCTACATGTAAAAATCATATTTTTTTTCTAGAAAATTACTCAGAACCCCAAACATTATATGTTTTTTTTAGCAGAGACCCTAGGGAATAAAATGGTGTTCGTTGCAACTTTTTATGTCACAGGGTATTTGTGCAGCAATTTTTTTGGGGAAAAAAACATGAATTAAAAAAAACAAAACAGTAAAGTTAGCCCAATTTTTTTGTATAATGTGAAAGATGATGTTGAGCTGAGTAAATGGATACCTAACATGTCATGCTTTCAAATTGCGCACACTCGTGGAATGGCGCCAAACTGGTACTTAAAAATCTCCATAGGCAACAATTTCAAATTTTTTACAGGTTACCTGTTTAGAGTTACAGAGGAGGTCTTGGGCTAGAATTGTTGTGGGCGCAACTTATGTATGCGTTCGCTTCTGTGCGTGAGCACGCAGGGACGGGCGCTTTAAAATGTTTTTTTTTATTCTTTATTTTTACACTTTCTCGTTACATTTTTTTGATCAATTTTATTCCTATTGCAAGGAATCTAAACAGCATTGTACTAGGAATAGTGCGTGACAGGTCCTCTTTATGGAGAGATCTGGGGTCTATAAGAATCTCTCCCTTCAGGCTGGAAAGACCAAGATCAAAAAAAATAAACTGTCTTGCCCTTTCCAGCGGAGTCCCTGGCCTTGTTTACATCCGCCAGCCCGGGCGTGACATTCTCACGTTGCGCTCGGGCCTCCGAGGGTCGTAGTGTTGACTGGGGACCATCTGGTCAACAGAAATCTCTATGGCGACCAATTCATTCTCCAGCTCGCCGATCGCATGGGTGAGACCGGAGAAGCACTGCCGCCTGTAAGAACGATCAAGCAGCTGAACTGCCGCTATGATTGTTCTTACGGTGCACAGAATCACCCGCGAAAAAAAATTATATCTGGATGATGCCTGTAGCTACAGGCATCATTCAGATATCACCACTGAAATTCCATGACATCATATGACGTACTGCCGGCGCGAAGTGGTTAATATGCAGAAAGATTCCTCCTAGTTTACAGGAACCCCTAGATATATAATGTATGATGTCATTGTAAATATAGAAAATATAAGAGGCATGTTCATTAATGCTACTTACCTAAAAATATCTTTACACTGGAACCTTTTTTCATATTGTGTGGCAATACCCAGCTATCCGCTCGTATTGGGAAGTCAGTGGTTGCTGATTTGAATGACCTCTGTGATTGGTCTCTGCATCTTGATCCATGGTGTTACTGAGCATTATGGACGACATTGTAGCCTCTAGACATATGAAGTTATGCTTATTTTTTGCGCTTTACTATGCACGTAGGGAACTGCTACTTTGTTGCAAGCAGCCCAATCCACCCACACTCACTGGTTGGGTGTCTGCGGTAAACACGGTATTGCCATTGTACAGAAAAACTTTTTGTCCCAAGAAGTTTGACAAAGTGTGGTCCACCTGGATTGATGCTCATGATCCAGCTGAACCTGATTTGAGTTATTCTCCTTTCTTTCCCCTACTTTCTCCCTGTCCCTTTCTTCTCCTCCTCCTCCTCTCAACTCCCCGCCACCCCGCTCTTTATTCACCTCCCTCCCCTACTCTTCCGCTCCTCCTCCTCATTTCTTCTCAATGCCTTCTGGGAATGCTACTAAGATGCATTGTGTACTTTATATTTAACCCTTATGTGTTGGATCTGGATTGTGCAAACCTTTATATGTTCCTGTAAAAAAAAAATATATCTTTACATTATCATTTAGGTCCAGTGAGTAACTTCCCAGGCTCAAGTGCTGTTTAAAGACACCCACAGACATGAGATGCTCATCAACCTTCTGAGGACAATGTTAGTTACATTAGACAAAAATGCCAATGTCTACATCCAACATCACATGCCACCAAACACTTTGGCTGACAAGTCTTAGATAAAATAGTGGCCTTGTTGGATTTTTTCATCCATTAGCTAACCTTCTTCCGCAATTATGGAAAAGATAGTGGCCTTGCTGAACATTTTTCAACCCCTAGCTATCTCTCCAAGCTAAGAAAAATAAAATTCAAATGTGTCTGGCAAGTCTGTTTATTTCTGTTCTGTAGGCATACACATATACTTGGGGGTAATCCAAACATGCTTTCTGTCAAACAGATGTTAGAAAAAAATCTTCCTTGGGCCATATAATGCCTGGCCATTCAGCTGCCATCTAATGTCTACGTTAAGCTTAATACAGATCTTATGGTCTTAAGAGCTGTCATTATTCCTCAAGATACAAGAGTCACGTGAGGGTGCTGACAGTGAATGGATTCTTGCCACATCTTGTGCTTCATATTTACTGAAAGAAGGCACAGAGATGCTGGAGTGTTTTTCTGAGCTCTTAGCATTTACTGATACCAGAAGGTGGTGAGAGGTAAACCTGTCATTAATTGCTCCTCTCCTCCTGTTTTAGATAACCAAATAGTTAAGAAAGGCAAAAGGAGTTCCAGCTCCTAATTGATGCTAATAGACACTACTTACTGATTTGCAATATAAAACATGTTCTCTTATGTTCTGTTTTCCTTGTCTGTATTTATTTGCTATTTTATTACCTCATTGTTTACGTTTAGTTTTTGAATTGAGAGAATGCATATATAAATATTCTGGGTATGCCCATATGAGCCATTTATTAATAACGCTTTATTTCACTTTTTTTCTATCGCCTATTCTTCTATAAGAAGGTACATATATAAAAATGGGAGTGCAATGAATCCTGTCTTAAGAGCTTGGAATCTATTTTTTCCCTTGGGCAGAGTGAGATAAAATTATTTCACTCCTTCATTGTCTCTGTTCCTTTTCTCGCTCTCGCTGTATGATATGCAGTCCTGCCAGCTGACTCCATCCGTCACAGTCTGACTGATCCAAGATGGTCTTTCTTCAGACTGAACACCATGGCTCCAGTTTAATATTCATTGATGCAGTCTCTGCTTTTCTCAGGGTGATTTAAGCCCCACTCAAATGCATCAAGTTTAAGTATTCATGAACTATTGTAACCCTTTTATTCCCTTTCTGAAATGAGATAAAAGCAGTTCAAGTTTTTAATTCAGTTATGCATATTGACAGTATACACAGTATAGTTTCTGAAATCTACCTGAAAAAATGACGTAGACAGCAGAATAATAAGATATATGATTACATGATGACTATTCCCTAAGATTAAATACTTATACTATGGGTCCATTTTAAGTCGTATATGTATAAACACAAAAGCCATACATTTTGTTTTGTAGGGTGACTGTTTATCATTTAGCCCACTTGACTAGCCATTAAGGTTTAGGCTTATTAAATAAAATACTAGATATTATGTAATAGTATATTAAAAAAAGTCATACTTTTCATGATTATTAAATGTTCATACAAACAGGACAGAGCTGACCATGCCATAATTTCTGCACTAAGATATACTTGCAGTAGTGTTGCACTATGTTTGGCAGCATTGATTTGACTGAAATAGAAAATTTCACTGGAGCACGCTGGCCACTAATTATCTTCCATAACCCAAATTATTATAGATGCCAGAGATGCAAGACTGCCAGTATGGACCTAGTATTGAGAGAGATCAGCCATCCCTTGTAATTGGCTTTTCAGAGCCCTATAAGTAGGTTTCTGATATAGAGCTTTGTTGTCTTAGAAAATGTCTTAAATGCTCAGAGATCAACTGAACGGGAGGTGTTCTGATGGTCAGCCAAGTACAGGTGGAGTTTTGGGCATCTTCACAGTAGATGGATTAAATCACCATGATCCCTAGAATATTTGGTGCACATAGAATCATCCCTCACACCCATTGTACACAGCCGAGCAGGCGTAAAATGCACCCGCAGGACTATGTAAAGTTGGGACAAGCGCTGCGTTACATTAAGAGAACATGCCTGTACTGTCTGCATAACCTCCTCCCAATGTTCTTCCTCAAATATACCCACGTCTCTTTCCAACGTACTCATAGCTCCAGTAGGGAAACCCTGTAAGAATATGGAAGATAACATTGAGTAGCCATTTGAAATAAACCCTTTGAGTTGAGCGACCTCGGCCATATAATTAAATGTAGAGGTCGGGGATAGTAAGCATGGTTCCCCATCTGATTTTGCCGTAATAGCATGCTGCAACTGCAAGTAGTAAAAGCACATAAGTACAGAGTGCAGTATGTGGAAATTTTATTGTAGTTCAGTAAAAGAAGATAATGTGCCATTGCAAAAGATATGTTTCAGACAAGTGATCCCATATTTTTTTCACCTAGGTCCGCTGTCCAGTGGAAGCAGTTCAGGGTAGTATTTGTTATCCCAGATAGGGCTTTAGTTAGTGATGCCAGTGACATTTTGAAATTGTCTGGTCTTATTCCATACTTTTTGCTTGAGGACAAACGTGGGAAACAGTTTGTTAGATTTGGCATATGCCAATGCCTCTAGACCCATAGCCACATCACTAGTCCCAGTCACATGATCCATTAAGAAAATAGTGGAATCCTCGCCCCCTTCCACTGCCACCCAATCCACAGATATGACTTGAGCAATGTGTTGTAACTGAGCTGCCAGATAATATAGCCAGGGGTTGGGCAAAGCTAATCCCGCCCGCCTCCTTAGGTTTCTGAAGTTGTTCCAATTTAATTCATGGGGGTCTAGTTAACCACAAAAATTACCTAAATGTTGAATTACTAATGCAAAACATTTTTAAGGGGATCACCATTGGAGCATTGTGCAAAACGTAAAGAAGTTGAAGCATAATAATAAGGTTAACTTTCCCGACCACAGACACCCGGAGTTTGGACCACACCTTGGATTTATCTCTAATGCGCCCCATTAGGGGCGATAAGTTGAGGGAAACATATTCCAAGGGGTTAGGAGTGACATAAATGCCTAAGTATTTAAAGGAGATAGATACTGGGATGTTTTGCATGGTAGTTACCTGGTTGTCAGAATTGGCATCCTGTAACATAATGGATGATTTAGTCCAATTAATAACCAATCCTGAGTATGTACCAAAAGTGGATATGACTGAGTTTGCTTCTCTCAGAGATTCAGAGGTATCCCCAAAAAGGAGCATGGCGTCATCCGCATACAGCATGATTTCCTTCTGTAACCCTCCATATTGCAATCCATGGATTCTGGAGTTTGAGCAGATCATAGCTGCTAATGGCTCAGTGGCAATAGCGAAAAGGAGAGGGGACAGAGGACACCCTTGTCGGGTGCCCCTATGCAAAGGGAAGGGCTGTGAGATCCATCCCGCCTCTCTGATTGTTGCCCCAGGGGCATCATACAGCAACTGAACCCATGAGAGAAAAGTGTCACCAAATCCAAACTTGGCCATCCTTGCCCATAGGTACTGCCATTCTATACTGTCGAATGCCCTATGGGCATCCAGTGACAGCAAAGCCCTATCTCCACTATTGTCTTTTGGGCACTGTATGTTAAGATATAGTCTGTGCAGGTTAATCGCTGTTGATTTCTGAGGCATAAAGCCTGCCTGGTCAGCATGAATAATAGTGAAAATAGCCTTGTTCAATCTCAAAGCCAGCACTTTGGCTAATTTTGATGTTGCTCTCCAAGAGAGATATAGGCCTATAAGAACCCGGATCCACTCCTCCTGGCATTATTGAGCACTTTGAGTAGGTGCGGCAAAATGACCTCCCCATATTGCTTGTAACACTCCATAGGGACACCGTCCTTCCCCGGGGCCTTATGATTGGGGAAGAAACTGGCCTTTAGCAGCTCCTCCAATGTTATGGGGGCGTCTAACATCCGTCTATGGGAATCTGACAGACTCAGTAACTCTATCCCCCCCCAGAAATTCCTGTAGAGCTTCAAGAGAGTAGCCCCTATGGGAGCCATAAAGACCAGAGTAGAAATCCACCAGTTCCTGAATAATGAATGAATGAATGATTGATTTGTAAAGTGCTGCAAATGCGAAGTGAATCGCCTCAAGGCGCTAATGCGTTTTGTGTTGTCAGCTTCTTAGAAGAGGTAAGTCTTGAGTTTTTTCCTGAAGGCCTGATGGTTATCTTCCATGCGGATGTAAGTCGGAAAAGAGTTCCATAGCCGAGGTCCCTGGACTGCGAATCTTTGTTCTCCTCTTGCTTTGTAGCGGTATTTGGGAACGAGGAGGAGGTTTTGACTAGATGATCGCAGATTGCGATTCGGTGTGTAGTGTTTTATTTTCTCTCGGAGGTATTGAGGGGCGTTACCTTGTATGCATTTGTGGGTGAGGCAGAGGGTCTTGAATGTGATCCGATTCTTTACAGTTAGCCAATGTAGGCTCCTCAGGGATGGGGAGATGGACTCCCAGGGTTTTTTTCCTGTTAACAGCCTTGCCACTGCGTTTTGAATGGCCTGTAGGCGCTCAAGCTGAAATTGGGGTAATCCTATGTAGAGTGAGTTTGCGTAGTCGAGACGGGAATTGATGATTGTTCCAACTACTGCTGCTTTGTCCTCTTCTGGGATGAAGGGGATGAGTCTGCGTAGCAGGCGGAGGAGATGGTGAGATCCGCTAACTACAGATCCTATTTGTGCATCCATTGTAATTTCTGAGTCAAAGATAACTCCAAGACTTTTAGCTTTGGTGCTCGGAGAGATGGTTTGTCCAAAGATGGCGGGAGGTGTCCATGGAGTCTTGGTTTTGGGATTTTGGTTAGCGTGTAGGTAGAGAAGTTCTGTTTTTGACCTGTTGAGTTTGAGGGAACTAATGGTCATACAGTCATCTGTCAAAGTGAGGCATTTCTCTAGTTGCTGATGGTGAGATCTGGAGTATTAATAATTTTCCCCAATTTAGTACGCAATGCTTCAATGGCTGGTAAGGGGTGCTGAGACTGTACAATGTTAGCCAATAGGCGTCCCGTCTGCTCCCCCTCTTCATAAAAAGCTAATTTAGTAAAGAAACACTTTCTATCCGCCCCAGATGTAGTGATGCGGTCTAACGCTTCCTAAGCTGCCAGCCAGGCATCCTTATGGGTTTCTGAAGGGTCAGCAATAAACACTGCTTCCAATCTGTGTACCAACCATGCAGCCTGTTCCCCCTGGACTCTCATTACATTCTTTACAGCTGTAACCTCCTGTATAAAAATGCCCTAAAAATCACTTTGAAAGTGTCCCAGCAGCTAGATCCAGGTGGTGAGAATGATCCTGCCAGAAAGCAGTTATCAGAGTGGCTATTTTACCATCGGTAGTAATTAGTGACAGCCAAAATGCGTTTAGCTTCCATGGTACCCGCGGCAGTGAAGTGGTAGGTTTGGCATTCAAGAAGACAAGTACAGGTGAGTGATCTGATATTCCCCGCTCACCGTATTGTATATCCTCTATGAGGGGAACTACTGATGATGTACAGAGACATGAGTCGATTCTGGGAAGAGACTTGTGTTTTAGAAAAAGCATGAAAACTGCTTTTGTTGAGGATTACGAGTACGCCATGGATCCACCCACCCCTCCTCTTCTACAAATTTCAATAGTGCTGTATGGCAGCCACTAGGCCCGACAGCCAAAGGGGGTGTTTATCTAACATTGGGTTTAGATAGCAAATAAGGTCACCAATTAAGATCAGGGGGACATCTGGGCTTCCCATTTGGTACGTTAGAAGAACTCTTATGCCCCGTACACACGGTCGGATTTTCCGATGGAAAATGTCCGATCGGAGCGTGTTGTCGGAAATTCCGACCGTGTGTGGGCTCCATCAGACATTTTCCATCGGATTTTCTGACACACAAAGTTGGACAGCAGGAGAAAAAATTTTCCGACAACAAAATCCGTTGTCGGAAATTCCGATCGTGTGTACACAAATCCGACGGACAAAGTGCCACGCATGCTCAGAATAAATAAAGAGATGAAAGCTATTGGCCACTGCCCCGTTTATAGTCCCGATGTTCGTGTTTTACGTCACCGCGTTTAGAACGATCAGATTTTCCGACAACTTTGTGTGACCGTGTGTATGCAAGACAAGTTTGAGCCAACATCCGACGGAAAAAATCCTAGGATTTTGTTGTCGGAATGTCCGAACAAAGTCCGACCGTGTGTACGGGGCATGAGAATGGCTGATGTGAAAGGTGGTGAAACATACATAGCAGCAATTATACACTTCATTTTTAAACATGCTGCAAAGCAAAAATACATAGTGACCTTTAGTGTCTATCAATTTGTCAAATAGTTTGAAGTCCAAAGACCTGTGCACCAGAACACTCACCCCCCTAGAATAGGAGGTGTGAGTGGAGTCGTACGCCCAACCTACCCAAGTGAAATTCACAGAAGCTAAAGTGTCAGGGACTAAATGAGTCTCTCGCAGGGCACATATTTCAGGCAAGTATTTTTTAAGGAAAGCAAAGACCATAGTGCGTTTAAGCAGGCTTTGAATGCCTCTAATGTTCCACGAAACAATGGGGACCGTAGACATCATTATCAGTCAAGTTTATATCAGAGAAACATGCCATGATCACACACTTAGTCCGAAGATCCCAGGCAGATCCCTGCCTGGTTACACACAATGGAAGCAGGGGCACACCTGTATGGACAAGGCCTCCTCTCCGGCCAAGCGCAGATTGTGTCACCCGCAAAGCTGTTTGGACCAGGGAACTCCTCAACTGTATGGTCACAGACTTCTCGAAAAAATGCTGGTTATCAGTAAGAAAATAAAAGATAAAACTGAAACAGTCTCTGCCTACGGGCGGAATCTTCCATGTGATAGGATATTTTGGTATATTGGTCTGACTCGCATGTAGGAAGAAACAGGTAGAACAGTTAACAAAAACAAACAGTATTGCCAGCAGGGGGTCACTGCTCAAAACCCAATTTGTAATCCACTGGAAACTTGTGAAAGTAATCAAATGTCCTAGTAGGTAACAATTAACTCTTGTAGACATAAAGTAGGAGCAAAATCCATCGCTCTCCAAACGTGTAAGGGTAGCTGTCTCTCCCAGCTGAATATGTAGGATCTCAATAGGAAGCTAGAAAGGAGTGAGGCTCGGATTCTCTTGTACTAGACCTGCAAAACCTCAGTCTCCCTCTGCCTCCACACGACCTGCTTGCCGGAAAAAGTGTTCGTTGGCATCCAACCATCTTGAGGCCTCCGCCGCATTTTCAAAAAAGTAGGCTTGACCCCTGACCGACACACGAAGTTTGGCAGGAAAAAGCATAATATATGTTGCATGCAGGTGCTGTAGTAATTTTTTCTAACATCTGTAAACCAGGCCCTGCGCCGCTGAACCTCTGCAGAGTAATCTAGGTAGAAGGAGATGCGGGCTCCATTATGCACAACATTCTTTCTCTCTCTAGCTCTCAATTTATCCTCCAGGTCACTAACGCGGCCTTCCACTGCTGTGGTGCGCTCCCGGATCTTTTGCAAATTATGGCGGATTAGGCCCAACTCATCCTTCAACCCCCTAAAGTTCTGTTTCAGGGAATTTACGGAGGCCGTGCATTTATGAACAGCCCTGAGAATATCAGCCAAAGTGGGTTGATCAGCCTCATCATCCTCCACATATTCCTCTGTGTAAGTAAGCTGAGGTGTAGTGGCTACTGAGGGGCCCTTTGTGGACAGCTCTCCCTCGTACTCATTATGAAAGATGGCAGGGATTGCCTCTAAGTCAGTTTCTGAAGCCTGCTCTGTCCCCCCAGTTAGCTTCTGGGCGTAATATAGCATATTTTGTGGGGGCTCTTTCCCATCTGTTTTGGGAGGCTTACTCACATCCTTCAGCTTCTCCCCACCATGAGCTCGCTGAGACTGGGCCGCTGCAAAGCTATGTTAGAGGTCCGGCTGCTCTCCTTCCTCCTGCTGCTTGCGGGTCACTCTGCCATTGGATCGAGTAGCTAGGGAAGCCAGGAGGATCAGGGATGATTCCAGCAGGATCTGGTGGTGTTTACGATCAGAATTCCAGCTGGGAGCAGGATCTATACCAGATCAAGTGTGGGAGCTCCGTGGGACATGTCTACTCACATACCCAGCTCTTGGCCACGACCCCTTTTCAATGAGATCTTGAGAAATATGAGGATCCCAGATGCAGGAGTGCATTCTTGTCATACTTGGAGTCCTGAGGCTTCCCAAGATCCCACTGAAAGGCTGAATGACTTCACCAGTGCCTAGGTGGAAGAGCTGTGGTCTGCGCTAATTTTCTTTTAACTTTTAACTGTTAAAGTTTTTTTTCAGGTTTTAGTTAGCAAATTTATGTGGTGTCGAGGGCTGAGAAGTTTAGAAAACCTTCTCTAGCTTCTTTCTTTGCATTGTCTGAGTTCAGCCACTGACCTACTCGGGTACTCAAAAACCTTTGGATCATACCTGTCAGTTTAAATGCCAATATATCATGTAGTGAGAACTGTTTTTGAACAGTTCTTTTTTTATGTGTAGTCTCATCGTTAAAAAAAACTTGCAGTTATTGTATCTGGTTTCACAAGTTCATGTTTAACATCAGTTTATCATTTTTATATTTGTTCTGTAAAAGGAATACAGATTTCTCAAGTAACTCTGTCTTTCCCAAACAACTAGACTTATGGATATTTAATTTTGCTCATTCAACAAACAGCAAAACGAATGGAAACCAAACAAGCGTTAGTACATTAGAGACCTTGCATAGGATTGAAGACTTTTTATTTTGTCTGTGGGAAATACTTGCAATTTTTTAATGTAATCCTGTCACAGCATCGCAACGAAACTCAACTTTACAAACTGCCTCAAATTTTATAAAAGCGCTCTCAATTAAATGTAAATAATAGAGGATTCTTTCTGCTTCAGAGGCAAGTACATAACATGGATGATGTTAAGGTTACCGCATTCCTCTGTTCTAGCATTTGACTGTTTTATCTGGAACAAGAAAATGGTGATAACCAGCAGAGTTTTTCATCATAATGTCAGCTCTTTCTGTTTTATATTTCTTTTGTGTTTGTGTCTCTCCCACCCAATCCCTTTTGATGTTTTTCAGTGTTGTTCAACAGAAATAAAATACCTGTTTTCCATGTTTGTTTACATGGCAGATATATTTACAGATAATGGTAAAGGATTGATCTTCATTTAAAATCTTTATTACAGATTATGAATGCTCAGTCTTGATTATTATAAATTGTTTCAAGATGTTCCTAACTAGGAAAATGAATGTCCTGCAGACTAAACATGCACAGCAATAAAACAAATAACACCCAGAATAAATGTTAACAAAAATTGGTATCGCTCTATGTATACAGACTTGTATGAACATTGATATTCTAACAGAATTTGTATTTTATTAATTTAGAAAAACAATAACCTTATTTGTGAAAATATGGTGTCCTGTCTACCATAGTGATCAGAAAGTATGGAAAAGTCTAAATCTTTGTTCCTGTATGTGGCCTAAAATTCTCCTAAGATTTTCACATCCTTGTACATCTGAATCGGGTATAAAACACCATGGTGCATTACAATGTTTCATTTTTTTGTTACATGGATGCAATGCTGATGTGACCCAGGGAATGGGGTCACAGTCATGTAATTTTTAACGGGTATTTGGTACTGGGCTGGATATTTTATACTTATTGCAAGCAGTGATCTATGCTAATTTAAAGCTGAAATTTGGATGCAAGTATGATCAATTAAACTTTAGCATGTCCTTAAAGCACACTTGTCCTATGACACCACCAATCCTCTTCCACAGGTGGTGGGCAATCCTGAATTCTGCAGAGAATGGCATCACAAAATGATATAGCACTGTTTTCTGCAGCAATCTCCCATGAACTTAGGACAGTGTGAGGACAGTTCCTAGAACACCGGGGGGGGGGGGGGGGGGCATTGACTCGGTACCTGCACCATTCAGAGAATGTCTTTAATTTTTTTTAGTCCATACAGAGAGGAGGACGTGATGACATCCTGATCTCCACCTCATTCACTCAGAGAACTCTTTGTATTCATTAAAAAAAAAAAAAGCAAAACATTTTCTGTATGGGGGGGAGTGGTGGTTCTGAGTGAGCAACCCCCTGTTTTCAGTGTGTAGAAGGCAAGTTCCTGAGCAGCACTTGGTAGATCCCAGACCTGACTGTATGTGGCACAGGCTACTACAGTGAATTTCTGCACCCCTGGTGGCCCCCTGGATGTGAAATAGAATTAGATGTGACCAAGCTGGACTAATGTAAGTTTAAAAAAAAAGAGAATTCCTGGAATTCAGCTTAAATATGTAACTAGCCAGGTTACTAATATCTTCCTACCTTCTGTTTAGTGATATGATCTCCAACGTTATTTATTACCTTTTTTAAGAGCCTGTAGCACTTTCTGTATATGATATTTTTGTGAACAAATCATGCTGTTTATGAAGTTTGAATATGCAAAATGTGTGCTTACATCTGTTGTAGAGCTATAACTGTAAAAGTTTCAGGGTTATTTTAAAAGCAACTCTGTGTGCTTCCTTATAGCATTTTTTAACTGTTGTGTACAAACATAAAACGGATTACCTGTTGGTGATCTATAGAGAGTATTCACATATAGAAACGGTGTGTGCATTCTCTACCCTAATAAAAAGAAAACTTACCACGTACAATATTTTGTCTGAGACTTTCATTTTAAAGTGCTTGAATATAATCAAATTTTAATAGGTTACATTTGTATCACAGGGAAAATATTTAGTGTTTAATATTTCCAATTTGTCCATAGATTTGCCTCCTCCATCTACAAGAGAGAGGCCTCCAGGCTGTAAAACTGTATTTGTTGGCGGATTACCTGAAAACGCTACAGAGGAGATAATTCAAGAGCTCTTTGAGCAATGTGGAGACATTACAGCAATTCGCAAAAGCAAAAAGAATTTCTGTCACATTCGATTTTCAGAAGAGTTCATGGTTGATAAAGCCATTTACCTATCTGGTACAGTAAATTCTAATTTTAGCAGTTTCCCATTAGCTGTAATTTCTTTTTGCATTGTACACTCATTCTGCCCTTTTAACGACCTTGTCTTGTTTTATCCATGTTTGTGGCACCATGCTATCATCATACAAAATTCCCTGTTGTATCACCCATCACACTTTCCAAAACTCAGATTATATATTTAAATTATTGTTAATTTACAGGTTTTGATGATCAGATTGTACAAACCCAAGCTATTACTGATGTTTGTGTTATTGTCATGCTTTCAAACAGATATCTAAATAACCTACTGTTGTTGGTATCATTCTTAATATTAAGATAAAAAAGTCCTGCCCAGATCAGCTTATTTGCAATACATCTCCCATAAACTCCCTAACCTTACCTGTAGTTAACACAGTCAAACTGAATTGGCCATAAATAAATAGAAATGGCCTGTCAAATAGTTTTACAACCAAATCAATGGTCTGGATATTCAGCATCTAACTCCCAGTGGGTACTTTAAAAATGTATCCAATGTTTTTGCTACTGTATATCAGCTTATCCTCTTGCCTTATTTTTTTTTTTTGTTCTAAAACATTTTTTTTCACTTTGTGATTTGCTTGAAAAATCCACGCTCAGTGAATAGGAAACAATGAGTTTATTTAGCATAGTTTCTGACCTAGGATATTTATTTATTTATTTATTTATTTATTTATTTATGAACAGGTTATTGTGTTTAAAGTGTGCTTTTTAGTTAAGACAAGTCATTACAGATTAAATCTTTTTGATAAATTAATTTACAAGATTTAGAGACTGTTCTACAAAATGATAAAGCAGACGACAGGCAGACACTTTAATAATTAAAGGAAAAGGTTATCCTGCTGTCTGAGTCACCAGATATGTGGGTCACAAGAAAGTCCCTGAATGGCTGCTGAGTGTTTTTTATCATCATTGAAGCATCAGAGACTTGAATGAACAGAAAATTGGTACTTGTATGTTGAAGATTAGTATAAGTCAAATGTCATGTAAAACATTATCAGGCACCAGAAATTGTAGAACAGTTTCCAATATGCTTTTTTTTTTTTTAATTCGTTTCCTAACACTTACCATTCCGACTAAGTGAATAATCCTGCTATGTTTTGTTTTTCTTTAGCTAGAGTTTATAATTTATATCAGGGGTATTGAATTAAAATTCACAAAGGTGAGTGCCACACTGCATGGTGCCACAGTACCATTCAGCTCAGTACAAAGCAGTTAGAAAAAAATGGTCAGGGACTTCTTTTTTTGCGTTTCTGCTTAAAAGGCAGCCCACTGAAATAAATGGACCGCCTGCACACAGAATGCAATATGCAATGATGTGATATTAGCCTCAGATCCTTCACATCACCATCCTTTTATTACATCAGTGTCCTACGCCCCCCTGCACAATCATCTCCCCCTTCACATTACAGTCCTCAGCCCCCCCTCACATTCTTGCCCTCGGCGGAGAGTGGGAGGCACAGCAGCTGACATCGGAAGTGCAGCAAAGCGATAGGCGGAGGGCGGGAGCTACCCCAGTTACCTGATTAGTCGTTAGAATGCAGGGTGGTCCTAGCAACCAATCCGTTAACTGGACCAGCTTCCACCTTCCGTCCATCACTGTGCTGCTCTTCCACTGTCAGCTCTACATACACAACCAATCTAGCAGTGGCTAAGGGAAAAAAAAGCAGATTCTAAATGGCGAGATTCTGAATTGACTCAAACCATGGTCTACCATTTAGTGGTGCCTCATTTGTATGCTAAACCTGTGCTGGGGGAAGTTTGATGACTGCAATTTTCTGTCCTTTTTCTAAAAATGTATGGTAGTGCAGATCCTCTAGCTTCAAATCTCACTGTGAACTCAGTGTTTGCATACCTTTTTCAGGTCAGTGATTTAGGAAGTTTTGATGCTATTAAATTGGCATGACAGCCAGGCAACTCACATTTTCACAAGCAGGCTCCATATTTCTCTCAGCATAGGTTCTCTTTAAGGGCTTACTTTGAAATTTTGACAGCTGAAAGACATTAAAGTGACTCGCTATTTTAATATTTGTGACTATCTTGTGAATTCCTTCAATGAAGAAAGTCAATAAGGGATATGCAAATATATTTGCTTACAGCAAAAATGAAAAAATCTGTAAGCTATTAGGTGAAAATGGTTAATCAGTGAAAAATCCCTCAAAATGCAAAGGTATCAGCCCCGGTGATTGATAATAATCATAAGGATCTTGGAAGCTTATATTGTTAGATTGCCTTGGCTGTTCAAAAATCTAAGATTTATTTGTTCACCTCAAACTTTTCATGTTGCAGCTCCCCCTGCCTGTAGTGCATGGTGCCATTTTAGCCTCTCTTTTGATCTGCAGTTGCCATGGTGCTGCACATGTGATCAGCAATGACGCCAGCCTTTTACAGGCTTAAAGCAAGTGAGAGCTAACATAAGCCTACTGCTAACTGTTATGCCCTACTGCTAACTGTTATGTTATTTTCCGACACACAAAGTTTGAGAGCAGGCTATAAAATTTTCCGACAACAAAATCCGTTGTCGGAATTTCGGATCGTGTGTACACAAATCCGACGCACAAAGTGCCACGCATGCTCAGAATAAATGAGAAAGAGATGAAAGCTATTGGCTACTGCCTCGTTTATAGTCCCGACGTACGTGTTTTACATCACCGCGTTCAGAATGATCGGATTTTCCGACAACTTTGTGTGACCGTATGTATGCAAGACAAGTTTGAGCCAACATCCGTCGGAAAAAAACCTAGGATTTTGTTGTCGGAATGTCCGATCAATGTCCGACCGTGTGTACAGGGCATTAGGTTACAGTCACACTAGCGATTAAGTTTGGTGCAAATTGTAGCGGCAGTTCCTCCTGCAGTTCTCAATGGCTTGGTGTGGCCGCGGGCTCCGTTCACCACAGGTAGTCAGTGACTGTGCAGAGAGCCACAAATAGATGTGGCCTGTAGTGATCTGTCATTATAGCGAATGAGGATGACTGCTGCACCTAGCTGCTGAGAACTACAGCAGGAGACAGAAGAACCCTGTCGCTACAATTTGCACTGAGTGAAAAACCAAGCTTAACTTACCACCAGCCCGCTACAACCAAATAACCTGTCTAACAGTATGCGTTAAAAGCAGGAGTTTAGTCTGCACACATTTGCAAATGCATGCGTAAGCCACAGAGCCTCGTCAAGGCACCCTGGTATCCGTTGGATTTATCCTTGGCCTTGTTTGTACCTGTTGTTAGCCTTCCAATGCTTTTTACTGCGATAGCCAGCTATAGATGGGAGCAAGTGGCATATTTTTTGTATTACAATTTGTACTGGCCTTAATCGCCAGTGTGAATTTTGTCTTACAATTATCACGGAGGCTTGCCTTTAATATAGTAAGCAAGTTGTAAATAAAATACTGTAGAAAACAGCACCGGTATGTTTAAGGATTTATTAACATTTATTGAACATTTCCAACTTGAGCTTCCTTTTGGGAAATGGTTAAATCGGAGGGTTTAGTTCATTTAAAAAATGACTATTAAAAAAAAAAGTTCTACTGGCTTTTATCTCCCTTATAAGGGCAGATTAGGAGGTAGACCAGAATAAATCAATGTAGACCCAGCTATAGGTTGACATCACTTTTTGACCCTCTACCTTCTAAATGTCATTGTGATTTCCCAAAATGTTGAGAGGTTTAGTTATCTCCCTTGATTGTAATAAGAATCTGATGTTAAAGAGCAATTTCAGTCAATCCAAACACGAGCTGCTGCTATTATCCAAAGAACACTCCAGCGGTGTTAAAGTAAAAAAAACAGTCATTCAATTTGCCTTAATCAGTGTTTTATTTAGTTACTTCAGACAGAATCCATGGAGCACATCACAGACCCTTTTGGCATGTACCTTCAATAGCCTTTTTTTTTCTTTTTTTTTTAACTCCACCACTCCATATTCTGTTTCAAAAGTATTGTCATCTTTGTATATCAGACTTTGTGTATGTGAGGAACAACAAGTAGCATATAGTGCGATTTTTTTGGAATGGTTTTTCTTTATTACAGGTGTTTTTAGATCACAACATTATCGACAAAAGTCAGAGGGGTGGACTGCTCTCTAAAACACTGCCTGCATGAAATACTGAAGCACAGAGCTAAGGGATGTGAGGCTTTTTGCACCTTAAGGTTGAATAAACCTTTAAAGTGTTTATAAAGGTTCATTAAAAAAAAAAAAAAAAAAAAAAAAAACGTGTCCTACCTGCTCTGTGCAATGATTTTGCACAGAGCAGCCCTGATCCTCCTTTTTTCAGGTCCACTGCCGGCGCTCCTGGCCCCTCCTTCTGCTGTGTGCCCCATAGCAGGCTGCTAGCTATGGGCTCACTTGCTCCCAAGCCAAGTTTGGCCCTGCCTCCATTCTCTCCTCACTGGCTATAATTGACAGCAGCAGGAGCCACTGGCTGCTGTTGTGTCTTAGCTAATGAAGAAGAAGAGAATCAGGAGAATTTCTGCTCTCGTGCACATCACTGGACTGGGTTTGGGCTCAGGTAAGTATTGGGGGAGCACTGAGGAGAGAGCTGCACATAGAATGCATGAAGGAACAAAAACCTTCATCCTTTAGAACCACTTTAACTATAGCATGTCAACCCTTTGTATTATAGTGTCCTTTTTCTGTATTTATTTTGTTAATGTTGTTTCCTTAGACATAATTGTGACCAGAATGTAAGCATACAATAAAAAGGCACCCCCCTATATCACCCTCACAGAAAAAGGGTGTCTTTTTGTGTCCCCTGTCTCACCCGCCCCGATTACCCTGCATGTTAGTTACAAAAGATGTCACTTATTGCCTCTGAAGCCTCCACAGGTTACATGTGATGGATACAATTATTTAAATAGCACATAAAAATACCAACTAGCCTCTGAAGACCCAAAACTGTGTGGTTGTCATAGAAACTGCAGAAATGCAATTAGCATCCTGTCATGAAGTTTGACTATTTTTGTAAATCTTATTGGGCTTGTTTGTGTTATCAAACCATGTCCAGTCTCATCTGATCCACTTATCAAGCTAAAGCATACCACACTTCTAGCCCTGCCAGCTGTCACACGAATTGGAATGCCGAGAGGCTTTGACAGTTGATTGAGCAACGACCGTCTTGACAAATTTAAGGTTTGTTCCAGAATGGTGTCTATTTTTTAAAGTAACACATTGTACAGACAAACATGTTCTGCCTTTTCTTTCTCTTGGGTCATGTTCTCACTGAAAACTTTAATTCCCCATGGGGTCACACAGATGTTTCTTAACTGCAAGAGGAAATTGATAGTTTTTAGAGTTTAAGATTTGCTTATGCTGTATTAATAAACAAAATAGAAGCGATAGCTCTGATTACTGTAGAGTAGCATTTCTCTTGCTTTTTTTTTTCAAATTATTTATAGAAATAAAGCATCCAACAGAGCAGTATAATACAAAACAATGGTGACATCTCACAAAAGACAAACAAGTAGCACCTCACCGGAATATAATGTACATGTAGTGCCAGACAGAGAAAGAAAAAACATGAATGGGTAATCGAAACATGTCTTTTAAATTCAAGGAGGCAAACATAGAAATAATTGCGGCACTCCCGCCACAGTACTTTCTTGGTCAAATACACTAATTTTGTAAAAAAGAATAAGAGGGAACCAAGGGATGCATACAAAGCACCAGAAAGATGAGTATAAGGTGAAGAAGGGGGAGAGGGAATAAAAGCGAGAGGAAAAAAAAGGGGGGGGGGGAAAGGTGACAAAGCTATGCTGTTTTTCAACAGGACCTTGCCTTTATCAGAATAGATAAACATGTTCCAATATGACCATATTTTTGTGCATTGCTCTCGCCTGTTTTGGGCAGTAAGTACTAAATCCTCCAGTGCATTGATGCTCCTGACTTTGTTGAGTCACATCGCAATGGAAGGAGGATTGGGATCCTTCCAATGTAATGGAATGCAAGCTTTGGCGGCATTAGGCATGTGACAAAGGACTGATATTTTTTTATAGGTCTTAAGAGGGATTTGTGAGCAATGGAGCAGGAACATTGCAGGATCCTCTGGAATCAGAAAGTCAGTGAATTGTTGAGTGATCTTTTGCACCACTATCCTTCTCTTACATTTTCATCAAATTTTTGCTTGCCATCAACTCATTTATTATTTCCCTTCAATGAAACATAAGATTGTGTTATATAAAGGTCAGATGGCAGAACTAAGAGCATAGATGAAAACTGCACATTGGCTGCTGGCGATGTGTGTTATAGGAGTACACAACATAAAATATATAGAAACTGTCCATTGTAAGGAACAAGTCAATAATCAGTAGAAGTCAGGGAGCACAATATTTTATATAGCGTGTGCATTTTTGTTTCTTTGTAATTACCTCTTCTTAGTGGCATACATACAGGGGCTGTAACAGGCACCTGACCTGTAGGAGAATTGGGACTGCTCTATACCTATGCTTCTCCACTTGTCCTTTATAATAACGTTGGAGCCTTCCATCCCATCAGCTTTTTTCCTTTGTTCTAATTAAAGAACAAGTGAAGTTTCCCTTCAAATAAGCTAAATGCATATTAGATGCAGCAAAACAAAAGGGGATGCAAAGTCTTACAATTTGTTTTTTTTTCTAGAGAGCAGCCACAGCCTGAGTAGAAAAGACACAAACACTGCATGAAAAAGCATTTGTCTCTCTGCAAAGCTCTGACTTGTACCAGAGGTGGAGCTTTCTAATCATCAGGGAGCATGAGATTTGCCAATTGTAGAGCTATGGCTCTAACTTAGCAGACCACTGCTTTCTCATAGAGATCAAGGGTAACGCTCTACAGCATGCTGGCAGGGGAGAGACTTTGTTTTGATGCACCCAGAATGTATGCAATATTTATTTTCCGGCTAATAGCTAAATATTCTTATAACCAAGCTAAATAACAATATGACTATTTTTGTTGAATAATATGTGGCAAAAAGTAATTCAGGGAAAAACTGCCTCTCTGTCTCTCCTGTCTATACTGTAGGCATAAGTCTAGTGTGTCTAAATGTGTGTGTAAATCCAGGCCTGAAAAAATAAATAGTTTTTGAGATTAGGAAAGCACACTCTTTTCAGCAAGTTGATTACGGTTTTATAAAAGCTCTGATCTTGGTTGTAAGGCTGCTTTTAAGACAGAGTTTTAGATCCAGTAGGCCCCCTTAGAATTTTGTTATGGGGTCCTGTTTAGTTGCTCCTCTGGGCTGTATCCTTACTACATTGTGTTGGCTTTATCGCTAGCAATAATAACCAGATAACATCTTTTTTTTTTCCAAAATTTCTGTTTTTTTTCTCTTTAAATCAACAAAACTAACACAAACACAGTGTACAATACATGTTGGTCAAAATATATATATTCATCATTGAGATCCTCATCAGATCACGATACCATTTTCCTATCTAGTGAAAAATGTAACGTCATAATAAACAAAATAACATCATTGTTAACAAAAGGAGTGAGTCCTGTACATAAAGGGTGTTTATAATATTAATACATATTTTTTTTTTATATTTGTTAGGTAATATCAGTAATGATCTGGTTTTTCTGTTCTTCTTTCTAGTCTGTGAGTTTACATATTATGTTTCCATAAAAGTAAAATGGGATGTCCAACTAACATGTGCCATTTTCTTGCTTTTTTATTAATCTGCACATTTCTGTAAATTATGTCATTATTAAAGCATAAAGGTTTTATTCTATTACAAGAGCATCAATAACACATATTCATTCTGAAATATGACTTAAATATTAGCATTATGATTGGAACTCTTTAGTAATAATTATGGTCTTCTTATTTGAAGGTTATCGAATGCGTTTAGGATCCAGCACAGATAAAAAGGACTCTGGTCGCCTACATGTAGATTTTGCACAAGCAAGAGATGACTTTTATGAATGGGAATGTAAGCAGAGAATGCTTGCAAGAGAAGAACGTCATCGACGTAAACTGCAAGTGGACAACCTGCGCCCTCCCTCACCACCAGCAATTATGCATTATTCTGAACATGAGGCCACCATGCTTGCAGAGAAGCTGAAAGGTAAAGCATAGTGTGCTGTAGCTGCAGTGCCCTCTATTACCTTAGGAGGATTTGCTTCCTTATAGGAATTTGACATAAACTAGTTACATAAAAACAGGGGTTCAAACATTTTTATGACCAGAGACCTTAAATAGATAGCCCAGTATGTCCTCATATTCCCTTTGCCAGACAGTGAAAATCATCATCATCAGAACCATTAGGTACCAGTATGACTTCAGAAAATGTCTTTAGCTTGGTTTTAATTTACACATGGATAGTTAGGAAATGTACAACTAATAGAACGTCATAAACATTTTAGCATATTTATTTATAAAGTAATGGAAAATCATAAAAGCACAAGCAATCTACAAGTAATAAGGTGTTGTCGCTGTTTTTGTGTTACCAAAACCATGAAGTTAAGGTACAATTACTGACAATATTATTTGCATCTCATCTGACACATCAAGTTCATTTTTCACTTTGATTTTAGGTTAAATAATGCAGAAAATGATCTTGTATTTTTTTTAATTATTTAGAGAGCTCCCCTTGTACTTTCATCATTTGGTTCCCATACCCCAATAGGTTTGGATAACTCCGTCTAAGAAAACTCTCATGTAATACAGATCATAACATTTTTGAAAAATATAGTACAGTACATCTTGATTATTGCACAGTTATTGGCATTCATACCTAATCTTTATCAGCCAAATATTGTTCAAATGCCATGTTATTTATGTCTATGGTTTGGAAGCTGGCAGGTTAGGTGAAGATTAAGTTCCTTTTCTCATCAGTCATGTTGTAAACGTTGAAAATATAAGGTTGTCACTCTTTATGAAGAAGGAAAGTCTGAACAAGAGGATTACTGTACATGTTTACATGATTAAAATCCCCTCAGCCTGTGTAAAACGTATTAACGACACTACCATTTACAGTGTTTGTGTTTTTGCCTGCTCCTTGATGATGCCTTTAAAGTGGTTGTAAACCCTATACAACCACTTTTGCCTACAGGTAAGCCTATAATAAGGCTTACCTGTAGGTAACGTGAATTCCTCCTAAACTTGCACAGTTTAGGAGATATTCACTATGTACCCAGGTGCCGATGTTATCGGCACATGCGCACTGAAGAAACGGCACGTACGTGCCGTTTCTTCAGCTGCTGTGCCATGTCCATCCGCTCCCGCACGCATGCGTGGGAGTGACATCATCACAGCACTGGACAATCACAGTGCCGGAGCCCGCAAATCCGAAAGTAACATTCCGGAGACATGTCACCCATCACAGCAGTGTACGGGGACCGCTGCAACATCATCGTTCTAAGGTAAGTATTTCATAATGAGCTAGTATGCGATGCATACTAGCTCATTATGCCTTTGTCTTGCAGGTTTTTTTTTTTTTTTTCAGAGCTTACAACCAATTTAAATATAAACCAGATTTTGTCTCATTTCTGGGGGGGGGGGGAGGGGGGGAATGAAACAAGAAATGTATTTGCTGTGGGCAACAGTTCTTGTTTATTGTAAATACAATTAAAAAAATCAAAATTACTGTTTATTATGTTAATACTTAAGGAAAACCTTGTGGAGGGAATATAGAAGCCACCATTGCTGGCCTCTCCCTGTGAAAATGCTAGCCACCTAGCTATCATGCTGATCAAATGACATCAAGGACAGATTTGCAGATCAGGACAATGAGGTTTACTTTAACTTTCTGTGTTCCAAGTGAGTGATTCAGAGAAAACTGAAGATAAAAACAAGAAAAAATAAACTAGTATTATAAACATTTCTTTGTTGTTTAACCACTTCCGGACCAGCCTCTGCAGTTTTACTGTGGCAGGTGGGCTCGGCTGGGCAAATCAACGTTACCTTAAGTCGTTTTTCCTTTTGGCCACTAAGTATGAACACCAATCTCTCTCCCCTCCTAGACAGTCCCATCCCTCCTACAGTTAGAACAAACACATAGGGAACACAGTTAACCCCTTGATCACCCCCTAGTGTTAACCCCTTCCCTACCAGTGACATTTACACAGTAATCAGTGCATTTTTATAGCACTGATCGCTGTATAATTGTCAATGGTCCAAAAAATATGTCAAAAGTGTCCAGTTTGTCCCGTCATTACTAGTAAAAAAATAATAATAATAAAAATGTCATAAATCTATCCCCTATTTTGTAAATGCTATTACTTTTGCACAAACCAATCAATATACGCTTATTGCAAATTTTTTTCTTACCAAAAATATGTAGAAGAATACATATTGGCCTAAACTGAGGAAAAAAATGTATTTTTTTTTTTTTAAAGATTGGGATATTTATTATAGCAAAAAGTAAAAGATATTGTGGTTTTTGTTTTTTTCAAAATTGTCACTCTTCTTTTGTTTATAGAGCAAAAAATAAAATCTGCAGAGGTGATCAAATACCACCAAAAGAAAGCTCTATTTGTGGGAAAAAGAGGATGTCAATTTTGTTTAGGTACAGCGTTGCACGACCGCGCAATTGTCAGTTAAAACGATGCAGTGCCGTATCGCAAAAAATGGCCTGGTCATTGAGCAGCCAAATCTTCCAGGGCTGAAGTGGTTAAGCAATTCTTTATAAACAAGGGTTGATAATTTCAATTCTGTATTGTAAAGGCTGAGGTATTGAAGCAGTTTTCTATGACCTTGTTGCCTTTTGTTTTGGTAAAATGTGTTGCTCTGTACTTGGCATAGAAAGACACTGTGATCTTAGAAAAGCTGGAAAAATACAAGATAGATAATATAGGGCTGCTTTGATGTATTTGAGCCTTAAAGGATCACTGTACTTTTAAAACACATTTGCTTTTTTAATATACTAAGGGACACATCAAAACTTTGCATACATAAGCTATTTTATTTTTTATAATTCCATGTGCCTTCAGAGCTGTCATTACAGGCCTAAGCCAGTGTAAACCTTCCTTTGTTCACATACAGTCTGAACTGTGTAGTGCATGGAGCACTTTACCTGCAACCCAGGACTGAGAACAGTGCATCCATTCCCCATACCTTTATTCCGTTGTCTTCAATGCCAGGAGCCATATATCTGCGTAATCACCCAAAAGATATACCATAAATTCCTTCAATAGGGCAGCGACCAAACTCCCACTGCGATTACAGAAAACCGCTTGCAGTTTTTTCCATTTCACAATATTTAATATTCATCAAAAAGCTTGTTTGATGGTCATGTTCACTGTTTTAATTTATTAAATTAATTAATTCCACTGTGCTCCTAAAAGTGATCAAAAACTATAACTAGTGACAATGCTATTTGTGCTGCTATTTGTTAGATAACACACATAAAAAAAGGTGAAATACTCATCAGTGAAACACTGCTAATAATAATTCACAGAAGCGCAAACAAATTCTCCAAAATGCGAACATCAAAAGGTTCAGTATATACAAATTCAATAAAAAATATGAGCAAAAATTGATTCCTTTAGGGCGAGAGTCCAAATAAGTGTCCCTCTCCCGTAAGTGAAAATACTCGCCAAACCCAATTGCCCCTCATTCTCATGAGCAGGCAATAGCGCATTAACAGTTGTTCAGCTCCATTTTAAAAATTCCAAATCAACTCTGAATTCCTTATTTTATTAGTTCTCATCTCACCAAACATATGCAGAAGGAAAGAGAACAAAAAAAAGCCTCCGATAGTGTATCAGTTCTAACAGGCTTTTGTATTTAAAATAAATTTCACTCACAGTTAAAATGACAGCCATTAGGCATCGAGGACAATCGGGTAACGACCCTCTGTGATGAAGTCAGATATGACGAAATGCGTCAGTGGTGGTTACGCGGCAATCAAATGTGATGTCGTAACATCAGGTGGACGAGTGGCGAGACTGTAGCAGCTATCGTAACCAGCATGGAGGTGGTGAGATTAGCTGCAAGAACATTACTCGGTTGCCTTTAATGCTTAATGCCTCTCATTTTTGTTTTAAATGTGAGTGGATTTTATTTTAAATACAAAAACCTGTGTTGGAAGTAATACACTATTGGAGGCTTTTTTTGTTCCCTTTCCTTCTGCATATGGTAAGATGAGAACTAATAAAATAAGGAGCTCGGAGAGTCGATTTGGAATTTTTTAAAGTGGAGCTGAACAACTGTTAGAGCACTATTATTGCCTGCTCACGAGAATGAGGGGCATTTGGGTTTGGTGATCGTTTTCTCTTATGGGAGAGAAACACACTTTTTTCACTTTGGTTTTGGATTCAAGGTGCATCCTTGTTAACCAGATCTAACACGTGTGGCACTTACTTTAAACTCGCTCTTACTTTAAAAGACTCAATTTTTGATTTAATTTTTTAATGCATTTGTGTATATTGAACCTCTTTATGTTCACATTTTGCAGAATTTGTTTGCGCTACTGTGAATTATTATTAGTAGTGTGTCACTGGTGATTATTTCACCTTTTTTATATGTATTCATTTATTAGTTATCCACATGTTCAGATTCTTTCAGATTACCTTTTAGTGCATTATTGTAAAATCTATAGCAGTATAAAGAGCACAAATTAAATGTTTTCAAATTGCCCTTTTTTTATTTGGAAGTTTAAAATTTGCATACCTAATTACTTATAGAAAAAGGCTCCTTTATGTTCTACTTTGCCAAATCTGGTCAACCTACACTATGCCAATTATACCTTTTTAAAAAAAAAAAACCTACACTATGCCAGTTTACTTTTCTCAGTTTTGTAAGATAATCTATCTGCTTGCATTTAGCAATTTTTTTAACTCAACGATTTGTGGGTTTTCTTTTAGCTCGCTATCCCAATGGTTTCCAGCTTTAAAAAATACCAAAGAAAGGGGCCAGTGAAGTAGATTTAAAGTGATTGTAAAGTTTTGTTTTTTTTCTATAAAAATAATAAACATGTTATACTTACCTGTTCTGTGCAGTGGTTTTGCACAGAGCAGCCCCGATCCTCCTTTTCTTAGGTCCCTCTTCTGTGCCCTCCCTCCTGTTGAGTGCCCCACAGCAAGCAGCCAAGCCGAGCTGCAGCTCTGTGTGTCCATTCAGACACAGAGCTGCGTTTCGGCCCTGCCCCCTCTTTTTCCTGATTGGCTAACTGACTTTGACAGCAGCAGGAGCCAATGATGCCACTGCTGTTTCTCAGCCAATCGGGAGGGAGAGTCCTGGACAGCTGAGACACTCATGGACATCGTTGGACCGAGATGGGGCTCTGGTAAGTTTTAGGGGGGCTGAGGGGGGCTGCTGCACACAAAATACTTTTTATCCTAATGCATAGAATGCATTAAGATAAAAAACTTTCTGACTTTACAACCCTTTTAAGAAACATAGGTCTATTTTATCATATATGCATGCAGTGGATGCAGACCCCTTTTTTTTCTGAATAGTTTTTTATCTAATAAATTACTCACCTATGCATGAAGCAGTCCATAGAGCACTAAAGTTTTAGAATGTACCATAATTGATGGTAACCAATTGGAAATCATCTTGTAAAACACATGGCCACAGTAGATTGAAATTTGATTGACTGCTATAAGTTTCTGCTTACTGCACCTAATCATTTTTTGTACAATTTCTAATTAAGTTTGCCCAAATATGTCTTATGCCTCATTAATATTTGTATTTTCTGGTGAGTTGTTGGGGTACAGGAATATTTATAACACTTTATGAAGCAACATGGCTCCTTCTGAGTGTAAATAACGAGAATGCTTTTTTTATTTTAACATTTATATAGACTTGTCAATAGCCATAAAAGCAGACTTCAGGTTGGCATTGTCTTATAGATTAAACTGTAAACATTTAGTTGGATTAACACAAATGAACAACATAAAACAAAATTGTGAAGTACTATATAAAAAGCATGGTTCCATCTGAATTTTTCCCTTCCTTGGCCTAATGTAAAGCTGATTTTCAAAAACTCTTTAATGGTAATTGTATTATTGTAGAATACCGTTACTAGGTCATAATTTAACATTTCACTGATAATGTAATGGAGGCAATTGGTGTAAGAGGTGTATGAGTATAATGCTGTTTTCTTTTGTTTAATTTGATTGCAATGCATATGATATCCTAGATTGTGTAAGCATTATATGGAGCTCCCTGGTGTCCCAGTTTACTTAGGTCACTTAGTTTCTTTGCTACTTATTGACCTGGTTTAGGAAGGTTAGTGTCTCCCTAAAGGAAACCTGTGCCAGCTTTTATAGATGGAATAGATTTTATGTGAAAGGTTGTCTTTTGTGTTTTGTTCCACTTAAGTAGGAACCGTATGCATGTGCCAAATATTGTAGCAGCTGTTGAATGCACATTATAAAATAAAGTTTCAGTTGCAGCTTGTGAATATTTTTTATTGGAGTATAGCAATTTAGCATTATTTTTTTTTTTTTTTTGCAATTGATGAAATATATTTGGAAGAAATAATATTTGCCAACCTTTGCACAAAAAAATTTTCTTTATTCTAAACATACCTTTCTTCTATAGTTTGGAGAACTGCTATGGGTAAAATACATGATGCTAAAAAAGTAATGAAACAGTCACAGGTTTTTAATTCAAAAGAGCTTGATAATGACTAATGGCAGGTATATCCAATCAGTATGCCTCCTCTAGTATTTGTAGCTGATATCCAATGCTAGAGTGAACTTTTGTTTTACACGGCAGCTCACAAATCCTGAGTTGTGCTGTTTAGTGCCAATAGTGAATATGTGTACCACCAGTAGTAAATGTTCCACTCTTCGGAATTAACACTGGATAACCACTCCACTGTGAAAGGCTGACATTAAAATACATTTAGTGTGCTCTGAATTCATAATTTAGTTTATTTTTTTTTTTTAAATCTAACAATAAATGTGAAAATAGTAGGTGTGCATATGGATTATCCAGAGAGAAAATTGTTCCTGTTTGAGCTTACACACACCTTCATTTTGCAGGTAAATAATGTAATATTTTTTTTATTGGGAGTCTGTAAATTATTGCACCTATAATAAGCAGATTGCAGGTGTATTGCAGGGCCCTTGCAGACTGTCTGTGTAAGCTGTCTCCCCGTACGAGCAGGCAGTTACAAACTGAGAGGAAGCATCAATGAACTACCTAGAGCAGTGGTTCTCTTGTCAAATTTGTTTATTGATTTTTAACAATTAGCATACTTAAGTACATATGGTGGCAGCCAAAGAAAAGATCACATATATGGTAATAATATTGAGTTGTAGCTCCAACATAAACTAAAAGTAGTTTAGCTAAAACAATTTTAGCATGGATCTAACTACTCAAAATATTACATCATACATTGTATAAGAGAGGATAAAACCAACTTAGACCAGGTTTAACCACTTGCCGACCGCCGCACGCCGATGTACGTTCAAACTTTGGCGGCGGATATCATCGTTATGGCAGCAGCTAGCTGCCATAACCCCGGTATCCCCGTTTTTGTGCGGTGGTCGGCTTTCAGATAAAAGTGGTCCCTGCGGCGGATTCGCCGCAAGATCACTTTTTTATCGGTGGCGGGAGAGGGGCCCCCCTCCCGCCGCGATCCGGTCCCCTCCGCCGCTTACCGGAGCCGTCGGTAGCGGCGGAGGCAATCGCTTCCATCTCCCTTCTGTGCCTGGAGACAGGGGAGGCTAAGATGGCGCCCACTCGTCTCCATGACACTACTGGGCGGAAGCGACGTCTCCCACATATGAAAACGGTGGTCAAACAACACGTGAGGTATCGCCGCGACTGGTAGAGCGAGAGCAATAATTCTAGCCCTAGACCTCCTCTGTAACGCAAAACATGCAACCTGTAGAATTTTTTAATTGTCGCCTTTGGAGATTTTTGAGGGTAAAAGTTTATAGCCATTCCATGAGCAGGCGCAATTTTGAAGCGTGAAATGTTGGGTATCAATTTACTTGGCGTAACATTATATTTCACAATATAAAAAAAAAAATTGGGCTAACTTTACTGTTTTATTTTTTTATTCAAAAAAGTGAATTTTTTCAAAAAAAAGTGCGCTTATAAGACCGCTGTGCAAATACGGTGCAAAAAAAAGTATTGCATTGACTCCATTTTATTCTCTAGGGTGTTAGAAAAAAAACAATATATAATGTTTGGGGGTTCTAAGTAATTTTCTAGCAAAAAAAACTGTTTTAAACATGTAAACACCTAAAATCCAAAACGAGGCTGGTCCTTAAGTGGTTAATATAAGATGACCTCAGATTTAAAAAAAAAGGTCCTAATTATTATCAAGAGTATAGTTTTTAAATAAAAAAACAGAAAGAAATAATGTATTATAAAATCTAAAATCTTATACTACATACTGGAACTATGTATAATTGGTATAATGATAACCAAGGAAATAAAAGTTCTGCTACCAGAACTATATAAAGTGTAAAATGAAAGAGGCGGGAGAGAATAGGGGGAAAAAGTAAAAGAGAGAAAGAACATAAAAGAATAGGTAATCTTAGGTAGGAGAAAAAATAGATAGGGAAGAAAGAAATGAGAGGTAGTAGCAGTCCCCGAGGTAGTACATGGTAATAAACACATACCATGAATGCAGAGAATGGAAGTATAAATTGAGATTACCAAGGTATTGGTAGGGAAGCATCAAAATTGGAAGGCAAAAAGTGAGTCAGAGCAGTGGTTCCTCAAGTACCCCCAATTGCCGTGTTTTCAGGTTTTCCTTTACTTTGCACAGCTGCTTTAAATCAATATCAATGACTCAACAGCGCCCTACAAAGATTTTTAAATTGTGACTACAGGTGTGGGAAGAAGATTCCTGGCCTGCTGTTACAGCAGGGGCGGAGGTGCAGCTGCAGCAGTAACATGGTACAACATGGTATAAAACATGGGTGCAACATGGTATAAAAGGTGAACTTGTCTTTTAATCTTTGAATCATTATGGAGTATTTGTTAAGATGTTGATTAATACAGAACAATAATTACACTAAACTGACAGGTTATATAATCAATTTGCATAGTAGAGGTACAAGAAGAGAAAATATGGTCCCATCCCCATTAACACCATTGATCCAGAATCTAGATTTCACGCCTGGGCTTGATAATAAACAGCTCCGGGGGTTGATAGGAATAGGTAGAACTAGATGCATGCACTTTGTTACCCAACAGGGTTGGATGCAAACGCAGGACCTCTCCACTCTTTCACAGCCTCCCTTGAGCCCTTAGTCTGCCTTTCAATTGTCACACCTTTTAAGGTCTATAGCAGATGCAGAACTATATGTAAGGCCACTGACTCCCTTTGAGCATTTATGTACGGAGGGGGAACATGTACCACACATATTGTCACTTTTGTATAAACAGATTATTCAGCCTCCGGAAGGCCAAATTCCTGCGTATATACAACGCTGGGAAGAGGACCTTCAGATTTTTTTCACAAGATCGCAAATTAACAGGATTATTCTATTGGCTTATAAATCTTCCACAGCAAGCCGCTTTCAAGAACAGAGTTATAAGTTATTGGTTAGGTGGTATAGGGTTCCTGCCTTGATGAACAAATTCTACCCGCAAATTTCTAAGTTATGCTGGCGATGTAATAAAGAGACAGGGACACTGCTACACTTTATTTGGCCATGTCCTTTAATTACAGTATGCTGCCCGGGCTTGTATTCCAGACTTATGGAAGTCCACGACTACACCTTCTCTGAAACATTGGTTCTCTAGGACAGACGAGATTAGGACAATGGAATTTATGACAGCGTCTCTCTATGGTAGAGAGGAGGAGTGTAGGGATTTCTGGCGGCCATGGACGACCTTTTCGGGTACCCCTCAATATGTTCATTGTATTTCCGTCTAGGTTGGAATGGTGGATTTATAAATATGAGCTGGGCCCTGATGGGGGAATCCCAGGATTCAGTGAAGGGTTTGAGTTAGTTATTTTTTTTTCTTTTTCCCTCCTTTTATAGTAGATTTTGTCTCCGGACCCCTATTGATGGGGTCAGGAGAAAGGTTTCTCATCTTAAAGTAGTTAAGGTATAAGTAATATAGGTTAACATTTGCAGTAATTGATGCATATTGACATATTTTGGAAGTTACTATTTGATTTGAAGTGAATTTGCACTAGGGTGGCATATTCATTTCTATTCTTCATTAATCTCATATCTTTAGTTTATAAATTTAATATGTGTCAATGTTGGCCTATTAGATGTATATGCTTAGCAAAGTTGGTTTTGTAATAGGTTGATTTCTTTGTTTGTCTTTTTTTTTACATGATTGTTATAAATGGAAAAATCTTTGAATAAAGAATTATAAAAAAAATAAAATATGGTGAAATTTCAGGTCTCCTTGTTCTTTCTATTCAGATGACACCAAATTCACGGAGGCTATCAGTGTCCTCCTGACCTGGATAGAGAGAGGGGAAGTCAATCGAAGGTCAGCAAATCAGTTCTACTCAATGGTGCAGTCTGCAAATAGTCATGTTAGACGACTGATAAATGAAAAAGGAACACATGAAGAAAAAATGGAGGAAGCCAAGGAGATCTACAAAACAGAATTGCTGGGAATTCTTACCCAATGTAAGTACCATTTTATTTAATTTTCATAATTTCTGGGGTAAGTAACTTTATATATTTGGGCCCACAACAAGGTGAGCAACTGACCAAAGGTAAGGTTTGCAAGAAGTACAATTTGTCTTGTCGAATCGCATGATATTCCAACTGAGTGATGTTTTCATCATGTGCAGCGCATCCAGCAATCGGTGACACTTTTCAATGTATTCAGATTAAAGTACATGAAATATATTATTTTCTGGTTTTCCATCCAGTTGATACTGACCACACCTCATTGAAAGCATTGAAAAAACTTCACACTACAAAAACTTTAAACCGTTTAAATCCCTGTTGAAGAACTAGCTAACTTTTGTAACGACACTTTAACTTTATGTTGGCAGATGGGAAAATATACTCTCTAGTGCTCTGATTAAGCTCTAACTGTCAAACACTTTTGTCTAATAGTGGACCTATTCCATTTTTCCAGTTTTCAAGTCTCCATATATTAGCTCAAAATTCTCCCTTTCTTACATACCTGACAGAATTTTTCAAAAATTTGCTTTTTTCTAGATTTTACCCAGTATTTAATACTTTGGCACAACCCTATAAAATGTATCTTTATTGGAATGGTTGGATAAAACGTCATAATTTTTATTGCAAACGTCAACAGAGTGGGGAGCCTTCAAGTTATTACGCAGCAATTGGGGGGAGTGCTAACACTCCTGTTTTTTTAAGTTATCTTTTTTTTTCCCCCTTTAAATAATAGCATTATTAGCATGTTTGAATATATATACTTAATCTAGCAAGGTAATATGTTACAGGATAATTGTGCTACTTGAAAAGTAAATGGAAAGTAGCAAAATTACCTAACCAATCAATTTAACTGCTAAGACATTGGTATAGATTTTATAGGACAGTTAGAGTGCTGGTGATATATATATTTAAACAATTACTACTAGCCCTACTGTGGACTTTTTTTGCAAATTTTTGCAAAAGTCTATCTTTCTCAATGGTATCAAACGTATGGACAGAATGTGTGTGGCCTTGAGAGTCCTAATAGCTGAGTTTTAATTTCCCAGCTGACATTAGATCAATATAATAATGCTGTGAATGCAATTTCAGGAACAGGCTTTTAGATGCTCAGCTTTTACATTAATAAGACTAAAATGCATCAGACTGGCGGGGTAAAGTAGTCTGAGGGCTCTATTGATTTATAAGTCTGTGTCTGAAGTATAAGATGTATGTATCACATTGAAGTACCTGTGTATTGAAAGTGCACTTCAATATAACAGCAAATTAAATGCGTGTGTCACTTCACTTTTCAGTAAAGTTCGTTTGAACTCTTTACTCGGAGTATTGCAGGCTTTTTATGTCTGAGTTCCACTGCAAACCAAAGGTTAATGCACATGTTGCTTGCAACTAAAATGTATCATTTTTAATAGTGCTTCATCTTTGCTGCAAAATAAGACCCTTTTGATGTGTATGTATGTATACATACATATAGACAACCTTAAAAGCTTAGTTCACTTTTTCACAAAAAATGAAAAGGTGAGCTAACTCACAACACCCTCCCCATCCCTCTAGTCCTCGCTACATCTGCCTTATGTGATGCCCATCTTCCGATGTTCTCTGTAATCGGTATATTGGTCAAGTACTTTAAGACATCACTACGCAGTGCCAGAACCCGTGTCCTCCGATGCTCTCTCTAATTGCTATAATGCTCCAGTACTTTAAGACCTCACTGCACAGCGCCAGAAACTGTGTAACAAAATAATGCAAACAATGCGAGCACTCATTGGTCAGCTTTGACCATGTGTCCACACTGACCAAGTGAATTATTTCTAAGCTCCTTTCTTCTGGGATGATTTCCTGAAACAAAGAAGAGATTCCTATTGATCAGCACAAATACGTGGCCAGCGCTGACCAATGAGCACTTGCCATTACAAGCAATATGCTGCTATACAGCCCCCAAGGCTGTTTAGTAAAGTTTTAAAGTGCCAGACCATTATACCAGCTGTAGAGGGCATTGAAAGATGAGGATCATATAAGGTACTTGCGGCAAGAACTGGAGGGGTGTGGAGAATGCTGGGAGTCAACAGTTTTTTTTTTTGTGAAACGGTGAACTGATCATTTAAAAGGAACTGAACTCTGAAAGGTGTGCCCAGAAAAGACTAGCAGAGGTC
Organism: Lithobates clamitans; assembly: GCA_037952925.1. Classification (NCBI taxonomy): domain Eukaryota; kingdom Metazoa; phylum Chordata; class Amphibia; order Anura; family Ranidae; genus Lithobates; species Lithobates clamitans. Next base: position 584,888 of record JBBGZY010000282.1, read on the forward strand.
AAAGAACTAGACATCTGTATTTCCTTTGATCTCCCCTTAACTGAACATCCCCCCCAATTACTTGCCATGCCTTGGTTAAGGCAAGGTTTTACTTTTTCATATTAGATCCACCAGCAAGGAGAACAGTGATCACACTCAGAGTCAGAGGCAGCAGTGCCTTAGATCTCACACTGCACATATACAGCTATGAGGCTGTAGGTACAGGAGTGTATAGGTAAATGTACATGCCAACTTTTAACCTTTATTTTTTTTGAAGTAACTCAAGACAAAATTTACATTTTAGGGTACTACTTAGGCAGAATTAACATAACCAAATAAATCTTCACGTGAATTCCATTTCACTTTTAGTTATCTGAAAAATAAAATAAACCAACACCTCTATTTCCCAGTTCTAAGCTGGAATCCCACACAACCACCCACACAGGTGTGTATTTCCCTTTCTGTGATAGCAGATGGGTTCTCAGTTACATTCTCTGTGCAAAAATCTTCTCCAGTAAAGTGTCTGTACTTTAACTACTAATATACTTTAAAGGATAAGTTCACCTTTACAGAAAAATTTATATTGTGAACTTACACAGCACCCCCTCCTCACCTCCCCTGTCCCGCTAATCTGGAGCATGGCAGTCTCCCGTTCTGAGCCCTGCTATAGCCGCGTCACCAGACTGGGGCTTAGAAATCCCCTCGGCCTAATCTCCAAAACGTCCCCCGTCAGGAGATACATTTAGGAGCATTCTAATTGGTTGGCGCGTCCTGTCAGTGGGGAAGAAGAAGAATGAAAGCAGAGGAGATTTCTAAGTCCCAGTCCGGTGAGGCAGCTATAGCAGGGCTCAGAACGAGAGATTGCCGTGCTCCAGGTCAGCGGGATAGGGGGGATGAGAGGGTCCTGTGCAAGTTCACCTTACAGATTTTTTTGTAAAGGTGAATTTCCACTTTAATGAGACTGTACTCCCTGCATCTTTTTAACATTAAAGCCATCAAAGTAGTTTGCTAAAACTGATGGCAGACAATGTTTTGGATCACATTTTTTGTTATAGACTCCAAGTCTGGCACAAGAGTCACTCGATTTCCTGCACTGTTTCAAAAAGAAATATTTTCCTCCTGATACATAAGTCAATTCAATTTTACATATTCATCTATCAATAAGTAACGCATATAAGAATAGATAATCCATACTGCAACACATTTGTTGTGGTGCATTATCAGAGTAGTACTTTCTCATATAAGCATAGATGACTTGATTTTACATGTTTGTTATACAAGTTAATCTGATTAAAAGACAGGAAGGTGATGCCATGCTAAAATTACCAAATCTCATCAATCTTTGAGTCTTAGATTTTGCATTAATGTCAGAATCAAATTATTTATCTCTCAATATGTCTTGTCTGTACCGGGAAGACAAAATAGTTGGATGTTTTCTTCTTTACCCTGAAGACAGAGTGTTCTGTGCTTTGTGGATTGTGCTGTGACTGAAGAGCATTTACCATGCTGTAATTGACAGCACCACACTAGAGTATTGCATGGTCGTGGTTTAATAATAATTAGATTATGACTTGGTAAAGCACCAACTGCTAAAATGGCTTTTCACAGCTGAGCACGGCCCTAATTTACACTTGCCAAAACATTGAGTGTTACTATTAAACAGTGTCACAAATACATATGTACATATGCATCCTTCTTCCAACCCATATCCTGCAACTTTGTGATTTCTGGTTTTCAAAGGAATATTCATAATACCGTAGTCATCTCCAATCCTAGACTATAGATATTGGGGTCAGTTCAGTAAGGTTCAGTAAGAATGTAGCTCATAAAATACAGCTAGTTTCTTTCTCCAGCAGTAAGTTAAAAATGGGGCCTTGTGTGGTGGAGATAAAATACAAATTTATGAGAAATATAGGTGTTCAATAGTTAAATATACATTTTAGGCAAAAAAATACTGATTGTTGCATCTTTGCAACATGTAGCTATCTCTTACATTTAAGGACAGTGTCACACAAGCACTTTTGCATCAGTGATTTGTAACAGCTTCAGAATCTCCCCCTTAGTCTTTTTTTTGTTGCTATGAGGAAATTAACTGCAGTCAAGTCTGCATTGCAGAAATGCCAAGCGATTTGTAGCTCAGTCATAGAGCAACTGACTGCAATGTTTTAGGGTAGCTACAGACTCCCTAGCTTCATTATTTAATGGTATAAGCAGTTGCTGATGATAGTGGCACACCAGCGATTTGTAGCTGCCTAGATAAGCGCTGTAGGTAGCTGCAGCGATAGATCTGCCTTAAAATTTCCCTAGAAATTCATTATTAAATAAAAAAAAGGAAAGCTCCTTTGAAATATGGAAGTATAATGCCGCGTACACACGGTCGGATTTTCCGATGGAAAATGTCCGATCGGAGCATGTTGTCGGAAATTCCGACCGTGTGTGAGCTCCATCGGACATTTTTCGACACACAAAGTTTGAGAGCAGGATATAAAATTTTCCGACAACAAAATCCGTTGTCGGAAATTCCGATCGTGTGGACACAAATCCGACGCACAAAGTGCCACGCATGCTCAGAATAAATAAAGAGATGAAAGCTATTGGCCACTGCCCCGTTTATAGTCCCGATGTACGTGTTTTACGTCACCGCGTTCAGAATGATCGGATTTTCCGATAACTTTGTGTGACCGTGTGTATGCAAGACAAGTTTGAGCCAACATCCGTTGGAAAAAATCCTAGGATTTTGTTGTCGGAATGTCCGAACAAAGTCCGACCGTGTGTACGGGGCATAAGACTCTTTAGAATATCCCCCTCATACTCTTTCAGAAACACTCCAAACTAGAGCATGATCAAAGATCAAATAGTGACTTTTCACTTCTTCACACGTCCAGGAGAATGTCTGGAAATGCATGGAATGAGATTGGATGACTGTCTTACGTGTCTTATAGCATTTTGTTAGTAGCTTGTACCTCCTTGGTACTTGTTGCAAATAGAATTTTGTAAAGCAAAAAAACTCTTTCTCTCCATGAAGGGGAGAGAATAATTTGTAGATCCCTCTCCAAGCCATTCAGTAGATTGTTTTCTACTTATAGATGAAAATTGTCAGAATCCATGGGAGCAGTTTCAAATCAGATCTGTTATCACTTACAAATCCTGTTAAGGTCAGGGGAATATGTGAGGCACAAAATCTAATATGCTTTATTTTAATTAGACAAAAACAGGTTATTTGAGCTATTGCACTTTTAATAGATCACTAGTCAGTTTCAAGCCCACCAATAGCCTTATGTAATAAAGTAAAAGTGCAATAAGTAAAATGTCATAGCCAGTCAGAATATTTTTTTTTTATAATTTTGGGCTGATACACAGTAGGCATTTACCCAGCTCTTCTGAACTTCATTTTTTCTGGCAGGAGAAAAGCAGCTTAAAAATACGCCTGAAGCAACGTTTTAGAAACACATTGAGGCAAGTCATGTGTTTGAGCATTCATTCCATTGGCCAGAATATCAATTTATTCTAGCCATTGAAATTAATTAAAACTCAAGTGCTAAACATGCCTAGGGTTTAGGTACTTTCAGATGTGTTTACGTGTGTTGTGCATTTTTTTCTGCTCAAACACTCCTCTTCTGAATGTGCACATGATGGGGTTTTTTTTTCTGCCTCTAAATACTCCTCCTCAAATATGCCTGTAAATGCCTATATTGGCATGAACACATAGGCTGTTTTTTTTTTTTATGCCCAGTGTGCATGAGGCCTTTATATTGACCTAAATGAATATTATTTCGTATATGTAGTATACATATACTGTAGTATATGTAGTTTGCTCTCTTATTGAGCTCCAGGTGAACTTCTAGGTTTGTTGGTTAGTTTTATTGAGTTATTTACAAAGTTAGCAACATGGTTGCTTTAAGCACCCAAGCTATGTACATATTTTTGTTTCTCCTGCAAAAATATGTGCATTTTTTATTGAACATAGCCTTTAATTAGTTATGCTTTCAATTTAACAACACAGATTAGAGCATCTTACTTATGAACCTGTGAAAAGAACATGAAAACGTGTCGTTTTGCTAGCCACATACTGTAAGATTTTGCTGTGTTGTCTGGTGATTAATGTAAACAATAAATTCAAATTGTATACCACTAGATACACCTTGATATAAAAAAAAGTTGCTGATCACAGTTTTAGGCAGTCTTATGTGTTAAAGTGGTTCTTAAGGCTCAAGGTTGTTTACCTTCATGCATTCTATGCATTAAAGTAAAAAACCTGTTTTGTCAAGGAGCCCCCTTCTACTTACCTGGGCCCCATCGCGATCCAGTGATGTACACATGAGCAGTGAATCTCCCTCCTCATTGGCTAAGACAGCAGTGTGAGTCAATTACAGCCAGTGAGCTAATGAGGAGATAGAGGGGGTGGGGCTGAACCTCGGCTCTGAGAGTCAATGGACATGCAGAGCAGCGGCTCGGGAGCCCCCTTTGTAAGCTGCTTACTTTGGGGGTACTCAGCAGGAGGGAGGGGCCAGGAGCACCGATGAGGGACCTGAATAGAGGAGGATCAGAGCTGCCCTGTGCAAAATCATTACACAGAGCAGGTAAGTATGACATGTTTCTTATTTTTTTTTTAATTGCCTTTAATATTACTTTAAATTATCAGTAATGTTTTTTTCAGATATTTGCTCATAAAATGTTGAATTTTGGGTTGGCATTTTTGCAAAGGAGCAAGGGGGAATTGTGCTGGGGCTATGACACCTAAAATTGCTGTGAAAACAAAGGTTATATTTTCTTCTGCAGGCTTACTGTTGAAACTTTCATTTGGAAACCTCCTTTCCCTGCACTATTCTGTGCTTGCCCCCAAATTTACTTTTGAATACTTTAATTTTCATTTTTTAAAAGGGCTGTTATGTTATGCAGCCTTCTAAATGTGTCCTCTGAGAGAAGCAAATTATAATTTTGTGCCCATTACATGATGCTTTACTGCTTGCAGTTTCCCAGAGAATGGCTTCCGAGTGTAGCAATACATGATTAACACATTGTGCACCTATGGCAGCCTGTCTGATGGGTGCTGCAGTTTATAAAACAGCTGCCAGGCTACTGCATAGTCCTTCATAAACGTTAACTCAAGATTCATTAGGCCTCTACCAGGGAGGAAATTGCTAATTGTCTATTCAGTTGAACACCTAATGTTAAAGCATTGGAAAGTTTAAATACCATTCTCATTCAGAAAAATGGTTGTACGTGTGCCTTGCTTAATGAGAAATGTGTTCTGTGTATCAAGGACTTTTGCCGTCTGCTCTGTGCAGCTGTTCTTTGCTTAGATGCCTTGTGGGAGTTACCATACATGACTGTTATCATGTAGGTCATCATTCAGCTGTCCAAGCCCACAAGAGACATATGTTTCCTGAGTGCATATCAGATGTACCCGTAAAGCTACTGATGTGGTAGATAGCTATAGACAGTCCACAATTTGCCCTCTTTTGGGGAATTGTAATTCTTACACTGCACTGTCAAGAGAGAATTTGTTGAATATTAGCTATATTTTGAGAGCATTTGATGGACATATTTAGTTTGCGCTCCACACACACCAGTACCCAAAAGCACAAAAGCAACATTCATTTATTAATTATTAGCACCTGCAACAGTTTTTTTTTTCTTGAAATTATTTATTAGAAATTACAAATACAAGAAATAAGATCGTCCAAACATTATTATTCTTCAACACATTCTCAGTTCTCAACCTATCTAGCCTTGTAAAGAAGAAATCACTATACATACTGTCACGGAACCCCGTCGCACACTGCGCTTGAGTGCTTCTGTCAGTATACCGCTTCCTCCAGTCTGGACCTTCAGATATTATAGCTACATATTGCAACCAAGAAGCAGGCGAGACTAGCTCAGTTACAAAGCTGGAACATGGAATGTTTTATTGGACAGGGATACAGGCTTTTTATATACTTGAAAAGTATGTCAGTCCCCCACATACACAATAACCCAAATATTTACCCAAAACATCACACAATGTGTTAGATAACACTGTAGGGCTGACTCATGGCTACTCCCCCCTCCTCTAGTATCTAGTAGCTGACAATGATATAATTAACATGCTAATTAGTGCAGCAATTAAACCAGCCCAGGTGAACAGACTGCCCGGCAACAAGGGTAAAGCAGAGTACATTATATATTATCCCAAGTATAAACACAGAACACCTTATTAAACAGACAATAGCAGGAGACCCCAGTAGCAGACTGTTCGTATCCTACCTACAATAGTCTGAGGCAAAGCTCATACAATGTTCCATCATTCTGATACATTGGAATTAATGTATCATAGATATCTTGAGGGATATTGTTGATAAATATTATTGTGCCATCTGCAGTAATCCAAACAACATTCTCAGTGTTTATTAAGTGGTGGTCCATCATTAGAGAATGATCTTCTCTCTCCCTGGGCCATAGTCAGTGGGTAAGAGGCTTGCTCCTAGTCCTCTCCAGAAGCCCCTAGCTTAGTTAGGTGCGTCACACATATCTTTTCTAAAGCCACTCCAGTCGGGTCCCATGTTGAGCTGTCAGCGGCAGCTTCTGTGTGTGTGAGTTTGCAGAAGAGGCAGGCGACAACCGGAGACCCATAGTAAGTCTATGGGTGATGTTACTTCCCCTTAATTTCCCAGCCGTTGTCAGCTGTCTCCTGTACACAGCATCCACCGCTGGAGACCCGACTATATCGGCTTCAGAAAAGGTATGTATAGCGATTTTTGCTTTACAAGGTTGGATAGGTTAGTCTTAGAATGTGGCTGCAATTTAGATTTAGAAATTAATAGTTTTAGGCTGAACTCCCACTTTAAATGGTATTTTATAAAGTACCTTTATGTAGCTGTCAAAATCCAGTACAACTTTTTTTGCCCTTGCATTACATGAAGTTATGAATTATAAAAGGGTTTAATTGCAACAAATCTCTGCTTATTATGACATTATTATACCACCCAGACATACACACCCACTAGTAATCTGAGTTTAAGGTGTGGTCAGTGTGCAATAACTGGATGGAATTGGATGATAAATTGATCCTTGGTGATCACGCATGAAATCAAGAAGCACACTGAAATACTGTGATGTAAAAGACAATATGTACATATTAATTTTGTAGTCTGGGACATAATGATTAAATGGATGTCACTGCACTTGACTCTGATTAATTAATGAGACTTTCTTCTGTAGCTAATCACTGTTTAACAGATTGTAGTGTGAAGTGTTTAAGTGTATGTAAATGAAAGTATTCCACGCTTGACGGACACAGTTGCAACAATTATACATGTAAGTACTAAAGACACATGACTGAGTGGCTATGGGTAATGTGTCTTGGCATGATCCATAGAACTCACATGTGTCTTTGTTTTGCTTTCTCTGGAATGACCACAACATAAATTGCTTGTCTTGTTTGACTTCCCTGTTCACTGAAGTTGAGCAGATTGTGGCCGTTTTCAACGCTTCCACCAGACAAAAAGCATGGGACCATTTCTCGAAAGCTCAGCGCAAGAATATTGACATTTGGCGGAAGCATTGTGAGGTGGGTGCCTTTCTTACAATTTAATCCATCACTCTCATCGCAGAGAAAGTGAGTGGTTGAGAAAGTGAGTGTCGGTGTGCTTGGTTCAGTAGGAAATGAAGGTGGGTTTAAGGCATTTAAGATGCTCTTCACATAAATTTAGATGCTTATTCTATGTTGGAGGGTGACCTGAGGATAGATTAATTTCTCCAGGAAACAAATCAGGTTTGTGAGAGCGTACTAAAGCCTTTCGCTGACTGTGTGTGGGTTTGAATGCTTGTGTATTAATGATAATGTGGTGATGAAATCATCATAAGATAACATTGCACACATATGCAGATTGGCAAAGATGCAGTCTCATATGTTTTTAACAAATTGTCAGTCTTAAATGGCATTTTCTGAAACTTTTATACATAAATATGAAGTAGTTGGTTGTGACTATCATATATCCGTATACTTTCAGGATTCTTAGACTAAAACATTTGTATGTCTAAAAATCATACAACTACAAAATGACACTTGTATAAGCCCTGTTCTTATGCCATGGATCAACCCAGTCAATATTTCAATAAAACATGCTTGTTCTGATGAGCCCTACCAACTACCAAAATCAGAAAGCATTTTGATAAATTAATTTGAGGGTTATGTCTTTTATGGGTCTTAGACAACTGTGTCCCCAAAAATTTAGTGCCTGTGTCATAGAAAATTTTGTTCTTTTTTTTTTTTTTTTTTAATGCATTTATATTTTTGTCACATTAAAACATTATAGCTTTATAAACTGTCATTTTACAAACATACATTGATTTCCATTTACCGTCCTACTAAATTGACTGATCAAACAATTTAATATCATTTCTGGATCTTGGTAAATGAACGCAATCATATACCCAGTCGAGGTCTACTTGTGATGCCATTTTATCATGAGTGGCTAAAGACTGGTTTCACTCAGAAACAATATTTGAATTGATTTATCATGTTGAGGCTGCACCTTTAAATGTAAAAGATATGTTTATTATAGCACTTTTTCTCTGTTGAGTGTCATCTGCATATGTCTGTGCCTGCATGTTATTATTACCCTTCACATTGATATGTTTGAGTATATTTTGTTATACGCTTTACTTTTTATTATGGTCACCCAGTTTCCATTTCTTGTTCAGCAATTGCTTTTTCTATGAGCCTGTGTTTTAGTGGGTAAGTACTGTGTATTTTGATTCTGTTGCAGAAAGGTTTCTATAGAACATATGGTTTATAAAGTATGCTTTAATTTACATGTCCCTCAGGAGTTTCAATCACATAGCAGCAGTAAGTGCATTAAAGAACAAAGCAACATGTTTTCCTTGACCGGTAACTTTACTATTTTTAGGACCTGTAGACATTTGTCTACTTAAAAACTTTCCTCTACCAGTCTCACCTTCTAGCTCTCTCCGATTCCCTCATTTACAAACATTCTATGTATATCATCGTCTTGCAGTGTCATAAATTGTAGTTGTTCAAAAGCCATGCTTTTTATCTATTCTTTTTTTCCTAAGAACATATAGTCCCAGGAGTGAAGAAGACTACAATGGTATCTGGTGGCAGTGTGACCCATTGCACTGCAGTATAAATATTTATTTCAGTTGTAAAGTACACAGCTATAATAATCAAATTTCTGCAGAAGTAAAATTGTAAGTTAGGTAGATAACCTACTGCAAAATTTGCCTTAATGGTGGAGATGTATTACTGAAAGTGCCCAAAGGAGCTACTGTGGGTTTGGTGTTTAAGACACCCGTTTAAAACCTTGCTAATACTTTACCTGCTGCAGAGTCTGTGCTGAGCAGTTTGTTAAATTATTTGAGCCACCTATGCTTGTGATATGGTAGCTGTGCTTATAGTTCCCTATCTAATGAAACCCTTTTATAAACCCTTGTCTCTAACAGCAATCTGATAACTTGAGAAACAATATCTTTCAGTGACAGAACATAGGGCCATCATAGGCTAAGCATGACTTATTCTAGATGTGTAATGGTGCACCATTTATATTCATTGTTAATAGAATGTGTATGATTAAAAAAATTCAACTATCTACAGTTATTTCTAAAGGAATCTGCAATAAAAAGAGCAGTAGAACAAAATAGAGCCAGGAAACGATTGCTCATTAAACTAAGACAGGTTTATTTAACTTGTATTCATGGGATGCGTCCACTGTAGAAGAAGCTATTAGTGTTAAAACTGTAGATTGAGTGATAACTTCACATTAATTGTTGTTTGGTTCCCTTTAGAATAATATTAGCTGCCAAGTTTCCTTGCCAGCCAAATCCTGAGTATATTTAATGTTGGAAACAATTGTACTGGTTTAATTCCTACCTAGAAGCAAAGTGTACCTGGAAACCCTTTAACAAAAAATTGGCAGTTATAGAACAAAAAAGAATGTGACAAATTAGTGTAAGAGGATGAAAATTAAAATGTATTTTAAGCACACTCTAACTTTTACTTTGAGGGCTCGTTCACACCATACCTGCATGTAACTGATGGCAAAGCTCAACGATTCCACTTGTGGAGATATGAGTTTTTATCAGTTTTCATGTGCGTTTCAGTGAGCTTTTATGCACGTTGACACCAGTTTTCATGCGCGTCAGTTATGTGCCCTGTTCACGCCACAGTGTTGATGTCACGCAAGTTATTTTTTCCACGCATACACGTTGCAGATTCCTGCGCAGAAAAAAATCTGCAAGTCATACCAGTGTTGTGGTGTGAACAGGGCACATAGAGAAAAATTGTTGTTTTTTGTGCTCTGACGTCTTTGCACGGGGTGAGAACAAGGCCTTAATGGGTTTTCATGTACAATGGTATGTGTTTCATTATGCAGGTAAGTTATTTACCAGCTTTGGGAAATACATAACTTGTATTTCTTGATAATACAGTCTTATATAATCACCTTAAAATAATCCAATTCTATTTTAAAGTTGTTGAAATATCATTAGTTATAGTCCCCTTTAGTTTGGACTTGGATGTGTGTCAACTCTTAAATGTGTGTATTATTATATGAAAACTCCACCCTCATTTTAGTTTTAGGTTCTAGAGCAATGTACTATAAGCATAACTATCTGGGAAATAAAATGTTATTGTGCTTAGTAAATCAGATATAGAAGTTTATTCACTAGCAATGGACAGTGAGTATTTGGTTCAGTACAAAAGGTGGTAATGTTAGCAACCAATCAAAATCCATATTTTATTGGGCTAAGTTCAGCTAAATTCATTTTGATTAGTTATGCTGAGTCACTTTCCGTTTTAACCCACATACGATTCGCATGACATGTGAATCGAACTGCCTTTATATGCAGTAGGTTCACATATATGCGGTGCAACAGCAGTGCGAATTTAAAGAGAGTCCTGTGTGTTTTATGAGCACTGCGGTGCAGATCAGATGCGAATTCCAGGCTTATTGCCTTCTATGGGAATGCATCTGAATCGCACAGCTGATCAGTTTTGAACACAAATTTGATCTGCAAAAACAAAAGTGTGGGGGTCCCCCCAAATTCTTACCAGACCCTTATCCGAGCATGCAGCCTGGCAGGCCAGGAAAGTGATGGGGATGAGCAAGCGCCCCCCCTCTCCTGAACCATACATGCCCTCAACATGGGGGGTGCTTTGGAGCAGGGGGGGACAGGGGCCTCTTCCCCACAACCCTGGCTGGTGGTTGTGTGGGTCTGTGAGTAGACCCCCTACTCATTCACCAAAAAAGTGTCAAAAAGAAATAAAAAGACAATTGCTTTATTAAAAAAAAAATGTCCCCCGGTGTAGATTCATCCTCAAACACGCCGCCACCGTCAACCTGAAAAAGCTCCGCTTGCGCCAAAGTCTCCCGCCGTCTGACAGTTCTTAGCTAAGGGGCAGGGCCACCTGGCGACATCACCTGGTGACACCGCTCACTTGTGAAGTTGTCAACCGGTGCAAGCTTTTTTTAATTATTTTTTTGGGTCGCCGGTGGTGGCGGACGTCATCATTGAGGATGGAAGAGAGATTTTGCAGGAAGAGAGAATGAGCTACCATTGAAAACTACAAGCCTATAGCTGCCGGTCCTTGTAGTTTTACATTCACAGGACACTGTGAATGAGATCCTTGCTACCTGTTAAATCAGGGAGGCCAGTCTGTTCGTAGCATGTTAGATATTGCACCCTGAATATGGGTGTAACATGTTACAAAATGTGAAGTTATTTAAAACTAAAGAAGGCACAGTAGGTACTTCAGGGATTCTCAAACAATTGGTAATTTCAGTGACAGATTGCTAGTTTCTTTTTTATTGCAGAAAAAGGAAAGGCTTTTCAGTACTCATGCTATACATTCCTTCTTCTGCCAGGTTATCAGAAGATTGCAGTAAGATTCAGCAATGTGTGTTTAGAGTGGCAGATCTGTCACCAATCAGCCTAGGATTGTTCCAAGCTCTCCATGCCATCTCTTTTTAAGTTGGGCGTAAGTTAGTACCGGATAAAAGTTTTATAGTTTGTTTTTCACTCTATTTGGCTGTGACATCTGAGCTTTCTAAATGCTGTTACCCAAGTATCGCAGATGGACTCACAATCTCAGTGCTTCTAGTTAAAGAGGAGTTCCACCCAAAAGTGTTGGGCCATTCAGAAAGCGAGGCATGCATGAACAGTGGGGAATCAGCAGTGAAGCCGAAAGGCTTCACTGCCTATTTCCCTTACCATGAATGGCGCCGGCAGCACCCAATTGCTGATGGAAACATCGGCTGGGGTGCCAACATTGCTGGATTCCAGGACAGGTAAGTGTCCTAATATTAAAAGTCAGCAGCTACGGTATGTGGAGCTGCTGACTTTTATATTTTTGCTGGTGGGGGCAGAACTCTGCATTAAAGTCAACAGAACATAAAACAAGTAGTTGCAAGTATACAAAGTATTTTGTGCGGTAGAGGTATACAGTTCAGTATAGAAATCTACAATGGCCCCTGCATTCCAACCCAAGTCTTATTTGCTGCTTCACTAATGTTAATGTCCGAATCATATAGCTATAAAATAGCTTCACAAGAGCATAGATAAATCCCTGTCAAATCAGAACCTAGTGATAAATGTTGAAAGGAAGAAACACTAGACATGTGTTTCCCATATTCTGCCTAAATGATATTTCTCAACACCTAGTTATTGCTGAGGTTATAAAATGTATATATTACTGCAGTTTATAATATATAGTGATAGACCTGCCGTTCTTGTTTCAAATTTCATGCATATATAATAACAAAGCAGCATTAACAAATTTGGTTTAACTACCACTGCAGCAACTGACAAAGCCTCCCAATCTACTTTATAAAGAGAATGCAATCATATGACGTACATTAAAGTGCCTGTGAACTGCAGCTCCTCTGGTATTCAACTACTTAATTACCTGGAGTTTTTTTTTTTTTTAATAATGTACTATAGCCTTATACAGATACAGGAAGACACATGAACTGTAGTGTAAGGAAACCCGTCTAAGTAGTAATGCAGAAGGGCAGAGATAATGTAGTATGTTCTTGTAAGGTGCAGGGAAAAAGAAAGTTGATACCATCTCATTTGGTCCTAATAATGCTGCCAGGTTTAATGTAGGAATGCAGCATGCAGCTTTTCACCTTGTTGACATCTAATTTCTCTACTGACAAAGGGCTCATTCCCAGGGGAGGCTTGCAGTTTGGCATCTTTTAAGTCATGTGAGGAGAATACACAATACACTCCACATATAGCTTTCATTATGTGACAAATGCCACAGCAATTCCCATGAAAAATGTAGAAGGTTCTCCCACAGGGGTTTCTCTTGTTCATCTGTACACATTGCAAGAGAAGGCTCTAATGAATGTTCAAAGGCCTATTAAAACAGCATCTCGAGCTACAGTGGTTTACAGGCCTAATCCATCTTGTATAAAATGTAGCAGACATTAGTTTACCTAGTACACTCTGTGCTATCTTCCTATCTGATCACTGGATCAGTTCTACAACATAAGAATAGTTAACAGAAGAAAGGTATCAGGAGGCAGACGAAATTTGAGCTGTGCATGGCTAGCGTAAGAAACAAGCAATTTTGAACGGGATTTCTGTTCTTGTTAGACTGTTTGTATGATGAATCTTTAGCAGTTTATACATTTATTCTTTTTAGCTGTTGTATGTTTTTCATCTTCGGCAATCATAACACAAAAAGCTCACACATGTCCTGCCCCTGGAAGCATATTAAATGGGGATAGACTAGAAAAATTATAGAGTTAAAAAATCATCTGACTATATTTCCCTTTGTTTTTTCTTTCAATAATAAACTACCGTATATACTCGAGTATAAGTCGAGTTTTTCAGCACATTTTTTTGTGCTGAAAGTGCCCCCCTCGACTTATACTCGAGTCAAGCACTTTTCTGTAGCAAAAATTTTCATTTTCCGAACCGACTTTGGGGCCCCGTATCTCAGGGCCACTTGGTGCTAGGAAGCCCAAATTTGGTGTGCAAACCCAGTGGAACTGGTACCACAACATATCCAAAGCTGAAGTTCCTAGAACGAAGTGGCCCTGAGATACGGGGCCCCAAAGACGGTTCGGAAAATGTCATTCTCTGCTGCAGAAAAGTGCTTGACATTTTCTGAACTGATTTTTGGGGCCCTGTATCTCGGGGCACTTGGTGCTAGAAACCCCAGCTTTGGAAATTTTATGGTGCTAGTTCCACTGGGTTTGCACACCAAATTTGGGGTTCTTGGCACTAAGTGGCCCCGAGATACGGGGCCCCAAAATCGGTCAACTGTGTCCATCTGCAGCAATGTCATTTTGGGACCCTTTGGGTTCAGAGACCACAAATTTTGGCTGCAGCTAAGGGGCATCTAGGAACCCTTAACTACCGAGTTGGAAGTTCAGGGGACCTATGGCTGCAAATGGGCACAGTGAGGCTGCAAATGGGCATTGTTGACCCTCTTTTCCACTTACAGTAGCTGTGCATTTCTCACCCTCGTCTTATACTCGGGGCACTAAGTTTTTCCCAATTTATTTGTGGTAAATTAGGGCCTCGACTTATACTTGGATCGACTTATACTCGAGTATATACGGTATTTGTCTTTTACCTACACTATGTTTAAAAAAAAAGTCACAGATAACAACCAAATTTAAGAACAGACCTCAAAATCCACACCTTTATAGTTAACCGAAAGTAAATAATAAATCTGGAGCCCACATCAGAAAACCTCAAGATACAACTTGTGTAAAAATATCTACTTTTCAAATTCTTCTACAGAAATTCTGATATATACAGTACACCCCTCACATTTTTGTAAATATTTTATTATATCTTTTCATGTGACAACGTTAAAGAAATTACACTTTGCTACAATGTAAAGTAGTGAGTGTACAGCTTGTATACTTATTTTGGTTAAGATGGTGTCAAGCGTGTGTGGCGGCAACCAGGTGAGGAGTACAAAGACAAGTGTGTCTCGCCTACCGTCAAGCATGGTGGTGGGAGTGTCATGGTCTGGGGCTGCATGAGTGCTGTCGGCAGTGGAGAGCTACAGTTCATTGAGGGAAGCATGAATGCCAACATGTACTGTGACATACTGAAGCAGAGCATGATCCCCTCCCCTTGGAGACGACCCCAAACACACCTCCAAGATGACCACTGCCTTGTTAAAGAAGCTGAGGGTAAAGGTGATAGACTGGCCAAGCATGTCTCCAGACCTAAACCCTATTGAGCATCTGTGGGGCAACCTCAAACGGAGGGTGGGGGAGGTAACATCCACCAGCTCAGTGATTTTGTCATGAAGGAGTGGAAGAGGACTCCAGTTGCAATCTGTGAAGCTCTGGTAAACTCCATTTGGGCCCAATTTGGACATTTTCAGTTAGGGGTGTACTCACTTTTGTTGCCAGCGGTTTAGACATTAATGGTTGTGTGTTGAGTTATTTTGAGGGGAAAGCAAATTTACACTGTTATACAAGCTGTACACTCACTACTTTGTAGCAAAGTGTAATTTCTTCTGTGTTGTCACATGAAATGATATAATAAAATATATACAAAAATGTGAAGGGTGTATTCACTTTTGTGAGATGCTATATATTTATAGAAAACAATAATGAAAAAAAAAATCATCTGACACTTATGCAGCTAATTGTATAACAAATTCATTTGATTACACAGAAAGTATAAAGACACACAAAAATAAGTTGAAAACAAAGAAATACCTACTAAAACCCACGATACTCCCAAAACGATCTTCAAAATATATTAAAATACACCCTACAGTATAAATCAAAGAATCAAAAAACTTATAGCAACAATACAGATATTCCACGGACAAACTAAAGTGGTATAATCATCCAGATAGTATCCCAAGAGGGCTTAGTAAAAGCTTCCTTTGTTAATGAGAATGTAGCACATCAAATGGTTGAAACCAGCAAATCAAGGTGACATAGCCAATTTATGATTGTTGCAATGTTATCCAAAAAAAAAACGGAATACTCCAGGTATCAGAAAGATCTCAAGGTGGATTTATCAAAGAAGAGAATGCCCATATATACGCTTTGACCGGGACAACCAAGACAAAATACATGGTAGTAGGTGCAACATTATTTAGTCTAGATGGATTTAACCGGTCTTTAGTAGTATACAAATGATCCCCCTGATGAAGATACGATATTTCCCTTGTATCGACACACGTAGGGGAGGGGACTGGATGGCGCAGGAGGCAGCTGGTCTGTCATATGGAGTAGGAGAACACGATCTCATCCACGGCTTGGCGCTATTAAGGCATGCTATAGAGCGGTGCACTAACGCATGTAAGTACCCTATAATAGGGCTTTGCTTGCATTAAATAAAATCTTTTAAAACATTATTACACTATGGAAGTCTCTTTTTGATATTTATATATGAGGATGCGACATCTTTGAGCAGTATTTGGACCTTGCAACCTGACCTGGAATCTGTTTTGACGATTCAAATGCGTGTACTGACCAAACTTAATTGCGAGGTCATGCGCTCTGAGGTGAGCGGCCATTACCTTGGGGTGGGGAGCACCTGAGTGTAATCACTATTGAAGATCGCTATATTCACAGTCACCTATCAAGTTTATTATCTTTAGATTAAGGACGCTGAAAACTGACCCTGGATGGTCAGAATATCACGGACCTATATGCACCTGAGCACTTTATGGATCACTTTTATATCAATATTTATATTTTATGAAATGTATATTCAAGCTATATGATGTTGTAAGCTGTATGACAACAACAGTCGCTTATATATATACTTTTTATTCTTATTTACTTATCTGTGATTCTCACACGTTAATGAGGGGCGTGATTAGCACTAGCAGCTGTCATCATACTAATATAAGTTAGGGGATCTTTGATTTGGTAGCTCGCAAGACCTTTACTACTATTTTAGTATACAAATTTCCACATGTATATTTTTGTACAGAGACAACCAAGGCCTTATATGCATGGCTTAGATGTGTAACTTTATATGCATGGTTTGTATAGCTGATCCATCATCATCATGGATTTAGCCTGTCATTAGTGATATAGGTGGATTTAGCCTGTCATTAATAGCGTATGATTGTCCACATGCAGACTTCTACAGGAACCACCAAGATAACTTATATGCATAGCTTAGATGTGTAACTTATTTACATGGCTTGTACAGTCGGTGCATCATCATCCAGTCTCCAGGTTGATTTAACTTATCAGTGGTGCTTAAATGTCCACACGCAGACTTCTACAGGGATCACCAAGACCTTATATAATTGGCTTAGATGTGATCCCCCCCCCCCCCCATTAAGCAGGTGGCCAAAGTTGAGGCAAATATACAATAGTTCCCTCATTCAAGCAGATACTCAAATCATAAAGACTTCATACCAGGTGTAAGAGTCCATAAATCAATGAGAGACATTGAGAGCACCACCACTGGATCAAATGTGAGATTAATTTCTGACCAGTTTTATTGGTTACCCAACTTCCTTGATGCCCAAAAAGGCAGGGAATGCCAAAGGTGGCTCCCGCCCTGTTTTTTTTCCCCTCTGCGCAAACGAGGATATCCTACTGTCTCTGTCTCTCGATTCCCCACAATGATTACTTCCCTAGGTGGCTGGAAAGGTCTATTACTGCTCCCAATGACAGGCTCAGCCCTAGGGAAATATAGGAGGAAGAAACGGTGGAATAAAGGAGCCATGAAACACCGGGCACCAGCATTCGGGAGGTGAACCTTACGGCACATGTCAAAAGATCAACCAAATGTACAAATGTAAATAGTTGTCTAAAACCTATATGAGGGCCAAGGAAAGTAGCAGGGAGGATCTTTGCATACAGTATACTACTTCTTTCCAAAATGTTTTAACCACTTCCCGCCCAGCCTATAGCAGATTAACGGCCGATTGCAGCCCCCCCTCGGATGCCCGCACTATATCACCAGGGTAGCCGCCAGGACCACCAGGGAAGCGGGCAACATGATGATGGCTAGGTATGTACCCCATGGCCATCCACATGTGCCCAATGTGCCCAGTCTATGTCCAATCAGTGCCCACAAATGGGCACTGACTGGCACCATTATAAAGCAGTGATGCCCAGCAGTCCCACCCATCAATGTCATCAGTGCCACCAATCAGTGTCAACAGTGCCACCCATCAGTGTCCATCTGTGCCACCTATCAGTGTCCATCTGTGCCACCTATCAGTGCCCATCCGTGCCACCTATCAGTGCCACCCATAAGTACCCATCAGTGCCACCCATAAGTACCCATCAGTGCTGCCAATGAGTGCCCATCAGTGCCGCCTATGAGTACCCATCAGTGCCGCATACCAGTGCCACCTATCAGTGTCCATCAGTGCTGCCTATTAATGCCTGTCAGTGCCACCTCATCAGTGCTGCCTTATCAGTGGTCGTCAGTGCAGCCATATCAGTTCCCGTCAGTGCAGCCATATCAGTTCCCAGTCATTGAAGAAGAAAATGTACTTATTTTTAACAGAAACAAAGAAAAACGTGTTTTTTTTTTAAATTTTCGGTCTTTTTTTATTTGTTGCGCAAAAAATAAAAACCGCAGAGGTGATCAAATACCACCAAAAGAAAGCTCTATTTGTGGGAAGAAAATGATAAAAAATATGTTTGGGTACAGTGTTGTATGACCGCGCAATTGTCATTCAAATTGGGACAGCTCTGAAAGCTAAAAATAGGCTTGGGCAGGAAGGTGTCTAAGTGCCTGGTATTGAAGTGGTTAAACATACGCCAAAAGCATTGGCATTTGTTGACTGATGCCGAGCAGCTAAAGGAATTTAAACAATGCATTTATCTTCTACCAAAAAGTAAATAGTGGCGCTGGTGCCTAAATGCTGTAAATATAAATTAACACCCAGTGACACAGTCCAAATGTATCACAGTGATTCCAAATATGCTTCTAAAAGGATTGTAGTCCTCTAAATCTTCCACCACACCGCGTGTATATAGTGCTTCCGCTCCCCTTAAGAAACGCACTCACCAAATGAAGATGCCTCGCACTCTCATGTTTGACAAACATACATTCACCCCCATAGGGTTAAATCATCCAAGCGATATCCAACCGTGATTGGGGTATTATTATTATTATTTCAGGTACTTATATAGCGCCGTCAATTTACGCAGCGCTTTACATATCCATTGTACATTCACATCACTCCCTACCCTCAAGGAGCTTACAATCTAAGGTCCCTAACTCACGTTCATACATACTAGGGACAATTTAGACAGGATCCAATTAACCTACCAGCATGTCTTTGGAGTGTGGGAGGAAACCGGAGTACCCGGAGGAAACCCACGCAGGCACAGGGAGAACATGCAAACTCCAGGCAGGTAGTGTCGTGGTTGGGATTCGAACCAGCGACCCTTCTTACTGCTAGGCGAGAGTGCTACCCACTAGACCACTGTGCCGCCCATATCAGGTCCTCTCCACATAAAAATAGATTAAGTGCTCGGATAGTGTGATTATCGCTTAAAATCAATTTATTCAACTAAAATCAAATCTTCAAATATTGCCCTCAAACAAATCGAGCATGAAAAACCATCTTGCTGAAAATGGTTACAGCAGACCCTTGGTGTATATCCTGTATCTCACCCACACTGATTCATCAGACTCGGATCATCACTTCTGGTTTGATGTGAGACGTCACAGCTGGTTGCCGTACAGCCACGTACTGACGCATTTCGTCATCACGACATACTCATGGGATTCTAAAGCTAAAGGAATTTGTTTAGAAAAAAACTACAGTTATCTATCACAGGGCCTGGTCCTTAACTGGTTCCCGACCAGCTGCCGTAGCAATACTGTGGCAGGATGGCTCCCCTGGGCAAGCCGTCCTAGCTGTACATCGGTCCTTTAAGACGCTGTAGGAGGCGCATGCGTCGGGCACCCACATTTGCTTGTGACAGAGCGAGAACCAGGATCTGTGTGTGTAAACACACAAATCCCGGTTCTGTCAGGGGAGAGGAGACAGATCATGTGTTCATACTAAGTATGAACACCGATTGGTCTTCTCGCCTGATCAGTCCCATCCCCCCACAGTTAGAACACACATAGGGAACACAGTTAACCCCTTGATCACCCCCAGTGTTAACCCCTTCCCTGCCAGTGATATTTATACAGTAATCAGTGCATTTTTATTGCACTGATGACTGTATAAATGTCACTGGTCCCAAAAATGTGTCAAAAGTGTGCGATTTGTCCACTGCAATATCGCAGTACCACTAAAAAGTGCTGATTGCTGCCATTACTAGTAAAAAATTAAAATAATAAAAATGCCATAAATCTATCCCCTATTTTGTAGACGCTATAACTTTTGCGCAAACCAATCAATATACGCTTGTTGCAATTTTTTTCCCAAAAAAATATGTAGAAGTATACATATCGGCCTAAACTGAGGAAAAAAATTGTGTTTTTTTTTTTTTAAATTTAGGATACTTATAATAGCAAAAAGTAAAAGATATTGTGCTTTTTTTCAAAATTGTCGCTCTTCTTTTGTTTATAGCACAAACAATTAAAACCGCAGAGGTGATTAAATACCACCAAAAGAACGCTCTATTTGTGGGTAAAAAGGACGTAAATTTTGTTCGGGTACAGCATCGCACGACCGTGCAATTGTCAGTTAAAGCGACGCAGTGCAGTATCGGAAAAAATGGCCTGGTCAGGAAGGGGGTGAATTCTTCCGGGGCTGAAGTGGTTTGATACGGACAAATGGGAAAAGGGACAGGTTACAGTTTGCTTTATATAAATGTAGGAAGTGTGGTTACTGGCATTTTGTAATGGAGGGTAAAGTTTTGACTCTCAGCAGATGTTTTGGGAATATTACTTGTGATGCCCATGGGTGTGGTATATATCTTGACCTGTGCATGCAGGACTTTCTACGTTGGGAAAACCCACCACATGGTCAGGAAAAGACTTCATGACCATATCTATGATATACAAACATATAGTCTGATGTTCCTGGTGGCTATATATATTGGGCTCCATTCACAAAGTGGGAGCACCATAAAAAAATGTGGTAAAATACGGCTTTGTGTTTTTCAAAAAGTTTTTTGGCATTCACAAAAAAAAACGCTACTAAAATAGTGCATGAGTTATTTTATGAAGTCATGGTATTTTAGTAGTGAAAACATGAGGTAAAGTAATCACCGTATTTATTTACAGTAGTAAATATCGCATTGTTACATTAATCTGTCAGTGAGGTTCCAATGACTCATCAGTTGTTAAGGTTGTGGTCGCCCGCTCTTTAACAACCAGTACACATTCTATCGTTACTGCATGTCTCGATCACTACTTAATTACCGCATGCATTTAATTATTTATTTACTTGTTAGAATGGAGTTTTACGCCCTTTCACGCGATATTTACCAAGCGTTTTCAGCATTTTGATGTAAATGTCGCAAAATGGTATATTGAATTGACAGTTAATGGATCACATGCAATATTTAGGAAAAATGTGTCTGGACACCTATATATCGCATGCAAGTTTCTTTTGTGAATGGAGCCCATTGTCTTGAAAACGTGATGGTAAAAGCGATGGATTGAAGATTTGGGTGGTGGAGAGGGTCCCCTGATATGTGAAAAGGTGAATGTAATAATAATAATAAAAAAAAAAAACTACAACGTGAGTCCAGGTAGATTTGGGAGTTTTGTGCAACACACTCCCGAGGTTTAAATGAAGGTCTTCCTTTTAGTCTATTTTTAAAAATTATAATGTATGGTTTATGTGTTGGATGTGTGTACATACACCGGTATATAACTTACACGTTCTGGATACTAGTTCTTTTGTCTTTTTTTTTCCCTTCCATGGCGAGGAGATATACTTTTCTGTATATATATATTTTTTATATTATTTTTGATAATACATACTGTATTTCTCTTCTATTGATATATGTATGATTAATGGGGATTTATTTATTCAGCGTACCTATGCAGCTAACCTATAATGCCAAATTTTCAGTGGTCATTTTTTGTAATTTTGTATGTTATTATTAATGCTGGTTTGGTTGATCTTTTGTCATGCATTATTACATGTTTTCCCTGAACGCTGGCGCCCGGTGTTTGTTGGCCCCTTTATTCCACTTTGCTTCTACCTCCTATGTTTCCTTGTGGCTGAGTCTACCATTTGGAGTAGTAATATCCCTTTCTAGTCAGCTAGTCACTGTCTGGAGAGACAGTGGGATATCCCGGTTTGTAGAAAAAAAATGGAGCTGGAGCCACCTTTGGCATTCCCTTCCCTGCCCCTTTGGGTATCGTTGACACCTGGTTTAGTATTTAGGGATGTGGTATAGCACTCTAGGCTGTACAGTCTCTGAGGAAGTTGGGTCACCAATGAAACCGGTAAGACATCACTCTTCCATTTGAGCCACTGGTGATGCTCTTCAAATCTTTTTATGATGGATAGACTCTTATTTTTATACCTGATATGAAGTCTTTATCATTTAAGTTTCTGTTTGAGTGAGACACAGAGTGTGCCTCTGCTTTGGTCACTTGCTTAATAGGCTCCCAACTACTTGAGGTGACATCTAAGCCATGCATATAAGGTGGCCCCTGTAGAAATCTGCATGTGGACATTCGAGCACTACTACTGACAGGTTAAATCCACATGAAGACTGGATGATGTGCCAACTGTACAAGCCATGCGTATAAGTTACACATCAAAGCCATGCATATATGGTCTCTTAGTGGTCCCTGTAGAAGTGTGCATATGGACATTCATGCACTGCAAATGACAGGGTAAATTCACCTGTATCACTAATTACAGGTTAAATCTACTTGGAGACTGGATGATGATGCACCAACCATACAAACCATGCATTAAAGGTCTCTGTGGTCCCTAAAGAAATTTGTATGTGGACGTGTGTATACTACTAAATACAGGTTAAATCCACCTGCAGACTAAATGATGTTTGGATAACCTACTACCATATATATTGTCTCGGTGGTCCATGTCAAAGCGTATATATGGACAATATCTTCTTTGATAAATCACCTTGAGATCTTTCTCATACCCAAAGCATTCAAGGTTTTTTGGATGACAACATTACTGCAATCATAGATTGTGAACTCAATTTGCTGGTTTCAATCTTTTGATGTGCTACATCCTCAGCAACACAGGAAGCTTTTACTGAGCCCTCTTGGAATGCAATCTGGATGACATACCACTCTAATTTGTCCGTGGAAAAAGTGAATGATGATACAGCATATTGCTGATTTGCTATTCTAGGGGTGTCCTAGTGATTGTAGGGTTAACCATTACACTCACAGAGCCTTTTAAGAAACTGCTGTTATTCTGACCATTTCACTCATAGAGCCTTTTAAGGAACTGCTGCTATTTTGAGAGAGTACCGCCACTATTGGTAAGTTAATACACCCTTTATCTGTTTCGATTTATTGATTTATACTGTAGGATGTATTGATATATATTTTGAAGATCATTTTGGGAGTATCTTGGGTTTTAGAAGGTATACCTTTTTGTTTTTAACTTTTGTCTATGTCTTTATACTTTCTATGTACAAAAATGTATTTTTTATATAGTTAGCTGCATAAGAATCAGATATTTTTCATTTTCAAAAGTGACAAATAGTTATATTAGGGGTTTGGCATAGAAATTGAATTCTGATAGAACATATATTAGTAGAAATAACCATCCTATCTCTTATCTGTTAGTGCATGACTGTGACGTGTCCCTTGTACTTGCCTTTTCTACAAACACTGTGCTTTATCTATAGCCAAACTACAAACTCCATCATATCATATTTGACTAAGATTTCCAGCTATAAAAGAGGTAACATTTTACTGTATAACGGATTGGATTAAAGTAAGAAAAATGCAAAATAAAACATGCGTAAGTTCCCCCAATGCGGAAAAGATTACTTTTAAGGCAACGTATATAGAACGGTGATGCCGAACTACTGGCCCTTTTTGTGCCCTCTAAAGTAAAAGCGGAACTTCAGTCATATTTTCAAGTTTCCATCTATTAAATTTTCTGCCCTTGTTGTTTTAACTTTGGAGAGTAAAACATTTTTTTTTTTTCTGCCAGTAAATGCCTTATACAGCCCACTTCCTGTTTCTTGTCTGGTAAAACGCCTAGGCTTATTACATCAAGCACAGCTCTCTCTCTCTCTTGTGAGAGTTTGCCAGGAAGGGAGGGGGGTGAGTCATAAGAGGTCCAATGAGAGCTGCAGTGCTGTAGGTGTGGCTGTGTAAATCTAGGCAGTGAACACCCGCAGTTAAAATGAATGCAGCCACACTTAGTGGCGATTTCTGCAGCATATTTGACAAGTATAGAGTCACAGTATATATAAAATAATATGCAAAGTGGTTGGAGGGAAGCTTCAGAATGGCAAAGATGTTTTTATTACAAATTATGTGAGCAGACTGCAGTTCCTCTTAAAGTAGAGCTGATACACCCTCCTGACCAGTTCACCAATGTGATGGGTGACAACTTTCTACACCACTGTGTCATCTTGTGGAAGGAGCCCATCTTCGAAGGAATACTGCTGATCAAACCTGAGGATGCTACTAGTCTTTCACAGTCACAGTCATGAGCTAGCCACACAAGATGGTTGCCTTCAGTATTTATAAAAGTGTTTGGTCAAGGGCTTTACCCTAGGTATGCAAGTCACTCCTGGGGTAGAGAGAACTATGTAAAAATGTGTTGGTGTCCCTGCGCTTACGGAATTAAATGGAAAACGAGAAAAAGAGAACTGCTGCCCCTACCAGTACAACCACCTGAGTGGAATGTAAATACAAATAGTAAATAAGGGGAGGTAGGTGTGGCACTGTTTTGGGGTGCAATATTACATGCCCCTATGTGACACTCTATATGTCCTGCTGTTATATTGCCAGAAATTTAAAGTGTCCTGTGCTTAGTGCAAATCCAAAACTGTGCAGTAGCTGACAATGCACATAACAAGAAAAAATAAATATGAAATATAATGACAAGTGCTCTACAAATTGTGCCTCAGTGTTGCTCATATGCATCAATTTCTTACAAAGAGATATATATAAACACTATAATCATAAATAGTCCATATGTAATTCCAAAGAAACGTTTAAAAAATGAAAAAAGTGACAGGTGCTCTTCAAATTTGTGCTCCATGCTTCTTATAGATCCCCTGTAAGAATTGCACTCACCCGAACCACTAACCCCACGCAGGGGTATCTCGCTTTCACAGTATCTGTCACTGTGCAGCAATCATGAGATCTTATTTTCGCTGTGTCGGCTGTGTTTTTTCTGTACTTGTGGTATAAGGTATGTGTTACTCTTCTAGATCTCCCTCTGTATCTCCCACATATAGAAAAGAGACATCTCCATAGTATATTACCATTTAAAATTACATTTATTGTTGCATAAAAGTGGAAACATACTCACATCTATTTCAAATATATAAAGCCTTGAAAAAAATACAGGAAGCCGGTACGATTCGCGCTCCACGGCTTGAAACCGGAAGTGATGCAAAGACGTTGGAAGCTCCGCCCTATGTGTTTTGTCACTAAGATGTCATCTGGAGCGGCGCCATCTTGCTACACCATCTGGTTTAAATAGCATGTGGTGATCCCTGATTGGTGGTCATGTGACCGTGGCCATTTTTGGTTAGTCTGTTAGTAAACAGACAAGGGCTCCATCTGTTGTGTTGTTATTCTTACTGTTTTTAGTTTCTGATAGCTGATAGAAATAATATTTAACTCCTAAAACAGACTAACTGCCCAATGTCTAATATATGAGGGGACACCGCATG
Organism: Lithobates clamitans; assembly: GCA_037952925.1. Lineage (NCBI taxonomy): Eukaryota > Metazoa > Chordata > Amphibia > Anura > Ranidae > Lithobates > Lithobates clamitans. Next base: position 610,606 of record JBBGZY010000282.1, read on the forward strand.
CTATAGCAATATTGTATACGGTAACACAAACGGTTTTTATACATATGCATTGTATATAATATATATTTTTTATATCTCATATATATATTTTTCATTTTTAATAAGGGGTTAATAATATATATAAAAATTGATATCGTTGTTTAAAAATAGGTTTGTGTTACCGTATACAATATTGCTATAGCATGTGTTGTCCCCGTGATTAACATTTATTAGACATTGGGCAGTTAGTCTGTTTTAGGATTTAAACATTATTTCTATCAGCTATCAGAAACTAAAAATGGTCAGTTAAAAGATATAGCAATTCTGCCAAATGGGCGTTTTGGGAATATAAATTAATGCGAGCTTGAAAGTCAAACAGTAAGATTAACAACATAACAGATGCAGCCCTTGTCTGTTTACTAACCAAAAATGGCCGTGGTCACATGACCACCAATCAGGGATCACCACATGCTATTTAAACCGAATGGTGTAGCAAGATGGTGCCACTCCAGATGACGTCTTAGTGATGAAAAGCGTAGGGTGGAGCTTCCAGCGTCTTTGCATCACTTCCGGGTTTGAGCTGTGGAACGCGAATCGTCCCGGCTTCCTGTATTTTTTCAAGGCTTTATATATTTGAACTAAATGTGAGTATGTTTCCACTTTTATGCCGCAATAAATGTAATTTTAAACGGTAATACACTATGGAGATGTCTCTTTTCTATATGTGGGAGATACGGAGGGAGATCTAAAGGAGGAACACATACCTTATACGGCAAGCATGGAAACATACAGCTGACACAGCAGAAATAAGACCTCATGATTGCTGCACAGTGACAGATACTGTGAAAGCGAGATACCCCTGCGTGGGGTTAGTGGTTCGGGTGAGTGCAATTCCTATAGGGGACCTATAAAGAGCACAGAGCACAAATCTGAAGAGCACCTGTCACTTTTTTCAGTTCTTCATTTTTTTAAACGTTTCTTTGGAATGACATATGGACTATTTAAGATTACAGTGTGTTTATATATATATATATATATGTATGTATGTATCTCTTTTTTTAAGAAATTGATGCATATGAGCATCACTGAGGCACGATTTCAAGAGCACTAGTACTAAGTAGAGGTTTTTTATGCATTCTCAGTAAATGTGTTATGGATTGTTTTTGAACACAGTATATATATATATATATATATATATATATATATATATATATATATATATATATATATATATATATATATATATATATTTATTTATTTATATCGCACCTGCACAGTTTTGGATTTGCACTAAGCACAGGACACTTTAAATTTCTGGCCTTTGATTCAATATATCAGCAGGACATATAGAGTGTCACATAGGGGCATGTAATATTTCACTCCAAAACAGCGCCACACCTACCTCCCCTTATTTAACATTTGTAGAGAGAACTGTGTTATCAAAAAGCAGTGTGTATAAGTAACAGGTCTTTATTGCAGATAAAAACAGTGTTCACATTCAACTTTATACATATCTAAAAAGCAGGAATATGATTTCTTGTTATATACACATTATTTCTTTAAAAGTCAAGTTAACTTGGTATTTTTCCTAGGTCATGGCTGAGTGCAGCAGTTTGCAATATTCAAACTGCCAGTGAATGAAAACTGGGAGATCTGGTGGAGAACTGTTAAGCAAAATGATGCATATATTAACGAAGTTCAATGTGTTTTATTACTGGTGCCTGTATTTTGTTATTTCTTGTAGGAGCTCCGAAATGCACACAGTGAACAGCTCATGGGTATCCGGAGAGAGGAGGAGATGGAGATGTCAGATGATGACAGCAGTGATGTCCCCAGCAAGAGAAGCAAAGTGGATGATACAGGTGAGAACAATACCACAGTGTCCTGTGTTATAGGACAGCAGAAAAACATAATTGAGTGTGTGTGAGCGATAAGCTTGTGATTTATCCATAATCCATTATAACAGGTGAGGAAAAAACTGTCTCTTGGAGTGCACTTAGATTTTTCTTTTATTTAAGCTATTATTGGTATGCAACTTATTATTATTTTTATTATTATTATTGCATTACTATAGAAAGTGCAGGTTTTGATTTTAATGTGAGACAGATTGATTTGTCAAAGTATGGAGAATTGTCTGTGTTGTCTCCTGATAATCAAATTCAAATTTCTATTTGTAGTATAGGGTTGGGTCAAGTGGAGTGGTTGATGTGGGGCAATGAACTGTTCATGTTATTGATAAACAAGTTCTACTGCAGGCAGTGTTGATTTTGACATCAAATTTTGATTTAGTTGTGGTCATAGTCTTATGACTAAAATGCCATTTTAGTTTTAGTTGTATTTTAGTTATCTGATTTTTTTTGTTTTAGTCATATTTTAGTTGATTAAACTCTCCAGTACATTTAGTCAACTAAAATCTAATTGGTTCAGTTAAATTTTAATGCATTATTTAAGCATTTCTCTAGGATTTCCAAACTCATTATATACTCCTGGAGTAAAAATCTAATAACATGTAGTGGGGATGGGGAAGTGAATGGGAGTGAGGGAGTTCACAGGGCAGAGAACTGGTCTACGGAGGCTGTTACCTGCTACCTTGCTGGAAGAGGAAACACTCACCACGTGGTTTGCAGGGCATTGTTCCAGAACTCCCAGGCAAACAGAGGGAACCCGCGCCTCTCAGCCAATACAGTTTGTCAGGGGGCTGAGGCTTTAAACTCAAAATAAAAACCTGATGTAGCTCAACCAACCCAATGGTAAAAAGTGTCTGACTCCACTCACCATACACCTGTGATTGCAAAAAATACACTTTATTCATTTCAAAAAGTAGTGGAAAACAACACTGATAAAAACATCAATCATACAGAGCAATTATGCTTTAAAAACATAGTCCACCTCTGGATGGCTGGGGGTATGACCACTCAAAGAAAACAGTAAATGGGGGAAAAATATTGTGTCATGGTTTCATCACCAGGCTACAATGGCCTATCAAAGAGGGGTGTAAATGACCTAGTAAAAACTCTGGCTGTTGGGTCAATGGTGGGATATCTGGATATACTCATTCCACAGTATGGTATGCATAATGGCAAATATGGACAGATAATCATTCAGTCCATGCTGAAAAACAGGTGGAAAAACAGGTTGGTGGATGGTAAACTGTAGTGAAGTAGCTGAGATAAAGCTTTCCAGAGGAGGTATAATGTGTGGGGTTTGTGTAGATGACATAATATAGTGAACAGGGTCACTTGACCAGTGGAATATATAGACAATCCTCCATAGCCTCCCTCTCACTGTGTGGAAAGTCCTCTATAAAGACTCCTCAGGTTACCAATCTCAAGCCATTATATAATCCAGCAAAATCACAAAGACGTGTACTGTTCCATTTGGAATGTTAGGTATACTTAGCAGATCTGTTCAAGTCCATTAAACACCAGTGTCCTGAAGTGCGATCCTCTCATCCCATAGATATCGCCAACCTTGCAAATATATGATGAACGGCAAATAGTCATTGTCCAGAGGGGGACCTATGTAGCCTGACTTTTTTCGCCGATGTCTGTCAGCTGCTTCAGAGGCTCGTTGCCGTTGTAGTCTGGGGACTATATTCCACTGGTTAAGTGACCCTGTTCACTATATCCTGTCATCTACACAAACCCCACACATTATACCTCCTCTGGACTACTGTATTTTTTGCAATCATTGGGTATATGGTGAGTGGAGTCATATACACTTTTTACCATTGGGTTGGTTGAGCTACATCAGGTTTTTATTTTGAGTTTCAATCCTATATTCACCATGAGCTCCCATCCCCTTCCTCCTCCTCCTTATTTCTTTTTTGAGGGTCTATTACCTATATATACTCTAATATATTACAAATATTATATTAGGCAGCACCTTGAGGGTCCTGTAACCTTCAGTGTATCATTCGGGCTGAAGCTTTAACAGACAAAGCAGAGCTCCGAGGAAAGCAGAAATTCACGTAGGTAAACGTCCCTTCCTCACATTTTCAGTCGTTGACAAAAATTGGAATTGATTTCCATCATAGTTTTCGTCACTGAAGACATAAAGCTGACAAAAATTATGACGTCAAAGAAATTACACTGACTGCAGGTCTGTGTTCCATGTAACACCCAGATGCTTTACCTCATCTTCTAAGCTGTGCATAATAAATGACAGATGGATTAGTGGTTGCTTTGTGCAATATAGTCTTCTTTTAGATACTTTCTGCACCTCAGGACCAGCGTGGAGAATAATAAAGCTTAGAGTTTTGTGCGCGTTTTCTTTTTATTAATATGATATAACCATTTTATTTTGGCTACCAACCACATCAGGGATTCTTTTCTATGAAACACAGTTATTTTTTATGAACCTCTGCAGAATTATTAACAAATCTTATTATATTGCATACCTTTACATGGCCTCCAAATTTGATTTCTTTATGAGCATCAGTATGTTATCAATATCACTTTCCAAGGCCTTACCAAGTGTATTACCAGGTCCACAATGGCTTCCAATAGATTGGATAAAGGAAAGTTGGAAAGCAATTAGATGTCAGCATAAAGCCTGTGTGCAGATATGTGTGTTAAGGCAGCTTATAAAATATGCTGAACTCATTTCCCATATTACAAAAATGACTCTTGCAATGAAGCAATTGTGTAGAATAGCAATGTAAGTCAGATCATTTTCCATTACATTGAGGATGGGAAGGCAGATGAAACCAGTGTTCTAATTCCACATCGCCAATGCTATTATATAGATTACATTTTGTTATGTTTTCAGACTGATAAGGTTTTATGTCGGATCATTACATAGGAGGATTGATGTAATCCCTTTTTCTTAACAGGCTTTTAGAACACATAGGCAATTTTTTTTAATGCGATAAGAGAAGTTGCTATGGAAAATGCCATAGCAACCTAACATCTTCACAGAGCCAAGCAGCCACTTGTGACAGCGGTCGAAATTTACATTTATTATACTGTCATTTTATCAGTGTTGCAGGTATTTCATTTTGACATACTGGTAAACTATGCTTTTTCTGTCTATCCCAGGAATATTAACAGCACAGTGTTACAGAGAAACGTTCAGTGCAATCGCAACACATTGTGTATATTTAAATACACAAACAAGATAAGCGGAATATATAAAGCAGGGATAATGAACAGAATGTGTAACACAAGCTACTCAGTTCCAAGGTGACAGTGATTCACCAAGGTACTGTTAAGTTTTTCTTTAGTCAGTTCTCTTAAAATAAGGGGAATATTAAAATTGTAGCTACATGTTTGTTGTGCACCAAGTATTGCAATATTGGGCTATTGTGTAATATTTTCAACTTAGGGTTACTAAAGCTAAAAACATTTTTTACCCTAATGCATTCCATTTATTGCTCTCTATCCTCCCCCTTCCCTGGGTGAAAGGGAAGAGAGGGGAGAAAATATCCAGCGCTATGCACATCTGCATCTTTTCTCCCCTCTCTTCCTCTTCACACCGGGACTCAAATAGCAGCAGGAGCTTTTGACTGCTGCTGCTGTTAATCAAATGCAGTAAGGAGGAAGTGGGGGCGGGGCTAAGTCCTGCTGTGTGTGTCTATGGAGCGGCGGCTCCATAGACACACAGCTCTGAAGCGAGCAGACACCATGTGGCTCCATAGCAAACTGCTTGCTATGGGGACACACTAAGAAGAGGAGGAGCAAAGATCACCAGCAGAAGACCCAAGAAGGGGGGCGATCAAGGGCGATCAGGGTCGCTCTGTGCAATACCACTGCACAGAGATGGTGTGTAAAACATGTTTGTTATTTTAATTTAAAAAAATTACTTTAGTAACACTTTAAAGATGTTTCCTGCAAAAAATGTCCGATTACCTGTCATCTCATAGGGCACCTTATTTAAAGGACTAGCTTACCCAAAACTGATTTTAGTTGTAATTTGAAGTGTTTCTAAAGCCTTATTTTAGATTGAGTGGGGAATTCATTTTTTGATGTCTGTGTTCTATTTAGGAGATTTCCATTAAAGCAAATGGAAGAAGATTTATCCAAAAGGACCAGAGATTCCCTCTTACACAATTGTCAATCAAACAAGTATCCCCTTTGACAGATTTCTCCTCTTGTTCTCTTGACAACTGTGGCATTTTGGATTTTACAACCCTTTTTGTCCTGGTCACCAAGACAAATAGGGAAACCTTTCCATTAGGGAAACAGAAAACAATAGAAACACTTTCAAGTTTTAGATATACAGTAAAACCTTGGATTGCAAGCATAATTCGTACGTAAATATGCTTGTAATCCAAAGCACTTGTACATGAAAGCGAATTTCCCCATAAGAAATAATGGAAACTCCGATGATTTGTTCCACAACCATTTATTTATAGGTCTTTCAGTTTACAGTCCATATAAAAAGATTTTAGCAATGTTATAGGTTATGTAACCATAAAATGTCCATCCACAAATGGCAGCCTCCACAAGGGGGTTAGAAGCAAAATCCAACAGGAGCTACAGTGTATAAAAGAGAAGAGGGGTGCCTCTAATGCCGTGTACACACGACTGGACTTTTTGTCGGACTGAACTCCAAAGGACTTTTCAATGGAGTTCTGACAGAGTTCCAACGAAACAGACTTGCCTACACATGATCACACCAAAGTCCGATCGTTTCGAACGTGATGACGTACGCCCGGACAGTAGCCAATAGCTGCCCTTGCGTCCTTTTTTGTCTGTCGGACTAGCATACAGACGAACGGATTTTTCGATCGGACTCGAGTCCGTCGGAAAGATTTGAAACATGTTCTATTTCTAAAGTCCGACAGATTTTTCAACAGAAAAGGTCCGATGAAGCCCACACACAATCAAATTGTCCGAGGGATTCGTTCTGTCGGACCAGTTCGGTTGAAAAGTCTGGTCGTGTACCATTTATTGTACCATTTATTCATAAGTCCTTCAGTTTAAAGTACATATAAAAGATTATAGCAATGTGACCAGGTTGCGTAACCATAAAATGTCCATCCTCAAATGGCAGCCTCCACAAGGGGATTAGAAGCAAAATCCAGCAGGAGCTACAGTGTATAAAAGAGAAGAGCCTCTAAGTGTAGCAATATGGTTACATTTAATGACGGTACAACATTTAGCAACTCACATGCTTGATGATTAAAACAGGCACATCTAGATATGCAGGCATCTGGGGTAAAGCTGTCCACATAGACCGCCGTCCTCACTGCTGCCTCTCACTGCTGTCAGACTGCAATCGTGACCGGGAAGACTACCCTGCATTAGAGCGATCTGAAAGCGAGACTTGAAGTGCCAGTGGAGCGCAGCGTGGAAGAGATGATGTCGATGGAGGTGCGGAGGCTGGACTATGTGGACAGCTTTACATACTGCATGCCTGCATACTTAGATGTGCCTGTTTTAATTATCAACCATGTGAGTTGCTAAATGTTGTACCTTCATCCCAGATAGCAAGGATAACTTGCCACACATTTGTGGCAGTATTGAATTGTAAGTCTTGTAAACTTGCTGCACATCTTCCCTGGCAAGTTGTACACATGCAGAGCATTTGAAGCACAAGTTCTAGTTGACACTTTTTCAATTTGTAGCAAATTTGCAGTGATAAGACTCTGGCAAGAGCAAATTTGCAGTGGTAAGTCTCTAGCAAGAGCAAATTTGCAGTGGAACGTCTCTAGCAAGAGCAAATTTACGTGGTAATTCTCTAGCAAGAACAAATTTGCAGTGATAAGTCTACAGCAAGACTCGCAAGTCTAGAGCACGAGCCCCGCAAGTCTAGAGCCAAAGTTATGCAAGTCTCCATTTTTGGCAAGAAAAAAGAAGCAAGCAGCGTAAATCTATAATCCCACATTCTTGTGATAGTGAACCCACTGCTATTAACCTAATCCTTTACTGTACACGTGTGAAATACATTCAATCCATTGCATAAAATAATTCATCTATCATACAAAACATATTTGTTTCTATGAAAAGCACTTTTTTTTAACAACATTTGCACTTGGTTTGTTTCATAGAAACAAATCATTTTTGTATGATAGATGAATTATTTCATGCAATGACACAGAGTTTATCATTATACATGATTGTTAGATTGAAGGCATTTCGCATGTGTACAGTTAGGGCCCTTTCACACTGGGGCAGTTTGCAGGCGCTATTGCGCTAATAATAGCGCCTGCAAACCGACCCGAAAGTGCCGCTGCTGTCTCTCCAGTGTGAAAGCCCGCAGGGCTTTCACACTGGAGCGATGCGCTGGCAGGACGGTAAAAAAAGTCCTGCCAGCAGCATCTTCGGAGCGGTGAAAGAGCAGAGTGTATACCGCTCCTTTACCGCTCCTGCCCATTGAAATCAATGGGACGGCGCGGCTATACCGCCGGCAAAGCGCCTCTGCAGAGGCGCTTTGCAGTGGTTTTAACCCTTTCTCGGCCGCTAGCAGAGGGTAAAACCGTCCCGCTAGCGGCCGCATACCGAAGGTAAAGTGCCGCTTACAATAGCAGCGCTTTACCGCCGACAACGCTCCCAGCCCCAGTGTGAAAGGACCCTTAGGGATTAGGTTAATAGCAGTGGGTTCACTATCACTAGATTGTGGGATTATAGATTTGCGCTGCTTGCTTCTTTTTTCTTGCCAATTAACTGGTGATCATAGGCATGCACAGGGGGTGTGCCTGGGCACACCCTAATCACCCCAAGCGCATTATCGCCCTGTGTGCAGGCAGGGAGATGTGAAATATCTCCCTCTGTCCAGTTCTGCCATTCATGAAGTGCTACCGTACTTTTCTTTCACTGTCCTGGCTCTACCATAGGAGTGTGTGTGTCTGTATGTGTATGTATATAACAGAAAAATAGCTGCACTGCAAAAAAGTTAATATGTGTGATCAACTTAATGAATAAAACATCCACTTGTGATATGCTCACAGTGAGAAAACAGTAAAAAGTCCTCTTGATTCAAATAAAACTATCAATAGAACCAATGAACATATATAGTCCAATTGTGCATAAATTAAAAAGTTCAATGAGTAAAAAGTTCTTTTGCAAAGGAGAAAATGACAATCATCCAAAAGCGTGTGTGACATGCAACTTGATCATCCGGGAAATAGTGATGACAGAAAGTTTCCTCCACCTGTAAACACACTGTCCCTTACCGACTCCTTTGATCTCTTATCAGGAGATCATACGGGCGGATGGCTCAACGCATGTATTCTGATCGCACTGAAAGTTGTGATGTTCTTAGCCTTTTGGGTTCGCGATTGCTATGATGATCTTGATTAGCATCGTTCATGTAGGCTTCATGTACAATTTTAGATTATCAACCTCTATTATCCTTTTATGGAGTGATGTGGAAGGTTGCGTGCTATTAATTTGTTTTTAATAAGTTTTTAAGATTCTGTCCGTGAGGTTTAATGGATATTGAAGATATTTTCATTGTTATATCATAGCAACTTACTTAGCTATGTTGGGGAAGGGCGTTTTTCCCTCTTGCAGTATGGCGATTACAGCCGCGGGACACCCTGCACTTAGAGCTGTTAGGGCGAAGGGCGTTCGCCCTCTTTTAAAATGGTGACAACCGCCGCGGGACACCTTGAGCTCAGATGGGGGCGTTCCGGGGAAATGACATGATATTTATAGGTGGTGAGTCAGCACGCCGCCCGTGCCCCTGGAAGACGTCAGTTGTGACGAAACGGCGTAAAGGGGGAGCGGCGTGCTGACGTCACCACCTCGCTGATCCCGGAAGCAACGGGCAGCAGTTTGTAGCCGGCTGGCATTTGATTCTATACAAATTTTTTACTTCAACACTGTAAGTGTATTTCTGTTTTCTTTTATTAAAATTTTAAAACGTGTTACGCTATGGGAGCTCTCTTTGTCTATATTTCCATGGGGAATGAGTACCCACCTACCATTTAGAAGATTCCTGACGGGGAGGCCCTTGTGGGATCCGTTTTGCAGTTCATACCTGAGGCTGGGGTAGACAGCCATCCGCCCGTATGATCTCCTGATAAGAGATCAAAGGAGTCGGTAAGGGACAGTGTGTTTACAGGTGGAGGAAACTTTCTGTCATCACTATTTCCCGGATGATCAAGTTGCATGTCACACACGCTTTTGGATGATTGTCATTTTCTCCTTTGCAAAAGAACTTTTTACTCATTGAACTTTTTAATTTATGCACAATTGGACTATATATGTTCATTGGTTCTATTGATAGTTTTATTTGAATCAAGAGGACTTTTTACTGTTTTCTCACTGTGAGCATATCACAAGTGGATGTTTTATTCATTAAGTTGATCACACATATTAACTTTTTTGCAGCGCAGCTATTTTTCTGTTTTATTGTTTACCAAGTGGTTGTGTCTCACATTTCTAGTTGCAGCTGTTTTCTTCACTTATTTATTGCACCTTTGGGATAGCGCAGTAATTTTTCTAGTTTTGATGTGTATGTATATGTAATATATATCACAAGCGCATGTGTGTTTGATCTTTGGGGTGTGCATCCAAATGCAATAGGCTACACACACCTATGCTGGTGATTCACCGGTGGCTGCAATCTTTAATCCCTCAATCATCCATTAATATCTTTGGCACTAGTTTTTCTTGTGTCTATTCACTAATAAGCGAAGAGAGGTGAATTGTCAAAAAAATGTAAGACAAAGTGGCTGAAGTAGAAAAAAAAGCTCTCATTGAAATATTTTTAGCTCAGCTTTTTTGGCCTATATTTTACCATTTCCCTAAAAAAATGCACCTCAGTTCACTTAATAGTGCATTAAGACAAAACTGATCTTTCTAAAAACATTTATTAAAATATTTGAATAAAATCAAATAACACTGGATTACATCTTATATTATTATTTTTTTTTTTTATTAAGGTGAACATTTTACAAAGCATAAAAAAGAACATTTATATTATGAAAAAGAAACTTTCTCAAAAACAATAAAAATGATCCAAAAAAAAAAAGCACAAAACAAAAATTGCAGTAATATGGGATAATTACTATGTGAAACCGTGATAAAGTGCACTAATTCAAGGAGCTAAACAGCAAAAAGACAAATATGCATAAATGACTATCCCTAATTAAAAAAAGAAAATAACAATAATATGCAATAATATGTGAAACCGTGATAAAAGTGCTTGAATCAAAAGCAGGTATTCATCTGATTTTACATAAAAAACAATAAAATAAGTCCCAAATAATAAAGTGCATGTGCATCAAAAAGTGATGAGATGTGATGTAACTCCTTTTCTGAGAGTCTTCCAGGACAGCCCATGAAACCTAGGGCTGCTCCTACCAGGACAGGAAACATGTTAACCCCCACCAGAAAAAAGGGCGGTCCTCCAGACCCCATGTCGGTATTCTCAAGAACCGTAGGACGTCCCTGTAAAACATAAGCATAATACACGTAACTTCAAGACAAAACCGGGTGGGAATCCGGCTGTCCTGGAAGAATCTCAGAAAAGGAGTTGCCGGTAAATCTAACTCAGCTTTTCTCTAAGCGTCTTCCAGGACAGCCCACAAGACGATGAGTCAGAACTTACCAGTCTAGGGAGGGACAACTGCCTGAAGGACCTTACGACCAAACGCCTGCACCTGAGCGGATAGGAGATCCAGGCGATAATGTTTAATGGAGGTCGAAAAACTGGACCATGTGAGAGACCTGCAAATTTGTTCCAGTGAGGCTCCAGCCCTCTCAGCCCAAGACGCAGACAAGGCTCTTGTTGAGTGTGCAGTGACAAAAGGCGGAGGAACTTCCCTAAATTTGTAAGTTTCAGAAATGGCTTGCTTTATCCATCTAGCCAAGGTGGGTTTAGATGCACTTTTTTTCTTGTGTGCTCCTAAAAAGAGGATAAACAAGGTGTCTGTTTTTCTAAAGATCTTGGTGACCTCAAGGTAGACGAGAAGAATTCTTCTCACGTCTAAAAAAACTAAAAAAAATTTTCTGGTTGCCCTTTGGCGAACTACAAAAGGTTGACAGCACAATGTGCTGGGATCTGTGGAATGTACTGGCCATTTTAGGCAGAAATCCTGGATCAGTTTTCAAAACAACCCGATCCTCAAAAATTGTGAGGAAAGGCTCCCTCACTGATATGGCCTGTAACATACTCGCCCTACAAGCTGAGTTAATTGCCACAAGAAAAATTGTTTTTAAGGTAAGTAACTTAACTGAAATATCCTCTAGGGGCTCAAAAGGGAATTCTACCAGAGTTTGAAGCACCAGGGACAGGTCCCAGGTTGGACAACTTCTAACCACTACTGGCCTGGACCTAGAAATTGATTTGCAGAATCTAGCTATAGTGGGATTTTCCAAGAGAGAAAATTGGAGAAAAACACTGATAGCTGCCGTCTGTACCTTTAAGGTAATAACTGAAAGACCTTTGATGACACCCTCTTGAAAAAATTCCAAAACTGAAGGAACATCGTGAATTAATCTTTGATTTTCAGATAACCTTGAGTTAAATTTCTTCCGAACCTTGGAATATATGGCTCTAGTGACCGGTTTTCTACAATTTACCAGGTTCTTGACTACTTTGTCAGAGAACCCCTGGGCGCTTAGTATCTTTTCTTCAAATACCAGGCTGTCGAGCTCAAGGAAACCACCTGTGGGTGCGACACTGGACCCTGCGTAAATAAGTCTTCTTTCTTTCGGAAGACTCAGTGGCAGCTCTGAGACCAGAGTCTGTAACAAGGAAAACCATGGCCTCTTGGGCCAGAAAGGGGCTATTAGGATAAAATCTGTTTTCTAGAAGAAACTTCCGCAATTAGCCTGATCGGCGGGAAGGCGTAGCAGACCCGGATTCGCCAGAACATCGATCCCCAATGATCTATCTGCTGGGTTCAGAGAAAAGAACTTCTCTGTGTTGCGATTGTTCTGATCTGCAAACAGGTCCGCTTAATTGAGGCTAGATTCCCTTCTGCCCATGATAAAATCTCCTGGGCGATAGATTGAAGTATCCGACTCCTCGTACCTCCCTGTTTGTTGAGGTACGCAACCATAGCGATATTGTTGGATAGAATCTGGAGATTGTGACCCCCTGTTTTCCGTCTGAAATGACTGCAAGGCTCTCTGAACCGCTAGAAGCTCTCTCTGATTCGATTAAGCTCTTGCTTCCCTTGAGGACTATTCTCCCTGTGCCATTGTGTTGCTGAGGTGGGCTCCCCATCCCCAGCAACTTGCATCCCTTGTGATCCTCTGAGATATAGGAATGGACCGTGGTAAACCTCTTGTTAGGTGCAGGTGTGCTCTCTACCACCACAAGCTTCTTTTTACCATGGAGGTTAACAGGACCCTTGATTCCAGGGAACTTGCGTCCCTGTCCCAGTTCCTTAGTAGAAACAGCAGTAATGGGTGTTGAGGAAATCTTTCCCATGGCACTGCGGGAAAGCAAGAAGTCATCAGACCCACTGCTCTTGAAACCTTTCTCAGCGAGACCGACTGATTGGTCTGTAAGGCTGACATTGTTTGCATCAATTTTGAGACCTTTTCCTGCGGGAGAAAAACTTTTTGGTCTACTGAGCAAAATTCATACCCCAGATATGTCACTTTCTGGGCCGGAATTAAGGAAGACTTCTCTTCTCTGTTTATTACCAGCCTAGAGATTGAAGGAAGTCCTGTACAGTCTGGAGATCCGCTAATAACTTTTGGTATGACTCTGCCACCACTAGGAGGTCGCCCAGGTAAGGGATAATAGTTAGCCTTTAACCTTAGTGGAGCCAGCGCCTCCCCCAACACCTTTGTAAAAATGCATGGGACTGAGTACAGACTGAAGGGGGGGGGCTTGAAATTCAAAGATGTTTCCATCTTGACTGCTAGTCTCAAGAATCTTTGGGAGGCTGGATGAATAGGGATGTGCAGATAGGCATCCCTCAAATCCAAAGTGGCCATGAAGCAGTTTGGGTAAAGCAGGTTTTTGATTGAGAACACCTTCTGCATACAAAAGTGCTTGTACCAGATCGAGCGGTTTAGAGACCGGAGGTTCAGGATAAGCCGATATTTTCCTGGCAGTTTTATGATGAAAAATATATGGGAATAAAATCCCTTTTACCCCTATTAATCCCTTTTTTAATAAGTCATCTACATCTTCCAATGATAACTTATACCTCGAGCCCCTTGCTGATTCTTTATCCCTGAGCCCTGTATCTGACTCTGATTCCTCCGGAGAAGACTGGGCAGATCCGGCTTCAGCCTCAGAGCCAGGGGCGTTGCTAGGGGGTGGCTTTTGGGGCTATAGCCCCGAATCTGAGGCCAATAGCCCCGAGTCTCTGCAGGGGTCCCCAAGGGGAGGGGAGGCTCTCTGGGGACCCTTATGTAAGTGGGGGGCTCTCTGGGGACCCTGATGTAAGGGAGAGGCTCTCTGGGGACCCTGATTTTAAGGCCTAGACTCTCTAGGGACCCAGATTTAAGGGGGAGGCTCTCTGGGGACCCTAATGTAAGGGGGTCTCTCTGGGAACCCTGATGTAAGTGGGGGGGGCCCTCTGGGTACCCTGATGGAAGGGGGAGGCTCTCTGAGAACTCTGATGTAAGGAGGAGGCTCTCTGGGGACCCTGATGTAAGGTGATGTAAGGGGGGCTCTCTGGGGACCCTGATGTAAGTGAGGGGCTCTCTGAGGATATATATACACCCACACGTATATTACTGTATATACATGTGTATGCCCGCCCAAGCGTATGACTTTCTTTACTACGCTGCTATGGGCTCTAGCCCCAGATCTTTTGTAGACCTAGCAACGCCCCTGCTCAGAGCCTTCACTCTCTGCACTCTGCTGTGGAGCGCTAGGACCGACTGAAGTCCTAACTGGAGATGGACTCTCTGAGGGGACTTGAATCTTGTCAATGAGAGTTTTAAATGAGCTAAACGTAGACGTAAGCTCATCTCTAACAGAAGTCAGCATTTTCTTACAGGAGACTACCTGGTCATCCTTAACTAGGCTGTCTATAATGACAATAGTAAGAATTCTGCGCTATAACTCCCAGAATTTCTCACAAACTACCTACTAAAGTTTTGTGTCGTATACTGACAGTGGCACTCCCCTGATAGTGCTACGGCTGCATTGCTGCTCAAATGTAAATTTTCCAGCAGGACTGTTCATGAGAAATCAATTGAAGGAGAAGGAACTTCAATCCATGTATAGCCAGAGTGTCTTAAAGGGGTTGTAAACCCTTGTGTTTTTTCAACTTAATGCATCCTATGCATTAAGGTGAAAAAACTTCTGACAGTGACCCCCCAGCCCCCGCCCCCCGTTTTATTCACCTGACTCCCCTACCTTTCTGCCTGGGGTTCTCGGCTCTTGATTGGATTGGATAGATTGATAGCAGCGCAGCCATTGGCTTGCCGCTGCTGTCAATCAAATCCAATGACGCGGGTGCCGGGGGGCGGGACGGTGTCCTACAATCTGCGTCTATGGACGCAAATGCTGGACTCGGGAGAGCGCTTCTCCTAGGGGCTTAAGCGAGCTGATAGCGCTGCCGGGGGACTCCAGAAGAGGATGATCGGAGCCACACTGTGCAAAACGAACTGCACAGTGGAGTTAAGTATGACATGTTTGTTATTTAAAAAAAGAAACAAAGCTTTACAATCATTACAAAGCTTATGTAAAACCTGAACTTTTTGGGCTAGAATAGGGATTTGTTGAGACTTTATCATTTTTTTTCTTCTTTTTGCTCTCTATGTCCCAACAGGGATAGTACCCTTCACTTTCTTTCCCAGAGATCCAAACAGATGTAAATAGGAGTAAAATCATCTTCTATTAGACAGTTGTCACTACAACAGGCATCCACATATAAGTATTCACCTCACCTGTTTTTGTAACAACTCTATTACCCCTTTCACACTGAGGCAGTTTTCAGGCGTTTTAGCGCCATAAATAGCGCCTGTAAAGCGCCTGAAAACTGCCTCCCATTCATTGCAATGGGTGCTTTCACACCCAGGTAGCGCGCTTGCGGGATGTTAGAAAAAGTCCTGCAAGTAGCATCTTTGGGGCGGTTTGGGAGCGCTGTATACAGCACTCCCAAAATGCCCCTGCCCATTGCAATGAATTGGCAGCGGTTCCAAAGTGCCTGAAAAGCCCTTCAGAACCGCCACAACACGGGAGTTTTTAACCCTTTTTTTGGGGTAAAAGCGCCCCACTACCAACCGAAAAGCGACGCAAAAGCACCGCTTAAACAGCGGTAAAGCACCTCTAAAATGAGTAGCGCTTTACCGTGAACGCACCGGCGGCCCCAGTGTGAAAGAGGTCTAGAAGTTTGTATTTTCCATCACTTTTGTACCAGAGATAATGGTCAACAGTACAGATCTAGAGGCTGAATTTCCCGAATGGGAAACAGACAAAAATATGTGACTGTTAATTAAATCTTCCATATTCTTCCCAGCTAAAATTAAAAATTTTGTTTTAAAGGTTTTACATATAGTTTGCAATATTAGGATACTATATACATATTACTTATCCAGTGACATACAGTACTATGCAAAAGTCTTAGGCAGGTGTGATACCTGTAACAGTATATATACATGACTGAGCCTGCCTGTGCTGCCCGGCCGCAATAAATGTACTGTGGCGGGCCGGCAAGTGGTTAATAAAATGTGTGTTTTCAGAATCATTTTCAGAAATGTACAGTACTGTGTAAAAGTTTAGTCACGGAAAATGCGGTAAATTAAGAATGCTTTTAGAAATAGAAGTGTTCATACCGTATTTTTCGCTCCATAAGACGCACCTGACCACAAGACGCACCTAGATTTTAGAGGAGGAGAGCAAGAAAAAAAAATTCTGAACCAAATGGTGTGCTAAAATATTTACCAGTGCCCATGAAATGCAGCCTGACCAGTGCCCATGAAATGCAGCCTGACCAGTGCCCATGAAATGCAGCCTGATTTATCCCATACAATGCAGCCTGACCTGTGCCATTTAACCACTTCAGCCCCTCAAAGATTTACCCCCTTCCTGACCAGAGCACTTTTTGTGAAACGGCACTGCATCGATTTAACTAACAATTGCGCGGTCGTGCGACGTTTCACCCAAACAAAATTGACGTCCTTTTTTTCCCACAAATAGAGTTCTCTTTTGGTGGTAAACAAAAAAAGAGTGACAATTTTGAAAAAAAAGCAATACTTTTTACTTTTTTCTATACTAAATATGCCCAAAAAATATATAAAAAAACAAATTTCTTTCTCAGTTTAGGCCGATATGTATTCTTCTACATACTTTTGGTAAAAAAAATCGCAATAAGCATATATTGATTGGTTTGCACAAAAGTTATAGCGGCTACAAAATAGGGCATAGATTTGTGGCATTTTTATTATTCATTTTTTTATTAGTAATGGCGGTGAGCTGTGATTTTTTTTGTGACTGCGGCATTATGGCAGACACATCGGACACTTTTGACGCTATTTTGGGACCATTGTCATTTATACAGCGATCAGTGCTATAAAAATGCAGTGATTACTGTGTAAATGACACGAGCAGGGAAGGGGTTAAACACTAGGGGGCGATCAAGGGGTTAAGTGTGTCCTAGGGAGTGATCCTAACTGTAGGGGGGATTGTCTCACTAGAACATGACAGAGATCACTGCTCTCGATGACAGGGAGCAGTAGATCTCTGTCATGTTGCTAAGCAGAACAGGGGAATGCCTTGTTTACATAGGCATCTCCCCGTTCTGCCGCTTCGTGACACAATCGCAGGTCCCCGGCGGACATTGAGTCCAGTGGGCAGGCTCACAGGCGTGCGTGTCCACTATGCCGCGATTTAAAGGGGGCATGCCTGTACGCCCTTTGCCCAGCCGTGCCACTGTGCCGACATATATCGTCTTGCGCTGGTCGGCAAGGGGTTAAATGCAACCTAACCTGTGTCATACAGTGCAGCCTGACCTGTGCCCGGGATTTGGCCGAACTAACAAAAGCAAAAGCATTATTTTTTGCCATAGACGCCATGAAAGACTCTATTCACAAGGCGTCCCGCCTTGCAGTTGTGCTACTATACATGCGTAGGAACCTGTAGTTAAAAAATTGGTCAGCCGAAGCACCTTGCAAAAGGCTCCTGGTTTTCCTTTTCATGGGGATCGGCTATTTGGGGATGATTTTGACAAATACATCCAAATGATTTCTAGTGGAAAAGTACTCTTTAACCAGTCAAAAGAAAGTATAAACGCCCTTCATTTAGGTGGACTCTTTCCCCTGCTCCAGGGGCTTCCGCCTCTAGGCAGTGGCGACGGCCTCCGCCGTCAGACTCTAGAGGAAAACCTCAGGTTCAGGCCCAGGCACAGAAGAAGGCCTGGGGCCAGAAACCTGCAAAGCAGAATTCTAAAGCCTCATTATGAAGGGGCACCCCCCTTGCCAGAGTGGGGGGAAGACTTCTGCAATACTCAGAAGTCTGGCAAGTGGAAATTCAGGACAGATGGGTCATCTCCACGGTGTCTCTAGGATACAAACTAGAATTTCGGGATTTTCCACTGTCCCGTTTTCTTAGGTCAAATGTTCCTAAAGATCCAGGGAAAAGGCAATCTCTGTTTCGGGCCCTAGACCGATTACTGGCTCAGGGGGTGATCATACAAATCCCCACAGAAGAGCAAGGTTTGGGGTTTTATTCAAACCTCTTTACGGTACCAAAACCGAATGGAAATGTCAGACCCATTCTAGATCTAAAGAATCTAAATCAGTTCCTGAAGATCCGCTCCTTTCGCATGGTTTTGATCAGGTCAGTGGTTTCTATCCTATAAGGAGGAGAACTTCTGCCATCTATCGACATCAGGGATGTATAACAGTCTTGGCGTACCTAGGCGATCTTTTGCTAATAGACCAGTCGGTGGCTCGTTTGGAGCAAAGCCTGTGCATTACAACCAGTTACCTGGAAAGTCTGGGTTGGATTCTCAACCTAGAGAAGTCTTCCTTAAAACCGCTAAGAAGGCTGGAGTACTTGGGTCTGATCATAGACACAGCCCAGAAAAAGGTGTTGGTGATATCAATCACCAAGGGGGGCACCAAGAGTCTCACAGCGCAGACAGAGGTGAACCATATTCTAACTTGGGCAGAAAGGAATGCTCCGTGCCTGTCGGCAGTCTTCATTCCGGGAGTAGAGAATTGGCAGGCGGACTACCTGCGGAGTCGCCAGCAGTTATTCCCGGGAAATGGTCTCTTCACCCCGACATTTTTCAGGCTGTTTGCCAAAGATCAAAGATGGGGGACTCTAGACGTAGATCTTCTGGCGTCCAGATTCAACATGAAGTTAGTCAACTTTGTGTCCAGGACAAGGGATCCACTCGCATGTGGAACAGATGCGTTGGTGACCCCGTGGGATCAGTTCTCACTGATTTATGCATTCCCCCCTATTCAGTTGCTGCCACCACTTCTTTGCAGGATCAAGCTGGAAAGAAAGCCGGTAATTCTGGTAGCCCCAGCGTGGCCCAGAAGGTCCTGGTATGCAGAAATCGTAAAGATGGAGGATCCATGGTCCCTTCCACTACAACCAGACCTACTCTCACAGGGGCCGATATTCCATCCTACCTTACGAATGCTAAATTTAACGTCTTGGCTATTGAAACCCACATTCTGAAAAAACTTGGGCTTTCCGGGTCAGTTATCTCTACCTTGGTAATGCAAGGAAGCCAGCTTCCAGAACTATATATTATAGAGTCTGGTGGGCTTATTTTTCCTGGTGTGAATCCAAGGGTTGGCACCCTCGTAAGTATATCATAGGCAGAATTTTTGCCTTTCTACAATTAGGGGTAGAGATGAAATGGGCCTTGAGTACTATTAAGGGCCAAGTCTCAGCTTTATCGATCTTATTTCAAAGACCACTTGCTTCACATTCTTTAGTCCGGGGTTTTATGCAAGGGGTGATGCGGATTAATCCGCCAGTTAAATCACCTTTGAGCCCTTGGGACTTGAACTTAGTTTTGTCAGTGTTACAAAAACAGCCATTTGAACCGATACAGCATATTCCCTTAGTCCTTCAGACAAGGAAGTTTGTGTTCTTGGTTGCTATATCCTCAGCAAGGAGGGTTTCGGAATTAGCTTCTCTTTCTTGTAAAGAGCCATACTTGATTATTCATGAGGACAGAGTGGTGTTGCGCCCTCGTCCAGGTTTTTTGCCAAAAGTGGTCTCAGGTTTCCACCTGAACCAAGATATTGTCCTGCCATCGTTTTTTTCAAAACCATGTTCCAGAGAAGAGAAGTCACTACATTGTCTTGATGTGGTGAGAGCGGTCAAAGTCTATTTAAAGACGACTGCTCAGATCCGGAAGACTGATGTCTTATTTATACTGCCAAAGGGTCCTAAGAAAGGACAGGCAGCATCGAAATCCACTGTCGCTAAGTGGATTTGGCAAGTTATAATTCAGACTTATGATTTAAGGGGTAAGATTCCACCTTTTCAATCAAAGCACACTCTACCAGGGCGGTTAGTACTTCTTGGGCAGCGTGTCACCAGGTCTCCATAGATCTGTAAGGCTGCAACTTGGTCTTCAGTGCATACATTCACCAAGTTTTATCAGGTGGATGTAAGTAGGCATGAGGATATCGCCTTTGGGCGCAGTGTGCTGCAGGCAGCAGTATAGGTCCTCAAGTCTGGGGGTGCCCTACGGGTTGTCTCTCCCTCCCCTCAAATAGCATTGCTGTGGGACATCCCTCATAGTGATTACTATGGTGCTCTGTGTCCCGTAATGTACGATAAAGAAAATAGGATTTTTATAACAGCTTACCTGTAAAATCCTTTTCTTGGAGTACATCATGGGACACAGAGGTCCCTCCCTTCTTTTTGGGGTTTAAGTATATTGCTTTGCTACAAAAACTGAGGTACTCCTGGTAGGAGGAGGGGTTATATAGGGAATGAACTTCCTGTATTGGGTATACCAGTGTCCATCACCTGAAGGTGCCTATATACCCACATAGTGATTACAATGGAGCTGTGTGTCCCGTGGTGTACTCCAAGAAAAGAATTTTACAGGTAAGCTGTTATAAAAATCCTTTCTTGGAGTACATCATGGGACACAGAGGTCCCTCCCTTCTTTTTGGGGTTTAAGTATATTGATTTGCTACAAAAACTGAGGTACTCCTGGTAGGAGGAGGGGTTATATAGGGAATGAACTTCCTGTATTGGATATACCAGTGTCCATCACCTGAAGGTGCCTATATACCCACATAGTGATTACTATGGTGCTGTGTGTCCCGTGGTGTACTCCAAGAAAAGAATTTTACAGATAAGCTGTTATAAAAATCCTATTTTTACTGCACCCCAGTTCCTATGTTTTCCTGCAAAGAAGATGCAAACAAGGCTAAGTGACTCAACTATGCATGTCTGTCCTCATTGGAGTCCTCATTGGATCCAGTGCTGTGCCCGTCTGCAGTGGCTCTCTCCCCTCACTTCCTGGTCTTACAGGCTTTGCCGTTTTGCTCCAAAAGAGTTCAGAGTTCCTTCAAAAACTGTGTGCAAGAGTAATTGCTGTTTTAAATGCAACCTCATCTTCTTGGGTCCACTACTGGCATTTTTTGGCTCCTCCTCTCTGGTGTGTGCCCCCATAGGAAGTCGCTTACTATGGGGGCACTCGTGCAGGCTCGACCCTGAGCCTCTCTGTCTGCATCTTTAAACACAGACAGAGGGCTCGCACCCGCTCCCTTGTCACTGGCTTTGATGGCTCCCGCTGCCTTAATGAAGTTTGTAAGAAGTGAGGGGAGAGAGCCGCTGCAGACAGGCACGGTACTGGATCGAAATTAGGCCAAAACATTTTTTACCCTAATGAAAGGAATACCGCAAGGTAAAAACTGTTTAGGCTTTATAACCACTTTATTATACAAAGCTTTAAAGGTCAGTAGGATTGATTTACTAAAGGCAAATAGGCTATCCACTTTGCAAGGTAGTTCTCCCTTAGCTTAGTGAATGCGATGAAACTCTCTTGACTTCCACCATTTAATGTTTTTGTTTTCTTACTCTCCATGCATGTGATTGGGTACTCTTTGCAAAGTGATTTTCAGCACATTCTAAGCTAAGGAAAAATTCCCTTGCAAAGCTGAAATTCACTTGCAAGGTGAACAACCTGTCTGACTTTAGTAAATCAACCCCATTGATGCTACAAAGTTTTTCATAGTAAATCCATAAGGTAATGTGTTGTATCAAAGCACCTTTAGGAATTAATGTAAGTGTACAGTATATACAGTACACTGGAACTCAGATTTTAAATACATGCAATGAGAGCCCTCTCTCCTATTATTTCTTGTTGTTTCAATGGTATAAACAACTGCAGGTAACAGTCTTTTGAAAATTTTATGTATTGTATTTACTGTACTTCCATCCTTTATTCTGTAGCACTTTTACAGCACCAAAGAAGATGACAACACTATATAAATTAACAAATTTATTGAGTATGTGTGACATGAGCTTTGAAGTAAGCCTGCAAATTAATCCTCGTTCTTTACCAGTAATGTAGGTAGAGTAGAAGATAAGGCACTCCTGCATAAATAAAACTTAGTGAATGTTTTGTACTTGCTATGTAAAGCAAAGAGCAAGTTCCATTTCAACAAATCCTTGAACTTTTCTGACTACCAATCATCTGTAATAGTTGTTGAAAATGGTGCTATTTTAGTTAGTTTAGATATAAGAAAGCACTTTAAATTCCACAATAGCATTTAAAGTAAGCCTGTCATAACTAAATTGTTTCAAAACGAATATCCTCAATGCAAAGACAGACATCAAAGGATGCCAATACATTACAGTGAAACCTTGGATTGCGAGCATAATTCGTTCCAGAAACATGCTTGTAATCCAAAGCACTTGTATATCAAAGCAAATTTCCCCATAAGAAATAATGGAAACTCAGATGATTCGTTCCACAACCATTTATTCATAAGTCCTTCAGTCTAAAGTACATATAAAAGATTATATCAATGTGACCAGGTTGTGTAACCATAAAATGTCCATCCTCAAATGGCAGCCTCCACAAGGGGATTAGAAGCAAAATCCAACAGGAGCTACAGTGTATAAAAGAGAAGAGCCTCTAAGTGTAGCAATATGGTTACATTTAATGATGGTACAACATTTAGCAACTCACATGGTTGATTAAAAGAGACACATCTAAGTGTGCAGGCATCCGGGGTTAAGCTGTCCACATTGACTGTCCTCCGCACTGCCAGCTCTCACCACTGTCAGTCGGAAATCATGACCAGGAAGACTACCTTGTAGTAGAGCAATTTGAGACTGAGGCTTGAAGCACTTGTGGAAGGGATAATGTCGATGGTGGTGCAGAGGACGGTCTATGTGGACAGCTTTACCCCAAATGCGTGCATACTTGGATGTGCCTGTTTAAACCATCAACCATGTCACTTGCTAAATGTTGTACCTTCATTAAATTTAACCATATTGCTACACTTAGAGGTGCCTCTCTTCTCTTTTATACTCAGTTGTGACATGACACTACTTGTATATCAAGATATTGCTTGTATATCAAGTCAAAATGTATTTTAAAATTTTGCTTGTCTTGCAAAAGGCTCTCAAACCAAGGTTTTACTGTATCTGCATTCCTTAAGCAACAACTCCAAATAACCTTCCACTACGAAAGCTGGCTGTACATGGACCAAAATTTACCAGTTCAGCAGGGACCATCTACATTTCAATCCATGTGAGGCTACTGCAGATGAACGGAAATTAATCTTTTCATCCACATCGAACCATGTACGGCCAGCTTAAGTGTATTGGGATTGAGAGGCCCCAACTTTGTCGCATTAGGGGTTCATGTCAGAGCTCTGATTTGCAGTACCCTGTTTCTGAATAGTGAATGTAGGGTGCCTGCAAGTTGGAGGTGAAATTTGATAAGTAAAGGGTATGCAGTACCACCTAATGATGTGGCCTAGGGTTGATGTATACAGTTTTATAATGACTGGCCTACGCCAATTCTTTAAAATACAGCTGCAGACCTTTCTAGTACTTCATTGTGAAAAAATCATGGTAGCAGTTTAGCCTGAGGACAATGCAGTGATGTGAAAGAGTGCGTAAAAATACAAGAGAATTTGTTTTTTTTTTGCTGGATTCCAAATGATTTGTATTGCTCCGTTATACAGTTTTCCACCCTCGGGTGCTCTCTGATACTGAATTATGTGCAGAATCCACTTCTAGAGATAGGTGGAAATGTTATTTCCTAGATGGAAATGTTTTCCTCAGGAACACAAATACCCCTGGGATCTACATCTCTCTGACAGTCAGTAGCAGACTGTAATGACATTGTGTGTGCTAACATTCTCTGTTCTTCCTTTCTATATGAGGTTAATAAAATTCCTAATATAGTTGGTGCAGGGGAATAGGAATACCATTAAACTCTGAAGGCTGTATAATGTGTAATACGATGGATCAAGATGTAGTCTGCACATTTTCTGGTTTAGTGGACTATCCTGTATACTTTACTTTTCTTGTATCGTATAGAGCTAGCTTGGCTTCTCGCACCACATAACTCTCAAGACTGAAAACTGAAAAGTTCCATGGTAGTATTTTAGTGGATAATTTGAGGAAAGTTTTAGCAGTCAGTTATATATCATGCAAGACACTGTTTTGTTGATTTGACATTGTGGACTTGATAGTTGTATAACTTCTTTTCCAAATGAGGCATTTCTGGCTTTGAATTCCTAGCTGTGCCCACCCATTGTGGCCATGTGTGTCTTTCTTGTTTCTGGATTTTTTATGCATTTATTTATTGTACATTAGTGAAAGTGCAAGAGGGAAGGGAGAGATACCCACCTTGGCTGCAACTTGCCACATTGGGGGTCATTCTAAACTCTAGAGATTTCGACAGACATTTAGCCCTGGTTCACATTGATGCTACTTTAAAATCATGCTACTTCACTTAAAGTAGCATGATTACAAAGTAGTAGGTCAGCACGATTTCAGGTGCTACTTGAAAGACATCTGTGCGGCTTCATGCACAGATGTCTATTGAAGTTGCACCCGAAAGCGGCAAAAGTAGTGCAGGAACTACTTTTGCAAATCGGTACAGTGCTGCAAAGTCGTCATCGCACCGATTGGAACTTTGCCATTGGCTGCAACTTGTCATGCGATTTAACCTGTCAAATCGGATGACAAACCACTCCAATGTGAACGAGGGCTGAAAGTTGAATGGCTCACTTGTTTTTGGCTACATAATTCCTATGGGACAGATAACCTTCTCATTTTCGAGAATTCATTTAGCTTATGAGAACTGTCACTCATAGTTTGTGAACTATAGATTAGACAGTAGAGGTCATGGCATTAGTAGAATATATAAAGCACATTTAGTCCGTGGCATTATGGTTAGGATCTTTAGTGTGAAGGGAAAAGTTATCGTATGAATTCTAGGGCTATGATGAAACAGACTAAAGCTGATAGTAAAAATAGAGCAGATAAAACACAAGACAATCTAAACTTGTTAACCACAGTGTAAAGCTGTGCGATGGGGTTTGTTTAGTAGTTACTAATGGGCAGCCTGTTCTAATATGCCCTGTGAACCAGCATGTATTTTACACTTACTGTACAATTTTTTTTTCACATTGATATATTTAAAAATGATAACAGGTGCATTTTTGTACCTCACTGCTGCTCTCTAAAATTGACAGCAAAGTCACAATTTGTACTAATAGCTGATGCTAATTAACAGTTCTGTCTTTGCAACTTTTTTCCCCCGCAGTTTAAAAAAAAAGTGCAGTCGTTTATAATTGCTCCATTTTGCTACACAATTAAGAGTATATGTAGGTTTATACTAAATCTGTTATTTGATAAATGATGTAACTTTATGCTATATTATTATAATGTTTAATAATACATTTTTATGTAGTTTCCATTTACAATAATTGCAAAAGTGTTCAGTGCTTTTTACTAGCTCTCTCTAATAATACTGAATGACATACCCTCCTGCTGAAGATTTTTTATTTTAAAACATTACATTTTTATTCAAACCTTGGTTTTTGTGAAGAACAAATCTTGGAGCTGAACTCTAGACAGACCTAAAAACAAAGTTATGTTAAACTATATATTAAAGTGATATTACATTTTACATTTTTTTGGGCGAACATAAAAAAGAATGTTATACTGCAAAACAACAATGCACAGAGCAGCCCCTGTTCTGGATTCCTCCGCCGGCACTGTTTACTCCTTATTTCCTGTGGGTGCCTCCTTAGCAAGTCCTATGCTGAGAGGACACCTGTGCAGGTGCGCATCCATAGACACACATAGCGAGGCTTGGCCACACGCCCCCCGCGCTTCATCCTCACAGGATTTGACTGACAGAAGCAGGAACTAATGGCAGACATCCCGACCTGCAAAAACTAATTTCAGGGAGGTGGAAAACTTCGCTCCGTGCCCCCCCTCCACCAATTTAACACAACTAGAGGATGATCAAATTAAATTGAATCAGTATACAGAGGTTTACTTCTTCTGAGAGATATTAAAGGAACACTAACCATTATGACCACTTCAGTGATTTGAAGTGGTCATGGTGGTAGGAGTCAATATGTGCAGTCTTTCTGCTTTAAACAGGTAGGGGGGGGGGCTGACAGAGAGTTGGGGAGCTGACAAAGGGGGGGGGCTGACAGAGAGAGGGGGGAGATGAGAGAGAGGGGGGGCTGACAGAGTCAGGGGAGATGAGAGAGGGGGGCTGAGAAAGACCCCTAGCCCTGTCTCTGTCCGCAGTCCCTCCTCAGTCCAAGACTGTATCTGCAGGTAGGTCTGTGTCAATGTATGATTCAGGAGGGCACAGCACAGGGGAAGGGTAAGTGGGCACAGTTCAAGGGGATCAGGAGGGCACAGCACGGGGGGGGTAAGTGGGCACAGTTCAAGGGAATCAGGAGGGCACAGCACAGGGGGAGGGTAAGTGGGCACAGTTCAAGGGGAGCAGGCGGGCACAGCACAGGGGGAGGGTAAGTGGGCACAGTACAGGGGGCAGAAGGGTACAGTACAGGGGGCAGGGCGGTACAGCACAGGGGGAGGGTAAATGGGTACTGTACCTGGGGCAGGAGGGCACAGCACAGGTGGGTAAGTGGGCACAGTACAGGGGGCAGGGGGTACAGCACAGGGGGAGGGTAAGTGAGCACAGTACAGTGGGGAGCAGGAGAGCAGATGGAAGGATGCCCCTTACATCAGAGTACTCACTGGGAGGCAGGAGGGACTGCATGGATGGATCCGGCTGCAGGGCTTGCTGGGCTTCATAGCCGTGACCGTGAGAAGCCCTGTTGGTTGTCTCCAAAGCGCGTTTGACTCCTGTCATGGGAGTCACCTCCATCTGGTGAGTAGGCTGTGTGGCTGGTGATGGTGATTGAATACTATTTGATGCTCTGCTGAACCCAATGAAGATCTGTCCAGAAGCTTAATTTTTCCAGAAGTTCTGTTTACATGATTGATTTTTATCAATATTTGTGTTTATATTGATATTTTGGACACTATTTTGGACTTTATTTTTAATTTTATTTTTATCTTTTATTTTTCACTTTATATTTTGATCATTTCAGTAATTTATTTGCATTTTTCACTATGATGATTTAATGTTTCGCTCAGTTAATACTTATTATCACTGGTATTATTTCACTATTTCATTGTTTGCACGATCACACCAAAGTCCGACAGATTCGTACGTGATGATGTACGACCGGACTAAAATAAGGAAGTTGATAGCCAGTAGCCAATATCTGCCCTAGCGTCGGTTTTAGTCCGTCGGACTAGCATACAGACGAGCTGATTTTTCGACCGGACTCGAGTCCGTCTGAAAGATTTGAAACATGTTTTATTTCTAGGTTCGTCGGACTTTTGGGGAAAAAAAAGTCAGCTGGAGCCCACACACGATAGAATTGTCCGACTGAGTCCGGTCCTCGGGACCAAGTCTGACGGAAAGTCCGCTCGTGTGTACGCACCATAATCCCCTGCAGTTTGGTACTCGTATGGGAAGAGGGCAAAACTGAAAGTCATTTGAGCATTGTTGGCTTGCTGATATTAGGAAAGAGCTGCTGCTCCTTTTTCACTGTCTGGTCAGCAGGTTTGGGAGAGGTCATTGACCATGCAAAGCTGTTTAACTGCATAAAAGAAGAGGAAAGTCACTGACCTGGATATGCTGTCTGGCAGATTTCTAAAAATTACATGTAAAACAAAAAAAAAATGCACAAATGGAATTCAAATTACAAATTAAATAAGTGCTATGACATACTAATAGGGTAAATCATACAGTGTTTAAATTTGAACAGTGTGAATAATGAAACCACATAAATCCAAATTTCATAAAAAATGAATCAATTAGCAAAAAATGAAAAAAACAAAAACCGTCAACAAAAAATTATAAGTGACCGAGACCTTAATTTAAAAGTCCAAAATAGATTAGATAAATTTTACCACACACACGGTAGTCAGGGACTCTTACCGAATCATCGGGACCACCTATCTCTAGGATGGTCAAATTAGCAGGCAGAATACCACTGCGGGTTAAGTTAATGGTAATGACCGATCACCTAGGACAAGGCTAGAGTGAGTCTCCCCTCACTCAAGGCATCCAGGAATGGAAATAGGTCATAGAAAGCAAAAAGGCTCCAATAGTATAATACCATATGGATAGGTTTATTGAAAAAAACGCCAATTGGCTACTTACAGATATTAAAAACGTAATGGGCATAGATAAAATCAATTGCCGACAAAGAGAACAAGCATACAACCGAGCTTCCAGGATCACGTGGGGCGCAATGGCGTCAGCGCCTAGCACCGCCCTACCACAGCACTTGTGGTACAGAATTACAAATCTTTCCGTTTATAGGGTAGTTAATGTTATTTAACAACAAAAAAAAGGATATGCAGTTTTCTTTTAGCAAGTATGTTATCTATACAGGTGATGCTGGGATTTGGTTCCACACAAATATCCAAAAAAACATGAAACTTTTAGGGGCCCATTTACTTTGTTGCAGTGCAATAATGCCTGTTATGTTGTACAAGTTAAAGAGGCTCATTTACAATAAATATGTTATCAGCCTACCATAATGTGCTTAAAGAAACATATGAACTTTTTTGTAATGCAATGCACTTCCATGTGTTGCAGCATGCTACATGCAGGTGTATTGCTTTAGTGCATTGGAGTGTTATTTAAATTGAATGGCACCATAACTCACAACGGTGTTAGGTGTGTTACCAGGTGCCATAGTAATGTGCACAATAACACATGCATTATCACAATGGACATGTAAATAGACCCTCAGTAAACTTATTGAATTTAGGTTGGGTTTACTCCTTTACATTTTTTTAATGCATTTTCCATTTAAATAAAGAAAAATGTATCACAACACATGTCAACATATGTTAAGATGTTTTATCGATGCTTCATGACTAGCACAATGATGCACATCAAAGCGTGTCAATGTGGGTTATGACATGTGTTGACATTCAATACAAAATGTGTTACAATGTATTGCTATTGATTTAAATGGAAACTATATCAGGGAAAACACTTGGGGCGTGAATAGGCCCTTTTATGCTGACTTCACACCTATGTGTTTTTCCCTTTGATTATTTTCCATTGAAATTATTGAAAACACATCAAAAAGCATGTTGAACTGCATTTATGTGTTTTAATGCATGTGTGATAAATTGACATGCGTCATGACAGTTGACATGCACCGTACTGTGCATTGATTAGTGTCCTAACATGTAAGATGCATTTTGATGCCTTTGCAGTGATGTCAATGGAAACGCATCAAGCAAAAATGCAAAGGTGCAAATCCAACCTAAAAGTTTAAGATTACAGCAGCAGTGAATTTTAGTAACTTTGTAGATTAATCCTGTTCATGCGTCTTAAGTCAAGCAAATGACAAGTACATAGCAAGCATTCAGAATTCATATTTCAATGATCTGACTTGAAGAAAAGTGAAGTCTAATTGGTATCTGTGACTTACTGCATCATTGCGTTTTTCCACTGTTTTATTAAATAGGCCTGATTGAGCTGGGAAGAATAAAGCATTGGGTTAATTGTGCAGTGCAGTCAAGATTCCATACTTTATATCCATAAAATACTACCAATATCTTGATTTTATGAAAATCTTTTTGTCCTCCTTATTGTAGTTGTGTCTTGAATCATTCCTGCTGTTTTAGGCTGGGTTCACACTGCTGCGGTGGCAGACATCGCATGTGATTCGCAGCGCACTGCTGTTCACATCACATGCGATGTCTGTGCTGTGCGATATCAGCCATACAGATAGTATGGCTGATATCGCACCGCATTCGGTCCAAACTCGCACAGGACCCTTTTTTTTGTTCGGACCAAAATCGGATCGCATGGGTGTTCACACCTATGCGATCCGAAAATGTCCGAATTGTCAGTTCGCATTGCGATATGCGGGCTGAACTGGGGGTGTCATTAACATTGTATGACACTCCCCAGCAGTTCGCATATGGCAGTGTGAACTGCCGTGCGAGTTGGTGCGATGCGGGAACCCGCAGTAAATTCGCTGCGTTCCCGCACCGCAGCAGTGTGAACCCAGCCTTAAGCTGACCATAGAAGTTTTGAATCTTGACCAGTTCAGCAGGAACTGGATGAGATTTGAACTATGTATGGGCAGGCTGAATGTACCCAAGTTAATCGATCGATCAGATTGTGTACAACCAGCCCGACAGATTTGAAGTGCGATTATTGCTAAAGGCTGTTATAGACGCTAGCGATAATCACTGTGTTCTCCCAGCGGGGATGGCCTTCCCCCTGGGAGAACACAATATTCCCCTGATAAAAAATGTCCATCCCATGGTCACAGGAAAGAAATTCTCTCCATCTATGGCCGGCCTTACAGTGGTAGGAAAAATATAAGACCATATTTATTTATTTTCTTAACACTTTAATCACCAAGTGAGGATTCTGATTTCCATCCTTTAACAATCCCATGGACCAGTGGAGGATAATAATAAGGTAGTACAGGAGACACTTGCTTAGAATTATAAAATACATTAAAAAATAATTTTTCGAATGTGCCGACCACAAATTCGCCACAACTGTACGATTTGCGCAAAGACTTCTGATTTTTGGATGAGACCAGTAATACATTCTTTGCTGATGAAGTTTGTGTGGGACTACACTTTGGAACCATATGAATGTATCTACTGCAGGCGGTACTCATTCAAAGTAAATATGGTCTTCAAATTGCAAACCCAGTCAGTGTGTAGTCACCAGGAAAATCTGTACTGCTGATTTCAGAATGTCAGTCAGGCATCAACATTTTCAGAAGGAGATCACTAATGGCAGCCTAAAGCCTAACTCTACATTTAATGTCCCTTTAAATAGTTTGTTTGGGCCAAGTTGGCCCAAATTAATGATTTACTGCACTAACAGATGCGCTCGCTAAGCGTGTTTTATTAAATATATGTAGCCCCAGCCACATACAGTATACAGTGCAGTGTTGCAGCATTGGGATGAAGAGGGTGGGCTGATGACATCACAATCTCCACCTTAGCCAATCAGAAGAAGCTTTGTATGTATTTAAAGAATACAAAGCTTCCCATGAATGGCTGAGCAGCATTCAGCCCAAATTGATTTTGTTCTGGGAGTGGGATTCAAAGTTTTTAATCCTTTACCGGAACACCAAACTGTATACTGTATGTAGCTAGGACTAAAAACATCCGACAATACCACCCCCCCGTTTTAATTACCTGACCCCTCGAAAGTCCCGCGCTCGCTCCCGACATCCTCTTCGCCACTGAGCCTGGGCGTTGATTGGCTAGAGTGGATGGATTGAAAACAGCGCAGCCATTGGCTTGCGCTGCTGTCAATCACATCCAATGATGCAGCGTGCCGGGGGGCGGGGCTGTGTGATACAGTGAGCGGCTATGGCCACCGGCTGTATCACGGGAGCGCGCCCGCAAGCACTCAACACCATGCGAGGGAGCTTGCATGAAAGTGTTGAGTCCTTGCAGGGGGTGGCAGAGACAGCTGCCGAGGGACCCCAGAAGACCAGGTTCGGGGCCACTCTGTGCAAAACGAGTTGCACAGTGGAGGTAAGTATAACATGTTTGTTATTTTAAAAAAAAAATAGCTTTAGTGATCCTTTAAATGTGGAGTTAGGATATAGTTACATAGTCAGGTTGAAAAAAGACACAAGTCCATCTCATTCAACCAAAAAAAAAAAAACCTACAATCCTATAAACACAATCCTATACCCACAGTTGATTCAGAGGAAGGCGAAAAACCCCAGCAACGCATGATCCAATTTGCTACAGCAGAGGAAAAAATTCCTTCCTAAACCCCCGAGAAAATCAGATATTCCCTGAATCAACTTTACCGATAAATGTTAGTACTCAGTTATGTACACCTAGGAAAGAATCCAGGCCTTTTTGTTTACAATTTCTCTTTTATAATTTTTCATTTTTAACAAGATATACAAAAATGCATTCAATACTTCTAAAATTGGATATTGTGAACAATTAAAGCGGAGCGCCGCCGAAAATTTTTTTTTTAAAAGTCAGCAGCTATAAATACTGCAAAACATGGACACTTACCTGTCCAGGGCGCCCGCGATGTCGGCACCCGAGGCCGAAGCGTCTCTCCGTCCTCGGGTGCTGCCGCCTCCATCTTCAGTAAGGGAATCAGGAAGTGAAGCCGTGCGGCTTCACTTCCCGGTTCCCTACTGCGCATGCGCGAGTCGCGCAGTGCAATACGGATGGTCCCTGCAGCCTCTGGGACCCGTGTGTTTCCCAGCAGGCAGCGGGGAGGGAGCAGGAAGTGGCGTAAATAACCGCATAAATAATGGCAATAATGCAATGGCGTAAATAACCGATTCTGCGGCTATCTATGCCGGAAGTGGGTACAGATACCTGTAATATACAGGTATCTGTACCCCCTCCCCCCTGAAAGGTGCCAACTGTGTCACCGGAGGGGGGGGGGGGGAATCTGATGAGTGGAAGTTCCACTTTTGGGTGGAACTCCACTTTAAGTTAAAAAAACACTCATCATAGTAAAGAGACCTGTCCATTTTCCTATCTTTTATAAAATCCATATTGCTTATATTACATCTCTTCAAGATTTAAAGCATAGTATATTGTAGGAATTTCTCATATAGAATCTACCCCTGTGATATAATATATTTATTACTTATGTGTCTACATTTGCATTAATAGTGGTTTCTATCCTTCACCCCAAATATATCTTGGGTATAGGATAATCTCTATACCAGCCTCTCTATACCGTTAATCATATCTTAACTTCAGAACTAACTAACATTTATTTATACATTCACCATTAAAAAATTAATAACGAAAGGGAGGAGAGGGGGAGAGGGAGGGTTTCCAGGCCTTTTTTTAAAGCAATAAACTGAGCTGGCCAGAACCATCTCTGGAGGGGGTCTATTCCACATTTTCACAGTTCTTTCCATATTTGGAGATGAAATCTCTTTTCCTCTAGATGTAAAGAGTGCCTCCTTGTCCTCTGTGATGACCTTAAAGTGAATAACTCAACACCAAGTTCACTATATTGGACACCTTATGTATTTGTACATGTTGATCATATCCCCCCTTAATCTCCTCTTCTCAAGAGAAAATAAATTCAGTTCCTCTAATCTTTCCTTAAAGCTGAGCTCCTCCATGCCTCTGATCAGTTTGGTTGTCCTTCTCTGCACTTTCTCCAGTTCCCCGATATCCTTTTTGAGAACTGGTGCTCAAAACTGCATATTCCAGATGAGGTCTTACTAATGATTTGTACAGGGGCAAAATGATCTCTCTCTCTCTGGTGTCCATACCTATCATAATACAAGAAAGGACTTTGGAAACCACAGCTTGGCATTGCATGCTATTATTAAGCTTATGATCTACCAAAACCGCCAGATCCTTCTCCACTATGGATTCACTATCTTATGTGACTCATATCCTGCAACACTACATCTTTAGCATTTAATGCTAAGGACTCTCTAGACCCTTGGTTACCAATCTACAGTCTTAGGGCCACTCACACCACCTGCTTTTAGTAGATTGTTTTGCTTTGCATAGGTGCCTTCTCAGACCAGTAAAGGAAAATTATTCTTTAGATTGGGCTCTAGTAGTTAAATGTTTTGTTTTAGCGATTTTCCATTATCTTACTTTTTTCTGTGCTACCTGACCCTTTTGTTAAGTGTTTTTTACTTTAATCTTTTATAATGGACCTTGCTGAGATAGATGTCAAATGTGGCACAAGTCATTTTAAAGGAGCTGTAGAAGAAAACAGATGGCAGATTTTTAAAAAGGCTATAATAATAGTGATCTCTAGCAGTCTCAAATGTGTCTCTAATCTATGACTCCCAGTCTCCAACAAGTCCTTTAGTATATTTGCAGTCTTTGACCATCATGTAGATTTGAGTGTCTCTTGTTGCTGCATGTCTGACAGTTTTCTGTAGCATTACCTTCATTGATTGTTATTTGCAGTCATTTTGTTGCTGTCTGGGTCTGCACTTGAGACCAACTGCGTATAGAAGATCGAACACCACTGGTCTAATGGACATCAGGCTACCAGTTACAAATTTTGCTGGTATGCTTAAAACTCATGCCAAAATTGTTAATGAAATTTAAAAATGTGCATATTTTTCTTTTCATTTCTTTGAATTTTTATCCAGCTGCCCTTCCAGGGAGTTAGGAAACAACTGCCAACATGCAAAACCCTCGGGATCAGTAACACTGGGTGTTTTAGTTGATCCTCCTCTAGACCTGTACTGTTAGTTTTTGTTCTTGTGTTTTTGATCCTAGGAGTTGGTAAATACAGACTATAATATGGCTTAACTCCTTTTTGGACATCTTTAGTTATTCATACAATTTTATGTTTCTAACGTGTTTGACATAACTAGAGAATCTTTTCAACATACAGAAAATTTGCTAGTCACTACTGATTGATTTTTTTTTTTTTTACGAGAGATAATATCCTAAAACGTAAAAAGAAATATTAAATAGCAACTTTTCACATATAATTTTAATCATGCAATGCTGCTTTGCATAGCTGGTGTGAAACTCTTGTTATCGCACAGAAGAATGCTAGCAAATCCTAATTGTTAAACAGCATTGTAGTAATCTTGAAAATTCAATGTGATAGTTCTGTGTTTAGCTGTCACATTCATCTGCTATAATAAAATTCATTACTAACAGTGCCGTGCTTGGCTGGAGTGGTCAGAATACTCAAAAGATAACAAAGCTGAAGAAACAAGGCTTAATAAAAGTGGTTATGTAAAATACAAAAAGATGTACTATCCAATTTTATATCTTTTTGTTTGCTTAGGCAAAATAACTTTTTAAAAAGAAAACTACAAAGTATATTCTCATTGGC
Source organism: Lithobates clamitans (assembly GCA_037952925.1). NCBI lineage: Eukaryota > Metazoa > Chordata > Amphibia > Anura > Ranidae > Lithobates > Lithobates clamitans. The sequence continues at coordinate 645,776 of JBBGZY010000282.1, forward strand.
CACATGTTTGGGGTTGTTACTTCATTGTATATCTTCTCCAAATTTTGAGTTCTGGAGGAGCAGACCTTACATTTTGAGATGTTTGTAGTCCAATTTAGGTGAGTTGCCTAAGGTGACAATATTGTTCCTCCATAGATGCAATGCAATGAGGGAGTGTTGTCCCCTGGGAAAGGAAGTGTATTAGTGGCACAGTGGCCCTTAGGAAAATATATGAAGAAAAAAATCTATTGCAGCTATGGCAATTCAAGGACTGGTAAGCTTTAATAAATTGGAGTAATAGGCAAACTATAGGCAAACCTTTTTTTCCATTTTGGATAGAGCAAGGGAGGATTATAACCCCTGTCAGATTTTTTTTCGCCATCTGTGTCCCATTGCGGAGATTTCCCTTTTACTTCCTGTCCCGTACCCAAACAGAAAGTGTTCTTGGTGACCCCCAGGTCACCAGAACTAGTGTCCCCATTGAAAGATTTACCCGGTATTACTTTTCTGGGGACAACCCAAAATTTGTAATTTTCTTTTACTTTCACTTTCAATTAAAAAGATAAACAAGACTAGAAATAGAGAGGGTGAATCTCCTTAATAGGGGCAAAGAGAGCAAAAAAAAACAAATAAAACTGACAAGCATTTTAATCCCTCTCCACTCTATACAAATTAAAAAAAAGTGTTGCCTTTAGTTATACTTAAATATCTGCCTTAAAGTAGATTTACACTTGTTATTTTCATACTATTTTTTAAAATAATGCTTACAATTGCTGAAAATCTTTCATTTGCAGAATGCTGGAACTAAGCAAAAATGCCAGCCTCATGCATTGAGACAGGTGTTTTGTAACAAATGTTTATGAATGTACAAGCTTGTCAAAGGGTGAAGATTACTTTTTTTAATATACATCTGGAACAAGAGCACAATGCAAATACATTTGCAAGCAGTCTCAACATATCATGCAAAAGTATAGTAAACATAGAATATGGGTGGTCAAAAATTGCTCAATAGATACGTTGTTTAGGACGTTTATGAAAACGTCTAGATGACCTGTAGTAGAGGACTACTTTTTAACTAGTGATCAAGTAGCCAGCATGGCTGTTGGAGGCGAGCAGGAAAAAGTGACCTGTCATTTTTTGCTAGCTATAAAAATGAGTTCATTTTTGTGCAGATATAACACTAGTGGGTTGCACCAGTGTGTCTTCATGTGTGAAGCCGCATTTTGTTAGGGCTACTGACAATTGCTCTTTATCAATAAACAGCATGTTTCCTTACACCATCAGGCACTACATTGTATTATTAGCTCCCAAAAGGTGCTGGTGGATGACATTCATTACAAAGGGATCCATCCACAGTCAAGAGAGGAGCATGCAACAGAGTGGCTGAAGATAGAACCTTCTATGCAATGTCTAGAGTTTGGTTTACAGATATAATACACCAACAGTATATACAATATATACTACAATAAATTGTATCCCAAGAAAGTGATTACTTTCCTAACGTAAATGATAACATTCACATTAAATAGATTTGCTTCCAACAAAATAGCTCAGCTCTATAAGTGACCCCTAGCACATGGATATGTTTATATTCTTAGTGCTTGATCTCAGGCTCATTTTACTGTAATTATCTAAATGGCAATTGTTGCACCAGAGTGATGAGTATCATTTAGAAACAAATAGCCTTTTAGTGTAATTACTGCTTCGGTCGGTTAGGGAGAGAGAGCTGAGTTTGCGTCTGCAGTGTTCTTGGCTCAACCTTGCACTTTCCCCTAACAAAGAAGCAGTAGCAAAAAAATTAGTTCTGTTTAGCTAGTATTTTATTGCAGGAGGCTATCTGCCAATGAATATGTTGAATATCAATACTTATCAGAATATGGACACTACACTGGTGCATAGTTTTTGCTGTTTTCTATATGAAATTAGAAGTATCTAATGGAAAAAAAAAGATTGTGGTAATGTGTGCAAGGCTTGCAAAAGTTGTGACAGCTGGAAATAATGGGGTTGATTTATTAAAACTGGAGAGTGCAAAATCTAGTGCAGCAGTGCATGGTGGCCACTCAGCTTCTAACTTCAGCTTCTTCAATTAGGCTCGTAAAACGCTCATCTCAAAAGTTCAAAAACACCCAACAAGCAAAATCCCAGTCATTTAAATGGCCCCTGTTCAAATCTGAGCATTTTGTCGCCTAAAGCAAAAGCTCAAAAAAGTACACAAGTTTCTTTTTGGTCAGATTACAGGCATTTTTCTGCTTTTTAGATTGGTGACCTTTTGACCTGTACAAAATCACGGCAAAAACCGTGTAAAAATTGCTGCAAAAATCACGGTAAAAACGTGCGACTTTCTGTCTGAAAATGATACACTCGGGTGTGAATGCAGTCTAAAGCTTTGGGGGGAAAAAAAAACCTGAAAGCAGATTGGTTTCTATGCAGATCTGCACTAGATTTTGCACTCTCCATCTTTAGTAAATCAACCCCACTGTGTGTTTCTATATACAGACTATACTAAAAAAGGGTCCCAGGATTTTAGGACAGTGATAGGTATGATAGGCACTGCAAATCTGCATCTGCACAGAATTCGAAGTGTAAGCACCTAATTTCTGGAGCTTAGAATATTTTGAATTTATGGAGCTTGGAATATTTTGCTAAAACAATGTGCAAACTAAAGTGCAGATAAACCTTGAGTATCTGGCATTTAGTTAATAGCATTGTATTTATTGTTTGTTTTTCAGAGAACCAAGCAATATCTTGAAAATTTAGGTTAAATGGTTTTTGCTATACTGGATACATACTTAGTTGACATGCTAAGGGGAATGTGTAATGTCAAATACATCAGCTTTATGTAAAAAATAATGCAATCCTTGTCTAATGTACAACGATGGCAGTTGCCATCCTTTTAGGCAGCAAAAGAAGACAAATATGGTGGATTGCAATACAGTATAGGTGGAACCAAGCTTTCTGTGGCTGGCATACGCATTAAGAAAAACTGTACATTTTATTCTCCTGTGTATATGTAACTCACATTAGTTCCCAACAGCGGGCACTAAAAGTTACCTGTATATACTTTTTGTTGGTTTCAAAACTTTCTGTGTTCCTGGGAGTACCTTTTGGTCACTGTTGCAGTTAATGTTAGGTATGTATGCTTAGAAATAGGTGTGCTTGGCTTTAAGTGCCAATTGAATGAAGAACAGTGAGGTTATTTCACGGTTAGGTATATTAATAGGGTACAGTACGATAGATTTTAAGATCATTGGCCATTGGATACCCAGAAAAAAATTCTCATGCTGTGTTTAAGCAGAATCCTCATGTTTGAAAATAGGCAGACTATGGTTATAGAATATATTCTTTTTACATTTACACCCTTTTGGTTATGGTATATTGATCTATTTTTATAAAGTATGTGAGGATCATGGAGAAATACTAGTAAAAAGCCATCAATAGCACTGGGGGATCTAAGGAAGCCAGTGCATTCTACATAAATCAGTGACTAATACTGTACAAGTGTTTGATGAAAATAGTGGAACTAGAATTGGCTCACAAAGGGGCAGTACAAAACGCCTAGACAGCCTAGTATAACTGTTTCTGAAATATAACACAGTGTTGGTATAATACCTTTTCTGATATTTTTCTGTCTTAAGCCTCGTACACACGATTGGATTTTCTGACAGGAATTGTGTGATGACAGGCTGTTGGTGGAAAATTCGACCATTTCTACGCTCCATCAGACAATTATTGTCAGATTTTCCGCGGACAAATGTTGGATGGCAGGCCTATTAAATTTTCCGCAGACAAATGTCTGTTTGTGAGATTTTCTGATCGTGTGTACACAAGTCCATCAGACAAACGTGCAAAGTACAAACACGCATGCTCGGAAGCAAGGATGAGCCAGAAGCGGTCGGTCTTGTAAACTAGCGTTCGTAATGGAGAATTAACATTCGTGACACGTGAAATTATGAAATCTCAAAATGCTGCGCACATTCTCTTCTTCTTTAATGGGATAATAATGAAGCTGCTTTGCTGGTGATACTGATGGAGTTCTGCCAAACGTATTTTAAAAGGTTTTTATTTTCTAGTGATATCAAGAATAATATTATAATGCTTGTTGTTTTTGTTTGTTTTTTTGGGCAAGTTACCACAACACTATTATCCCGTAGTTTTTAAGATCAAAGATACAACTATGTTGGTGTCCCTTGTTAATTTTACATTGTATTTTTTTTTTATGTAACTGCCTACTCCCAAACTGTCATTTGAAGTAAAACACAAGTATTATTCTCCACAATTTTTTAATTGTGCATTAAAAAAGAAAACAAATAAAATTAGACACGCTATCTGCCAATAGAACTTAACCAAAAAGTGCATTCTATGCATCCAAAAATATAGAAAATATACCAAATCAAATCATTATTATTGAACCAAAAAATAAAATAAAAGCCTCATGCAAGTGTCCTGCTTTTTAATATAGGGGATCAACAATGCCAAGAGTTGGTGAAAGCAGGGGTCTGTCATCCGGAGATAATTCCAAAAATCATCCGGATTATTCTCCTGGAGCTCCCGCAGCAAAGGCATATGACATAATTTGTTACGATTAATAAAGCAACTAATTTTTGGTCAAAGAAATCCTCCTCCTCCTGTTCCTGGGCTGGACTTGGGTCAAAGAAATAACCTCAAGGCCAATAATAAATAACACATTATCTCCTCCGAATCTGCAACATGTCTGGTTGTTTCAGAAACGAACTGAAAAGCGCGAAATGACAAGCATGAAATGAAAAGTGCAAATCAACACTCGCCAAACTTCTACTAACACAAAATTAGCAGAAGGAGCCCAAAGGGTGGCGCCTAACAATTGAACTTCCTCTTTATCGGCTCGTAGTACGTCTAGTACGTCACTACGTTTGTTTGTTGGCCGACAATTGTGTGTCGTCTGTATGCAAGACAAGTTTGGGGCCAACGTCCTTCGGACAAAAGTCAGAGGTTTTGTCTGCGGGAAATCTGATCGTGTGTACGAGGTTTTAGAGAGGTTTTAAGCTTGTCAATCTTGCTAAAAGTTGATAGGTTTGCATATTCCAACAAGTGCATTGACAAAGTGTTTGTTCTTTTCCTTTGTTTTTTTAATCAGAAAAGTTTTTATTGTGTCACAAAAACAGATGTACATTGTAGACAAATACTTCATAATAACTTCAGAGTATACATTAGCAACAGTAGTATATGCAGTTGATGGTCTAAAGCACGAAACTTAGTCATGACATTTCTAACAATATGCTTATATCAAGTATGTTCCTTCAATGCTTTTAGTTCCGTATGTTTCTTTTAGTAGGTTCGTAACAATGTACATGATACACTGATAGTCCTAAGTAAAAAAGGGAACTGTTATTGAACTAACTACCTTCCAACGGGAAGGTGAAACTAGTTGATGCCTCTACTCACAGCCAGGACCTGGTTGGGTTATAGCAGACCATACCGCTGGTTAACCCCTAAAATAGGAGGTAATAAGAATGAACCCTAATTCCTTGAGCCTGCTCATTGCTTTGTATTATTGTAACATGGTATAGATAGGTGGCTAATGCTTTTAGGGAGCTAGAAGTCTACATTTGGAGTAGTCTATCGAGAACTAGTTGAGAGGGTGCCAGTCCCGGAGTGTCCAGCCAGGGCTGCCAGATTTTATAGAACTTATTAATCGCATTTCTGTGTGGATACGTCAGTTTTTCTTTAATTAGAGTATTATTGACCTGTTCGATCCACTGTTTCGTTGTTGGGCTATGTGGGGATAACCATAGGTGAGCTATCTGCTTGCATGTAATATATACCAATCTTGAGACTGCTATATTAGCTGGGGGGGCGAACAGTTCCTCATCCACCGCACCCAACAAGCATGTGACCGGGTGTAGTGGAACAGCGGATCGGTATATGTGTGATATGGTATTCGTTACCTTACTCCAATACCTGAATAATTTTGGGCAGCGCCACATCAAATGTATAAGGTCCCCGTTAGCCCCCCACATCTGGAGCACAGAGGGGAGTCCCTCCTGCCCCATCTGTGGAACAGCACCGAGGTATGGTAAGTTCTGTGTAAAATGAAGAGTTTGAGAGCCTGTATGATGGAGACACCGAGACGATTGGCAGAGACTGTAAACACAGTTCCCAGTCTTCAACCCCAATCTCTCCTAGGTCCTGTTCCCACCTATGGCTAGACGATAGTTTTGCTGCTTCCGGTGATCTAGATGAGAGTGTGTTATATATATGTGAGATCATGCCCTTTTTATTCTGCGTGTTTAGAATGTAAGTTATGATCGGATGTTCTATGTGTTCCAAACTGGACAGCTGTGACTGTGATTGCACAGCATGCCGGAGTTGGAGGTATCTATAAAAGTTGTGTCTTGGTAGTCCAAACTCCTCCTGCAATTCAGTGAAGGATTTTAAGATGGTCTGTAAATAGAGTTGTGGTATATACCTAATGCCCTTAGCCTCCCAGGACCTAAACCCCTTCAGTTTCTGAAGTTCCGGGTAGCAAGGATTACGCCACAGCGGGGTATACATTGAGACGCCCCTCATACCCAAGCTATGTTTAATGTGGCCCCATAATTTGGTCAGTAATTTTATGGTAGGTAGGTATGATAATCGATTTGGGGTATTCGGGAAGCTCTGCCTCAAGATGTGAAGCCGTGGGAAGGCCCGATGTGACATGAAATAGTAAGTTACGGATAGGGTCTGTCATTTCAACTTCTCCCCAGCCACCCAGATGTTGCAGTTGTGAGGCCAAGAAATAGTCGCATGTTAGGGACTGCCAACCCCCCCGGTCCTTACTGTACTGCAATGTGAGGAGTTTAATTCTAGCAATCTTTTTTCTTCCAAAGGAGGCTTCTAAATATAGTGTCAGTATGTGCGAACCACCTACGTGGGATCCATTGCGGGGAATTATGTAGTATGTATAGTAGCTGAGGCTCCCATACCATTTCTATAAGATTGGCCCTACCGGTGACAGAAATGGGTAGCTTACACCAGGCACTGCATTTGGTTTGTATCTTAGTGATCATAGGGAGTAAATTCAGGGTTAAATATTTGGAAGCATCTGGAGTAACCTGTACTCCCAAATACTTGAATGAGGAGACAACTTTTAGGGATCAAGCGCACTCTGGCAGTGGAGCTGTAAGTTCATCCAAGGGTAGGAGGGCCGACTTGCTCCACTTTATTGAGGAGCCAGAGAAGGTGCCAAATTGTGTGATTATAGACATTACGTTTAGTCATGAAGTGGCGGTATCTCCCAAATATAGGAGAGTATCATCTGCATATAATGATATTTTGTCAACTGCAGGGCCTCTCACAAAGCCAGCTATCAATGGCGAGGCTCTCACTGTCTCCGCCAAGGGTTCCAGGGCTAGGGCAAACAGCAGGGGTGACAAAGGGCACTCCTGCCTCGTGCCACTGTAGAGATGGAAAGGGTCAGAGAGATCACCATTGATACGCAGCCTGGCAGTGGGGTTTGTGTATAATAGTTGGACCCATTTAATGAAGTTCTTCCCCAGACCAAACCTCTCCAGGACTTCCCATAAGTATGGCCACTCAACGCTGTCGAAAGCTTTGGCAGGGTCGAGGAATAGGACTGCCCTATTACCCGGATTATCTACTGGAATCTGCATATTGAGGAATAAGTGTCGTGTGTTCAGTGCCATAGATCTGGAGGGAATAAACCCTGATTGGTCACGGTGAATGAGTTTTTGAATGACAGACGCTAGTCGAGTGGCCGGGACTCTGGCCAATAATTTCACGTCCCTTGTTAGTAAAGAGATGGGCCTGTAGGAATCTGGAAAAAGGGGATCCTTGCCTGGCTTAAGTATCAGGATTAGCTTCTGTTAAGGTCTGTTTTAGTTGTGGTATCATAATGTCAGCATACTTTTTGTATACCTCTGCCGGCAGTCCGTCTGCTCCCGGGGACTTGCCCGGAGGCGAAAGGGCTAGGGCCTCCAAGACTTCGTCAGCCATGAGGGGGGCATTCAACACGTCCCTGCCAGACCACTCAAGATGTGGTAAATTACACCCCACGAGGACGTCCCGAAATTGCAGTGGGAGCAGAGGAAACCTTGGAGGAGTATACGTCTTCATAGAATGTTTGAAATGTCGTGATGACCTCCGAATGGGTACTCACTACACAGCCGGTGGTATCTTGGACTGCCGCTATAAATGAGGGGTCTCTACCTGCCTGTTCGTTTCCTTTGTTTTAACACAACTGGCTCATTTAAACATGATGTTGAAGTAGGTCTGATCCCTAACGAACCTCTTTATTGAAGATCTTTTCAGTAAAAAACATTTTTTAATCCATTTAGATGTCAAATAAGAAGAAAGAAAAAAGTGAAACTGTTGGGTGACATGCACTATTTTAAAGGCAGAGAATGATGAAGTGCAAGTAGTACCTCAGCAACAAACTGAATGCAAGGCAATTAGGGATATGCTTTTGAAGGAAACCATGGGGATTCACTAGAAGGGTGAAATGGATGATTTTTAGAAGTTAATGTACTATTTCAAAAAGCGACTTCAAAAAGTTCTTTCAAGTTAGGAAAAAATTGTGATTGTCTCTGTCATAAATTAGTATCTTTTCTTAAATATTCTCATCTTGCATGATAAATGAAAATAGCTGTGTACCCCTATTTTTGCTATTGGTTGTGCTTTATTTGGCAGTAAGAATACCATAGCTTATAGTTGTCAGAGAATTGTTATAGAGGTATTCAAATAAAAAACTCATAAACCCTGCTCTGATTGTACAGCTCTGACCTGTAACCGTGACCATCATATAAACTCTCTTGGTATCCCAGAACCTAAATCATCACTGGAAGTATGTTACAAATTTGGGTGTAGAAAGGCAGCAAGTTTAAAGTTTAAGTGATACCCTTTATTGGCTAACCTAGGTTGCAAGCTTTTGGGGCCTTATATAGACCTCTTCATTAGGCTATATATACAGTACTGCGCAAAAGTTTTAGGCAGGTGTGTAGAAACGCTGCAAAGTAAGAATGCTTTTAAAAATATATATTTTAAGAGAGAGAACAGCTACTAAGTAAATCCAGTACCTTGGACCCTTACACAATATATGCCTGTGCTGACCTCCATATATTACTCGTAGGTGAGAAGGGCATATCAGAGGGGAGCTGAAGTAATGTTTTCCACAAAAAAAGAAATATATGTGTCGGGATCTGCATCATCTGCTGATGGCACTATGGCTCCCTGGGTGGCGAGTTGTAGGTTCAGTGTCTCCCAGCAACCAGCAGATTTTAATAATCAATTTCCACCTGGCACTGGCTGCTGGGAGGGTATTTAGTTCCTCATTTACTAGTAACTTCAGTGTTTTGCCTGTTAGCCAGATGCATGCTTGCTGTTAAATCCTGAACCTGATCCCTGCCTGCTCCTGCCTTGCACCCATGTCCTGCTCTTGATCTTACTCTTGTCCATCATGTACCCTGCTGTCTTGTACCTACTCCCCCTTGTTTATAATCCCAGTCTTGCCCCCCCCCCCCTTCCTTGCACCTTCAATTTTAACCTGTGATCTGTGTTCCTCATGTTGTATTATAATTAGGTTGTTGGGTATTTTGTCACTTGGCTTATGGTTCACTCTTTTTATCACGTTTGCTGTGTTTCCTGAGTGTAGCTACACAGATTTGACCATCCCTGTTGCTGATTCCTGACAATATGTTTGAAAAATTGTCATGCGGTTATTTTTTATATATATATATTTTTTTAAACAGTGTTGTTCTTCTTTAAATGACAGACTAGTTTTGGGAGTTGTGTTATTTTGGCCTAAATAAGTGTTTATCCTGGGCCCAGGCTAGAGTTACACTTGACTTTTTCACCCATAGCTGATTAATAGGTCATGTCCCATGCTGCAGTTCTCCATGAAAAAAATGGAGATAACTTCATCCAAAATTGAAATCAGAGGCATTGTTCAAGACAAGAATGTGAGAAGAAGCGAGTGTATTTCTTTTGTGAACATCTGTTCCTCATAATGGCATTTTCTTGCCTTCCAAGGAACACTGCATTATATTATAATATGATGGAATGCACAAAAATAATCAGTAGCTAAATAGAAGCAATGCACAGTCTCCAGATATGACATTGCCATTTCCTATATGTTTTGTTAAGCAAGATAATTTATACATATAATGTCGCCAGCACATGTTTTATGGCCTTTTGCACTTTGCCACACAATTTTTGTCCTATATTACAGACTTAGCAATTCATTTGGGAGAAGTAATTTCCATGCCTGCATACTAATCGATTTTCTCACAAACACCTGCTATCAGTTATGGTAATAAAAATGTCATTTTAAATTGAAAACAGTCCAAATGGAGCATCCCAGGGAAATGACTTAAGTGTCATTCAATGCTACTAATGCAGTAATGTTCTTGTGTTGCCACCACACTTTCTCTTATCAGCATTTACATTTTTATACAGTTTTAGTCATTATATTTCTCCTTCAACTGGTGACTGCCTTAAAGCTATTGGTACTAAGAAAAGATAAAGTGTCTGTACATGTACGCATTTTTTAATGGTTCTCTTAAATCCAGACTGCTGTAAAAACAATATAGTACTGAAGCGCAATCATATAAAAAGCTGAATAAAAGAGATTGAAGAATCCTTGTTTTTGCTTTTATTTCTCAAGTGAGTTTCTCATTGTCTCTAAGTACATAAATGTTCACTTCTAGAAAGTTTCCTATAAGGGCAAGTGCAACCAAAGAAACCAAGGAACCATCTTTTCTATATCTAGAGTAAACTGAGTTGTGTTTTTAACATAGATCAAGACAATTCCAGACAGATAATCTTTTAGATTACTCAAATGGCACCATAAAGCACATGGGATAGTCTGCACCATTATTTTCAATTTTGCTCTTCTCCACCATGTTCTTTAGTCTTATGTGTTTTTTAAGAAAAAACCTGATTGCTGTACCATTGGTGAAGTTTTTTGCAAGCATATCTTGCATGGGTGTGAAAAGTACTGTGTGTAAAATCTATACGTATGCATGTTACAGGAGTTTCACACGAAATACAACTCCCTTCTCCCTGGAACAGCATGCAGGAAATGCATGTAAATTCCATCAGTTAAAAGTATTTCTTAATGGACATTAAAACTCAGAAAACTTATATAAAAGAACACCTGTCAATGATACAACATTTAGCAAAAAACAGGCAGCTTCAGCTACCTTTTGGATGTCCTCTGAAATACCCTAGAGCCCATAGTCCTATGGAACACTCTTATGCAAATATGGGCTTCTTAACTATGTGTTAATGAATGGCCTTCCGCTTTCAGATACTTCATAATGGCCAGTAGGGCTGCCCATCAGAGTATGGGAGGGTGATGGGTCCACTAATGCCATTGCTAGGAGGTATATGTATTTGTATATAACAGCGCCCTATTACTTAAAACCAAACTCACGGGACATTTAAGGAATGTGCATGCACTGCTAGGTGCCTGCATGGTGGTCATGTAGCCAATTTAAAATAATTTATTAACTTCGGTGTCCATAAAAAATGCATGTGTTTTTAAGTAAAGAGATGTTAACAGGCCCTATGCATTTCTTAAAATGGCATGACATTTTTTTAGTTCAGCTAGGGTAAGGACTCAATCACACTAGAAGTGAGTGAAAATTCAGGCAATATTGTGTGAGCAGTAACATGCATTTCATGTGTTTTTATATGCTTGTTATTTATTTTTTTTAGTTAATTGTGAAACTGCAGGACAACACCAAAACAGCAGCGTGTAACATTTTTAAAACTAAGATGGGTTTTGTTAGGCTAGTTTACAGCAAAGAGAATACTCAGGGTGAGGTTCGACTAGTGTCATACAATTCACTAATAATTGGAGCAAGCAAAGGGCAGTAAAAATAAATCTGTAAAATTTCACGCTCTGAAGTTTGTTGCATTCTTATTCTGTGCAGCCATCTATCTTAGCAGGAGTGGGTGGGATCACAAGAACAGTAAAACAGTTTCTATATACTAGGTGCTTTAACCATGCATTTTCCTGTTTGGCTGGACTTGCTATTTAATAGGTCAATTTACCCAAAACTAATATTCTACAGTGCCTGGACAATTTTCCACATTTTGTCATGTTACAACTCAAAACGTTATAGTATTTTATTGGGATTTTATGCGATAGACCCACCCAAAGTAGCACATAATTGTGAAGTGGAAAGAAAATGATAAATGGTTTTAATTTTTTTTACAAATATCTGAAAAGTGTGGCGTGCATTTGTATTCAGCTCCCTTTACTCTCATACCCCTAACTAAAATCTAGTAGAATCAATTGCCTTCAGAAGTCACCTAATTAGTAAATAGAGTCCACCCGTGTGTAATTTAATCTCGGTATAAAAACAGCTATTCTGTGAAGCCCTCAAAGGGTTGTTAGAGAACCTTAGTGAACAAACAACATCATGAAGGCCAAGGAACACACCAGTCAGGTCAGGGATAACGTTGTGGAAAAGTTTAAAGCAGGGTTAGGTTATAAAAAAAAATATCTCAAGCTTTGAAAATCTCACAGAGCACTGTTCAATCCATCATCCGAAAATGGAAAGAGTATGGCACAACTGCAAACCTATTAAGACATGGCCATCCACCTAAACTGACAGGCCGGGCAAGGAGAGCATTAATCAGAGAAGCAGCCAAGAGGCCCATGGTAACTCTGGAGGAGCTGCAGAGATCCACAGCTCAGGTGGGAGAATCTGTTCACAGGACAACTATTAGTTGTGCACTCCACAAATCTAGCCTTTATTGAAGAGTTGCAAGAAGAAAGCCATTATTGAAAGAACGCCATAAGAAGTCCCAATTGCAGTTTACGAGAAGCCATGTGGGAGACACAGCAAACACGTGAAAGAAGGTACTCTAGTCAGATGAGACTAAAATTGAACTTTTTGGCCTAAAAGCAAAACGCTGTGCGTGGCGGAAAACTAACACTGCACGTCATGCATACTCCACCCCCACCGTTAAACATGGTTGTGGCAGCATCATGTTGTGGGGATGCTTTTCTTCAGCAGGGACAGGAAAGCTGGTCAGATTTTATAGGAAAATGGATGGAGCCAAATACAGGGCAATCTTAGAAGAAAACCTGTTAGAGTCTGGAAAAGACTTGAGACTGGGGCGGAGGTTCACCTTCCAGCAGGACAATGACCCTAAACATACAGCCAGATCTACAATGGAATGGTTTATATCAAAGCATATTCATGTGTTAGAATGGCCCAGTCAAAATCCAGACCTAGATTCAATTGAGAATCTGTGGCAAGACTTGAAAATTGCTGTTCACAGAAACTCTCCATTCAATCTGACATAGATTAAGTTATCTTGCAAAGAAGAATGGGTAAAAATTTCACTCTCTAGATGTGCAAAGCTGGTAGAGACATAACCAAAAAGACTTACAGCTGTAATTGCAGTGAAAGGTGGTTCTACAAAGTATTGACTCAGGGGGGCTGAATACAAATGCACGCCACACTTTTCAGATATTTATTTGTAAAAGATTTTGAAAACCATTTATCATTTTTCTTCTACTTTACAATTATGTGCCACTTTGTGTTGGTCTATCATATAAAATCCCAATAAAATAAATTTACGTTTTTGGTTGTAACATGACAAAATGTGGAACATTTCAAGGGGTATGAATACTTTTTCAAGGCACTGTAGTAGATGCTATAAGTTTGATAACCTACTAAATGCACACAGCCCTTGGGTAGTCTCTTAAGTATTCAGATTGTAACAATGAAATATATTTATTATTAGCCTTATCTTTGCTTTTATTTTAAATTATTTAGAGTGCAGCAGAAGCTTCAAAACTGCATGGCAGGGAGGGTTCAGAGCAACAACTTTACTCCTAGCGATTTAAGAGTGTGGTGGGATGATTTGTGATGATCTTGTAATAAAAACGCTATGCACACCCTTAGCTCGGTGGGGGATTATCACAGGTAAAATCCGACCGGCTGGTTGTACCCAAGTTGATCAATCTATCAATTTGGGTTTATTCAGCCTGCCCATACATGGTTTGAATCTCGGCCAGTTTCTGCTGAACCGGCCGAGATTCGAACCGTCTATGTTCGACTTTAGACATGCCTGCTGGCCTCCTTTAGAGTCCTTTAGGGACATACCTTATGACTCTATAGAACTACTCAAAAGTCCCATAATAAGACCTTAAAGGTGTGTTTGCTTTATATCTTTACAGTGCCCAGGACTGTAAGGAACTCTGACTGGATATTAGGGTTGCACCGATACTAGTATCGGTACTGTTACTGAGCATTTGCACGAGTACCTGTACTCGTGCAAATGCTCCAATGCTTAATCCGATACCTCCGGACTCTAGCAGTGCCACACAAAGAGAGATCGTGTGAAGGAGTTGGAGGAGTGTTGGAGGCGTCACATGCTAATTCCCGGAAGTCAGTGGGCGGAGAAGACAGAGGGAGTCAACGGCGTTTTGAAGGCCTCAGAACACTGCGACGGCTGTCTTGGTACACCCCATACACCCAGCACGTATTGCAGTAAGGCCTCTTTCACACTGCAGCGCCTCTAAAGCGCCGGTCGTTTTTGCAGTGCTTTTCGGGCGCTAGCAGGGCGGATTATTTAAGGTCACGTGACAACGTGAGCTTAACAAAAAGGAAAAAATTTCCATTTTGAGGCGCTTTCAACGTGCTTATAAGGTGCTTGGAAAGAGCTGCCTATTCATTTCAATGGGTCTGTAGTTTGTACGTAGTTTGTCAATAACGATGGTTGTTTGTTCCATTTTCATAAAATGAACCTAAATGGTTTCTATGGGGACACCTACACTTGTCCATTTGAAATTCCCATAATATAGGCTGCGTATTCTGTTTTTTTTTGTTTTTTTTTAACAAATCACATAGTAAAGTTTAAATGTAGATAGATATACCAGTTGTGCTAAATGTCTAGGTGAATGTGCTAGATCACATGCTGAAGATGACTGCAATATGACTGATTGATATAAAAGAAATATTGAAAAGTGTATTTAATAGTTTAATACATTATTATTATTATTATTATTATACGAGATTTATATAGCGCCAACAGTTTACTCAGCGCTTTACAATGTATAAGGGGGACAACACAATTACAGTACAGTTCAATACAAAAGGTACAGGAGGGCCCTGCTCGTAGAGCTTACATTCTAAAAGGGAGGGGGTGGTGGTACAAAAGGTAATAGCTGCAAAGAATGATTTGATGGGGGTGGCTCAGGGACAGTTATGTGGGTGTGGGATAGGCTTCCCTGAATAAATGAGTTTCCAAGGATCTCCTAAAGGTGGACAGGGTAGGGGCTGATCGGACATACTGGGGCAGGGAATTCCAGAGGATGGGAGAGGCTCTGGAGAAGTCCTGAAGGCGAGCATGGGAGGAGGTAACAAGGGAGCTAGAGAGCAGGAGGTCCTGGGAGGAGCGGAGGGGGCGATTTGGGCGATATCTGCAGATGAGGTTGGTGATGTAGATGGGGGCGATGTTGTGAATGGCCTTGTATGTTATGGTTAGCATTTTGAAATTTACACAGTGGGGTAGGGGAAGCCAGTGAAGGGATTGGCAGAGAGGAGCAGCAGTCACGGATCGATTAGTGAGGTGTATTAGTCTAGCAGCAGCATTCATAATAGACTGAAGGGGGGATAGCCTGCTTAAGGGTAGGCCATTAAGGAGAGAGTTGCAGTAGTCGAGGCGGGAAATAATCAAAGAGTGAATAAGTTGTTTTGTAGTGTCATTAGTCAGAAAGGGTCGAATTTTGGAGATGTTGCGGAGGTTAAGGCGGCAGGATTTAGCCAGTGATTGGATATGGGGGCTGAAGGAGAGGTCAGAGTCAAGGATTACACCCAGGACTCTGGCATGTGTGGAGGGACCAATGGTTGTGTTGTTGATGTTAATGGTGAAGTCACAGGAGGGGGACCGTGAAGGAGGAAATATAACAAGCTCAGTTTTAGAAAGATTAAGTTTGAGGAAGTGGTGTGACATCCATACCGATATGTCATTCAGCAAGTTTGAGATCCGTGAGGAGATAGTGGGGGTGAGTTGGGGAGTGGAGAGATAGATCTGTGTATCATCGGCATAGAGATGGTATTGGAAGCCATGGGAGGTGATCAACTGGCCCAGGGAAGAGGTATAGAGTGAGAAAAGGAGAGGCCCAAGGACAGAGCCTTGGGGTACCCCAACAGAAAGAGGAAGGGGAGCGGAGGAGATGGAGTTGTAGGTGACGCTGAAAGTGCGCTGAGATAGGTAGGAGGAGAACCAGGATAATGCAGAATCACGGAGGCCAAGGGAGTGTAATTTGCTGAGGAGCAGCAGGTGGTCAACTGTGTCAAAGGCAGCAGAGAGGTCTAAAAGTATGAGTATGGAGTAGTGGCCATTGGTTTTGGCAGTTATTAGGTCATTGGTGATTTTTAGTAGGGCAGTTTCAGTCGAATGTTGTAGGCGGAAGCCAGACTGTAGGGGGTCGAGAAGGTTGTTGTCCGTGAGGTAGCGACTCATTTGGTCATGAACAAGGCGTTCGATGAGCTTGGAGGCAAACGGGAGAAGGGAGATAGGCCTTAAGTTATTCAAACAGGTGGGGTCTAGTGAGGGTTTTTTGAGTATGGGGGTAACCAGTGCATGTTTGAACGGGGAAGGAAAGGTGCCGGAGGAGAGGGAGAGGTTGAAGATGTGGGTTAGGGAGTTGAGGATAGGGTGGGAAGGTGGTCGCAGCAATTGAGAGGGGACAGGGTCCAGGGGACATGTAGTGAGGTGGGCCATGGAGAGGAGTTTATCAACTTCTTCTGTGGTAACTGGGCAAAAGGAGGAGAGTATTGAGTGTGGTGTTGGACCTGATATGTTGGGTAGGGGAGGAATTTTAATGCTGGATATCTCCTTGCAAATTGTGTTGATTTTGCTATTGAAGTGGTTGGCAATATGTTGAGCGGTAAGCAAATTGGTGGGAGGGGGCAGTGGGGGATGAAGTAAGGAATTAAGGGTAGAAAAGAGTTGACGATACATCTAATGAGTTTTCTAAGTTTTAACTTTTCTTCAACTCCAGCTCTAGCTGCCCAAGCCTATGCTCTAAAGGAAGAGAATGACAGCCTACGATGGCAGTTGGATGCATACAGGAATGAAGTTGAACTTTTAAAACAAGAAAAAGGACACCATGCAAGAACCGAGGAAAGTTTGACCAAGGATCAGCAGTTACAATTCCTACAGCAGGCAATGCAAAATATGCAACAGGTCAGTCACTATCCATCTGTAGCTATATTGTTTGTTCATAAGGGATTGAAAGGCATTTTATTTTTCTATTTTTTTTAATAAATTATTTTCTAGCTCACATCAACAAAGCAGTTAAAATGGTATTAACCTTTCAAAAAGTGCCCTCAGATGGCCAAGTCCGTACGCCGTACGGACCTCATATCTCCCTCTCCTATAAGCTTATGGTCACTTCAATGACCATAAGCTTATATCAGAATTGTTCAACAGATTCTGCTGAACAGTTCTATAACTCTGATCAGCGGCTACAACTGGATACAACCCGCAGATACAACCTGCTGATAAGTTATTAACCCCTAATGTGACCGCCCCGCCCCCCCCCCCACGCCGCAGCCTCCCTGTCCCCTAGCCACTCCACCCCCACCGCTAACTTTCACTTAGAACTACTCTCCTAGCTCCTTCTTCCCCCCCAGCACTGATTACCCCTCTCCGCCCAATCTGACCCCCCCCTCCAGCAAACCTGCTCCCGCAGCCACAATCATTAGCCGGCATCCCTCCTTTGCCGCTCCCGCCGACTTCAGTTGATGCATGGGGCTTGGGGGGATCCAGATGTGTCCCCCCCGCCAGTCAGTCAGATCGCCCCCCCAACTGCCCCTGCACCCCCGATCCATGGCTTCTCCGAGCGCCATCTCCTTCCCTTCCTCCGCCTGCAGCTTCTCCCTGCACAGATCGCTTGATGGCTCGGCTCTCTCAGGTCCCCGAGAGGACAGCTGCTGACTGTCAGTCATCGTCTCTTCTCTCTGCTTCTCCATGCTCATTGGAGCACTGAGCTGTGGAGGGGCGGGGAGAGGCCGTCTCAGTGTGAGACTGCCATCAATCAAGGCAGCTGGCGGATCCAGACTTGGAAGTTGACGCGCTGCCTTGACCGATGACAGTGACGTCAGCGGAGCGCAGACTTCAGACCGCTCTCTGCTGAAAATGGGTCACAGGAGTGCAAAACGGATTGCACTCATGTGACCCAGAGGCAAAGCCCAGCCTAACAAGCTCAGGCTGGACTTCTCCTTTAACCCCAAAAAGGGGTTAAAAACTCCTGTTTTTTGGCACTTTCAAAGCGCTTTTTAAGAGCTTTGAAAGAGCTGCCCATTCATTCCAATGGGCAGGGCGTTTTGGGAGCGCCCAATACAGTGCTCCCAACCTGTCCCAAAGATGTTGTTGCAGGACTTTTCATACTGTCCTGCAAGCGCACCGCCCAAGTGTAAAAAGTCACACTGGAATGAATGAAAGGCGGTTTTCAGGCGCTTAGCAGAGGCTATTTCCAGCGCTAAAGCGCCTGCAAACCGCCCCAGTGTGAAAGGGGTCTCAGATGTGGTGGCTGCATTTGTTTTCTTTTTTAGGCACTCTTTCCCTTATTTTAACCTGCTAACCTGGCTAGTAAGTCTGTTGCTTTTCAAAAGAACATGCTCTCTTGCAGATGTAGCAGTTAGAAGGATGAGACAAAACTTTTAACACTTTCAGGAGTGCTTGCAATGATCAACTTTTATTTATGTAAAACCTTTATCCCAAAAGGAAGAAACTGTTGCAACTGCTTATAAAGCGTTAGCTGAAGTTTGGCTACAATGTGTTAGTGTATTTAAATCTGCTAGTACATTTAACACTACCCTCCTCCGGGATGACAATGCTGATGCCTCCTGTTCTCCTTCATCCAGAGTGGGGGCACTCTAATACAGGAGGTGTGTTACTGGCCAGATCACCAGATGAAAACAAAAGGGAAATAACCTAGCAAAAGAAAACAAATGCAGCCACCACATCTAATGATTGGTAAGCTGCAACATATTTTTGGTTTTGTGTTTAATACTGCTTTAAGTTACATCAGTTGGCTACAGTTTAGACCAGGGATAATTGAACATTTCTTTATTTCTTCAATTACAGTGGGCCAGGGGAATATTTTCTGTTCTTTTGTGATGTTGATTTTCTAATAAGGAAATTCTGTACTTCCCTATAAGGTCAGCTGTGTTACAGGTGTTGATGCGCTGCGGCGATCGGAAAGTGGGAGCGTGTAAGGCAGGCCATACATTGTCGTATTCCGAACTAATTTTCTTTTCAAAATCAGAAATTTTGTGCGTTTTTTGATCCGATGGTGCCACCATTGATTTTCAAAAAAAAAATAGAGGTGGAGCAGAGGAGGGCATAGATACAGGGGTTCCCCTTTAAATCCCACTAACCTGGTGAGCTGATGATTGTGGACCTGTGTGGGCAACACAGTGGCTAAGTGATGAGCACTTCCGGCTAGCAGCACCAGGGTCGTTGGTTCTAATCCCAACTATGGCACTACCTGCACAGGGTTTTCATGTTCTCCCTGTGCCTGTGTGGGTTAGCTCCAGGTACTTCGGTTTCCTCCCACACTCCAAAGACATGCCGGTAGGTTTATTGGCGCCTGTCTAAATTGGCCCTAGTATATGTATGTATAAATGTGAGTTAGGAACCTTAGACTTCAATCTCCTTAAAGGGCAGGGACTGATGTGAATGTAAAATATATATGCTAGTTGATGGCACTATATAGGTACCTGTAATAAATAAATAGAACTGAATTTTAACCACTTCAGCCCTGGAAGGATTTACCCCCTTCCTGACCAGAGCACTTTTTGCGATTCGGCACTGCCTCGCTTTAACTGACAATTGTGCGGTCGTGCAACGTGGCTCCGAAACAAAATTGACGTCCTTTTTTTCCCACAAATAGATTTTTCTTTTGGTGGTATTTGATCACCTCTGCGATTTTTATTTTTTGCGCTATAAACAAAATAAGAGCGACAAATTTGAAAAAAACGCATAATTTTTTATTTTTGCTATAATAAATATCCCCCAAAAATATATTAAAAAACATTTTTTTCCCTCAGTTTAGGCCGATACGTATTCCTCTACATATTTTTGGTAAAAAAAAAATCGCAATAAGCATTTATTGATTGGTTTGCGCAAAAGTTATAGCGTTTACAAAATAGGGGATAGTTTTATGGCATTTTTTATTAATAATTTTTTTTTCTACTAGTTTTGGCGGCGATCAGCGATTTTTATTGTGACTGCGACCTTATGGCGGACACATCGGACATTTTTTACACATTTTTGGGACCATTGTCATTTATACAGCAATCAGTGTTATAAAAATGCACTGATTCCTGTGTAAATGACACTGGCAGTGAAGGGGTTAACCACTAGGGTCGGGGAGGGTTTAAAGTGGTGTTCCGGCCAAAATTATACTTTTTAAATAAAAATACCCCTATAATACACAAGCTTAATGTATTCTAGTAAAGTTAGTCTTTAAACTAACGTCTGTTTTGTTAGTTTATAGCTGTAGTTTGTTATTTTATAAACTTACAGCAGGCCGTGGCCATCTTAACCACTTCAGCCCCGGAAGGTTTTACCCCCTTCCTGACCAGAGCACTTTTTACAATTCGGCACTGCGTCGCTTTAACTGCTAATTGCGCGGTCATGCAATGCTGTACCCAAACGAAATTTGCGTCCTTTTCTTCCCACAAATAGAGCTTTCTTTTGATGGTATTTGATCACCTCTGCCGTTTTTATTTTTTGCGCTATACACGGAAAAAGACCGAAAATTTTGAAAAAAAATGATATTTTCTACTTTTTGTTCTAAAAAAAATCCAATAAACTCAATGTTAGTCATACATGTAGGCCAAAATGTATTCGGCCACATGTCTTTGGTAAAAAAAATGTCAATAAGTGTATATTTATTGGTTTGCGCAAAAGTTATAGCGCCTACAAACTAGGGTACATTTTCTGGAATTTACACAGCCTTTAATTTATGACTGCCTATGTCGTTTCTTGAGGTGCTAAAATGGCAGGGCAGTACAAAACCCCCACAAATGACCCCATTTTGGAAAGTAGACACCCCAAGGAAATTGCTGAGAGGCATATTGAGCCCATCGAATATTCATTTTTTTTTGTCCCAAGTGATTGAATAATGACAAAAAAAAAAAAAAATTACAAAAAGTTGTCACTAAATGATATATTGCTCACACAGGCCATGGGCATATGTGGAATTGCACCCCAAAATACATTTAGCTGCTTCTCCTGAGTATGGGGATACCACATGTGTGGGACTTTTTGGGAGCCTAGCCGCGTACGGGGCCCCGAAAACCAATCACCGCCTTCAGGATTTCTAAGGGCGTACATTTTTGATTTCACTCCTCACTACCTATCACAGTTTTGAAGGCCATAAAACGACCAGATGGCATAAAACCCCCCTTTACACCCTGCTCCCAAAAAGTCCCACACATGCGGTATCCCCATACTCAGGAGAAGTAGCTAAATGTATTTTGGGGTGTAATTTCACATATTCCCATGGCCTGTGTGAGCAATATATCATTTAGTGACAACTTTGTGCAAAAAAAATAAAAAATTGTCTCTTTCCCGCAACTTGTGTCACAATATAAAATATTCCATGGACTCGACATGCCTCTCAGCAAATAGCTTGGGGTGTCTACTTTCCAAAATGGGTCATTTGGGGGGGTTTTGAACTGTCCTGGCATTTTATGCACAAAATTTAGAAGCTTATGTCACACATCACCCATTCTTCTAACCACTTGAAGACAAAGCCCTTTCTGACACTTTTTGATTACATAAAAAAATAATTTTTTTTTGCAAGAAAATTACTTTGAACCCCCAAACATTATATATTTTTTTAAAGCAAATGCCCTACAGATTAAAATGGTGGGTGTTTCATTTTTTTTTTTCACACAGTATTTGCGCAGCGATTTTTCAAACGCATTTTTTGGGGAAAAAACACACTTTTTTAAATTTTAATGCACTAAAACACACTATATTGCCCAAATGTTTGATGAAATAAAAAAGATGATCTTATGCCGAGTACATGGATACCAAACATGACATGCTTTAAAATTGCGCACAAACGTGCAGTGGCGACAAACTAAATACACTTTACCACTTTAGATTTACAGAGAAGGTCTACTGCTAAAATTACTTCCCTCGATCTGACCTTCGCGGTGATACCTCACATGCATGGTGCAATTGCTGTTTACATTTGACGCCAGACCGACGCTTGCGTTCGCCTTAGCGCGAGAGCAGGGGGGACAGGGGTGCTTTTTTTTTTTTTTCTTTATTATTATTATTTTTTTTTTTATCTTATTTTTAAACTGTTCCTTTCATTTTTTTTTTTTTTTTTAATCATTTTTATTGTTATCTCGGGGAATGTAAATATCCCCTATAATAGCAATAGGTAGTGACAGGTACTCTTTTTTGAAAAAATTGGGGTCTATTAGACCCTAGATCTCTCCTCTGCCCTCAAAGCATCTGACCACACCAAGATCTGTGTGATAAAATGCTTCCCCAATTTCCCAATGGCGCTATTTCCGGCGAAATCTAAGTCATAAAATGCTCGTAGCTTCCAGTTTCTTAGGCCATAGAGATGTTTGGAGCCACTCTGGTCTCTGATCAGCTCTATGGTCAGCTGGCTGAATCACCGGCTGCATTCTCAGGTTCCCTGTTGAGACAGGAGAGCCAGAGAAAAACACGGAAGACGGTGGGGGGGGGCATTCCCTCCCACGGCTTGTAAAGGCAGTCTAGAGGCTAATTAGCCGCTAGGATTGCTTTTACATGAAAGCCGACCGCTGGCTGAAAAGAATGATACCAAGATGATACCTAAACCTGCAGGCATCATTCTGGTATAACCACTCAAAGTCGTGAATGGCGTACCTGAAGACAAAAAAATGGTTAACAATAAAGCACAGTAAACGGTAAGGTATAAAAAATTGCATACCTGAAAAGCAAACATGATAAAAAATAATAACAATAAAACATTGCAGAATAGAATACAGTAAAAAAGAGCAGAACAATAGAGAGAGAGAATAGAGAGAGAGAGAACAATAAAACGACAACTATTTTTTTTTATTTTATATTTTTGTATGTGTTTTTTTTTGTTGTTTACACTTTTTTTTGTAACTAACTTTTATAACTGTAACCGGTTCCAGGTTCGGGTCTCTCATGGCATCTTGGGAGACCCTGTGAAAGTGTGCCTAGTCTGTGCAATGCTGTACCCTACGCTAATACTCAACTAGTGCATGGTAGCGTTCAAAACATTCACCAATGCAAAGACCAGGATTGTCAGGACAGGAGGGACAATAATAGCGGGTGTCACGCCTATATCCGCGCTTGTTGCAGACACATCTTTTTGAGGGGGTTCGTTGGGTAGGGGTACTCGGGAGGACATAAAAATGCCTCTCATGCAGCCGACTGCATTTGGTTGGGGATGTGAATGGGGGAAGTACGGGCGCTGCAGAAGCGGTGGGTTCCCAATTAGGATTGGCGAATGCAGCAGGAAGGGCATTATGGGCATGACGGGCCTGTGTTTGTCTTTTTGGTGGCAGCGGGACACTACTTGTGCTTGCCACCTCACCAGCTTGAGCTGCACTTATGGGACTCGCCACGTCACCAAGTGTTACTGCAGTGCTGGTATGACTATGACCGGGGTGTACTAGGCCGCTGGTGCTTGCCAGTTCACCAAAACGCTACAAAAAAAACTGTTAGCGATCGCAGGGATCAGGCCTGACTCTGCGAACGCTGCAGTTATGCGTTTAGTGTTTTGTAAGTGACAGTGATCGATCGATACTGCACTTGGGTGGGCTGGGCCGGGCCGGGCGGAGGGGCAAAACGCAGGTGCTAGCAGGTATCTGGGCTGATCCCGCTAACACTGCGTTTTTGGGAACCCTAAACTGCTGGGGACGCTAGTATAGATCTGATCGGATCAGATATTGATCCGATCAGATACTATACCACTAAGGGAGGCGTATGGTGCGTGCGTGGGTGTTAGCGGTACTGGCGCTTACCTGACGCTGCCTGGGGCTGGTGCTTGCCAGTTCACCAAAACGCTACCAAAAAAACTGTTAGCGATCGCAGGGATCAGGCCTGACTCTGCGAACGCTGCAGTTATGCGTTTAGTGTTTTGTAAGTGACAGTGATCGATCGATACTGCACTTGGGTGGGCTGGGCTGGGCTGGGCCGGGCGGAGGGGCAAAACGCAGGTGCTAGCGGGTATCTGGGCTGATCCCGCTAACACTGCGTTTTTGGGAACCCTAAACTGCTGGAGACGCTAGTATAGATCTGATCGGATCAGATATTGATCCGTTCAGATACTATACCACTAAGGGAGGCGTATGCTGCTTGCGTGGGTGTTAGCGGTACTGGCGCTAACCTGACGCTGCCTGGGGCGACGCATATCACCGCCGGGCGATCAGGGGGCTAAACCTTTATTCGGTAATAAACGGCGGGTGCCCTGACACTATAAAAAATAAACAAACTAACCAGCGTCACCCGTAACACTTATACGGTGATCAGTGGTGAAAGGGTTAACTAGGGGGCAATCAAGGGGTTAAAACATTTATTAGGTAGTATATGGGGGTCCCTGACGCTATAAAACGCTGACGGCGAACCGAAATATTTACGTTCCTAACTAGCGTCACCAGCGACACTAATACAGTGATCAGAAAAATGATCGCTTAGTGACACTGGTGACAGGGGGTGATCAAGGGGTTAAAACTTTATTAGGGGGGGTTAGGGGGGTACCCTAGACCTAAAGGGGGGTAACACTCACTGCCCTAACACTGTAACTGTCACAAACTGACACTATGCAGTAATCAGAAAAAAAAAAAAATACTGCTTGGTGTCAGTTTGTGACAGGGGGGGGGGGATCGGGGGGGGGATCGGGGGTGTAAAATATGCCTGGCATGTTCTACTGTGTGTGTGTGTGTAGTGTTGTGCACTTACATGTCTTCTCTCCTCGGCGCTGGGACGGAAACTGCCGAGCCGAGGAGAGATGACATCACATCCTCTGCCTGTGTGAAACTACACACAGGCAGAGGAGGATTCCCATTGGCTGGGAGCGATCGCGAGGGGGGGGCCACGATCGGATGGTCTCCCCCTCGCCTCCCGATGCTTCCAGTCAAATGCCGACTGCCGATGGCACCGGGGGGGGGTCCGATCGGACCCCCCGCCCGCGGGAGGCAGATCTCGTACGGGTACGTGATTCTGCCTGCCCGTGCCATTCTGCCGACGTATATCGGCGTTAGGCGGTCGGCAAGTGGTTAAGTGTGGGCATCTGAAGCCAGACTATTTCTTCCTGGATCTCATCCTTGCAGATCTCGCACATGCTCAGTGCAGCACAAGCAGTGTAATAGGTTTCAGGTCAGGTTTCCATAGCAATGGCAGTGTCAGAGGAAGTTGCCTCCCCTTCCCAGCAGGCATTGCAAACAGGAAATGATGCGATGGGCCATGGCCAGGGAGAAGGAAGTGAAACATGAATACAGCAGAAATACAGTAGGTGCTGAGAAAAAAAATTAAAAAATATCCAATTCATTTACAGTGCACAGTTTAGTGAGGGATGCTGAAGAGTTGTAAAAGTGGGTGGAACTCCACTTTAAGTATGTCCTAGGGGAGTGATTCTGTCAGGGGGATGGGCTGTGTGTGTGACGTCACTGATCTCTGCTCCCAATGACAGGGAGCAGAGATCGAGTGACACTGTCACTAGGCAGAACGGGGAGATGCTGTTTACAACGCGTGCACACACGGCGGAAAATTCAAAGTAACGTACGGGTACGTTACTTTGCGCAGCCGTGCAATTCTGCTGACGAATATCTACAGGAGCCGGTTGGGAACCGGTTAAGGCTCCTTCAATAAGCTGGTAAGTGGTCTAAATGACCTAACTAATTTACTAATTAATTGAACAGATTCTTCTAAAGATCTGGGAGTTTTCTGGAGGAATTTGGCAAAACCCTCCGCTTACGTAACAAAATCCTGAAATGCACCTGCTGTGCATTTAGTTTCAGATATGTCTTAAAGCGGAGTTTCACCCACTTTTTAAACTAGATCTTAAAGGAAAGCCTACCCCTCCTCCAGTAGTTTTTGGCTATTGATTTTTTTTTTTGTTATTGCTCCTTCCTACCTTTGTTGAAGAACCTTGTGTACTTCCGCCCCAGCATCACCGCGGCCCAGGGCATCATTTCCTGCTGCTCGCCCGCTGCTTTCTAGGACCTGTGTGTCCCAGAAGATGATGGGGCCATTCAGGAAGCACCGCGTGATTAGCGCATGAGCAGTAGGAACCCAACAGTGAAGCCTGAAGGCTCCACTGCCAGTTTCCCTTAGTAAAAAAGGCGGCGTCTGCACCCGACCTGATGGACGGATGGGCCTTGGAGGGCCGACATTGCGGGCTCCCTGGACACGGGTAAGTGTCCTTATTAAAAGTCAGCAGCTATAGTGTTTGTAGCTGCTGACTTAAAAAATAAATTTCCGGGTGGAACACCGCTTTAAATAAGTAATAAAGCTGCATGCTTTTAACTTGTGGTAGAGCATAATAAATGCTCGTTCATCGGCCATGTTCAGTACGAGTCAGAACCCGCCTGAGCTATTCCACCAAGAAGCAGAGGCATCCCTGCCTTGCAGCCGCACATACAGTATACACTCCCCTTGTATGTGTGTGGCTGTGGGGCAGGGAATGTCTTGGCAGCTAATGACTGGCTTTCCGGAATGCCAACCTCCTGGCATGGTAGCCCAGATGAGTTTGTACTTGTGCCTATTCAGGGATTGGAGAAGAACCTAACGCTGGCATTCCTAAATATCTGATCAATAATTCCAGGTGTTGTTGCACTTAGGATCACAAAAAGAGTCTCGTCATTCAACCATTTGTTTTAAGTTTCAGCTGCATTTATGCTGTGGACCTACTGCATAAAGGCTGCCCAGGGCTTGGAAACACATTGCTTAATTTTCTTAAGTTAATTCACTGTTGCATAAAAAAAAATAATAAATATATAGCATATAATTGTTACCGAACTTCCATATAGAAATGTAATTTTCTGTTTATTTTTTATTTTTTTAATTACTGCTGTTTCTAGCAGTTTTGTCGTATTACTGGGTCTGATAATATACTATTAGAGAAAGATCCTCCTACTTAGCACTCCAAACTTAAGAAGTAGCAGTTAAAAGTAAGTGGAATTCACAACTGAGTTTCAGTACAAGCAGTTAGGACTCAATAACAATACAATGTGCTGAAAACCTTGCAATATAATAGTACAGGTGAAGATTATTTCTTTTCCATTTTTCTCTTTAACTGCACTATAATGTTCCAAGTGGGAACCAATGGACATGGGTACATTTAAATAAGTCTGGGATTTCCCCATATATATATACAGCCAGCGCCTAATGTTTCAGCAACCTCTTTCTTATGCTTGAATGCATAGATACAGTTCGCTTTATTGTATTTGACTTTTTTGCACGTTTTTTCTGCTCTGAATAGTGTTTATTATTCCCTGCTAAAAAAAATAAAAAAAAATAAAATAGTCTCTTCCAACGGCCATCAATAAGATTACTGTAAGGAAGTTTAATATGCATGGCAAAAAGCTTCCTTCCCCATTCCTCTCTGTATTATTTAAGTACATCCAACATGCAAATACACTCTTCTAAACACTCCTGGGCCTGCTCATCTAAAAATGAATTTAGATTGTAGATTAATGGTTAGTCCTTTAAGGAAAACCAACTAGCGCTGGTAATAGAAAAAAATGTATAAAGCAGGAAAGAGGTCATCTTTCAGTATGTGTTATAAGTCATTGCATAAAAATGCAGCATATAATTCCGTAACTGGATAATACAGGCAACTCAGCAATTTAGGCATAGCTGCTTAGCTGAAGACAACGCAGTGAAGTCACCCATCTGGCAGTGACTGAGCAGTGTGCAAGACTTAATATAATAAGTAACATTCTGTGTGAGATTTACAGTGAGAGAAAAAAAGTATTTGATCCCCTGCTGATTTTGTACGTTTGCCCACTGACAAAGAAATGATCAGTCTATAATTTTAATGGTAGGTTTATTTTAACGGTGAGAGACAGAATATCAACAAAATATCCAGAAAAACGCATTTCAAAAAAGTTATAAATTTATTTGCATTTGAATGAGTGAAACAAGTATTTGACCCCTTCGCAAAACCCTTTTTGGGCAATTCCAGAGGTCAGACATTTCTTGTAGTTGGCCACCAGGTTTGCACACATCTCAGGAGGGATTTTGTCCCACTCCTCTTTGCAGATCCTCTCCAAGTCATTAACTCAAACCTTCAGCTCCCTCCACATATTTTCTATGGGATTAAGGTCTGGAGACTGGCTAGGCCACTCCAGGACCTCAATGTGCTGCTTCTTGAGCCACTCCTTTGTTGCCTTGGCTGTGTGTTTTCAGTCATTGTCATGCTGGAATATCCATCCACGACCCATTTTCAGTGCCCTGGCTGAGGGAAGGAGGTTCTCACCCAAGATTTGACGTTACATGGCCCCGTCCATCGTTCCTTTGATGCGGTGAAGTTGTCCTGTCCCCTTAGCAGATAACACCCCCAAAGCATAATGTTTCCACCTCCATGTTTGACAGTGGGGATGATGTTCTTGGGGTCATGGGCAGCATTCCTCCTCCTCCAAACAAGGTAAGTTGAGTTGATGCCAAAGAGCTTGATTTTGGTCTCATCTGACCACAACACTTTCACCCAGTTCTCCTCTAAATCATTCATCTGTTCATTAGCAAACTTCAGACAGGCCTGTACATGTGCTTTCTTGAGCAGGGGGACCTTGCCGGCAATGCAGGATTTCAGTCCTCCACGGCGTAGTGTGTTACCAATTGTCTTCTTGGAGACTATGGTCCCAGCTGCCTTGAGATCATTGACATGATTCTCCCGTGTATTTCTGGGCTAATTCCTCACCATTCTCATAATCATTGAAACTCCACGAGGTGAGACCTTGCATGGAGCCCCAGACTGAGGATGATTGACAGTCATTTTGTGAATTTGCAAATAATCGCACCAACTGTTACCCTCTTACCAAACTGCTTGGCAATGGTCATGTAGCCCATTTCAGCCTTGTGTAGGTCTACAATCTTAACCCTGACATCCTTGGACAGCTCTTTTTGGTCTTGGCTATGGTGGAGAGATTGGAATCTGATTGATTGCTTCTGTGGACAGGTGTCTTTTATACAGTTAACCAGCTGAGATTAGGAGCGCTCCCTTTAAGAGAGTTATCCTAATCTCAGCTGGTTACCTGTATAGAAGACACCTGGGAGCCAGAAATCTTGCTGATTGATAAGGGATCAAATACTTATTTTACTCATTAAAATGCAAATCAATTTATAACTTTTTTGAAATTCGTTTTTCTGGATATTTTTGTTGTTCTGTCTCTTGCTGTTAAAATATACCTACCATTAAAATTATAGACTGATCATTTCTTTGTCAGTGGGCAAACATACAAAATCTGCAGGGGATCAAATACTTTTTTCCCTCACTGTAAGAGGCTCATGAGGCACTATAGTTCACAGCTAAAAGTAGTAGACTAATAGATTATTGTTTCCCTTGTACACAGGTAAACAATTATTGGGTATATGTGCCGTTTGCCTTAGACGTGGCACCTTGTGGTCTATATGTATTTTCAATAGAGGGGTTTTTTGGGACTTTGAATGAGACGCATGATAACATGCATCTCCATCCCTAATCAGGTACATAAAGAAAGAGGGTCAGGACTTTAAATGAGGTGTGTATATTGTAGCTAATCAAAGGAGTCAAAGTAAAAACATGAACAAGTATTTATTTATTTGCCATGATTGAGTAGGTACATAGCAGACAATACATGCAATAGTGGCACATAATATAACAAATCATGTATCCAAGTCATTTACATGTTAAAAGCATGAATAGAATATACAATAATATTGTCCTCAATAATAAATCACTATAATATACAAAGTTATAATCCACAGTATTGCCTGTATCCAAAGACCATGTAAGTATGTGTACGTTGCATCCAGGTTAAGCCCGACGCGTTTCATGGGATCTATCCAATCATCAGGGGCGGCTGCGTGATACATCTATAAGGAGAGGTAAGTATATCAAAATCAACCATTCATGGACAAAAATTGGTAAAGAAAGAAATATACATACAGGGAGGATAAAGTAGTCATCCCTGTAAGACTCACATATCTGCTTAGTGTGAAACAAACTCCCCGCCTGGATGCTAGGGCCGCAATGAATGCCTGGTCCGGAAGCTGTGGTAATAGGGTCCAACAGGAATACAGGGAGCATGAATGTAGGTGTAACCCAGAGTATCTGGAAAAATAGGACAAATGGGCTCCATTCTGTGGATCAGTGAAAATATGAAATACCAAATGGTACTGAAAATATAAAAATGTAAACTAATCAAAGAGAGGAGCCCAAATAAAATGAGTATAAACTGATCAAAACAGCAGAAATTGGTAAAGTCCTTGGATTAAAAACCCACATGTGTAATGAATGTCCTAATGATAGTGGTAGTTAACTGGTGTTGCTGATATAGGAGTAAAGCTGGCCATACACCTATAGATTATCTGCAGATTTTCTATGGTTAGATGGAATAAGTGCAACAGATTTCTCCATGTTCGCTAAACTGTGTGGATGGAGGAATCTTCCACTTTTTCCATCTAACCATAGAAAATCTGCAGATAATCTATAGGTGTATGGCCAGCTTTAGGACCAGCGATGTCTGGTGCAGACTGCACAAGATGTGTATCAGTCAGAGAACTGACTGTGAATGAAAGAAGTGTGTTTAAATGTTTCCTATGTAATGAGCGGACCCCGAGCCTCTTTCTTTATGTATGTATTTTCAAACCTGTGGTTGGCCTGCTTTAGATATGAAATTACGGTATATAACCTGTTTCCTATTATAATATGGTTCAATAAGCTGCAAATGCTGTGCATCTACATGGTGTTTGTGTTGTTAGTCTAGGTATGCATGTATGTTCACATTCCAACACTTCTTGTTAGTTATTAGTGAATGTTTTTCCTTAAAGTTGCGTAAATTATTTGTTTAAATTACCTATTAATATTACACAACATATCCACAACTAGTGTGTTTAAATCTGGGGTGCTAATTAGGACCCACAAATACTTTTGTTTTTATATTACTTTAGGTAGGTTATATTAGGCATAGTACCATGGTTGCCATGCTTGCCATGCTTTAGGCTTTGAACACAACAATCTGACCAGCTTTACTTTGGTGCACATGTTGCACAACACTCTATCAAGCTGTTTCTGTGGAGTTTTGCCTATGCAATTAAATGGCCATTATCTGTACATTACTTTACTCGTTTTTTCAATGATATCTGATTATACACAATACCATTTGAAATCACTAGAGATGTGCAATCTTATTTAGAGGCACCAATGTAGTTTCTTGCTGCTTTATGTGCTATATTAACACTCCTGCCCAACAGTAATTAAAGTACCATCTAAGGATTTTCTATCCAGCTGCAAATTATCTTCCTTCTGTTTTTTGGAACAGCTGCAGCTCTTCTCCTGAAAACATATGCATAGCTATCCGAAATGCCCTTTAATACAATAAGACATGTCCTCTTTCTGTTTCTTTTGGGGGACATTGCCATGAGAGGATCATGTAAGCTGCTATTGATGAAATTACCTTTGGCAATGCTAGTTCCCTGACTGTCAGGTTGATGCTTTGGCTTCAATGCGGTTTGAGTAGCTGATGTAAAACAAGGGAGGTCTAACGCACATTTTAATGCATGATTGTTCTGGGTCATTGATTGAAAGGCACTTAAAGCTTAAGTTTAGTTGAATTTAAAAAAATCAGCACAAGGGAGAATGCATACATTGAATGAAAAGTGTCCCTTGTGCTGGTGCCTTCTCTGTTTGTTGAAACAATCCGCCTGTGCTCCATTCATAGAGCACTTTTTGTTGCAGCAAGTAATAGTATTGCCTAAATGAATGGAGCACAGGGGTGGAAAGGGGCAGGCATAGTCGGGACTTTTGACGAGTGCATGTGACAGGTCCAGCAGCTCACATTAACCCACACATCACCAGAAAATCTCAGCTGCGGTGGTATGAGGGGGCAAAGTACAGAACCCTTTAACAACCAGAGCAGACAGCAGAACAAGAGACACTTCCCATTCAATGTACAGTGGCAAGAAAAAGTATGTGAACCTCTTGGAATTGATTTTGTGCAGTTATTTGCCATAACGTGATCTGATTCTCATGCAAGTTGAACTCATAGGCTAATTAAGCTAAGTAAGTGAACTCATAGGCTAATTACTTAAACGAAAGCTAATTGGTGTCAGTAGTTTGTACACCTAGGATCCAATTAATTAAACACGTTTGGAGGTGTGGTTTAGAGCAGTTTTGATTGATAAAAGACACTAAAACATTTTAGGATGGCTGTTCATAATAAACATTAGCTGATGTAAACCATGCTTCACAAAAAGAAGTACTCTGAAGATGTACGATCAAGAGTAATTGATCTGCATAAGGCTGGAAAGGAATACAAAGCAATCTCATAGTGTTTAGGCATCCATCAGTCAACAAACCTTCTATAAAGAGAGACAGTTTACCACTGTGGCTACTCTTCCTAGAAAAGGGTGCCCAACCAGGATGACTCCAAGAGACAGCACAGAATTCTCAGTGAGGTAAAGAATAACACACCAGTAACAAATAAAGGCTTGAAGACCTCACTGGAACTGGAAAGCATCCCTGTCCATACGTAAGTCTCTGAACAGGCAGGGTGTCCATGGCAGAACACCACAGAGGAAGCCACTGATCTCGAAAAATAAAACATTGCTGTGTGCCTGAAGTTTGCAAAAGAGCACCTTGGCAAACTGCAACGCTACTGGGAAAATGTTTTGTGGACTGATAAAAAAAAAATTGAAGAATACTCTGCACTATGCTGCAAAAGGGGCACAGCTTACCAACATCAAAACATCATCCCAACGGTGTAGCGTTGTGGAGGGAACATCATGATTTGATCTTACTTCACTGCCTCAGAGCCTGGACCACTTTCCATCATGGAGGGGAAAATGAATTCCCAAATTTACCAAAATATCCTTCAGGATAATGATAGGGTGACTGTCCACCAGTTGACACTTAGTAGAAGTTGGTTGATGTAGCAGGCAATGACTCTAAGCATCAAAGTAAATCCTCCACAGACTGGCTTCAGAAAAAGAAGATGCGCCTTTGGAGTGGCCCAGTCAGAACCCAGACCTTAACACCATGGAGATGCTGTGGAATGACCTCAAAAGAGTTGTTAAACCAGACAATCTACAAATGGGTCTGAGCTGAAGCAGTTTTGTAAAAGTTAAAAAGTCCTCCTGAACGTTGTGCAGGTCTGATCCAGAGCTATTGAAATAGCTTGCTTGAAGTCATTGCTGCTAAAGGAAGTTTGGCCAGCTATTAACTCCAGGGTTCACATACTTTTTCCTCCAGCATAGTGAATGTTTAATAGGTGTGTCTATTGTTGTGACTTCGATAGGGACCAGATCACATTTTATGACAAATTATTGCAGAAAACCAGTTAATTCTAATGGGTTTACATGCTTTTACTTGTCCTATCCCTTGCGCTGATTTAAAAACAAAAATTGCAACAAAACTTATGCTTTAAAATAAACACAGCCTGGTAATTAGCATTTTTATAACGAGACAAGCAATGGCAGTCCTTATTCTTTCCTCATAACAGAGTCACTTTGAAAATGACCATGGCCCTCCTTTTCTCATCTTTATCACTTCAAAATTCACCTACAGAATACAGTCTTCTGAGTGCCAGTACAACATTGATGTTGACAGCATTATATATTTTCCCCTTTGCTCATTTGTTTTACTGCAGTAGTGTACCAACAGTCAGCCATATGCCACTTAAGGATGCATTGAATCTCCTGTTTATTTGTCCTGGAAATCCTGCTGCTCAGTATTCCTCTATGTGAGATCCAATATGGCAGTTACCAGTAGGTGTAGAAAGGTATGTGAGCTGGCTGGTTTTAATTAGGCAGATGGGGCCCCAAAACTTACCGAATAATTCTTCAGAAGGTTACAATGTAAATATTGTTTAAACATTCTTGGCATATTATTTTAAAGAAATTAAAAGCACATACAATATGCTTTCTAACACAACTGTAAAAAACATTTTAGAGCATTGCATGTATTTATATGCTACCATATGTACTGTATATTTTGTTTAGTGTGAATTGAGCATTTCCTAGCAGAGAATAGAAAACATGAAAACCTTCAGCTGTGTGCAGATCTAGCCACCCTGATTTCACTCTGTGCCATATCCAGGTTCTTTGTGGCCACAGGCCTCTCATAGATTATTAGGCCTACATAGAGAGAAATGTGGTCCATTACTCTTTACACGCTGCAGGTTTTTATTGGAAAGTTTTATCCCTACTGTTTGGACATTTTCTTAAAGCAGAGGTCCACCCAAAAAAAAAAAAAAAAAAAGCCAGCAGCTACACGTACTGCAGCTGCCGGCTTTTAATAATAGGACATTTACCTGTCCTGAAGTCCAGCAATGTCGGCACCGCAGCGGATGTTTCCATCAGCTGTCGGTGCTGCCGCCGCCATTGTGGGTAAGAGAACCCGGCAGTGTAGCCTTACGGGTCACTAGCTCCACATCTCCTGCAGGGTGCCCTGGGTCCATACACTGCAACCTACCTACTGTGATCCACTGTCTCATAGCAGACACATAAGCACAGCACCCACACCTCATGTCAAAGGCAAAGAACACAGAACCAATCAGAGTGGCTCTGTGCCCTGGGATCACTGTGAAGTCCGCGATGTTAGGGGGGCACAGACTCTGATGACCAATATAAGAGGAACAGGGACACTGGCAGCCAATGTAAGGGGGTGCACAGACACCGATCATCAATATTAGAGGAACACAGACACTGACCACAGATGGTATTTTTTGTTGAAATTGACTCACACCGGGAACTTTTTCCTCCCAATGACCACTGATACCTGAAATTTTTCCTCCCCCTGATCACTGATGCCAGACATGTTTCCTTCTTCTGACCATCAATGCTGGACACTTTTTTTCTCGACCACTGTTCTATGCCATTTTTTTCCCTTTTGTTGACCACAGACCTCAGCCATCTTTTTCTCTAGCTGACAAGCGACATTAGGGGTACGATAAAATACTATATACCGCTGACCACTGCACTCTAATCATTGTATTGTACATAACAAAGTGCTTATATACTGTCGACCAAAATGTTTATTGTCTCAACAGTTGTTGGTTGCTAAGTAGTTTCTGGTTATTTTAATGAAATTCTTCTTTAAGGTAGGCTCAGACAAAGTGTTAGCTCTTTGTCCATATTTTTTATTATCCTTTAGGTTTATGCGTGTCTGTGAAGCTCTCACTTGTGGCACAGTAAGAAAGGAGTGTTTTGTAGGCACAAGGACTGCAGCGTACAGTATAGGTGCAGTTTGTACAGTGAGTAGACTTAGACCTGGTATTTGGTTACATGGAAAAATGATCCTCTTGAGGGACTTTAAAGGGGACACCTACTCACAAGTCATAAAGAGTGTGGGACATACAAAAGTTATATGATAAAGTGTTTTATTGGTGGTGTAGATCTTTAAAAGGATCTTTTAACATGGGGTAAATATGCAGCATACGTGATACATACAGAAAAGTAGCAATACAGTGCAAGGAATAATTCACAATCATAGAACTCCAAAACACATGGAACACATATGCGGGGAGTACCCGACGCTTTTCGAGATATACTCTTCCTCAGGGGTATCAGATTGGAATCAACGAGCAAAAGGTATGTCTATAAATTGAAAAAACAATTATAAACCAGTTGTAAGGATGTTATCATCAGTGGTATATATAGATATGTCAATAGAGTAATGGTTGAAATACAAGTATACAATATACATGAGAAAAGCACAACGGTTACTAACCATATAGTATTGCTTGAAGAGCATGTGTCAAATGCTGCATTCATGTTAAAAAGAAGGAGTGTTCTGGGGGGGGGACGTAACACCACTGGATGTAAGGGTATGCCCTGCTCCTGGTCCACAAACCGTAAGGCCACAGTGCCCACCCCAGGCGCGGCCACCAGGGAAGAATTCCTCAGCAGAGGGCGTCAAAAAAGGGGCCACCGGTAGGTAGGACAGTCTTGGAAGAAGCTCCAGTCTGTAAGGAGCAAGAAGTGGAAGGGAGAGTAGGGTAATGAGGAAGCACGGAGAGGGTATGTATATATGCATGTGGATATGTGATACATGGATGTGGGTTGGGCCACAAGTGTGTGGTACCCACTAGGGGGGGATGGTGGATATAGACATAGTTAACATACCTGGGTATCCTGGCGTAAAAGACTGGGGGTGGGCGCTTGAGAGCAAAGGACGTCTGGGCCTGGGTCTCGTATGGTTTTGTATGGTGCTCCAGCCGGATAACCCCCAAGGTGGGGGGGTCCCTGTTAATGCAGGCAGAGAAATAGTATGGTGCCAGCCAGGGGGTATTTGCAGGGCACTGGAGGGGACACGAGTGCCAGGCCAGGAAGGACTTGCAGGGTTCAAGTCTGACAGGAGGTAAGGAAGACAGTGAGCTAGGTATGAAACTCCACCTTGGGGGTTATCCGGCTGGAGCACCATACAAAACCATACGAGACCCAGGCCCAGACGTCCTTTGCTCTCAAGCGCCCACCCCCAGTCTTTTACGCCAGGATACCCAGGTATGTTAACTATGTCTATATCCACCATCCCCTAGTGGGTACCACACACTTGTGGCCCAACCCACATCCATGTATCACATATCCACATGCATATATATATACCCTCTCCGTGCTTCCTCATTACCCTACTCTCCCTTCCACTTCTTGCTCCTTACAGACTGGAGCTTCTTCCAAGACTGTCCTACCTACCAGTGGCCCCTTTTTTGACGCCCTCTGCTGAGGAATTCTTCCCTGGTGGCCGAGCTTGGGGTGGGCACTGTGGCCTTGCGGTTTGTGGACCAGGAGCAGGGCATACCCTTACGTCCAGTGGTGTTACGTCCCCCCCCAGAACACTCCTTTTTAACATGAATGCAGCATTTGACACATGCTCTTCAAGCAATACTATATGGTTAGTAACCGTTGTGCTTTTCTCATGTATATTGTATACTTGTATTTCAACCATTACTCTCTTGACATATCTATATCTATATATACCACTGATGATAACATCCTTACAACTGGTTTATAATTGTTTTTTCAATTTATAGACATACCTTTTGCTCGTTGATTCCAATCTGATACCCCTGAGGAAGAGTATATCTCGAAAAGCGTCGGGTACTCCCCGCATATGTGTTCCATGTGTTTTGGAGTTCTATGATTGTGAATTATTCCTTGCACTGTATTGCTACTTTTCTGTATGTATCACGTATGCTGCATATTTACCCCATGTTAAAAGATCCTTTTAAAGATCTACACCACCAATAAAGCACTTTATCATATAACTTTTGTATGTCCCACACTCTTTATGACTTGTGAGTAGGTGTCCCCTTTAAAGTCCCTCAAGAGGATCATTTTTCCATGTAACTAGTTTCAAATTTGGGATGTGGGCTCACCTATCCCTTAGACCAATTCAGCACCAACCCCTGCTTAGTTAGACCTGGTATTTAACCATGTTCCTTTTAGGACATGTCCAATATATAGTGCACTTTAGGGACATCCGCTCTGAGCACTGTATATTTTCTCCTTTCCTGGTGCTGAGGTAAGGGTTATGTCTGTGAGACTGTTGCTTGTGGCATAGTAATTAAAGCATGTTTTGCTCTCACTGAAGGTATGTATACAGTTAGTATCCTCTGGTTTTATCTATTCATATCCATTTAAGTGTCCCTCTCACTTGTAGCACAGACAGTCCACATACAATAGTCACTGCAATGCAGTAAACGCGCCGCATAATCCTTTTTACTTGGGTGCCCAGGTCCTTCACAATCCTAGTCCCACGCTCATTTTGTTGTTCTCAACAACTTATTGCCCTATTCAATAAGATTCTCTTTTCATGAACATACAAGGTTATAATGCAGTAGTGCATTGTAAATAATTCCTCTTTTTGTTTCCTTTTTTTTTTTTCTGTTTGCAGTGTTTGTATGGCCCACTTGCAGCACTGCTTTGCAAAGAATTATAATTTGGGGTTTCCTTTTAATTTTTTTTTTGGTTTCGAAAGGCACACACAAACTTATTTGAAATCAGTAAATGTATGAGATCCTTTGAATAGCCTGCAGCTCCTGTGTTCTCACTGCCTGCTATGGCGACATTCAAAGAAGCTTGACAATCTAGTACAAGGATAGCAGCAGTGGCCATTTTAATGTTTGTTCATGTTATTCTACGCAAGGCTGCATACTCATTAATCAAAGAAGTCAAAAAATGTGCTTCTATCATAATGCGGCTATAATTCATTTTTAAAGAATGTTTCGAAAACATATTGCATTCTCTGCATCTAATTTTTCTCGCTAAAGCTAGTTATGCAAAATATATCCCCTAAATTCATTTTTCACTGTCATATAGTTGTATGTGATCCAGTTGAATCAATGCAAGCAATTGTCACTTTCACTTTCTTTAAAATACAAACCCCATTACTAAAGCATTTAAATATCACTTTAGAGAAATGCTGCCTTTTCAGTCTTCTTTTAATTTTGCTCACAGTCGTATTCTTTTTTTTCCCTTAGAGGGGCTCAACATTAATTTATTTTACATGTGTTGCTTTGTTTTATAAATAGCAGTGGATCTGAGTTGTTTGAGAGCACCTATTTCTGCTCATACTGGGACACACTTATGTGTTAT
The DNA here is from genome assembly GCA_037952925.1 of Lithobates clamitans. Classification (NCBI taxonomy): domain Eukaryota; kingdom Metazoa; phylum Chordata; class Amphibia; order Anura; family Ranidae; genus Lithobates; species Lithobates clamitans. The sequence continues at coordinate 684,548 of JBBGZY010000282.1, forward strand.
GATGTTGTGGGGGCAGTGGTAGTGCTTCCCAGTGAACTCCATCCACTCCAGAAATGCTGGACTTTCTGACTTGCTGGCACACTTTTATTAACAAACCAGACAAAGTTCACACAAAACCTCATTTTCCGATGCAGGGATTTCTACCATCTAAATGAACATAAATGACATTCAGCATAATGGCTCTCTCTAGCAGTGCTAGTGCTCAGGCCTTTTTCTTTGGTCCTTCAGATCATCTAACACAACACCTCAGTCCTGCCATACAAACTCTGTACCTCTGCTCTCTTCCAGCTTCTTGCTGCTCTGTCACTGACTACCCCTGCACTGTGCCGACATATTCGCTCTGGCTGCCCAATGCAGCCTCTCTGACTCCTGAGGAAGGATTAAAGAAGTCCTGACCCCTATGCCGAGACCTCCTGTCTCTTAGATGGAGCCCCAAACTATTGTCAGATCCTAGTTTTTAACGGCTGTGAACACCTGCACAATAAAAAAAAAAGCAATAAAATATTACAGCGCACAAATGCAAAAAATGACATTTAACTCCTGCAAGGCTATTTAAAACACCTGAAAGTTTTCAAAAAATATGGGGATTTGGTCACACCATATTGCTATATGGTGCTTAAGCCCACTTACTGCGACAAAGTACCCCATTATTAGTGGGTCCTACGCTATCCATAGAATGGAAGATCCTGCTTCTCTGAACCATGGGAGAAATACCCTCCGCTATATGGGAGAAATAAAGGACGACTCCTATAACACAGGTGGACACTAATGAGAGGCAATGATGAGGGAGTGGGGTGCTCCTGCCCAAAAGGATTTGGTCAGAATCCATACAATAGACAAACAAAATATTTGGGGGGGCACACTCTAAAAGATGCATTAACCGCTTCAGCCCCCGGAATATTTCACCCCCTTCCCGACCAGAGCACTTTTTGCGATTCGGCACTGTGTCACTTTAACTGACAATTGCGTGGTCGTGCAACGTTGCACCCAAGCAAAATTGACGTCCTTTTTTTTCCCACAAATAGAGCTTTCTTTTGGTGGTATTTGATCACCTCTGCGGTTTTATTTTTTGCGCTGCAAACAAAAAAAGAGCGACAATTTTGAAAAAAACACAATATTTTTTACTTTTTGCTATAATAAATATCCCCAAAAAATATATAAAAAAAATGTTTTTTTCCTTCAGTTTAGGCTGATATGTATTCTTCTACAAATTTTTGGTAAAAAAAATTGCAATTGCGATCTGCAATTTTTATCAGGACTGTGACGTTATGGCGGACACATCGGACACTTTTGACACTATTTTGGGACCATTGTCATTTATACAGTGATCAGTGCTATAAAAATGCACTGATTACTGTGTAAATGACACTGGCAGGGAAGGGGTTAACCACTAGGGGGCGATGAAGGGGTTAAGTGTGTCCTAGGGAGTGATTCTAATTGTGGGGGGGATGGGCTTCAACTCACATGACAGAAATCACTGCTCCCAATTACAGGGAGCAGTGATCTCTGTAATGACACAAGGCAGAATGGGGAAATACCTTGTTTACATAGGCACTTCCCCGTTCTGTGGCTCGGTGACACGATCGCCATGGGCACTCTGTACGCAGTGGGCCCGCGCACGGACCTGCTATCCCCACCTCTTAAAGGGGACGTACAGGTACGCCCATTTGCCTACCGCTGCCATTGTGCCGACGTATATCGCCATGCAGCAGTCGGCAAGTGGTTAAAGATAGTGCAGCCATAAGACCATAAAACAGAACAAAATATTACATAGCACACATGCAAAAAATGACATTTAACTCCCGCAGGGCTATTTAAAACACCTGAACATTTAAAAAAAATATGGGGATTTGGTCACACCATATTGCTCTATGGTGCTTAAGCCCACTTATTGCGACAAAGTACCCCATTTTTAGCGGGTCCTGTGCTATCCATCTGCACAATAAGCCTGCTGGTTTCTGGCAAAACCCGGACACAAGATTAGAGACTCCTTCCTTCCCAAAGCACTTCAAAGTCTCTGAGCTCCAAACCCTGATTTGGAAATGACAAAACCCGGCGAAAGATGAAAACCCACCTTTCTCCTCTCAGAACATGGTCTGGGGCTGCATGAGTGCTGCTGACACTGGGGAGCTACAGTTCATTGAGGGAACCATGAATGGCAACATGTACTGTGACATACTGAAGCAGAGCATGATCCCCTCCCTTCAGAGACTGGGCCACAGGGCATGATTCCAACATGATAACGACCCCAAACACACCACACTCCAAGACGACTACTACCTTGCTAAAGAAGCTGAGGGTAAAGGTGATGGACTGGCCAGGCATGTCTCCAGACCTAAACCCTATTGAGCATCTGTGGGGCATACTCAAATGGAAGGTGGAGGAGGTCTCTAACATCCACCAGCTCCGTGATGTCATCATGGAAGAGTGGAAGAGGACTTTAGTGGCAACCTGTGAAGCTCTGGTGAACTCAATGCCCAAGAAGGTTAAGGCAGTGCTGGAAAATAATGGTGGCCACACAAAATATTGACACTTTGGGCCCAATTTGACCATTTTCACATAAGGGTGTACTCACTTTTGTTGCCAGCAGTTTAGACATTAATGGCTGTGTGTTGAGTTATTTTGAGGGAGCGGAAAAATTTACATTGTTATACAAGAAAAGTGTAATTTCTTCAGCGTTGTCACATGAAAATATATAATAAAATATTTACAAAAATGTGAGGGGTGTACTCACTCTTGTGAGATACTGTAAATTACAATCAGTAGGATGTGTCCCTTATGCTAATATTTCTTCTTTTAGTTGAAATCCTTCTCTGTCTATGCCAACCCCTGTAATAATCTTCCAGTGTGGTGGGGATTAATTTGACTAAGAGGCTGTCACAGGATTTCATTAAGAGAGCCAGACTGTGCCCACCGTTTCCGCCCAGCTGCTCCATTCATGTGTTCTAATAATGGAGGATGGGCAGATGATAGGTGTGCTCCATTCATAGCTCTTACTTCATTCATAGAAACTGTAGTATGGCTTCCATGAATGGAACAGTTGGGCAGAAAAGGCGGGTATAGTTGAGCTCTCTTGAAGACAGCCGTGACAGCCTCTTAGTTCTATTAACCCCTGCCACATGGGTAGATTATGGCATAGGAGATGGTAGGGCACGGATGGAGGGGAATTTCTTCTAACAGGCATCAGAACCATGGACAAATCTTACAGACTGTAGTTTATGTTCCTTGTCCCGATTTTTGTTTTTTATTTTGGCTACACTTGGGCTTTAAGGTAAGCAGCATCAAGATAGTCACCCTGCTCCTCCCTTCTCTCCAAGCCTGAACACAAATGCAAAACAAAATCATGTAAATTTGACAGCAGTAGAGCCTGATGGTGGTTGGATCATGCTTGATTGCTGCATTCCTTTCTTATTTACCACATCAGATACCAGAACAGATTGGGGCTGGGACTGTGAGACTTCCTCATAAAATACTATATGTATTAAGACTGCAAGGATATGTATTGGCCATAACAACCAATTAGATTCCACTAATATAGCCTAGACTAGACAGTTGCTATCATCAGATGTTTTTTTCAACTTGTTTTATGTTGTATTTGAAGGTGATTTGGGTTTTTGTGGTGTTTCTGTATGTATTATATTTTGAAATTGGTTCAGAAACTGTTCTAACACCTATTTAAACCAAGCACAGACAAGTTTTGAGAATGTCACAGATACATTTTAATATAACCTAGTTATTTTTTCAGATCAGCTTTTTTTTAAAAAGTAAAAGAAGAGATAGCGTTTTTTAAATAAGCTGGTAACGAGCAAGTATATACATGCATTTTATATATTCGGGGAAAAATAAGTCAGCTGTTGAATTTTGAATGCAGAGACTGTTGGTACATGATAATTAGTATTTGGATGGAAATCAGAACTTTTGACATGTGCTGGGATCTGTTTTCAGTGATTGCTGTATGTATTTTTTATCAGCAGTTTAGCAATGGGTGAAGTAGCTCATGACTCAGTATTTTATCAAAAGCTAAAAGATTGCTTGGTAGCCCATTTATACTTTACTCCTAGTCTTCCGGTTATGCTCTTTAGTAATGCCCACTGCTTTCACTGAAAAAAATAACACAGAGAATAAGCATTAGAAGTTGAGGGGTAGCTGTTTGCTAGAGTAGATGCCCTCTTGGATGATTAATAAATACATCACAAGCAGGGTGTCCATGATATATCTGTCTTGTTTGCTATACCAGTTTTCTGCATCTGGATGTCTGGTTAATTTTGATTTCATTATTTCCCAAGGGAAAACAGTTTACAGTCTCAGCAAAAATATATTCATTTTTTTTTCTCAAGCTCAGAATTCTGACCTTTCATACATACAACATGGATCCCTAAACAGATATGCTATTCACTGCATTTTTTATTGGCAGATGTGACAGCAAAGGAACGATTTGTAGGATTATAGAGGTTTAGTCTGCAGTAGTATGCTGATAAAGCAAAAAAGTCAAAGTACCTGATAATCTGATAAGAAATGACTACTTCAAAATATATTTAATATTGATGATCAGTACTGTTATCAATGTATACAATGGCTTGTAATGATTTTTAGATTGTTACCCTCATTAAATACTTACAAATATACTTAAAAATCGTTCTGAAAAGCTCATTGATGGAAATATAAATTGGGTTCCCCATTATTTCCTGTTATAACAAAGATCAGCCCGGGAATATGATAGTTCATCTCTTAATAAGTATGTATGTTTTTATCTCAAATAACAGTGACAGAGGTTACACCTTTTCCCCACCATGTCCAAAGTTACAAAATGTTTTTGGCTGGAATTGGCCAATAAACATAAAATCTGAAACATGTCTAAAATGCCAACAACCACTAACATTCTTTATTATTTTTTTTAAAAGCGTATTAAAAATGTAAGTCTTTACCTGTTTGGTTGCTTTGGGCAGTACAGACATCTGTAAATCACTTTGGATACATGGGCTTTGCATATATTTTAACATCTTACTGTATAGCGAAAATGGGAAATTACTATTAAGTAAGTATGCAGAGAGATTAGCTTTGTACATGTTGGCATTTTCAATCATATCTGCTGGAAGGGAGTCCTAAAGATGGAACATTTAAATGCACAATACTGTTTCTTTCACACTCAGAAAAACACACATGAATTAATTTGAATTAAATGCTAGTGAACCGAAAAACTAACAATTTAGAAAGCTATTAAAGCATTGTATGGATTTGCATGAAATCGTAATAACTTTTTCTGTTTGGCTTTTGTTTTTAGCAATTAATAGCAATGCAGGAGGAGTTAAACACCAAGAAGAGTGAACTAGAGAAAGCCAAGGAAGAACAAACGCATGCACAAGCCTTAGTGAATGTTCTCAAGGAACAGGTGAGTCAGAACCAAACTAAGACGTGTGCTGCTAAGCGGTAAATTGTACACAATCATTATTATGCAAACTGGAGAATGTATTTTGTTAGAGAAATTCAGCATTGCAGAACAAAGCTGTAAAGAAGGTGCTGCATTTTACATGCATTTCTGTACTGGCCATTCTTATTGCCTTTTTTCATATACTGTTAGTCTAATCAGTAACTGAGAAAAGTAGTGTTGTCATATTTCACCCCTCACCCCCCCACGCCCATCCTCTCGCTTTAGTAAGTTCTATTTATTTTCACCGGTATCAACTCGTTCCCCCTAGTCTCCCCTGGTTATTACCTCAACATACTTCCACGACTTCTTGAACTCCTTCCAACTTTCCCACTTGTCCATCAACCCCTCTTTCTTCCTCCACGCTAAATCTCAGGCCCTCTATATTGTATGTTACTTCTATAGTATTAACCCAATCCCAAATCTTGGGGCTTTCTTAGTCTGCCATTTTTTTGGTATAAGACTTTTTGCCGCGTTCAACAAATGGGGAAATATTGATTCTCTGTATTGTTTTACTGGACCCTCTACTGCTTTTAATAGACATATCCACGGTTCTTCAGGTACTTTTCCAGTGATTTTCATTATTAATTGCAGGATCTCTTTCCAGTATTTTTTGATTTTGGGAGAGTCCCACCACAGGTGGGCCATCGATCCTACTACCTTACAACCTCGCCAGCACTCCTGAGATTTCTCCGGTTGGTATTTACCTAATTTATCTGGGGTTGCATACCACCTTGTCAGGCACTTATAGTTCATTTCAGCCGTCTTAATATCTACGGCAGAGCTATGTGTTAATTTCAAATATCTTCCTGATATTATTTTTATATCCGCGCGACCCCAATTCTTTTTCCCATTTCTTTAAGAATGGCGGTACCTCCGGTTCTTCACTTGCAAGTAATCATTTATATAGCTGAGAAATATTATTCTTTGTATTTACAGCTGTACATAGCCGCCCAAGCGGCATTCATTCGTCACCTGTTCTTCTTGGTTGAGGCAAGTTCTCTACAAAATGCTTTAACTGGAGGTAACGCCATTCGTTTATCACCAATAAATCTGTGTTTTGTTGTAACTCTTGAAATGTGCTTATTTTCCCCTTTTTAATAATATCTCTCAATTGTGCATTATCTCTTTTTATCCAATTCCCTCCTATTGTCCTTTTCCCCGGTTTAAAATAATCATTATCTTTCAAAAAAATTAAAGGTGAGTGTTATTTCCGTTTACTTTGTTTGTGAATCAGGTCCCATATTTTAAGTGCGTTTTGTGTCATCTCATGAGTATTTTCTCCCAAAACCCTATATTGTGGGGGGTTCCATATTATATTACTTAATCGTGCTCCACACATATTATTCTCTAATTTGACTCACCGTTTTTCACTTTCTCCTCTGCCCACTCCACCACTCGTAGCGCCACAGCGTGGTAATATTTTTTAATGTCGGGGACTGCTAGGCCACCTTGTTTTTTCCCATGTTTTAATGCGGAGAATGAGATTCTAGGTTTTTTATTCTGCCAAATAAATTTAATTATTATAGTTTTTAGTACTTTAAGATAGTAATGCGGTAATAGTATGGGCAGCATTTGAAACTTGTATGTAATCTTAGGTAGTATTATCATCTTCACCGTGTTGATTTGCCCTATCCAGGAGAGGGGTCTTGTTGATATTTTTTTTTAATTTCGTTTTTTATTTAAATCTAGTAAGGGGATATAGTTTACTCTATATATTTTCCTCAGAGATGTCGCCAGTTTTACCCCTAGGTATTTTAATTCCTCTTTCCTCCATGGAAATTGGATTTCCTTTTGCAAAATCTGTTCTTCCTGTTTACTTATATTTATATTTAGAATCTCAGATTTATTAAGGTTTATTTAAAAATGTGATAATTCTCCATATTGTTTTAGTGTTTTTAAAAGGTTGGGTATTGTTATCCTGGGATTTGTTATGTAGAACTGCACATCGTCGGCAAATGCTGCCTATTTGTGTTCATCATCTTCTATCCTAATACCGCTTATATCTGGGTTGCACTGAGTAATTGCAAGAAGAGGTTTCAGGGCCAACTTAAAAAGTAGCGGAGACAGGGGACACCCCTGTCTCGTCCTATTTTACATTTCGAAGGGGGTGGTGAGGCCCTATTAATTTTTATGGTTGTGGTCGGTTGTTTATATAGTACTTTGATCCACTGGGTCATTCTTGGGCCCATTCCCATAGATTCCAATGTTTTTATCATGAATCCCAAGTCTACCCTGTCAAATGCTTTTTCAGCATCTATCGACAGGAATAAACCTGGGGACCCACCATTTTTTTTTCTGGAGGAGGAGCAATGTTCTCCCCTCCCTACCTGGAATAAACCCAACTTGGTCAGGACGTACTAGATCTTTCATCAGATCTTTCATCCTTGTTGCTAGAATTTTTGCATATAATTTCAGATCAGCATTTAGCAGGGATATTGGCCTGTAATTTGAACAAAGTGTACCATCTTTCCCCTCCTTCAAAATGACTGTTATCGAGGCCGACAGGGCCTCTCTACTCATCTCGTTTTCTACGCCCCGTCCGTTCATATATTGGCATAGCCTAGGTACCAGGATCTCCTTATACTTTTTTAGATAGAAAGTAGTGAACCCGTCGGGTCCAGGACTTTTACCCGGGGCAGATTCTTGTATTGCTTTATTAATTTCCTCCTCTGTTATGGGTTTTTCTAACATGGCCCTGTCACTTTCGGATATTTGGGGCGATCTGGCTCTTTCTAAGAATTCTTTTATCTTTTCTAATTTGTCTATGTCCTGTTGCCCCTTGTGATTTACTGAATACAGTGCCCCATAGTAGCTCTTGAACATATTCGCTATCTCCTTTGTCTTATATATTATTTCCCCATGTTTATTTTTTCTATATAGTTTATTGATTTTTTTTTTTTTAGCATCCTAGATGTTTACTCGCTTTATTTCCCCATAGATATCTTTCTTTTGAGACTCTATTGAATGTCCTTTTCGTTTCTTGTTCCATGAGGTCCTTTAATTCATCTCTCTTTATTACTAATGAGTGGAATATCTCCTTATGTTGTCCTTTATGTTTTTTATGTCCTTGTTCTAATCTGTATATTTCATCTATTATTAATTCTCTTTTTTTCCCCCGCCCCATAGCAATAAAGATACCCCTAATGTAGGCTTTGTGGGCCTCCCATAGGGTAGCATATGATATTTCTTTGTATCATTGGTTAGGAAATACTGTTCTATCTCCTTTTTAACTGTTTCTGCATCTTTCTTATCCTGTATTAATGTTTCATTTAGTCGCCAAGTATAAGGGGGTCTTTTTTATTCCTGTTACTCTCATTTTCATACTTACTGGGGAGTGGTCAGATAGCGTAGATATTCCTATATTTGTTTCAGTCACCAACTCCAATGCTTTATGATCTACCATTATGTAATCAATTCTGGTGTACGTCCCGTGCACAGGGGAGTAGAACGTGTAATCTTGTGTTTTAGGGTGCATAGCCCTCCACGCGTCCAACATTTGGTATTGGTACATTTTCTGCTTAATCATTTTTAACGACACGTTTTTTTGTCCCCTGCACACGGAACGTACTATCCAATCCAGGATCCATACAAAAATTTAAATCTCCAGTCATTATCACAGTTCCTTTCTTGAAGTCCATTAACTTCTCCATAACCTCTTTCAGATATTTTATTGGGTTCCTATTGGGGGAATAGATGTTCGCCAGTGTAAAATCCATTTCACCTAGGCTACCCTTCAAAAAGAGGTACTACCTTCGGGGTCAGTCATCCTTTCCTCCAATGTGAACCGCGACCCCGTGACAAATCCAATTGCCACCCCTTTGGCTCTCTTTGTTGAGTCGGCATAATACCATGTCGGGAAGTCTTTGGAAAATAATTTCACATTTGTATCCTGTGGGAGATGGGTCTCCTGTAAGAATGCCACCTCTGCCCTATGGCGTTTTAGCTCTTTTAAAATTTTATGTCTCTTAGTTGGCCTATTCAGTCCACGAACATTGTATGTCAAGAACTTTATTGTTGTCATCCTTTTTTCTCCACTCTCCTAATGCTTACTATCGTTATACTGCTGTCTAGCCTCTTTACCTTAATTACTATTTTGGTTGCTCCTTGACCCCAATATGATACCGCCAGAAAGAGCTGCTGTCCCATATATGGAACCCCAGCACCATCACAATACTACAAGTGGCAGCCACGGTAGGGGTGTCTACTACTGGTGATTACCATTCTTTCTTAAGGGGTACCTCTTCCCCCCGCACCAGCCCTCCCTCCCCTTCCCCATCGCCTAAAGCATCCCCCTCCCTCTTCCTCCCACCCTTCTCATCTACCCTCCACCCCGCCCTCCCCCCCAACCCCACCACCCCTCCCCCTTTGGCCTCTCTCAGACCCCGAGACACTGACGGAACTGCATTCCGTTTCTTCCGGTGTCTCTCCCAACCTGGGGTGAGACTCCGACCTGCACCCCCAACCGTCCCCCCCCAGAAGGGGGGATGGCCGGGAGTGCCTGACCGACCCACACCTCCCGGACCTCCACCACCCCCAAACCCCCCCGGCACTACACCGTCCCCTGAGGCAAAAAGGAAGTTCTGGACAGCCGCACTCCGGAATATAGCCTTTATTTGTAAAAAGTCCAACAGATACAAGCCACATCAAAAAATGACTATTGACAAAAGCTAAGACTAAGCACTGTTAAGTGTGAAACGCGTCAGCTCGTTTGTACCATTTTTTGCTGTGGCTTGTATCTGTTGGACTTTTTGCAAATATAAGCTATATTCCGGAGTGCGGCTGTCCAGAACTTACTTTTTGCCTCATGTTGCTATATGCTTAGCCGGCACCTGGTGTTCCAGTTTCAAGGAGAGTTCTATATCCACATTTCCACCTGGAGCGGTGATCCCCTGACCTACTACTCAGTCCCCTACTACTTCCACCCCCCCAACAAGAAAAATTTCTCCTCCGTCCTTAACCATTTCCATTCTAATTCTGTTCTATATACTTCAACACCGTTTGTCCAGAGCATACTCTCTGCCAGACTATAGAATTATAGTCTAACTCTATTTAATCTATGCAAAATTCTTCATTCAATTGCTTTTATTGTTGGGTGTTCCGTGCGACCCCTTGCGATTTCTACCACAGATCGCCCTCGGTCGAAGATGAAGAATCTTTTTTGGTCCACCCTGGAATGATCGGTACTTGTAAGTCAAGTTTATTACAAAAATCTTGAAGCTCTTCGGGGTCTCTTAATCTTATTGATCTGCCCTCCTTCTGGCCAATTAAACATGCCAGGAAACACCAACTGTACTTAAGGTTCTTTGTGCGCATTTGCTCTAATAGAGGTTTAAGGAGTCTTCGTCTAGCTAGTGTCTCTGGCGCCAAGTCTGTAAATATTTGGAGGTCTATACCTTCATACTTTAAGGGTGGTTGTCCTCTCATTTTCCCCCAGATTTGTGCTTTTTCCTCAAAAAGTTGAAATCTTATTATTACATCTTGAGGTAAGTCTGATATGTTCTGGGGTTTTATAATCCTATGAGCTCTTTTTCTATCTTTAGGCAGTCCTCCACTACTCTGTCCAACACTGGGCTGAATATTTTATTTATAGTTTTTTTGAGACCTTCCCCTCTTTCTTCTGGTAGCGCACGAATTGTTAGGTTCTATCTTCTATGTTGGTTCTCGTGATCTTCTCGTTTATACAGAATCCTTCTCCGTTTTTCCCTTTGCATGTCTTTAACTTGATTTTTTAGAATTATTAATTCTCTGGCTTGTTTGTCCATTTTTTCTTCCGTCTCTTTCACCCGTGTCAATACTTGACTCAAGTCTGCCCGAAGTGTGGAGATTTCTGTTTTGATAAAGGTTTCCAGTCTCAGGAACATATCTACCATTTCCATTTTGGTTGGCATTTGGGCCCCTGTACTTATATCAACTCTAGGCGGGTCTGTAAGCTCACCTTTCTTTTTTCTGGTGGCTTTTTTCTTATCCTTATTCACTGGATGCTGCTTATCTGTTCCTGATTTTTCGACTCTGGGACTCTTTGGGCTCCCTTCTTTTGTCAAATATTTCCTAATCATGCTTTTGTTAGCGTTATCTTTTGGGGTTTTTGGTTCACTTCCTTTCGTAGATCTACCTCCCATATTGATTTTGTTATTTATTTTTTAAGCATTATCTTGTACCCACTACTGACACACTTTAATCAGGGGTATATTTACCCCCTCTTTACCCTCCACCCGCCCCGAGGGGGGTTCAACCAAGCAGGAGCGAGGCGAAAGAAATTTACACCACATAAGTGATATAAACATTGAAACATTTGGGGTGACTTAGAGAGAAGAAAAGAAAAAACAAAAAAAAACAAAAAGGGTGACAGTGACACATTTATTTACGTTTCACCAGGAGTAGCTTGTCTATACTCAACTGAATGGATACAAGCTGTTTCAGAAATCACAAATCAGTTACACAGCTGATTTCCTGTACCACTATCAGAAGTTTCTCCAGGGAAATCAGTCCATACACCTTTTCCCATCATTCATTTCCTGGGGTGCTTTGCACATGATTTCAAAGCAGTTAATCACAGTTCCCCAACATGCACTTGTATATAGTATATGTAATGTCACAGACAGTCCTCAGGTGCTTTCATAGACAGATCCTTTCCTTGTACCTATAACCATAAATCGTAACACTCTGTTATATATCACCACAGAATAAATCTTCCTTGGGTCTCTTTAAGTCATTCAAATTCTGATTATCAACAAGTCACTGGGTTTGTGTCACGCGCCTCCAAAAATTTCTCCAAAGTCTTCTAGCTGTAGCAGAGGAATTCACATGCAGTGTCAGGAGTAAAAAGAAAAGATAATCCTGACACCTGTCGGTGTATGCGGGGGGGGGGGGGGAGCAGCTGTCTTCCACTGAGCTCTGCGCTTCTCCTCTCCTTATTCTGGCATACTCTCTCCTCCACTCCTCCGTGAGCTACAGAGTTCCGCTCCAGTGCCACTCCATTCCTTCCCACTTCCAGGTGCCCTGTGCCTCCTCCGTGCCCAACCAGCCTCTCCTCTTACTACCCCCCTATCTCACGGTTCCATTTGGAAATCTCCGCTATTCAGGGGCTGCACTCCCTCTCGGCGGCTCGGTCAGGCCCCTCCCCATCCTAGGAGCGTCACGTCCTCATTGACGCTCGCCCTCTCATAGATGCAAGTTCTTTCGAAGAAGAAAAAGTTTTAATCCAACCATTTAAAAATAGCTAAAAGTAGTATGCGAAGGACGCTATGGTTACCTAAGATTTAATAACAAATTCAGTAGGAACAAACTTTATTTTAAAAAAAACAAAACTGTTTTTTGGAGGGTATCACTGTCCATGTATAATCTGTGTGTTGGGCTGTCAGTTTGACAGCTGGGTCCTGTTCTGCATCTCAGGAGAGACTATCAGCACTCCTGAGTCAGAAACAGGACCAAGCTTACAGCCAGGTCTCCAAACATGTTACCCAGGATTACCATGAATACATTTTAATTGTGCACTAACATTTGTGACAATAAATTATGTTTTATACAGAGGCTGAGTATGTTTTCAATTATACTTAATACTACGTGTAACCTTTGCATACAGCTGTAGCTCTTAATTTTTAAATTGTAGACAGTGCAGCTGATTTATGAAAATTAGAGAAAAGCATAATGGAGCCCATTACTCATGAGTTCTTGCTTTCATTTTCTAACTTGCACTAAAAAATTACAGTTTAAATTACACCAGATAGTAGGGGATTTCTGGCTTCCTTTCTACAATGATATAATGATACTGCTTGTATTATTGTTATAGCATAATAATTAGTTAAATAATTATGCATTATTCCTGGGTGTTTGGCACTTTTTTTTAATAAGTCATATATCAACCACAGAGTCATTCTTCTATAAAGACAAACAATCCATTGCTGGAGTTTGTGAAATTAGTTTTTGCTCCTTTTCCAGTAGTACTGTCCTGGTAGTACAGCCTCTGTATGCTGTGGCAGGAAGACCTCAGGCTGCAGCGACCTGTGTTAATTGTGTAACCCAGCTGCCTCCATTTGTTTTGTTCCATATGGAATTGGCTAGGAGAAAACTCTTCATTGCAGAACTTGCCCATAGGATATGGAAATCATATATAAATCATTATGGAATTCATTCTATTATACAAGAATGTTCTTTGCTGATACTGTAACCTTGTAATAGTGCCCTGTGCTGATATGTGAAGAAGGAAAAATGCAGCTGCACTGGCATGTATTTTAAGGACACTTGAAAAAGTCAGCGAAGTTAAAGCTAAACTCCAGGCAAACTGCTAAATGTATAGCTCAAATACTATGGCCGACTAAAGGATTTGTAATTCTCTGCTGCAAGTCTTGGAACCTAGGCTCCTATTTCAGACAGAACAGCCAGGTCCTTAAACTCTCTACAGGCTACATTGGAATTAAGGAATACATCTGGGTCCAGGGCCTACCCCAACCTCTGACTGAACAACAAAGGAGCTGTGACTTGCTATGAAGGTTATCCAAGTGTTCTCTCCCCTCCTGTAATCATGTTCCAATGTTGATCCTAAGAGGAAGGCTTCTGGCCATTCTTTTCAAGGTCTTATAGTTTGGTATTTATTAAGTTTGATTTATAGACCAATGCTAATTTATTGTAAAAATAAATGCACTCCCATTCCCTTAAAAAAAAAGTCCCTCTAAATGGCCCGATGATGGATTTTAAAAAATGGATTTGCCAACATACAACGCATTGCATAGAAGTGAACTTGCGCCTCTGCAAATGCATTAATGTGTGTGAAAACACATAGGTGTGAATGGGCCGTAAAACTTCTGCCAGGTTTTTAATTTTAAAACTCCAAATAAGAAAGGGATAAAGCAAGCACGTTAATGGATATCTAAACCCAAGAACAAGCATTTAATATATTGCTGCTTACTGGTCTTTAGATGTGGTTGCTGTTTTTTTTTTTTTCTGTTGATTTTGCCAGAAATGCAGTGTCCTTGTCACTTCCTGTGAGCTGAACTGAAAGCACAAACAATATTATCTTCCTTCTGTTAACTACTAATTCCCCCACCCCACCCCCCATGTAATAAAAATGAGGACGAGGACATGCTGTTCAGCCTGGATAACAACTATGACTCCTTCCATAGATACAGTGGAGGGAGCATAGCCAGTCTAAGACAGAAAGTGTGTTATGCACAGGATTACCAGGAGGAAAAAAAAACTAATGCAGCTACCTCATCCAAGGACTAGTAAGCTGCATGAAGGCAGCAGAGGAGTCAGGGAGCTGATGGCAAAGGGCTGCAGGAGGGCTAGGGAGTTACAGCACATGCCTCCAACCCACCTAACCCCTCCCCCTCAACTCACGGCACACCGCTCTCCTCTACTGCACCTCCCCAGTTCACAGCACAGCCCTCTCACCCATCCACCTCCTCTCCGCCTCACAACACGTCACCCACCACCACCAATGTATCTCTCCATCCACCTCACCCCCTACCGCACTTCCCACCTCACAATACATCCCTCCATTCATCTCACTTCCAGAGCATCCCACCAACCCACCTTACTCACGGCCCATTCCCCCCACCTCATCCTTTGTAATGCAAAGTCAGTTGGAAATTGTTGTCACCATCTATGAAACTTTGAAACTCAAAAGTGTAACTACCTCTCCAAGATGCCTTGATTTTTTTTATAGTTACTTTTATTCTCCCCCTTACAGAAAAAAAAAGTGCCAGGCTATTAGGCCACTCTGTATCTTCTCTGTGCTCATAACTGGCAGCCAAAATTATATATATATAGTGATATTCGGGTGTTTAGCTCAGTGGTAGATGCATCTTCACGTAGTGAGTCCACAGCAGTCAGTTATCAGGTTTGAGGGCATAGCAGTCCGTTTTTATTAACAGGAATAAAATAAAAGTTTATACACAGGATTTCCCACACAGGGGTTCTTCTCCAGTAAATTCATACAACCGAAAATGCCAAGCCTCCTGGCTCCTAGGCTTGCTTTGCCTTGCACTTCCCTGCTGAACCGGCCTAATCCTGGCCTCAACAGGATTCTCCAGACCCCTGGGTTTGCTTACTGTCCCCCAGACTTCAAGACTTCCTTAAGTCCCCCTTGGACTTGCTAGTCGCCTCGGCTCTCCCAGCCTCCAAGACCCTTCTCTGGTCTCACAGGCGATTGTAGCCATCCAAACCTTCCCAGTCCTTCAGACACGAAGTCCCCTCTCACCAGGGATGTAGTCTTACACAGGACGGACAGCTTTCCAGACACAGGTCTGTCTTGATACAGCAGCAGTAACAAGCTGCACACACTCCACCTTCCTCCACTCTCTGCTTTCACCAGCCCCTCGTTATATGGGCTGTGTGCACCTGGTCTCACAACCTGCTGGCTATCCATAAGACCTGTACACAGGGTTAGAGATCCCATCCCACCCAAGTCTCTGCGGGATCTCCAAACTACAGAGCCCCATCCGAACATAGCAAAACCTGGAGAAAGCTGCCAAAACAGTTTTCTCCATTTCAAAGCTATTCTCTGTAGCACTGCAGTCCACCGACATGCAGACTCTGTGTTCATTTTCCATCCCTTTTCATAGTAACAGGGACTCTCACTATTACAATATATATATATACATATACAAATATTATATGTTATATAACAGTTAGGCTATGTTGTTTATTAGTCCTGAACTTTGGACTGGTCAGCCTGATCTTGGGCTGAAAAATCTGCTCTGGAGGGAAGAAATTGCAAGTGAATAACAGTAAATACACCTATCTATATTGTGATAAGGGTGCATTATTTAAAAGTGTAATAGGAGAGATTCAAATTCTTACAAATGCCCATTCCTTTCTGGTTCTGTTTAAAACAGAGCTAAACTGCACCTATACTTCTACTTTAGCAGGGCAGCGTTCGTGGGCTCCCTCGCTGGTTCGGACATCTTCTCCCCAGCTTCTTCCGGGTTTGGGGTCTTTGGCCAACTTTGTTGTCCATTGCAAGATGACATACCTCCTGTGCATGCACAAGAGAGTTAACTCCTCCTGGCACCTAGGGCACAGCTCAGTGTAAAGAAGGTTCTGAGGGAGAAGGTAATAAACCTTTTTTTAAGAAAAGACTGTATCAGCTTTAACCTCTTCATCCCCGGAAGGTTTTACCCCCTTAATGACCCCATTTTTTGCGATACTGCACTGCATTACTTTAACTGACAATTCTGCATCACACTGTACCCATTTTCAGCCTCAATCTGCCCATTTGCAGCCTTACTCTGCCCATTTGCAGCCTCAGTGTGCCCATTTGCAGCCTCACTGTGCCCATTTGCAGCCTCATTGTGCCCATCTCCAGCCGTACCTTTGATTACTAAAACAGTGGGCGTCTCCTGCTGTGTTATGCAATCTGTTCGGCCGTCCATTATAACAAAGCCCCGCCTCCTCCTCGTCCGTGATAGATGGAACACTGATACGGTTTCCCAGCATTGTAGCAGTGTTCCTCTATCACGGACGAGGAGGAGACGGGGCTTTGTTACAATGGACGGCCGAACAGAATGCATAACACAGTGGGAGACACCCCCTGTTTTAGTAATCAAAGGTACGGCTGCTGTATGGCTACTGTACGGCTCACTGGAGTATAAGCCGAGGGGGGTGTTCAGCTTAAAAATTGGGCTGAAAAACTCGACTTATACTCGTGTATATACGTTACTTATAGATTATATAATTACATAGTTTCCAACATTTCAAAAGAGTTCCAGGGACACTTTTTTTTTGCTTTGCATTAAACAAGCCACTGTAGGATGTACATTATATGTGGGGCATTCATTTACTGTAATTACAGATGGTATTACAGTAAGTGCAGGAGAGCTGCGTGTGGAGTGTATGACGATATTTTATTTATTTTATTTATTTCAGGTACTTATATAGCGCTGTCAATTTACGCAGCGCTTTACATATACATTGTACATTCACATCAGTCCCTACCCTCAAGGAGCTTACAATCTAAGGCCCCTAACTCACATTCATACATACTAGGGACAATTTAGACAGGATCCAATTAACCTACCAGCATGTCTTTGGAGTGTGGGAGGAAACCGCGGTACCTGGAGGAAACCCACGCATGCACAGGGAGAACATGCAAACTCCAGGCAGGTAGTGTAGTATAGGAAAGGAGTGTAATGTGTATGATGATATATGCAGGGAATGAGTGCAGAGGGTTTAAGAGTAGGTAGTATTTGCAGGAGAGGTGTGAAGAGTGTAACAGTGGACAGTATATACAAGTGTATGATGGCTGATAGTATGTGCAAGAGAGGAGTGTGGTGTGTATAACGGCAGCTGGTATGTGCAGGAAAGGACTGCGGATGGTATGTGCATGAAAGAAGTGGGGAGTGTATGCAAGTATGACTGCGGGTAGTATGTGCAGTAGAGGCGTGAGGAGGGTGTAACAATGGCCAGTATTTGCAAGAGAGGAGTGCAAAGTGTATAATGGCGGTTCATATGTGCAGGGAGAAAATTGTGGCACTTATGATAGCAGTGCTTGGGGAGATGGAGGGTGGAGGTTTATTAATTTAAATGTAAGAGCAGAGAGTGACTGTCAGCCCTAATTCCGGGACACAGAAGGGATGGGACAGCTAACTGAAAAAAGAGACTGTCCTGATAAATCCAGAACTGTTGGCAAGTATGGAATTATTCCCAAGCTGCCTTAAATATCTGCACTAGGTGCGAGTATTAGTGATTGTTGCCAAAATCAGCATTAAACTTTTACAGGCCAGGACTTGCAGTCTCTGGGGAATGCTGATAGGAAATGCTATTTTCCGTATGTCTTATTTCTGTGTTGTTTTTGCGTGCACATGCAAGCTTTTCTGTGATGGCGTGAACCATTCTGCCACTGCATTAATACATTGACACCTTTGGTGTTATAACAAGCTAAGATAATAAGGCTGATTTAAGATTTGAGAATGTTCACACAATAAATTGTGTGAAGATTCCCTTAAATTATCCAATCATGTGATAAGAAAATCCCTGTTTACTTACTGGGTCTGTACACGATTACATAACTGAAGACAATGTCCACACCATTTAATATGTGAACATTCTCAGCTCCTTTACTAAATAAGCCTCTTGCAGGGAAATTTTTAGAAACAAATTTGTAACTTTTTCTAAACGTAACAACATCTCCAGTGTGTACAGTTTGAGTATCTGTCACGTACCTGATTGTAGAGCCCGGTATGCAGAGGAAGGCCTCTCTTACACCTCTAATTCGAGAACCCCTGATAGAGCAGACAGGGAACTCGGGAATGCAGAGTGGCACAAGTGCCTGGCAGGATCGCTGATGTAAGGGCTGGTCAGAACTTCCGAAGATGCCGTGGAGAGACTCAGCAATGAGGATAATGGAACAGCTGGCAGACTGCATAGAGGATCAGACTGGAAGCAGGACACAGCAGTCAGCGAGGAGGTGTTTTGTAGATCGGAACACAGACAAGTACAGGCAAGCCGGGTCATACACTAGCAGACAGATCAGAAACAGATGCGGTGGCTGGAGGAAAGTCAGGGTACAGGCCGAGTCAGTAACAGGCAGGCAGCAAGGTAACTAAGGCAGAAACAGGAGCAGAGTCAGAACAAGCCAGGATCAGATGCAGGCGGATAGCAGGAGAAGTCAGGAACAAGCCAAAAGTCTATTGGAACAGGTTTGTTAGGATAATGGGTAGCAAGGTCACAGGGAATGCTGTAGACCAGACAGCATTGAACCTGGGCACCAGCCTCCTTAAACCACCTCAATACAGTGCATTTTCGCCCCCTTCCTGCCCAAGCCATTTTTCAGCTTTCAGCGCTGTCGCAATTTGAATGACAATTGCGCGGTCATACAACACTGTACCCAAATGAAATTGTTATCATTTTTTCCCCACAAATAGAGCTTTCTTTTAGTGGTATTTGATCACCTCTGCGGTTTTTATTTTTTGCGCTATAAACAAAAGAAGAGTGACAAGTTTTAAAAAAAACACAATAATTTTTACCTTTTGCGATAATAAATATCCAATTTTTTTTTCTTTAAAACAAATTTTTTCTCAGTTTAGGCCGATATGTATTCTTGTACATATTTTTGGTTAAAAAAAAATCGCAATAAGCGTATATAGATTGGTTTGCGCAAAAGTTATAGCGTCTACAAAATAGGGGATAGATTTATAACATTTTCATTTTTTAAAAATTTTTTTACTAGTAATGGCGACAATCTGCGATTTTTATCGTGACTGTGATATTGCGGCGGACACATCGGACACTTTTGACACATATTTGGGACCATTCACATTTATACAACGATCCGTGCTATAAAAATGCATTGATTACTGTATAAATGTGACAGGCAGGGAAGGGGTTAACACTAGGTGGTGATCGAGGGGTTAACTGTGTTGCTAGGGAGTGATTCTAACTGTAGGGGGCGGGGACTCACTAGGGGAGGAGACCGATCGGTGTTCCTCTGTACTGGGAACATACCATCGGTCTCCTCTCCTCTGACAGGACCATGGATCTGTGTGTTTACACACGGGTGACTGGCAGACATCGCGGCCGCCGGGCACGCGCACCGGGTACCTAGTACCACGGCGCGCGCGATCGCCGGCAGCGGCGCGCGCGCGCGCCCCCTGGTGGCCTAGGAAAGCGAGGACGTCATATGACGCCCGCCCGCCATGAGAGCTGCGCCGCCTGGCCGTCAATTGACGGCCGGCGGTCGGTAAGCAGTTAAATAGTGCATCTGGTGCCAAGAACTGTCAGAACATACGCGAACTGTCATTCGCGCATCTGTGCGTGCGCCGTGCGGCTCTTCTCGTTGGGAAATGGTGCACAGATGTTTGTCTGCTGTTGACATTTTGATTACTGGCTTGCCCTTCCTGACAGTATCTTTATTTATGACATAGTTCAAAGTGAAGAAACCCATGGCGAAACAGAGTAGGAAGCGATGGTCCTCATGGCACATGCATTGCATTCACTTGATTGGACACTTAGTTTTTATCTTTGGCTAAAGAAACCCTGCAGCGTTTACTGACAGTTTGATGGTTGTCACCAACCATCCACCAGAGATGCCCTGCATATGAAAGCTGTAATAGCGGGGTCTCATTTTTTTGCCACTTGCCATGAACAGGATTTCTTGTATGGTACACAATATTCCAGTAAGATATAAATGAATTATGCATTAACATGCCTTTTTAAGCAGGCATTAGAATTGGCATCGTTTTGTACTTGACTGTGTATTGTCTTGCTGCTTTCATGGAAAGTTGCAAGGTTTTGCAGGCTTTGTGTGAATGATGTTATTCTGTGATATATTACATCAATGCATTCAAATATAGTCTAGTCCAAAACAAAAAGAAGTATGTAAATGTCACACAGGGACTCTGTAACGTCTATAAATCAGTAGTTGTCACACTTTAGCATGAAACAAAAGTGTATGGTTATAAATTGCGCCACTTTTTCCATTACATTATAAAGCCCAACCTGCCATAAAAGTTAAATAAGTAACACTAATATTATTAAGTACAGCAGAGAATAATGAGGCTTAGGACTTTCAGAAATAGCTCTCTGCTAAAGTGAAAATGTTTTATGCATAAGCGTGTCAGCTATTATTAGAACATATAAGACGTTCACTGAAATCCATATTTTAAAAGAAAATGCGACAGGAGTATTTTCTTTCTTTTATCGGATTTATTCTAGCAATCTATTACATCAACACAGATATAAATATAACCCAGGTTTTTGTTACGTTTAACAACATTCACTAATTGTCTACAAAATGATTTAATTGTTTAATTATCATAGCTTTTATTTACTACAAAGAAAATAATTACATTTAGAGCGGAAAGACCAAAAGAACTGGATTGAAGTATATTAAAAGGTATTACTAGGCAAAACCTTTTTTTTTCTGGATAACAGGGACAGGTTATACCTTCTGTCAAGTGTTTACTGCTGTCTGTGTTCCTATTAGGGAGATTCACCCCTCTATTTGTACTGGTGGCTTTTGTCACTGAGACGGAAAGTGAGGAGAAATACCAAATTTTACCTTTGGCCCTAGAACAAAGATTGAGGGAAAATCTTCTAATGGGGACACCATTTCTGGTGACACATGCCTAAGATGCGAGTCCCTCTCATTTTGGGAGGTTTCCGCTAAATTTCTTCCCCAGAACAGGAAGTGAAAGGAAATTTCCTCAATAGTATACATACAGAAAAATAAATAAATAACATTGCAGAGGTTTTAGATTGTGCTGCTTTATACATCTCTTAAAACAAATGAAAAAAAATTTTTTTCTTCTCTAACCTTTTCCATACACATGCTGTGCTGTAACTTTTGGGCAAGATTTTAGTTTTATATTCATACTCAGCTTGATTTTTCCATTGAAAGCTATGTGCTTGTACACATCTTTGCTAAATTATAAAACCAAACTCTTGGCAGAAATTTTGGTTGTTGTTTGCCAAACCAAGAGTAATCTGTTTAAACAGCACCTTGTAGTGCTAGAGAATATTTTGTACATACATGAAGGAGAAAGAGAAAGATTGGCCCTAGTTATTTTTAATTTTTTTGTCTCTTATTGAAGGTTTTGGGGTGTATCAGAATGTTGATGTTATATCCTACTTCATGTACTGATTAAGCCTAGCCCATTTGTTCTAGCTGAAGCTCACCTGTGTAATTTTTCTAGTCTCATTTGCATATGACTGCCGTAAAAAAGGTTGCTTTGCTAAAGAGTTTGGCATCACAGTGATGATCTGAAATGCTAAATAATTATTGAACCTGTCACACTTCCACAATCTTTCTTTGCTTCATTGCCATGGTAACAGGCAACTCATATAAAGGCATGCATAACTAGAGTGGGACCTAAAGTTAGGAAAAGTGTGCATCTCATACTGAGCATATCTTACTCACAAAAGATAAGGCTTCTAATAAGACCTCTGCAGTCTCCAACTGCAGCTTGGAGGTGCTCACTCCTCCATTTTTCCATACACACAATTCAGCGGGATTCTGAATCTGTATACCACTTCTAAAGGATAAGATCATCTTTGTTGTTCAACAAAATCCCCAACATTCCACCCTGGATTCTTCATCCAACGTGTTTCACCCCCTACTGGGGCTTAAAGTGGATGTTAACCGATACATGAAATTTGGGCTGGGTACATATATCTGCAGTGTTTTCTTATTTCTCTTCAAAGCCCTAAGTCCTGTGGCTTTTTCCTGCTCTCTTCTTCTGTTATCAGCATGATAAATGATAACTTCTGACAAGTTCTCTGTCAACTGTGTTAAAACCAACCTGAATTTTGTGTCAGGGTGGGTGCTAAAAATAGATTAGCAGAGAGCTGGACAATTCACAGCACAGCTCTGCAAGTCTCTGCCTATGTGGAGTGAGGGTGTGTGCCTTTCCTCCAATCAGCTGTCTCACAGTGTACGGCAAGAATCCACACCCACAGATGAATCAGGAAGAGAAAATTCTAACAGGACGTTCACTTTCTAAACAGTATATAAAGCTGAAGACCGCAGATATACATGTAAAATTTATGTAGGGAAATTTGTTTGATCACTGTGCTTCATCTGAGGCTATTCACTTAACTGGGTATAGGCGAGGGTTTACATCCACTTTAATAATAGAGATCTATGATTTAGTCCTAGTAGGAGGCAAAACATGTTGGAGGGAAGATCGTCGGTAGGGTATCTATGCTTGTGCTGAACAATAAAGTTGATTTTACCCTTTGGAAATAGTGTGAAGCTCTGGAAATTTGTTGAATTGTCCCAAGCATATGTTAGAAAGAAATACATAGACAGAGGTTGCCTTTAGTGACTGCATGTCAAAAATAATCATCAGTAGTCGGAATTCTTTAAAGTCAAGCTTTGCACCACCCCCTTTTGCGTTTGAAACTTTTGTTGGTCAGTGAAGCCACCACTCACAAATCATGGGACAGTAGGAAGGAGAAAGAGGAGGCTTGACAAAGCTTGAATCTTACTGAAAAAGTTTAAATTTTAATTAAAGTGGATGTAAACCTGATTCATGAAACTTGACCTAAGTACATATATCTGTAGTGTTTTCTTATCTCTCTCCAAAGCCCTAAGTCCTGTGTCTTTCTGCTGCTCCGTTCTTCTGTTATCTGCATAACTTCTGACAAGTTCTCCGACAACCAAGATAAAATCAGCCTGAAATTTGTGTCGGGTGGGTGCTATAAATAGATTAGCACAGCTCTGTACATTCCTTCCTTTTTTTGCCTTTGTGGAGTGGGCGGGTGTGCCTTTCCTCCAATCAGCTGACACACAGTGTATGGCAAGAATCCACACCCAGTGCTGACCAGGAAGAGAACATCTCTAACACGATGTGCACTTTCTGAAGAATATAGCAAGCTAAAGACAGCAGATATACATGTAAAACTTATGTAGTGAGATTTGTTTCATTTCTGTGTATCCTCTGAGCCTGTTCACTTCACTGGGTATATGTGAGGGTTTACATCCACTTTAAATTTACCTCGTATTATTTTTATTTTATTATTTATTATTACTTTACCTTGTATTATATTACTGGATCATAAGATAACCCCTAAGGTCTGAGTTTCTTTTGCATCCCTTAAGTTTTTTTTTTTTCACAATCCAGCCACAACACATATGGGATTTTTATGGCGCTACGACAACAAATTTTCTTTAAAAAGCATTATTTTATTTCACATATGTTAAAATCAAGTTTAAAATGGTTTACAACTTCAAGTTCCATATACAGCAAAACATCTACGGTTGATTGCACTTTCCATAAAGGCTACACTGTTTCCTCTACATGTTTTGCCGACAACGGCTTCTTCAGGTGGCATGTCGCCAGAATTGAATAAGCTGTATTAAATTAATACATTAAACACAGTTTTTTCTTAAACAAGGTATTGTTGCCAAGTCATGCTTACCCATATCCTTATCTATCAAGAGGATTTACTCCTAATCAATGTTATTTCTAGTAGCAATTGTGTCCCTGGATCCCAAATTGGCACTTAGGCAGTCATAGAAGGGGCAATATAGTCCCAGCTATTAAGTCCATATCCCTACTGAGATTTCATATATCTAAATATTCCAACACACACATATGTTTTTCCCCCTATATATAGGTTTGAGGCCATTAAAGTATTAGTGGTGCTGTATATTAGTTCAGACTCCGAAAAAAGAGAGGGGGCGCCAAATTCACATTACATGCCATGCTCAATGGGTGGTTTGCCTTGCACTAGGCCAGCTAAATAATAAACAACATAAAAAGTTCCATTAATGTACTGCACCAAAACTCAAGGATAAATTTGCCATTTACAACCTTCCCTCTGTCTCTCACCATATGTTGCATGTAAGCGGTCCTTTTGGCATCTCCATGGCTAGAACAAAAGGGCCAGCGGCGTATACAAGTATGCCAAATCTTGAGAAAAGTGCAGTAGCCAGTTGCAATGAAAGCAAATTTGTCTTTCACTGATCAGACTTCAGTTCATTGTTACCTTCTGAGTTGCTCAGGATAATAGCAGTTTGTGCATCATCATTGCTCTTTGTAATTCTCTATTGAATATGCCTGCAAGTGTTTTGTAAAGCAGCAGGCTTAGAGGTTGTCTAAATGTCTTTGTTTTATTAACAGTTGCTTCATGATCAGTGCTGTGTACACTTTACAATTCTATAACTTCTTCTCCTTCGTTAATACATATTTTGATTTTATAGTAACGTGTTTTATTTCTGTTATTTTTCAGCTTAAGAATGCCAAAGAGGTTGCAGATTCCAATAGCCATGACTACATCTGTAAAGTAAGTATGACAACACGAAGCCAAACACATTGAGAGCAGTCAGCACCTGGCAGCATTGTTTTCTACAACTGTAATACTTCTCACTTGTCGACATTTTAATTCTTCATAAAGTCCCTATGACACTGTAATTGTATGCATTGTTTGCTGTTTGCAAGGACTGCTCATCATACACACTGAGCCGGCACTGTTTATGAAACACAAGGAAATAAATCAACCATTGCATTGTGATTTGTCACAGAAAAAAGATGAACTGTGTCTGCATAAAAGCCGGGATAAACTCGGTACAAAAATATCCATTATACTGAAAAGCAATTATTAGTTTTCTATTCATTTCCGAGTTTCCCATTTATTAATTACATGGTTATAAGTAGCATTAATCAGTGGAGGATTTGAGAAACAACACATAGAGGAACACGGTGTTCTGGAAGCTTAACTCATATTTGAGCTATAATTTATTTGGTTACATTTAATTGGCTTGATGGCCTTAGACTCAGGTTTAGGCATTATGCTTATAGGTGGGTCAAGATGATTCTGACTGTATAACATGGGACATTTCTGTCATCATCAACTGTTTGTATCCTAAGTCATATATCATTGCTACTTCTATTAGATAATTTAATCTGAACTCCAGGCAGCTCTTCTAATACGCAGATAAAATGTATATACTCCAAGCTGATTTACCTACGAAAAGATTTTGTATTTTTCTCCATCCAGTCCTGAGATTTGCACAGCCCCAGTTGGGCAAGAAACCTTATTTTTCTCTGTGGCAGTTACAAGTAAAGCTGACCATAGATGGTTTAAACCCTGTATGGGCAGGCTGAATGTACCCCAGTTGATCAATCAACTGGGGTACAACCAGCCTGTCGGATTTTACATGCGAGTATTGTTAGTGGTTGTTACAGCTGCTAGCAATAATTTGTGTTCTCCCGGCAGGGACGTCTTCCCCTGCCCCTCCCTGGGAGAACAATGGCAATACCGTTTGCAGGAAAGAAAATCGCTCCATCTATGGCCGATCTAAGTAACATTTCAGGCCTTGTGTCTCCCCGGCATGTGCCTGAACAATGAAAAAGGAAGCAGCACGATTATTAGCTCATCTCTGTCAGTGTGCAATCTTTCCCCTTCAGCTTGCTCCTTTTTAGCACATGAGTACTGCAGCACAGCTGACCAGCTTATTGTACTGCTTCTTCTCCTCCCAACTTAAGGTCTGCTATACATGGATTGCAGGAGGCTGATACCAGGTGAAATTCAGTTGCTAACATTGTTTGCATTAGAAAAAAAGTTGTATCAACGACTGGGCTCAGATTTAAGTTTTCAAAGATGCAAGCTTTTAAAACACATCATATCTGATGGGAGCCATAAAAGATCTAATATGATTCAAAGACGTGCACCTTTTAAAATGTCAGCTAATTTAAAAAACAGCACTCAAATTCCAAACTTTCTGCTTTGATTGATGGCTAATGTGGTGCGAGATTCTGATACTGTAGTGTTGGCTGTAGGAAGCCAATATGCAGCTCTAATCACAGCTGCTGCTGAGCTGCTGTCAGATAGAAAATTCAAATTCTGGGTTCACAAAGGAGAGTGCCTATTATAGAACAAATGATATGGAAATCTATGCAAGTATTATTGTTTATTTGCATGATGTTGACTGATAAAGGTACAAACAGTACAAGCATTGCTTTACACATGGCCTATGTGATTGACTCACCTTTCTGTCATATATTTACAAGGGTCCTGACATGACACTGTGGTTTACTTCTGGCAAGCCACCTACGTGGCCAGCCCACAACTGGCCTTTCATCATTAAAAAAAATATATACGGTATATATATATATATATATATATATATATATATATATATATATATATATATATATAGATACGGTGTATATATATATATATATATATATATATATATATATATATATATATATATATATATATATATAAATATATATATATATATATAAAAAAGCAAAGTGTAGTTTAAAAATGCTTTCCCAGAGACCTGTTACCTTCACAGTTTAAGTGGCTGAATATCATTTCGAAGCTACCCTGGGCAGTAGCCATATTGCCATTACATCACTGTGTATATGGTCAATGTAATCTTGATGCATAAGTGAAAAATAATATGCTACCAGGGTCAGCGTTTAGGTGCATAGCACAGGTTGACTTTTAGTGTGATGTCAAATAGGTGATTTAGTTTGACGTTTCTTTTGAATGAGCTGTGATATATCACGGTATGATGAGGATGCTTATCTTTGTTAGGTGTGAGAGTAAAATGGCAAACCCATGCCACTTTAGTGCATTTCTGAATGCAAAAACAAAACTCATGCCATGCTGTGGCACATTGTATAAAGTAGTGTCATCCAGCTGGTTTACAAAATAATTAATTATGAATGATGCATCCCACCATATGTGCAAAGGACATTATTATTTCCACCCAGAAGCCTGGACTGATAGCTGGCTTAGCCTCTCAATGAGCCACTGAGAGGCTGAGCCAGCTGCTCCTGCCCCCTCCACAGCCCAGCACTCCAGTGAGCACTGGAGGGGCAGAGGAGAGAGAGATGGTGAATGGCAGTCACCAGCTCTCTGCAGGCTGAGAGCTGAGTGATCATTGGTGTTTGATCATTCAGTCCTCGGTCTCAGAGGTGGCAGGGGACAGCTGGAGCTGGGATTGGTGCTGCAGCCATCTTGGAGAGTACGATTTTTATTTATTTTTTTGAGATTCCCACACTTTTTTTTTAAATATACTGCTGATCACTTAGAGAAAGCCCATGGAATATATCATATTAGAATTTGTAAGCAAAGCCCTTGAAATAATCCAAGATAGTGTGTTCAACCCACTAAACTATAACGCACGTTGTCATTTGTGGTAAGAACTATTATTCTTTTAACCGTGTGCTTGTTCGGGCATTCAATTTTAGACATGTCAGTTTTTCAGAAATAAAAAAGTGTGCACAATTAATTATTACTTATGATGATGATAAGGCAGACTGTCAGACTGCAGACCGAGGACATCCAGAAATAACGATGCCGATTAGACCTATGTGCCTGCAGATGTGAATGGCTGCATTGGGAATGGCTGTGTAGAGAAGACAGGCAATGGAAGACTGCAAATCAGTAATCAAGGCACAGAGAAACTAACCAGATGTCAGATAATTCAGTGACTAATCCACCACATTGATCTGTGGTCTGAGATCCAGGAAAGACTTGACAGCACTGGGTTTTCAAGTCAGACTCCAAAGCCCTTAGGGCTTCGAACAGTAATCTTGGAAACTCGGAAAGTATTAAGCAATAGGCGGAGTTAAAGATCTTAAGATCTTCACTGCATATGAAATAACTATATAAAGTACAAGCCTTGCAGCTACATCAAACACCAGTTACTAGTTAGCATGTATTTTTGTGTGTAATCCGCAGAGCGTTTATTGTGCCATGTGCAAGTGATCATCCCACCTACAGCTAGGTTGCAATAATTCATGTACATAATGAGAAAAATGTGGTAATTTTCTAATTGAATCGATGACAGGCTGCTTTATGTAAATAAGTACAATGAACTCCTCTAAGCAATTAAAAGTAACCTTGCACATGAAGAGATAAGGCACATGAATTGCTGTTTGTTATGTATATCAGACATGAGGGAATTGCAGGGAAGTAGGAATGGTGTACATGTTACAGATTAGAATTCTTTTAATTTGATGGGCAATGCTGTTGTCCTAGACATAACACGTGTAATTACAGGTTTGTCCCTTTGTATGTTATTCATAATAAACACTCATTGTACACGTCTGCTATGCAAAGATGACCTAAATCTATTGTCACACCAATATGTAAATAACGAAGGAAACCATTGCAATCCATGCTTGCTGTTGCAAATGAAAAACAGATATTTTCTTTCCGCAATCCTTTTAAAGATATTATTTGAAATTTAATTTTACCTCCTGCAGATTGTCAAATAAATTTGCAATGTCATTGCAGAGTGTGTTTTGAATTCAAAACACTCACAAGGAATCAACTCCAACACAGGGAGAGCATGCAAACTTGTGTAGATAGTGGGGGTTATTTACGAAAGGCATATCCACTTTGCACTGAAAGTGCACTTGGAAGTGCAGTCGCTCTAAATCTAAGGGGTAGATCTGAAATGCGGGGAAGCTCTGCTGATTTTATCATCCAATCACGTGCAAGCTAAAATGCTGTTTTTTATTTTCCTTGCATGTCCCCCTTGGATCTACAGCGACTTTACTTCCAAGTGCACTTTCAATGCACTTTCAAGTGCACTTTCCATGCAAAGTGGATTTTCCTTTAGTAAATAACCCCTGGTGCCTTTTCTAGGGATAGAATTTAGATCAAGGACCTAGGGTAGATTCAACTGCAGTTAAATCTCATTATTCTTCCATACCTACCACATTTGTTTTAAAATGTAAATATTGCACATTTATATTGTGTGCAATATACAAGCGGCCTTGTATAATGGTGTCATAACACCTGATATGCACAAACCTCTAAGTAGTGAAGCAAGTAGTATCACAATGCCCAAGGAATAACCTCACCTCCGAGTCTCTGACACCACTGATTTCAGCACCAGCCACAGTGGAGGAAGCAATGGCGAGGGAGTGCAGGCAAGTTGAATATAGGATTGTCAGTGGGCCCCCTTGCAGAGACACTGTCAGTATGACCTGCATGTGAAAGGGGGCAGTGTCCCTTTTAAAGTGTAACTAAATACTCAGCTGAAAATTTGTATTTCAGTAATGCTTACCCCATTAAACATCTAGTGGCAGCATCCCCAACAGGATGTGATCACACAGAAAAGGGTGACAACACTTGCAGGAAGCCCTTTAAAAAAGTGTCATGATAAAAATTTTCAGACTTTAGTTACACTTTAATGAACAAGGGTGCAATGGCAGCTCATATAATTAAATCCAACTGCCAAGTTTCTTTTAAGGTTTACATCAATGGATGTAATATTGCTGAGGTCATCAGTCAACCATAGGTGAAAAAAACAATAAAAATATTCTAAGAAAAAGAAAGCTATAAATAAATCATGCAGTGGTGGACATTTCACACCTGGTCAGGTTTTGACTCTCTGCAGGGTCCAAAAAGGAGCCTGCAGCATGTTGCATCTGTGTGCACAGCTGTTCTTCCCCCCTCTTTTTCATATCATCAGCAGCACCAATTATTTCACTTTCTGTGTTGTTTACTAGCACCAATGGCCCCAGTCCATCAACGCATTTCATGCATTTAAAAATCTCTTATAGGTGCCTGATCGCTCTAATAAGCTCAGGTGACCATCAGTGAAATACAACAGAACCTGTAAACACTGCTCTCCTTGTGCAGTTTGTACTTGTTGGGTCCTATCCTTGTCATTTGTACCCGTGTATGGCAGCACATGCTGTGTTCACCACCTTCCATGTTCTGTGCCAAAGATAACAACCAGACAGTCATATTTTAAAGCACGTTTGTGTCTGTTTTCAGTAACCTAACAAAAATCTTGATGCAAGATGGAATGTTTGTACTTGAAACTTAAATTATTGTAAGCTGAATTTCATCCCTCAGAATATCACAGTCCTCTAAGCAATGCTTTATAAAACAGCGTGCAGGATGCATTAATGCATACACTGCAAATTGTACGATTCTAACATTCATACTTTAGGTTGCCTTTGTTTCTCCCATTTCTTTTGTTTAATGAGACAATGTTGTCCTATTTTCCAGTAGAAGAATTGTGAAAATTGGCTTTTGGCCAGTGGCTATAGATTGTCAGGAATATGCAATGCACAAATTCATATATTTTATATTAAATATTACTGCTGTTAAACCTATTTTAATAATATTCAACCGTGACTCCATTTTATAGGGCGAAGGAGCACAGCTGAGACTCAGTGTTTTATTGCTTCATAGAAAAGGCTTCTGGGTGCTAAATAATATTCAAATGATTCTTCTAAGCTGTTCATTTCAGCGCCCTACTAACCTCTTCTTATCTCTTCTCTGTGTCAAATTCCTGCCAGAATACAAATAGACACTGGATAACCGAGGGTGTTACACAAGTAATAGAGCAATAGATGCAGTCTTTTGGTATAACATGTCGAAATCCAAATATATTATATAAAGAAAAATATGCAAAAATTAAAGACCGTATAATACAGATATGACAATGTGCAGAACTGGTGGAGACTGGGGCATTAATGCATAGCTAAACCCACAGCTTATAGTTTTAGATGGGTGAATGATAAAACCCTTGTAGTTTTTTAATTGGCATCAGCATCCCATTGGAGAGTTTCCGTTACTACTTTTCCAGAGACACAATACTGTAGAAAGTAAGTGGAAATCTCTACAAAGTGAGGGGAAATCATTTTACTGTCCTAGAGGCAATAGAAACTAGGACAGATGGAGAGGATGAATCTCCCCAGTGAAAACACAAACAGTAAAACCCTTACCAGGGTTTCAACACTTCCATAATCTACCTTAAATTTTAGATACAATTTAAGTGCTTTTGATGACAATGGGTAATTGCTGATGCTGATAATTGTAGTGCATTTTGACTAGCTGTGCAACCATAGACTATGCATGTTAAATAATTTGGATTTTACTCTGTTAAATAGAGTCTACATAAAGCATATGTAATTAAAGTCATATGACCTCAAAGTAAATACAGTGAGGGAAAAAGGTATTTGATCCCCTGCTGATTTTATACGTTTGCCTACTGACAAAAAAGTTATAAATTGATTTGCATTTTAATGAGTGAAAAAAGTATTTGATCCCCTATCGATCAGCAAGATTTCTGGTTCTCAGGTGTCTTCTGTACAGGTAACAAGCAGAGGTTAGGAGCAATCTCTTAAAGAGAGTGCTCCTAATCTCAGCTTATTCCCTTTATAAAAGACACCTGTCCACAGAAGCAATCAATTAGATTCCAATCTCTTCATCATGGCCAAGACCAAAGAGCTGTCTAAGGATGTTAGGGACAAGATTGTAGACCTACACAAGGCTGGAATGGGCTACAAGACCATCTATCGCCAAGCAGCTTGGTGAGAAGATGACAACAGTTTATGTGATTATTCGTAAATGGAAGAAACACAAAATAACTGTCAATCTCCCTCAGTCTGGGGCTCCATGCAAGATCTCACCTCGTGGAGTTTTAATGATCATGAGAACGGTGAGGAATCAGCCCAGAACTACATGGGAGAATCTTGTCAATGATCTCAAGACAGCTGGGACCATAGTCACCAAGATAACAATTGGCAACACACTACGCTGTGAAGAACTGAAATCCTGTAGTGCCCCGTGAGGTCCCCCTACTCAAGAAAGCACATGTACAGGCCCGTCTGAAGTTTGAGAAATGTTGTGGTCAGATGAGACCAAAATTAAGCTCTTTGGCATCAACTCAAATTGCAGTGTTTGGAGAAGGAGGAATGCTACCTATGACCCCAAGAACATCATCCTCACTGTCAAACATGGAGGTGGAAACTTATGCTTCGGGGGTGTTTTTCTGCTAAGGGGACAGGACTACTTCACCGCATCAAAGGGACGCTGGACGGGTCCATATATCATCTTGGGTGAGAACATCCTTCCCTCTGTCAGGGTTTTGAAAATGGGTCGTGGATGAGTATTCCAGCATGACAATGACCCAAAACACACAGCCAAGACAACAAAGGAGTGGCTCAAGAAGAAGAACGTTAACCACTTGCCGACTGTGCGCTGTCGTTTGAAGGCGGCAGAATGGCTCCCCTGTGCAAATCTTCATAGCTGTACGGTGGCCACTTTAAGGGGTATAGGGGGCACGCACCACATCACTGAAGAGCCGATGTGCGCGCCTGATGGCCGCGATTGCCACCGGGCACCCCCGCAATCACTGCTGACAGAGCCAGAACAAGGATCTGTATGTGTAAACACACAAATCCAAGTTCTGGCAGGGAAGAGGAGACAGATTGTGTGTTCCTAGTATATAGGAACAATGATCGGTCTGCTCCGCCAGGCAGTCCCATCCCCCCATAGCTAGAACATGCTGAGGGAACACATTTAACCCCTTGATCGCCCCCTAGTGTTAACCCCTTCCCTGATAGTGACATTTATACAGTAATCAGTGGCTATTCATAGCTCTGCTCTCTGTATAAATGTCACTGGTCCCAAAAAAGAGTCAAAAGTGGCTGCCGCAATGTCGCAGTCCTGAGAAAAATTGCAGATCGCCGCCATTATTAGTAAAAAATAAATAATAAAAATGCAATAAATCTATCCCCTATTTTGTAGACGCTATAACTTTTGCGCAAACTAATCAATCAATATACACTTATTGCGATTTTTTTTTTTTTTACCAAAAATATGTAGAAGAATACATATTGGCCTAATCTGAGGAAGATTTTTTTTTAATAAAAATTCTAATATTTATTATAGCAAAAAGTAAAATATATTGTGTTTTTTTTCAAAATTGTCGCTCTTTTTTTGTTTATAACGCAAAAAATAAAAACAGCAGAGGTGATCAAATACCACTAAAAGAAAGCTCTATTTGTGGGGAAAAAGGGCATACATTTTGTTTGAGTACAGCGTTGCATGACCACGCAATTGTCAGGAATCACAAAAACTGGTCTGGCCAGGAAGGGGGTAAATACTACCGGGGGTGAAGTGGTTAAGGTCCTGGAGTGGCCTAGCCAATCTCCAGACCTTAATCCCATAGAAAATATGTGGAGGGAGCTGAAGATTCGAGTTACCAAACCTCAGCCTCAACCTTCATGACTCAGGCCCCATACACACTATTAGATTTTCTGCAGATTTTTGTCTTCAGATTTACCAAAACCATGTAGTGCAAGGGCCTGCCTGATTGCATACAAATTGAAACTCTTAAGGTTTGACCTCATATTATATGGTTTTGGTAAATCTGAAGACAAATCTGCAGAAAATCTAATAGTGTGTATGGGGTCTTAGAGAGGATCTGCAAAGAGGAGTGGGACAAAATCTCTCCTGAGATGTGTGCAAACCTGGTGGTCAACTACAATAAACGTCTGCCCTCTGTGATTGCCAGCAAGGGTTTTTCCACCAAATACTAAGTCATGTTTTGCGAAGGGGTCAAATAGTTATTTCACTTGTTAAAAATGCAAATCAATTCATAACTTATCTGAAATGCGTTTTTTTTTTTATTCTGTCTCTCACTGTTAAAATAAACCTATCATTAAAATTATAGACTGATCATTTCTTTGTCAGTGGGCAAACGTACAAAATCAGCAGGGGATTAAATACTTTTTCCCTCGCTGTAAACCTGCTAGAGAACTTAAACTAATCACATTGTAAAGACCAGGAAGCCTTTAAAACAATCTGAAATACAATTCTGGAAACTTGCTACTTAGAGTTGGGTGTAAAAAAAAAAAATCTAAATCTTGAGCATCCCCTGAAGTGACATTAATCCACCCATTGTTAAAAAGGAGGCACAACCATAGCTACATTTAATTAAGTAGGGCATTAGAGAAGCAACCAAGAGGCCAATGGTAGCAAGGAAGGCAGGGTTGAGGCAACCCAGAGGCAGGAGAGATTAATCTGCCTCAGGCATTGTGGTGGAGAGGGCATAGCTAGGGCAGGAGCCTCCTTGGTGGTTTTCGGCACTCTCCAAGACTGAACTGTCAGAATGAGGGTCCGCTCTGATGTGATCCCAGTTTGATTAATAGGGCTCTGCTGTCTGTGTGACATCATCCCTGCACTCTAGCAAAGGTTCTTGGTAAACGGAGTGTAAAGGACAGCTTTCACGTGTTCAGAACAGCCCTGCTATTACATTGGGAGAACCAATGTCTTTTATCGGCATCTTTATATATTTATATATATATATATATATATATATATATATATATATATATATATATATATATATATTATCTTACAAAAGTGAATACACCGCTCACATTTTTGTAAATATTTTATTAGATCTTTTCATGTGACGACAATGAAGAAATGACACTTTGCTACAATGTAAAGTAGTGAGTATACAGCTTGTATAACAGTGTAAATGTGTTGTTCCCTCAAAATAACTTAACACACAGCCATTAATGTCTAAACTGCTGGTAACAAAAGTGAGTACACCCCTAAGTGGAAATGTCCAAATTGGGCCCAATTAGCTATTTTCCCTCCCCGGTGTCATGTGGCTCGTTAGTGTTACAAGGTCTCAGGTGTGAAGGGGGAGCAGGTGTGTTAAATTTGGTGTTATCACTCTCACTGTCTCATACTGGTCACTGAAAGTTCAACATGGCACCTCATGGCAAAGAACTCTCTGAGGATCTGAAAAAAAGAATTGTTTCTCTACATAAAAGTGGCCTAGGCTATAAGAAGATTGCCAAGACCCTGAAACTGAACTGCAGTATGGTGGCCAAGACCATACAGCGATTTAACAGGACAGACATCGCCATGGTCGATCAAAGAAATTGAGTGCACGTGCTCAGCGTTATAGCCAGAGGTTGTCTTTGGGAAATAGACATATGAGTGCTGCAAACATTGCTGCAGAGGTTGAAGGGGTGGGGGGGGTCATCCTGTCAGTGCTCAGACCATACGCTGCACACTTCATCAAATTGTTCTGCATGGCTGTTGTCCCAGAAGGAAGCCTCTTCTAAAGATGATGCACAGGAAAGCCTGCAAACAGTTTTCTGAAGACAAGCAGACTAAGGACATGGATTACTGCAACCCTGTCCTGTGGTTTGATGAGACCAAGATAAACTTATTTGGTTCAGATGGTGTCAAGCGTGTGTGGCGGCAACCAGTTGAGGAGTGCAAAGACAAGTGTGTCTTGCCTCAGTCAAGCATGGTGGTGGGATGGTCATGGTCTGGGACTGCATGAGTGCTGCCATCACTGCGGAGCTACAGTTCATTGAGGGAACCATGAGAGCCAACATGTACTGTGACATACTGAAGCAGAGCATGATCCCCTCCCTTCGAAGACTGGGCCGCAGGGCAGAATTCCAACATAACGACCCCAAACACACTTCCAAGACGACCACTGCCTTGTTAAAGAAGCTGAGGGTAAAGGTGATGGACTGGCCAAGCATGTCTCCAGACCTAAACCCTACTGAGCATCTGTGGGGCATCCTCAAACAAAAGGTGGAGGTGCACAAGGTCTATACCATCCACCAGCTCCGTGATGTCATCATGGAGTAATGAAGTAGGACTCCAGTGGCAACCTATGAAGCTCTGGTGAACTCCATACTCAAGAGGATTAAGGCAGTGCTAGAAAATAATGATGGCCACACAAAATATTGACACTTTGGGCCCTATTTGGCCATTTTCAATTAGGGGTGTACTCACTTTTGTTGCCAGCAGTTTAGACATTAATGGCTGTGTGTTGAGTTATTTTGAGGGGACAGCAAATTTACACTGTTATACAAGCTGTACACTCGCTACTTTACATTGTAGCAAAGTGTAATTTCTTCAGTGTTGTCACATGAAAAGATATAATAAAATATTTACAAAAATGTGAGGGGTTTACTCACTTTTGTGAGATACTGTGTGTATGTATGTATGTTTGTACATCTATCTATCTATCTATCTATCTATCTATCTATCTATCTATCTATCTATCTATCTATCTATCTATCTATCTATCTATCTACTGTGTATGTATGTGTGTGTGTGTGTGTGTGTATATATATATATATATATATATATATATATATATATATATATATATATATATATAATTTTTGTTACTGTACCCCTAAAATTGTCTCAAAAAGCAACATTTAGTTTGGATAAGTTATAAGATACCCTAGTTCACAGATGGAGCTGTGAACCTGGAAGGAAGACCAGGAAGATGAAAGCCCCTGCAGAGGGGATAGTGCACTGCTAGGGGGGCTTCATTTGAAAGGTAAGTATGTCTTAAAGCAGAGTTCCACCCAAAAGTGAAACTTCCCCTTATTTGCTTCCTCCCCCCTCTGGTGCCACATTTGGTATATTTCAGGGGGGAGGGGGAACGGGGACCTGTTTTTGATGGGGAAGGGGGCCCTGTTTTTGTCAGGTCCCCCTTCCCCACCTCTGGAGTCAGCGCCGTCCCTCGGAAGTTTGGCCCCCCTCCTTCATCCTTCGCTGTCGGGCCAATTAGAAAGAGCAGCACGCTTCGCAACACATGCAGTAGGGAACCGTCTGTGAAGCCGAAAGGCTTCACTGCCGGTTTCCCTTAGTGGAGATCAACCCGACAGCTGATCCGAAGCTCGGCTGTGGTACCGACATCGTGGGCTCCCTGGAGAGGTAAGTGTCCATATATTAAAAGTCAGTAGCTACAGCATTTGTGGCTGCTAACTTTTAATTTGTTTTCCCCAGGCTGGAACACCTCTTTAATGTGCTAGTATATGGTGCATACTAGCACTATATGGCATAAACCTGCAGGGGACCTTTTTTTTTTTTTTGTCGGCAGTTTACTACAGCTTTACTGAAATTCAGGTTGTTTCCTGATTTTTACTATGACTAAATAACAATCATTTTACCTCATTGCAACACTTCTCCCCATACCGTTTGATTTTCCATGGACCAAAACATCTGGTACTTCATGCACTGTCCAGCCAATATACACACAGAAGTAAAAAGCTTTATGCATCTCAGCTTCAAGCAAAGGGGTGCGGTTGGGAAATTGGCATCTTTGCCTTGGATGCTGCAAGACCTTGTCCTGGCACTGTCTGAAGGAGAACCAGAGAACCACAGCTGAGATGGAAAACATTGGGGGCCAACTATAACCCAGATGAACCACAAAGCTGGGCTTTAAATATGACGAGAAAAAAGGCAAAAAAGCAAAGCTGCTTTGAGCCTGCATGTATGTGGAGGAAACAGCAAATATGTGGAATAAACTTCTCCTGTTTGATTACATTTTTAATTTAAGTTTATAATTTTTTTGTTTAGAATTGTAATTTGTATTGTATTAAAAATAGTTGGTGATGCCAAAGTGTTATGTAAAGGTAAACCATTATTCTAATTTTGGATAGATTAAAGGATAGACTTTTGTTTTGGATAGATTGGATAGAACCCGTCATGTTTTATTGTTGTCTGTGTCCATGTCCCTTTAGGAGACATTCATTCTCTCCATTTGTTCTTCTGACCATTGTTACTAGATCCGATGGGGGGGATTCCAAATTTTATAATTGTTACCAAAACAGGAATAGAGGGAAATCTTGCAATGGGGACACAAGTTCTGGTGGCAACTGCTCAAGATAGGATTTACTTGATTTGCTTCACTTCAAAATTTCCTGTTGTGAGAAATCTTTTGAATGGGACACAAATGTAAGAAAAAATTGTGATGAGAATTTAACAAACCCTACTCTACCCAAAATGCAATAACATTTTTTGCTCCTCCAGAAGATTTACCCCCCTTCATGACCAGTGCATTTTTTGAGATACGGCACTGCATTACTTTAACTTACAATTGTGCGGTCATGCAACGCTGTACCCAAATAAAAATGTCATTTTTTTCCCCCACAAATAGAGCTTTCTTTTGGTGGTATTTGATCACTACTGTGTTTTTTATTTTTTGATCTATAAACAAAAAAAGACCAACCATTTATAAAAATATATATATATATATATTTTACTTTCGGCTATAAAACATATAAAAAATGTAAAAATTTAAATTTCTTCATAAACTTAGGCCAATATGTATTCTGCTACATTTTTTGGGGTAAAAAAGTTTCTAATAAGCACATATTGATTGATTTACACAACGTATAGCGTCTACAAAGTATGGTATATATTTATAGATTTTTTGTTGTACTAGTAATAGCGGCAAATCAGCGACTTATAGCGGGACTGCAATATTGCGGCGGTCAGTCGGACACTAATAAACTTTTGACACTTTGTGCTAAAAATATGCACTATCACTGTACTAATGACTGGCTGGGAAGGGGTTAAACATCTATGACAATCAAAGGGTTAACTGGGTGCCTAGCCAGTGTTTTTGCGCACTGTGGGATGTACTTTTACTAAGGCAATCAATGTCAGGACACTGACAGGACAGCACAGGGCTCTGTCTTGTTTACATGACGATCAGTGGATGCCAGTGGTAATCCATTGGCCGACATCCACTAATCGACATCAGCTCTATTTAATCACAGCACGGCCGGGACGCCGACAGAAGGGAAGGGGCCCTCCTACCCGGAAGTGCCAGATCACATACCTTGCCGCTGTATATCTATGTTATAAGGTCAGCAAGCACTGCTGAGTTATCACTGATATGTAGAATTGATGGGCGCTGATATGCAGCACTGATGGGCACTGATATGTAGCACTGATGGGGACTGACAGGCGGCTGTGATGGGCACTGACAGGCGGCTGTGATGGGCACTTACAGGCAGCACTGATTGGCACTGATAGGTGGTACTGATTGGCACTGACAGGTGGCACTGATGGGCAGCACTGATGAGGTACTGAGATATTAATGACAGGTGTTACTGCTGGGCACTGATTGGCACTGTGGTGGGCTCTGATTGGCACTGTGGTGGGCTCTGATTGAACTGTGGTGGGCACTGGCACACTTTATTGTTGGGACACTGCTGGGCACTGATTTACAGCACAGATTCCCCCCTCTGACGGGGAGAGCCGCCGATTGGCTCTCCCTGTCAGCGGGAACTGAGAAATGGCGTTTACCGGCACTTCCTGGTTCACGCGATGATCAGCTGTGATTGGTCACAGCTGATCACGTGGTAAGAAGCCTCTGACATGTTACCGCGCCGGCATGTTATCCTGCTGGACGTCATATGACGCCCAGTCAGGATAACAGAACCACTTCCCGGCCGTCATTCTGCATACAGCGGGCGGGAAGTGGTTAATGTATTTGCACTACAAATTATGGAGAATCCAAAGAGGGTTAATAATTCTGCGAAGCAGTGTATGTAGCTGTCTGGTATTCTCATTGCATTGTGTGTAAGACACTGTCCTGTTTACTCTGTAACAAATGTCTTATTTGCAGACATTTTGCATTTTCACATTCAGTGTGATGTGCTATTATTAATTTAATGAGGAAAAACCCTTCCAGTACAGAAATGCATTTTTTAAATTTCAATTACATTTCCTTTCATTTTCTTCAAGCATAAATCTTCCTTATGTTTATGAGGCACCTATTTCAGTTTAATTAAAGTAGCAAAACACTCAGTGCCAATACACAGCAGCATGAAAGGTGGCTGCTAAGACCAAGTATTATGTACACCATCTCAAGAAGATTTCCACTCTGCTACATGGAATGAAGACTTTCTGTTAACATTGTTGTTTTGTTTCCAGATGCAGAACAAATGCACATAATTAAGCAAATGCTTTTATTTCTTAAAACAATCTTAACATTACAGACTAATGATTAACTGCACAATACCCACAAATAACCAAATATGTCGTTTTCTGTACACTTGTAGGAGAACGGCACTGTCAGTGTTGCTGTGTTCAACCACGATAAAGAGAAGGATGCAGAAAAACAAAGGCAAACGCTTAAATCAGAGAAAGAAGCTTTACTTATAGGTAAGCCAGGAAGCCAAAAGCACAACAATCTGCCAGCGCACACAGATTTACTGACGTTTTTGCTTTTTGTTACTGGTCTCAAATTTTATGCACAGTAAAGTAGTTGTGAACACTTTCTAATACAGTTATAACTATCTAGGCACCATAACTGATTTTGCTTAGTTTCAGAAATGTTCTTTCTTACCTTTTTTACAAGATTTAAAAGTTCTGTCATGTGACCATGTATCTCTTCTTCCTCATTGTGAGGGGCGGATTTACAGGACACTGTGCAGATGCACGGTGGGCCTGTATCCCATATTCTGTTCAGCCTGAGGCAAGGTGCGGGCTGTGCTTGAGCAGGGGGCATATTTAAAAGGCAGGCTGTGATTGGGAGCAGGTATGTGTCAGAGGCAGGCTGTGATTGGTCAGGGGGCGTGGTGGCCTAACAAACTACCCAATACAGGCATTCTGTGTGCCTGTACCTCTGAATGGCCAGCCAAAGGATAGAAACTGGCCAAAGAACAGATTAGCTTCTATGCTTTTATGTGATCAGTCTAGAATAAAAAAGAAAGGTGATGGCCAGGATCAACCAGGTACTTCAGGTGGAAGCAGTACAGGAAAATGATAGAGATTAAGATTTCTAAAATACACATTTGTGAACACACAGAAAAAAAATAGGGTAACATACACTTTCATTCATAAGCAATCTGAAAAAATGTTTTTCTAGGGGGGTGTTCTGTAAGACTGCAAAGGGATCTAGAGAACAGAGTAGGATATCTGCATAGGAGAGACAACATAGGCAGTGGCCTAGGGCAACAAAGGGCCACCAGTCACACATCATGTTGCTGTCAGTCATTCAGTGTATAATAGAAAAGTGCAGAAACTGTTGCTGGCCCTGCACAGTTTATGCTCTTGTGTTTGTGGTATTGTGTACTTTGCCCTATTCTTTAAAGCAGTTGTAAAGACTTGATTTTTTTTCTAAAAATACAAACCTGCTCTGTGCAATGGTATTGCACAGAGTGGCCCCAAACCTTCTCTTCT
The DNA here is from genome assembly GCA_037952925.1 of Lithobates clamitans. Lineage (NCBI taxonomy): Eukaryota > Metazoa > Chordata > Amphibia > Anura > Ranidae > Lithobates > Lithobates clamitans. The sequence goes on from JBBGZY010000282.1 coordinate 726,165, forward strand.
GGAGTCCCCCGCCAGAACTGTACCCTTCTCCTTTTCTGCTTGCTCTTGGGGCAGACTTGCAGGCTCACTCCCGAGCCAGGCTGTTTGTGTACATAGACACACACATTGTGGCTCGACCCCTTTCCTCCTCACAGGATTTGATTGACACCAGCAGTGGCTTCTGCCTCTTTGCCCTGCGAGGAGAGGAACAGACACCAGTGCCGCTGCAGGCGGGCACAGTGCTGGATTGAGAGATGACTTGGGTAATAATATAGGGAGGTGAAGGGCCGATACTACTACTGGGACATTTTTTACCTTAATGCAGGGTTTGCATTAAGGGAAAAAAAATTCTGCCTTTAGAACCACTTTAAGTCTTTAGTTGTAGGTGTACTGATGTGGAGTGGTCCTTTCAGCTTTTCTGCCTTTAATCTCCATGTGTCTTCTATGGCTTTAACATCTGATCATGCTATATGTGTTATACTAAGGCGGGCACAGACAGAGCAAACACGGGTTGCGGGAAAGAAAATTGCTCAATTCCCCTTCAACAGTCAGTGTTGATGTGGGAATCCCTCCCGCAGAGCCATTGTGTTCGCCCAGTGAGGGGAGAGGGGGGGAGTCGGGGCAAGGTGTCAATGCCAGCAGAACACAGTGATTATTTCTAGTGGCTATAACATCCGTCAGGCTGGTTGTATCCAAGTTGATTGATCAACTAGCGTACATTCAGCCTGCCCATACATGGTTTGAATCTCGGCTGATGTTTGCTGGATCGGACGGGATTCGAACCGTCTATGGCTTTAGGCTAGCCAATCAAATGGGGTAGGAAAGTGATGGCACAGAAGTAAGCTAGGGTTTCAGAAATTATTAATTCTACCTGCTGGAGGGGCTTGTATTTTAAAGTGTAAGTAAACCCTCCTATTGTTTTCAGCCAAGGAAGCTGCCATCTTTGCCTCTGTTTAATCTACAACTGCCATGATGCTGCTCATGTGATCAGTTATGACACCAGCCATTGGATGGCTTGACAGTTTGGTTGAGAGCACAACCAATGGGAGTGTTACATTTCCGGCACGTGCCGGAAATGAAACAGTTTTATGGATGGGTTTACTTCCGCTTTAAGTTTCTTTTAGGATAATAAGACCTGATGGAACACTTCAGCAGTAGACAATGGTCTATCATAGTCCTATGACAGTACAAGACAGGATTTTTTTAATTTAATTTGTCAGAGTCACTTCCTTTCTTGCCTAATTATCAGATACATAACACAGGAAAAAGTAAATGATGTTGTTGCTATGTAGTGTGACAAATATGTAAGTCACAGAAATGGATAAACAGAGTTAATAATGGTTTGATAGGTAAAAAAAAAAGTTAACCTCTATGAATTCTAACTGTGTATTTATCTTTCTGGCTGGTATCTTGTTTTTCATCATTGTTATAGTTTGATGTAAAGAATTGTTTGCATGTACAAGCTCGCTGTTACTAACATTTTTTAATCTTCTGGTTGGTTTATTTCACTGAAAACTAAGCAACAACATCAGGGGTGAATCGTACCTTTTTTACACTACCATTTAGCGGTAATGGGAATTAAATCGTTTTTATGACTATGAACGGTGTAATTATTGGGAAACTTCAAGTCAATGTGTTTCGTGACACATCTATATAAAATATTTTCTCTAGGGAACATCCACACTAAGAAAAATGATAATTGCCTTATTCCAGTTGCTGCAATTTTGTATTGGCAAATCAAGCATAAAATGGATGGTTAATAAGTTTCTAGCAGACTGAAATGAAAAAATACTGTTCCACATTGTTTTTTCACATTTACCTGGCTGCAGAATGTGTCACGTCTGTGTGCTGCACAATTTAGTAGAATCATTCAACTTACAATCTTTGACAAGACTTCAGGTGAGCTGAGAAGCCTGGTGACTTCAATTCATCCAGAAAGTAGATTATATTCTACAGCAGTCTCACCTCCTATCATTTTACCAGCTTTTGACATGTCGTGTATTTTTGTTTTACAAGATGCAGAAGGCCACAGTTGTCTAGCTATATTTTAATATGTCATATATCCTTTTGCATTTAGGTATCGTATCAACATTTCTCAATGTCCATCCCTTTGGCGCCAATATAGAATACTTGTGGTCTTATCTTCAACAGCTGGACTCAAGGGTAAAATTTATTTCCTATTTCGTTGTGAAGGTTACTGTATGTGTGAAATTCCTACTGTGTATAAGAAACCCCCCTATCCTGGCTGCTGATTGTAACAAATAACTGGGGACTTACCTCGCTAAATTTTGCATTTTCACTTTGTGAAGTTTTATTTAGCGATATCCCCGCATATCCATGGGCTCACCACCTCTTTTGCCATAGAATGTTCTTTTTCGTATTTGTCTGGCACCGTTTCTTATAGTGTGATGAGTTCTGAAAGAAAAGAGACTAATACTGCGTACATACGAGCGGAATTTCCGACAGAAAAAGTCTGATGGGATTTTTCATCGTATATTCCGACCGTGTGTATGCCCCATCGGACTTTTTATGTCGAAAATTCAGACGGACTTAGATAGAGAACATGTTCTATATTTTTTTGACGGAACAAATTCCTATCGGGAAAATCGCTCGTCTGTATGCTGTTCCGGCGTACCAAAAATGAAGCATGCTCTGAAGCTGGTACGAGACGTTGTACGTGTTGTCCCGTCATACGTGTTGTACGTCACCACGTTCTTTACGGTCGGAATTTGGTGTGACCTTGTGTATGCAAGACAGCTTGAGCGGAATTCCGTCGGCAAAACCTTCAGAGTTTATTCCGACGGCAAAACCGGTCGTGTGTACAGGGCATAACAAGGAGTTTATCATTTGTATAGAAGAAAATCAGCTGCACTCAGTATAAGATAGTCCTTGTAATATCATGGATTGTATTGAACAAGTGAAGCCACTCCTGGGACCTCCCGCTCTAACATGCCTCACCCAGAAATAGACACCCCAGGGATTCATTTGTATTCGCCTGGAACGTCTCTACATGGGATTCATATATCAGCTTGAATTAGCTGTCTGTCTGGAGAGCACCAGTTAGCAAGAGAGAGGAAGCAGTGTGTTGTTTTTACCTCTATGGAGGTCTTTTCTGACTTCTCATTTTGCAAGTACCCGGGCTGTCATGATGAACATCTTGCTGCAGTAATTTAACAACAAGTATTCCAGTAAGGAATACATTCTGATTTTTCTACTTAATTGGAATCAGTGATTTATAAAGCATTGAACCCAGAGGTTCAGCAAAACTACCCGAATGCGAGATAGTATTTTTAAAAGATGATGACATCCCCTGTATTTGTTTTAGCAAAGGGTTTTTTTTTAATTTCCCATAGTCCTTTAGTAAACAACCAAGAGGTCTCGTTTTACAAATTGAGAACAATATTTTATGGCAGTACTCATAGACCAGGTTTCAACAGTTGGTGGTACAGATGAAAGCTGAAAATCTGTTCACTGGAGCTGTATGAGAAGGAGACACTTCATGGAAGAGGTCACAAACAAGTTTTCCAGTTTTTAGTAGCAGACGCCAATATAGTAACCACTTCTTAATATATTGATTTTTTCCATATTAGGTTGTATATGATATCTTTTGACTTATGAAAATCAAAATAATGCTATGGATCTATTGGAAAGTCCTTGCTTGTACGTTTATAAGTGCTTATGGAAAAGCCATCCTGTTGGTCTTACTAATTAAGAGTATTTTACCAGGACTTATATTACTACAATAACATTGTCTAAAAATGACAGCCATCCAGATAGATAACATTGACTGGAAGCATAAAAGTTGCATTACCATTTGTACTGTATTAGTGAATGTCTTGCTATTAGGGAACCGTGCTTTGCTTGTTATAATTGTATCAGGCATGATGAATTAATTTGCATTCATATGGATGTCACCTGCATTTCCATGGATGTTCTACAGTTCACTCATTTAGCGATTGTTAATAGACATTTACAATGAGGTGTTACTAATTTAACACTGTGGGAGGTTTCATGAAAGGCAATTACAATGTTAATAGTTTCCAAGTAACATGAAAACTCCCATCATGACACATTTCATGGCATAAATAGTGCATTCCAGGATCTTCACAGGTTAATAACAAACAGTTTATTATCAGTGTAGCAGGGAATGATTGTTAAATTACTAGTAAAACAAGAACACTGTCAACCTATTTGTAATCTAATCTATTTAGAATCACATTTCTTGAATGTGAGCTACCGTTATCTTAGGAAAGCAATTGCATATCTATGTTTACTGTATATCTATTTAGGGATAACAATGTGAAAGTTATGTAGAACTCTTCATTACGGCATGCTGCTACATAGGGGACAGTTAAGGCCTCTGACAACAGGCTTTGGCCTTGTGTCCATGGGCAAATGCAGTGTAATTTCAGAGACATTTTGATTGCATTTTATATCTATATACTCTTCCGAGATTATCCACTGACAGGTGCATTTGACCTGCAGTGAACTACATTCTAAGCTGCACCAACCTGCTTGAAGTTGCTCTTGCATTGCAATTGAGAAAAGCAGACCTGACACAAGTAAAACCCCGTCAACACAGGCTCATATATAAATAGTGGCCCATGCTTGCTTTTGGTATACATGAGCAATCAATCGATGATGGTTGATAATTTTGCTACTTGCACATACCTCCTAAAAGTGCCTCAGAGTCCTCATTATTTACAAATTCACAAATACAAACTTCAGCTCCAACTTTATATAGGCAGCAGCACTACTAGCAAAACTATAGACTCAATTTAAAGCAAAAATAATGCTCTTTATATTCAGCTATGTGACTGTAATTTTTAAATCCCATTGGATTTAGCTGAAAACAACTGTCACGTTTTGAAAATTAGAATCCTTATCCTGGTATTTTAGCTTTGTGAATTGGGTCGTATGCATCACACCATGAGATTAATAGTAGGACGCCAGAGGCTGGAGCTGGGAAACAGAGCTGAAGTTTCTATTTGAATATTTGAGCCTCCTGAGATTTGAGGCTCATAGTGCATTGTGATAGATATCAGAAGGTAAGGGTAGGCACCTCTGGGCACCTTCTGTTCACCACTGCTAGTAGTTTGCAACTTTAAATGTCATCACAGGTTTATGCTTTAATATGTAAATAACCATTGGCCATCTCTGTTAATCATTAGCGTTGTTCTTGGTAGGGATAAAGCCTTCAGGTAGCTTGTTTTCTCAAATAGTTAATTTTACACACTGAATTAACATCCATTTTGACTATATGTCTTGGCCATTTTCAGTATGTACAGTAAACTTGTTAAACCTGAAAAATAAAGTGTGTGTGTGTGTGTATATATATATATATATATATATATATATATATATATAACAAACACACATACACAATCTTTTTTTCTTTTTTTTAAATACCGTAGTTTTGTTATTGGATTATTGCAGTTTGCAATATTTTAAACCTGATGGCCTCAAGAAAACTAAACTACTGCACCAAAACTAATGTAAGAAAATGAAAGGCTAGAGTTTTGCTTTTGTGTGGTGCGGTGCCGTAATAATTCCTGATAACTGCATCTTTTGTGTGAAAAAGGAAACCTGTACTGAGGAAAATATGTAAGCAGATATTGCTGACCTCAGAATGCTTGTTGCCTTGTTTTAACACTTTGAGTTACTGACCCGACACAAGTATTGAGATCTGGTGTTCTGACTTATTATGGCTTTCTAATCCGCATGCTTATTCCAAATGTATGAACCAGAAGGTCCTTTAGGCTTGATTGTGTGTTCTGTGAAAAATGTGCGTCATGCTTGCAGTGTCATTCATTGTTGATAGCACAAGCAGCAGTTGCGCATTTTTGCATGCAACAAAAAAAATATGTGAAGCTCAGTACCCAAAAAGGTGCAGGAGTGTCTTTGGCACATATGTCACGTGTAGGGCAGCCTATTCAAATGAAAAGTGCAATAAAAAAAAATGCATTCACACATCACAGAAATGGGGTCTTAAAGCGGAGTTCCACACAAAAATGGAACTTCCGCTTTTCGAAACCCTCCCCCCCTCCCGTGTCACATTTGGCACCTTTCAGGGGGGAGGGGGGTGCAGATACCTGTCTAAGACAGGTATTTGCACCCACTTCCGGCATAGACTCCCATGGGAGTCTACGCCTCTTCCCGTCCCCACCGCGCTGTCTGCTGGGAACACACAGCTCCCAGGAGAGAGCGGGGACCATTTGGGACGCGCAGCGCGACTCGCGCATACGCAGTAGGGAACCGGGAAGTGAAGCCGCAACGCTTCACTTCCTGATTCCCTCACCTAGGATGGCGGCGGTAGCTGCCGAGAACCGAGCGGGTTCTCGGCGTCCCCTGCCGACATCGCTGGACCCTGGGACAGGTAAGTGGCCATGTATTAAGTCAGCAGCTGCAGTATTTGTAGCTGCTGGCTTTTAATATTTTTTTTTTTGGCGGTGTGGGTGAACCCCTGCTTTAAAGTAAATTTGTAAAAAATGTACCTTTGCCAATCCTCTCCTGAAATTCCATTGGCCATATTCTTTTGGTCTGGACCTCCTTCCATGTATGCATGTTTTTTTCTACTATCCTTTGTTCTGGACCTTCTTCATGTATGCACACTTTTTATTGGCCATATTCTGACCCCCTGGTTGCAATTTTTTAAGTCGGTAACCCAGAACAAATGTGCACACCAGTAAAGTTTGAAGTCACAATTGACAGACTAGCTCTTATTCAGTGACTCAAAACATTGATGCCTGAGTATCAGCGAGATAGCCAGTCCTGCTGGAGTTTTCAGAAGGTGAACCCAAAAATGTCATGTCAGGCTTATGCAATTTTAATTCTTAAAGCGGACCTTCAGTAATTTTATCATCTTTCCATCAGCCCTTGTTGTTTTAACTTTGGATAGTAAAAAAAATGTTCTGCCCATAAATACCTTACACAGCCCACTTCCTGTTTCTTGTCTGGTCCTTAGCCTGGGCTTATGACATTATGCACAGCTCTCTCACTCTTGTGAGAGTTTGCCAGGAAGGGAGGGGGGATGAGTCATAAGAGGGCCAATGAGAGCTGCAGGGCTGCAGAGCAGGAGGTGTGTGTCTGTGTAAATCCAGTAAGTGAAAAGGCAGCAGCTTTAGCTGCCCACAGCTAAAATGGTGGCAGCCAGACTTAGTTGTGGGAGAAATCTGCAGCATATTTGGCAAGTACAGAATCACAGTATATATAAAATAATATGCAAAGCGGTTGGAGGGAAGCTTTAGAATGGTAAAGATGATTTCATTACAAATTGCAGTTTGGGTCAAATACCTGCTTCCCCAACATCCAGTGTGATTCCTCCAAACCACCTGTTTGTTCTGTAGTGACAAACGAGCTGGCAGTAGAAACCCCACCCTGCAGCTAGGAAGTAGGTATTCCACATGCAAGATAGCAACAGAACTCACCCAAGCTCTACCGCTATATTGTAAGACCCCTTTCACACTGGGGCGGTGCGGGTGTTAGCGGTAAAGCACCGCTAGTTTTAGCAACACTTTACCGATGTTATAGCAGCCCTTTTTGGCTGCTAGCGGGGCACTTTTAACCCCCACTAGCAGCCAAAGAAAGGGTTAATAGCGCCCGTGTTGCGGCGCTGCCGAATCGCTTTGTAGGCTCTTCGGCTGCCCTGGGTAAAATAGTATACATCATTAACACGCAGGGCATTTTGAGAGCATTGTATACACCACTCCCGCACTGTCCCAAAGATGCTGTTTGTAGGACTTTTTTTCCCGTCCTGCAAGCGCACTGCCCCAGTGTGAAAGCACTTGGACTTTTTTATATATATATTTGAGTGATGTGTCCTGTTTCAGATGAAATATGCAAGTAAGGAGAATATTTGTTGCTGTATTGTTTATCTCCTTTACACCCATCAATATATAATTGGCCTTTACTGTAAAAGCTGAGCATGTATGTTTATTGGCTATGACCTGTTCTTTGTTTTGTATGTAATATACTTACATTTCATCTGGTTAATTAGATTTTCTAACAAAAGGGTACAGGCTGATTTTAAAACGCACAAAAGTCAGGTTTGTTGTAATTACTATTAAACAAACAAAGAGAGCATTGGCTGTCACTGGGTAAAATAATGCACATCATTAACACGCATTTATGTGGAAGGTAATGCAGTAACCGTAGCATCTGATCACAATTAGCATGTATCTCCTAAAAGAATGAAATGCTATAAAGAATGAAAATGTCTGTTTTGTTGAAGTTCTTCTAAGACAGCTAATAATTGATACATTTTTTTTGGTTAAACCAGCAGGTTGAACAAAAAAAAGTGACCAGATTCCCCCATCCACACATTCAAAGTGGATGGGAGAATCCTTACTGCTGAACTGTTGTATTCTGACAGTAGAGAGACTTCCCTTTTGTCAAAATACACTGATCAGCATTGCAGGCTATAGCCTGCAGCGCTGATCGAGTGGGGAAAATTTGACAGTGTTGTTGTACAGAAGTCCATCAGTAGATCAACATCTGTAACAACCTCAGTGCCCATACATGGATTGAAATTGAAAAGGCCGAATCTCGATCCATGTATACGCAGCTTAAGTCTTCAGACTGTTCATAAACTGCCCTTCCATATTAGATTTACATAATTCAATGTAGCAAGGTTCTGAATAAGTCTCTTTAGGCCGGCAACAACTATGGAACTTACCATGTTTGTGGTCCAGACATACTTTATTCCCAGCTTAGTAGCTCCCAGCTTTCCCCAAGCTCTGGTGAGCTATACAATCTGCTGGCGTTTGAAGAAAATGTGCACTATATCCCCTTTCTATCAGGAAAAATACAAAAGCAAGTGTGTTACTTTCACATAATCAGTGGATTAATCTATGCTACAGGCTATCACATATAAATAAAACCAGGGAGCTATTAGGTTTGTCATGTAAATTGTATGGACCCCTCACTATGGCATGGTTCAGAACCACCTAGCTGCATTAAACGTTTGCAAATCTGGCATTGATAGCATGACTAGAAGAGCATATTGAGGGTTTGTATTGATTTATCTTACTTTTTTCTATGTACACGTAAGACCAGTAGCCATTGCAGTGACAAAATAACAATTAATGAATCTATTAGAATCACCTGGGTCCAGACTTCAACACACATGGCTATAATTCAGAATCAAAAAGTCTGTGACTCTGCAACTGAACCTGATTTCAGATCAATGCAAGGGACAGTAAAGGCTGCTTTATGATGACTACTACACGTCGCCCCCTATACCCTCTCTAACACACATCTTCAATCTCTACTTCTCAACTGGCATCTTCCCTTCTCCCATAAAATATTCACTGATCACCATCATAAAGTCCTCACTGGGCCCCACCAGTCTGAACAACTGAAGACCCATTTGCTTGCTGCCTTTTATCACCAAACTTCTATAAGGTTTATTCTTCAACGGTCTGAATTGCTGCCTCACAGATAACAGCCTTCTTGACCCCTTAACCACTTCAGCCCCGGAAGGATTGCCCCCTTCCTGACCAGGCTATTTTTTGCGATTCAGCACGACGTCACTTTAACTGACAATTGTGCAACCATGAGACGTTGTACCCAAACAAAATTGATGTCCTTTTTCCCCCACAAATAGAGCTTTCTTTTGGTGGTATTTAATCACCTCTGCGGTTTTTATTCTTTGCGCTATAAACAAAAAAAGAGCGTCAATTTTGAAAAAACACAATATTTTGAAGTTTTTGCTATAATAAATTTCCGAATTTAAAAAAAAAAAATGAATACATTTTTTCCCTCAGTTTAGGCCAATATGTATTCTTTTACATATTTTTGGAAAACAAAATCGCAATAAGTTATAGCGCCTACAAAATAGGAGATAGATTTATGTCATTTCTATTATTATTTTTTTTACTAGTAATGGCGGCGATCTGCGATTTTTATCGGGACTGCGATATTGTGGCGGTCAGATCGGACACTTTTGACACTATTTTGGGACCATTGGCATTTATACAGCGATCAGAGCTAAAAATAGCCATTGATTACTGTATAAATGTAATTTGCAGGGAAGGGGTTAACACTAGGGGTCGATCAAGGGATTAACTGTGTTCCCTGGGTGTGTTCTAACTGTAGGGGGGATGGGACTAACTAGGGGAGGAGAGAGGATCGGTGTTCATACTTAGCATGAACACAATCTCTCTCCTCTCCCCTGAGAGAACCAGGATTTGTGTGTTTACACACATAGATGCCGGTTCTCGCTCTGTCACGAGCGATCCCGGGTGCTCGGCGGTCATCGCGCCTCCCAGACACGTGCATCGGCTGCGGAGACATGCAACACGTGCGTCTGCTGTCACATCTTAAAGGAGTGACGTACATCTACAACGATTTGCCCAGCCGAACCAACCTGCCGCAGTATAACTGTGGCGGCTGGTCAGCTAGTGGTTTAAGTCTAGCTTTTGTCTACAACACTCAACTTAAACTGCTCTTCTAAAATGCATGAACTAATTAACAGCTTAAACCAATGGCCACTACTCAATACTGTTATTAGACCTTTCTGCTGTCTTTAATACAGTAGACCACCTTTTCTTCTTAAAACAAAAAATCATTCCTTTGGCCTCCAAAATGCTATTTTCTGGTTCACTTCCTACCTATGTGCTCCTTCAGTGTCACCTACCATTCCATCTCCTCCTCTCCTTTTATATTTTCTGTAGGGGTCCCCCATGTTTCTGTCCTTGAACCCCCTCTATTCTGTATCTACACTTCCTCCCTTGGTCAGCTGACAGCTTCCCGTGGCTTCTTATATCATGTCCATAATGATTACACCCAATTATATCTCTATAATTTTCATGTCACACCCCTTTCTAAAGCAGTCTTTCCAAAATTCAGCTAATAATGTTTCCTAACCCTTGTACCCCATAACTCCTCATCCTCCTGTACTTTTCCATCACAATTAAGAGCACAACTATCAGCTCCTTCTTGCATGCCAGTGTGCTAGGTGTAGTCCTGGACTATGAGCTCTTCTTCTGGTCCTACATTTAATCTCTATTCAAATCTTGTAGCCTTCACCTCCATAATATTTCCAAAAAAAAAACTTCTTAACCAATGACACCACTAAGATACTTCAGTCAATCTCTTGTTGTCTCTCACCCTGACTATTTCAATGTCCTCCCCATTGATCTACCTCTGCCTAAGCTATTCTCATTCAGTCTATGATGATTGCTGCTGCCATACTAATCCACCACACCACCATTCAGTGTCCACTACACTACTCTGCCAATACCACCACTGGTTTCTGTTCACTTTACAAATAAATGTAAAATATAAACAACATACAAGGGTCATTCACAACTCTGCCCCGAGTTACATCACCAACCTTCTCTGAAAACCTCACTCACACCTTCTTCCTTTTTATCTCCTCCCAAAACCCTCTGCTCTCTAGCTCACGCAACACCACCACCAACAGAATCAGGTGCAACTGTTGTGCAAGTCAGGCTGCCTCTAATTTAGCATAGGATTTTTGCGGGCCTGGAAATCTAACAGTATTGCCCCGTACACACGGTCGGATTTTCTGACAGAAAATGTGTGATAGGACCTTGTTGTCGGAAATTCCGACCGTGTGTAGGCTCCATCACACATTTTCCATCGGATTTTCTGACACACAAAGTTTGAGAGCAGGCTATAAAATTTTCCAACAACAAAATCCGTTGTCAGAATTTACGATCGTGTGTACACAAATCCGATGGACAAAGTGCCACGCATGCTCAGAATAAATAAAGAGATGAAAGCTATTGGCCACTGCCCCGTTTAGAGTCCCGATGTACGTGTTTTATGTCACTGCGTTCAGAATGATCAGATTTTCCGACAACTTTGTGTGACAGTGTGTATGCAAGACAAGTTTGAGCCAACATCCGTCGGAAAAAAACGTACGGGGCATTAGAGTTATGCAGATCTCTTAGACAGTTATACAATATAAAATAATACGGTTTTTCTCTCAAAACACTGTAAATTAAAGGCTCAGTCCACCCTTTTAGTTACAAGTAGGGATTATATTCAGGTCTGTCGCTATCAAGGATTCACAGCAAATTCCTATAATTTACAAATATCAAACCTTTACCCAAAAATGTGCATGTTTGTCACATAACAGAAACAGAACAAGATTTAATGTGGTGCATAGTGTTTGCACTGGTTAGCTGAGTCACAAGACGCCAATCATTTGAAGGAATAAATAAACCAGACAATTTTATAAAAGGGTGGGCTCACAGCAGCCATATTGTCAGTGTGTGTGTTGAACCTTTTATGGAAAGCTGACAACTGTGTAGGAAGAGATTGTATTTATTTTAGCACCGGTACATGTTCCCCATGGCAGTTCACAGCTTTCCATGCTTTGCTTCTTTTTGTTCTTTACAAAAGATTTCTTAACAGCCCTGCAAAGTCACAATTGATTAAAAAGATTTACCTCCAATAGACTTCAATGGGGTTTGCCACAAAGTTTATGAACATTTCCTGGTGTCTATCAAAACGAGCAGTTTTTGGTGGACTGACCCTTAAAAAGGTGGGGTTTCAAGCTGCAATAATTTCCATCATTTTATCATTGTCATTGCTTCTGCTTGCTGTTCAGCAGCACCATTTCTTTGTTACTAAAAGGGCCTTGTTTTTGAATTGTAAATTATTGCTTATTAATTTCACTTTTTTAATTCTTTCTTGTAGATTTCAGCAAATGAAGTTGAAAATATATTGATGAGGTTACCTCGAATGTTTAAACAAGAATTCACTGGTGTAGGAGCAACACTGGAGAAGAGGTGGAAGTTCTGTGCCTTTGAAGGAATCAAATCTACTTGATTGTGCTCAGTGCTAGAGACATTTAGTGGACCTGCCACAGCATGGCAGATATTTGAAGTATTCCATAGACAAAGGACATTTTGCAAGGCCAACGAACTTGAATTTTAGTTACATCTGTGATGTGCCCTTGTGTGTGAAGATGTCATTGTGCGCCAGTTTTGCAGCTTTTAATCAGATTTGTGATAGAACTCTACTGTAAAGATGACAACAGGTGTTTCTCTTTAAATCTAGGTAGCTCTGAAATTGTGTAGTTACTACCGGTATATAGAAGAGAATAAATAGGTGGGCAAACAACTACTGAAAATTATTATTACTATTAAAGAATGACCCCAATATTTAGCTTTGGATCTCTCAAATGAACCAGGAGCAGTATAGACTGACAGTTAAATGTCTAATTATCAAAAGTATCTTGTATAAACCTAAGCAACCTGCAACTCTTCACCATATGGAGTCATTTTACAAATATTTATTCCATGCAAAATTTTCATTCACATGTTCATCACGTGTTCAATTTCATAATCAAAACCTATTCAGTTTACTAAAAGATCTACTATATAGGTCAGATAAATTTACTACATGCATGTTATTTTAACAGAATTTGAAGTACGTTTCTTTCTAAAAGTCAATTCATGAAAATCATAAGCCTTAAGCTGGTGGTAACTGTGATCTATCATAAGTTTATCGAGCAAAGCAGGGAGCAGATAAAATAAACATTGATGAGAAAAAAAATGCACACCTATGTGATATTTATGCACATTAATTACACATAAAAATAATTGTGATAAAAAAATAGTTAAAATAACTACTATGGCTTAGGGAATTGACTCATTTATATGAGTGTCTGGGCAACAGTGAGTAATAGGAGGAAAATTTAATCTTGAGGTTATCACATTCATTTGTTCTTAAAACCTAATATGGAGCTTCAGCCAAAACTTTTTGTATAAGTGGAGATAGGTTAGAACCTCTGGCAAGCTTTTATTGTTGGTTTTGCCCTTGTTGTGGACCTTTAATCCTTTTACTTTCTGGGCTGTTGACCACTGGGCAGCAGTGTGGCATAGTGCTTGGCACTCGGTTTGAATCCCAAACCCCCTGCATGGAGTTTGAATGTTCTCCCTGCGATTGCATAGGTGTCCTTTGTGCAGTCTGGTTTCCTCCTACACTGCAAAGACATGCCCTCGTATGTGTTCATGTGATATTGGGACCTTAGATTGTAAGCTCCTTGAGGGCATGGACTGATCTGAAAGTACAATTTGTAAAGCGTTGGAAAGAAAAAAAATTGTCGGCATTATATGAATAACTGTAATACACAAAGAAAAAATACTGTCACTGGGGCAGAGAGGAAAATATTACATTTAGCAGATGCACCAAAATAGCAACAAAGGGGAAATATCCTAATTTTTACTGCATTGACAATTATCACCGTTGTATTACAACTGCTGATGTGACGTAATCTCCCCAATGGGGATACATATAGGAATAGGAAAATTCGACAGAGGTTCTATACAAACCCTTTCTCCACTCATCCAAAACTAGTGAAAACCCATTGTCTGGAGTTCCACTTTAATTAAGGATGTTCATAGCTGGGCCAGTGGGGAGACAATTGCCTTAACCAACTCTCCATGAACAAGAAATCCATCAGCTACTTCTCACACCGATATTATACAAAGCCGCACTGTAAAATCTCTATTCTTGTTTTACTGCTCCATTGCAGAAAATGTTACTACATTTGTACAGGTGTGAAAAGACCTTAAAATAGACCTACCGTTAAAAATCAAACTTCATATTAATCAATAGGACACATTGACATTGCCAAATAATTTATAGTTACATAGTAGGTGAGACACAACAAGTCCATCAAGTCCAACCCATGTGTGTGATTATATGAAATTTAATTTTTATAAAAAAAAAACTTTCTTGCTAGAAATAACATATACTGCAGTGAGCTTTATCATATCACTTACAGTCTAGGTGGGCATGTGACTTAATTAGAAATGGCGGGGAGTCTCTTTCCACTCACAGACCTTATCAGTCTGAAGCAGAGCCAGTTTATGTAATGAGCAAATATGGCTTCCTCATGTAGAATAAGGTTTTTAAAACACCTGTAATTGATAGCATTAATAGCTGCAAAGGGTTTTATTATTTCAGGCTGAGGAGAGTTAACTAAGAAGGTGACTGGAGTTTGGTCTTATACCATATGATACCGTTTACATAATTATAATAGGCAAATATCTGAATTTGCGTATGTCCATCATTACTCATTTGAAATTTTTTCACACCTTCCAGCCTGTAGGCCAAGGAGTATACTAACTGAAGAGCTAAAAGTTGCCTACCGCTGACCTCCAGAGAAGATACTTGAATGTCTGTAGTACTGAAATGTATCCAGTTGTGCTTAGCATTGCACCCCTTTTATATATTTATACACAGTAAACTATTGCTCATTTGGCTTATCTGAGCCATCTGATGAAATGTCTTTCCATTATATCTTACTTTTCCAGTGTTATGATTTCAACATAATTAGCTTTAGTTGCATATGCTGGTAAAGAAATCTTGCATATTGTTGTTTTTTTTCATTATTTAAAACAGGGAATATTTGTCTTTCCAGGAGAGATTACACAATTTAAACTGCTCTGTAAGAGGAAAAAATAAATTATTTTTTTAACGTAATCTGAACAACAGTCGACAGTGTCACATATTCTATATTGTAAATGTATCTTCCTGATGTAAATATTGAATAACTTGTTTTTTTTTTCTCTGTAAGGGTATGTATTATATTCAGATATATGCATCAGATATTCAGTTGGATTGTTATCAAATTTTATATTAAATATTTGAAAAATGTAATAAAAAGCTTTTTTTCAGTAAATATTATTGTACAGACAGTAGTGCAATGTTGTTCTTTATATAGAACTTTAGGGACTGATTGGTCATAGCTTATATTCTGGGAGTGAAATGGCTACAAAAACAGTCTGGGTACATTTCAGCACCTGTGCTGAAATGGCTTTCTGCCCATGATTTGACCCCTCTTGTGGCAGGGAGGCATGCTTGGGGAAGCTATACTGTATAGCTGAATGAAGCTCAACAGGCAGCCATGATGGTATGTCTGGCAGCCAGCCATTCTCTGTGCTGGGAATATTTGTGAAGCACAAAAACATGTACTTTCATGTGAAATGTGCATACATAGTATATATGATTATTTGTGCACAAGTGTGTGAATAATTAAAGCTGCAAACATAAAGTGAAACAATCAATTGAATATATATAAAAGAAAACATTCTGTGCTATCTCTGTGTTTTCAGCAATGACCAAAAAACTATCAACCGATCATAAACAGTAAAACAGCAAAGGTCCATATAATCGTGAATGTAATAGTCCCATAGAACATGTGATGTATATTACTCCCAAGCAAGTGCTGCAAGGCATGCATGTAGAAACACCTTCACCATGGTGAATCCCTTATGAGCAAACTTTCAACTCAATATATTGACCCCCACAATATAGGTCAGTAGGTCAGTATGCGCTTCAACACCAAATGGACTCCTTTGCCTCGGAATCAGCAAGGAAGGAAGAAAAAGATCCCTAGTGCCACACATCCATAGAGTCATATGCTAGTAATGGGAGACAACCTCAGCCTGGGCTCCCGCCAGGCCATGCCCTCAATGCATTTCACTCTGCCCTTTGGAGCTGAGTCATGGGGCAATCCCCATGGTTAAGCTCTAGGGGGTGGAGCAAAATATGTTGGGAGACGTGGACTGGCGGGATCCCAGGCTGAGGTTGCCTCTCTTATTACTACTATAGGACCCCGTGAATGTGCGGTACTAGGGATCTTTTTCTCGTTCCTTTCAGTGACCACAGGAGCCGAGACAAGCTCCATCCCTCGCTGGCACTCCAGCAGCCCACATGGAACTATTTGCACTACTCCCCATATAAATTGAGCCTGAGCGGCACGAACAAACCCTGGGTCACGGTGAATCAGCAAAGACTCTGACTCTTGGAGAACCTCAGCAGATTAGGTGAATGGATCAATGATACAGTATGTATTTGCATGTTAAAAGACAATAAGAACCTTTATAGTGTTTATTTTCTATTTGTATGCTGTAAAAAAAAAAAAAGTCACTCACATGTAGTAGAACCAGGCATGAGCATATTTAGCTTTAGAACAAAATTCCCATCTGCGATCGGCAAGGCAGATGGAAATTAATGGCATCCTTCAACGTAAGCCTGTATTGCCCAATTGTCCACTTGCTCTCTCTCATTGCCGTGAAGCCAGGCACCCCACCCCCATGTTGTGGCCAAGGCGTGGCTTCACAACACAGAGAGAGAGCAAGTGGACAATACAGACTTATGCTGGCCGAACACATTTTCGAAAAACGGACGTACGACCGTGACCGCAAATGATCGTGCCATCATGTAATGAACGATAAATCGTTCAGTGGACATAAATAAATACATTTTTTTTTTTTACATATACCTAGTGCAGACAGTTCGGATGGGAAACACTTAACCTTGCAATTTATCGTACGTTCGGCAGAAATTTTCCAAACTTGCCATTCGTTTTTTTTTCCACAAAAACGTCACAAACGATTATCGATTTGTGCCCATTAACTTGCCGAAAAACGAACAAAATGTCTATATGAACGATTTTTCGGCCAAATTTTCGTATAGTGTATGGCCAGCATAACATTGAAGAATCTGATCAATTACCATCCCAGCCAACTAGGCCTCAGTTTTTAGCTAGATTCCTTGGGAGATGGGTGTACCTACCTATAACTCTTTGAAGATTAATTTAGTGGGTTTTAGTTGCCTTATTTCCTGGCCTATTCTAATACCTTTGATGGGGTAGAGGAGGACTTTATCCAGGTTGGTTGCTGTACTTTGTACATTGATGCTGTTTGAGTTTTCTATACTCAGCAAAGTGATACACTACAGTAGTACTCAAAAGGGGAAGACCAGTGTGGCATGACATCATTGGTTCCCTGGGCACAGCAACACATGCTTTGTAGGCTCCTACAGCTCAGTACAGCCAGTAGTGCGGCTAGCCTGTCACAGTCCCTGCATGGCACAGCAGGTTTCAGGACAGGGCTCAGGAAAAAAAGGAATTGCTGTTAAGCTCAAAGGCCAACTTCATGTGGGATTGAAGTATACAAGGAGTGAACGATGTGAAAAAGCCAGCAATAGTTAGGCTCCCATGTATACTCACTAAGGTTCTCCATGAGGTGTTTGGAATCTTCCACATAAGAGGGAAGTTCTGCCACCAGCAGCTGCAACATTTGCTCAGTATATAGGGGAAAAACACTGGTGATACTATCTTTAGAAGCAACTATGGATCTACCAGGCAGGTTATAGCTATATTTGTGCACTTTTGGTAAGTGGTAGAAAAAGGGCACGTGGTAGAACTCCGTTATGAAGAAAGTGGATTCTTTTTTGTTGATAACCTTTTCTTTGGCTACTGACACTACTAATTCTTTAGGTTTTGTGATGTAACTATCTAAAGGGTCTATATAAAGTCATTTAAAGATGTCAGATAATAACTGATGTGCTTCCTGTAAATAATCACTCTTATTCTGTATGATGATACCACCTCCTTTGTTCTGTAGTTTTATTATGAGATACTTATCTGTAAGGGCCTTAAGTGCCGTTGTCTCTTTGGTATTGAGAATGTGGTGTTTCTTATGTGTATTATAGGCTTTGTTTTTGCAAGAGCCATAAGGTCTGCATTACACTATGTGGTAGAATGTTTCCACAAAAAAACCCTTAACCTGGGTGGGATAAAAGAATCTCAGTCTAAAAGAAGTATGTTGTTTAGTAAGTGTGTGGTCACTGAGAAATTCAGAGTTGAAGTCATTATACCATGGGAAAAAAGAAAAAAAAAAGATATTACACTAAAAGACTATAAATAGCTCCTAGCACCACAATTGACCTAAATTGTGATAAAAACATATAATAAATAAGTGCTGTGCTAAACCTTTGTGTGAACAATAATTAGATCAAAACCATCAGACAATAATAGTGATATAAAATGCAAAAGTGCAAATCATTAAATGTGACCATAAAAAGTCCAAAGGAATCTTGAAAGCTGAAAGTCTCAAATCAGGGGGCCACCACGATTCACCCCAAAGTTCATATAAGTGACAATAGATGGGTGTCTGTAAACAATTACTCTGTAAATACCACCGCAATGTAGTGATCCACCACCAAGGATAGTGCAGGTACGCTTACCCGGAACCAATATACCCTTCGGCAATGAGTCAACAAAGCTGGTGTGATTTCCAATCACATATGGTAAGATTCATCTGTGTATGCCATCTGTGCATTCCAAAGGAACCAGAAATAGATAAACCCCTGGTCCTGATTCCTGGCAGAGCAAGGTTTGGATAATTAACCACCTGGTAAACTCTGATTTACCAGGTGGTTAAGTATCCAAACCTTGCTCTGATCACATGCCTGATGAAGGGGTCCTGAAACGTTGCTCTTGTGATTTGATCTTTCTGCAATAAAAACCTTTGGATGATATCTGAGGATCCTTGGTGTGCTGGCAAATATGTGCATTTATATGTGATAGTAGATGCTGTCTATCAAAGTAGCAGCAGAACAGTTAAATTCCTGCCCCTTGTAGTTTAGGCATGCCCTAGAAAGACTCTCTGCTTACACCATGCCAGGCATAAATGGTGGGAAATTTAGTTCCTGGACGGGTACCTGCCAAAAGGCACTTGTTGCACATTACAGAGGAACTGCTATTATGGTGGAAGGATGTACTTAGAGGCTAATATTAGCTTTTTCATCCTATACACTATGAAGAAGTGATCACAGAAGTTGGTTTTGAGTGTATATTTAGACCTGGTGTTTATATTTAAGTTTTAGCATTTGGCTAGGTCTTAAGAGTTAGGGTTTTTTTTATGGGTCTGGCATTAGCATGTGTATTAAATGTTAAATCTTATGCCCAGTTACAACTTTTTGCTTTAGCTAATTAGAACCTCTGTTGTGTTTTTTATCTCTGTCCTGGACTACTTTTTACTGATTTCTCATTACTTTGTGCCACAGTGACAACAGTTTCACCAGACAGGGAGGAGAAGGCCATTAGCAGGGGGCTCACATGTGCCAGTCATTTTCTAAAACCGCTAGGAAATTCAGACACCAGGAGTTACATGATTGTGTCATCTTTGAGCCAGCATCTTAGTCCAGGAAGTAGATTCTAACCCCGAATGATGCCTGAACAAATATGAATCTGTCCTACAGAAAAAAAGCATGTGGTGCTTCGATGCCCGTGTGGGGACAAGTGGAACTGCACTGGCTAATGACTCAGGCTGGGAGCTGCAGTTATGTGACAGTCAACATTAAGGCAGGTCTCCTAGACTTATAAGTGAGCTGCAATTACACAATTAGCTCCTTGTTCTCTGTGCTGACTCCATTATATTGATGACACTTGTAAACTCTGATGCATAGAGGACACCACCTTACAGGTGTGTAGCATTTTGAGGCCCGTATCAAGCTCCACCTTTACAGCAGTTCATGTCACCTCTCTCCCAGTGACACATCCCATGGTTGCTATGGGATACAGGAAACGCTCTCTCTCTCTCCAACCTCCTTGCTTCTCCAGGGGCCACCTCTACACACTTTCTTCCATGGCTCCAGGCTGGTTCCCTAGGCACTCTGTGCTGCGGGTGCAGTCCCAAAGAGTGGGGAACCAGCTGCAAGTGGAGGTACCAAGCATTCAACCTCCTCCACTACCAGAGGAACCATCATCCCTGCCAGTCACCTGCCTCCTGGCTGATTGGCTGCCTTAAGCACTGACACAACACTGTAATCCTTAGCAACAACACATTTGTACAAAAATAAGTGCATGTGTTACACATTAAACCCCTGATGGACTATAAGGCAGGCTCATATTAAAGAGTAAAAAATGTATTTTTATTTGGACATTTGTCATTAAAATAGGAAGATAAAATATAGAAAAATAGGCTTATACATACAAAATTGTCAAACGATGTGTTACAACATGAATACCCTTGACGCAAACATATGGCATCCAAAGAGCTGCCCATAAACAGTTACAGGCTAGCTCTCATGACCAGTTGTAATGAAACAACACATTAACTTCCACTGGGCAGTAGTCTGTGTGTTAGACCCATATATTGCATCTTCCTCTAGCTCAGTCCCCTTACGGTGTTGCAAGCCCTGTTCTGATACGCTGTCCATGCACCCCTACGAGACACTTCAGACCAAACAAGTAAGTTACAGTGGCGGCTGGTGGGCTCGCCTGCTTGCAGGTCAGTCCCGCACTTACCCCATCTAGGCAGCTCCTCGGGTCCAGCTCTGTCTTTTCCTCCATCGCGGCGGCTTCCGTGCATCTCCTACTCCTAGGTGTCCAATAGGATCACTTGTCCTTTCAGCCAATTGGGTGATGTGACTCAGACCCGCTTCCTTATTGGCTGGGAGGAGGAACAGTGTTAGAATAGCGAATATTCATTTGCTATTCTAACACACCTGGGTGGGCTGTGAGCGCATTCTCTGTGCCCCAATCCTACCCTATTTTGAAGCCTATTAGAGCCTCTGACTCTAATCACTGCTTATAAAAACACCCACCTCGCGTTGGATTCCAGGCGTCCGGTATCTTAAAAGGGATCAGATGCATGGATGAGGGGGGCGGCGGCATTGATAGGGGAAGAATGGAATGGGCCTCCACTGGTAAATTACCAGTAACTCTACTGAAGAAAGGCAAACATACAGGAACAGTTCTTGTAAAGAAGCTTCTCACACCCATTCCTGCACTAGTGGTCTAGTGCCCATAAGGTAAGCATATCTGGATAACAGCAGAGAGTTCATAGTACTTTAGAGGCAAGTCTCCATTAATCAAGGTCCTAAAATCTAGTGGATTCATTTTTAAAAAAGAATGATAAATGGTAGTAGTGGTTCCCCTTATGGCACACTATTCTAGCAAAGATGAAACATTATTACGGGAATATCAAATGAGAAGCTTCTTATATGGGCATTTAAAAGCTGTAATATCTCAGTGTTATAGTACACCTCAAACTATCCAATCCGTTTAAATTATGTAACAGTAGTGTGATAACATTGGAATATAGTTGATAACAGAAGCACACACTATATTCTGATACAGGGTGATGTTACTAAATTCCCATACGAATGTATAAATGAAAATACAAGATAATGTGAAGCTATTAGCATACATCATCTAAAATGTGATATGATAAGAAAATAAACAAGTAAATTGTAGAAAAGTACCAGCAGTTGTATAATTCTAACAGATGGTATGAAATCTATGGTTTGGAAAACGTGCCATTTTAATGACTATCCAGATAGCACATTCCTGTAGCAGAAATAATTTGATAAGCACCTCTATGTGAAACAAATATTTCCAGAGTTTTAACATGAAGATTAAACATGTTCCTTTTGTAGCCATGGTGACGAGCACTCCTGACAAACATTCCGCCAAATCACCCTGCTGCCAGACCCCCACACATCATTTGAGACAATGAGCAGTCATTTGCGTAGTTTTGTTGCGTTTATTGCGGGATACAACTTGGGTGGGGTAAAGGAAGATATGGGATGCCCAAAGCACTTATAGAATTGTCATCACATTGGTAAGACATTGATTAGTAGCTTTAGCCTTGAAAATGATGTACTTCTAACATTCACAGTCTATTTCCTCTGCATATCTCCTCTGCAAACTATTGCTCCTCCTCCTCTGTACTGACTCCTGCAGAACATCACTCCTCTGAGTTCCTCTCTCCTTGTATAAATCTTCCACTGCAAAACTGTTAGATTACTGTTGCTTCACTTCCATTGAAACAGGAAGGGATAACTCTGAATAACCCCAGCTTGCACACCATACCTATGTTGCTTCAGCAAATCAATATGCCAGAGGCATACAAATCCTCTCCCCGATGGCTCAGTGAGTTTGGCAGCCACACAGTCTTTTGGAAGGTATTACCAGTGTTCTTTACCAGGCCAGAGATACTTTGTACCTCTCCCAGACGGCCTGACACATGGTAATAGGCGGACTACTGTTCCCAGCCAGTCCATAACTGCAAATGCTGTGTTACATGGCCACAGCATTTTGCACTACTCAACAACTTCTCCTTTTTCTTCTCTCACACTGACCTTCTCCGAAGGGCAAGTTCTGTGTTCCCCGGTCACAGAACTTTGATCTACTCTCCTCCGTTTTACTGTTACTTCTCCTTTGCCGATCTTCTCCTCTGTACAAGTCCTGTGTTCCCCGATCACAGCAGCTTGACACCAACTCCATGATGAAGACCTTTATCCAGGATTACTTCCTAGCAGCTCCTCCATCCCTCCTCCACGCTCGGCGCACCCCTACGTGCGGCCGCCCTGCAGTAGACTCCTACAACTCCATTCTTTCTTCCTGCACCTCAGAACTCCTCCCTGGCAGCATGTGACCTCAGCTTATATGGGAGGCCTGCCCCCTGCCAATACCAAAGAGTAATTGGTCAGAGCTCCTAACATGAGCTGCCTGCCACTCATACCTTAGGCCCAACCTCTCTTCGAGAACAATCTGCCTGAAAGCAGGGGAGGTGCTTCAGAGCACAGGTGGTCACACCCACCACTACACCAAACACTACCATTCTCAAATCAAAACACACAGGCCTGACTTACAGCACAGGCCTGTCTAAATTTGCCTACACGGATCTCTCAACCTGGAAAAAATCCTATTCTATCACCTACCTTCTAGTAGTGGGTGCTACACTTTTTTATCAACACCTCCAACATGAAGCTTGGATCTCTCCTTAGGCACAGTAGGCCTTATTGTCAGGGAGCACCAGTTCTTAAAAAATGTTAATGACTATCCAGATAGCACATTCCTGTAGCAGAAATAATTTGATAAGCACCTCTATGTGAAACAAATACTTCCAGAGTTTAAACATTCAGATTAAACATGTTCCTTTTTTATCAACACCTCCAACATCAAGCTTGGATCTCTCCTTAGGCCTTATTGTCAGAGGGCACCAGTTCTTAAAAATCAGGGTCACCAAAACCTAAACTCTCATATAATGCACCCCATCAGGGATTTATTAATGCAGCCATATAACAGAAACAGTATTCATTTTTCCCAAATGCCAATATAAAACAAAATTTGCTAATTTTCACATAGAAACAAGGCAGTGTCTCACTAACTAATTGCTTGCAAATGTAGCTCAAACAACTTTTTCCAGGCATCTGTTTCACTCTCAAATGCCCCTCTGTGTGTATATTAATCCATTTCGGGATCATAAGCCAAATTGGGGAGGGATATATAACTTGTCCAGGACCCATCCTGTACATTATATAACCTGTGTCAT
This sequence comes from Lithobates clamitans, assembly GCA_037952925.1. Taxonomy (NCBI): domain Eukaryota; kingdom Metazoa; phylum Chordata; class Amphibia; order Anura; family Ranidae; genus Lithobates; species Lithobates clamitans. The sequence goes on from JBBGZY010000282.1 coordinate 750,260, forward strand.
CGAAGCAGCCAGCTCCACCTTCATGGGTCAAACATGGCCCATAAACTGTATCTAGGCACCTACATGATCAGGCCAGAAATTTCCTTTTTAAACAAGGAACTTTAAAGGAGGGAACAGAATTGAGCAAAGGATGTAGCCAAAGAGCTAGATGAAGGTTGGTGCTTCCCCTTACCCTATTTGAGATTCAGAATTGTGGCAGTTCTTACTCATTAAAATATGCTTATGTTGATGACAACTACACACACACACACCCACTCTGACTCTTCTGGTTAAGGTCATAGCGTATGTGGTAAACCTGTTTTCGGTGGCTATAGGCTCCTGAGATGTACACTATATTACCAAAAGTATTGGGGTGCCTGCTTTTATGACATCTCAATCTTAGTCCGTAAGGTTTTATATTGAGTTATAACAGGTTCAACTCTTCTGGGAAGGCTGTCCACAAGGTTTAGGAGTGTGTTTATGGGAATGTTTGACCATTCTTCCAGAAGCGCATTCGTGAGGTGGCACTGATGTGGATGAAAAGGCCTGGCTCGTAGTCTCCACTCTAATTCATCCCAAAGGTGTTCTATCGAGTTGAGGTCAGGACTCTGTGCAGGCCAGACAACTTCCTCCACCCCAAACTCACTCATCCATGTCTTTATGGACCTTGTCTGTGCATTGGTGCACAGTCATATTGGAACAGGAAGTGGCCATACCCAAACTGTTCCCACAAAGTTTGGAGCATGAAATTTTCTAAAATGTCTTCGTATGCTGACACCTTAAGAGTTCCCTTCACTGGAACTAAAGGGCCAAGGCCAACCTCTGAAAAACAACCCCACATCATAATCCCCCCTCCACCAAATAATTTGCACAAAGCAAGGTCCATAAAGACATGGATGAGCGAATTTGGGGTGGAGGAAGTTGACTGTACAAATATTTTTAAATGTTAAACTGTGCCTTTTTGGAAAGCTGTAAGAATTGGAGGTATGCTAAACTGTAAATAAACAACTTATTCTAAAAATCTGCAGGTTGTCTTCACACCTATGCATCGTAGTAATGCCCAATTCACAGTGTCGTATGTGCGCTGCATTGGTATGTATTACCACAATGCAGTGTGGCACAATGTGTGGCAATGTGTTGCCGTGCATAGTGTTGAATGAATGCACCAACACACGTGCATCACCACAATGTGTGTAATGTGGTATTGTACTTCGCATGTGGCGTTGGTTTTTTAGTCCTCATTCATGCCACTGCAAGAAAGAGCGTGAACTCTGGGGCCACAGCTCTTTGCATACAGCCGAGGGCAGCAGTCTGTAGAGATAAATGACAGGCTGACAGATGCATGACTGCATGCACTCAGATTTTAATTGCATGGTTGTAATCAGTGGTTTGTAAGCTGCTAATCATAGCTAAATATTTATTCTGCAGACTTTGGGGGATTATTCTGTTTTGAGTTGATGGTCACTGAAGTGACCATGACCTTTTATCGCAGAAGGCGGAATGCAGCTGACTTCAGGGCTTAGGCCAGAACAGCATTTTGTACTCTTTTGATTGTAAGTAATAACAGCACTGAATTCACTGGATGGGCCACCAGACTTCTTGCAGTGTCCAAGCATTCACCTTGTTCTTTTAACACTTCACCAGACAAATTTCCTCCCAAATGCTGGTCCAGAATTCAGCTTCACAAAATTTCCTATTGCACCTCTGGCCAGTGGTCAGCCAGTGTAAGCTTCAAATCGCAGGCCCCTATCTTTCCATGTCCATGTGTCCTCCACAGCCAGCAGGCCTGAAGGGTCAAGAGAATTGCTTCTTCTCCTACCCAGGTATAGCCTGGAAGGTAAGAGAGCTTACAGAAGGTTCCCCCAAATATCTATACCCTCCCTCAGCGTAAACCACTGGCAATACACTTCCTATTAGTTTGCCAGGGAGATAAAAATACTTATTGGATCCTCTTACACTATTGCCAGGGACACTCTTCAGCAGCAGGCACAATCAAACAACCAGCTTAAGTGAAAACCAATAGAAAGCAGAACGATCAGTTCAGTTCAGGCTGGCTACAGAGCTTATTGCAGGGTCCCTACACATTTTTTTCCCTATAAATTTTACATGACATAGTCATACAAGATCAGCAACAGCTTTCTGGACTTTTGAAGACCTGATCTTCAAGTCCAAGATAACATAGCTAAAACAACAGGTGGCACCATTATGCCGATGTCTGCAAATATCATATTCATTTTCTGAATTGAGCCATCCCTGACAGAGCATAGAGGTGATGCTTAGACAAAAAGGTACCTTTACTGAACACAAACAAGGCAATCTGTGCAGCTGAGCATTCCAGTTAATAGTTACACATGCAAATGACTAAGGTAATTGAAATAATTACAGACTTGTTGCGGTAGTAAAAATTAGCTTGCACGGGTCAAAAATCTGATAAAAAGCCCCAGTAAACAGAATTTCAATGTGTTTACACTCCTCACAAAGATACTCATAATACAAATGTGTACAGTATAATTAAATCTGCTGGGCACATGGTAAGAATTTAAATTGTCAACATTATATGCTAATGGTTGAATCTCTATTACAATGTCACATTTTCAGTGCCAGAATTAATGTGCAGTCAGTGTTTTGCTATAAAGCTTAATTTGTAAGGATTTATATTGGAACAACATAAGACATTAATTCTGGGGTGAACTTGGCCAGCAGCCACCCTACCTATCACACACATATTTTGAAGACACTTAGTATGTAAATTAACTTTTTTTCTTTCTTTAAAAGGACAAGAAAAAAAAAATGTTATGTTCTCATTTTTCCAAAATGGCAGGTATTTCCCAATGCCTCCACTCCACGTTGTTAGGGTTCTGTCTGTCTTTGATGCTGAGCAGGACTAGAATGATGGATAGGTAACAGAAGCAATGCCAGGACCTGGTTCATCTGCTGGTGGCACTGTGGCTCACTGGGTGGATAGCTGTAGTTCCATAGTTCACCAGCAGGTGTCTCCCAGCTGCGGGCAGGTTCCAGTAATCAGTTTCACCTGGTCCCAGCTGCTGAGAGGGTATTTTTATCCTCTGCTAGGTCACTTTGCGTCAGTTTGATTGCCTTGTTTGTTACCAGATACTGTATGCCTGTTTATCCTGCTCTGGCTCTGGCTGGATCTAACCTTGCATTCTGTACCCCGCACACCGCTGCCTTACTTCTGCTCACCCTGTTCCTGTACTCAGTCCTTATTGCCCTCTTCCTTGCATCCCTGGCTTTTCCTGTTACCTGTGTCCCACTCGGGAGAGGGAACGAGTGACATGGGTGGTGCATGCGCGGTGTGAAAGCAGCGTCCGCACCTGGTTACGTCAGACACTGGCCGGGTGGGAGGTATATAAGGCCAGCTGACATTTTGCCAGAGCCATGAGGGCAAACGCATACACATCACAAGGGAGAATGTTTGAATCTATAAGGCAACTAATATTTTATTGTTTACTATTGACACTATCCCTGGATTGCATAATTGAAATGCTGGAGTGCAAATGGATAGGAATGTCTTAGGGCACTTCATTAGCTATAACTGAATGAATCATTGTTGTTCTCCATTACAATATGAACAAACAACTCCCCCCTCTGTTTATTTGTCTAGCTCTGTGCATGAGCACCTCTTGTTGTGGATTGTTTTGCACCGCGTTGCTTTTTCTACAAATCAGACCCTGTAAGACTGTATTATTTATGAGGAGCACTGGGTGTGCATTTAATAATTGAATATATATACATTACTGACTTTTGTATGCCTCTTGTGGCCACCTGTAGCTCTATGATGGGCCTGGCATCATACTAATATCGCCTCAATTATCAGTGATTATAGGCTCAAGTGACATTACTGAACTTCAGGGTAAGCATGTGGGATCATCAGGGCCAATACACACATGTGCGTTATTTTTGAAAGTATAAAAGTTTCTTTGAATGTTCTTTTTGTGTTATTCATAGTGTATTTTCTTTTTCATTAGAAGGCTTTGATTCTAAGCAGTTAACATCCCCTGAAGAAGCCCAGTTTCAGGGTGAAACATGTAGGGATCTACACAAATGCTGCTTCGAATACAAGGACTGTTTTATACAGGCCATAACTGTGTATGTTCCTATGTGGACATGATATGTTATCTTATTGTTAAATAAATAATGCATTTTTTTTAAATGTTTTGGTTGAGCTTTGTGTCGCACCTAAAAAGTCCCATGGAAATCTGCTATTAACTTTTACTATAGTAATCTTCTTTTCAATCTATCTGGTGGCTATGGGAGGTTGTGGGCTCAGTCTTTCTTTAATTAGTACATAGGAAGTAGAGGAGGCACAGGCTGCATGGCAACGAGGGATGCAAATGTTCAGTCTGGCAGCATTCAGAGGAGGAGGGGGTTGTGCAGTCTCTGGGTGATCTGTGTCTGTATCACCCCCTCTCCTCTATGCTCTGTCAGTCAGAAGTCCATCTCCTTGTTCCAGCATGGTCAGACAGTGGCGAAGGTAATGTGAGGTTGAGCTATCTGACCATGCAGTTCACCAACCACAGTGCAGATTTTCTATGTGCAGGAGTGATATGAGCACAGTGTTTCGTGGGGGAATTTAGCAAGCCTCCTTAAGCTATGGTGAGACTTCTTGTTTAATGTTTAAAAGTACTTATTTTATAGTGGAGGAAATTGGGCAGGCTATAAATAAGTAATTAGACCGGTGGTGGTAAGCTTACATAATAAAATGGTGGCTCAAAGGCAGCCCCTGACGTTACCGAAAGGTATCACATAATGTTCAATGTATACAGTCGTGCTCAAAAGTTTGGCATTAATATTGAAATTATGACTGATCATGCCAAAAAACTGTCTTTTATTTAAGAATAGCAATCATATGAAGCCATTTATTATCACATAGTTTTTTGGATCCTTTTTAAATCATATTGATAACAGAAATCACCCAAAATGGACCTGATAAGAAGTTTACATACCCTGGAATGTTTGACCTTGGTACAGGCACAGAAGGTGGCACATACAAGTTAAAATGGAAATTAAAGGTTAATTTCCCACATTTGTGGATTTTTAAAGGGGTTGTAAACCCTCGTGTTTTTTCACTATAATGCATCCTATGCATTATGGTGAAAAAACTTCTGACAGTGACCAGCCCCTTAGCCCCCCATTTTACTCACCTGAGCCCTTCTATCCCTCGGCGGAGACACGCTGTACCTCTCTGTCCGGGGTTCTCGGCTCTTGATTGGATAGATTGATAGCAGCGCAGCCGTTGGCTCCCGCTGCTGTCAATCAAATCCAATGACGCGGGCGCCAGGGGGCTGGGCCAAGTCCTGCATTCTGCGTCTATGGACACAAATGCTGGACTCGGGAGCACACCCGCAAGGTAGCCCCCCGGGAGAGTGCTTCTCCTAGGGGGTTATACGTTGCGGGGAGGAGCTGATAGTGCTGCCGAGAGACCCCAGAAGACGATGATAATGGCCACTCTGTGCAAAACAAACTGCACAGTGGAGGTAAGTATGACATGGCTCTTGGCTTGGTATCAATAGAGCCATTAAATTTCTACTTCTTAATTAGTGATTAAACAGTACTGACTGGCATATTCAAGGCTTTGGATATCTTTTTATGTCCTTTTCCATCTTTTGTAAAGTTTCATTACCTTGTTACGCAAGTCTTTTGACTGTTCTTTTCTACCTCCTCATGGCTCAGTGTCTAGCCTGCTTAGTGCATCCATGTGAGAGCTAACAAACTCATTGACTATTTATACACAGACACTAATTGTGATTTAAAAAGCCACAAATGTGGGAAATTAACCTTTAATTGCCATTTGACCTGTGTGTGCCACCTTCTGCTTCTGTACCAAGACCAAACATTCCAGGGTATGTAAAGTTTTTATCAGGGCCATTTGGGTGATTTCTGTTATCATTATGATTTAAAAAGGATACAAAAAACTGTGATAAAAAATGGCTTTATGTGATTGCTATCCTTAAATAAAAGACAGTTTTTTTGGCACGATCAGTCATATTTTCAATATTAATGCCAACATTTCACAATTTCTGCCAGGGTATGCAAACTTTTGAGCAAAACTGTATATGTAAAACAGCCAGAGTCTGAACATACTGCAGCAGATGATGAGAGACTTTGGACATGCTACATAAGACAGTCAGAGGCTGTGAACATGCTACATGAGATGTCAGTGAATGTGGACATGCTACAGAAGTACATGTACATGAGTAATCTATGGATACCCTACCCTTGTAGTTCCTTTTTAAGTCCGCTTTCCCCACAGCATCTTTTAAAATTATAGGCACCTCATTTAATATTCCTCTCAGAAAAATGAATTCTAAAAGGTTAGAGAAAACATAGGCAAAAAATGCATAGCACAGAAAAAATAAGAAAGTATGAATCAAATAAACAAAATAATTTGCCTAGCATTAACCAGTTCAATTAAGATTTTCATTCACTGTCCCTGAGTAATAAGCTAGGTGCTAGGCAAGGAAAAGCCTGACTATTAGCAGCTGGGCTCTGAGGTTTGCACTATAAATATAAAAAGGGTCCAAGGTAGGCAAGAGGAATTTAGACAATAGGGTTACAAGCACACCATACTGCTCAAAATGAACTGTTATTCTCATGCAACAAATCAAATGTTTGCCTTAAGCAGTATGGTGTGCTGGTGACATAATTTCTAATTCTTGATCAAGGTCCAATGGCTTCAGCACCCTTGAAAATTGGTCGACATCTGGAGTAAACCTAAGTACATGCTAGGCTAGAAACAAGGAAACAAGGGTTCTAATCAATCTATTAAAAAAAATAAATTGTTTCAACTTCATTTACTGTTCCAACGGGGGAGATTCTACATACTTTCTGCAGGGTAATCATGTAAGGAGAAATCTTGGTAGGAATTGGTGGAGGTTTAAAACCTTCTTCACTTTCTTCCTATCACAAATAAGAAAAAAATGGGCTAGTCTCAGGTTTTAAAAGTAATCACAACAAATCAGAGGTTTTTCTCATTACTATTCACCAGGCAGCAGCACATCAAGCACTCTTGACTGTCTTTATTTTCCAGAAGTATACTGATAGTGTGTGTTTAGGAAGTTTACTAATTTGACTAGGCCCAGTAAGATTCATGTGGGTTCAAGGCAGAGGGATCTTATATCCTTTGGGAGATTTCACAAGCTTTGAAAATGAGTTCCCTTCAAATGAATTCTTCAGATATCTTCAATTAAGACATTTATACCTTGAAGACTGACATCTTTAAGAAAAGGCTTCCCAGAAGCCCCAACAGACCTGGTATAATTTCCTGTGTATAATCCTAGATCTGGTATAAGTCACAGGAAATTCAAACCCTGCTATGAATTTTTTGGCAAATCACCCATTAGTTATCTTTCAATCAGGAAGATTGAGTTGCATTATTTGCACGTGTTTCAATAAACGGAGCAAAAAATACTTCCATGGTATTACTCAATAATACCAACAAATTTTTCCAAATATAGTGGACTTCGTGTATTTATTATTCTTTCCCTAAGGAGCCTGGAAAGCATGGTACCCCTGATCAGTGGATCAGGGATGCAATGCCAGACTCCTGCAGTCAATATGGGGTGAACATATGGGGTGAATTTTTACAAGCTGCAGGGTTTGTGAATAAACATTCATCAGTGACCTCGCAGTCCATTCAGGACTTCAAGCTGTCACCTGCAACGGCTGACAGTAGTTGTAGTTGGTGCTTTCACAGAAAACTGTGAATGAATGATGCAGTCATGTGAGTGGAGCCCCGCATGGCTGCATTATTTTCACATGGTGACAGCGGGCATGGGGAGAAGATCCCCCGCTCGCTGTCACAGGGAGGAAGAAAGAGGGTGAGAGGCTTCAGCTGCTGGAGCATGTTCCACCCTAAATACTGGTGGAACATGCAACATGTTCTAAAAGGTGAATTTATCCTTTAAGATCAGGATGACAACCCCAGGGCTTGCACTATACCTGCCAATCCAATGTACTTATACTGGGTATAAGATGTTTTACGCTATCTATCCTATGGATTTTGTCACAAATTCATAAATGTAAAAGTAAAAAACAAAAAAAGTGTAAAATAAAAATTATATGAAGTATATTAATAGGGTAGCTATAGATTAAGGTATGTTAGACTGCCATCTGCTTACTTAACCACATGCTGACCGCAATATATGACGAGTACAGCGCGTCTGACTAGTTCTGGGAGGCCGTCATATGCCCGGCAGTGCTGCTTCATCAGTGCCTATCACCCAGTGGTGATGAAATACAACCAAAAGAAAGCTCTATTTGTGTGAAAAAAATATAAAAATTTTGTTTGGGTACAGTGTTGCATGACCGCGCAATTGTCATTCAACATGCGACAGTGTTGAAAGCTGAAAATTGGTCTGGGCAGGAAGGGGGAAAAAGTGCCCAGTAGGCATGTGGAAAAGAGACCATGTCACTTTGCCCATTCAGGGCAAAAAGATAATGCATACAAAGGAATGAAAAAACATATAGGGTCTGGCCCATCAAGCTGTGATAGCACCATTTCTTGCTAAAAGTTGCCTCTCTAGTGATATTATTATCAGGGAAGGGACAACCCATACCCATTTAGGAGGCCCGGGTGTCCTGAGGGGCCCGGGCAATGGCCTATCATCCATGGGTGCAACGGGCCCACTGCGTGCTGACACACTGTACCCATAGATGGATATTGTTATTACAGTAGTAAACTCCATGCTTAAAGCGGAGGTTCACACAAAAATTGAACCTCCGCTTTTTGGAACCCTCCCCCCCTCCGGTGTCACATTTGGCACCTTTCAGGGGGGAGGGGGGTGCAGATACCTGTCTAAGACAGGTATTTGCACCCACTACGCCCCCTCCCGTCCCCACCGTGCTGTCTGCTGGGACACACAGGTCCCAGAGACAGCGGGGACCAGTTAGGAAGCACAGCGCAACTCGCGCATGCGCAGTAGGGAACCGGGAAGTGAAGCCGCAGCGCTTCACTTCCCGATTCCCTTACAGAGAATGGCGGCGGCAGCACCCAAGGACCGAGGGACGATTCGGTCTCGGGTGCCGACATCGCTGGACCCTGGGACAGGTGAGTGTCCTTATTTTAAAAGTCAGCAGCTGCAGTATTTGTAGCTGCTGACTTTTACATTTTTTTTTTCACGAGACTCCCTCTTTAAGGCATTGCAGCTACAGTTTTCACTGCCCTGCCAGGCTCCTGTCACAGCATCCTGTGTGACTGTGTCTGGGAGCTGCGGGCATTGTATCGCAGGCAGCTGTCTGTGGGTGGGTTTGGATTCATTGGTGGGAGGGGCAATGATGTCACAAGAGCCCAGGAAGAAGGCTACTGCAAGGCATGCCGCTGAGGTCTGTAAGTAGAGGGAGATGTTGTGCAGACCAACACAGACTGGCCTCGGGGATATTTTGTAGATTGACTTAGGGGATATTGTACTGGGAGCTAACTGATCTGGTGGGTGGATGTACCGGGGGACCAAGTGCAATCATTCCCCCCCAGGCCAGTCTGTCCCCAGATCACTTGGCTCCCAGTAAAATATCCCCCAGATCAGTTAGCTCCCAGTCTCTTTGCTGAATACATGGATGTCTCTTTGCTATATGAGGCTGTCTCTTTGCTGGATTGGGCCTTCTCTTTGCTCTATGAGGATGTTTCTTTGCTGGATTGGGCCATCTCTTTGCTCTATGAGGATGTCTCTTAGGCTGTCTCTTTGCTATATTGCTATATGGGGCTGTCTCTTTGCTGGATTGGGCTGTCTTTTTGCTATATGAGGATGCCTCTTTGCTGGATTAGGCTGTCTCTTTGTTATATGGGGCTGTCTCTTTGCTAGATTGGGCAATGTCTTTGCTCTATGAGGATGTCTCTTTGCTGGATTAGGCCATCTCTTTGCTTTATGGGGCTGTCTCTTTGCTGGATTAGGCTATCTCTTTGCTCTATGAGGATGTCTCTTTGCTGGAACGGCCATCTCTTTGTTATATGGGGCTGTCTCTTAACTGGATTGGGCCATGGCTTTGCTCTACGAGGAGGAGTCTTTGCTTGATTAGGCCATCTCTTGCTATATGGGGCTGTCTCTTTTCTGGATTGGGCCATCTTTTTGCTCTATGAGGATGTCTCTTTGCTGGATTGGGCCATCTCTTTACTATATGGGGTTGTCTCTTTGCTGGATTGGATCATGCTCTAGGAGGATGTCTCTTTGCTGAATATATGGATGTATCTTTGCTATATGAGGCACTCTCCTTGCTTTTTTGGGCCCTGTCTTTGCTGGATTGAGAAGTCTATTTGCTGAATATTTGGATGTCTGGTTGCTGGACTGGACCATCTCTTTACTGAATATATGGAGATGTCTCTTTGGTGAATTTATGAGGATGTTTCTTTGCTGGATTGCGCTGTCTCTTTTCTGGATTGGGATGTGTCTTTGAATATATGGGGCTGTTGTTTCTTTGCTGGATTGGGCTCTCTTTGATGGATTGGGATATCTCTTTGCTGAATATATGGGGCTGTCTCTCTCCTGGCTTGGGTTGTCTCTTTGCTGAATTAGGCTGTCTCTTTGAATATATGGGGGGTGGGGGTATTTTTAAGGGCTCTTTGTTTTTTTTGTTTTGGAGTTTTTTTGTTTTCTTAGATCTGATAGGGGAGGATAGATGGGGGGGGGGGGGGGGGGCTTTTAAAAGGTAGTACAGTTAGTGTTAGTGTAGGGTCCTGATCTAAAGAGTCTACCTTACCATGGTGGCAGGCTTCAATTTTTGGACAAAATATAATAAATTGTACGAGTGTTAAAATAAAAGTGGGTGCACTGAAGGACTCAGTGGGATGGCCAGTGGGCGGAATTGGGGGGATAGCCAGTGGACGGGCCCTGGGGAATATTGGTGGCGTCGGGCCTGGGGAGGGCCCAGGGCTAAAGCTGTGTAAGGGCCCCTAAAATTTCTGATGGCTACCCTGACTATCATATGAGATATTGTTTGATTCAGCCAAAGATTTCAGGCATTACAAACTCCAGGAGCAATAAGTGGACTGAGGGGCTCAAAGATCTTTTCACCAAAGGCCTTGGGAGATGTTCAAAGACTGAACTGTTGATTTTGGGGAGACAGATACTTAAAGGTTAAATAAGGAAATTGATTTACTCCCCGCTCACATTGGCATTTACTTTACTGCATAGCTGAAATGATGAAACATTGTTACTGAATAAATAAAGTCCACATTATGCAAACTAATTTCTATAGTTATCTCTTTCTATGGTACTAAGCTTCCATATTATTTCTAACTAAACTAATTCTTTATGTTTATCAGGCATTCACTGAAAACTGCAAGTGTTTATGAGAAAAAAACATGGAAAATAAACTGACAATAATAAAAAAACAAAAGACAATCAAAGTAACATTGGTAGCACCAATACTTTTATGTTTTATGCTGCAGATGTTTAACTCAGCATATGAAAAATGCTGAATTAGGTTAGAAACTGAATAATTTTCTTATCCCAGGTATTAACCTGTGCTGAACGGAATTTAATAAAATACAAATTTAGGATTACACTGTCTTTACATCATCTGCAGAAGAATGCATTGTATGACATTAAAAAGCTGTTGCCTAGCAACCCCTCTGTAAAAGTCTTTTAAAAATCCTTGGGTCACTTTGTTACATATATTCAGAGAAGACAGCAACCTGACACATCTATTGTAGCTATTTGTGTCACCATAAGTAAAGATTTGAATAAAGTCAATATTAGCCAGGTGTTCTTTACATAAGAAATGACCACAAAATCTCGGAAAAAATAACGTTAAAAAAAAGATGTTAACATTGAAAAGAAAGGCTCCTATAATGAGGTTCCAGCTCACAAAAACTCCTTTCATTTTCAGCAAATTGGAAGTGCCAAATTCTTTATAGATGTGTTAACCTATTACATACAAGATAATTGGCACAACCTAAATATGACATGTAGGGATTGAGTTACTCGAGAGTACAATTTTTTTTTTTGTCACAATTTTTTTTTTCTAAGCCTCAGTTTACTCAAGATCAGCAATATATGACACCATTAACGTATAAGTAATTGATCGTCATCACGTGTCTTTTCACTCGTTTCATTACCAATTAGCAGCCTAGTTACTGCAGGCTATAGTGAGTAATATTTAAAGTGGAACTTTAGTTAGAAAATTAAATCCTGCTAGATCACTTTAGGCTGGCCCCTTTTGCAGGTATCACTGTGTAAAACATTTAAAATAAGTACCTATACTGTTTAAAATCCAGTAATACACTGTCTCACCCTGTTCTGTACATGGTCAGTTGCTCTCCTTTTTAGGCACTGCTGAGTTTGTAGACGCCGATCTGTTGACAACCTCTTATGCTTTACGACCAAGAAAGCTGCTTCTGTTTGAACTGCAACTGCCATGGTGCTGCACATGTGATCAGTTATGACACCAGCCATTTGATGGTTGGACAGTTTGGTTGAGGACACAATCACAATCAAATTAAATAGTTTTTTGAAACCGGCAAATCAATGGGTTTAGTTCTGCTTTATGATTTACAGCTGGGGCTTTGGGCTTTAGCAAAATGGCAGTCTCCAGCAAGAGCAAACAGGAAGAATACTGGAGGCAATTTACAGCACACACTAATTTTGGTAGCATAATTATCAAGGTGGAACGTACGTTCCTTGCTAAAGAACATTATTTTTTATCAAGTTGGTATGGGTAAAGTTCCACTTTAAACATATATTATCACATAAGGTAAAAATGAATGTATGAGGAAAAAACTGTTTATGTCAAACAAAGAATATTACAAGGAAGAACATTCTTGAACTTTGTAAAATGCCATGAGGCAACATCACAAAAAAGTCCAGCTTCCAGGGCCACCTACAGCCAAACAAGCAGCTAAAATACTGCAGGGATAGACAGATATTTGTGGTCACTAAAACTTCAAGTATAACTTTTCTTTGGTTTTGAACAGGTTACAGATAGATTAGAACAGCTGTCAGGTTTTTATTGCTGCCTGTACTACCGTTAGGGAGATTCACTTTCTCTATTAGTCCTTTTTAGCGTTAACACTGAAAGTGAAAAGTAAAAGAAACCTTCAAATTTTGGGTTGTCCCCAGAACAGGAATGGTGGGAATATCTTCCAATGGGGACAGTAGTTCTGTTGACCTTGGTGACAGCTAGAGATTTCATCGCTTTATCTGGATTTCCTCTCACGACTTGTTTTGGCAATGGGACAGGAAGTGAAGGGAAATCTCCCCAATGAGACACAGATGGCAAAAATAAATGTCACAGGGATTATCACCCTCCCATACTCTATCCAAAATAAAAAAATGCCTTTAGTTCCACGTTAAGTCCTACTGTGATTCCACAGCCAGAAGCTGGTGAAGGACCACAGTGTCCAGGTCAAGTTGTGCTATAATGATCTTGGAGGTGAAGATGCTGGATGTGAAGGTCCTGGGCTGGTGTGGTTACATGTAAACTGCGGTTGTGAGGCCAGTTGGATGTACTGTCAAATTCTCTGAAACGCCTTTGGAGATGGCTTATGGTGGAGAAATGAACATTCAATTCAAGGACAACAGCTCTGGTGGACATTCCTGGAGTCAGCATGCCAATTGCATGCTTCCTCAAAACGTACGACATCTGTGGCATTGTGCTGTGTGATAAAACTGCACATTTTAGAGTGGCCTCTTATTGTGGCCAGCTTAAGGCACACCCTTGAAATAATCATGCTGTCTAATCAGCATCTTGATATGCCACACCTGTGAGGTGGATGGATTATCTCGGCAAAGGAGAAGTGCTCAATAACACACAGATTTAGACAGATTTGTGAACAATATTTGAGAGAAATAGTCCTTTTGTGTACATAGAAAAAGTCCTAGATCTTTAAGTTCAGCTCATTATAAATAGGGGCAAACACAAAAGCGTTGCATTTATATCAGGAACCATGAATCAGATCGAGACAGAGGTATAGTCAAATCACACTTGTTTAATAATAATAAGGTAAACAGAGTAAACATAGTCAAAACAAGCCAGAGTTCAGTAACCGGATCGGGTAGTCAGCCAAGCAAATGTCAGAGAGCCAGAGATAAATGTAGTAGTACAGCAAGCAGGATCAGGAGCCAGAAGGAACATCAGCCAAGCAAGTCTTCAACAGGAATAGAGAAAAAAACTGCGCTAGTAAGATATGTCATTGAATCACACAACAAAGAAGCAGCAGCATGCAGTGCGACAACACAAAATGTCCAATATTTTAAAACGAAAGCTGCGCTAAAAGAGAAATGTTAAAAAAGGCTTTTTCTAAGAGCATCCAACAGAAGCACTTAAAATCCTGCAAACACCATGATGTGCACACATAGACAAGGTGAAGTGCCCGACCACCATAGCTGTAGATTGAGCTTACCAGAACAGCAAGCAGTGAAGGCAGATGGCTTGCAACCCAGCTAGGGCCTTTGCAGATGGTAAATTAAATGGTTGATGATCTCACTCGCTCCAGGCTAGGATATCCGTTCCCTCAGTGTGCAAACCAAAAAAGAAAAGAACTGGCCATAGTGTAATATATCTAAGGCAGTGGTTCTCAACCTCAGTCCTCAGGTACCCACAACGGGCCATGTTTTGGGAACTTCCCTTAGATAAAATAGCTCTTATCAATACCATGTCATTGATATTGTTTTAAAGCAGCTGTGCAAAGTAAAGGAAAACCTGAAAACATGGCCCGTAGGGAGTACTTGAGGACTGAGGTTGAGAACCACTGATCTAATGTCTATATGGACATCCAATAGAAGCACTTTAAATTGCAGCAAACACCATGATGTGCACACAAAACCGATGTGAGAAGCCCGACCACCGTAGCTGTAGATTGAGCTTACCAAACAGCAAGCAGTAAATGCAGATGGCTTACAACCCAGCCGGGGCTTGCTAGCAGCTTCAGTAATGTGTCCCGATCACTGGCCAACTCCTCTGCTCGTGTTCAGACCAGCCAGGACTGTGACGACATAAGGGGCGGGGTCACCGGGTGACATCACCCCTTTGTCAACATCTCTGGAAGAGAAGAGGAAAGAAGAGCAGAAGATAGTGGAGGAGCCCAGCAGAAGGAAGAAGGCACCGGAGAAGAACCAGGGAGCGCGGAGACGACACCGGAGAGAGGGAGAAGAGACCCCCAAAGTTGGAAGAAGACCACCGAAGTCGGAAGAAGACCCCCGGAGCTGCCTAATAAATCACTTTAAATACCTGTCTACTGTGTTTTTTTTAATTGACACTTTTTCCCCAGGTGAATGGGTAGGGGTACGATGTACCGCATACTGATTCACATAGGGTGGGGGCTCCCGGATTCCGATAAGCCCCCCGCCCGCAGACCCCGACAACCAATGGCCAGGGTTGTCGGGAAGAGGCCCTTGTCCTCATCAACATGGGGACGAGGTGCTTTGGGGTGGGGGGGGCCGCAGGGCGCCCCCCTTGCCCCAAAGCACCAACCCCCCATGTTGAGGGCATGCGGCCTGGTACGGTTCAGGAGGGGGGCTCCCACTCGTCCCCACCCCCTTTCCTGACCGACCGGGCTGCATGCTCGGATAAGGGTCTGGTATGGATTTTGAGGGGGACCCCCACGCCGATTTTTCGGTGTAGGGGGTTCCCCTTACAATCCATACCAGACCGAAGGGCCTGGTATGCTCTTGGAGGGGAACCCATGCCGGTTTTTAATTAAAAATTTGGCGTGGTGTTCCCCCTCAAGATTCATACCAAACAGTGGCAGGCATTGGCGGGGATCCAAGTCAGATCCCCGGTCAATACGAGTCGGTACCCTGTCGAGTTGCTATGGAAATGGTAAACCGCAGCTAAACGCAACCGCTGTACAAATGCAGCTGATCGCAGTGCCTTGAATTTCACTGAAAAAAAAAACATGCTTTTAACTGCGGCAGAATAGCCGTCCGTGTGAAAGACGCCTAATACCCACCTAATCCTAAAGAAAGAGTGGCTGAAATTCTACTTCTGTAATGAAATTATCAATGCTAAGAATGTTATTGGTTCCTAGAAAAGTTGCAGTATCAGATTCTCAATGAAATATTTGAAAGAAATTTCCAGAGCAATAAAAATACCATCATAAGTATTTTGTAAGAATCATAGGTTAGTTTATCTATTGAAATGTGTTTTTAAAGGGTTTTAGTCTATTAGGCTTTGTTATTTTCTTTTTCAGAACTGGTACCAGCCATCCAGTGTCATCATCAAGTTTAGGCACTGTATCAGAAGAGTAGAGGGAATGTTTGTATGTCCATAGCATGGTGGTGGCTGTATAATATTTTTTTAAGGTCAAAAAGTTTTTTGTTTTTTTTAATGTCATTTTGTGAGGAATCATTACAATAGTTTAGTATTCTGTTATTGTAGGCTGTATATGTTGCAACATCAGGTCTCCAAACAGCAAGAAGTTTAGGGAGTCACTGAAATACAGAATTGTATAAGGTTACAGTGGCATCAAGTGCAGAAATTTGTGCCGATGCAGTGACGTCAATTGCATAAGTAAATGTCGGTGTAGTGGTTTTGAGTGCAAAAGTCTGCATCAGAACAAAGGCATTACATGGAGAAGTACAGTACGTGTTGGTTCAGTGGTATCCATGTGTTGACTTTTAGCAGGCTCTCACCTTACACTATTTTTCTTCACACCTACTTTCAGTACTTCAGTACATACAGGGCAAACACTTTTTACATCCCTGCCCCTTTTCAAGCCCACAGGTGAGTTACAACTCAATCTACACACAAATATAATACCCCAGAGGAAACATGATCACAGGGAACCTGGCTACAAAACAAACATAATACTTAAAGACATGACTATCTTTCCCCACATCTCATGTATATATTTGAATTGCTTACAGAATTTGCAATGCATCCCTGCTGAGTAACATCTGAAAAGGAACGTTGGAATTAAACTAGATCTTCCATATGCAGTGTACCATTTTTTTATCCTGTTACTAAACAAACAAATTTAAAATAGAAGTTCTTGTTTAAGTCTTTAGGGAACAATGTGGAAAGCTCGTGAACCCAAAGCTTCCTCTGATTGGCTGAGTCAGAGATCATGACTTTACTCGTCTGCCTCTCCACCTCAACCAATCAGAGGCAGCGTTCAGCCTGACTCTATTTTGTGTTGGGAGTGAGAGGGTAAGTCTCCATCCCACCGCCAGAACACATCCCTGCATACTGTATTACTGTACAGTAATTGTTAGTTTGGGACAGTTTGGCCCAAACAAACTATTTACAGGGACAATAAACCTAGAATTAGGCTTTAAATAAAATAAAATTTGTATAAATGTTGTTAGTTCTAAACTTAATAAAGAATAATAATGATATGACTCCTGAGTCCTGAAAGAAATTGGATGTTATTGAGGGGTTTTGAAGCAAAGGCGGTGAATATTTATGCAATCAAGACTTTCACTTTTTGTTTAGAAATAATTCTGAGAAGTATGCTCTATTTGTGAATCAAGTAATCCAGTGCACTTCTTACAGCATTATGCTTTTGGTGATAATAAATGTTCTTGCTTATTTATACTGGAGTGCTGCTTGATGCTTCATTATCCTGCTATGCTCATTTTGTTTCTGCTTTGACAGTATGAACTATAGCGTATATCAGTGACATAAAATCTCAATTATATAAATTTTACTTGCTGGTTGTAACACTACAAAATATGGAAAAATGTAAGGTAGGGATAACTTACGTAAAAACAATATGCATCTTCACAATGAACTTATTTTCTTTTTTCTATATCTACTATCTCCTTCATGTTAATATGCAATTGTATTCAAAGTACACCAAAAGTCATACTTCACTTTTTAGTCTTGGATAGAGGGAGAATGAAGTTCCATTGGGGAAAAAACCTTAACTTACTCTACGATAGACATTATAGGGAACGAGAGGGAAATCCCCCTAAACAGTGTCCCCATTGAAAGATTTCTCCCTTTATTCTTCTGGTTGCAACTCAAAATTTTGGATTTTCCTGTACTTTTGGTCACGTTGAGAATGGTTACCAAGACAGATGGAAAGTGTAATCCTATCCTCTGGGCAGACAGCAATAGCAACCTGGAAGGTGTTCTAACCTTTCCCTATTCTATTAAAAAAGTAATAAAAAAAGATTTAGATTCAGATACACTAAATCTAATAACACCCAAAAATATTTTCTTGACTTGAACAGAGGGATGAAAATGATAAAAGTCTTTATGTACTTCTTTATCTAATATTAACTAGCAAGAAATATGTAGCAATACATATACAGTGCCTTGAAAAAGTATTCATACCCCTTGAAATTTTCCACATTTTGTCATGTTACAACCAAAAATGTAAATGTATTTTATTGGGATTTTATGTGATAGGCCAACACTAAATGAAAGGAAAATGATAAATGGTTTTCCAAATTTCTTACAAATATGTGAAAAATGCGGCGTGCATTTGTATTCAGCCCAATGCTTTGTAGAACCACCTTTCGCTGCAATTACAGCTGCAAGTCTTTTTGGGGATGTCTCTACCAGCTTTGCACATCTAAAGAGTGATATTTTTGCCCATTCTTCTCTGCAAAACAGCTCAAGCTGTCAGATTGGTCGGAGAGCATCTGTGAACAGCCATTTTCAAGTTTTGCCACAGATTCTCAATTTGATTTAGGTCTAGACTTTGACTGGGCCATTCTAACACATGAATATGCTTTGATCTAAACCATTCCATTGTAGCTCTGGTTGTATGTTTAGGGTCATTGTCCTGCTGGAAGGTGAACCTCCGCCTCAGTCTCAAGTCTTTGCAGACTCCAACAGGTTTTCTTCTAAGATTGCCCTGTATTTGGCTCCATCCATCTTCCCATCAACTCTGACCAGCTTCCCTGTCCCCGCTAAAGAAAAGCATCCCCACAACATGATGCTACCGCCACCATGTTTCACATATATTCAAACATCAGACATCATATAGAGACTTATAAACTTTGTGCTAACAGCAGACTTTCCCTGGGCTCTTGTTAATGGACTCTGCACTCCTGGTGACTCTCAGCTTTCAGAACAACAAATGACAACTGGGTCTTCTGGATACACCTGAACAAAAAGTAGACAATAGTAACAATTAGTCAAAAACACTGAGATGCAGAGACCTTTTTGGTTTGTATATGAGAGGTCACATGTTTGGTATAAAAGTTAGGACTTTAATTTCTATCAACCACATTCCTCTTTCTTGGCTTGAGCCTTATTTATCCTAGAAGGTCCTTCAAAATTGACCACAAACTGCCACAACTACATACAAAGGAATTATTGATATTTTGTAATTTTGTAAAACAACAACATTCTACATAGCAGATCACAGTCTAAACCATTTGCCATTCTTAATGGTGATTACTATCTAATATACTGTATGTATGATTCTATGAGAATGTGTACTAAAGACTCTCCTGCATCCATTAAATAGAGAAGATATACATATAGCACATGAAAGGTGGTACTTGCAGATCCAATAGAAGTGGGATGGCTCATGGTAAATACTTATGTTCAGAATGGATTTTATATCAATCATTTGATTCAAATGATAGTTCAAATGCTAATAAGGTTATACAAAACATACTATCACTATGCATACATTCATTAATGCCCTAATTAGACAATAATACAATAGAAAGATAGTATCCATATGTTTCTAATAACTATAATTGTTTTAATTATACATATTCACTTTATTTTATTTCATACATTGTACAAGTTAAAATTCAGAGATCATTATCTGGGGTTCTTCACAATCACAGTTTAACTCTTTGCAATTAGTTATATAAGATTAGTATAGTATAAATAATACAAAATAATATTTAATTAATTTATATCTATCTGTCTGTCTATCTGTCTGTCTGTCCATGGTTTTGTGGTTATAACTTTAACATCAAAGTAAACTGCCTTATTCTATATTTATAGAGTTTAAAGTTAAAGGATGCATCAATAGAAGTGATATGTTACGATAAAATGTTCTTTACACCTCACACCACCAGATAACTGAAATTCAGTGCACGGTTTTAGATACATCTAAACGTGTTAAAGATCTCGAACATGTCATTTAATCAATAATACAGGCATCATGTTGTGCAGCTGGAAGACACAGCAATGTAGGCAAACGTAAGACCTATCCACTAATGGCTGCTAAAAGTGAGTGGACTTTTTTATAGGAATGGGAATTGAAGAAAAATGACTCATAATACATTATCTGCTCAGCTGCATTATTATAAATCGAGAGTTATAATGAAATATCATAACATCCACCCCATTGGTAATTCAGTGTAAAGAATGCAATATTAAAGTATATAATGTTAACTTAGTTGGGTAGTAATGCCACAGAAGGCAGGGAATCCCCTGCAACCACTATCAGTAAATACACATGGGATTTTCATTTATTTCTAATGGTCAGCACTAAAAATGGTATCAGGCAACACACTGTAAATGCTTTCAAAGGTGCGTTACCAATTCACAATTGGTTCACTTCACACTGTAGATCAGACCAATCTTATGTGAATCATAATTTAGGAAGAGCATTCTGCTCATATCTAACAATGAGTCATGATGGACAACTTATGAAAATTTTAGAGCTATAAGTATTAAAAAATTGAGTAAAGTATTTTTTACAGCCCTTCTGTTATTATTTGTGCAAATCAATATCAAATTATAAAGGGTGTACCAAGGGGGCTAATGATTTTCTACCCCCATATACTGCCTAATACATTATCAGGATAAGGCACTTAGAATTCAGGAATGCTCATTGCTACAATTATTTTATTGCTATTATGTTTATTTCATGCAGAACTAAAGTCCTGCAATAAAAAAAATGCTAGGAGTTAGATTATTTTGGCAGAAGAGACACGCAAAATCTATTTTACCAAAAAACAATTTCCCTATAATCCTAGTAATATGTTATTTTCTATGTACACGGTACAGTGGATGCCATTTACAGAGTATGCTCTCAACTCTTTTCCAATATGTGAAAGATCCTGATAATGGTGTTGGGAATGATGTACTTCCTGTGCATAGTGCCTGTTTAATGGACAAAGAGAAATGAGGCAGGACCAATAAGAATTGGGGAGGGGAGGTGAACGTAGCAGGGAACACTGCATCAACAGCAATGCTGATCCTGTCATTGCTGGAGGTAGGCCCACTAGGAGGTAAGTATGCCATAATGTGCAAGTATGCTGTGCACATCTACACATTATGGCAGGACCCACCACCACCTAGTGGACTTCAATTTTCACTTTAAACATTACCAGTATATTTTACAGCAGCTGTAAACACATTCAACTGTATGTTACAATAATTTAAAGGGTAACTCCACTTTCGTGGGGAAAAAAATAGCAAATAAAGAAAAAATGTATAGTGTGTACAATTGCGATGCAAGTCATATTGTAATTGAATGTTATGAAAAATTACCTTTCCCTTTCAATCTGCAGCCACTGTATTTTCTATAAATGCAAAGCAATATGGCTACATGGAGTTTTTCTGTACACTGAATGTGATCACTCCCCAGAAACATAATTTCCTGTTTGTGTGATTGGCTCACCAATTTTCCCAGAAGTCTGTCTAAGAAACACGTCAGATTTCAGGCATCCACTGCAGCAAAATGTCATTTTTGGTGTGAACGCAATGCGATTTCAGTCATACAAACGGTATGGCTGAATTCGCATCGCACAGACATCGCATGTAATTTGCACTGCAATGTGGTGTGAATCACATGCGATGTCTGGGATCACATAAATGTGAACCCAGCCTTAAAGTGTGCGAATGGGCAAAAAACAAAAACGTATTCAGTACATCTTTGCAATACATACAAGATACATAGTGTTTTGTCTCTTTATAAATGCTGCACGTATAGGAAAAATCCTTTGGATCTTGCCAGGAATTGAGTGAGCTATGAACTAAAGAACACCTCCCTCCATGTTATAGAAATGAGAGGTAGTGTAGAGTTGTCCTGTAGTCCTTAACACACTTCCTGTCCTATGGTGACATTGCTGCTTCTCTCCATAGATACAGTACAGTAATGAGGACTCTGGGATGGATCTCCATCCCAGAGGACGCCATTTGTAGGGAAATGCATTGGATGTAGTCTGAGTCTGATGTCATTGCTCACCGGTGGAAACTGTGCGCTTTTGATCTCTGTAATTCAAGATCATATCCATTTGGTAAGAGGCACCTCTTTTTCTCTCAGGAGCACTGGAACACTTTTGTGTGGAAGTTTTCCAAGCACTGAGCACTTTGTCACCATTAAAATGATATGGACTTTTATTTTATTGATTTTTTGGGGGCTTTTTTGAACTTCATATGGAGAATTGGTGTACACATTACTGAAATTGGACATTTTTCACATATGCTATTTTTTTTAATCAGATATTCATTTGTTTTGTGTGTGATTTTAAGTGACAGCACAAATTTATTGCTTTGGTTGCCTTTTATACTTGCTTATTTGCACTTAATCAATTTATTTAATGTTTTGATACTTAAAGGAACAGTGCACTTTTTGTTTTTAGTTTTGGCCCAGTATTTGGGTTACTTGAGTTGCAGCAGTCCATAATATTATTTCCTTCTGGCTTTGTACAATAATTTATTTTATTCACTAATGTATCCATATTACCCAGATAGCATAACATTTATAATATTTTTATTTCTGTGTAGCATCACCTTTTGGCCTCCATAATGTCATTAACTTTTTTTAATCAGTTCTCTAATGGTTGGTTAGGGGGCTTCCATAAAGCTGGGATGAGCTTTTTGGCAGCCATAAGGAGATATGGTACTATATTTGTAATATAATTTTATGATATGGGACATGTTATGGAATGGGTACACCATATCATCATTGGGGAGAGTGGTTTCTAAGATTTGGGTTGTGTTTTAACCTCAGTCCAAAACTGGGCTACTGTGATAAAATCCCACCAGGTATGTAAAAAAGTACCTTGCTGGCCGCAGCCTCTCTGGCAAAAGCCTGATGTATGTGGGTACATCTTTTTTATTTGGAGGGGGCGCTATACCATTGGATCATTCATTATGAGCAATTTTGCTTTTTTGCTGTAGGGAGAAAGTACACTTCAATTATCTTTACTGTTCCTTAAGGAAGTACAGTTCAGATAAAACTTTTTATTTTATATTTAGATACTAAGTAGAGTAGTGACGCATCAAAACCCCTATGATGATATTTTGTGCTGAATGGGTTCCACTGGGGATATTTACCTTTATTCCTATCTTAGATATGTGACAATAAATTAGAGTAAATTTCTTAAAAAAGAACAAATTCCTATTGTAGGAAGTTGTCACAGCAACAAATATACCCATTGGAGGATTTTTCCTAATATACTGTCGCTCAAAAAGGAACATGATCCTCCTTTGGGCAACAGCAATTTTCCATGATTGCAGCGAGATTTACCGCCCAACAATCGTGCTAGGCCTATCATTAGAAGTAATGGCATCGCAAATGCGTCCCACATTTTGCAACGATTCAAAATCGCGGCACAATCGTGGCAATTCCACCTGAGATCAGGTGTGAATGGAAGCCTTAGAAAGGGTGAATCTTACCAGCAGGGACACAGATAGGGAAAAAAAAAACCTGGCCAGCAGATTTTCTCTTTAAAAAAAACAAAAAACCCTGGCCAAGGATTTAACACTTCCTGTCGCTATCCAATAATAATCCATAACACCTTGTCATGAAAGTAAAATGGGCTTTTTAGGCATCTCTGTAAATTTCCAGGACACCGCAGGTTTATTCAGAGATCCTTTATACAGGAAAACCACTGATTTATGCAACTATCTTTACAGTTCCATTGTTCATCAACAGCAAAACAAACAAGTTGTCATACACAATCAGGCCACTAAACAGTACCCAGTACTACATGCCCTGCCCAAGAAGAAAGAAATAGACACTTCACAGTACTAGTACTAGCAGCATAAAAGTTATAGCAACAAAAATGTCAGTACAAACATAAACGCTGCACTGAAAAACCAAAAGAGGAAAACCTTCTACATTGCGAACGCAATGAGAAAAATATTGATAGCTTTATACCACAGGCACATTACAACACATAAAGTAATAAAATAGCTGCATCACATTAGAACAAAGGACAAAACTAAAAGAAATTTTCCACCAACTCCCCATTTGGCCTCCAGACAACCATTCAACCTCAGGCATAAACTAATCAACAGTAAAATTCAAACTGACTTCATGGACGCTGACAATGCAACATAGCCTTGCAAACTGTGCAGCCACATTAATCCATCACAAAGTATCAGGCATAGTGAAGGAGCTTTCAATTTTACAGGTTAATACAGCTGCATCTCTGGTTATGTGGAGAATCACATTCAAGATAAAGACAACCAGGAGTATTACATTGTTAAAACAAGACAGAATTAAAAAAAAAGAATGAGTCTACATAGATCCACAATAACAGGACACAAATAAAATTATTAATGCATACCTATTGGACATCATTTCTGACTCTTGTTCCTTACTCTGTGAAAGATATGAATGTCTTGGTTATTGAAGAGAATGTCAGTGCTATTTAGGAAAGCAAAACAGTTTAAAGATAATTAAAAGATAATGGGCTTTCTAAAGCCGGCCATAGACGGTTCGTATCTCGGCTGGTATAGCAGGGACTGGCCAAGATGTGAACCTTGTATGAGTATGCTGAATGTACCCAAATTGATTGATCGATCAACTTGGGTACAGTACACCCAGCCTGTTGGATTTGACAGGCAATTATTGCTAGCGGTTTTTATAGCCGCTAGCAGTAATCACTGTGTTCTCTTGGCAGGGATGGCTCCCCCATCCAGGAGAACTCAATGGCTCAGCGAGAGTGATTCCTCCATCAACACTGACCATGGTTGAAGGAAAGAAAATCGCTCCATCTATAGCTGGCTTAAGCCACTATCAGATCATTTTATGAAGAGTCTGACCTCTGAGAATCTACCTCTTTCTCATTCCATAGCCCACTCTCTACTACTTACCGGTCTCATTTGTATTACCCTATTTTTCTCTCTCTATCCTAAAGCTAAAGCTGAAAACCACGGGGGGCCCTGCTGGTCCAAGCAGCTTGACAAACTTTGACTAAGAAATTAAAAGAGCCAGAAGAAAAAAGTAAGATGTAAAGTAACTGCAGTCAATAAGCTGCAGTCACTGTTAATATATTCTGTAATGGCGCCAGCTGTCAGAATACAATACCTGGCAGCAGGAGATTCTTTATGTGTATGGCCATCTTAAGTTTCAGATCGTTATCTTAACCACTTGCCTACTGGGCACTTTTACCCCCTTCCTGCCCAGGCCAATTTTCAGCTTTCAGCGCTGTCACACTTTAGGTGACAATTGCACGGTCATGCTACACTGTACCCATATGACATTTTTATAATTTTTTTCCGCACAAGTAGAGCTTTCTTTTGGTGGTGTTTAATCACCTTTTGGGGTTTTTATTTTTTGCTAAATAAACAAAATAAGACCAAAAATTTTAAAAACAAAAGTTTTTCATAGTTTGTCATAAAATTTTGCAAACAGGTCATTTTTCTCCTTCACTGATGTGCTCGTATGAGGCTGCACTGATGGGCACTGATGAGGTAGCACTGGTGGGCACTGATGAGGCTGCACTGATAGGTGGCACTGATGGGCACTGATAGGTGGCACTGATGAGCACTGATAGGCGGCACTGAAGGGCACTGATAGGAAGCACTGATAGGCGGCACTGATGGGAACTGGTAGGTGGTACTGCTGGGTACTGGTAGGAAGCACTAATAGGTGACACTGATGAGGAGGCACTGATGGGCACTGGTTGGAAGCACTGGTTGGCAGCACTGGTGGGCACTGATTGGCAGCACTGGTAGTCACTGTTGGAATTGCACTGATACTCTGGACACTGAAAATCAGTGCCCTGAGTATCAGTGTAGATATCCCCGTTCACACAACCTGGTTACTGGCTTTCCTCTCCTCATGCTGTTAACATGAGGAAGGAATGCTGATAACCGGCTTGTGTGTACATCATGATCAGCTGTGATTGGACACAGCTGATCACGTGGTAAAGGACCACTGTGATTGGCTCTTTACCCCGATCTGTTCATCAGCTGTGTCCTAAGGACACAGTGATCACATAGCATGCTGCCTGCACACAGGAAGCATGATCATGGGAGGACATCATATGACACCCTCCCAGCAATGTGCGACTGCGCTGTAGCCATCATTCGGCTTTAATGCGGTCGGGAAGTGGTTAAAGTGGAACCACGACTTTGCCCAAAAATGGCAGGCAGAGGACAAATGTCTTATCACCAGCATTGCCTATAGGCTCACTGCAGCTCATTTTCCCCCATTACTAACTTTCCATGTCTTGCTCTGCACTGGGTCTCAGTGTGGAGGCAGCCATTCTGGCAGGGATAGGACTTTGCTCCCTCATGTCAGAACTGTCCCCTGGTGTGATCTAATGGCTGCTGTGGTAATTGAACAATAATCAGCAGGAGACGTGGAGGAAGAACAGATCTTAAGAATAAGAGGAAGCAGGGAGATCCTGGTAGTGTAGGTCCTCAGGTACAGCTTTCAGTCCAGCAAGGAAAACAGTGAGCAGCACAGTAATAACAGTAAAGACCATTACTAATATGCTATATGAAATCATAGCCACTACAATTCCTCATCATAGATAGGTAAATAATGGTTACAAGTGACTAACAGTTAACACAGTCCTGGAGCTGGGATCCCTACAAAAGTAAGTTATAGTAATATTTTATTATAGATATGTGAAGCAAAGTATGTATATTTCTCTCACTAATATGCATAATTTTCGTCTTGAAATAATACATAACAAACCTTTACAGATTTATCTCATCCTATCAACGTCTGGCACAAAACTACTTGTTCATGCTCCTTTAATTTCTCAAATGGATTATGCAAATGGATTGAATGACAGCCTTGGAGCACGTCTGATAAAGTTAGTTCGGAACCTAGCAGTTAATTAAATGTATGGCAGAGCTTGGTTTTAAGCTATTGTTCCCCTCTCTTGCTGATCACAAAAATCCATTTAAATGTTGAATCCAAGTATTTTGAGATTAAAAAGCATGAATTACTGATGCTAAAACTATGAATAATCATGTACATTGCAAAATATTTTGCCAAGAAGATACCTGTGAGTATATTTCAGTTTTCCTGTAATGATTTCCCTTCCCCAAACCTTCACCACTCTATCCAAAACTACAGGTACATTTTAAAATGTTCACTGTAAAGGTAGTTTGTTATGCATAATAAATAGATACAGAGATATACACAACTTTGTTCTCTTGTTTCTCTTCTTGTATACTGTAGGGTTAATAAAAATGTAAGTTGTACAGGCTTAAACCTAAACTGTGAACCTAGATCAGGATAAAACATATCTACATAGAACTAGAACTAAATAAAGTTTATGAGTTAAATATACAGTACTGTGCAAAAGTATTGGGCAGGTGTGAAAAAATGCTGTACATTAAGAATGCTTCCAGAAATAGAAGTGTTAATAGTTTATTTTTTATCAAAAATGGAAAGTAAATGAACAGAGGAGAAATCCAAATTAAATAAATATTTGCTTCCATAACAGCTTCGATTCTCTAGATACACTTGCACACAGTTTTTTTTAAAGGAAATCGGAAGGTAGGTTGTTCCAAACATCTTGGAGAACTAACTACAGATCTTCTGTGGATGTAGGCTGCCTCAATCCTTCTGGCTCTTTATGTTATCCCAGACAGACTTGATGATTTTGAGATCAGGGCTCTGTGGGGCAAAACCAAAAATACAGGCAGACACATTTATCCATCATGCCATACCATAAGGGAGGCATGTGATTGGCCCCAAATTTATTCTGCAGCAGGACAGCATACAGCATACATACAGCCAATGTCATTAAGAACTATCTTCAGAATAAAGAAGAAAAGGGAGTCCTGGAGTGATGGTTTGGCCCCCACAGAGCCCTGGTCCCAATATTACTGAGTCTGTCTGGGAATACATGAAGACATAGAAGGATTTGAGGCAACCTACATTCACAGATCTGTGGTAAGTTCTCCAAGATGTTTGGGACAACCTACCTGCTAAGTTCCATCAAAAACTGTGTGCAAGTGAACCTAGCAGAATGGATGCTGGTTTGAAACCAAAGTGTAGTCACACCAAACATTGATTTGATTTAGATTTTTCTTCTGTTTATTCACTTTTCTTTAACTCATACCACAGTAATGCTTTGGTGTGAGCTCAATCAATCAAGGGTTGTCATTGATTCATGTGCTGTCCTGTCCAGTGGGTTGATATGCTGTGATCTGTTGCTCAAGTGCAACATCCTAGGTCCTGTGCAGCCATCTGCTTCTCTAATGCCACTGGGAGCCCAGCTGCCACTTCTTGGTTCAGATAGCTGGCCCCAAGCTGACTGTGAAAACTTTGGCCGCGCTGTGATAAAAAAGTCCCGCCCTCCTCCTAGATCAGCTCGTGTGATAGACACAGTGTTCTGTCTATCACACAAGCTGATCTAGTAGGAGAGCAGGACTTTTCTCACAGCACGGCCAAAGTTTTCACACTCAGCTCCCAGACACACAACGGGAGATGCCCGCAGACTGTGTAATCCAGGCACAGGCACTGACTACAGTGAAGTTGTGATTATGGGCACGGTGAGACTGCATTATGGGCACGGTGAGATTGCATTATGGGCACAGTGAGACTGCATTATGGGCACGGTGAGGCTGCCATTATAGGCACGGCGAGGCTGCGATTATGGGCACGGTGAGACAGCATTATGGGCACGGTGAGACAGCATTATGGGCACGGTGAGGCTGCGATTATAGGCACGGTGAGGCTGCGATTATAGGCACGGCGAGGCTGCAATTATGGGCTCGGTGAGACAGTATTATGGGCATGGTGAGGCTGCGATCATGGGCACGGTGAGGCTGCGATTATAGGCACGTGAGACTGCATTATGGGGTTGGTAAGGCTGCAATTATGGGCACGGTGAGGCTGCGATTATGAGCACCGTAAGGCTGAGATTATGGGCACGGTGAGGCTGAGTTTATGACGTGTGACGTCCTAGCCATGCCCCGCTATGTCCAGCTTCGGCTGTTGCCATAACAACGGTGCTAAATCAGCTAAAAGTAGTTGGATCTGTATGTGCATTATAATTAATCAAAATTAGTCAATTAATCGATTAAAAAAAATCGATTAAACAAACATGAAAATTTGAAACAGCCCTAAAAATTTAGCAAACAATTGTTCTCCTTCACTGATGAGGCTGCACTGATAGGCACTGATAGGCTGCACTGATGGGCACTGATGGGCACTGATGAGGAGGCACTGGTGAGGCTGCACTAATAGGTGGCACTGATAGGTAGCACTGATGGGCACTGATAGGTGGCACTGATAGTCAACACCGCTGAGCACTGATAGACAGCACTGATAGGCAGCACTGAAATGTAACACCGATGAGGAAGCACTGATGGGCACTGATTGGCAACACTGATGAGCACTCATTGGCAGCACTCGTGGGCACTGATTGGCGGCACTGGAGGCCACTAATACACAGCACTGGTGGGCACTGTTGGAACTGCATGGATCATCAGGACACTGATAATTAGTGCCCTGATTATCAGTGTAGATGTCCCTTTTACACAAGCTGGTTATCGGCTCGGCTCTCCTCTCCTCACGTTGTCAGCGCAAGAAAAAGAATGCCGATAACCGGCTTGTGTATACATCATGATCAGCTGTGATTGGACACAGCTGATCATGAGGTTAAAAAAAAAGGCTGCTGCGTTTGGCCCTTTACCCCGATCTGTGATCAGCTGTGTTCTAGTGACACAGCCTTCCCAGAACTGGCCGGCCACGCTGTAGCCATCATTTGGCTATAGAGCATTTGGCAAGTGGTTAACCAGATTAGATCATTAGGTTATGTAAACATAGTTTTCTAATTTATATTAGTAAATTTAACATAAAAAAACATTGACTAAAGAGAAATGATTTAAATAAAGATCAGTCATTGGCTAGCCCTAAGTAGACATACTTTTTATTACAGATATTAGGGAGGAAGAAAGATCAAACAAGTATTTAATTGCTGACAAGTATGTACAGATTTGTGGGCACTCCCACACCATGAATATTTTTATTTAGTATGGTAAGTAAAACATTTGCTGGCCAACTGTTTCCCTATATAAAACCTGACAGCTGTTTATTAAACTTAATAAAAATGATTACAGTACATCTAAACCCAAGAACAAGGGCTATAGAACATCTCCCCCTTATCCAATAACGATGAGGAGAGGAGAAAGTGTTCTGGAATCTCAACACACTTCATGTTCATAGACACAGTATAGTACATTAGGTGAACATTATCATCCTAGGATAGAAAGTGTGTCACTGGCTGAAAAATGAAAATCACTGCAGCCACCACATGTACATCACTGCAGCCACCACATCTATGGATTTATAAGCTGGAATATTCTACAGTTGCATTATTGGGTCTAGATACCCTTGACCATGCAGGAGAGTTTAGAGATAAAGCAAAAGCTTTTAACGTGTTCCCATTCCTTTGTAGTTTGAGAGGGAATAAATATTCATTAGTCCTTTTTTCTTTGACAAAGATTTTAGCAGCTTTTCAATGTTTTATTGTATCACAATAAAGCTAGCTGCACATTATGAGTATTTCTAAAGTAGCATTTTGAAGGACCACGTTGACAAGACCAAACTGTGTAGAGAAAGCATGCCTTATTTAAAGGTAACAAAATAGTCATTTAATAAGAACAGAACATTTTGATTAAAGCTGAGCGAAGGTGTTAAAGTGCTCTACTTCAAATAGTTGATACAGATAGATGACAGAACTTTGGCCACTTACGGTATATCCATCAAGTGCTAACTGCAATTCTCGAAAGTAGGATTAAACTAGACTTGATTGAGGAAATCATTTAACTAATAATCTGAATAAATGTCTAATAATAAACAGAGACATCTGGATTATGGGGGTACCCACTGTTTCTGGTACACAGTTATAGTAGATAACATTGCTAAATCCTTCAAAGTGTGATTATGGCAGACACTTGCTGTAGTACAAGGGCTGTCTTTTTTTTTAAGGATAAACCAGTGTATAAACATCATTTTGGAGACCACACAACACTTTCATTTATGGGTTCATATGCAAAGGTTTTATGAGAAATAAACTAGATTTTTGGTTTTGCAGAAAGTAAACATGTGGGTCTTATTGTTTCTTTTTAGCAAAGAATTGTATTTATTATACTTTTAATGTTTATTGAGGCTAGTTATATGGAACATTTTGCTTGGTTTTCCTATCGCAGATTGTTTATACTGAAGATGTCATGCCAGGCACAGTCAGTCAACATTGCATTTGTTTGGAAAGATAATCTTAATATTTTTAATTCTTAATAAAAGTATTAATCCGTTCAATTTCTCCTAAGATTTCTGTGTGTTGCTCTTTTTGGCACATCCATTGCTTAACTACCCTATTCCATAAATGGAAGTTGAGGAATCTTTTATATTTAATAATCCTGGATTATTGATGTCTGGATTATGGATGTCTGGATTATGGATGGGTGGATTAATATTATGGGTTGGCAGCAATATTCCACCTGGTAGCACATTCCTACATAAAAAGGCTTGAAATTATTTTTTGTTTCTGTGGCCAATTGCTAAAAGTCAGACTGGTGGAATAATATTGATTTTTATTTTCAGGTTGCTAAAGAGGTTACTGAATTATTAAAACATTAAATGCATAAATGGATTATTCATTTGACAGCACATGGGAAATTTTGATGGGATAAAAGATATGTAGTGCCGCTTTCATTTGATTCCTTTAGGCATTTCACCTCAAATCACTTAAAATGTACAGTGTGGTTCACTTGATATCTTAATTTTATCAGAGTGTTCAGTTCTTTGGGTAAATGTTAGTGTGTATTGGTAAAAAAAAATATTTATTTTATGTTAACATGACTAGCTTCTATTTTCTAGACTATAATGAGAAGCTGTGGCACCACTCCAACCCAGGTGCTGGCTCA
Source organism: Lithobates clamitans (assembly GCA_037952925.1). Taxonomy (NCBI): domain Eukaryota; kingdom Metazoa; phylum Chordata; class Amphibia; order Anura; family Ranidae; genus Lithobates; species Lithobates clamitans. The sequence goes on from JBBGZY010000282.1 coordinate 782,192, forward strand.
CTCCTCCATACATAGCTCGGTATAATCTAAAGGAAAAGCTGCATACTGATGGCATCTTCACAGTCAACAAGCTTCAGCACATGGTCCTGGGTACAGGACCACCCCGATAACATGTTTTGCCAAATAGGTTTAATACTAGAAGGCCTAATCATAATGATCCTCTACGATTAAGCCCATTGGATAAACAAGGCTGTCCTGGGGGCAGAACCATGCGCTGAACCTGTTTGGCTAATTAAAGTTTTGTGTGCGACTTTTCCTTTGGATTACGAGCACACAGTATTAATAAAGTACTCAGCAATAATAACTAGTAGTTTCTGGCAGAATGGTGGTGGAGTATACTTATGTAAGTGTTTATTTGAGCAAGTGATAGGAGCTCTATAGCAGAAATGCTTCCTTAATTAGAGTTAAAACCCTGTTAGATTGGTGTTTGTGTCCTGATGCAGATTTTACATCACTTCCTGTTGTGTGAAATTATTGTCAGTGGGACAGAGCGTGAGGGAAAATCACTTTAATGCATAGCAGTAAAAACACGATTGGGTACTAATCCTTTCCCCATTCTATATTAAACATATTGGCCTGACTTTATTAAAGCCAAAGATGAAAAGGAAAAATGCTGACTAGGGCACCTCAGTGGCTTGGTTGTTAGCACTACCTTTTAAAGGGTAGAGTCACATAAATTAATATATATATAATTAATATATATACAATATATACAGTGCCTTGAAAAAGTATTCATATCCTTTGAAAATTTCCACGTTTTGTCATGTTACAACCAAAAAATGTAAATGTATTTTATTGAGATTTTATGTGATAGACCAACACAAAGTGGCACATAACTGTAAAGTGGAAGGAAAATGATAAATGGTTTTCAATTTTTTTTTACAAATAAATATGTGAAAAGTGTGATGTGCATTTGTATTCAGCCCCCCTGTGTCAATACTTTGTAGAACCACCTTTCGCTGCAATTACAGCTGCAAGTCTTTTTGAGTATGTCTCTACCAGCTTTGCACATCTAGAGAGTGACATTTTTGCTCATTCTTCTGTGCAAAATAGCTCAAGCTCTGTCAAATTGGATGGAAAGCATCTGTGAACAGCAATTTTCAAGTCTTCCCACAGATTTTCAATTGGATTTAGGTCTGGACTTTGACTGGGCCATTCTAACACATGAATATGCTTTGATCTAAACCATTTCATTGTAGCTTTTGCTGTATGTTTAGGGTCGTTGTCCTGATGGAAGGTGAACCTCCGCCCCAGTCTCAAGTGTTTTGCAGGCTTTAACAGGTTTTCATCTAAGATTGCCCTGTGTTTGGCTCTGTCCATCTTCCCATCAACTCTGACCAGCTGCCCTGTCCCTGCTGAAGAAAAGTATCCCAACAACATGATGTTGCCACCACTATGTTTCACGGTGGGGATGGCATGTTCAGGGTAATGTGCAGTGTTACTTTTTTGCCACACATAGTGTTTTGTTTTTAGGCCAAATAGTTCAATTTTGATCTCATCTGACCAGAGCACCTTCTTACACATGTTTTCTGTGTCCCCCACATGGCTTCTCGCAAACTGCAAATGGGACTTCTTATGTCTTTCTTTTAACAATAGCTTTTTTCTTGCCACTCTTCCATAAAGGTGAGATTTGTGGAGTACACGACTAATAGTTGTCCTGTGGACAGATTCTCCCACCTGAGCTTTGAATCTCTGCAGCTCCATCAGAGTTACCATGAGCCTCTTGGCTGCTTCTCTGAATAATACTGTCCATGTCCGGCCTGTCGGTTTAGGTGGACGGCTATGTCTTGGTAGGTTTGCAGTTGTGCCATATACTTTCCATTTTCAGATGATGGATTGAACAGTGCTCCCTGAGATGTTCAAAGCTTGGGATATTCTTTTTATAACCTAATTACTGCTTTAAACTTCTCCACAACTTTATCCCTGACTTGTCTGGTGTGTTCCTTGGCCTTTATGATGCTGTTTGTTCACCAAGGTAAGGTTCTCTAAAAAACCTCTGAGGGCTTCACAGAACAGCTGTATATATACTAAGATTAAATTACACACAGGTGGACTCTATTTACTAATTAGAGGACTTCTGAAGGCAATTGGTTCCACTAGATCTTAGTTAGGGGTATCAGAGTAAAGGGGCTGAATACAAACGCATGCCACACTTTTCAGATATTTATTTGTAAAACATTTTGAGAAACATTTATCATTTTCCTTCCACTTCACAATTATGTGCCACTTTGTGTTGGTCTATCACATAAAATCCCAATAAAATACATTTATTTTTTGGTTGTAACATGGCAAATTGTGGAAAATTTTAAGGGGTGTGAATACTTTTTTAAGGCACTGTTTCAGCCGCCAGCCATATTTTCAAAAGGTGCAAAAAAGATTAAAATATTACTTCCTTTTAACTACGACAGTTGGGGGTGTCCTGTAGAGCAGTGTTTCTCAACTCCAGTCCTCAAGGCACCTCAAAAAGGTCATGTTTTCAGGATTTTCCTCAGATGAAACGGCTGTGGTAATTACTAAGGCAGTGAAACTGATCAAATCACCTGTGCAAAATAATGGAGAGCCTGAAAACATGACCTGTTGGGGTGCCTTGAGGACTGGAGTTGATAAACACTGCTGTCGAGCATTAATCTACATGCCTTCTCATGTGATTGGCTCACTGCTTTATTTTGCCCAAATTTGTTTCTCTTATTCTAATGCATAGTCACCGATTATGTGACTATAGCAGGTAAACCACTCACCACTTAACAAACAGGGAGTCAGTGCCCAGAATTCAGGTAAGACTTTCTACCAAATAGCAGGTGGTGGGAGTCTGCAATGAAAGCCACCAAAATTCTCACAATCGAATAAATAACAGAAAAGCCATTACACTTTAAGTGCATGGGAAATCAATCTCAGTAGGAAAATAATAATTTTGATGCCTTTAAAGGTTATTATACCTCAGTTCTGATAAGTGCAATTATTCACACAGTAATAGAAGTAATATGGAAAATGGAAACGAGCCAAACAGGATAAAGCCAATACCAATTAACAGAAAATTGCAATGACCCTATTAAGACAATCCCTATTAACACAAAATCTGCATTAGCCTGTTAAGCCAATCCCTGTGAACAAAAACAGTATTTTCTATGGCAGATTACAGGTTGCCTTCCAGAGCATCTCAGCAGGCTGCTTTCCATCCAGCTTGCTGCCCTCCTGTCTATCTCACGCCTGACCTCTTTACTTATAGCTGTCAATCAGTTTGATAAGTTCTACTCAATTAACATGTTAATTACTTTCTTAATCTGTATATTTTTTCTTTCTGTATATCCGTAAGGACATTCATTATGCTTTTATGTAAATAAGCCAGATTACAAAATGCTTGTAAATATATGAACTGTATACTGTAATGTGATAAGTTTTTCTTTCATTTAAACATATTCTTCAATAGCCTAAAGCAGTGATTCTCAAACTGTGTGCCGCATGAGATTTGCAGGTGTGCCGTGGGAGTTTTGAAAATTTTTTAAAATTGCTAGCGTTTTGAAACCTTGAACATATCGAAAAATGAAATGGTAAATTAATTGTCGGAAAAAATCAAATAGTAACATATATAAAAACGCAATATCTGTCAGTCTGTCAGCAACGTGAGACTTGTACAAGATCTCAGGAGAACCCGATTTATCTAATTATATTATAATAATAGAGACCGTTCCATTCCAACTTATTAGTAGTTGTAATTCTGCCATTTGTGTCATCGTGGTTTTGTGAGTTTGGATTTAAAATCGATAATAAAATGCTCGCTTGTTTTTTTAAATTCACATTAAAGTTAAATTTAAATTTATATGCAAAAATAAATAAGTTCCTTACCACAAAAATTGTTAAATCTTTTCAGGTGTGCTGTGAAAATTTTTAGATCTTTTTTGTGCGCCGCAAGACAAAAAAGTTTGAGAAACACTGGCCTAAAGGATACAAATACCCTCTGTGTTTATTCAATTACATTTCAAATCCGGACAATACCTTAAGAAAGTAGTAGTAACATAATGGCATATTTTGTACATGCATATCATCCAAATCAGTAAACACTGAGTATTTTAAGGTATACAGAATTATACATGCCTAAACTTGCCTAGTGCCCCCCCCTTCCTTCCGTTCATTGAACTACAGTCGTATGTATTTCATTGATTGTCTTTACCAACTACTAATAAATTGAAAAACTCTACTACAATGTGCAGTTTTCATAGCTCACTTTGCATCAGTGAGAATTTGTTTTTTTGCAGAGCATTAGGATCATGTCAGCAGCCAAGAGCGAGGTAGTAGTAGCTACTCTGCCATAAGTGAGAGCCTTAGAGACCTACATAAACCCCAGGGCAAAATACCATTTTTATAAACGTTCATTACATATGCTTTTTGTCTAAACCTACCTTAAAGAAAAACATCAGCAAAAGGCTTGTGGGCTACCTAGTAACTAACAATTGTTGAGACAATAAACACTTAGTAATGAGTATTAAATATACAGTACTACATACAGAGTACAGTAATAAGAAACATATGACATACTACCATATATAGTGCAGGGGTCAACCCCCTTTAACATGTAACATATTCTGACCTCAAATTAGCTCTCCTTTCACAAATGACAAATTCATACCTCATACCATTCCCCCTTCTAAAAATGATTTCTTTGGATATCATATCATCCCATATCATCATACTAAAGGACTCCTTTAGATGTCAGATTAGCCCTCGTTCCACAAATTTTACCCAGCAGACCTCAGATCATCCCCTATTAGACCTCAAATTAGCCCCCTGCAGACCTCAGATCAGCCCCATTACACCTCAAAGGAGCCCCCCTTCAGACCTCAGATCAGCCTCCATTAGACATTAGAATAGCCCCGCTTCAGACCTCAAATCAGCTCCAACCAGTGCTATCCAAAGCCTTAGTTATCTCACTCACTGTCACCCATGGGCTCCTCTGCTGCTTGGCTCATTGACAGAGTCTTCTCATTGTGATCGCTGCGGCTCCTCTGCAAAGATGATGCCCGATGATGTCAAGCAGGCAGGGATGCCAGTATGACTGGCATGGGGAAACCTGCATGGAGCAGCCAACTTTGTGCCATGCAGGGCAGAGTGAGGTGGCAGGGCAGTACAAACTCCTAAAACTGGATCCGACCATTACGCGTACATGTTAGGAAAGAAAAGTGCTCTCTCAATGAAAAAAGCACACTGGGAGAATATGCATGTAACCTGTGCAGAGATCAGAGTTGTAGATGACACTCACCAAGTCCACCCACTACAGGCTGCCAGCAGAAACATGCAGGGGGCAGATACAAGAAAGTGTGTATGTATGCACATGAGATAGGGACCTTGGATTGTAAGCACCTTAAAGGCAGAGACTAATGTAAATGCACAGTATGTAAAGTACTCCATAAATTGTTGGCACCTGCATTAAATAAATACATAATTCTGTCTCTACAGAATAAAACTTTAGCTCTGTTATTATCAGTTTAAAGGAAGTCTGTACTGCACAAATTGAGAGAATGCCATAGCAGACCTCTCCTGAAAATGTTGGTTGCCTGGTTGTCATGTTGGTTCCCTGACCTTGAAGAAATAACAGAGAAGACGGGGGAGGAAAACACAAAGTGCATAGACGACTGGCCTGGGGAAGATGAGTCGAGGTTCGGAAGGTTTCTGGTGACATGCTCTTGGTGCTGAGATCTAACTGGGATGTATTTATTTCTTATGCGCCAATTGACCATTTTTGTATTTAATGGTCATTAACCACTTCCATATCAGGCACTTTCCCCCCTTCTTGCCCAGGGCAATTTTTAGCTTTCTGCGCTGTCGCATTTTGAATGACAATTGCGCGGTCATACATCACTGTACCCAAACTACATTTTTATCATTTTCTTCCCACAAATAGAGCTTTCTTTTGGTGGTATTTGATCACCTCTGTGCTTTTTTTTCAATTTTTTTTAAACGAAAAAATACAGACAGTTAAAAAAAAACAACTGATGGGCACTGATTGGTGGTGCTGATAGGAGGCACGGATGGCACTGATAGGCGGCACTGACGGCACTGATAGGCGGCACTGGATAGGCAGCACTGATGAGCTACTGACAGGCATTACTGACTGGCACTAACTGGCACTTTGATGGGGCACTGACAGGCATTACTGATGGGGCACTGATTGGCACTTTTTTGGGCACTGATTGGCACTGTTGTGGGCACTGATTGCCACTGTTGTGGGCACTGACAGGCATTTATTATGGGGACAGGCTGGCAGGTGTTAGGCACTGATTGGCAGCTGATGGGCACCTTTTGATGGGGGCTGTGCTGATAATCAATGTGCTGTAATCAATTATCAGCACAGACCCCCCTCTGACAGGGAGAGTCGCCAATCGGCTCTCCCTGTCAGCGTGAACCGAGGAAAGCGGTTTACCGGCACTTCCTGGTTCACGCAATGATCAGCTGTGATTGGTTACAGCTGATCACGTGGTAAGAAGTCTCTGTCAGAGGCTTCATACCACGATTGGAGTTGCGGTGTGTCCGACTGACCCGCGGGTGCACGCCAGCTGTGTTATCCTGATCACGTCATATGATGTCCGGTCAGGATATCACAAGCACTTTGCCGCCATCATTCTGCTATATGGCAGGCGGCAAGTGGATATAAAACTGTTCGAGGCTGGAGTGTGTTTATGGGTGCACCAGATTTAGCTTTTCTGCACAGGTGTTCACACTGTCAACACTGTTTATGTGTTTATTTTTGTTAAAAAATAAGAAATAAAAAAGTAAAGCTGCGCTTAAAAAGACATGAGAACCATATACAATGATAATATGAAAAATAGATCCTGATATGAAGCTCCACCATATAAGGCTCATTAAAGCATTAACACAAAATGGCATAAACGTGATTAAATACTGAGAAAAGTCTGTGAATAAAATAATCAGATGAATGTGATTAAAAATACATATTGTGAAAAAGGCGTGATTAGAGATGATCAGATGAGTGACATCCTAGGAATAAAGTCAATCCACAAAATCACCAAGAAGCACCAAGGGACTAGTGCGCCTCCACCATAAAAAATGCAAGCTTACCGGACAGCAAGCTTAAGGAAGCCTGTGGCTATAACCCAGCCAGTGTCCTTGATCCAAGGCAGCAACAACAGCACTTCCAGGTATAGCAGAAGGACAAACTACGATAAGCTTCTAGGTAAGTATTTGCAAGTACTTGGGCCACAGCTCATCCAATGCAACAGGTGTAGCAAAGGATCTTATGTTGGTGAAACAGGACAGAAGTTGCAAGTGAGGATGAATCTTTTGTGAGATACTGAATATATATATATATATATATATATATATATATATATATATATATATATATATATATATATACTGGTATATATATATATATTCTTTTTTATTTATTAGTGCCACACTAATATTGATTTTTAGATTTGGTATCACAAATCTTTTGCTGGTAGCTTTTATTTGGTTTTATTCATTCATCTATACGCAGTTATTTTTTGGGTGATTTTAAATCCAAAGTTCTGACTGAACTCTTGTTCCAAATCAGCATCATTGAGTGTATTGAAGCCAGGAACACTCAGACAACTAGAATAGTTAGAAAGAGGTCAGCAATGGCAGCCCTCATATTTGTCTTATTGGGGGAGATTTCTCACTTTCTGAGGACAAATCTTCCTAATGGGGACACAAATAGTGATTAAAGACCTGATTAAGTTCTACCCCTTTACCATTCTACCTAAAATTGAGAATGCTAGAGAAACCCTGAAGCTAGAATAAAGTATTTAAAGCTATTTTTATTAACAACAGTCTTCCCTACTTCCCTATTTATCACTTTGTTAACTCCGTGATACCACTAGCATCTCCTTCTCTCTGCTCTTCTTATCAGTTTTTCTTTTTTCTCTTAACGTATTCTGTTCATATAAAATTTAATTTGTGTTTTTATCTGTTTGTATACCATATGACTAAACAAACAAAAAAATACTTTATTTTGATTAATTTGATTTAATTTGTAAGTAACTTTGCACCAAAACATTATATGGTATCAAGACGAATAAGACAAATTGTAGAATAAAGGTATCACCTTATAGCATTAGTAACACTCATTTTAAAATACCGTATTTATCGGCGTATAACACGCGCCGGCGTATAACACGCACCCCAAGTTTAGGAGAGAATTTTAAGGAAAAAAAATTTTTAGGAGGGAAGTTTAAGGAAAAAAAACTTACATTAAAATGCCCATCAATGCAGCCTTATCTGTCCATCTGCAGCCTTTTCAGTGTCAGTGCAGCTTTGCCCCAGTGCAGCCTTGTCAGTGCAGCTTTGCCCCAGTGCAGCCTTGTCAGTGCAGCTTTGCCCCAGTGCAGCCTTGCCTCAGTGCAGCCTTGCCCCAGTGCAGCCTTGCCTCAGTGCAGCCTTGCCTCAGTGCAGCCTTGCCTCAGTGCAGCTTTGCCCCAGTGCAGCCTTGTCAGTGCAGCTTTGCCCCAGTGCAGCCTTGTCAGTGCAGCTTTGCCCCAGTGCAGCCTTGTCAGTGCAGCTTTGCCCCAGTGCAGCCTTACCCCAGTGCAGCCTTGCCTCAGTGCAGCCTTGTCAATGCAGCTTTGCCCCAGTGCAGCCTTACCCCAGTGCAGCCTTGCCTCAGTGCAGCCTTGCCCCAGTGCAGCCTTACCCCAGTGCAGCCTTGCCTCAGTGCAGCCTTGCCCCAGTACAGGTCTGCCCCAGTACAGGTCTGCCCCAGTACAGGTCTGCCCCAGTCCAGCCATGTCAGTGCAGCTTTGTGCACTTGGTGTAGATTCAAAAAATGGCGCCGAGACTGCAGGGAGCCGAGATACACATACTCGCGTGTTCTCGGCTTTTTCCGGCGCCGCCGTCACGCCCTGTCCCGCCCCTGGACCTGAGTTATGTCCATCATAGGGCGGGACTGGGCGTGACTGTGAGCGGCGCCGAAAAAAGCCGAGAACACTCGGGTATGTGTATCTCGGATCCGACAAGAGCCGAGATACACATACCCGAGTGTTCTCGGCTTTTTTCGGCGCCGCTCACAGTCACGCCCAGTCCCGCCCTATGATGGACATAACACAGGTCCAGGGGCGGGACTGGGCGTGACGGCGGCGCCGGAAAAAGCCGAGAACACTCGAGTATGTGTATCTCGGCTCCCTGCAGTCTCGGCGCCATTTTTGAATCTACCCACGGCTGTGTATGTCGGCGGCGACCGCGGCAATTGCCGCGATCGCTCCGATGACACAGAAATCGGTGGGGATCGGCCTATAACACGCACCCACGATTTTCCCCTGATTTTCAGGGGAAAAAAGTGCGTGTTATATGCCGATAAATACGGTAACTACTTTTACCAACTGAAAAACATTTTTTTTGCCTTGTATATCAACAGGTAAATGACTCTTGAGAGACAATATTAGCAAAGAAAGCCCTTTTTTATCCACGTACTCCCCCCCCCCCCCAAAAAAAAAATATATATATATACAGTGTATATATAAACCCCAACACAAACAACAGTGTTCTTTACTATGACTGTCCTGATAGGCACACTTTTGTAGATTTTGATTTAACTGTTGTGTGATGTGACTGACATAATTTCAATCAATTGCATAGGTAGGCCCATACTCTATGCAGTTACTAAATATTGTTAATCTGACATCTCTGTGCAGCCAGCTTTATAACACAGCTACTCTGTCCACTTTTAGGCGATCCCTGAAAACTCATCTCTTCAGGGTGGCCTATCCTGCCTCCAGCTAACAACCGAATCTTCTACTCCCCTCGTCAGTTCATCCCTCACAGTCCCTACGTTTTCTTTTACCAGCCCCTTCCTCTTAGATTGTAAGCTCCCAGGAGCATGGCCTCTAACCCTCTTGTTTTGAATTGTACTGTTGGTGAAGTGTCTCCCTTTACATTGTAAAGCGCTTTGCAAACTGTTGGTGCTATATAAATCCTGTATAATAATAATAAAGTTTAAGGAAGCTGAGAATTCAATATTTAATTTCTTCCATCAAAAATCTATTACCCCATGGTCTACCAGTTTCTTCTGGTTGCCATGGTGATTATCAAGGGCTCTAACAATGTAATAGTGAAGTCATATCTGCTATTAATATATGCAATACACACTTTTTATATAACCTGACTTTTGTAGCTATGTTTATTGTAGAATTGTCCTTGTGGAACTTTGGAAGATAAAACAAATGAAGAGGATTCGCTAGATCTCACAAAATCTATTTATTTAAGCAAACAAAGCAGCTGCTGATCAGTGGTTCTTGTGAATTGGTTTGCATGCTTCCCCAGCAAATTGGTTCTCTAATACCACAGTGTCTTGGAACATATCTTTACCATGCAATGTCTGCTGCCAGAGATAGCAGGAAAACAAAAGAAGTATATGCAGCACACAGCTAACTCATGCAATAAAAGAAGTGTAATATAAACGATAGTTTTATAACTTGTAATATTTCTACTTTTGTAGTCAAATTGGGATAACACCTACTTTATATTTGTTACATGTCCCCATTCATATACCGTAACCTAAAAAAAAATGTAAAAATTCATATTCCGTAACTTTAAAAAAAAATAAAAAACCTACAAAGTACTTTTTTAGATGCTCTATTCTGGACCCTCCAGCAAGGAAAAATCCTAGGTACTTCTCTTTGTTTATGAGGGGGTTGGAGATCTGTTTTTGCCATCATTAACCCTGTCCGTACTGTGCTTGCAGATCTTCATTATCAATTAAAACTAGGTTTGAACACTGCCTGTCCCAACAAAGGGTAATGATTTAGAGGCTGAACTACTTGTATTGTATCTTAATGAGAACAGACTTGGGAAACACTCACTCTAACCTTATTAAAAAAAATAAGCCCTGACACCAACTCCTGAGAAACATCTAAAAGGTAAGAAATGCTCTAAAAACATTTTTAGGCATGCTGTGTGAATGGAGCAAACATATACGGGGTCATTTACTAAGATTTCCAGCAAGTATGAGCCCTCTACATTTAATAGCGCCCAATTAAAGTCAATTAAGACTTCAACTGGGCGAACATGCAAATGGTAAAGTGCGCTATTGCCGACGAACATGCCTGTCACATCGGCATATGTGGGAATTGTTGAAGTCAATGGGTCTCGAACCTGCAAAATCAAAAGTCCTCATTAAAGGCTTGTATACATATTATTGTCTATAAAAAGTCTATGGAGACCTGGGTACTGCCCTGGGGGACATGTATCAATGCAAAAAAAATTTTTTTAAACGATTGTTTTTAAAGGAGCAGTGATTTTAATGATGCTTAAAGTGAAACAATAAAAATACTAAATATCATGCATGGGGGGTTCCCTTAGTCTGCCTGTAAAGTGGCGTATCTGTGTGATGTATAGAACATGCTGCACCAATAATGTATTTCTGGCTCCCGGCAATATAGATGTATAAAGAATGAAAAAAATGGAGCGCAGTTCCCCCCCGTTTGGGTCTGGTATGGATTTTAAAGAGGAACCCCATGCCAAAATTTTAAAAAATTGCCATGGGGTCCCCCCAAAATCCATACCAGACCCTTATCCGAGCATGCAACCTGGAGGTCAAGAAAGGAGGGGGGACGAGTGAGTGCCTCCCCTCCTGAACCATACCAGGCTGCATGCCCCCCAAAGCACCTTGTCCTCCCTGTGCATTGTGCTGGGTGTTCAGTGTGTCCCTGTACCTTTAAGGAGGGTTGGGCTGCCCTTCATCTATCCCATCATATTGCATGTGCTTCCAGTGTGGAGCATCTTATAAGGTAGACGTAGGGACCAAAGGTAACAGGGTGCCTTGCCAGGGCCTGTGGCTTAGGCATGAATTTGCAAATGCGTGTAGACTAAACCCCTGTTTTTAATGCATACTGTTAGACAGGTTAATTTGGTTTGTCTCAGCTGGTCAGTAAGTAGAGTTTGGTATTTTCCTTGGATTTACCCTTGGTTTTTTTGCTATCATGTGTGCTCTCCAATGCTCCTTACTGTTAAGGTCAATTATAGATGTGGCAGTGGCTCACTTTTTGTATGCTTGTTATAAAGGTCAGGCAACACACTGACACCTTTGCAGCCACTGTGTATTGTGCTGGGTGTTCAGTGTGTCCCTGTACCTTTAAGGAGGGGTGGGCTCCCTCCAGCCCAACTGCCCTTCATCCCATCCGAATGCATGTGCTTCCACTGTGGAGCGTCTTATAAGGTAGACGTAGGGACCATAGGTAACAGGGTGCCTTGCTGGGGCCTGTGGCTTATGCATCCATTTGCAAATGCGTGTAGACTAAACCCCTGTTTTTAACGCATACTGTTAGACAGGTTAATTTGGTTTGTCTTTGCTGGTTAGTAAGTAGAGCTTGGTATTTTCCTTGGATTTATCCTTGGTTGTTTTTGCTATTATGTGTGCCTTACTGCTCCTTACTCCTTACTGTATAGGCCAGTTATAGATGGTGGCAGCGCAGAGCCGGCCCTATCATGGGACCTGGTGGTACCCACTCACTCGCTGACTGCTCCCCCCCCGGGCAGTGAGTGTTCTGCCCGCCCGCTCCTGTCATCACTAACAGCAGCGGCGCCGAGCTCCTCACAGGCAGCTAACAGCAGCGGCGCTGGGCTCCTCACAGGCAGTGGAGCGGGCGGAACAGGCTGGCTGGCGGGCGCCAGTTTGTCACCCTCTTGAAAGGTCCTCTTTATACTCCTTTATACAGTATCTCACAAAAGTGAGTACACCCCTCACATTTTTGAAAATATTTTATTATATCTTTTCAGTGACAACACTGAAGAAATGACACTTGCTACAATGTAAAGTAGTGAGTGTACAGCTTGTATGACAGTGTAAATTTACTGTCCTCTGAAAATAACTCAACGCACAACCATTAATGTCTAAACCGCTGGCAACAAAAGTGAGCACACCTCTAAGTGAAAATGTCCAAATAGGCTCCATCACACATTTTCCATAGGAATTTCCGACACACAAAGTTTGAGAGCTTGCTTTAAAATTTTCCGACAACAAAATCCGTTGTGTACACAAATCCGACGCACAAAGTGCCACACATGCTCAGAATAAATTAAGAAACAAAAGCTATTGGCTACTGCCCCGTTTATAGTCCCGACGTACATGTTTTACTTCACCGCGTTCAGAATGATCAGATTTTCCGACAACTTTGTGTGACCGTGTGTATGCAAGACAAGTTTGAGCCAACATCCGTCGGAAAAAATCCATGGATTTTGTTGTCGGAATGTCCGATCAATGTCCGACCGTGTGTACAGGGCATATTGAGTCACATGACTCCGGGGATGGAAAATGGCTAATTGGGCCCAATTTGGACATTTTCACTTAGGGGTGTAATCACTTTTGTTGCCAGTGGTTTAGACATTAATGGCTGTGTGTTGAGTTATTTTGATGGGACAGCAAATTTACACTATTATACAAGCTGTACACTCACTACTTTACATTGTAGCAAAGTGTAATTTCTTCAGTGTTGTCACATGAAAAGATATAATAAAATATTTACAAAAATATAAAGGGGTGTACTCACTTTTGTGAGATACTGTACATGTATAGAGCCATGACAGGTCCTCTATTTACTCCTATATACATGTATAGAGCCATGACAGATCCTCTTTATACTCCTATACACATGTATAGTGCCATGGCAGTCTTCTTTATACTCCTATATACATGTATAGAGCCATGACAAGTCCTCTTTAACCCCTTCCCGCCGAGCATACGCAGATGTGCATACTCGGCTTTCGGGGGTTATACCGGGATGATGCCCGTAGCTGCAGGCATCATCCCAGTACTGTTTTTTAGAGACGGCGATTAGCTTTCCAGGTATAACAACCAGGCAGTTTTTGACAATTCCTTTATTTAAAACAAACAAACAAACAAAAAAAAACAATGTCCCTGGATGTAAATCCATCGTCAATCACAACGCCCATTTTTTGCGATACGGCACTGCGTCGATTTAACTGACAATTGCGCGGTCGTGCAAAGCTGTTCCCAAACAAAATTTATGTTCTTTTTTTCCCAAAATTAGAGCTTTCTTTTGGTGGTTTTTGATCACCTCTGTGGTTTTTATTTTTTGTGTTATAAACATAAAAAGAGCAAAATTTTGAAAAAAAAGCAATATTTTTTACTTTTTGCTATAATAAATATCCCCCAAAAATATATAAAGGCCAATATATATTCTTCTACATATTTTAGTAAAAAAAAATTGCAATAAGTGTATATTGATTGGTTTGCGCAAAAGTTATAGTGTCTACAAAGTAGGGAATAGATTTATGGCATTTTTAGTAATAATTTTTTTTTTTAATAGTTATGGCAATGATCTGCAATTTTTAGTGGGACTGTGACATTGCAGCGGACAGATCAGACACCTAACTGACATTTTTGAAAATTATTTTGGGAACCAGTGACATTATTACAGTAATCAGTGCTAAAAATATGCACTGTTATTGTACTAATGGCACTGTCAGGGAAGGGGTTAATATCAGGGGTGATCAAGGGGTTAAATGTGTTCCCTGGGTGTGTTGACTAACTATGTGGGGGGGCTGTGTGACTGGGGAAACACACAGATCTGTCTTCCTGCATAGCAGAATACATGATCTGTGTGATCTCCCCTGTCAGAACGGAGATTTGCACTGTTTACACAGGCAGATCCCTGTTCTGTCACTGTGGGGAACGATCGCTGGTGGCCGGCAAACATCGAGTCCGCCCCACCTACTGATTGGCTCCCCCTCAGACCAGTGGGCGCGCGCTCGCCCACTCGCCCCTTCGCAGGAATGGGCCAACCTGCCACAGTATAATGACGGCGCTTGGTCGGCAAGTGGTTAAAATCACTGCTCCTATAAAAACAATCTTTTTTGCAAACGTTTTTGTATGGTCAAAAGCTTGCATATACGGCTTTAAAACGGGGACTTTAGATTTTTCAAGTTCTGGTTTATGGACTTTATTAGGGTTCAGGTCTGAACTTTTCCGATGTTCAAGAGTTCAAGAGAACCGAATCAAGAGGGTGTTCAGCCCAACTCTTCCAGTGATAGGCATGTAAGAAATTATAGATGCAGGTCCTCACTAGTAGGAGACTAGAAGGATATTTAAAGATGTAGCTTAGAACTGCTGAGACTTGTAGTCTATATTGGCTGTGTCCTCACATGTGGGGTTGTGTGTGCTTATCCTCAGTGAGCTCTCTCTCTACGCACCTAGTTCCCCACACTTTTAAAGTCTACATTTTGATAAAGTCCATTCTACCAAACCTCAGACTCTCAATATTTTTAAACATTCCTCTCATCCTGCCCACTCCTAGCTTGCCCAGTTTTGAACAGTGTTTACCGGCTGCAGGTTCTAGCTTTTCCTGCAATATTATGGCATTCCCTGTACTCCTAACCTGGTATCTGTCCACAGTTCCCTCATAGTGTTGTCGGATTTTTCAACTCAAATACAGATATCTGATCTCTGTTAGTTATTGATACCTAATTCAAGAGATAATATGTAGCTACATAGAGACCAGACAGACTCAAATATGATGAATACGTTGTTCTGTTTATTTTGGCGTATGTCATGCAGGTTGTGTCAAGGTATAAAATTGATTAACCCCTTTGTGCGGCAATAGTGGCACCAGTGTCAGTGTTAATTAACACTGACACTGGTGCCACTAATGCCGCACAAAGGGGTTAATCAACTGCTACTGGTCAGTCACTAATGAATCCGTGACCAGTAGCAGTTCATTAAACCCCTATGTTGCATATTACAGAAGTTAAATAACAATGCCAATTAACCTCCCCTCAGCCTCCTCTCCGCCCCCAATCCATACAGTTCATTTTTTTTTCTGCAGATTGCATCATGACAAAAATTTTCTGCTTACTTGTGTCATGCGATACACACTGGTTTGTTGGTTCCTCAGGCTCCTCGGCTCCTCTAGGTTGCAGTTCCGGCATCAGCTCTCTGCTCTCCTCTGAGTCCTCCCACCACACCTCTGGCCATGAGTGACGTCATGCCACTGGGCCAGTAATACAATGTGCCTACGTAGGGAGGGTGAAGCGCTGACGGGGGGGGAATTGAAGGGCTGGTGGTCTGTCGGCTTGTGCCATGTGCAGGAGCGCACTCAGCACATAGTTACATGCACATGACAGCTATTAGCGGCGCCGGTGGCTAGTGTGTACAGTCACACATACACACACAGTTGTAAAGCACACTGCTGGCACCTTACCTGCGTCCCCTTCCTCATGCAAATTGTACTGCCCAGGGCATCCCTTCCGCCCCCCTTTTGTACTGGCCCTGCTTCTTTGCCACAGGTTCTTCAAACACCAAATCATAAATTTCGGTAAGTCATTCGAATTTGTTTTTGCAATATGCCAAGTGTACATGTAAAGGAAAAACAAGCACAGATTAAAATTCTTATAATGAAGACATTTTATTTCTAAACAGCCATCCTACAGTATTTGCCACCTCAGCAGAAAGCAGTAGTGTCCATGTTCACACATGTGTATGTAATTTTTTTTGTTTAAGTATCATGCACAGGTACAAGGCTAATGCCGCGTACACACGAGCAGACTTTACGGCAGACTTTGTCCGGCGGACTTTTCGACGGACTTTATGACGAACTTTACGACGGACTTTTCGAATGCATGGACTTGCCTACACACGATCAACCAAAGTCCGACGGATTCGTAAGTGATGACGTACGACCGGACTAAAACCAGGAAGTTAATAGCCAGTAGCCAATAGCTGCCCTAGCGTCGTTTTTTGTCCGTCGGACTAGCATACAGATGAGCGGACTTCTTGACCGGACTCGAGTCCGTCTATAAGATTTGAAACATGTTTCATTTCTAGGTCCGTCAAACTTTTGGAGAAAAAAAGTCCGCTGGAGCCCACACACGATGGAATTGTCCAATGGACTCCGGTCCGCAGGACCAAGTATGCTGTAAAGTCCGGTCGTGTGTACGCGGCATAAGAGTACCAAGACTAGTGTACTGCTGTAGAGAAAACTGGATCCACAATCTGTAAATATTGATCAGGCCTAGGCAAAAAAAAACAATTATCCTTGCATGTGTTTGTATTTGGGAAATTTCTTCACAATTTTTATCTAATGGATGTCAGAACATAGAGTGAGAGTAAATCTAATCAATGACAAAGAATTTTAAAACTTGACTAAAGGTCTAACATTTTAGATTTTCTCACCCTGTACAAAAGTTTTGGCTGTAGTCAAGCTTTAAGCTTTTTACTGCTTATCATAAATATTACATTGCTAAAGCCCAACTCCGGTTGGGCATCCCCAGAGCCCCTCTCCCTACAATTGTTTTTTTAGAAAAGTGTTTAGTGAACATGCCTTGGTTCAGCCATCTTCTATCTGAACCTGTGACAAGCAGTGTCCTCTTCCTTTTCCTTTTCTCTCTGGTGATGGACAGTCATTATTGCAATATGGAACAGGGATCATGTACTGACATTTTAGTGCTGTTCTGTGCAGCAGTCCTGTGAGTTGAGGCTAGTGTGATAATGCATCTCCAGGGAGTACTTCCATGGTGCCCTGGGCTCACAGGAAGTAAGTTGAATAATGCTGGATGTCAATCAACCCAGAAGAGGGCCAGCACTGGATGAGAGTGTAGAGTGTCTACAGCACAGAAGAGAAGGTAAATGAGAGCTGCATTTTTTTTTACTCTTTTTTAACTTGCTGTCAGAAACCATGAATCAGACCGAGACAGAAGTACGTTTACATCACACTTGTTCAATAATAAAAGTAAATAGAACAAACGTAGTCAAAACATAGCCAAAGTCCAGTAACTGGAACAGATAGTCAGACAAGCCAGAAAGTCAGGAAGCCAGGAATCAGCATAGTGGAACAGGAAGCAGGATCTGGAGCCAGAAGGAACGTCAGCCAAGCAAGTCTTTAACAGGCACGCAGGAGAGAATCTCTGTGATGTTGACTAGGCGAAGACAGAGATCATCTGGGCTGGATGGCTTAGGTAAGCAAGACTGACGAGCAGGATATCATCAACAGGTGAGTCACTGTGCAGAGATAGGAGCTGGCAATTAACCGACAGCTGAGCGGCCAGCTCAGAGAAGGAAGGGCTGAGCCCAGATCTGACACTTGCTGAGCAAGTTAATTTTTATTAGTTTAAAAATCCTGGAGTTGGATTTCAAGTAAAGCAAGCCATTAATTCTGTTCTGTTATTCTAGAATTTCTCATGCCTTTACTTTTCAGAGCCACTTCTGGGGAATTCAGGCAGATCTAGAGCCGTGTCAAGGGAAGAAAGACAAAACACACGTTTATAGTATGTCCATGGCATCTTCTTAAAGCTTTTTGGAAGTACTTGGTACAGTCAAGACCCATAACTGGTTGAGGTGCTGAAGTACACAAATTGAAGATGGTTAAATAATGGCACTTTCTACAAAGAAATAACACAGCTTTCATTTTAAGTAAATAAATTCATTAGCCAAAATATATCCTATTGAGAATATACATTTGAATCCTGCACATCTGCTTAGATGATAATGGGATCTGACCATAGAGAACCGTGGCTCTTGCCCAGAACAGGCTCTAGAGCAGTGGTTCTCAACTCCAGTCCTCAGGACCCACCAACAGGCCAGATTTTAAGTATTACCTTGGGGAGATGCAGACTAGAATACTGCAATCGCTGAGCAGCAAATATAATCACCTGTGATGTATTTCAGTTATCTTGTAAACCTGGCCTGTTAGTGTGTCCTGGGGACAGGAGTTGAGAACCACTGCTCTAGAGGAAAACACAGTGACTTGACAGACTAGGTTCTAATAATTTTTGGTGGGTTCAGCCTGTTGTACAATAAGAAGAATGCAGTGCATTTACTTTGCAGGTGTGAAGTTGGATCAGATCTGTTGTCTGTGAATGGCTAGGAGCTTAAGGTATTAAAATTCTGTAGGTGACAGAGTTTGAAGATTCAAGGCTAATTTCCAACCCGTCCTGCAGAAGATGGGTTATTTTCCCAATCATCATCTAGAAATGAGCAATGACCAGCCTTTGGTGTGCTGAGAAATTTAGCAGCTAGTTATTGCCATATGTGTGTTTCATTTGGTTAAAAAAAGATGCTTGCAATTTGCCAGAAACTATATACAAATCAAGATGCTTTATACATCAAGATAATTTATGAATGCAAATAAGTATGTATGTATAAATTTTACATGTTTTATGATTTATTTTAGTATAAAATATATTCACATTTCAAAATTGAATGATGTTATGTTTATGTAAATGTACCTTTTTTAAATGTATTTTATTTTTTTATTTTATATTTTTTAAATTAACGTATTTATATTTCTTTTTTTTATGTTTATGTAATGTACCTTTTTGGTTGTGAGGTCTTACATTCAATTTACAGTTAACATAAACCACATCTGACTTTAGATGTCAAAACAGGAAATAGCACTCAGAGATATATAGCTGGTGATTTCCTTTAATTATACACAGTTCTTCGGTTATTGAAATACAATCCACTCTATGCATATTTTAATGATATTGTCCAGTCTAGATTTTAGTTTTAATGCATCTGTTCACCAGGGCCGCCATCAGGGGGGTACAGCCAATACTCCTGTAAGGGGCCCGAGCGTCCCAAGGGGCCTGCCTCCCCCTCCGGGGCCAGCTACAGAGAGGGAGAAGGGAGCATACACATTCTGTTGCTGATATGATAACATCCTGCACAGCCAGGGATGGGCGAGCAAGCCAGCTGGATGTCCACTGTGCAGCCAGGATGAGAGACTTCACCTGTCAAATCAGAGCTGTCATGTAGGGTATGGGTGGGACTACTACCCATACCCGCTCCCTTTGTCAAGCAAGTAGTGTATAGGGGAAGAGTCATTCATACATTGCTGGCTGGGGAAAAGGTACCAAGGCAATGCTTTTGCACAGAGCAGCCCTGATCCTCCTCTTCTGGGGTCCCTGCTTTTGCTCCTGGCTCCCCCCCCCCCCCAGCAAGCTGCTTGTTAAAGGGTGTACTCATGCAGACTCGCTCCCAAGCCCTGCTGCCTGCATCTATTGACACAGACAGCGGGGCTTGTCCCCCCCAACCCAGCTCTCTTGTCACAGGATTTGATTGACAGCAGCAGAAGCCAATGTCTTCCACTGCTATCAAACTGACCTATGAGGAGGGAGAGAACAGAGAGGGCCGCTGCTTTCAAGCACAGGGCTGGATCAAGTTTGGGCTCAGGTAAGTATGAGGAGGGGGGCTGGGAGGCATCCTGGAAACAAAAGGTTTTTTACCTTAATGCAAAAAATTAATTCATGTAAAAAAATAAAAAAACCTTAAGGCTTTAGAACCATTTTAATAATTTAACTTAATTTTCATATTAGATCAAATCAAACAGTGTAATTATAATATAGCTACAAATGGTGATAAAATTTTTTGAGAAACCAATTGATCCCCAAACAATATATATTAGAGGTATATTAAAAAGGGGATTAATTCCAAAGATAAAACGATAATTCTCCCGCTCTACAAGACTCTGGTCTCACCCCACCTAGAGTATGCTGTCCAGTTCTGGGCACCAGTCCTCAGGAAGGATGTACTGGAAATGGAGTGAGTACAAAGAAGGGGAACAAAGCTAATAAAGGGTCTGGAGGATATTAGTTATGAGGAAAGGTTGCGAGCACTGAACTTATTCTCTCTGGAGAAGGGAGAAGGGACGCATGAGAGGGGATATGATTTCAATTTACAAATACCGTACTGGTAACCCCACAATAAAACTTTTTCGCAGAAGAGAGTTTAACAAGACTCATGGCCACTCATTAAAATTAGAAGAAAAGAGTTTAACCTTAACCTACGTAGAGGGTTCTTTACTGTAAGAGCGACAAGGATGTGGAATTCCCTTCCACAGGCGGTGGTCTTATCAGGGAGCATCGATAGT
Organism: Lithobates clamitans; assembly: GCA_037952925.1. NCBI lineage: Eukaryota > Metazoa > Chordata > Amphibia > Anura > Ranidae > Lithobates > Lithobates clamitans. The sequence goes on from JBBGZY010000282.1 coordinate 803,041, forward strand.
TTCAAGAAACTATTAGATAAGCACCTGAATGACCACAACATACAGGGATATAGGAGGTAATACTGACATATAATCACACACATGGATTGGACTTTATGGACTTATGTCTTTTTTCAACCTCACCTACTATGTAACCATGTACTGAAGCCAATATTTACATTGATTATAAAGGTGTTACAAGACACCCTTAACCAATTCCCGTCCGCTCCATATAAGTTTTACTGCTACAGGGTTGCTCTCCTGTGCACAATCACATACATATACGTGATTCTGCGCTTCCGCCTAGAGGGGGCACGTGTGCACAATCGGCAGACTGTTTCTGTTGTAAATGTGCACAGCAGAAGCCGATCTGCGAGTGCCAGGTACTCAATGTCCTCTGGCACCTGGTGATCGTTTGTAATACACACAGAACGAGGATCTGCCTATGTAAACAAGGCAGATCGCCTTTCTGATGGGGGAAGGGATGGATTCTGTGTTCCTGCAAAGCAAGGACTAGAATCCATCTCTTCTCCCAGTGAAGGCACCACACTGTTTACACAAAAACACAGGCTAGGCATATAGTTAACCCTTTGATTACCCTAGATGTTTAAACCCTTCCCAGCCAGTGTCATTAGTACAGTTACAGTGCATATTTGAGTTTATTTAGGCAGGACCTGATGTTGCTTGGTCTTGAACCTTTTTTTTTTACTGCCTATTATTAGCACCAATCATTATATTAGTAAAAAAGGGGGAGGTTTGGGACTTTATATGAGGCAAGGGTTAGTCAAAGGAAATTGGGACTTTAAATGAAGCAGTTGGAATGCGGAGGTGTGGGTAAAAGACTTTTATTCGTAGCGTAATTGTAACAGAGGTAATTTCATATATATACATAAATGGGATATGCACAGAATGTGACATAATGGATAGGAAATACATATCGATATGTACAAATCATGGATGGTAAAGTATTGCACATAACATAATTGCATGGCCTACAATTGCCAAGAGTGGCATGTCCGAGAACTGCATCCGTGACCACATGATAAATAGGTTAAAACATGATTAATCATAAGAGTATGGCATCAAGATTGGCTTATAGCTCGACGCGTTTCGTTAATATGTTCACTCATCAGGAGCAGATGCAATAATTACCTGTAGAATATGCAAATTAGTAAACCACCATGTTTCAATATAAATGATTAGCCAAACGCACTTACCAAGGCGGACAGTGACAGCGGCATGTGGCAACTTGGCACAGGGTGCGCAGGAAGTACAGACCTCGCCACGGGGGTTGAGGCGGCATGTACACAGGTTGCAGCTATCAGGTGGTATAGGGAAGTGCATGGGTGCGTGGATGGTGTCCATGTGACGAAAGGTGTTGATGTGTGGCTCGTCACACAAAATTATCTAGAAACAAATAATGGTAAGTATGAGTGATTGGATTACACAATTTGATTAATTAAACGTGATGTGTGAAAAGTGAACCCTGTGGGGTTCCATGTGAGTGATAATGGTATATGTGTGTGATGAAAATGGACTAATATGGAATATTAACCCCAATGTGGTACCATGAGAGGTGACAATGAATGGGGAATTGAAACCAATCTGTGTGTGGGGCGTGATTATCAATTACCTAGATATGTGCATACTCATGTCAAAAAACAAAACAAAACCAAAAACGAAAAAATATATTGTGTGTAAAAAATGTGACATATGAACCAAGGTGAACTGGAATAAAACTGGGGAACACTTACCCATGGGCTGCATTCATGCGATACCAGCGGAAAATCAGCTGATACGCAAGAGACCCCAGGAGGAGACCGGCCGCTAAGACAGTCTGCTCCGACTGGGGTGTATGTGTACATGCCACCAACGCCACGTGCGTGCGTACTGGGAGGGACGGCGTCCGCACCTGAGCTGACTAATTGCTCAGCGTTTGGCACCAGATTCCCTCACTGGAAGCACGTAGATGGTAATCACTGCATCAGTGCGGTGGCCCCAACAAGTGACGTCACACGCCCAACGTGGATATCGTGGCACCGATGCGCTGAGGGGCGTCCACCCGACCTCCCGAACACAAAGGTGTAAAGGGAGAAGGGGAGGACCCACAGGGCGTATCGCAGCCCCCGCGTTAAGGAAAATCCCCCTGCAGCACCGAGATGCTTGGTATACCAACAGAGGAACATGACACTGGGCAAAGGAAAGGCGTGCAAGGAATATAAAATGGTATATATAAGTGGAACACACAGGGTCAGTACCGGGATTGCCATCTATTCATATTATATGGAGGTAAAACTAATAATCGCATACATATATAAATAAACAAAATGTCACATTCTGTGCATATCCCATTTATGTATATATATGAAATTACCTTCTGTTGCAATTATGCTACGAATAAAAGTCTTTTACCCACACCTCTGCATTCCAACTGCTTCATTTAAAGTCCCAATTTCCCTTGATATGATCACTATATTAGTGTCGCTGGTTCCCGCAAAGTGTCAAAAGTGTCAGTTAGTGTCCGATTGTCTTCCGGAATATTGCAGCCACTAGAGGTCGCTGGTCGCTGTCATTATTAGTGTAAAAAATGCCATAAATGTATTAAATTTATCCCATAGCTTGTAGACGCTATAACGTTTGCTAAACTAATCAATATATGCTTATTGGGATTTTTTTTTTAACCAAAAACATATAGCAGCACAGACGGACCAGCCCAGGACAGGCACACAGACAAGGCAAGCCAGCATTCTCAGACTTCCTTACCTAAAGATATCAGATGATGCTTCCCACATGTACATGTAAATCTTGCAAAGCAGTCAGCAAACCAGGACAGGACATATGAACTCTAACCTGTTGCCTAAACAACTGTGCCCTTAAATGAGAAGTCTAGACCATACTTAGTACAATTATATAAACACCATATCACAAATATGTAATTCATATTAACTCCCCCCTACCCCAGGTAGCAGATAGAAGGATGGCATGGTGCAGTTTTGGAAAGATGGATGGAGGAATAGCGTAACATAGGACCGAAAGTGAAGGAGGGTGAAGAGGTTGGAGGGATCTACAACAGAGGGTTGGCTGACAGGAGGTGATGGAGGGATGGTGTGATGGAGACAGGAGGTGATGGAGGTGATGGTGTGATGGAGACAGGAGGTGATGGAGGGATGGTGTGATGGAGACAGGAGGTGATATAGGGATGGTGTGATGGAGACAAGAGGTGATGGAGGGATGGTGTAATGGAGAGAGGGGGTGATGGAGGGATGGTGTAATGGAGGCAGGAAGTGATGCAGGGATGGAGACAGGAGGTAATGGAGAAAAGAGATGATGGAGGGATTGTGTGATGGAGACAGGAAGTGATGGAGGAATGGAGACAGGAAGTGATGTGGGATGGTGTGATGGAGACAGGAGGTGATAGAGGGAAAATGTTATGGAGACAGGAAAAGATAGAGGGATGGTGTGATGGAGACAGGAGGTGATGGAGGGATGGTGTAATGGAGAGAGGGGGGATGGATGGTAATGGTGTGATAGAGACAGGAGGTGATGGAGGGATGGTGTGATGGAGACAGGCAGTGATGGTGGGATGGAGACAGGAGGTGATGGAGGGATGGTGTGATGGAGACAGGAGGTGATGGGGACATGGTGTGATGTAGACAGGAGGTGATGGAGGGATGGTGTAATGGAGAGAGGGGGCGATGGAGGGATGGTGTGATGGAGATAGAAGGTGATGGTGGGATAGAGACAGGAGGTGATGGTGGGATGGTTTTAAGGGGAACAGGAGGTGATGGAGGAATGGTGTAATTGAGACAGGAGGTGATGGAGGGATGGTGTGATGGAGACAGGAGGTGATGGAGGGATGGTGTAATGGAGAACGGAGACAGGAGGTGATGGAAGGATGATGTAATGGAGACAGGAGGTGATGGAGGGATGGTGTGATGGAGAAAGGAGGTAATGGAGGGATGAAGACAGGAAGTGATGGAGGGATGTTGTAATGGAGCCTGGAGGTGATGGAGAGTTGGAGACAGGAGGTGATGGAGGAATGGTGTATTTTAATGATTCACAGATAGTGAATTTTAGCTGGCCTTGCTGGCCTTCTCATGATATCCAGGCATACCAGCAGGCCTTACAGTATGGAAAGACTGCATAGGGTTATGCATAGGAAGTAGTTCCCTGTTCCCTTTTCATATTCCCTCTCTATGCACCTTGCAGTAATGAAAATTAAATAAAAAAAACTTGCATATAGCACATGTAAAATACAATGGAGACAGGAAGTCCTTAGAATTAGGGTTATAAATTCTAGTGATCCTGGTGGCTACCAGGGATTTCCCCCTCACTTTCTGTGGTGGCTATGGAACAGAAATTAAGGGAAAATCTCTCTAGTTGAACATAACTGACAAAAATTGATGGGCTAAATAATCCGGCCTTACTATCGAAAATAACAGAAATATGTGTTCTTACTTTAATATCTAACTTAAATTACATTGCTATTTGCATATTGTACTTGTCTGTAGCTTAAATACTGACATTTGCACTTAAAATTGTAATTTTGTAACGTTTGTAAAATGCCAGTAAAAACTTGGCTGTGGCAGTACATTTTGTGTGTCCTGTCAGTAAATTTCAATCTGGTAGGTTGGCAAAGCTGACAGGAATTTGTTTTTCACCTGAGTGGATAATTGAAGATAATATTCACACATTTCTCAGTTTCTTTAGTAATTCAACCTTGTTGTATGCTATTATTTTATTTATCTATTTATTTATTTCAGGTACTTAAGTAGCGCCTTTAATTTATGCAGCGCTTTTACATATACATTGTACATTCACATCAGTCCCTACCCTCAAGGAATAATATTTAGGTCTATGTGATAAATATACCAGAAGGGATATTATGTCCAGTATGTCTGTAGCATGCAAATTTCTAACTATAATGTTTTTAACACCATCCCTGTGAAGACAGATTATAAAATTAGTTATTTAGTTATATTAGTAAATTTTAGCTGGCCTTGCTGGGCTTCTCATGATGTCCAGGCATACCAGCAGGCCTTACAATATGGAAAGGCTACATAGGGTTATGGATAGGAAGTAGTTCCCTGTTCCCTTTTCATATTTCCTTTCTATGCACCTTGCAGGAATGAAAATTAAATAAACAAAAACTTGCATATAGTACATGTAAAATATGCCTTTTTATGCTATATGATGAGGTTGGAGATGAGTTTTCATTAAAGTTTGTTGCCTTGGTCATTGCCACTCTGCTGATCAGTGAGCAATTTCTATATTTCCCTTCTGCAAGAAATAAAACCTCATACATTAAATTTAGTCATTGGCCATTACTGAGTAGACGTTGGTACAGGTTTAAAGTAGGAGTTATCATTTTTTAAGAGAAATAACTCATTAAATGCTGCTGCACAGTTGGTGGCTGTAAATTAGGCAATTATTATTGATCATTATAGTGTGTTTCTCTAAACCTCATGCCAGGGTAGATGTTGTTGCTCTCTTTTAATAACTGTCATTTAAAAGCTACAAATTGTCAAGAAAAAAATATGGGCTGTGCTTGGGATGCCATCATATTTGATCTTGTGTACACATCATCTTGTGTACAGCTAGACCACGAAAAAGATTCCTTGCTTCCTTATTAAACCATGTTCTAAATAATAGATTATTAGAAATAATATTTACATTATAAAAAAATGTATAAAATATTAAACATCTATTTTATTTTAATATCTGCTTAAGTGTAAGCTTACTGTTACTTTCTGTTTTGTTAATGACAAAGGTATCCTTTTTGAATTTGCTACTTATCATTTGTTTTTATACATACCAAGATATATAAAGCTTTCTTTGAGATCTTCCTTTTTTAAGTGGATTCTTCTTCTTCTCTTGTAGCACTACTTTGCTATGTTACTCTGTCCGTTTGACCAGGTTTAAGGTGTCAAGAGAAAATAACCAGTGCTATTACTTTAATAAGCTGCAGACAAAAACAAGGTTCGGTAATAGATTATATGTGTTTAATTCGTGCTTTAATTTATTGTTTTACAAATTGCTGCGTTTGGGTCAAGAACACATGCCGGTTTGTGGCTATTTCATCTATGTTACAATCAGCTGTTGTGCACATTTTATTTCAGCATCTTTGGTTATCATACCTCTGAATATAAAGTCCTGCACTGCTAAAAAAAAAAGGAGTTTTTTTTTAGCTCTTTACATTTTAGCTTTCTTAATATAACCATGCAAATCCAACCTATCGCATTTTTAAATCCAATTCATTTTTATTCATTTTGCAGACATTTTTTTAAGTTTCAGACAACATACACACATTCAGAGCATCCAAGCGCTGAAAAGTTATCTATCGCATTTTTTTATGCAGCAGATATTCCTTGAGAATTATATTGTACTGTGCTCCTCTATGGTTCTGCCAGTTAAGGTTCCTCTCTATTGCTTAATAAATAATATACAGAGGCATTCAGTCTAATAAAGAAAGCATCCCAAACATTTCTTCACAGGTGCAAGTTCCTAGTGTATACCTAGCTTGTGCTAATGAGCAAGGAGAATGATTGCTTAAAGTAAATGTAAACCTCAGTCATGAAATCTGAACAAAGCACATATATCTGTAGTGTTTACTTGTCTCTCTCCAAAACTCTTGTGTCATTTCTCACTGGTGGTTCGTTTCTCTGTTATGAGCGTGTGTCACTTTTGATAAGTTTTTCTGACACGTGAGATCAAATTTGTGTTGGGGAGGAGAGCTCAGCACACAGCTTATCTATTCAGAACACAGTTCTGCTGGGCACTCTCCTGTTTGTGTATAATTACTGTGGTGCCATTAAGAAGAAATAGTGATTTATTATGGACTTTATATGTCTTGACTTGATTGATTGAGACTCTTTAGCGCAGCTTATCTCCTTTAAGTTACCATCAAAAGTGTCAGTGGGTGTAATAGTGCCCCCTACTGGCATCAGTGGGGCAAAATAGTGCGCCAACATTGGTATCAGGGGGAGGAATAGTGCCACATTGTCGGTATCAGTGGGAGGAATAGTGCCCTATTGTCAGTGTCAGTGACAGGAACTATGCCCACTGTTGCTGACAGTTGGGGGAATCGTGCCTCAAGGACTGGATAAAAGCAAGCAAAGGGCCACAGTTTGGAGACCACTGGTTTAGGGGATGCCAGAGATGCCTTTTTATGAAATAATCTTTTTTTTTAACATACTGAATGTGACGTGAACATAATTTATTGGACGGTTTTACTAATTCATAATGCTCCCATTTAATATGATTTAGCTTAAGGCATCTTGATTTTATTGGTTGTTTATTTTTTTATAGTTTCTTCTATTTATATATCTTTTTCATTGCTTTCCATATAAACATTGAATGCAAGACAAAGGATTCCCAGAGCAGAATTGGTGACCTAAAGTGACAGCTCAGCAGATGGTGCTTGTTTACAACCTTCTTTTTAATGCCTTTTTTTTTTATATCATGAAAAAAGTTAAAAACAGACATGCATGAAATAACAATAAGTATTAAGGAAGGTAGGCTTGGCATGGTATCAATGTCACAATTATTACATCATTGAGGGCTACAAAAAATGAGAAAGCAAATATCATACATCAGGGTAATTTGTGGAAACCCTACTAGAATAATAGAGCCCAAGGTGAAGCATTAGGTACAGCACAGGGCTTAATCAACAATGCCTCGACTCTTGGAGTATAATAACACTGCTCTGAAATGTGCAACAAGGACCCCCCCCCCCGAAAGGGTAAACATAGGCAATTTAATAGAGATCGCTTTGCAACCTTCTTTGCAAACATGAATAGCAACTGTCATTGCTATGTGCAACTGGGAAAAGTTATCTATCTCCATTTGTGTCTGGAAATTGGATCTATGCAGCCTGTAAACAACAGACATTTTTTAATAGGCTGTAAAGAGATAAAGGCGAGCCGAGAGCTCCTTTTATTCTATATTTTATACTACTACATATTATACTTTTTTTTGTAGTCTTGAAAATAATAAATGCATAATATAATATATAAAAAATCACTGTAGATTCTGTCTATTTGGAAAGCATTACATAAACTCAAAGCAAGACATGGTAATTTTCATTTTCTATTCCATTGTTGCACAATAGACTGTAGAGAAGTTGGGTTAAAGAGGAGTTACAGCCTCAAAAAAGTTTTTTTTTAAAGTCAGCAGCTACAAATACTGTAGCTGCTGACTTTTAATAAGGACCCCTACCTGTCCAGGGAGCCAGCGATGTCGGCCCCCCGAGGCCAATTTGTCCACCGGCTTGAGTGCAGGCGCCGCCATTGCAACTAAGGGAAACCGGCAGTGGAGCCTTTAGGCTTCACAGCCAGTTTCCTACTGTGCATGCATGAGTCGTGCAGTGCTTTCTGAATGGCCACCTCGTCTTCTGGGACACACACAGGTCCCAGAAGGCAGCAGGGGGGAAAGAAAAGGGCTCACTGCAGAAGAGCAAATTACATACTAAATTACATACGCCGCGGCCAGGCTGGGAAGGAAGTACACCTTTGTACTTCTTAATAGGTAAGAATAAAAATACTTTAGTTTGAGACCTTCTTGTAAAGTATGCCTTCCCATTGGTCTGGGGCCCCAGAATCCAGGTTGATCTATCAAGCCAATACTAAATTCACCTCTAAGGTCAGCACACAATGGGCCACCCCTCCCCTGGTAGTGATAAGCAGGAAGCAGTAGACTACTGAGACACTATTTACATAAAAGGGTCCTACTTTCTTTAGTTAGAGGTTCAAGATGCAACAATCATGTTAGCGATGAAAAACATGTTATCTTCTCAAAACAGGCACAAAAGCACTAAAAAAAAGAAAAAGTATGACAGAGGAAAGAAAATGTTATTTGCTATGGAAATATTTTCCACACAGAATACACACTTTTATAGACTCAATGAAGAAAACAGAAAGCCTAGTGCATAGTTTAATTCAGCTAAGAAGCTGGAGCTTTGCCGTTTTTACTTTCATAAGTCTTTATCAGATGTTCAAAGCTTAATGATCGGAACCTCCTATTGAAATGTATTCAAGCATTCACACACAGTAAATTGGTTATTCTCAGCGTTTTATTACTTGTTATTTAACGGTTAACAGAGAGGTCATTCTTCCTCACAACAGCCTGTTCTAAAAGGATTATTACTGTTATAAACCAGGCTCAACTGTTTGCATCATCACCCTGTGCTAACACCATAGATCTGGAACATAAAAAATACAAGGAACCCACAGGAAATCTTCAGGGAGGATTCATTCAAACCAATTTCTCTTTATAAGGGGCACAGAATTATCTTTTGCCAGTGGAGTATCTATATATTCCAGCCACCATGAAGTTCAACACCTCTTGTTCCAGTTTAACCTTCCATTATGTAACATAAAAAAAATCCAACAGGACATAGGGAGGCTGCAATGCCTAAGGAGGTCAGGATTCTGTGCAAGCCAGTCAAGTTCCTCCACCCCAAACTCGCTCATGCATGTCTTTATGGACCTTGCTTTGTGCACTGGTCCAAATCATTTGGTGGAGGTGGGATTATGGTGTGGGGTTGTTTTCAAGGGTTGGGCTTGGCCCCTTAGTTCAAGTGAAGGGAACTCCTAAGGTGTCAGTATACCAAGACATTTTGGACAATTTCATGCTCCCAACCTTGTGGGAACAGTTTGGGGATGGCCCCTTCCTGTTCCAACAAGACTGCGCAACAGTGCACAAACAAGGTTCATAAAGACATAAATGAGCGAGTTTGGGGTGAAGGAACTTGACTGGCCAGCACAGAGTCCTTACCTCAACTCAATAGAACACCTTTGGTATGACTTAGAACAGAGACTGTGAGCCAGGCCTTCTTGTCCACATCAGTGCCTGACCTCACAAATGTGCTTTTGGAAGAATGGTCAAACATTCCCATAGACACACTCCTAAACCTTGTGATCAGCCTTCCCAGAAGAGTTGAAGCTTTTATAGCTGTAAAGAGTGTGCCAACTCAATATTGAACCCTACGGACGGAGACTGGGATGCCATTAAAGTTCATGTGCGTGTAAAGGCAGGTGTTCCAATACTTTTGGTAATACAATGTATATATAGACAAGCTTTTTTCAACCAGGGTGCCCAGGCACCCTGGGGTGCCTTGAGATTTCTTCAGGGATGCCTTGGCAAAATGCCTAAAAATTGCCCAAAGATTGTATACAAGCTGGCGTGTGGATGAAGGCTGCCTTTTAGTTAAACAAAGCTCTCCATCAGCTTTGGGGTCACATTAAGTGAGTGGTGATGAAAAACTGAGGGAGAAGCGAAACTCTGGAATACTAGTCAGAACCAGTTTGCAAAAGTGTATTTGCTTTGGAAGAATGAATCACCTTTAACGTTGGGTGTCCTACTTGTGTGGATGTTGCTGCATTATTTAAAACTATAAGAATAGTTTTTACATTTTAGAATGGAGTGCCTCGAGGTTGTAGACTCCCCCATTAGTCAATTGATGTAACCTTTAATGATGTTTCAGACTTGCCCAAAAAGTATTCAAAATTAAAGTGTATCTAAAGCCAAAACTTTATTTTATTAGTAGGAAAGCATTATATATCCTGTCCGATTTTTTTTTCATGCTGTCTGTGTCTCTATCGAGGAAATTCACAGCTTTTGCTCAGGCAATCATTTTCACTGGGATTGAAAGTGATGGAATAAATCCAAAATTGTAAGTTGTTACCTGAACCGGAATAGAGGAGAAATTGTCCAATGGGGACGCTTGTGGTGAAAACTGTCTAAGAGAAGGTTTACTTACTTTTGAACAGGGGAGGACAGGGCTGACTGGCATCTGTGCCCCTGGCGTGTATTAATAAAATATGGTGGACTGGTGGCTCTGAGTGGGGATACTACACTTTTCAGAGATCAGAGCGCAACCCACAGTCAGTAAAAATGGTGGATATTGAAAAGCTGTTCCTGTTCAAATTGCAACAACAGCATCTGGCAGGAGAAGGTCTCTCAGCACCAACTTCTTTTGCAGCTCTGAGATGTCATGTGAATAAATGCAATAGGCAGCAGAGAAAGATGTGAGAATAAAACGTGTCCTTCAGGAACACCCAACTTTCACCATGCCCACCAATCGCAATAGTACAATGGCACACGTTATGTTGGGCACTATCTTTGGCGCACAGAAATCTTTCTATACCATGAAAGGGCCAGATTGGTTTGAAACATGGGACAGGAAGCAAAGGGAAATCTCCTCAATGGAAGACAGATGGCAAAAAAAAAAAACAGTGACTGCGATTTTTTCCCATCCCTACCCTATCCACAACTAAAGAGAAACATATAGGTTTTAGATATAATTTATTGTAATGTTGAGACCAGATCATGCAATACTTTTACATCATCATACACCTACAAACACACTAGCTCTAAAACACAGGTTGGCTTACATCAGAAAGTTATTAACACTCCCAGCAGTCAGTATCTCCTTATTGAAAAACGGCTGGCTCTCATATTAAAGTGCACCTGTGCCCAGGCTTTTAAACCTGAACTCTATGCAGATAAAATATAGAAATGAATGATGTTCTGCAGTCATTAATGCATCTTTAAATATATTTAAAGTATCAGTCTTATGCATTCCCTGTATAGCTCAGCTGGAGCATGAGAGGACGCAGCATTTGGAAGCAGCTGGTGACAAGAAGAGAAAGCTGCTTCTCTTTTCACTGTCTAATAACAGGCTGGGGTGGGTCAGAACAACCTTAACTAGAGCAAATGGACAATGCTGGCCAACAGACTGAGGACATCTAGCTGCAAAAAAAATTTCAATCTGTGAAATCCCTGGATTGAAGGTGAGTATTGCAGAAAATGCTGCTTTCTTAATTTCTCTTTTAACCACTTCAGCCCCGGAAGGTTTTACCCACTTTCTGATCAGGACATTTTTTTGCAATACAGCACTGCGTCGCTTTAACTGACAATTGTGCGGTTGAGTGACGCTGTACCCAAACAAAATTGATATCCTTTTTTCCCACAAATAGAGCTTTCTTTTGGTGGTATTTGATTAGTTCTGCGGTTTTTAGTTTTTGTGCTATAAACAAAAAAAGGGAGACAATTTTGAAAAAAAAAAAACAAATTTTACTTTCTGCTATAAAACATTTCCAAAACAAAAATGTAAAAAAAAAAACTAATTCATTCATCAGTTTAGGCCGATATGTTTTCTGCTACATATTTTTGGTTGAAAAATATGCAATAAGCATATATGGATTGGTTTGCGCAAATGTTATCGCGTCTACAAAATAGGGGATAGATTTGTGGCATTTTTATCATTTTTTCTGCTTTTTTACTAGTAATCTCGGTGATCAGGGATTTTTAGTGACATTTCAGCGGACAGATCGGACACCTAACTGACATTTTTGTCATTTTTTTTTGGCAACCAGTGACATTATTACAGTAATCAGTGCTAAAAATATGCACTGTTATTGTACTAATGACACTGGCAGGGAAGGGACAATCAAGGGGTTAAATGTGTTCCCTGTTTGTGTTTTCTAACTATATGGGGGATTGTGTGACTGGGGAAACACACAGATCCATCTACCTGCATAGCAGAAAGATAGGATCTGTGTGATCTCCCCTGTCAGTTTACACAGGCAGATCCCCGTTCTGTCACTGCGGGGAACGATCGCGGGTGGCCGGCAGACATCAAGTCCATTGGCCAATGGGAGCACCCACAAAAGCAAGTTCATGAGCTGATGTACTGTACAGCTATGGCGATTCGCGGGATTGTGCCAACCTGCCACAGCATAAAGACGGTGGTTGGTCGGCAAGCGGTTAATGAGCTATTCATTGTTTTTTTGTTGTTTTCTGCTGGAGGTCTGCTTTAAGTATTGATATATTCCTTAGAGGCAGTAAAATTGTTTAAAGACAAGCACCCACTGACCTCTGTAACTGCATGCACTGTGGAAAAAAATATCCTTCTACGTTTAAAACAGTGACACCAAAAATGCAACTTTTCTACTGTTATTTTCTCTGAAAACAAAGAAATATACCATCCTGCCAGCCCTCTAATTTAAACAAACAGCAGGTGATTAAATCTGTTAGAAACCTACTGAAACCTGTCTTTAGAGTCATTGTTTCGATCTCTGTGGTTAAATTGCTCAACAGCTACTGCCACTAGAGTAATCAGTGTATCAGGGTACTAGGTGTAATCCTAGACTCTGACTTGTCATTTCAGCCTCAAATCCAATCGTTGTCAAATGTTTGTAGAATTCACCTCCATAACATCTCTAAAATTCGCCCCTTTTTAACAAATGAAACCACCAAGCTCCTTATTCACTCCCTTGTTATCTCTCGTCTTAACTATTGCAACTCCCTTCTCATTGGCCTGCCTCTCCATAGGCTATCCCCTCTTCAGTCTATCATGAATGCTGCTGCCAGACTTATCCACTTTATCAACCGTTTAGTGTCTGCCAACCCTCTCCTACTCTCTCCTACAATCCCTACACTGGCTCCCAATCACCCAGAGAATTAAATTCAAAATACTAACCACTACACACAAAGCCATTCATAACTCCGAGCTACATCACCAATCTTGTCTCCAAATATCACCCAAATCGTCCTCTCCGCTCTTCTCCTTCCCATGCTCATCTCCAGGATTTCTCCAGAGCCTCTTCCATCCTCTGGAAATTGCTACCTCAACCTGTCCGGCTATCCCCTACTCTTGCTACCTTCAGGCGATCCCTGAAAACTCATCTCTTCAGAGAAGCCTATCACGTCTCCAACTAATCTTTTACCACTTCCATCAGCTCATTCCCCACAGTTGCAACCTTTTGTACCACCTGCCCCATCCTATTAGATTGTAAGTTCTTCTGAGCAGGGCCCTCTTAATCTGCTTGAAGTTTATTGTATTATAACTGTATTGTCTCCTTTTTATATTGTAAAGCGCTGCGTAAACTGTTGGCGCTATATAAATCCTGTATAATAATAATAATAATCAGTGATGGCTGCTAAGCATATGTTAATAATTAAAAATACCTATTGACTGATGTAAACACTACCAATGTAGCAGACTCAACCACACAGACTTCGTCTTGTGACAGCATTTGTAACATTAAGGTTAGCAAGTGAGGAATGAGAAAAGAACACCAGTAAATTGCAAGTGAAGTTTAGTTGACATTATTGCTGGTTAATTTTAGTTCTGTACAACAACATACGGTGTTTGTTTTTCAATTTTACCAGATATACAATATAGTCAGAATTAATAATTGACAATTTTACACTGAGTAGAAGCAATGAAGTAGTAAATCTTTGCAAGATAAATGTTTCTTCAGGTTTTTGGTTTTGTTTTTCTTTAGCATATGTGTTTTCTGCTGCATTTCCACTCTGTCATTTTAATCTGTTCCTGTAATCCTTAAGGAGACTTAACCAATAATATAATATTATGGCTCAGAGGCTGAGCGTTGTAGAGTTCTGACCCAGAAAACATTCTCAAAAATTAAATTTAGCTGAGAAAGTGGAAAAGTACTTGTAGTTCAATCTAATGGCAAATTTTCTTAACTTATGTTTCCCAAATGGCTGTAGGAACACAACAGCAGAACATTTTACGTTAACTCATCTTGATGTGTTGGACTTCTAATTTCCAGACAAAGACTTTTTTTTTCTTTATAGATTGTTCTTAGTGTTAACCACTGTTTCTTATATATTACAATAAAAAGGATTACGACCAGAGTATTTTGTGCTTGTATATATGGATGCAGAATACACAAGAGCATGCATAACCCACATTACTCCAGGCGGAATTCAATCGAGCTTTAGATTTTGTCCTCGGGGTGTCCTTCTATGGTCCAGTGCAGCTCAAAGGTGCATTCAATGTATGGACTCATTCATTCAAAGGTGCATTCAATGTATGACGCATTCATTCAAAGGTGCATTTAATGTGTGAAATGCAAAGTCCAGCCTGCCGAATGTAGTTAGGTTTATTACAATCTTACAATCAATGCAGTCAGGCATTTGTAAAGGCCCATACACATGGGCGTCCGCAGGTAGGGGCAAGGGGGGTCAAGTGCCCCCCTGGAATCAGGGATCGGATCGACACATTCAGCACTGTGGTGTCGCTATGGGGGTGCGGGCAGCCAACGAGGTGACACCATCAAGGTGCTGTCAAGCCCCCTCATCAGTGTAGTGTGACTGCAGGTTCTTTTCTCTGCTCAGTCCAGGAGAGAACTCGAGAGTGCTGTGTCAGGACAAAGGTGAGCTGCGGGCTGTCAAAGGTTTCCCCCGCTCGCCCCCCCTTCTCCTGTCAAGGAGAAGAGATGGCAGCTCTCATCAGGTTCCCCGTCCAGCTTCCTGCCCGATCCGTTCCTTCCCCATAACTGAGGGCCAATCAAAGGCAGCCCCATTTTCCACAGGAAGGAGGCTACAGCTCGATCGAGAGAGAGATTGAGAGACTACAGCCTGGAAAAAAGCTTAGGGAGTGAATGCTACAGAACAAAGAAAGAGGCGTGTGCTGGCAGAAGCCAGAGAGCCATGCTGCCCAGCGCCACCAGAGGGAGCCACGCTGCCCAGCACCACCAGAGAGAGTTACGATGCCCAGCACCACCAGAGAGAGCCACGCTACCCAGTGGCGCCAGAGAGAGAGAGCCACGCTATTCAGTGCAAAGAAAAATAAATAATACCTCTAGCGGGATTTTTAAGGCAATGAAAACAAAAGTATTGCTAAAATCAATTTATTTAATATTATACAACATTAAAAATGTAGGTTAATAGTTTATCCAGATGATTATGTGACTAAGTGGTCATAAAACAAAAAATAATTGCCAAAGCATATAGCAATTCTACAAAAACATCCAATACAAAAATGAATATGGAAAATTGGCTGTAATAACTTGAGAAGAAGTGTGATGTATCCCACTACCCAGTGTGGTCACCCTAGATGGCCACCCTGGTGTGTGGTAGTGGAATTCCAACGCGTTTCAACGTTTAGATCATAGTGATACAAGTCTTCTTCAGGGAAAATACATCACAATCTAAAGAAATCAGAAAACAAGACTATTATGAACTGTACAAATGACTACCATACATATCCCCTGCAAAAGTTGTATTCTCATGCGACTCACGCTCTCCCAAGGCAGCTCGATAGGGGGCTATATGCCAGAGGACCGGGAACACCCCACATCAGAAAGGCCCGGACTGTCCCAATACTCTACAAGGCGGCTGGATGTAGGTAAACGATCCAAAGGTTCGGCGTCCTTAGCCTCAAGAAAGTTTTGATGGCTATCTGTGATGGGGCAGAAAAATATATAAATAAATAAATAAGTGGGTAATGAGTGTAGGCAAACCCCCAATGAGTCTCATAGGGGAAAGGATATCCCCTAGATCCTGAGTGTGGGGCGCCCATACCTCCCAGGGATGGAGAGTCCCAGGTATGCAGGATGAAGCACACTTACTTTGAGATAAATAGCTGGTCACTTGAATGAAAACCGGGTGGGGGTATTTCGTGGTGTCCAGGGTTTGTAGCCTGCCCCATGTGCCTGGATGTGTGTCCGGGAAAGAATGGCGCCATTTGCCGTCTTTGGCGTCCTATTTGTGGTGTATGCCGGTAGGTGGGCGGAGACCCGACGCCGCGCTGGCCAATGGCGCGGCTTGTGGGGCGGAGACCCGACGCCGCGCTAGCCAATGGCGCGGTTCATAGGGGTCGTTGCTGTCAGGAGCACTCAGCGTGAGGACGCCGAGTGTTACCTAGGCAGCCCGCTCCGTTAGACGGGTCTGCGCATGCGCGACGTATCGACGCGCCTTGCGTAAGACTAGGAGGGTGGGGGATGATGCTAACGAGCACCCGCGGCCATCTTTAAGATGGGCTGTGCCCGTATTGGAGAGTAATATCGTTGTGACTGAAGGTACAGAGGTAAGGCTGCATCAAAAGTGGATGCAGCCGCTCCGGAGGATCCCCTAATGATACCCCAGTGGCATCTCCCCCCATGGTCAGGTAGACCGGGTCGGAGAGAGCCAGTGGGGGGGAGGGGAAAAAAGGGGGATAAAAAAGGAATAAAAATAAGAATAATGATAAGTGGTAATAAACAGTAAATCCCTCCAAGGTTTGAATAGATACCACAAAAATTCCCCCCCAGAAAAGGAGATCTAATTCTGGGGGTAGGAAAAGAAGGGCTAATAACCACCGACACAGGGATTCCCGCCTAGCAAAAAATGCACGGCAGGGTAAAAGGCCCCCTAGCTGAATAAAGCCGTGGGGCCCCCCCTGTGTCGGGTAGGTATAGGACTAGCAGGGTGTATCTGAGAGGTAGGTAGTAGGTTCTAGGTCCTAGGTAGTAGGTTCTAGGTCTCCGCATATTCAGTCCCCCCAAAAAGAGCAACGTCCGTGGGAACGGTTAATCGCAGGAGAAAACAGAAGGTCACTGCAGTGATAGTGGGTGGAAATAGTGGTAGAACATTTCAGTCCAAAACATGCATATAATAGAGATTATATAAACAATATAAACAATCAACAATAAATTAATACAGAAATAATTCTAATGGGCGGGGGTTGTAGTATATACAGGCCCCAGCCCAACTACAGTAATCCTTCAACTTAGTAAGCTCTGCAAAGCTAACATTAATGAAAAAAATGGGGAACCCCCAAAAGGCTAGACAATCTTCAGATCATGTCCGACCACCCTCTCATGAGTCAAGTGTATGGTGGAAGGAGGAAAGGGGGGAAGGGAGGGGAATGAGGAAGGATGTGAAAGGGTATGTATGGGATAATGGGGTCCATGGGAGGAAGGAGACAAAGGTGAAGGGAAAAGAAAATAAATTAGATGTACAAGATATAGAGGGAAAACATGCCCCTAATCAGTTTTACCTGATCTGAAGCCCTCTAGAAAGGGCCTATAGCTCTCTGTCTCATTGAGTCCTGGGGGGGTGGTGGCCCTCAGGCGCCTGATCCAGCGCTGGAGCAGGGTCTTGTTCCAGTCGCCCCCCCTGGTGGGTATATGTATTCTATCTATCACAGTGAAGTTGACTCTAGGCATCCTATACCCATGCTGTTTTGCTACATGCCTGCCTAGCGACAGGTATAGGTTGCCGATACTCATGCTAAGGACATGCTTCTCAACCCTTTTGGCGAATTCCTGTCGAGTTTTCCCCACATAAAAAGCCCCACACTGACATTGCATCAGGTAGACTACTCCACGCGTTTTGCAATTCGCGAAGTGTCGTAATTGGAAGTCTTCCCCATTTGGTAATGTGATTGTGGTTCTCCTACCTATAACTCCACATTGGGCACATGCTCCACAGGGATAGGTGCCCCAGATTTTGCAGGGGTCCGTTCGTCCACTTCCTTTATACTCGCTTTGGGTGAGCATATTTCCTATCGAACCTGATTTGGTGTAGGTAATTTGAGGTCTAGAGGTAACCAGACCACTTAAAATGGGATCTTCTGTAAGAATGGACCAGTATTTAGAGATAATTTTTCTAATTTGTTGATGTTCCTTAGAAAATTTCATAATAATTCTAGTTGGATTGTCTTCCTTTATCAAATTTTTCTTTTTGAAGATTAGGTTTCGTCTGTCCATATTCTTAACGCGATTGAACGCTTTTTTGAGAGCTGTTTTAGTATATCCTCTTTCTCTTAGTCTAGTAGTCAGTTTGTTTGATTCCTGCTGGAAGTTTTCATATGTACTACAATTTCTTTTAAGTCTTAAAAATTGACTAAAAGGAATAGATCTCTTCAATGGCTCAGGATGGAAACTGTTCGCATGTAGCAGAGTGTTTCCCGCTGTCTCTTTTCTGTAGAGATTGCTATGGAGTGCTCCTGTTTGATCTTTGGAGATGGTGATGTCCAGGAAGTTGACCTCCCTGGAGTCATAATTCATAGTAAAAAAGAGATTGAAACTATTTGCGTTCATAGAGTTCAGGCATTCCCTGAGTCTGTCTTCTGAGCCATCCCAGATAATGAAAATATCGTCTATGTACCTCTGCCACATAAGTATGCTATTCAGTGCAACCAGAGAGAGAGCCACGCAACCCAGCGCCAGAGAGAGAGCCACACTACACAGCACCAGAGAGAGAGCCACGCTACCCGGTGCCACCAGAAAGCCACGCTGCCCAGCGCCACCAGAGAGAGAGAGAGACTGAGCCACTGCCAGGGTACAGGCATTCTACACTACTGACCAGAATCGCCCCCGGGGAACCCAGAGTAAGCGATCGTCCAGCCGGAGGGATCACTGCTGTAGTTTCGCTGGGCCTGGTAAGAGGGTCTGTCAACCATTATCCATTACTTATCCTAGGGACTGTACTACGCCTGCTGTCTCTGACCATGACAATGTGATAATGACATTGTCGAAAAGGGACAGGGCATGGGTGACCCTGAAATGATGCCCTCCCCTGAAAAAAGTTCTGCGGACGCCCATGCCCATACATCACACAAAATATAGCATAAAAAACATGTAACATGCCTGCAACCTAAGTACTCTAATGTATACTAAAAGTATGGTGATGGATAATTTGTACATCACACCCCTCAAGATTAAATCAGATAACCAGTGGAAATAAGTATGGGACTTTTATCTGGTGCATACTCTCAGGGGCAAAAACATGTATACATAATACGTTTAAAATTCACAAATTTTATTACACACAATTTTCATCATGATACATATTTGAAAACCATGGATAAAAGTTCAGGAAATAATATTCCAAATGAAGCAAGGACATATTGTTATTAGGGAAATCTCCCATATCTCGCCCGATTATATTAATACATACTGACACAACAAAGCATATCAATCTACATCTATGGATCCATTTTAAATAGTAATAAATAATTATGTTGTATGCGGGCGAGACCACCGGGCCAGCCCAGTCAATGGAGGAGACACACCGTTGCAACTTTATAATGGATTCAACTTTATTGGGTAGAGTTGGGCGAACGGTTTGGACCGAGCAAAAAAAAAATTGCCCGTTCGGTAAATACCCGAATTTGCATGCTGCACAGTGCATTCTAAGCCCCAGTGAATAGCTGGTTGTTAAGGAGTGGGGCCGGGAAGCTGGGTGCGGCGTCCTTAACAACCGATGAATCATCAGCTGTCAATGGGCTTCCCTGCTGACAGCTGAATGAAAAAAACAATAAACTTTTTCGGCAATAAAAAAAGTGAAAAAAAATGACGTGGGGGTCCCCGCAATCCATGCAAGGCCCTTCGGGTCTGGTATGGTATTTAACAGGGGCAACCCCATGCCAAAATTAAAAAAAGAATGGCATGGGGTCCCCCCAAAATCCATACTAGACCCTTATCCGAGCATGCAGCCTGGCAGGCCAGGAAAGGGGGGGTGAGTGAGTGCCCCCTCCTGAACCATACCAGGCCACATGTCCTCAATATGGGAGGGTGGGTGCTTTGGGGAAGATCTATCGTCAATCACAATGCTGCCGACATGCCGAAAAAGAAGACAAAAAACGCTCCGCTGTCAACTAATGCAAACCACTGAATGTCTGGCTTTCTGTTTGACAGTTCTTATATAGGTAAGGGGCTGAGCCACCTGGCGGCACCACCCCCTTGTAACGTCACAGACTGGTGCATGCTGGGTCGGTGGCTTTACAAGGGGGGTGATGCCACAAGGTAATGGTGCTAAGTGACCCCACCCTTACCTATATAAGAACTGTCAAATGGCAAGCCAGGCATTCGGCGGTTTTCCTTAGTTGACGGCGAGGCAGCTTATTAATTTTTTCTGGGTCCGGCGGTGAAGCGGGCATCGTAATTGACAATGGATTTACATCGGAGGACACTGTTTTTTTTATTTTTTAATAAATTAATTGTCAAAAACTGTCTCCGTGTTTTTATTACTTTTTGACACTTTTTTGGTGAATGGGTAGGGGTACTGTGTACCCCATACTTATTCACATAGGGGGGCGTGATCTGGGAGCCCCCTTGTTAAAGGGGGTTCCCAGATACCAATAAGCCCCCTGCCTGCAGACCCCCACACCCACAGCCCAGGATTGTAAGGATGAGGCCCCTGTCCCCATAAACATGCCCAAAAGCCCCCACTCCCTATGTTGAGGGCATGTGGCCTGGTATGGTTTGGGGGGGAGAGATTTTTATCTGTTCGCGAGCTCTGTTGTGAACCGAACAGTGGGGTGATCGGCCCATTTCTATTATTGGGGATCCTGCTCATGTGAAGGCATAATCTGAGTATCCTATCTTCTTGGACTATATATAAATGATTGTTAATCTGTGCAAGCCTCCTGTGTGGGCACTATGCTGAGTGTTCCTCTCCCCCAGTTGGTTTTGAACCACTTGGATCCCACTTGTTAGACAAAAAACACCTTGTTTATTCCTGAGGAAGCTATAGTGTGAAGCGTATAGAGATGTGACCTTGCTGGCACACAATGCAACTATTAAATACTATGCAACATGAATCCATAGATGTAAATTGATAAACTTAGTTGTGTCAATATGCATTACTATGATCAGACTAGATATGGTAGGTGTCTCTAACAACAATATGTTCTAATTTAATTTGGGATATTATTTCCAAAACTTTTATGTTTTTTAACAATGTACAGTATTAAGAATTATGAGTAAAAAAAAATGGATTGTAAAAAGTATTATGTATATGCCCCTGAGAGTACACACCAGATAAAAGTCTCATATCTATTTTCCACTAGTTATCTGACTATTAGAAATCTTTACAGAGACATAATCAGTACTGTACTGACACAATAACCTACATGTCTGCAGGGACACAGTCAGGGTCAGTAGGGGGAAGAATGTCCCAGCATTAGTGGCCAGTGAGAGGGAAAATTGGCCCAGTGTTGGTGGTAGCTTTTGGGTGGACTGGCATGCACTGTGGGAGGTTGTGATTCTAGAGTGGGTTAGGGGCAGTGTGGGGGCTGGAGTGGCTCTGCAGTGGGCTGCAGGGCTCTTCAGGATACTGCTGGGGCACTGTAGGAAGCTGATTTTGAGGGAAGCTAGGGAGGACTGTAGGGTCGCTGTTCTGGGCTTTTCAGCAGGTTGGGTGGGGGTGCACTACTTGGTTTGGGGGGGGGTCACTGTGAAAGATTAAGAAACTCTACAGTGGGTTTGGGGCTCTGCAGCAGGCTGGAGACAAATGCAGTGGGGGACTGGAGGTTTTTGAGTTTGTGTGTGGTTGAGGGTGCACTGTAGGGGGCTAGGGGGGTTTGACATGGCTGGTGTTATCTACAGGTAGCTGGGGGAACTGTGGGACGGGTTGGGGGCTCTACCATTTCCTAGGGGCCCTACAGCTGGTTGGGGAGGGGCACTGCAGGGAGCTAAAGGCTTATAAGGGGCTGCGGGAGGTGTGAAGGAGCACTGCGTGGGAGGGCTGGGAAGCACTGTGTAGAATGAAAGACATATTCAATGGCTGGGGTGATCTTTAAGGCTAGGGGCTCTGCTGCAGTTTAAGGGGGCACAGTGGGAGCTGGACTGTAGTAAGGGCCTGTGAAGGGGGTGTTGCTTTCTAGATGGCTGGGGACTGTGAACAGACTTTTTCCCTTACCATTCTGAACAGGTGCCTACCAGGAGGTAAAGAGAGAGAGCAGGACTTCACCCCCCAGTGAGTGCCGTATCATTAGTAGATTTGAAATGTTAGTTGGGGGGGAGGGATCTTTACTACAGACAGCTGCCTGCAGTGAACTTATGCTGTCATGTATTTGGTACTGAATTTTACCATTACATAGTTAATCAGGTCGAAAAAAGACACACGTACATCCAGTTCAACCTTAAAAACAATAAATAAATAAAATAAAAAATATCATACAACCCAATATACCCAATTTTATACCCCCAATTTTATACCCTCAGTTGATCCAGTTCTATTAGTTCTATAATGTGCACAAATTCACTTGCACGCCAGCAAGGTCCACTTATTTAATGAAGCTTCCTCCTTACGCCCAAAAATGAAGAAAATTGAAAGAAAAAAAACTTGTGGGGAAAAAGTTGACTATACCAACCTTGGCTTCGACTTCTGTACTGAAGGGGGTGACATCACCTTCCTCCTGGTTAGATCCCAGGAAGTGCTAAATAGCCCAAATCTCAGCATTCCCTGTAATCTTGCTTTAAAGATGGTGACATGGGATGAGAGTATAGTAAGTGTATTTATTAACTTTTGCTCCCCACTGCCCTTTTTTCAGCAAGGTGTGTTAAAATGCATTGTGCCAATAACTGAAATGAATGACCCAGGAAAGACCTTTAAAACACATTTGGGTCATCATCTGTCTGCATGTACCAAATGCCTATTCATTTCTTAGTCAATTTGGAAATAATGGTATTGCTCTTGATAGAACAGAAAAGTGATCAGTTATTATTACTCTTTAGGTAACCACAAAGGATCATTTTAAAAGCAGTATAGTGTATACAACTCATGTGAATGTAAAGAATACTTTTTTTTTTTTGCAATTATTGATACTATTACTTTCATAAATAATAATAATAATATTCTCCTGGGGACTTCACCCACATCTTCTGGACCTGTCCGGCAATTGTTGGATACTGGAGGGAGATATTGGACTTTATCACACAAATCACCTCTGTGCCACTACAACCATCAATGTCAATCTGCATACTAGTAAATAAACTAAATTGCGCTAGCAAAAAACAAAAAACTTTTCCTTAATAAAAAATTTTGATTAGAAGTGCTTAGAGAACACAATATGTGTATAAACAATGAGTGCATAAAATACTTATACAAAAGTGGAGAAAATATGTTAAAAGTCAGTGATCATAGGCAAAAAGCCACTCTTAATCCATCCCTAATAATATGAATCGTTTTAACCAGAAAGCAAAAAAGTCCACTTCATGTGTTTCATCACCACACACTAAGGATTGGTACGCCAAGATACTTCTGACCAGATGTGCATTGATAGCGGTGAAGGAAGTAATAGATGTGCGCTTACCCCAAAAGATGGACCTCCCCTGTGGCAAGGTCTTATCAGCTTGCAGATTTCGCCCTCTGCAGGGACCAGCTGTTAGTCTCCTGGTCTTGGCAGCGTGTACCGCCGACTTCCGTATGGCTGGGATGGTCCAACTATTCCAATCTCAAAGGGGGAACTCAGAAATGGAAAAGTCCACATACAGGAAAAAACGGCATAAGGAGAAAAAAACTCCAATAGTGTGATAACATTTAGGGTATTTATTGGTTAAAGCAAACCACAAGTGAACATTAAAAAATCCAGATATAAAATTCTATTAAAAAGCCGGCATAATCAAAGGCAGAACGCCCGTGCAAATAAACTCTTCAAAACACGTGATGGCTAGCACTTTTAATGTTCACTTGTGGTTTGCTTTAACCAATAAATACCCTAAATGTTATCACACTATTGGAGTTTTTTTCTCCTTATGCCGTTTTTTCCTGTATGTGGACTTTTCCATTTCTGAGTTCCCCCTTTGAGATTGGAATAGTTGGACCATCCCAGCCATACGGAAGTCGGCGGTACACGCTGCCAAGACCAGGAGACTAACAGCTGGTCCCTGCAGAGGGCGAAATCTGCAAGCTGATAAGACCTTGCCACAGGGGAGGTCCATCTTTTGGGGTAAGCGCACATCTATTACTTCCTTCACCGCTATCAATGCACATCTGGTCAGAAGTATCTTGGCGTACCAATCCTTAGTGTGTGGTGATGAAACACATGAAGTGGACTTTTTTGCTTTCTGGTTAAAACGATTCATATTATTAGGGATGGATTAAGAGTGGCTTTTTGCCTATGATCACTGACTTTTAACATATTTTCTCCACTTTTGTATAAGTATTTTATGCACTCATTGTTTATACACATATTGTGTTCTCTAAGCACTTCTAATCAAATTTTTTTTATTAAGGAAAAGTTTTTTTTTTTTTTTGCTAGCGCAATTTAGTTTATTTACATGTTTGTCACTTCATAGATATTTGGAGTTTTTTTTGCAGCTGCACTTTTTTGTATATATACACTTTTCCATCACATATTGCTCATTAGCGCAGGTTGATTTTACCATATTCCTAATCTGCATACTAGCCCTGGTAGAACAACTAATTCATACAGTGGCGGGACGCACACTGGTGGGATTGCTCCTGTTCTATGCCCGTAAAGCTATAGCCCTTAGTTGGCGCAAACCAAAGCCCCCTCCTCTCTCCCTGTGGAAACAATTAATTAACAATAGCTTACCTCTGTATAAAGTCACATATGACAACAGAGGCTGCCCTAACAAATATAGCAAAGTCTGGTCTAAGTGGCTGGCAGATCCCTCCACCGCTTCAGAGGCCTCTCAGTAGACCCCAATCACAAAGTAGCTCCCAAGCGGGTGCCAGGTGTACAAAATAATCTACAATATGCTATTTTACCATGTACAACTGCACATAGCACCACCTCATGACCCAGTAAACTGTACCGCTATGACTGATTTCATAATATATTTTTCATGCATAAGGTTACAGCGTGATTCCTGCAAGGATCACATAGACATCATATTAGACCAATGTATGTTTAACTGTTTGTTCTCTTTATCTGTTTTTGTTTCTCTTTTTAAAAACCAATAAAAAGACTTTGAAAAAAAAAAAAATAATAATAATATTAATTGGGTTGTATAAGTTAATTTATGAAAATGCTATTTAACCAATCTTGCCACATTATATTACAATTTAATTAGAAATGAATCAGCACAAGAAAGGCAGTAAATAAAAATGCACAAACTTTCCTAGGTGTGCACCTGCAGTAACTATCTTAGTGCCTCCCATGTTTGATTACATGTGACATGGGGCCATGAGGAGCTTTCTGTGCAAGGTTGTTTCTATGGAACCTTTTATGCTGCAGCTGCTTTGAAAAGATATATAATGTATAAAAAAAAATCACAAAAGGTACTTCTGGAAAAAAATAGCGATGACACAGACAAAGCACGTATTTTTTGCTATATAATATCTCAGTAATTAATGTTGTCTTGCATTGTATTGCAATAGTACTGTCTCCCTTTATATTGTGAAGTGTTGTTCAAACTGTTGGTGCTATATAAATCTAAAATAATATAACACAAATTAGTTGGCCTGGTAGCTGTATACTGGAATAAATTAATTATTTAAATGCGCCTTCCCTTTAAATGTTGCATCTATTTATTTACTTATTTCGTTTTTAGTGTGCTGTGTAAACACATGCAATCTTCATGATGTGCCATAGGCACCCAAAATGCAGTGCTGGGGGTGCCATTTCCTGACCCCCAAAATCAGTTAGTGCCAATGGGTACTAAGGTTTTTTAAAAGTTTGATTTTTACTGCATTTAGTGTTTCACATTCATTTGATGCAGGATTGGAAGTATATTCACTTATCTCCTCCATATAAATGGGTGTTTTGTATATGCCGCATTAAAATGTTACTAGTAAAACACAAATAACTAGATCTTAGTATTATTATAAACTGTCCATTCTGTTTGTAAAAAACGTTGACTGTGTCTTTTTTTGGAGGTAGATATTGGTCTTGGCAGCACTGCTTAGCACATCACAAATCATAAATGCTGTGGTGTGCTCAACCCCAGAACCAGCGCGCCTTCTGGGAATTGGACATTGGCAGTCTTTACTGCTGGATGAGTGCCAGGTAAGAGCCAGGTAATTTTCAGTAGAAGGAGTATTCATTAACAGTTTGTTTTCTACATATAGGTCCCTTTTGTAAATTAATTATACTGACAGAGATCTGTACCTAAGCATAGCACATTTATTATATTCCAAGGACATCCTGAAAGTTACATAGACACATCCTGGCACCCGTGCAAATTCTGAGTACATAGTCTCATTAGTCATAATCATTCTATGTATGTTGTAATTCTTTATGTGTCTTTCCCAGAAGAGAAGGCCAGATGTAATATGCAAAACGGGTACTTAACCACTTGCTTACCCGGCACTTAAACCCCCCTCCTGCCCAGACCAATTTTTAGCTTTCAGTGCTCTCACTCTTTGAATGACAAATGTCATGTAACACTGTACCCAAATGAAATTTTTATGATTTTTTCCCCACAAATAGAGCTTTCTTTTGATGGTATTTGATCACCTATGGGTTTTTTATTTTTTTGTTAAAAAAATGAAAAAAGACTGAAAATTTTGAAAACAAAAACAAAATGGTTTTATATTTTGTTATAAAATTTTACAAACAGGTAATTTTTATCCTTCATTGATGTACGCTGATGAGGCTGCACTGATGGGCACTGATAAGGCGGCACTGATAGGCGACGCTGGTGGGCACTGATGAGGCAGCTCTGTTGGGCGCTGGTGATCACTGAGAGGTGGCACAGTTGGGTGGGACGGATAGGTGGCATTGATGGGCAGCACTGAAGGGCACTGATGGGCACTGATGGGCGGCACTAAAGGGCACTGATGGGCGGCACTGATAGGTGGCACTGAAGGGCACTGATGGGTGGCACTGATGGGCACTGATGGGTGGCAGTAATGGTCACTGGTAGGTGACACTAATAGGCAGCACTGATAGATGGCACTAATGAGGCACTGATTGGCATCACTGGTGGGCATTGATAGGTGGCACTCTTGGGCATTGATAGGTGGCACTGATTGGTGGCACTGATATTCATTGGTGGGCACCGATTGATGGCACTGTGGGCAATGGCAGGTGGTACTGGTTGGCACAGATGAGGCGGCTGTGCCTCTTCCTCTTCGGGACCAAGGTCCTTTCAACAGAAGCCGGTGATCAGCTTTTTTTTCTCCTCACGCTGTAAGATTACCGAGCTTCTGTTTACATCACGTGATCAGCTGTCACGCCCCTTACTTCTATCTGTGATCACCTGGGTCTCATTGACTCGGTGATCACAGAGTGCGCCGCGTGCGACCCGCAGGGGGTGACCGGAGAGCATGCAAAGGGGAGGATGTCTATTGACGGCCTCCCGGCAATGTAGGTCCATGCTGTAGCTGTCATTCGGCTAAAGGCGTGGATGGGAGGAGGTTAAACACCAGATCACTATGTTTTATATATATATATACATATATATATATATATATATATATATATATATATATATATATATATATATATATATGCGTACATGTAAAACTTATGTAGGGAGATTTGTTTCATCCCTGTGTATCATCTGAGGTTGTTCACTTCACTGGGTATATGTGAGGGTTTACATCCACTTTAACAAACACCACAACCATAGTATGGACATTTAAACAGTCTAATAAAGCAAGCATCTACAGTAATATTTGTCAAAATATTATTTAAGCCTCCCTAATTAGACTGATACATTTACTAAGTCAATGTTACTTGAAAGTACTTTTGCATCGCATCTCCTCTAAAATGGAAAACAATAGCGACAAAATCAATTATGAAATGCAGAAAACAAAACCTGAAACCTTAATTGATATTCTGTATGCAGGATGAAGGGGACATAGATGTCAGCAATTTACTGTCCCTCCTTTCATCAGAATGCAGCTAAAATTAATAGACAGCGAATGCTCATTAGCCGCTCGTCATGCCTGCGTTTTGTGCATCTACAGTGACATTCAAAGGCATGAAAGTCACTGTTCATGAATTAAAAATCACCCTAAAGAACTGACATTCTATGGCCAAATCAACTGAATCAATGTCATTGTGAAGGTAACACAAATTATTTTCAGCTTTGCCAAAACAGCGCTCTAGGTGCAGTACTTCAGTTAAATATTAATAATTACCAGTTAGGAAAAGGTCATTGTATGTCCTCTTTTGGAATCAAATGCTTCTGCTCCTCCATACTCTTCAGTTGTCTCTCTTTTTGGTCTTATACATGATAGTAAAATACTTTACTTTAAGTGTTACTAATCCTAAAAATGTTTTTTACCTTAATGCATTGTTTACATTAAGGTAAAAAACACTTTCAATTTTCCTGTGCCCCTTTCCCTTGTGTGAAGGGGAAGAGAGGGGAGAAGAGATCAGCGCTGTGCACGGCTGCATCTATTCTCCCCTTACTTCCTCTTCACACAGCATTCAAGAAGCAGCAGGAGCCATTGGCTCTTGCTACTGTCAATCAAATGCAGTGAAGAGGAAGTGGGAGCCGGGCCTAAGTCCCGCTGCGTAAGTCTATGGAGCATGGCTCTATAAACACACGTCGGGAACGCGCAGACCACGCTTCTCTTCATAGTAAGCGGCTGGCTATGGTGGACATAAGAAGAAGGAGGAGCCAAAATTACCGCAGGGAAGAGGAGGATCGGGGCCACTCTGTGCAATACCACTGCACAGAGCAGGTAAGTATAATATGTTTGTTATTTTAATTTAAAAAAAAATTACTTTAGTAACACTTTAACTAGCAAATGTGCAAAGTAAAAATGGTAGTGGAAAAAAGCAGGTGTGGATTTAACCACTTCCCTACTGGTCCATAGTTAATCTCCCATCCTGGGCGGGTGTCATATGATGTCCTTGGCTTCTCGCTGCTCCTGCGGGCCCCCGCAAGCCGGCGATCAGGGATGAGGCGTGTCCCTCGGACACAGCCCATCCCAGATCCTTGTAAAGAGCCAATAAAAAATGTCTCTTTACCACAGGACAAGATGTTACCGGATTCTACTCCTCACACACCAATCGTGTGTGAGAAGGAGATTGTGGTAACAGCTCATTACTGCTTACAGTGTATACCAATCACACTGATTGCCCCCCCAATAAAGAGGACGTTTTACCAGCCATCAAAATACCTGTCACCAGGCCCGGATTTTATCTCCACACACGAGAACACTGAAAATAACTGGCTTTAATTGTACAGACTGAAAATACTCTGTAATGCAGAAAATGCCTTTTAAAGATTATAGCAGTAAGAAACTCCCTACAATTTTTTAGTTCTAACTTTTCTTTTGGCAAACTCATCGATAATATCTTCTTAGGACAAAATATTTAAAAGTTCTGACTCAATAGCAAGTAAAGCTAAACTGTTCAGTCTTTCTTGACCCAAAGATAATTGTAAATAGTTCTTTATACAAATGCATTTCATTCATTTTTATGCACCATAGCTCAGTTGCAGTGCATAGAAACAGTATGCATTTTGCACCACAATGCTCAGCACGCAGTGGCACTGTTGCAGTGTGAACAGGACAATTGTTTTCTATTGCAGAGACATGTGTTTTGCTAGTGCAGAAATCACAGACCCCCTTTTACATCAGTGTCTTCAGTCCCCCCCTTCACATCACATCACAGACCACCTTTTACATCAGTGTCCTCAGTCCCCCCTTTACATCACATACCCCCTTTTACATCACGACCCCCTTTTACACCAGTGTCCCTAGCCCTCCCCCTTACATCACATATCCCCTGCCTCATAACACAACCCCCATCACAGACCCCCCATTACAGACTGACCTATCACAGACTGACCCCCATCACAGACTGACCCATCACAGACCCTCCCATCACAGACTGACCCATCACAGACCCTCTCATCACAGACTGACCCCCCAAATCACAGACCCCCATTACAGACTGACCTGACCCATAGCAGACCCCCATCACAGACTGACCCCCATCACAAACTGGTCCTGACCCATCACAGACTCCCCATCACAGACCCCCCATCACAGACCCCCATCACAGACTGACCCCCCAAATCACAGACTCCCCATCACAGTCCTCTCCTAATATCAAACTCCTTTACAGCACAGCACTTCCCCCTCCCCAAAGAACCCTACCTTATTCACACAGGACATGACGCATGGCCGGCGGGACTTTTCATGTTAAAAGTGAGTGATTTATTGCTGGGACCGCCCTGCTGCCTAGCAACCAATCACCTACTTCTTAACTTAAAATGTCCCACCCTTTGTCTAGAGCGGCCATGCTTCATGTTTTGTGTGAATACTCAGGCAGTGTGGAGAGGGGGGAGTGCAGTGATATTAGAGAAGGCACGGACCTGCCATGCTGCTATGTTAGTGTGGGGGGGTGGCCGCGAAAGCCGAGAAGTCGCCGCAGGAGAAGCGCCGCCCCTGCACCACTGCCGCCCTGAGGCCTGGCCTCGGTGGCCTCGTGTGAAATTCGCCCCTGCCTGTCACCAACCATCAAAGTACCTGACACAGTCCATATGAGTACCTGTCACAGCCCATCTGAGTACCTGAGTACCTCTCACAGTCCATAGGAGTACCTGAGTTCCTGTCACAACCCACCTGAGTACCTGTCACAGCCCATCTGAGTACCTGTCACAGTTCCTCTGAGTACCCGAAGTACCTGACTACCTGTCACATCCCATCTGAGTACCTGTCACAGTCCATCTGAGTACCTGAGTAACTGTCACAGTTAATAAGAATACCTGAGTACCTATCACAGTCCATCTAAGTACCCGAGTACCTGACTACCTGTCACAGTTCATCTGATTACCCGAGTACCTGAGTACCTGTCACAGCCCACCTGAGTACCTGTCATAGCCCATCTGAGTACCTGTCACAGCCCATCAGAGTACCCGAGTACCAGTCATAAGCCCATCAGAGTACCCGAGTACCTATCTGTAGCCCATAAGAGTACATGAGTACCTGTCACCAGCCCATCAGAGTACATGAGTACCTGTCACCAGCCCATCAGTGTACCCGAGTACCTGTCACCAGCCCATCAGAGTACCCGAGTACCTATCAGCTCATCAGGTTACCCGAGTACCTGTCTCCAGCCCATGCCTCATAGAATACAGGTTGGGGTGTTTGATTTCCAAAAGGGGGTCATTTTGTGGGTAATTCCACTGTCCTGGTGCTCCAGGACCATCAAAAGTGTGATAGGTAGGAATGAAATGAGGTGTCATTTATGATCCTAGAAAGCCTGAAGGTACTACTTCAATGTTGGACCTCTGTATGGGGACTGGCTGTGTAAAAGTCTCACACATGTGGTATCGCCATACTCAGGATGAGTAGCAGAATATATTTGGGGTGTAATTTTTGCTAGATACATGCTATGAATTAGAAATAACTTATAAATTGACCACTTTGTGTAAAAAAAATATGTTTTCATTTTCTTTCCACGTTTTCTGAAGACTTGTGGAAAAAAATGAACCATTCAAAAGACTCATAATGCCTCATAGAATAGACTTTGGGGTGTTTGCTTTCCAAAATGGGGTCATTTTGTGGGTAATTCTATTGTCCTGGTGCTCCAGGGCCTTCAAAAATGTAATAGGTGGTTAAGAAATTAGAGGTGTAATTTATGCTCCTAGAACCCCTGATGGTGTTCCCTGCATGTTGGACATCTCTGTGTAACCAGGCTTTGTAAAAGTCACACACATGTTGTATCGCCATACTCGGGAGGAGTAGCAGAATGTATTTTGGGGTGTAATTGGAAGTATGCATATGCTGTGTGTAAGAAATAACTTGTTATTATGACAATTTTGTGGGGAAAAAAATTCTTAAATTTCCCAAGAATTGTGGGAAAAAAATTACAATTTCAAAAAACTCACCATTCCTCTTACTAAATACCTTGGACTGTCTACTTTTCAAAAAGGGGTCATTTAGGGGTTTTTTGTACAATTGGCATTCAAAGTGTGAGAGCGCTGAAAGCTGAAAATTGGTCTGGGCAGGAAGGGTGTATAAGTGCCCTGTATGGAAGTGGTTAACCAATTGTTTTTTCCAAGCTCATTTCTCATGCTCTGCTTACCTGGGTGTGAGGCAGGAATGTTTCCTTTGCCTGCATATGTACTTTATGCTAAAATGTGTCCCTTTATCCCATCTCAGAAAGTTAAGAGGAATGCATCCTGTGACTTGAACCACTTGTGTACATGACTATGGTAATATTTTGGCAGTATATCACATTTCCGCACCAGGAGCTTGGAGCTGGCATTTTTAGTTGTTGGCCCAGAAAAACGAGGTTTCACACATGGATATATGCTGAACTCCCATCGCTACAGTTTTCTTTAGAATTTATATCTTAAATGAAATGGATAGAGATGGCCACATGGAAGGAAATGCAAACACATCATTTTTTGCAATGTGAGAATCCTTTGTTAATACTTTACTAATACAACAATTGCTTCAAACATACACATTGGTATCCAATGGAAAGTGAAACTTATGACCCACCCAGTTTAGGTTTTATTACTAACAAAAATCACCTTTTCTTTTCTCTGCAAAGTTAAAAAAACACCACAAATTTGCTGCCACTGTGCACACATATGAATGCTTGTATAATTTAATAATTGTATAATTTAAAGGCCAACTCCAAGAATTAGAAGAAAATCTACCCTTGCAATGCCCCCTGCCTGCACTGCAAAGGTTAAATTCTCATTAGTTCCAAGGGGTACAGGAACTTGCAGGATTACCTACCCTATCCCCCGCACTGGTCAGCTTCATTGCTACTCGCTACTCCCCGAAGCTCCAGCCTGTAAATGTTCCCTTGTGATTATCATGTACAATACAGGGCTATTAACCCTGTACTGTACGTGGAGGGAGTGAGCGTGCTATGACAGTCAGGAGCGCGTTAGAGAGGAGGCTGTGGAGGACCAGTCACACCACTGGAGGGATTCTGCTGGAGTGCCTTATTTTTCCTTTTTCCAGCACCACTAGACATAGCAAGCATTTAACTGCAAAGCCAGATTTTTTTCTAATTTCTAGAGATTCCAACACGCACCTTCCATCCCCAGAGCCCCTCTCCTTGTGACAACAGGCAGGGATTCTTTTCCACCGCACCCACTGTCACATTTAAGATAGGTGTAGCTGTGTAGGGCTCCACCCACACAGCCCTGTCATTCATTTGCAGAGATCTGCCATTACAGCAGACAGACTTGTAGTTCTCAATGGACTATGATTGCACTAATCAGCAAACTCGTAGTCCATTGACACTTCCTACCACTCTGCAGCTGAAAGCCTGTACAGACAGAAAGCTGTAAGAAGTGTCTGCAGGAGCCTGAAATTGCACCAGAATCCACTGACAGCAGGTGCAATAATTTGCAGGCTCCTGTGAAAAAAAACAAAAAAAAACAAATGTATATTTTTTTTTCCTGTAAAAATACGTGCATTTATTATTATTTTTTTTTTATAAAGGTGAACTTAACCTTTAAGTATTTTCAATACTTATGCTTTCAGTACTAAAACTTGTTATCAAGTGCACTATACATTTATCATTGTCCTTAAATAAAGAAGTTTAAAAAGACTGCAAACTTTAATTTAACTTAAATGAATCTTTGCTTGCTTAAAGCGGTAATAAACCTAACAGCAAATATTTATTATTTTGCAGCTCACCCACTCTTATATGTGATGGCTGTATCAGTTTCCTTAATAGGCTTTTCTTTATTTTCAGCTGGTGATCCTGCCAGTAAGACCCCATTCACACAGGGGCAACACGACTTGCAGGTCGCCTTAGCGAGGCGACCTGCAAACGACTGCCCGGGCGACTTGCAAAACGACTTCTGTATAGAAGTCTATGCAAGTCGCCCCAAGTCGCCCCCGAAGTCGTACAGGAACCTTTTTCTAAGTCAGAGCGACTTGCGTCGCTCCCCTTAGAACGGTTCCATAGCACAGAACGGAAAGTGACTTGTCAGGCGACTAGGTCGCCTGACAAGTCCTCCCTGTGTGAATGGGGTCTCAGTCTGATGTTTTTCATCAGAACAAGCTGTTGTGCAGATGTAGCAGTTAGGCCCCTTTCACACGGACGGATAGAATGGTGCTTTTAGCTGTGAATTTTCTAGTTTTCTACCGCAGCTAAAAGCACATAATGCTTTCCTATGGCCCCATTCACACACTGCGTTTAGCTGTGATTTAGTTACATGCAGTTCTGTGCGGATAGAAAAAATAGAATTGACTGCGTCCAGGAGCGATTTAGCGCAGCTATCCGCACATAACCGCAGGTAATCGCAGTGCACTGTGTCCGCTGCGGATAACAGCGCCAAGCTGCTCATCGGGAAAGGAAAAATGTTTTTTCCTTTCCCAATCAGCGACAAGCACGGGGATCCGACTTGGATCCCCAACAGTGCCCGGCACTGTTTGGTATGAATCTTGAAGGGGAACTCCACGCCAAATTTTAAATAAAAAACCGGCATGAGTTCCCGCTCCAGGAGCATACCAGGCCCTTGTCTGGTATGGATTTTAAGGGGAACCCCCTACGCCAAAAAAAGGTGTGGGGTCTCCCCCAAAATCCATACCAGACCCCGATCCAAGCATGCAGCCTGGCCAGTCAGGAAGGGGGGTGGGGACGAGCGAGTGCCCCCCCTCCTGAACCATACCAGGCCGCATGCCCTCAACATGGGGGGGTGGGTGCTTTGAGGGAGGGGGGCACCCTGCGGCTCTCCCACCCCAAAGCACCTTGTCCCCATGTTAATGAGGATAAGGGCCTCTTACCGACAACCCTCGCCGTTGGTTGTCGGGGTCTGCAGGCGGGGGGCTTATCGGAATCCGGGAGCCCCTTTAATAAGGGGGCCCCCAGATCCTGGTCCCCCACCCTATGTGAATGAGTATGGGGTACATGGTACCCCTACCCATTCACCTAGGGAAAAGTGTCAATAAAAAAACACACACTGCACAGGTTTTTAAAGTAATTTATTAGACAGCTCCGGGGGTCTTCTTCCGGCTTTGGGGGTTTTCTTCCGGCTTCGGGGGTCTCTCCAGTTCTTCTCCGCGCTCTACGGGTCTTCTGCCGGGCTCCTCCGCTATCTTCTGCTCTTTTGCCGCTCTTTTGCTAGCGGTGGCCCAGACTTCTGCCTTCAGCCTTCTGCCTTCTTCACTCTTCCCTCTTCTCTTCTTCCAATGTTGACACGACGCTCTCTCCGGCTGGAATGCTCTCTGAGCGCTCCGATGTGACTTATATAGGCGGCGACCCCACCCCTTTATGCCGTCACAGTCCCTGGGCATGCTGGGACTGTGACGTTTTAGGGGGCGTGGTCACCGGGTGATGACCGGCCAGGCTGCGTTCTCAGATCGGGGTCTGGTATGGATCTTGGGGGGACCCCACGCCGTTTTTTCGGGGGTTCCCCTTAAAATCCCTACCAGACCCAAGGGCCTGGTATGCTCCTGGAGGGGGAACCCATGCCGGTTTTTTATTTAAAATTTAGCGTGGAGTTCCCCCTCAAGATTCATACCAAACAGTGTCGGGCATTGGCGGATCCCCGTTCAATACGAATCGGTACCCTGTCCGGTTGCTATGGAAATGGTAAACCGCAGCTAAACGCAACCGCAGCTAATCGCACTGTACAAATGCAGTACAAATGCAGCTGATCGCAGTGCCTGGAGTCTTGAATTTCACAGAAAAGAAAACATTTTAACTGCGGCAGAATAGCCGTCCGTGTGAAAGGCGCCTTAGGGTGTTGAGACAAACCTTTTACACTGACAGGGATGTCAATGATCAACTTTTATTTATTTAGAGCGGTATTAAACCTCAAAGCAAACATTTATTATATAGCAGCGTACCAATTCTTAAATGTGATGCTTTCTTTCTTTGGCTCTAAGGAAGAGGGCTTACCCTTGAAACGCATCAGCCAAATTACAGACGCCTCCTGTTCTTCCCATAGTGGTAGAATGCAGCGGTTCTGAAGGTGACTGGTTCCACTTGCATAGACATGTGTACTCGCGTTTGTGAGTATAACAATTGTTATTTTATGTCCAAATACAATTTACTTTGGTAATGCCCTAGGTTGATGCGCCCCTCTCTTGTTGTTGATATTTTACTTTATTTTCCCTGGTGATCTGGCCAGTAAATCTGTTGTTTTTCAACAGAACAAGCTACAAATGTAAATGTTAGAGTGTTAAGACAAACCATTTACCACTGACAGGGGTGCTTACAATCATCAGCTTTTATTTGTAAAACGGTTATCCCAAAAGGAAAAAAACTGTATGCTGAACCTCCTTCAAAAGTGCTGTTGGAGTTTGGCTTTAGCTTGAAAGTGTACCTAATCTGCTAGTACACCTAACACTCCCCTTCCTCTGACTGACAATGCTGCTGTTGAAAGGTGTCCCCTGTGCTCCTTTATCCAGAATTAAGGTACTCTAATACAGGAGGTGTGTTACTGGCCAGATCACCGGGTGAAAACAGGTAGGAAAAAAACATAAAAATAAATGCAGCCACCACATCCAATGATTGGTAAGCTGCAATATATTGGATTTGGGTTTAATACTGCTTTAACCACTACCCTACCTGCCCATAGTAATATGACATCCGCAGGAGGCATCTCCCATCTTGGGCGGGCGTCATATGACGTCCTGGGCTTCCTGGCCGTCTAGGCACCCCCAATGTCCGCCGGGCACCCACGATTGCCCGTGGATCCACGTCCTGTCAGGGGAGAGGAGACCGATCATGTGTCCCCTGTACAGAGGAACACTGATCGGTCTCCTCCCCTTGTGAGTCCCCTCCCCCTACAGTTAGACTCATTCCCTAGGTAACACATTTAACCCCTTGATTGCCCCCTAGTGTTAACTGCCAGTGACATTTATACAGTAATCAGCGCATTTTTATAGGACTGATCGCTGCATAAATGTAAATGGTCCCAAAATAGTGTCAAAAGTGTCCGAAGTGTCCACCGCAATGTCACAGTCACGATAAAAATCGCAGATCGCCGCCATTACTAGTAAAAAAAATAAAATAATAAAAATGCCATAAAACTATCCCCTATAACTTTTGCGCAAACCAATCAATATACGCTTATTGCGATTTTTTTTTACCAAAAATAAGTAGAAGAATACACTAAGGATTTTTTTTTTTAAAATGGGATATTTATTATAGCAAAAAGTAAAAAATATTGTGTTTTTTTCAAACACATCACTCTTCTTTTGTTTATAGCGCAAAAAATAAAGATCGCAGAGGTGATCAAATACCACCAAAAGAAAGCTCTATTTGTGGGGAAAAAAAATATAACAATTTCATTTGGGTGCAGTGTTGCATGACCGCGCAATTGTCTGCGACAGCTCTGAAAACTGAAAATTGGCCTAGGCAGGAAGGGGGTGAACATGCCCTGTGTTGAAGTGGTTAAGCAGACCAAAGTAATGAGTAGGTAGGTGTAGGTGTAGTCTTTCCGCTATCTGGTGGTGCTTTGCCCCTGTGTGGATGGAGCAAAGGGTTAAAGAAATATTGTTCCTCTGTAGACTCTGTAGTTGTCACAGGGAGAGCAGCTGTCCAATGCTGCAATCCCCAGTGAAGTTCAGTGATCATCCTAGGTGGGGCACCTTTTTTAAATAGGGACCCTGCTGGGTTTAGGCGCACTATTGGCAAGTTATGATTAGGGACAGGTTTCCTCCTTGCTAGGGAGAGAGTGATAGGCCTATGGAATGGTTCCTGTTTGAGGAGAGACAGAATAGGGACATTTCTCTTATATTACTGGTCACCAGAGCGGCTGTTGCTACTCTCATGTCAGCCTAAAAGCAGCACTAGCCGTTTTTTTACAGTCAGCCACCCATCCAGCAGATGCCGTCCTGCTAAAGTAGTTTCTGCCTGAAATAATGCTTTACTGTGTACCTGTGAGAACCACTGCTATGTAACTGTGCTAGTGTTGTGTGACATGTTACAAGCCTGTAATTCCTTGCGGGATCTTATTCTGAAACCTGTGCCATTAATGCCTGGACTTTTACCCTATATGGTTCTGTGCTGTTTTGTAGTGAAGCAATAGTCATTGACGATATTACCTCAAATATTACTGCAAGTTTTACCACAAGTGCTATTGCAAGTACTACCATCAGTGTTACCAAAAGTATCCCTGTAACTCTGTGCTAAACTATTTCTTAAAAAAAACGTGTAAAGTAGGCGCTATCCCACTCAATACCTCAAATTAGTGTACACTGTGACCCTCTATTTTGTACCCCAAAGGTGAAATACTGAATGCAGGTGAAAATAATACACCTTATTAAACATAAGCTTTTCCATATAATATGACATATACAATGTGTCAAATGTGACAGAATCCAAAATGCCAAAAAAACGGTGCCATCAAAAAAAAATCAACATGAAAGTTTATGTGAATAATTCAATCTAGTTCAGGCTTTTTCAGCCAGGTATGTGGTCCCATCCACCGTGCTACATTTTGGAGTAATCCTGGATAAAACTCAATATGTGCTTCACCTCAAATGCCTCTGTGAATACACTCACCAGAGCCCTATGGTTACCAGGACCAGTAAACACCTTGATATTGAGCCAATGCGATCAGAAGAAATACTATTTCTTTGAATACAAAATCTTATACCTTCAATTGGTCTCTTTGTGAGTGCTCTCCTGTTTTTTGGTACCCCAGCTCCTGGCCCTGCCCACAAACAGGTTTACCTAATTGATATTATGATAAAAACCAGGCGCTTCACACAAATCCAATAACATTCAATATATCAATATTCAACCAAAAGTCCTAAGCAACAGAAAAAAGTCTACAGTTGTGTATCCTGACACTAAAATGAATCATTCATGCTCTTGTAGTTCTTCCTCGTGTCACCACGTGTTTATAAAATGCTCACTCACCACTTGAGGATGACCCCTTAGTTTGAGAAGGTCATAAAGTGCTTTTTCTTAATAAGGGTTAATGCTGTGTGTCACAATTCTTCTAAAGCCCTAATGGATTCTGGCCCTCCACTCCACATCAAAAGGTCCTCGTTCACTCACCATTTACTGAAAAATGCTAAGAAATTATATCATGGTGCAGTATTTATTAAAACATATATGTCCAACAAACATTAAAAGCAATGCCCAATCGCATTTGTAAGTGCCCCAGACCGGCACCAGTGTAACCAGACCTGCTGTAGAGGAGCCACGCCGTTGCTCCGATGACTTGAGCTGGTGTGTATTCCAAAAACCGGAAGTCCTTGCCCATATGCAGATTCTTCAAGAATCTGGCTTTCTGAAGACGTTGCAAAGGGTGAATCACGTTGAGGTGGGCCCATAGCCTTCACTTCCGGTTACCAGTAACAGGAAATCCGGGCAAAAACTTTTTGGGGCGCACACCTTGAATGGTCAGAGCTGCAGTGCTATTCCTCTACAGTAAGGCTGTTTACACTGGTGCTGGTCTGGGGCACTTACAAATGTGAGTGGGCATCGCTTTTAATGTTTCTTGGACATATATTTTTTCTGTTCTTTTGTTTTAATAATGATTTATTGATTGATATTGGATTTGTGTGAAGTGCCTGCCTTTTATATTAATATCATCTTGTATGTGTAATATGCACTTAAAGGGGCAGCTACACTTTTTTGTATAGTACTGGTAAATTATTAAGGGTTGGAATCACCTACCTGACATTCTTCTGATTTGCTCTGCTATGTATTTACCCAGAATAAAAAGACTGATTTAAAAAAGCTGGAGCATACAAAAAAGTAGCATGATTGAATAAAGGAAAGATCCATCTGTGGAGAAAAAAATACAAATTTTGCTTTGAGGGCCAGTTCACACCACATGCAGTCCAGTGCGTTTTTTTTCTGCATCAAAAACGCATGGAAAGTAGGTTATATGGTTTTCAATGGCATAGTTCACACCAGTGCTTGCAGTTCCAGTGCGTTCTAGTTCCAGAAAAAAAAGTAGAACATGCTGCATTTTTTCTGCACTGGACTGTACTGCAACGCTGTATAATGCATCAAAAATGCACTGGAATGCAGCAGAACGCACTTAAATGCACTGCAACACACTTGTCCTTATTTAAGGTTAAGAAAAAAGAGGGGGGAAAAAAAGCACTGGACTGCATCAAGAACGCACTGGAACGAATCAAAAATGCACTGGAACGCATCAAAAACGCGCATGCAGAAAAGCACCTGGAATGCATCCGGACTGCGTTTCTATGGTGTAACTGCCCCTTAAAGAGTGTTATGCCCCAAACACACAATCCGAAAATCAGACGATAGATTGTCTGAATTTTTTCGCTTGCTAGTCGCAAGTAGGAATTGAATAGATTACTAAAGTTACAAAAATTCTCGTACGACAGAATAAAAATTCTGAAGTGATGTCATGTGTTGTAGTATATTTGTATTCTATTTTCAGATTACAACTGTACTGATTGAACGAAAATCGTACGGCCTGGTATCATACGAAAAAAAATTTCACACTTGTCTGATCGGATAATATCGAATAAATGAAATTGAAAGCTGTGTACCCATCTGCCTTTTTTGTCGGAAATTCCGACCGTGTGTACGGGGCAGTAGTGTCAAAAGCAGAAATATTTGTATTATACTGTTTACATTTTATAGTTGTCCTTGTCCATGTTCATAATTTTCTGCCAATGCGAAATAAAACATTATTAAACTTGCATTCCAGGATCATATTTATGGTGGATTCTGTTGTTTGGACCCAGGCATGTGAACATTCATCTGACAAATAACGATGAGGGCAAAGAGCTCGGAGGTCCTAATCTATTGCCCCCACAACTGCACTTATACAGTTTTTCCACATTTGCGATTTGGTAGCAGAGCATATGAAGTAACTTCCTGCAGTCAAGTGATCCTGAAAAGCAATGCCTTGAATTTAGGGGACCGGCACAGGGATCTCACCCAACAATTGACCTGTCCTGGGTCACATGATAGCACAGACTTTGGAAATGACTAGAACCCCTGTCTGCATGAAACCACTCAGCCTTCCCTACTTTTTAATGTAAATTTCATAAAAGTGCTAAGTGCTATTACGGGAGCAGGAGAGAAGAACCCAGAGTCAGGGGATCTGATAGTGGCTACAACAGCCAAGACCTATATTTCAGGATAAGCGAAGTTCAGCATAAACTTTATTTTTATCATACATTTAATACATACATTCACAGAAGCATAAAGACAGTTCATTGGCCTTGCTTTGTGATGGAGTGCTTCAGAATTTGAGGTCATGCATAAACAGGCGCCTTTATGCACAGAAATTCCCAAAGCGTGCATACTAAATGATCCCTATTCTGACAAACCACTATACATATCAATATATTTTTCCATCACATGCATTTTTTGGTGCCAT
Organism: Lithobates clamitans; assembly: GCA_037952925.1. Lineage (NCBI taxonomy): Eukaryota > Metazoa > Chordata > Amphibia > Anura > Ranidae > Lithobates > Lithobates clamitans. Next base: position 844,725 of record JBBGZY010000282.1, read on the forward strand.
CGTACAGACACAGGGTAATAATATCCTGTCAGAAATGTCACCCCTTTACTAGGTTTCTAGCCTGTTTTCCAGATGAAACCTGTTTAAGATTACAGAAGAGAATTAGCAGAACGAAAACAAAATGTAAATTGCTTTAGTGTCAGCAGAACGAGTGCCACTAAGATGATGCGTGTCATCATAAACTGTCTACTTAATGCAGACTAAAGACGCATCCAGATTGTAGCTGCTACAACCCTCCAGACATAAATATCACTGCAAATAGAAAACAGTTATCCCAAACTTCCCATGACTTTTTCATTTGCTTCTTTAATCCTTTTACTGCTGTCACTGTGTTATAGCTTCTTGGTACTGGGATGTAAACAAATGCATGGTTGCACTAGCAGCCCTTGAATTTCTTTACTTTTTGTTTAGCTGGCTTTGAGCATTCCTATTGACGTTATTCACTTCTGTATGTTGTAGACGAGTGCCCTTTTACTCACCATGCTCAGATGCAGATGGAGGCCCTTTTAACTCCATTTCCCACAACTTCCCGATTTCCTGGACACACCCAGAAAGATACATTTCTCTACTTCCCTTCCTCTGCAGCTCAGCATCAGGTCACACCTGAAGAAGCAGAGGTAACTGGGAAAGAGAGGAAGACCCTCCACTTGGGTGCTGCAGGCAGCCAGAGCCTAATGGCACACACCTTCTCTGGAAGACCCAGCTACTGTGGGGACCTTCCCAAATAGCTAACGGAACACCCCAGTTTCAGTGGAAGGCCAGAAGCCTATAGAAGAAGGTGAAGTGTAGCCTGTTATCCTACACTGATCTGTTCTTCCTGTGACGTCACATATGCCCATGTGTGCACTCACGCTGGCCCTGGAGACTTCCCAGTTCCTACCTGGGGTCCTAGCTTCCATCTGGCTTCCATCTGATCATCCACAGTGACATGAGTACACTGGCAGACCCTGCAGGAGAAGGCTGAGTACCGGTGTTCCCCTTATCTGATAAGCGAGTACCTCTGTTTTATCCTGTGAGTTTTATTTTGCAAATAAATGGTATTTTAATACTGCACTTAGATTGCACTTCCCCTCTATTCCTTTCTTCCTTTTTATTTTCATACTCTAGGGACAGCTGCAGTTGGTGCTTACCATAGCCTATGGTCTTCTTTTGGACCTTATGGAATATGGATATTAATACTATTTAGCATGGTCTGTGCAGCAGTTAACCCTTTCTATGTACTATAACCCCTTAATACCTTCCAGTTCTAGTAGGGTGGTGCTTTGTCCTTGGGCCTTGGATCCTTCCAGATGTTTACCTGTGTTACCAGAGCTACCCTGGATTTCACTGAGAGTAATGCTGTTTATGAGAACAATAGCAAGTACGGTAGCTATTTGTATTCTGTACTGTTTTATTGAAGTTTTGAATTTCCGTTAGAATCTATGTTGTTATAAAGTCCTATGGAGACTATACTATGTCGCCACATTGACCCGATTGAGCCACAGAGACTTTACTGTGCAACGTTTGTGAAGCTTTCATAATCTGTTTTGTAGTGCATGGATGCTCTTTGCCATTTTGATCCTATTTTGCATTATTTCTTCTAACTTTGCACCAATTTAGTAGACTGCAAGTTACATTTACTATCTGTCTGGTCATTTGGCTCATTACCTATTCTGTTGAAACGTTAGAGATGGTGTACCCCACCCCATGTGTGTCCTTCTATGCCCTCTCCTCCAGAGTCTGTCTCTAATATGGCTGCTTCTGCACACTTAGCTGAAGATGCTGAGGAGTGTACACTGTCCTTTTTGGATGGTTTTGTGTCCAAGGAGGCTCAATCTGCTAACATAAATCCTAGGCTTAAAGATACAATTTTGGTTCCTATTGATGCAATGCATACATGCCTTGATATAGGACAACCTGTGTCTGAATTTGCTAAGGTTACCCATCTGGGTAACTCTGGGTAACTCCTAAAAGTGCCCACTTTGTCAAAACTTTCCCAGTACATTTGCTACTGATCAAATCAGACTACAATGATGTACAACGGCAAGGCGGTAGATGGGCAATGCTGAGGCCTCCAATGGGCATTGATCAGACTACAATGATGGGCAATGGCAAGGCTGCAGATTTGCAATGGTGGACCTGCAAATGGGTACTGATCAGGCTTCATTAATGGGCAATGGTGAGGCTGCAGATGGGCACTGATCAGGCTGTATTAATGGGCACTGACCCTTTTTTTGCTTTAAAGTCCGTTATTTAAAATTTACGTTTTTTTTCCTGAAACATACCTCTAAAAATTAGGGTGTGTGTTTTACGCATGTGCGTGTTATACGCCGGTAAATACGGCTATATACTTTTTTAGGTTTGGTTTTTCTTTTAGTCCTTTTCCTCCTTTCAATTCCCACTAATTTATATCAGATATTTTCCATGTGAATGGCACTCACATTGGAGCTTTTGGACAGTGGCAGTTGTTAGCAATTGTTATCAGACCCCATAGACATTGCGATTTCCCCTTTTTTTTTTGCGTATACGTTCGCTAATTTGAACGTGCATGTGCCAACTCAGCGACACGTCAGCGAGATTCTCTATATTGTTCCCACAGATTGGGGGACACTGAGCTGCATGAAGTTGCTTGGTATCACTGATGCCATTGCTGAATTTTCAATTTGCCTCACCCCCTCCATGGCATTTCTGGGCTTTAATGTACTCTTTACACTTGTTTGATTGTTTAGATGGAGTATTTTTTTTTTTTTGAGCGTAACATTCTAGTGTTTTATGTGGGATTATGTCACTATGACATTACTGCGGATGGGTTTTTGGTTCTCCACGTTCACTTATGTGTATATAGATGTTTCATCACCTTGTGAGTTGTCACTTTGCAACCTTAGAGAAAAGACACTACACAGTTCTGAAACATTGGCTTATTTGCCTAATGTGACATTGCACTAATAAATGGGTTTATAGGCTTGCAACGGAGTGCTAGTGATGTCTCATCAATTTATTGCTTTGCAATCTGTCATTGCTGTCATGTCTATTTGCCAAACCTTGTGGATATTATATGTGTTATATCCAGAATGAATGTCCTTTCTGTGCACATATGGAGTACCCTTTGACTAAAGTGGTGGTTTTCTGAATAACAATGCAAAAAAGTGCTTTCTGCATATGACTTTTGATGGATAACATCTCTTTGGTGCCTCCCTGTACAACGTTATTAAAGATATCACTGGAGGAAAGAGTATCCTTTACCTCATTAAAAGAACCCAAAGCATCAGGCCAAAAGACCTAGTTCTGAGGCTTTGAAGAATTCCTGTCATTTCTCCCAGACCTCCAAGTCCAAGTCCAGTGTAAGACTAAGTTCTATTATAAACTATTGACTCCAAAATCTTCCAAGCCTCTGAGCAAGTTCTACTCACAGTGAAGGGGCACCTCTACTTCTCCAAGTTGGGAGACTTCTGTTAGCCTTTGTGCCCCCCTTGAATGATAGCATGTCTAATGTATGGGTAAAGGATGTCCTTTCTAAGGGTTACAAGCTGGAATTTCAGTTTCTACCTCCATCATGCTTCATGTTGTCCAACTTGCCAAAATCACTGTAACAACTAACAGTCTGCCCTTCTGCTCTGGTAATTGCCTTTGTTTTAAAACAGGAAAGGTTTCAAGTTTTATACTCAAAGCTGTTCACAGTTCCTAAAGACATAGGGGGAATATGCCCCATTCTGAATTTAAACACTAAATGCCTTCATTTGAGTGCAAAAACTCCATCCTGGAGATTGTCCAACCTCTGTGGACATCATGCATGCTTTCTTGCTTGCTCCCAATTTGTGAGTGCAGGGGAGACAGTGATCTGAGGGGTGAAGGTGCATGAATTAGGGCTAATCTGAGGTGTGGAGTTGCAGGAATTGGGGCTGATCTGAGGCGTGAGAGTGCAGGATGTTAATTTCTCACTACTAAAGTAGTTTACAGCATTTACTTTATAAAAAATCCTTTCGTGATTTGAGAGTGTGAAGTTGACATCTTTTGTTATAAAATCGGCACGCGCAATTTCTCTAAAAAATGTTTTTGCCACACTGTGCTCAAAAGGTTGCCTACCCCTATTCTAAAGGACTGGGGCCTATCTAATATCATTGTTCATAGGCACCTAAAATCCACTTGTTTTAAAGTCTACCATCTCACTTGGAAAGCACATTGCATGGTGAAAGGCAAGGAAGTTTCGCCTAGGGAAGTACTTTGTGAGACATATCCCGACTTTGTTCTGCACACATGTTTATCTTCAGACCTATGACCACTTTTCCCACTATGGCAGTGTCTACCTTTCATCTTAACCAGGACACTGTACTTCCACCTCTTTGTTCTGCTCCAAAACATCCTTCTGGGATTTATCTCCACTGTTTGAATGTGGCATGGTGGTACAGTGGTGGGGCAGATGTGCAGGGGGTTACAGTGGGGTTACAGCTGTTTGAGTTTATCCCTTAGCATCTTCTTTGTATGGTGGTGGAGACATGATTGCTCAGAAATGTTATGATTAAGGGTTGAAGTACTTCTGAATGGAGTTTTAACGGTGGATTTACCAATTACTTTGTGGATATAAAGTGACCTTTTGATCTAGGACTTTTGTAATACTTGTAAATGTAAATTATGTGTAAGGTTATTTGTTGTTTTTTTTTGTTATACATGCATTATTGTTGTTTGTGAGTTTTAGGTGAAGCTTTTATTGAAAATGTTCTTTTTTTGGGAAGTGTGGGTTGGTATTTGTCATATTTTATTTATTTTTGAGTGTAAATACCAATTTTAGCGGAAGCTCCCTGTGATAGGAAAATGAGGAACTCCATAATAAATCTATTTACATTATCCACAATAAATATCTGTTTAGAATTCCCATGTGGTTATATTTGGTTGTGGAGAGCACAGTGTAACTGCAAAAGGATAATGCTCAGTTTTCTCAATTGTCTGTATTCCAAGAAAACTGTGGCATTATGATCTTCAGCTTCCTATACATTAGATCCCAATTATCTTCAGCCCTTTTTTTTTTTAATAATCTTTATTTTAGTCAGCATTGTGAGGGAACAAATAACCATAAAAAATTAAAAACAAGGAAAACAAACAAGACAGTAAAAAAAAATAGGTATACAGTATACCGAAGTACCAGGAGTCGTCACTCACAACAGACACCATAGAGAGGCCATGAGCTACCTCGACACCATTAAATACAAGGGGACTCTCCTGTGTCTCGGACTTTCAGTCCCAGTCGACACAACTCCTCTCTAAACTAACAGGGGAGCGAAAAGAACCACTCTCGGGAAAATAAATAAAATTGTGTCTAAAACTCACATAAAATTATTCTCCATTATCCTGAGATATCATGCGACTGAACTCCTGTACACGCTCCAACAATATGGTCTTGGCCTTCACACCAGGTTCAAAGCTACTGAGATGTAGTGCCTGGTTGACTGATAGTGAACGGGGAATGGTCAGCTAAGGCCAATGTTTTAAATGTGGGGTCTGTCAACGCCAATAAGGCTTTATCTAGGCTGGACGAGATTGAGAATGGTTGGGCAATGTCTTCCTTCCAGTTTGCCCAAATGAAATCGAACCTCTTGCCACTCCTCTGCCTCCATAATCTCCCTCACCTTCCGCAGCCACTCCATTTCATTCAGGATTCGAGAGCTTTTCTAAGGAACTGGTATGAGGCGCTTATCAGCACTGAGAAGGTAGCGAGAGAGAGGCATATGGGGATCTGGAAGGAGAAAGCATTTCAGAGAATTAGGGAGGTCTATCCTGAGACCCTCCACCTGTTTACGTATCATTTCCTAGAAAGGTAGGACAAGAGGGCATTCCCACCATACATAGAGGAAAGTACCTCTCTGCCCGCAGCCTCTCCAGCACAAATCAGAATGTGAAGGGTAAATTTTTGCTAGAGTTGTGGGAACACAATACCGCCTGGTCAACAGCTTGTAATTATTTTCCTGTGCTTTGGACTCTACTGAGCTAGAGTGGGTCAAGTAATACAACTGCTGCATTTGTTCTTTAGTAAACTTATATTGGAGGTCGCACTCCCAGTCTCTAATGTAATATGGTTTAGGAAGCGACTTGGCTGCGTCTAATAGTTGGTATAGGACGAAGATCGTTTGAGGCTGAGGGTCCTGAGCTGCCCATAAATGTTCAAACTCCGTAAAAGTGGATCTAATCTGCGTCTCACGATGTGTAAAGGCAACAAAATCTGCCAACTGGTGGTACCACCAGAAATCGAAGGGGAAGCTCCCATACCTCTCTCTGAGTACACCCAGAGGGATCAAGATGTGGCCCTCTACAAAATGTGGCAAGCTAACCATGCCGTCTCTTGCCCAGGATCCGAGGGAAGACAGCCGCTCCCCAGGGGTGAACTAGGGGAACCCCCGCTGGAGCTAGCCAAGATGCTGGGGGATCTAGATCCAAGGATCTATTCAGTCTATCCCATATGGTTAATGAATGGGAGGTCAGCGGGGACACCCACTCAGAGGGACATCTGTCTCCCGTCGGAACCCAGGGTGCGTAGGACAAGTTGCGACCGGCAATAGTCTTTTCCAGTGAGACCCATAGTTTAGAGGATGTGTGAAATTTCCAATCGAGTAAATGCTGCAAAGCTATCGCCTGATAATATTGGAGGATATTAGGCAGACCAAGACCTCCATGTCTCTTGGACCGCTGCAGTAAGGCCATAGCTAATCATGGCTTCTGGCTTCTCCACACAAACTTGATAAAAAGACTACAGAGCTCCATAAAAAAGCATCTGGGTAGGCAGATAGGTACGATCTGCAGGAGAAACAATATGCAGGGGAGGATTGTCATTTTTATGATATTCGTGCGACCAACCCAAGTGAGGGTCGTCTTATCCTAAGATTGTAAATCTAGGTGAAGCTTCTTTAGTAATGGGTTGTAGTTATGAGTAAATAGAGCTTCCAAGCTACTAGTAAGCTGCGGAAGTGATTCAAGAAGGCAAAGGAGTGCATGAAGCCACTCACCGAGGTATCTACCGTTGGGTCTGGGCTGACATTAAAGTCCCCTCCCATGACTCATCATCCCTCTCGGAAGCCCACCAGACTATCAAGGACCGTATCTATAAAGAAAGCTGTTGGGAGTTCGGGGCATAAAGGGTAGAAAAGGTGTAGGCCTGTCCCATAGTGGTGCCCTTCAAGAAGATGTATCACCCCTGGAGGTCAATGCAATGGGATGTGGGTTGGAACGGACAATTCTTGTGATTGGCAATTGCTGCCCCTCTAGATTTTGGTTTTGGGGAGTTGCTCAGATACCATTGGGAAAAGATGTGATTTGGGAGTTCTGGAGTAGAAGCATTGGTAAAGTGGGTCTCCTGCAAGAAAAGGACCTGTGTCCCCAGGCACTTGAGCTCTAGCCATAGCCTGTTGCATTTGTTGGGAGAGAATAAGCCACATGTATTTATGACACTACCTTAATCGTCGCCATGAAGGATTAGGTATGGGGTGTCCAGGCGAAGTGTTGAACCTGGTGTGAGCAGCCACATATCTGGAGTGGAAGTTCAGAGGAGAACAATAGAAAGAAAAAGGAAAGAAAAAGCAATAACCACATTACAAACAATAATTTACAAAAAAGTCCGTCAGGAGCCAGGGTCAGCCCCTGGAAGGCCACACTGAACTGCATGCCTGACCCAGGAAGGCCCGCCTAATGTGGAGGGCCACCGGGGTGAGGCATGATGCTCAAATCAGGGCTAATACCCAAAACAGGTAATCCTACGTGGGAAACGTAGACAGACATGAACAGACAAGGCGCTTCCAGGTCCCCGCCTAATGATAGATTTGATAGATGCACCAGGGATTAATAATAAAATTGCTAAAAAAGGGAACAAAAAACTAAAAAAAAATTCAGCAAAAATTTATGAAAAAGGAACTGCAGATAGATGCCATGGCCCTCTAGCCCATCCTCAGGAGCTTAAATGGCCACTGAATGGTCCTGCAATGGACACAATGCCACATAGGGTACAGAAGACTACATGGCGAGAGTTCCTAGATCATGCTGGGCTTCAGATGTCACCGTCCTGGGTTCCAGAATAAGTATTGGGTGAAGAACGTTTGCGGCCTCGAGAGAGTCTTTTAGTTCGAGCAGGGAGCCAAGGGTTTGGTGCCAATGGAAGTTGCATCTCTGCATGGTGACGCCAATCTGTAAAGTCCCCCGGGTCCAGTCCCAGTTGAGAGAGGAAATTGGGAAGATCATCTTTAGCATGCAAAGTAGCAGACTTGCCGTCTCTTCCAGCTTGTAGATTGAAAGGGAACCCCCAGCGATATTCAATGCCTGCCACTCGCATAGCTTCCAGGAGTGGATGGAGAGCCCTGCATTGCATCAGTGTGCGGCGTGACAGGTTTTCATAAATGAAGAGGCATGCACTGTCAAAATCAAAGAAGGGGCATTTGCGCATGCATTGCATGATCTGCTTCCTAACTGTGAACTTATAAAGCTTGCATATAATGTCTCTCGGGTTTGAGGCATCTTGTGAGGGGGGTCTGAGTGCTCTATGAGCTCTATCAATTTCCACATTGGGGGAAAGCTCCAGAATCTCCCTGAAGATGCCCTGTAGAGTTGGGAGAATGTCTTTGGCTGCTGTTGCCTCTGGCAATCCGCGGATGCGAATATTAGAACGGCGCCTGCGGTTCTCGTAATCATCTAGTTGGCATATGAGAGCCTCAATTCTCTGGTCTTGAGCATAGCAGGTATCCCTAAGCTGGGAGATGGCTGGAAGGGTCTCCTCTACACTCTGCTCCAGGGCTTTCACTCTGTTGCCCAGCTGGGATAGTATCATTCTGCAGTTGATCAATGTCCTGTTTAAATGCTTTCTCTACTCTGCTGGCAAATCTTTCTAAGTCTTCTCTAGTGGGGAGAGACCAGATGTGTTGCTTCAGGTCTCTATCCCCATGAAGCTCCGATATGGCAGACTGCTGATTGTGGGAGGCAGAGGAGTCAGGGGAGTCTGGGGCAGCTCTATCGCTTACCATGTGCGGCGATTTGATGAGAGACTGCAGGCTGCAGGGAGGCCCAAGCGGCTGCTGCTACATTCTTCCCCTTGTCTTGGCCAGCCGCCATCTTGGATAGTTCCTCCCGCGGCCGCCCTCCATCAGTGAAATAGGCATTAATGGAGCCGCGGGGGGGGGGCTTAATGGAGCCCCACGACTTTGATTGAGCTTGGCGGCGGTAGGACATCCCGGCTAAGGCTCGGTGAAGCTTAAGATCTCCGGTGAAGGCTGTGAAAGTGTCCGTCGGCGAGGTGCTGTAAGAGCACACGTCCTCACTCGCTCATGTCCAGGCCACACCCTCACCTTCAGCACTTTTGATGCAGCACCAAACATGTAGTCTAATTTTGGTATGCTAATGGCAATTTATTATGTCTAGTTACAGTGTGCATTTACTTATGCGGTAAGTAGTATTGCTAGGGATAGTAATAATGGCCATTAAGCAACATCAAGTAATATGACAGCCAAAATGACCATTACATCAGAGACAGTACATCAGTACATCAGAGACAGTATTAAATTGTATGTAAAAGCAGAGTGCCATATTTGACTCATTTTGAGAACTATTTGCAATAATGAGGATATTTGTAGAGTGGACTTGATAGTGTGCTGAGAGATTTCCATTTTGTTTGTGAAAATATCCACATTTTTACAAATCTATTGACCCCCAGATATGGACTAGATATGGTATAAAATTAATCTCACAAGTGGTGTCTTGCACCTCACTGCTTTCTTTTTGTCAGCTTTCCTCCCAGTATAATCTTCCGCAGCACTATCAGTTCCGTTATCTTCAACTTTTGCATGCTTTCGAAGCCCAATTCCCACGTTCGTCCTGTATATTAATACAGTCTAAACTGGAGACTACTCTTAGATCCGGTTGTACAAAAAAAACCTACATCTCACATATATCAGCATTTAATCTATGAGTCCTTGCCTCCGTTGGACGGCCTTTTGTCCCGTTGGCAGCGTGACATTCCAGCTTTGAGTGGCGAAGATTGGGATGGTGTTTGGGACTTCCCTTTTAGTTCGCTAGTCTCTATACATGACAAGTTAGTCCAATTTAAAATAGTCCACCGGGCGTATTTCACTCCCCACAGACTTCATTTGATAAATCCTGCCCACTCCCCTAAGTGTTGGAGATGTAGCTACACCCCCGGAGATTTTTCCCATATCTTTTGGCATTGTCCAAAGATACAACAATTCTGGGGGGAGGTACTAGGCCTAATCAATAAAATTGCATCCACTAATCTACCACTGTCTATGGAGATTTGTATGTTGGGCCTTATAAAAAAATTAGTTCCTGCTGTAGCTAAACGCACGATGATTGGTTTGCTTCTATTTTACGCTAGGAAAACCATAACATTTCAATGGAAGAAGCCCTATCCCCCCACAAATGTCCAGTGGAAACGTTTGGTTAACGATAATCTTCCACTATATAAAGATACCTATCTTAATAGAGGCTGCCAATTGAAATTTAATAAGGTTTGGAGTGGGTGGCTGGAGGAAATGAACATTGCTTACTAATGTTGGACTAGCTTCAGTTACGATACCAAGAATCGACGATTAAATGTAATTCCTAGTTAATAGGTATAGGCCTTTATGGGCAGTGGGGGGGCGGCCCAAAAATTCCAAAAATCCCCTTTTCACTTACATGCTAAAACTGTATTGCATGGATGTATTTCTCTATTTCTCTCTTTTTCTTTCTCTTTCATTTTTTTTCTTTTACCTGATGTACTTGCGATATTACCTGTACAAGCTAGACAACCAATTTGTATATGTCTTTATGTCTTTGTGTCTTATAAGGAAAATTTGAATAAAAATAAATTAAAAAAAAAAAAAAGAAAATATCCATGTGAGTGAGACCCAGTCCTTCGCTCTTTTATATAAAAGAGTGAAGGATAAACTGATTGGGTGCTTTGGATTCTATTATTAATATGAACTGACTAATAGGCAATGCTTGTTTACTGATTGTGCTCTGATGACCACTGAGGTTTTCAAAATAGTTATTTTTTGCCTTAGTTAAAGGAGTCCTCATGAGCATTTTTTTCTTTCTTCTGGAAGAAGGACTTTCTCAGCACAGCACATTCTCCTACCTGCATAGCTAAGGGCACATGAATTCCAGGAAGTAAAGGGTACATGAATCATCTGCCCTCACTCAAGATGGCCGCTGATAAAAATGGGGATGTTGTGACTAGGCATGTGCACTGCCAAAAAAATTGTTTTTTTTTTCTTTTTCGTTTCATTAGTTTTTTTTTGGTTTATCGGATCATTCGTTCTGATCGGCATTCGTTATTTCAATAATTCATAACGTCAGATGCATTCAAATTCATTACGTTCCATTTGTTTAGATACAGCATTTGTTACTTCTGATAAATCGTAACTTCGGATAAATTCGTATTCGTTACGTTCACTAACAGCCAAATTTGAAAAGAAATTCCAATATTTATAATTTAATAGTTTATAACTATTATTATAGTTTATTATTTTTATTAAGAAATAATAATAATAATAATAAAAAAAACATAATAAAGGTTAATAATTTAATTATAATTTAAAACACGAAAAACAAAATTATCCAAATGTTTTTATTCTTTAGAATCTTCTGATTTTCGTTCTTATTTTCGAATTTTCATTTTTTCTGATTTTCATTCTTATTTTTGGATTTACTTTTTTTTTCTGATTTTCTGATTTTTGCTCTTTCGAATTTTCGTTCCTTTAGAAAATTTGTTTTCGAACAAATTTGTCAAATAGTCTTTCGTTCATTCGGATGCTTCCGAATGAAGGAATATGCCAAAAAAATGAATTTGGAACTAAACGAATTGCACATGTCAAGTTGTTATTGAACCGTCCAGCACCCAGATTGAGTGCTTCCATCAGTATACAGCTTCCTCCAGTTATAATTTATAGCTGAATATTGCATAGCATACAAGACTAGCCAACAATAGCTTCTATGAGAACTGAAACTCTTTATTGAAAACTCACACAGAATTTATAGTACACCAGATCAAGTGAGCCTGATCACATTATCATAAGCAAAAGAAACTGTATACAGGAATATAATTAACATAACTAAAGAAAAACCAACATAAACTATAAACATTAAACTACTTAAACAACTAGCCACCTAAATGACTCAGTGCCCACCACCCTAAATACAAAGTACAATATACATTATTATAAGCATAAACATCCCAGAATGGTTCAATAACAAGGTACAGTGGTCACAATATCAATCACCTCTGCAAGAGATGATCAGACAGACAGAAACAATAGTTTACTTAAAGCGGGAGTCCGGCGACCAATCTTTTTTTTTTTTTTTTTTTTTAGGTCATTGAGACACTTTGCTAACCCCAAAATAATACTCACAGTTTGGGTGTAATATTTCCGCCTCTGTCTGTTTTCGTACTGAAGAATAACTTAAAAAATGTGATGCTAGCTGTTTCCATCTTGCTTGTGGGCATGTGAAGCCCACAAGCATTGATTTCCTGGATGCGGTGAATGCTGTTCATTCACAGCTTGTTCACACGCATGATCATTGTTTCCACACTGAATCTTGGGAAGCCTGACACTAAGCTCCCAGGAGACAGTGCGCCCGGGGAAAGACAATAAACACGCCTACTCCCATGGGCGGAGAGACAGGAAGTGCCACAATAAAGTACAATATAAAGGTAATTACAGCGATAAAAAAAATTTGTGCGGCATTTGAACATCTATGCAATTAACTGAAGGGGGTAAGATTAAGTTAAAAATTTGAGTGGAACCCCGCTTTAATTATCACAATTAACAATGGATGAAAGACACCTAGGAGGCACACTATAAGAGATACCTACTTACAATAAGCAAATTATAGAAGAAGACCCCAGACAGGTGGCTTGAGCTGATGATAATAACATCTATTTTGAGTCCCACAATCTGAAGCAGTCATTGTTGGTACTAAGACGTCTAGGCCCTAAACATGGATCCCGGGCCTAGATTCCCAGAGTCTGTGTATTTTGGGGAGACATGAACTTGAATCAGAAACAAGACTACTTCAAGGGTCCCCCAGGCATACACCTCCCAAAGAGTAGTGTGCCCTTAAAAGCCAGGGCCCATAGTCAGTAGGCAAGAGGCCACCCTGCACTCCCTTCCAAATGCTCCTGTCCTGGCTGGGTCTGTCATAGGTGTTTTTCAAAGGGATTTCTTTAGAAAATAAAGCATAGCGACATGGATGGATGAGTGACTTTGCTTTAAATATGAAAAAAGAATAAAAATAGTGCTTTTAGTTCTGCTTTAAACCAAAGCATCTCCCCTACACCCTCTGAATCGTCTACATGCGATATGAGGAGGACATTATCCTTTCAGCACAATTATTAAGGCATACCATGCTTTTATTTAAAAGACGGCTACATGGCTAAGTACAAGTCTTTCTTTTCACAGGCAGCGTCTGCTGAATCTCCATAATAATTACTTGGGTGGGAACATCTTGCCTATTACTGTATCTCATTCAAAATAAAATATTTTACATGACAGATATAATCACACATAAGTTCTTGTCTCTGCAAGGAAAGATTTTATAATGTGGCAAGTATTTGTTTTCAACTAAAATTCAATGCGAGTAATGAGGTGAAGCCAATTAGAAAAAAAATAAAATGTTTTGTTTTTGCAGAACTAGAAATATTACAGAATATTTAGTGGTGATATTAAAGGCCCTTGGCTTTGTTTTCTCCTTATTTCATCCTTATTGTAAGCAACATATTTGCTTTATTAGAAAATAGAAATAAACAAAGGTATGTTTTTTTAGGTGCATGTTCATACACATGCACTCTGATACTTAAAGAAAGAAAAGCATTTTATCACATAAAAAATAAAAAAACCTTTCTAATTGTCAAATATTATGTTTTAGTAGTTATTTGTACAGAGCTTTACAAAATAAAGACAGGTAGTATAGGTACAATACAATTCAGAGGACCCTGCTCATGGGAGCTTACAATCTAAATCTAAGGGTTAAGTGATACAAAAGGTAATAACGGCACCCCCCTGCCTCTCTGTGTTCAGTTGTTTTTATGGACTTTTGTACACTGAGCAAAATTATAAAGGCAACACTTTTGTGTTTGCCCCTATTTATCATGAGCTGAACTCAAAGATCTACGACTTTTTCTATGTACACAAAAGGCCTATTTCTCTCAAATATTGTTTACAAATCTGTCTAGTTCTGTGTTACTGAGCACTTCTCCTTTGCCGAGATAATCTATCCATCTCACTCGTGTGGCATATCAAGATGGTGATTAGACAGCAAGATTATTGCACAGTAGTGCCTTAGGGTGGCCACAATAAAAGGCCACTCTAAAATGTGCAGTTTTATCACACAGCACAATGCCACAGATGTTGCAAGTTTTGAGGGAGCGTGCAATTGGCACGCTGACTGCAGAAATGTCCACTAGACCTGTTGCCCTTGAACTGAATGTTCATTTCCCTACCATAAGCCATCTCCAAAGGCGTTTTAGAGAATTTGGCAGTACATCCAATCGGCCTCAAAACTGCAGACCACGTGTAACCACACCAGCCCACGACCTCCACATCCAGCATCTTCACCTCCAAGATCGTCTGAGACCAGCCACCCGGACAGCTGCTGCAACAATCGCTTTGCATAATCAAAGAATTTCTGCACAAACTGTCAGAAACTGGCTCAGGGAAGCTCATCTGCATGCTCGTCGTCCTCGTCGGGGTCTCGACCTGACTGCAGTTCGTCACGTAATCGACTTGAGTGGGCAAATGCTCACATTCGATGGCGTCTGGCACTTTAGAGAGGTGTTCTCTTAATGGATGAATCCCAGTTTTCACTGTACAGGGCAGATGGCAGACAGCGTGTATGGCGTTGTGTGGGTGAGCGGTTTGCTGATGTCAACGTTGTGGATCAAGTGACCCATGGTGGCGGTGGGGTTATGGTATGGGCAGGCGTATGCTATAGACAACGAACACAGGTGCATTTTATTGATGGAATTTTGAATGCAGAGATACCGGGACGAGATCCTGAGGACCATTGTTGTGCCATTCATCCACGACCATAACCTCATGTTGCAGCATGATAATGCATGGCCCCATGTTGCAAGGATCTGTACACAATTCCTGGAAGCTGAAAACGTCCCAGTTCTTGCATGGCCAGCATACTCCTCTGTCACCCATTGAGCATGTTTGGAATTCTCTGGATCGGCGTATACGACAGAGTGTTCCAGTTCCTGCCAATATCCAGCAACTTTGCACAGCCGTTGAAGAGGAATGGACCAACATTCCACAGGCCACAATCAACAACCTGATCAACTCTATGCGAAGGAGATTTGCTGCACTGCATGAGGCAAATGGTAGTCATCCCAGATACTGACTGGTTTTTGGACCCCCCGACCAGCCCAATACAGTAAAATTGCACATTTTAGAATGGCTTTTTTTGTGGCCAGCCTAAGGCACACCTGTGCAATAATCATGCTGTCTAATCAGCATCTTGATATGCCACACCTGTGAGGTGATTGGATTATCTCGGCAAAGGAGAAGTGCTCACTAACACAGATTTAGACAGATTTGTGAACAATATATGAGAGAAATAGACCTTTCGTGTACTTAGATAAAGTCGTAGATCTTTGAGTTCAACTCATGATAAATAGGGGCAAACACAAAATTGTTGCGTTTTATAATTTTGCTCAGTATATATGTTAATAAAGTCAAATTGCATTGTGTGGAAGTGCAGCCATCCCATTATTTTGTTCGCATCCATCATGTCTATTATGGCCGTAGGAACTCACCTGTGAGCAGAGGAACTTTGTTACTAATAAGGGTAAGGGATGGAGAAAGTAAAAGTACAGTTTATTATTAGGTGGAACTGGGATAGGCCCCCTAAAGAGATACGTTTTCAGGGATCGCCTAAAGGTGAACAGAATAGGAGACTGGGGTAGGAAGTTTCAGAGGATGGGAGAGGCTATCGACAAGTTCTAGAGGCAATCATGGGAACCTCCCCCCTCTATTACAAGAGAGATAGAGAGCAGGAGGTCTTGGGAGAAGCAAAAAGGAATGTTTGGATGACATTTTGAAATGAGGTTGGTGATGTAGCTTGGGACTGAGTTGTGCATGGCTTTATATGTTGTTAGTTTTTTTAATTGTATTTAGTGGGAAAATGAAAGCCAGTGGAAGGATTGGTAGTGAGGGGAAGTGGGAACTGAGCAGATGGTAAGGTGGATGAGTCTGGCAGCAGCATTCATGATAGACTGAAGTGGAATAGCCTATGTAATGGTAAGCCAACATAGAAGGAGTTGCAATAGTTGAGGCAAGAGATAACAATGGAGTGAAATACTCATTAGCTTTGTGGTGTCATTAGTTAAGAATGGACATATTTTGGAGATGTTACAGAAGATGAGGCAGCAAGATTTGAAAAGTGGTTGGATGTGGGGCTGAAAGGAAAATAAAAGTCGCAGACAACTTCAAGCACCCTGGATTGAGGGGAGGGACTGATAGCTGTGCCACTTTTTTTATATAAAAGTCAGAAGAGGGGGCATGGTGGTGGTGGTGGGGGGGTTGAGATTGCAATATAAGCACCAACACTCCAATTGGAGAAAGGGATGCATTACTTAAATACAAGTTATAAGGTCTACATACACTTTAGACTTTGAAAATAGTTGCTGAAAACTACATGTAATGTTTACCGTAAATTGGCAATTTTCTCATATGATGGAATATTAGGCATCACTTAGGACTTTTTTAAATACTGATAACTCAGGGATTTGCCAGAACAGCTAGATCAGTCAGATAGTACTTGTGAGCTGTAATAGGTTGCTCCTGTAAATGTTTCCATAGCTCTGCATCAACCAAGCAACACCTAAATATTCTCCCACCCCACCTATAACACAATGCTAGGCCCATAGAATTTTTTTTAAATCAGAAAAAACTTTTTAATTTTCTCTTGCACAGTACATATTATAAACCATTCAGAGTACAGGTATATGTCCGGTAGAAGGAAAAGAAAGAGTAAACAATGAAAGGAACATAACCATGGAACATTCCCTTATGCATTAAAGTGTAGACTTGTACCGTACAATGACTCTGTTATTAAGTCGTATTAAGTAAACATAGCAATTAACTAAATGAAAAGATAAAGTAGGCATAATTGACCAATGTAGTACTCAAAACCTTTCATGTCTCAACCGTGATTTTAGTCAGTGTGATTTGGTTATCATGACCCCCAGCAGTATCAGTGCCACCCTTGAACTTTGTTTTTTCCATATCTGGTAATTACCAGGTAACCGTTTTCTTTACATCTATCCCAATAATAGCCTGTCTTTGATCAGTTGATGACCCGGGACATCCAACCACGCCTGCCACATTGAGTAAAATTTACATTGAACTTTTCTGTGTTGATACGTCAGTTTTTCTCTAATCAGTAATTTGTTGACACTGTCCACCCATTGCCCTCTGGTGGGCACTCTTGGAGTGATCCACAGTTGGGCAATTAGCTTGCGCGCTACATACAGTAGTCTCAGGATCGCTGTATATACTGATGGAGTCAGTGTGTCATTATCAAGTGCTCCCAATAGACAGACAACTGGATCCCATGGTACAGATGTCATATATACTGTAGATATCGTGTCTAGGACCTCCCTCCAGTACCTGAAAAGTTTAGGGCATTTCCAGAGCATATGGAGGAGATCACCATGGTCACATTCACATTTCGGGCAGAGGGGGGAGTCCCTGATACCCCATCTGTGGAGCTGTAAAGGTGTTCTGTAACTCTATGTAATAGATATAGATGAGACAGCTTTTGGGACGCCGACACTGAAACCAGGGGAGCAGCTGAGAGGCATAACTCCCAGCTCTCCCCATCAATGGCTCCTACATCGCCCTCCCAGCCCTGTCTACAGGGTAGCCTGGCAGGGTCTTGTATCTGTGCAAGGAGAATATTATAGCACCTGGAGATTATTCCCTTTTTAACATCTTCCATAAGAATGTTCTGTATTATCGCATGGTCGGACTGCTGTAGCGTAGTGGTTTTTGCCTGTGTCTTTATGGCATGTCGTAACTGTAGATATTTGTAGAAATTGTTGTGCGGGATGCCAAATTCTGCCTGGAGCTCAGAAAACAATTTGATGGTTGGGCCATTATATACCGTAATTGCAAAATATATTTTATGCCTGCTTCTTCCCAGTTCCAGCTATTAATAAAACATAAAGAGAGAATCAAGTGGTCCAAATCTTTGGTCAACAGCAATGAGGGGGGGACAAATTGAGGCAACTTTCAAACGTCGTAGAAAACCCTCCTTCAGTCTGGGGCGTTGCGTTGCGATTTATTGGCTTTGAGTGCTCTGTCCTCCCGGTCCAGCCATTGTGCTGCAGAGGTAGGGCGTTTAAAGAAGTGGGTTTCCCCTAGTGCAACTACCCAAAGTCGGGCGGAGTACAGCATAGCATATGGCAAATTGAAATCCCTCAACCTTTTCTTAACGTCGAAGAATTTTGCTCGTTGCTTCTGCAGCTCAGCAGAGAAGTCTGGAAACAGGGATATCTTGGAGTTGTCTATGGTCATCGCACTACCCTTGGTCCTGGCTTTGGATAGGATGGTGTCCCTGTCCTTGTAGTTAAGCAGTTTGAAGAGGAAGGCACGGGGATGATTGCCTGGTGGTAACGGTCTAAATGGGACTCTGTGAACCCGTTCAACTGCGAAGAGTGGGGAAAAAGCTTCGTTCCCAAATGTAGTGGTCAGCCAGTTTTCAATAAATGCGACAGGGTTTTTACCCTCGGCCTTTTCAGGGATGCCTAGGGCGCGAATATTATTGCGCCTCATGCGGTTTTCTAAGTCATCTAAGTGGGCCGCATGCTGGGCGGTGAGGTGGCAGTTATATTGTAGATCCCTTTGCATGGGGGCTATGTCATCTTCAACTGCGCTCACTCTGCCTTCTATGGCGGCCCTGCGCTCTCTGTTTTTGCATTTCCTTTCTCACGAATGATATTTCTTGCCTTAACCCCTTTCACTTCATTTGCCAATGTTAAGATGGACATGTTGCATGCTGTCACCGCAGAGAAGATGCCTCTAAGGGTGGGTTCAGCGTTGTCAGATGGTCTGGAGGTAGATTGGGGCCCAGTGAATAAGTCTCTAGGTGTACTCACCGCGTTCCAATCTGGGGATAATCCGCCGACATCCTCCAGTGGGACCGTGTCATCTGCTGCCGATTGATCTCCCATAGCTTCTCCTGGGCCAGATGGGGGAGATTGCTGATCTTTTGGGGCTTTTCTTCTGAAGAGGAGTCTCTGAGCCGCCTCTCTGTACTGCTCCCTGGACGAGTGCTGTGGTAAGGTGCCATCTTGAGTCAGATCGTCATGGAGGCCCGGGTTCTCTTTGCTCCGTTTTGCCATGGCTCTATTCAATTCAGAGCGCGGTGAGGTGGATCGCTGGTGCTGCGGGGCTGTTGCAGTTCCCCTAGGGTTTGTTTCGGACTCGGATAGCGGCGTGGAAGGATTAATGCCCGGATTCTCCGCGGAGCAGGAGAGAAGTGCGACCGTCTACATGTGCCGCGTAGCCACGCCCCAGGTCCATAGAATTAGTTCTACTCCATTAACATCAGAACATTCTAATTTTATTTGGGCTCAGTGAAAACAGCGAAGGGATGCTGAATTTACATCATGCTGTAACCTCAATTTTTAGCAGGAGGCAGCAGAAAGGCAAGGGAGCAAAATAAAAATATTGTCCCACACCATCCTATCTACAGCCTAATGCAGGCCATACATTCAGAACTATTTTCTCTTGAAAATCAGAATTTTATTTTGCCTTTTTTAAGAACCAATGAAGTCACCATTAATTTCAAAATTCGACCAACCAAGCCATCAATTTCACCTTGTTGCTACAGAAAAGAATTTTTGTGGCCGGGAATCTTCTTTTCTTTCCAGGAATTTTCCACTTGTGGCTTAGAAAAATGATTGCCAGGACATATGTCTTCTAAACACACACATCTGCCTGGGATGGACCCCAGCATTTCACAATAACTTGAACAACCGTGTTGAGCAGCAGTCATCATGCATTCACACGGATTCAAGCAGTAATTAAATAAGAATTATTTAAAGTGATTGTAAAGTCTCGTTTTTTTTCCTAAAAAAATAACAAACATGTTATACTTGTCTGCTCTGTTTCAGTAGATTTACACAGAGCAGCCTAGACCCTCCTCTTCTAAGGTCCCTTTTCACTGTTCCTGGCCCCTCCCTCCTGTTGAGTGCCCCCACAGCAAGCAGCTTGCTATGGGGGCACCCGAGCCGAGTCACAGCTCCATGCGTCCATTCAGACACGGAGCTCCGGCATGGCCTCACCCCCTTTCTGTCCTGATTGGCTAGCGGACTTTGATTGACAGCAGCGCCACTGCTGTGTCTCAGCCAATCAAGGAGGGAGAATCTCGGACGGCTGAGACACTTGTGGACATCGCTGGACAGAGAGGGACCTCAGGTAAGTATAATGCCCCGTACACACGGTCGGACTTTGTTCGGACATTCCGACAACAAAATCCTAGGATTTTTTCCGACGGATGTTGGCTCAAACTTGTTTTGCCTACACACAGTCGCACAAAGTTGTCGGAATTTCCGATCGCCAAGAACGCGGTGACGTCAAGCACGTACGACGAGACTAGAAAAGGCCAGTTCAGAACCAAGCGAGGCACCCTTTGGGCTCCTTTTGCTAATCTCGTGTTAGTAAAAGTTTGGTGAGAGACGATTCGCGCTTTTTCAGACTCGTGGCTTTCAGATCGTTTTCTGCCGTTCAGTTTGTGCTTGTGGGTTTGTATCTGCTCTTCAGTGCGTGCAGTCAGTTCGTATTGGAGTTTTCTGTGCGATCTTGTCCGCTCGTTGCTGTTTTTCAGATCGCTCTTCACAGGCCTTGTTGTTCTTCAGTGCGTTCTGTTACTTCGTTCTGAGCAGCCGACCGTTTTCTAGCCATGTTGCGTATGCGTACTCCTCGTAGAGTTCGTGCTGTGCGGGGGGCTTGGTGTTGGGGTCCTGACCTTGACACAAGTCCAGTCCATGAACAAGGTGGGGAGGAGTTCATGGACCAAGAATTGGTTGCTTCAGCGTGACCAGTTCTGTCATATGCCTTTGCTCCGTGAGATCCGTGAGAATAATCCTGATGATTTCAGGAACTTTCTCAGGATGACAGACCCCGTATTTCACCGTTTGTTGGCTTCGCTGACCCCCTATATCAGCAGGCAGGATACCTGCATGAGGCAAGCCATCACTCCGGAGCAGAGGTTGGTCGCTACCTTGCGGTATTTGGCCACAGGGAGAAGCCTGCAGGACCTCAAGTTCTCGACAGGCATCTCCCCCCAGGCTCTGGGGATCATTATCCCAGAGACCTGTTCTGCCATCATCCAGGTCCTACAGAAGGAGTATATGAAGGTAAGATTTTTATCCTTTTATATCACATTTTATTGTATTGAATGTTTGATAATATATTGTATTTCTTTCCTCATTCCCTAATTACCATGATTGTATTATGCTGTGAATGTCCCCTTTGTCCTCATGCATGCTGGATTTTTATGTAATTATTATTTTAGGTCCTTCATACATATTTGCCCTTCAATAACCTCCCCAGCATGGTGTCTCCTGCCCTATATTCACCTCATGTAGTTACTTAACAATGTATTTTATCAGCTCCATAGTAGTGCTTTACCCCAAACACCCCATAAAATGTTTTGAAATGTTATTTTTGATTTAAATTCAGGCAGAGGGCCAGAGGCTTTTTTTTGTGGTGTCCCCAAATTTTTTGTAACCCTCCCTCCCCCAACTGCTAAGTCAGCTGATCCCAATTCTCTATCCTCAATCATCTATCTGCTGACTTTGCCAAACCCATACACACTATACCCACCTCTTTAGTGCTCAGATTTATGGATGAATTCCCCAAAGCATGTAGTGCAAGGGCCTGCCTGTATACTTTCCAATGGTACTGTTTAAAGTTCTTGTATCCTATTATGATCTTGATAGGTAATAGCAGAATGTCCAAATGTGCTCAAATGTGTACAGTGTGTATTTATATCTTTGTATTATGACATTTCTTACCTGTCCAGTGGGCTGCCAATAGTGTAACTAAGGAGGGGCTGTTCCAAGTAATACCCTGTATTTAGGCATTCATCTCTCAATGAAGTGAAGAGGGTTACCTGTCCAAGAGTTCCCCCCCCTATAATGTTAGAAATGGCCCATGAGAGGGGGGGGGGGAATATGATAGGTGTACCTTATACTTTGTTGTTGTTAAATTCCCCTTAATAAATGCTATCTAGAGGTTGACCCATAATGTTTGTGTCTAATCTGCTTGCCATGTTTCTGTGAAAAAATAGTAATGTTTATTGTTTTTTCCTCAACAGTTTCCTTCCACGCCACAGGAATGGCAGACTGTGGCCTCCCACTTTGCCCAGCGGTGGGACTTTCCTAACTGCGGAGGGGCAATTGATGGGAAACACGTCCACATCGTCCCACCACCCAACTCGGGGTCGTACTATTATAATTACAAGGGGTTTAATAGTATAGTGATGTTGGCGGTGGTGTCGGCTAATTACGACTTCTTGTATGTGGACGTGGGGAAGAATGGCTGGATGTCCGATGGTGGAGTGATCGCCCAGACGGAGTTCTACAGGCGTCTCCAGAATGGCAGCTTGGACTTGCCACCTCCAGAGGACAATGTTGAAGGTCTCCCATTTGTGTTCGTTGCTGATGAAGCATTTGCGCTGGGGGACCACCAGATGCGGCCATTCCCGATGAGGACCCTCACCCCGGAACAGAGGGTTTTTAATTACCGGCTGGCCAGAGCCCGAAGAGTGGTGGA
Organism: Lithobates clamitans; assembly: GCA_037952925.1. Taxonomy (NCBI): domain Eukaryota; kingdom Metazoa; phylum Chordata; class Amphibia; order Anura; family Ranidae; genus Lithobates; species Lithobates clamitans. Next base: position 867,515 of record JBBGZY010000282.1, read on the forward strand.
GAACACATTTGGAATCCTGGCCAGCCGGTTCCGATTATTTATGACACCCATCCATATGGCGGAGTATAAACTGAACCATATAATACTTGCCTGCTGTGTTCTCCATAATTTTCTACGAAAACATTCAGCCAACTATGCTGGCTCAGTTGGGCCTGAGGCCGGAATCCCAAATACTTCAACAATGACGGCACTTGAAAGCGGCCGTCCTGGCTTGCCCTCCCTGAATGCCCGTGATGTCCGGTTACGATACCTGGAGTTCTTTGCGGGTAGGGGGGCTATCAATATGCCAGACAATATGTGACACCTTTTTCAAATAAAAAACAACCAAAAGAAATTCTTGGTGGACATTTACTGCTTGTGTTTGTTTTAGCTGACCCTGACAGAAATGTGTTGAGTGCAGAAAATGTCGTGATTGGGTAACCTTATAAAAAACAGTGTTGGCTGGTACTTCCTAAATGCAAAAACACATTTCACTACAAGTGCACTTGCAACTGCACTGAACCTGCACTTGTAGTGCAAAGAGGATTTGCCCTTAGGAAATAACCCCCATTTGTGCATAAAACAACAATTACATCACCCCAAAAGTGTTGTAGTGTTGAGACAATAATCCACACATTCTTGAGTAAGGCACTTTTTTATACCTGCACAATCACATGCGCATTTACCAAAGGTTTTTAAAACAAACCAACATGTTTGTTGTATAACAATGTTTGCAGTAGCATTATGAAAAATCAAAAGATCCATTTCAGATAAAACAGGCCTGTGTAAAACCAACAAGAAAGCCAAAAAACTTGAACTTACAAAGTTCACATTAGGTAAAACCTGAAGGCTATATCAGACATCAGTATTTAGGAACTGGGTTTGATATAGCATTCAGATGGGGGGAAATCACCCCTGGAAAAGCCAAATTTGGAAGATGCACACCAATTTACAAATGTCCACATGTGCTATCTGCCATCATGGGGGATCAAGGGACGTGTTTGGGGGGAGCAAGCCCTTCCTCAACGCTACTTTATAATTGAGGAAGGGGTTGCCCCCCCAAAACGCGTCCATTGATCTCCCGTGATGGCAGATAGCACATGTTGGCACACTGTGTGCATCCTCCAAATTTGGCTTTTCTAAACATTGAAAAAAGTTTGGTACGATAAAACAGGTGATTTTGTGGGGTTTAAATTCGCCCCAAAACATCAATGATGTTATTTTTTTTTTAATAACATCACTGATTTGTTGCTGGATGGTTTGCAATTGGAGATTACACCCCATGATCTCCCCTATCAGTATCTGGGCACTTTCAGATGTAAAGCGTTCTGGATCCCTCACATCACGATCACCTAAAAAGAGATAAAGAACAAAAAAAAAGGTCTCAAAAATCTGCCACCAGCCATCTCTTTTACCCTAGTCTGTGGTCGCAGACACTCACCTGTTGTGGTGCCAATCTCCACCACATCTTCTTCTTCCTCCTGCTCAGCTTCTTGTGTTGGTTTTTCCCCTTCTTCCAGAGGGGGGGGTCTCTGGTCTCCTGGGATGAGGGGTGTCCGAGTCTTTTCTCCCCTATGTAAAACAAAAATGGTATACTTAGCACACAGATATTTGATGGCAGAACTATAGAAATAGGAAACATTGCTTGGAAGTGGGGTACAATTGTCTATTTTAGCCGAGTTCCAAGATGTATATTTTTTATTGCCCTTTGTCAAGTTGCAATACTTTACCTGTTTGGTACAAGCTTCACACATGGAGACCCCCCTATAGTATACACTGGAGCACCTGTGTGGCCCCCTAATAAAAATGGTGTTCTTGTGTCCCACACTAGTGCTCCAGTGTCCAGATGTGAAAACAGCTGCTCAGTGTCCTCTCCTTACACACAATTTAATTTGCATTTCATTCTAGTAACAAACCCATCTACACAAACAAATATTTGGCATCCAAGTAGGCCCCCAAAAATGTGTGAAAATGCATATGGCCTAAACAATGGTGTTCTAGAGGCCGACAGAAAAATGTTTGATACGAACGAATAATGTGCCCATGAACATTAAAGTTGACCTTTGGAAACGTTACAACTAATCAAAGCATATGGAGCAGAACGAACGTAATAAAGACAGAAAGAATAGGAACACAGCACAACTACTTACTTTTTTGCAGCACTTTCCGGATCTTTCGGTACTGATCTGGCTCTCTCAACTTCAGGTCCGACCACCGCTTCCTGAGCTGATCTTTAGACCTTCGTACCCCGAAATTCCGCTCGAGACTCCTGACCACTTTTGCCATGATTTTGGCCTTTCGGATGTTGGGGTGGGGGTAAGGCCCATATTTTCCGTCATAGTCGGACTTCCTCATGATGTCGACCATCTCCAACATCTCCCCAAACGACATATTTGTGGCCTTAAAACGTCTCCTTCTGGATCGGGACGTGTCTGGATCCGCCCTTTCCTCCTCCTCCTCCTCCTCGTTGCTACAATTAGCCCGCACCTGCTGTATGTCCGCCATCATGCTCTTCCCCCACTGCGCCGAACGAGAAGGGGCGGGGAATACACTAGAAAGAACGTCAGGGGCGGGCGGAGTTACACGCAGTGTATATAAAGCGTAACACGCGTGCGTATTACGTTTGATCTGTGAGCGGAGGAAGGAGCATTGAACGCGGCGATCGTAAGAACGAAGGTAAGAGACAAACTTGGGCCTATACTGCTTCTATAGATTGAGGCATATATTGTAACAAGATTAGGAGAGTTTGGTGTGACATTGGGATTTGTCTTGTGTTGTGTCTTGCAGTGAACATGGATATGGTACTGGAAGATCAGGACTTAATTTCAGTCTTCATAGAGATGCTAAGGGAGCTGCCCTGTCTGTGGGAGATTAAACACCCCCATTACAAGAACCAAGCAAAGAGGAAGGCAGCACTGGAGCAATTGTGTGAAATTGTGAAGCAGGTGATCCCCATGGCAGACATCACTTTTTTAAAGATTTTCATTGGTGGCCTGAGGAGCACATATCTGAGGGAGCGCAATAAAGTCCTGGATTCACAGAGATCCGGAGCAGCAGGTGACATCTATGTCCCCAGGATGTTGTACTACGACAGGCTGCACTTTCTGGCAGGCCAGACTGAACCCAGGCCATCCCTCTCCAGTCTTCCTTCCACGCTTCCTTCCCCCCTGGCTGAGGCTTCTGACGCCCAACCTGGGCCTTCCAGGCCGCATGTGGAGGAGCCCAGATTGAGCCAGGTATAGCATTCCTCTAAATATTTCTGCTTGTCCAATCAATGATGTTAACTAGATGTTAGTTGGGAGTACTAATTTATGATTGTGATTGATGAAGCAAAAACTAAAACCATGTCCCTTTTTCATACACAGGGAAGTCTCAGCCAGGAGGTGGCCAGGCCGAGCCGGCTGGCCAATCTGCAGGTCCCTCCACCCCCCCTGGAAAGAGAAAGTGGCAGTAGGAGGAGTACCCTAGAGGAGGCTGCTATCAGATTTTTTTGTAGGGCTACAGAGGTCCTGGGAGCACCCCACATCAGGCAGGAGAACATTGCTGCATTCATAGCCTATAAAATGCAGAGGATGGAGGAGGGCCAAAAAGCCATGTGTGAGGCCCTCATATCAGAGGCTCTGGCGAAAGGTGTGAGGGGCCAAATTATACCTCACGCACAGCTATGGGATGGTCCTCCTCCTCCTCCAGCAGGTCCTACTCCTCCTCCAGGTCCTACTCCTCCTCCTGCCACATCTCCAACTGCACAGCCACAGCCCGGAAGGAAGTGTGAAAGGAAGACCAGACAGTGAGGACCCTGGATCCAGTCTGGTCGGCCAAAAGATGCAGCCTCTTGTGGTACCACAGCCTGGGGACACTGATGTCATCTGCTGCTATCCGGATCTCTGTGAATCCTGGACCAGACTGCCCTCCCTTACATATGGACTCCTCAGGCCACCAATTTTGAGGTTTAAGAATTGATGTCTGCCGTGGGGGTCCCAGGCTTCACTAATTTCTCCTGTTGATCCAGTGTTGCCTTCCTCTTTGTTTGGTTCTGAGCCCTTAATAAAGGATTTTTGTTTTGAATTATACTCTCCTATGTGTTTTACTTCAAAAATGATGGTTTGTTTGTGAGGATTCAGGTACATTTCTAATATACAATGTGAAATGAACAAGGGACACCAACAACAAAAAATCTCCTGGAGATTAAATAATAAAAGATATCAATGGTGTTGGGGTAACTTGCCACACAAAACACACACAAAAATATTCTGGAGTAAAAATAAAAATAACATTGAACAAAGATCAGCCTTGGAAAAAATCCAAACATTAAAGAAAAAAAAGGCTTAAAAACAAAAAAAAAAAACATAAAAAATATAAAACTGTCAGATGTGACAACTAATAACAATATATTGAGGGAATCCCAAAAAACACAAATAAAACTTTGTGAGAAGTGTGTGTGAATATGAGCAGCAAAACTACTTAATTCTTGTCACATTATAAAGAAGAAGAGAGTGCGCTGTATTAAACCATTTTTTACATTGCAGCGTGACGAAAGTGCTGTATCCATTGCGAACGCTAAGTTTACCAGAACGAGCTGTCCCGTGTCGGAATTTCTTCTGAGCATGCGTGGCACTTTGTGCGTCGGAACAGGCCACACACGGTCGGAATTGACGCGATCGGATTTTGTTGTCGGAAAATTTTATCTCCTGCTGTCCAACTTTGTGTGTCGGAAAATCCGATGGAAAATGTCCGATGGAGCCCACACACGGTCGGAATTTCAGACAACACGCTCCGATCGGACATTTTCCATCGGAAAATCCGACCGTGTGTACGGGGCATAAGGGGGGCTGAAGGGAGCTGCTGCACACAGAAGTATAGAATGCATTAGGATAAAAAAAACTTCTGCCTTTACAACCCCTTTAACTAAGCTAAGCTTACCTTGGAGAATACTTAGCCCTAGATCTCTGTATGTTTCAAGGGAACTTGAAATTCTGCTATTATTGTGTTATATGTGAGGATCATGCACTTCGTTACACATGATCCCAATCTCTGATATGTGTTACAGGATGCAAGCAACTATCAATGGTTAAAGCAAATGTGGTTTAGGAGGGAGAAAATTTGCTCTGAAGAATGAAGAGGACAGAATCATCTTGATCCACATGTCAGAGGATAATTAAATCTAGAAGGAAGAATTACCATATTTCATTTATTTACATTCCCTTCAAAAATACAATAATGGCAATGTCTTTAAGTGAAATTGATAGCAGGCATGCAAGAAGGTATCAAGAAAATGCTGCATATAGTATATGGCAACAAACATTACAGTAATGTACACTGCCATGTGCTTTTAAACCCTTTGAGCCATGAATTCGACCAACAACATAAATGGACAATACAACAAAAATGGAACCTGCAGGAGGCATATTCTCCACATTGTTTGTTTACACATTTTTCCTGCAAGGTAGAATTATGCGTTAGTGCATGTATGTAGATATGTTGTGCACATGTCTTTGAATATAGTGTCTCAAAAATAACAAATTAAAAAATTTAAATGTCTAGGCTTTTACTGAAATATACTATATTACCAAAAGTATTGTGACGCCTGCCTTTACACGCACATGAACTTTAATGGCATCCCAGTCTTAGTCCGTAGGGTTCAATATTGAGTTGGCCAACCCTTTGCAGGTATAACATCTTCAACTCTTCTGGGAAGGCTTGCCACAAGGTTTAGGAGTGTGTCTGTGGTAATGTTTGACCATTCTTCCAGAAGCGCATTTGTGAGGTCAGGCACTGATGTTGGATGAGAAGGCCTGGCTCACAGTCGCCACTCTAATTGTTTGAAAAGGTGTTCTATCAGGTAGAGGTTAGGACTCTGTGTAGGCCATTCAAGTTCCTCAACCCCAAACTCGCTCATCAATATCTTTATGGACCTTGCTTTGTGCACTGGTCCAAATCATTTGGTGGAGGGGGGGATATGTTGTGGTGTTTTTTTTAGGGATTGGGCTTGGCCAGTTCCCTTCCAGTGAAGGGAACTTTTAATGCATCAGTATACCAAGTAATTCTGGGCAACTTCATGCTCCCAACTTTGTGGGAACAGTTTGGGGATGGCCCCTTCCTGTTCCAACATGACTGCGCACCAGTGCACAAAGAAGGACCATAAAGACATGGATAAGCGAGTTTGGGGTGGAGGAACTTGACTGGCCTGCACAGAGTCCTGACCTCAACCCAATAGAACACCTTTGGGATGAATTAGAGCGGAGACTGCGAGCCAGACCTTCTCGTTCACATCAGTACCTGACCTCACAAATGCACTTCTGGAAGAATAGTCAAACATTCCTGCAGACACTCCTAAACCTTGTGGACAGCCTTTCCAGAAGAGTTGAAGCTGTTATAGCTGCAAAGGGTGGGCTAACTCAATATTGAACCCTACAGACTAAGACTGGGATGCCATTAAAATTCATGTGCATATAAAGGCAGGTGTCACAATGCTTTTGGTAATAAAATGTATATGTAATTAGACAGACAGACAGAGAGACAGACAGACAGAGAGACAGACAGACAGACAGGACAGACAGACCTGACAGACAGACCTGCAGACCTGACATCTCATTTAAAGTGATTGCAAGGGTTTGTTTTTTTTAATCTTAAAATAACAAACATATCATACTTACCCCCACCATGCAGCTCGTTTTGAGTGGCCCGAACCTGCTCTTCTGGGGTCCCCCGGTGGCTCTAGCGGCTCCTCCCCACAGCTGTTAACCCCCTCGGAGAAGTGCTTCCCCGAGGGGGTTACCTTGTTGGCACGCTCCCGAGTTCAGCATTTGCATCTATAGACACAGAATGTTGGACTCGGCCCCGGCGCCCGCATCATTGGATTTGATTGACAGCAGCAGGAGCCAATGGCTGCGCTGCTATTAATCTATCCAATCAAGAGCTGGGACCCCATGGAGAGAGAGACAGTGCGTCCCCGCCGAATGGGATGAAGGGGTTCAGGTAAGTAAAATGGGGGGCTAGGGGGCCGGTGACTGCCAGGTGTTTTTTAATCTTAGTGCATAGGATGCATTAAGGTGCAAAAACACAAACCTTTACAACTCCTTTGTAAGTATAGAGATGTTTGTTATTAAAAAAAACTTTACAACCATTTAAAGTCACTTTTAATTTCCATAGTTAAACATACTGTATAAGAGAAGCCATGGGACGTTTTAAATATATACATCAGACCACCTTAACTGCAGGATACATATAGATTCTAGCTCCATAGCACCTATGCATCTTATGAGATTTGAGCAAGATGTATGGGTCTCTGTGTAACATCTCTCTGCCTGGTCAAACACTCCCCCTTCTCCTTCTCATCACAAGTGTGCAATGTCAGCATCAGTCATGGTCATTTCTGAATTATTTTTATGGACACATGGTACCTACCTGTGCAAGTCACCATGCTTCTAGGGGTCTGATTCCTACAACAGCTGAGAATCAAGGACATCCTATAATATAGTTCAGTGTTGCTGTTTTTTATTAAACCAACTACTAAACGAAAGGATCTGTATTCTTTATTACCACATAAGGAAACTCAAAAACATTAAGAAAATATTAGGAAAAGGAGCATTATCTGCATCTCTTTGGCTGTGACCTAGGAAAATATATCAGCAAAATTAAACTACTGTTGAAGGGGGTGTCTCTAATTTGATTAATTTCATTTATGTGCAGACTTTTTAAGGAAATCACACAAGGAAGAATGAGAAATAACATTGCTGGCTGTTTTAGAAAATCATAACTGGCAGGAGACTGAAACAAGAAGGTAATAACCACATTAAATTACAAAATGGCTTCAGAGGCTAAAAAAAATTGCTATATTATTGTTTTTAGCAAACACAATTTTCTTTTAGGTGAGCTATTGGCTAATCTGTCCAAGTATACAATAATATCTATGAGATATTGCTTATATATCAGCATTAGGGATGAGCTTTATGTTCGGGTGAATGAGTTTGATTTGAACATTGGCTGTTCGAGAGTTCGTCGAAATACAAACATTATGGGCCAAAATCGAGCGGCGGATCATGCCCCATAATGCACTGCGACATTGCAGTGCATTGCTGTCTGATGATTGGCCAAGCATGCACTATGACCCGCATGCTTTGGCCAATCACAACGCCGTCAGCAAAGAGAGCCATAATTGGCCAAAGGCAGGGTGCCTTTGGCCAATTATGGCTCAGGGGGTTAAGTCGACGCCCCACACTATATAAGCCTGCACGTCAGCCCTGTGTAGTGTGTTGCTGGCGTTGACTGAGAGAGTGTCATTTCATTTAGATTCAGGCAGGCGATTCAGTTAGATGCAGTGTATTTATTATATATATACATCCAGACTTATATATATATATATATATATATATATATATATACATATATATATACACACTGTATCCAGTTTAGCTAGATCTGACTGCAGTCCATTCCTGGTGTACTCTTTCTAATATACTTCAGGCAGCAGGTGATTCAGTTTGCTGCCGTGTATTTAATATATATATATATATATATATATATATATATATATATATATATATATATATATATACAGTCAGTCTCGTAAAAATATCCACTGTATCCAGTTTAGCTAGATTTGACTGCAGTCCGTTTCTGGTGTACTGTTTCTAATATACTTCAGACAGGCAGGTGATTCAGTTAGTTGCAGTGTGTTTAATATCTGATCTGTGTCTCACCTTTACTGCTGTAGGCCGGCTGGCACCTGTTGTTCCACTAGCTTGTGTTCAGCTCTGTGCACTCTGCAGTTATGGGTGTCGCCGGCCACACCTGTTGCCTAATATATGATTCCTTGACCCCTCGTGAACTGATCTCTTGTGTACCGATTCGGCTTGTTCTGATTATGTTGTCTGCAGCCCACCCTGACCTCGGCTCGCTATCCGGCTCTCCTTTCTCTCGTGACCTGGGGTCAGCATGCAGCTAAGCCCAAACCCTCGTGAGGGGGTCCCTGGCAGAATACCGGCTGGCCCTTAGACTTCACGCCCTGGTGGATCCCGTGTCACCTGCTCGCCTGTGGGCTCACTGTAAGTAGTACCGTGACAGTTTGCTCAAGCCATGAGCGCCTCTGAGAATCGGCCACTGACCGAGGATCAAATGCAACATCTAGTTCGGAGAATTAACCTCGCGCAAGCAAATCAAGAGCAAATAATGCTGGTTCTTTAGGATCTTGCCTCCCGTCTGGATTGTCTGCAACTCGCTGCAACTTCAGCTCCTCCCATTCCTGCTTCTGCTTCAGCTGCTCCCGTGTTACCTGCTACACCTGGCAATCCCTGCCTGCATCTGCCGTCGCCACCTTGTTTTTCTGGCGACCCTAAGGCTTGTTGGGGCTTCATTAATCAGTGTTCCATCCACTTTGAACTTTCCAGCCACCATTTTCCAACTGATCACACCAAAGTCGCATATATCATCTCTCTCCTCTCCGGTGACGCTCTAGCTTGGGTTTCCCCACTCTGGGAATCACACGATTCTATCACCTCCGACCTCCAGCTCTTTTTGGATGCATTCCGGAAAACTTTTGAATCCCGGCAGAGTGTCTTCGGCTGCTGGGGCCCTCCTTCGTTAGCAAGGAATGACAGTCGGCCAATACGCAGTTCAATTCCGTGCGCTGGCCGATGAACTACAAATGGAATAATGAGGCCCTTACTACTACCTTCTGGCAAGGCCTATCTGAGCGTGTCAAGGATGAACTCGCTGGACGCACCATTCCTGCCACATTGGATGACTTAATCGCATTAAGCATTCAAATAGACATTCGCTTCCAGGAGCGGGCCCTGGAGGAATCCAGAACCAGTCATCCCCCTGCTGGCCATCCAGCACAGGTAATCCAAAGACCTGTGGAATCCTCTCTGTCTTCAACCTCTCACACGTTGGAAGAACCTATGCAGCTTGGGCGAGCTCGCCTTACTCCCAAGAAACGTGCCAGAAGCATGAGATTGGGCTTGTGCCTTTACTGTGGTGATAAAGGACATCTTTTGAACTCCTGTCCAGTCCGTCTGGGAAATTCCAGGGTCTAGCTCACTCCGAGGGAGGTGATCCACTGGGCTCAAAATGCCTATCAACTCTCTGCATACGTGGACTGTGGTGCTGCCGGGAATTTCATTGAACAATCTTTAGCTTCCGAGTTGGGCATTGCCTTTGTTTCCTTGGCTATACCCCTCTCCGTGACCACAGTATATGGCTCCTTCTTGCCTATGAGTCCCATCCGGTTTAAAACCCCTCCTATTGAGTTACGCATTGGGGTTTTGCATGGGGAGGAGATCTCTTTCCTAATTCTGCCTAAATCCTCCAGGCCCATCATCCTGGGCCTTCCATGGTTGCAGAAACACTCCCCGCATCTTGACTGGAATTCTGGACTGGCTTGGGGTTCTCCGTGTCAGCAACAATGTATTTCCAAGGTGCTACCTCCTCCTTCCATTCCTCTGGCTGAGACCTCCACAACTCCTATGTTGCCTGCCCAATATCAGTCCTTCCGAGATGTTTTCTGCAAAAAGTCCGCTGATCGCTTTCCCCCTCACAGAGATTTTGACTGCGCCATTGATCTGTTACCTGGGACCTCTCCTCCCCGAGGCCGAGTCTACGCTCTATCTATCCCCGAGACACAAGCCATGTCTGAATACATTCGGGAAAACTTACAAAAGGGTTTCATCAGGAAATCTAACTCACCTGCCAGAGCCGGGTTCTTCTTTGTAGCAAAAAAAGATGGTTCACTCCGTCCTTGCATCGACTACAGGGGTCTTAACGCCATCACCGTGAAGAAACAATACCCTATTCTTTTAATTTCAGAACTCTTTGACAGACTGTGAGGTTCTCATGTTTTTACTAAACTAGATCTTAGAGGGGCCTACAATTTAATAAGAATCTGGGAAGGAGACGAATGGATGACCGCCTTTAACACCAGGGACGGACATTATGAGTATCTTGTGATGCCCTTCGGCTTATGCAATGCTCCCAGCGGTCTTCCAAAATTTGGTTAATGAGATCTTCCACGACCTTCTGTATGTCTGTGTTATTGTATATCTGGATGACATTCTTATTTTCTCACCAGACTTACTTACACATCCTCTTCATGTGAAAGCTGTGCCACAGCGTCTACGGGACAATTGTCTATATGCAAAATTGGAGAAATGTCTATTTGAACAAACACAAATTCCATTTCTGGGCTACATAATCTCATCTCAGGGTCTCCTCATGGACTCAGCCAAACTTCGGTCCATCTCTGAGTGGCCCCAGCCCTCTGGTCTTAAAGCCACCCAACGCTTTTTGGGCTTCACCAATTACTATCGTCAATTCATTCGTAACTACTCCACCTTGGTGCTTTCCTCAAACTCAAGGCAGCCTTCCTCTCCGCCCCAATTCTCCTATGTCCGGACATTACTAAACCATTTTCTTTGGAGGTAGATGCCTCTTCAATAGGAGTCATGCCGTCCTGCTCCAAGCTCAGAAGGACAAGTCTCAGCCTTGGGGATTCTTTTCTAAAAAGTTCTCTGATGCGGAGAACTACACCATTGGGGACTGTGAGCTACTCACTATTAAACTAGCTCTTCAAGAATGGCGACAACTTCTAGTGGGTTCTCCCCATTGTATTACCATCTATACTAATCATAAAAATCTGCAGTATTTACAATCCGCGAAACACTTGAACCCACGTCAAGCTCGCTGGGCCCTCTTTTTTGCCCGCTTCAATTTTAACATTACTTTTCGTCCAGGTGCCAAAAACCTTCGAGCCGATGCCTTGTCCAGGTAGTTTGCTGTCAATGATTCTGAGAATCACCTAGATCCTGGTCCCATCATCCCTCCGCATCATATTCTTGCCACTACTCAGCTCCAGTCTAAGCAGCCTCCTCCAGGCAAAACTTTTGTAGTTCCCGCACTTCGTCCCAAACTCCTTGCTTGGGCACATGACTCCAAGTTCTCTGAACATCCTGGCATACCTCGTACTTGTGATCTTTTTCAGCGTCATTATTGGTGGCCTTCTCTTCGTAAGGATGTCAAGGAATACGTTCAAGCTTGTACGGTTTGTGTACTATCCAAATCTTCCACGTCTGCCCCTGCTGGGTTGCTGTTGCCCTTACCAGTGCCCAATATACCTTGGCGTTGTATTTCCATGGATTTTATCTCAGATCTGCCTCCCTTAACAGGTTCTATAGTCATCTGGGTAGTGGTGGATCGGTTCTCCAAAATGTGTCACTTGATTCCTCTCCCAGGTCTAACTTCTGCTCCCAGTCTTGCCACAACTTTCATTAAGGAGATTTTTTGTCTTCATGGGATGCCTTCTCATATCGTCTCTGACAGAGGAGTTCAATTTACTGCTCGGTTTTGGAGAGCCTTGGCCAGTTCCTTTGGGATTAAATTGGATTTTTCAGCTGCCTTTCATCCCCAGTCCAATGGACAAACGGAACGTGTCAATCAAAATGTAGAATGTTTTCTCCATGCCTTCATCTCAGCCCACCAAGAAGACTGGGTGGACCTTTTGCCCTGGGCAGAGTTTGCCTTAAATCATCACACCAGTGCCAGTTCTGGAAAATCTCCCTTCACTGTTTACGGGCAGCATCCATCTGTTCCCTTTCCTGTTCCCATTTCTCCTCTTGTACCAGCAGCAGCTGAGACCCAAAGGTCCTTCAACTCAATCTGGAAAGAAGTCTCTGGGAATCTTCATCTAGCTGCTTCCAGGCATAAAACGGCAGCAGATCGTCATCGCCGCCCAGCTTCTAAGTTCCTGCCTGGCAATAGAGTTTGGCTCTCTACCAAGCACATCCGACTCCAGGTGCCCTCAATGAAATTTGCCCCTCGCTGCATTGGTCCATTTCCCATTCTCCCATTCTCAGATCAATCCAGTTGCTTTCAAGCTCCATCTGCCCTCTCATCCCAGGATACCCAACGCCTTCCATGTCTCGCTGCTCAGGCCACTGGTCCTCAATCACTTCTCTTACCCTTCTTCTCACCCTGCTCCTGTGGCTGATACCTCGGATCAGTATGAGATTAAAGAAATATTGGACTCCAAGTACTCCCGGGGGAGGCTAGTCTATCTCATTGATTGGAAGGGCTATGGTCCAGAGGAGAGGTCTTGGGTTCCTGCCACCGATGTCTCAGCCCCACATTTGGTGACCAGAAGATGTGTAGGGGGACCTCGTAAGAGGGGGGTACTGTCACAGATCAGCTGCGTAGCTGATCTGTGCCCCACCTTTACTGCTGTAGGCCAGCTGGCACCTGTTGTTCCACTAGCTTGTGTTCAGCTCTGTGCACTCTGCAGCTATGAGTGTCGCCGGCCACACCTGTTGCCTAATATATGATTCCTTCCTGTCCAGCCCCTCATGTGCTTCCCTATTTAAATCCCTTTCAAACCAGCTACTGGTTGCTTGGGTAACATTTGTTTCTGGGCTCCCTTTGTGTAACCTGCCTTAAACCTGACCTCCCGTGAACTGATCTCTTGTGTACCGACTCGGCTTGTTCTGATTATGTTGTCTGCAGCCCGCCCTGACCTTGGCTCGCTATCTGGCTCTCCTTTTGCTTCATCCATCCATCCTTGTCTGATAGTGTCTTCTGGTACTTCCCTAGCGAGCAGGGTGAACCCGGGGGTCATGACCTGGGGTCAGCATGCAGCTAAGCCCAAACCCTCATGAGGGGGTCCCTGGCACAATACCGGCTGGCCCTTAGACTCCGCGCCCCGGGGGATCCCGTGTCACCTGCTCGCCTGTGGGCTCACTGTAAGTAGTACCATGACATGGTGTACTGTTCCTAATATACTTCAGGCAAGCAGGTGATTCAGTTAGCTGCAATGTATTTAATATATATATATACAGTCTTGTATCTATGCACATCCACTGTATTCAGTGTAGCTAGATCTCACTGCAGTCCTGGTGTACTGTTTCTAATATACTTCAGGCAGGAAGGTGATTCAGCTAGCTGCAGTGCATTTAATATATATACAGTCTCCTATATATATATATCCACTGCTTTACAGTCTAGCCAAGCCTATATCTGACTGCAGGCCATTCCTGGTGTACGCTTTCAAATACACTTGCAGGCAGGCAGGCAGGCAGGTGATTCAGTGATCTGTAGTGCATTAAATATATATACAGTCTCCTACATATATATATATCCACTGCATTCTAGTCTAACCAAGCCTATATCTGACTGCAGGCCATTCCTGGTGTATGTATTCAAATACAGTTTCAGGCAGGCAGGCAGGCAGGTGATTCTGTGATCTGCAGTGCATTAAATATATATACAGTCTCCTACATATATATATCCACTGCATTCTAGTCTAACCAAGCCTATATCTGATTGCAGGCCATTCCTGGTGTACGTTTTCAAATACACTTTCAGGCAGGCAGGCAGGCAGGCAGGTGATTCAGTGATCTGCAGTGCATTAAATAAATATATATACACAGTCTCCTACATATATATATCCACTGCATTTTAGTCTAGCCAAACCTATATTTGACTGCAGGCCATTCCTGGTGTACGTTTTCAAATACACTTTTAAGGCAGGCGGGTGATTCAGTGATCTGCAGTGTATTAAATATATATACAGTCTCCTACATATATATTCACTGCATTCTAGTCTAGCCAAGCCTATATCTGACTGCAAGCCATTCCTGGTGTACTTTTTGAAATACACTTTCAGGCAAGCAGGCAGGTGATTCAGTGATCTGCAGTGCATTAAATATGTATACAGTCTCCTACATATATATCCACTGCATTCTAGTCTAGCCAAGCCAATATCTGACTGCAGGCCATTCCTGGTGTACGTTTTCAAATACACTTTCAGGCAGGCAAGTAATTCAGTGATCTGCAGTGCATAAGATATATATATACAGTCTCCTACATATACAGTGGGGACGGAAAGTATTCAGACCCCCTTAAATTTGTCACTCTTTGTTAGATTGCAGCCATTTGCTAAAATCATTTAAGTTATTTTTTTTCCTCATTAATGTACACACAGCACCCCATATTGACAGAAAAACACAGAATTGTTGACATTTTTCAGATTTATTAAAAAAGAAAAACTGAAATATCACAAGGTCCTAAGTATTCAGACCCTTTGCTCAGTATTTAGTAGAAGCACCCTTTTGATCTAATACAGCCATGAGTCTTTTTGGGAAAAATGAAACAAGTTTTTCACACCTGAATTTGGGGATCCTCTGCCATTCCTCCTTGCAGATCCTTTTCAGTTCTGTCAGGTTGGATGGTAAACGTTGGTGGACAGCCATTTTTAGGTCTCTCCAGAGATGCTCAATTGTGTTTAAGTCAGGGTCTCGGGCTGGGCCATTCAAGAATAGTCACGGAGTTGTTGTGAAGCAACGCCTTCATTATTTTAGCTGTGTGCTTAGGGTCATTGTCTTGTTGGAAGGTAAACCTTTGGCCCAGTCTGAGGTCCTGAGCACTCTGGAGAAGGTTTTCCTCCAGGATATCCCTGTACTTGGCCGCATTCATCTTTCCCTCAATTGCAACCAGTCGTCCTGTTCCTACAGATGAAAAACACCCCCACAGCATGACGCTGCCACCACAATGCTTCACTTTTGGGACTGTATTGGACAGGTGATGAGCAGTGCCTGGTTTTCTCCACACATACCGCTTAGAATTAAGGCCAAAAAGTTCTATCTTGGTCTCATCAGACCAAAGAATCTTATTTCTCACCATCTTGGAGTCCTTCAGGTGTTTTTAAGCCATCTCCATGCGGGCTTTCATGTGTCTTGCACTGAGGAGAGGCTTCCGTCGGGCCACTCTGCCATAAAGCTCCGACTGGTGGAGGGCTGCAGAGATGGTTGACCTTCTACAACTTTCTCCCATCTCCTGACTGCATTTCTGGAGCTCAGCCACAGTGATCTTTGGGTTCTTCTTTACCTCTCTCACCAAGGCTCTTCTCCCCCGATAGCTCAGTTTGGCCAGACGGCCAGCTCTAGGAAGGATTCTGGTGGTCCCAAACGTCTTCCATTTAAGGATTATGAAGGCCACTGTGCTCTTAGGAACCTTAAGTGCAGGAGAAATTTTTTTGTAACCTTGGCCAGATCTGTGCCTTGCCACAATTCTGTCTCTGAGCTCTTCAGGCAGTTCCTTTGACCTCATGATTCTTATTTGCTCTGACATGCACTGTGAGCTGTAAGGTCTTATATAGACAGGTGTGTGGCTTTCCTAATCAAGTCCAATTAGTATAATCAAACACAGCTGGACTTAAATGAAGGGTTAGAACCATCTCAAGGATAATCAGAAGAAATGGACAGCATTTAACAGAGTTAAATATATGAGTGTCACAGCAAAGGGTCTGAATACTTAGGATCATGTGATATTTCAGTTTTTCTTGTTTAATAAATCTGCAAAAATGTCAACAATTCTGTGTTTTTCTGTCAATATGGGGTGCTGTGTGTACATTAATGAGGAAAAAATTAACTTAAATGATTTTAGCAAATGGCTGCAATATAACAAAGAGTGAAAAATTTAAGGGGTCTAAATACTTTCCATCCACACTGTATATATCTACTGCATTCCAGTCTAGCCAAGCCTTAATCTGACTGCTGGTCATTCCTGGTGTACGTTTTCAATTACACTTTCAGGCAGGTGATTCAGTGATCTGCAGTGCATAAAATATATATACAGTCACCTACATATATATCCACTGCATTCTAGTCTAGCCAAGCCTATATCTGACTGCAGGCCATTCCTGGTGTAGGTTTTCAAATTCACTTTCAGGCAGGCAGGTGATTCAGTGATCTGCAGTGCATAAAATATATATACAGTCTCCTACATATATATACACACACTGCATTCCAGTCTAGCCAAGCCTATATCTGACTGCAAGCCATTTCTGGTGTACGTTTTCAAATATACTTTGAGGCAGGCAGGTGATTCAGTGAGCTGCAGAGCATTAAATATATACAGTCTCCTACATATATATATATATCTACTGCATTCTAGTCTAGCCAACAAGGAGGGGCAGACGCTCACAGGCCACTAAAAGAGGGCAAGCAGGCTCTGTGTCTACAGAAAAAGAAAAAGGGCACCCGGTTCTAGGAAACCGAGTAAGGGGTTACTTTGGCAACAAGTATTAATCATACCAAAATACTAGCGGTAATACCAAAAAAGTATACATTTTATTAAGTATATAATTGTACAAAACGTCAAAATTGATGAAAAAACTATCAATTAAAACATAGTGTCTGAAAGACTACTATTTGGGTCCGAATAGGGACCTAGTCACTGTTAAAATGATCATTGGGACAAACTGGACAAAACATGGAAACAAATACAAAACAAAAACAACAACAACGAATGACACCGCCCGGACGCGTTGAGTTAGCAAGCTGTCAATCGATAATGTATATAGAAATGGGTGGTTGGGTGATAAATTCCCCAGATTGCCAAATAAACCTGATTGACAGCCCGCAAATCCAACGGAGGTAGAATGGAGAGGGTGGGGAGGAAAGAGGGGAAAGGATGCGAGCTGCTCGGAATGTGGATGGACACAATCTCTATGAACTATGGTGGTATTGATTGGCTACCACAAGGAGTCAATGTATATAATGTTCAAGAGGTCACAAACAATCCGATGGAGTGATTGATACAATTGATGAAAAAGTACTAAAATTCCTCTCTGACGAGATATTGATTAAGATATCAAAAAATCAATGGATCAAAGGAAGATAGTCCGTATATGAAAATAGTATTGGCAGTCAAAATTAAGGTCATATGAAGAATATTTAGTAACAAGTTCAGCAGACTTTACCGTTTTCGTAGACTTCAATTGGATGGAAACCTGTTAAACTGGATCAGTTAGTGCAAGATCAATTAGTGCTAAGGGCACTTGGTATTGGATAGAGATGCCGAAGAGCACACACGAGTTCAACTACTCAGCTGTAGGACGGCTTGGTATACGTCATCTTAGGCTGCAGGGGTGGCGGGAGATCCAAAGCTCCAGTAGCTTCACCGCCTTCCCAATCGGATGCCGTGACGAAAATCGGCTCAGTGTGTGTCTTATCTGAGAGTGCGTCCTTGCGGGAATGTTAGCACCCAGGGTGTTCGGTCCACTTGAAATTCTGGCAGCTAGATACAGTCAGGCTGCTTCACCTCATCAGTGCGTGGCTCACGATATTTGCCTCTCCACCCATACTGTGTCTACAGCCAACAGTGCTGGTCATGGACACTGTGCATCCTCAGCACGTAGCCGTGGGGCACACTTGTCCTTTTTTTAGGCAGCTGGCCGTGTTGATCCACAACATGCAGAAGAGTTGGTAGAGTGGATAACTAAGCCGTCCTCATCCTCCTCATCCTCTGTCACCCAGGCTCAGAGTAGTTTGCCTGCCAATGCAGCTGCCAAAGTGGCCTATTCCATCGGCTCAATGTCATCAGTCACTCCTTCCCTAGCCCCATCATCATGCACGGAGGAGTCCCCCGAACTGTTCGACCACAGTGTCGGCTACATGCTGCAGGAGGATGCGCAGCGTTTTGAAGGCTCCAATGATGGTACCCAGGTTGAGGAAGGCAGTAACGTGAGCCCAGAGAGAGGGTGTCAGAGAACCATCGTAACAAGTGCTCGTTCCCGTGTGCCAGCCGTCAGTCTTCATTCTTCTGATACGAACGTGCGGCAAGAACGAACAGGTCCCAGACTAAGCATGCACATTGGCGCACCCACAAGAACAAGTGTGCATCAGCGTGCGCACGTTCATATGCCAACGAATCATGGCGCACTGCGCCCTATTTAAATGATCAGCTTACTACTGTCAGTGCTGGATTGTCTCAGCTCGTTCCTGTATTCCCGTTGCTGTCTCGCTTGATTGATCCTGATCCTGAACACCCAGTTCCCTTGACCATTCTCTCGGATTACCCCTGCATCCTTGTTTACCACTGCTTCCTGCACCGACCCCGGTTTGGACATTTGACCACGATCCTGTCTCCTGATCTTGTACTCAACTGCCAGCCTATTGATAACCATTGCCTGTCCCCGACTACGAGCCTGCCTGCTGATTGTGTACCTCGCTGCCAGCACGTTGCCAACTCCTGCATGTCCCTAACTCTGCAAATGTTCCTGTTGGACTTTTCCTGAACAAGTCTGGTGATCAGTGCCTCATCTCTTCCACGAAGGCTCCGGTGTTCCTGATCCTGCCTGCAGGCACCTGCACTTTTCGGCTGCCCTAGCAGTTCCTGTCTCAACCTCCAGGGGTGCTAGGACTGGGAGCGTGCAAGAGGCCACCCTCGTCATTTCGGGCTCCGCTGTAAGGTATGTGATCCAGCCACATGGAGTCCGAAAGGGGGGCCTCAGCTATGGATGCACTGTGCCAACAGATTGCAAACCTTACCCAGGCAGTCCAGGGCCTGCAAGATGGCTACCAGTGGCTAGAACAGAGAGTGGAGTCGCTCTCTCCAAGCACCTCAACACACCCGACAGCCACAACACCTGCACCACCAGCTCCTTCTACACCCACAGTAGTGGTGCTACCCCTGGAGCCATGGGTCCCTGCTCCCGAGAGATTTACAGGAGACCGCAGCAAGTTCCGCGCTTTTAGGAATGCCTGCCAGTTGTATTTCTTGCTACAACACCGCACCTTCTCCTTGGAAAGCACCAAGGTGGGGTTCATCATTTCATTACTTTAGGGAGAACCTCAGACCTGGGCTCACCACCTGTTGGAACAAGCCAGTCCCTTGTTGAATACTATGGACTCTTTCTTGAATGAAATGGCCAAACTTTATGATGATCCCCAACGCACCACCACAGCTGAGGTCAGCCTCCACACTCTCCAGCAGGGTCGTAGGCCTGTGGAGGACTATGTACAGACTTTAAACGGTGGAGTTCTGACACACCATGGAACAACGCCACTCTCCGCTTTCAGTTTCGCCTAGGACTTTCGGAGGCACTTAAAGATGAGCTGGCTCGTGTAGGGATTCCCAATTCCCTAGAAGAGTTGATCCAACCATCTATTCAGATCGATCGCCGGTTAAGGGAGCAGAGATCTGAAAGGAACAGCCAGCACCGGCCCATATGGATGCTGCCCAGGGTACCTAGCAATCCCCCTACTCCTGTGCCCCCAGAACCAGCTGCCATCACTGAAGCCCCAGAGCCAATGCAGATAGGCCTGCTTCGTTCGCCACTGACACCGGAGGAAAAGCAACGCCGACGCCTGAATATTCTCTTCCTCTATTGCGGAGGAGCCGGTCACTATGCAAACATGTGTCCCAACAAGACTTAAGTTTAACTCTCCTCCTCTTGGTCCTTGTGCATTGACTCTATCAACATCTGCTCACATCGCCATTCCTGTCTCCCTACAGCTTCCAGAAGGGGCACTCCAGGTCCAGGCCATAATTGATTCAGGCGCCTGTAGCTGTTTCATCGACCATGCCTTCGTCCTGCAACACAATGTTCCCCTATGGTCCAAGCAACAGAAACTGTCCATAATTTAGCTGATGGGTCGAACATCAAATCTGGGCCCATCACCAACGAGACTCAACCTCTGCCCGTTGATATTTTACCCAACCACCAAGAACTATTGTGCCTGGACGTTATCTCCTCATCACTTTTTCCGATCATTTTGGGGATGCCATGGTTGCAAGCACATAACCCCCAGATAGATTGGACTACGGGCAAGGTGGTCTTCCAGTCTTCCTACTGCCTCCACAACTGTCTCAAGACCCTCCACCATACGGCTCCAGTTGTTGGCTGTGTAAAACTGGTCTCTGAATCCCAAGACCTCGTCCCATCCGTGTACCATGATTTCCTGGATGTCTTTGATAAGCAGAAGGCAGACACTCTTCCCCCTCACCGGGACTATCACTGCCCGATTGAACTCTTACCAGGGGCAGAAATTCCATTTGGAAGGATTTTCCCCCTTTCAGAGCCTGAACTCCTGGCTCTAAAGGATTATGTCAATGAGAATCTCAGGAAGGGGTTCATCCGGCACTCTACTTCCCCAGCCAGGCAGGAATATTCTTTGTCGAGAAAAAAGATCACTCACCCTGTCCATGTGTGGATTACAGAGAATTAAATCGGATTACCGTCAAAAATCGTTATCCCCTTCCTCTAATTCCAGGACTGTTTCAGAGACTCCGCTCTGCAAAAATATTCACTAAACTGGATTTACGAGGTGCCTACAACTTGATCAGAATCAGAAAAGGAGACGAGTGGAAAACGGCCTTCCGAACTCGTTTAGGCCACTTTGAGTACCTCGTTATGCCTTTCGGTTTAAGCAACGCCCCGGCAACTTTCCAGCATTTTGTAAATAACATTTTCAGAGACTTCCTAGACTTGTTCATGATCGTTTACCTGGACGACATTCTGATCTTCTCAGTTTCTCTAGAAGTTCATCGTGGCCATGTGAAGCAGGCCCTTTTTAGATTCAGACAAAACGGACTCTATACAAAGGCCGAGAAATGTGAATTTGAACGACAGACTATTCACTTTCTCGGACTGGTAATCTCTACGTGAGGTATGGCAATGGATCCTCAAAAGGTCTCAGCTATAATGTCTTGGCCACCTCCAATTGATAAAAAAGGGGTACAATGTTTCATTGGCTTTGCTAATTTTTACAGGAAATTTATTAAGAACTTCTCTGGTATCATTATGCCCATCACTCAACTCACCAAGAAACGGAACCGTTTTCAATGGACAGAGGCAGCTCAAGCTGCTTTTGACAAATTAAAGGGACTATTTACCTCTGCTCCGGTACTGAAGCATCCCGATCCTGCCCTTCCCTACATCCTGGAAGTGGATGCCTCAGAAAGCGCTGTGGGGGCCATCTTGTCCCAGCGCCAAGGACCTAAGTCTCTAATGCACCCCGTGGCCTTTTTCTCAAAGAAATTAGGGCCATCAGAAAGGAACTTTGATGTGGGAGACCGAGAGCTGGTGGCGATCAAATCGGCCCTGGAGGAGTGGCGGTACCTCCTGGAGGGAGCAGCACACCCAATACTGATCTTCACGGATCACAAAAATTTAGAATACCTCAAAACCTGCCAAATGCCTCAGACCCAGACAAGTAAGATGGGCTCTTTTTTTTAACGCTTCAGTTTCCATATTACCTACCGGCCCCGGTCCAAAAATGTGAAACCGAACGCGCTATCCCGTATGTTCACGGAAGTTGAAGTTCCACCCCAACTGGATACCATCCTGCAGGCTGGGAACTTTCTACTAACACAGGCCGCTTTAATGTCTCAGATCCGTCAAGCATCCAGGGGAATCTCTCTGCCCCAGATATGAACCTTAAGGAAAACGATGGACTCTCTTGGCAGGATAATACGGTTTTTATTCCACAGAATCTGCGCACTACCATTCTGCAAGTGTGCCATGACTACCTGTTGGCCGGCCATTTCGGGGGATACAAAACCATGGATTTGGTCCAGAGACATTTCTGGTGGCCTAACCTAGCAAGGGATTGCAGGAAATATGTTGGTTCTTATCCGACCTGCCTCAGGAACAAGAATAGTAAAAGCAAAGCATGGGGACTACTAAGACCACTGCCCATTCCTGAAAGACCCTGGGATAAAATCGCAATGGATTTTATTGTGGAGTTTCCTCCTTCTGAAGGGTTTTCATCCATCTTTGTGGTGGTTGACTGCCTCTCCAAGATGACACATTTTATCCCCATGAAAGGGACCCCATCAGCAACAGAAACTGCCAAAGTTTTCATTAAAGAGGTTGTTAGACTGCATGGAATTCCTAGTAACATTGTCTCAGATCGTGGAGTGCAGTTCACTTCAAGGTTTTGGAAAGCACTGTGTGAAGCTCTGGGCATCAAACTCAGTTTCTCTTCAGCCTACCACCCTCAGTCCAATGGGCAGACTGATCATACTAATCAGACACTAGAGCAGTACCTACGCTGCTTTTCCTCCTTTACCCAGGAAGATTGGGCCTCACTACTGCCCTTGGCAGAATTCGCATTTAATAACTCTGCCCATACAGCCACCAATCAATCTCCCTTCTTCTCCAACTATGGGTTTCATCCCTCTTTTTGGTTCCGGATTCCCCTTTGCCAGCTGTCCAGGATAGACTAAACTTCTTTTCTACCAATAACCAGGTGCTGAGAGAGACCATTTCCAGGGCACAAGAAAATACTAAAAGATTCTTTGACAAGAGGAGGAGAGGGGAACTGGATTTGAAGGTTGGTGACCGTGTGTGGCTCTCTACAGTAAATCCGAAATTGTCTTGTCCGTCCAGGAAACTGGGACCTAGATACTTGGGAGCTTTTCCCGATCAAGACAAAGATTAACTAAGTGGCTTATGAACTCGAACTTCCGGACTCATTTAAGATCCACCCTGTGTTTCATACCTCCCTACTGAAACCCAACGTGGTAAATCCCTTTCCGTGTCGTGATGTGGGACCCCCAGAAGCTATAATGGTGGATGGAGAGGAAGAGTTTGAGATCAAGACCATTGTAGATTGCAGCAGAAGGCAGGGACAGAATCAATATCTAATTAAGTGGAGAGGTTTTGGCACAGAGGAAAATTCCTGGGAGCCTGAGACAAACCTTCATGCCCCAAGACTTATACAAGCTTTTCATCACTCTCATCCGGAAAAGATGGCTCGAATGGGCATCCGGAGGCTGCCCTTAAGGTGGGGGCAATGTCAGAGAACCATCGTGCTCGTTCCCGTGTGCCTGCCGTCAGTCTTCGTTCTTCTGATACGAACGTGTGGCAAGAACGAACGAGTCCTGGATCAAGCATGCACGTTGGCGCACCCACACGAACGAGTGTGCATCAGTGCACGTACATTCGTAAGCCAATGAATCATGGCGCCCTATTTAAATCATCAGCTTACTAGTGTCAGTGCTGGATTGTCTCAGCTCGTTCCTGTATTCCCAGTGCTTTCTCGCTTGATTGATCCTGATCCTGAACACCCGGCTCCCTTGACTATTCTCTTGGATTACCCCTGCATCCTTGTTTACCACTGCTTCCTGCACCGACCCCGCTTGGACTTCTGACCACGATCCTGTCTCCTGATCTTGTACTCCGCTGCCAGCCTGTTGCCAACTCCTGCTTGTCCCTGACTCTGCAAATATTCCTGTTGGACTTTTCCTGAACAAGCCTGGTGATCAGTGCCTCATCTCTTCCACAAAGGCTCCGGTGTTCCTGATCCTGTCTGCAGGCACCTGCACCCTTCCGCTGCCCTAGCAGTTCCTGTCTCAACCTCCAGGGGTGCTAGGACTGGGACCGTGCAAGAGGTCAACCTCATCATTTCGGGCTCCGCTGTAAGGTACGTGACAGAGGGGGTGCCCAAGAAGGACAAGAAACTGACAGTGATATTTCCCCAGCTGCAGCATACTGCCAGGTTGCTCCAGTGATGAGAAGGGAGGGGATTATGAGGTCACTGACTCTACGTGGGTGCCTAATAGAAGAGAGGAGGAAGAGGCACATCTCCAACGAGGCAGGATGCCCTCCAGGGGCCAGCTTAAGGGCAGTCACCCAACTGCATCACACCGCAGAGCTCCGCATGTGCAGGCCGCTGCTGACTCCCCGCGTGTTTTGAAAAGTTCTTTGGTGTGGGACTTTTTTTGATACGTGTGCAGCAGATCACACCATTGCTGTTTGCAACATATGTCTGAAGCATATCAAGCGTGGCCAAAACAGCAGCCGCTTGGGCACCACATGCTTGACCAGACATATGTCGACCTCCCATGCAGTCCGTTGGCAACAGTAATTAAAAGGCCCACACCAAAGAACAAGGCGTACCTCTCCTTGCTCCCCATCAGCTGGGATCACCAACCCCACTATACCTTCAGTCCTCTCAGAAACCTGAACTGAGAGGAACAAAGGTGTAGAATTAGGTGTGCCAAGTACACCAACATCCGATTGTAGCAGGCAAATTTCCCTACCCCAGTTGCTAAACCGTCAAAAGAAATTCGGTCCCAGCCATCCACATGCTCAGTGGCTAAATGCTAGCTTGGCTAAATTGCTAGCACTCCAACTGCTGCCTTTTCATCTAGTAGACTCTGCCCCCTTTCGTGAATTTTTGGAATATGCAGTACCTCAGTGGAAGGTTCCTAAATGCCATTTCTTTTTATGGAAGGCCATTTGGCTCTCTACCAGCATGTGGAAGGCAATGTCTTGGCCTCGTTGGACACTCATGGCTGACTCATGGTCCAGCAGGCATGGACAGGGGCGTTACCTTTCTTTCATGGCGCACTGGGTAACTCTGCTGGCAGCTGAGAAGGATGCAGGACAGGGTGCAGTACTGTTGGAGCTTGTTCCGCCACCACGCCTCCAAATTGCTAGTAGTGCCGATTCTGCCACACCTCTCTCCTCCACCCTCTCCTCTTCTTCTTACTCTATGGCCTCTTCCTCTGCAGATTTCTCCTAGGAATCAGCGGTGCTCCGTAGACGTTCAAGGGGCTGCGCAAGCACTGGGGCAGAGATTCTGGCAGACTCAGAGGTGGTTGATGCCACGCCAGCTTTAGCCAGGAATGGTGGTTTGCGACAATGGCACCAACCTCCTCTCCACCCTCCGACAGGGACACTTGACCCATGTTCCCTGTTTGGCTCACATCCTTAATTTGGTGGTGCCACAGTCATTATACTGCAGCAGGTCGGCTTTCCTGCACAAACCACCGTAGGTGTACATTGGTCTTTGCACAGGAGATAATGGACGTGCGCGCCTGCCGCATACCTCAGGAGAGTGCCCGCGAGTCCGGCGGACTCGATGTCTGCCGCCAACCCACGATCAACGTATAAAGAGGCAGAACGGGGATCTGCCTATGTAAACTAGGCGATTCCTCGTTCTGCCAGTTGACATCTCATGTCAGAGATCTTCTGTTCCCAGTGATCGGGAACAGCTATCTCTGTCATGTCCTTGGTAGCTCATCCCCCCTACAGTTAGAACACACCCAGGGAACACACTTAACCCCTTAATCGTCCCCTTGTGTTAACCCCTTCCCTGCCAGTGTCATTTATACATTGATCAGTGCATTTTTATAGCACTGATCAATGTCACTGGTCCCCAAAAAGTGTGATTTAGGGTCAGATTTGCTGCTTCTAAGTCACAGTCCCGCTAAAAATCACCGCCATTACCAGTAAAAACAATAAAAAATAAAGTAAAAGTCCCTAAATCTATCTCATAGTTTGTAGACGCAATAACTTTTGTGCAAACCAAGCAATATTGCGTTTTTCTAACCAAAAATATGTAGAAGAATATATATCTGCCTAAACTTATGAATACATTTTTTTAATATATATTTTTTGGGATATGTATTATAGCAAAAAGTAAAAAAATATTTTTTTAAAAAAAATTGTCTGTCTTTTTTTGTTTATAGTGCAAAAAATAAAAACCACAGAGGTGATCAAATACCACCAAAAGAAAGCTCTATTTGTGGAAAAAAAAGGACGACAATTTTGTTTGGGTACAGTGTCGCACGACCGCACAATTGTCCTTTAAAGTGACACAATGTAAATTGGCCCTAGTATGTGTATGTATGAATGGGATATTAGATTGAAAGCTCCTTGAGGGCAGGGACTGATGTGAATGTACAATGTATCTGTAAATTGACAGTGCTATATAAGTACTTGAAATAAATAAGTTAATGTATGTGTTCCTAACTTTACCTATGATCTATAAACTGAAAAAATTGAGTTGGCTTTACTTAAACCTATGGTCTATAAACTGAGAAAATGTAATTGGCTTTACTTAAACCTATGGTCTATAAACTGGAAAAACTGAGTTGGCTTTACTTAAAACTATAGTTCCAGACAAGTTAAGGTATGTATTCCTAACTTAAAACACTATGGTCTATAAACTGAAAAAAAATGAGTTGGCTTTACTTAAAACAACAAAGTTGAAAACACGAAAAGTCTATTGAGTCAGATAAAAATAAGTTTAGTTGACAGTACTTAAAAAGCCGATGCAAATAGTTGCCTCATTTTTTTTGAGTAGACCCAGCACAATATTTTTTAAAGTGTACCTTGATGGCTGACACCTTCTTTCTTCCACCCTCCACCTGTCACCCCTGGATGAAGTAAGGTCATAAGTGTTAATGTGAACAATTAATTAATTCAAAGCACGCTTGCTCATCAAACTCTCCAGATAATGTTTGTGATTGGCAATTAATACCTCTAAGAAGGTTTCAATTGTTTCATTTTTAACAGAGCTCCATATGTATCCAATATAAAGCTATAATATGATAGCTAGAAGTAGAATTTCTATTCCCCACCCCCACTGATACTCACCTTCACCAAGCCGCCCTGCCTCTCAGCTTGTCTGTCTGAGTCCTTGAAAATTCCCAGTACTTCTGGGTATGGTGGAGCATATGAGCTTTTCCCCTTCCTCTTAGGATGCCCTAAGCAGCAAATTAAAAGGCCTAAATACTGTCACCTGGGGCAGGGGAAAGGTCAATAAGTTTGGTAAGCTGCAGCACAGACATTCCAACATTACAAAAGGCTTATAATCGGGGCTCCAACAGAGGAAAAGAGTGGTAGTGGAGAACAGGGAAGGCAATTATCAGTGTGTGTGTGTGTGTGTTTGTGTGTGTGTGAGTGTGTGTGTGGGGGGGGGTGTGGGGGGGGGGTGTTGGGGGCTGTCATGACAACTTTTACTTGCCTTGAATCCACAAAGTGATAGATTATTTTTAACTTTATCATTAGCATGGGGAAAATTATGCTCAACCCACTAATAAGTGTAGGAGTAAATTGTGTGACAATGTGCTTTCATGTTTAAAAGTGTAGTGTAGTAGTTGGCAGCCATCTGTGTTTTTTTTTTTTTTACAAACATGCCTTATGAACTCAATGATAATGGCTGAAATATCTCACTAGAAGTTATCTAACTACACATTCTCTTCTATACATGAAAATAAATATCTATTTTTTTAGGGCTAGCCCACTCTGCCTTTTAAAAAATGCTGAAGCAAATTACAAAGTTAAATTATACTACTGTGCACCTGTTTGTGACATTTATTTCTTCCCTGGCAGTGATGAGAGAGAAAGTGTCATGTGAAGTGAGTATCCTTTACAAAGATTAATTTCCCTTTCAGTTTACAAAGTCTTTTCTACACGTAACAGTATATATGGTTTTGAGTTTCCTCAATCTCAAAAACACCTGTCATGGCTGTAAAGAGGTAGGTAGAGATGCATGAATCATGTCAGTGGTTTAACCCAAATCTGGCTGATTTTCAAAAGCAGATAGTACCATATTTTTGACAGTTTGTCCCAAAAGTTTTGTGTCATTTTTTTATGTTGCATAATTGAAGTGAAGGGCAAGACTCCAATATGAATTCATATTCTCTGTTTTACTTATGACATGTGGTCATATAAATACACTGACGTTTGGGGGATACACAACGTTAATTTTTGTCACTTTAATACCAGGGGCCTGCATGTCCCCGAAACATTGGTGTGTTTATATGACCATATGTGATAAGAAAAGCACAGAAATTTGTATTGGAGTGTTAGTCTTCCTTCAGATATAGTGCAGATAGTACCACTCTTGGCTGTCACCAGACTTTTGCAAGGCTTCAGAGGTAAGTGTGTATAATGGCATCACAGAATTTTTATACTGTGATGACATTCAGCGAGTTTGCTGTCCTTATAGCTTCCGTTGGGCTTACCCTCCCTGTCCAACATTCCGCCAAGAAGTGTAATATTAAAAGTCAATTAATAGCTTTAACTTTTTTTCATCCTTGTTTATAATAAAAAAAAGGTTTGTATCAGCTACACTTTGTGCAAATTGTCCAAAGTACAACACCCCCCCGAAAACAAAATAACCATGAAAGGGTTAACCAAAGCAAGGGATATTTTTTCTCTGATTCTTAATTTAATAAAATTATAATTCTGATGCCGTGTACATATGAGCAGGCTTTCCGGCAGACTTGGTCCGGAGGACCGGACTCCGTCGGACAATTCGATCGTGTGTGGGCTCCAGCGGACTTTTTTTCCCCAAAAGTCAGACGGACCTAGAAATAAAACATGTTTCAAATCTTTCTGATGGACTTGAGTCCAGTCAAAAAATCTGCTCTTCTGTATGCTAGTCCGACGGACTAAGACCAACGCTAGGGCAGCTATTGGCTACTGGCTATCAACTTCCTTATTTTACTCTGGTCGTATGTCATCACGTACGAATCCATTGGACTTTGGTGTGATCGTATGTAGGCAAGTCTGTTCGTTTGAAAGTCCAGCGGACCTACGCTGCAAAGTCCGGCGGAAAGACTGTCGGACCTAGTCCGACGAAAAGTCCGCTCGTGTGTACGCGGCCTAATGCCCAGTACACACGGTCGGACATTGATCGAACATTCCGACAACAAAATCCTAGGATTTTTTCCGACAGATGTTGGCTCAAACTTGTCTTGCATACACACGGTCACACAAAGTTGTCGGAAAATCCGACCATTCTGAACGCGGTGACATAAAACACGTACGTCGGGACTATAAACGGGGCAGTAGCCAATAGCTTTCATCTCTTTATTTATTCTGAGCATGCGCGGCACTTTGTGCGTCGGATTTGTGTACACACGATCGGAAATTTTATAGCCTGCTCTTAAACTTTGTGTGTCGGAAAATCCGATGGAAAATGTGTGATGGAGCCTACACACGGTCGGAATTTCTGACAACAAGATCCTATCACACATTTTCTGTCGGAAAATCCCACCGTGTGTACGGGGCATTAAAGTTTGTAGTAGTAACGCCTAGAGGTCCCTGCTAACATCTTTGGTAATCTTTTAGAATTGTTTGACAGTCCTTTAACCTGGGACTTTTTGACATGCAAAATGACTACTTCTGCTAGGCATTTTCCATTTAATCCTATCCTTTTTTGTCCCTCTTGCTTTATTCTTGGCCAGTAAAGCCACCAATCACACTCAGGGATTAATAGCAAGGTGACATATCCATTGTCCTCCTAGAATAAGTAGATATTTTCTTATGAGAGTTCTGAGTACTCCTGGGATGCTACTAGTTAAAGTGGAAGTAAACCCATCAATTTAACAGTTTAAAAAAAGCTTCATTCCGGGCACGTTTTGGAAATGTAACTGTCACATTGGTTGTGCTCTCAACCAAACAGTCAAACCATCCAAAAGCTAGTGTCATAACTAATCATATGTGCAGCATCATGGCAGTTGCAGATTAAACAGAGGCCAAGATAGCAGCTTCCTTGGCTGAAAAAGATAGGAGGGTTTACTTCTACTTTAACTGTAAATTTGGGCTGGCATCTTTTAGAATCACCTACGGTACCTGGAGGTCACTTTTTGGGATCTGTTACTAGACGGATTTAATTTAAGTAAAACCTTATCTTCCATCACTGGCTGCTATGTTGATACAAAGGCCGCAATACTTACCCAGAGCCTAGAACAGGTATGCTGATCACATTTTTCCACTGACTTCACTAGCTGCATGCTTGTTCCAGGAAAATAGCTCAGAAAATATTAATGACAGCGAAAGTTGGTATCTTTAACCCCCCTGCCATGTCTACCCTTAAATTCATTTTAGGGAGCCCTCTATATGGTTGTACTCCTCCTATGGTTTACTAATACCTCCCGGGTTGATCCTGAAGTGCAAGTGGGTTGTTTACCATCTGGCCTTTGCTTATTACTTTTGGACATTCCTGGTAAGATGCCCTCCAATTGATTTACCAACTATATTAAAGATGTGCATAATTTTTTCTTCTTGGTATTACTCTCATATTTGTAAGTATTATTTTTTATGTTTTCAGTAGTATTATTATGTAGCACTTTTGAACTCCTGAAGAAGCCAGTGATTGGAGAAACATGTTAAGCAGAGGTAACTAAATGTACAGGCCACATGGATATTGCTTGATTGTTTTAAAGATGAACAACACTGTCTAATGTTGGTTTTACATGTATACTTTGTTTTAAAATGTTGACATTTTTATCTCATCTCTGCATTCTTTGGCACCGTCAACATTTCTAATCTGTGTTGTCTATATATATCAAAGAAAACTGGGCAACTATTATAATCAGAAGGTCAGCAACTGAAAAAAGTATGCTGATTCTTAAAATTCTCCTTAAATATTTCCAATCTGCATCTTTACTCTGAAATAAATCCTTTTCTGATCCATGCTACTGTGAACATAGATTTTTGTGTGCTGAATGTGAACTTCAGGAATTAGCTCAGGGTCCAGGAAGATGGCAGTTCTATCAACGCCTCTAATGACATACAAGTATTATAGGACTAGAGCCATAGAAGAGTGATATTACAATGCAGACCAGAAATTTTGTCCAAACTAGGAAACATTCTCTGTATTTGCTGGAGAAGAATTCCAACAATAGCAAGTAGGCAGAGAAAAACTGACAATTGCATTCTTACCTACTGTATAAAAGGCAAATACCTGGATGGGCCATAATGAAAAAGTTTTATAAAATTATGTTTGCCATTTCTTTCTGTAGTATTCAGTTACTGTCAGACTTCAATGTAACAGTTTTTATTAATTCAGAGGTAAAAAAAAAATTTGCAGAGGTACCATTTGATGAGAATGAAAGGCAGGAGAAGCTTATTAGCGACCCCTGCCTATGGGAACAGGGACTGAAACAAATAGCAGTTATTGTAATTTAATATATTGATCATTTAACTGTTATCAATAAAATTTATTTAAAAATGTCTGGAAGTTTCTAAGAAAGGTCAGGTGACTAGAAGAACCTATAAGAAGAAAGAAGATGTTTAACGGTCGTCAGACCAACGGCAGCATCTCAAGAAGAAGCATCCCTCCCCCCCTCCCTATATCGTGGTTCTTTTTATGTGGCTGGTCCCTTCTGCTGTAAGGGGTATTGGTATATAATGTTATATATATATATATATATATATATATATATATATATATATATATAGTTCAAGCTTTAATGGCTGAACTATTGGTATTAATGGTTTAAATATAGTTCGAGCTTTGATGGCTGAACTATTATTGTTTTGGTATGATTTTAGTAAGATAATTGGTATTTATTATTATGCCAATAATAAAGGACCACGGCCATTTTCATACAAGTTTATAGTCTGTCTGTATTTATTTATTTATCATTACATTTGAACATGAGTTTTCAGCCTCTGATCCCATGCTGTTGTTTGAATCTATTAACTTGTATCTTTCTTTGACAATTTAGCCCCTACAAAGAATGAAGCATTCAATGTTGGTACAATTAAAAAAATGTGCAAGCAAATCTAGAAATGAAAGGTAAATATCTAATTGTCAATTTTACCCTAATTGTCATTTTGTCAGTTTTATTTTCTTGGGAGGTACAATTTAAGAATCTAAAATACAGTAGTAGTGTTTTGAGGTAATATGGCTATATTTGGTTGAACGTATCCTAAGTGACACTGTTTCCTAAATGACACTGATGTAGCTATGTACAGTAGTCTATATGTTTGTGTGAAGAAATTATGCAGTCATGTTTCCCTAAAGCTAAGTACTGAAAAGTGCAACATGACACATGTTACCAATTTACTATATTTGAGATTTTATATCTCTCAGATAGGATTTATGTTAAATGACAATTCTTTGCCCATGAGTTAAAGCTTTAACACAAAAACAAAAATGTACTGGTGTATAGTAAAGTGGCTTAGACTAATACACACAATCTATCTATTTGTACAGGGAAAGGGTAAAAATCATGGATTACATGAAGGAATACAGAGTATATTCCTTAAAACATTATTTTTACAAACAGTAGGACATAAAAGACATAAGATAAACATATTTGGTTCCAATAATTACCAAGGCTATGACCCACAAAGGTTCCATTCGGGTGACCGCTCCACCAGAGAGTGTGTGTTTCCCTCCCATCTAGTCTGTGTGTATCATTACAGACTGATGTCTCATTGGTTGGAATGGCGTGGCTCTGATTGGTGGGCCTCTCTAATCCTGGGTAAGGACTGGCTACATCTCCAATCCCTATACTTTGTATAAGTCAGCCCCCTTTAATGCAAATCCTTGTCCGAGGCTATTTTGTAAGTAGATTACATTTTCAGGGAAATTAAGTATATATGATGGACTGGCCACGGCCCCTCATTGCATATTCAAACATGGGATCCTTTGAAGTGAGTATGTATAGAACAATGAGATTTGGGTCCTATTGTTTAGATACACAAGCTTAGGCACTGAATTGTCTGTCTAATGCCCAGTATACACGGTCGGACTTTGTTTGGACATTCCGACGGATGTTGGCTCAAACTTGTCTTGCATACACACGGTCACACAAAGTTGTCGGAAAATCCAATCATTCTGAACGCCGTGACGTAAAACACGTACGTCGGGACTATAAACGGGGCAGTGGCCAATAGCTTTCATCTCTTTATTTATTCTGAGCATGCGTGGCACTTTGTCCGTCGGATTTGTGTACACACGATCGGAATTTCCGACAACGGATTTTGTTGTCGGAAAATTTTATATCCTGCTCTCAAACTTTGTGTGTCGGAAAATCCGATGGAAAATGACTGATGGAGCCCACACACGGTCGGAATTTCCGACAACACGCTCCGATCGGACATTTTCCATCGGAAAATGCGACCGTGTGTACGGGGCATAACAGACACTTCTGTGGAGCTATGTTACACGCCTTACATAGATACAAGCTAAATTAAATATATTCATAATTACAATATTTTACAGCTATTATTGGAGATTTCACACAAACTCATAAGGCAACGCACAGGATAAATTATTGGCAGGCATTGATTTTAATGTACCCATTGGATAATGGTAATCATGGTCTTAAACGATCCTAAGTATAACAGCTTTAGGAGGATTTCCTATACTGATAGATAGTATTTGATGTCTAATGCACACAGCAGAAACTCTGCCTTGTTTTTGACCCTGCTTAGCTTTTTATGGTTCTCACTTTGAAAGTATGTCAACAGTTAGATCAAATTGTTGTCACCATGAAAACTATGTTTTGTTGCATTACTTGCTCACTTGGAATTGCCAGTTGACTTAGTGCCTACTTGTAATTTTACCTCCTAATTTCCCTTTGCCCTATTTTCAGATATTGCACACAAATAATTATAGTTACATATAGTTACATAGTTAGCGTTATTGAAAAAAAGACTTAAGTCCATCTAGTTCAACCAATAAAAGGGAGAAAAAAAATCATATAATCCTATATACTGTACACAATCCTGTACCCACAGTTGATCGAAAAAGGCAAAAAACCCCAGCAAAGCATGATCCAATTTGCTCCAGCGGGGGGAAAAATTCCTTCCCGATTCCCCAAGAGGCAATTGGATATTCCCTGGATTAACTTTACCTACAAATGTTACTATCCGGTTATATTATGTACATTTAGTGCCGGTTCACACTAGATCCGGCACGACTTGCAGGTTGCCTCACCGAGGCGACCTGCACACGACTGCGGGGCGACTTGCAAGACGACTTCTGTATAGAAGTCTATTGCAAGTCGCCCCCAAAGTAGTACAGGAACCTTTCTTCTAAGTTGGAGCGACTTGCGTCGCTTCGATTAGAATGGTTCCATTGTACAGAACGGGAGGCGACTTGTCAGGCGGCTAGGTCGCCTGACAAGTCGCCCCCGTGTGAACTGGCTCTTAGGAAAGAAGCCAGTTCTTTTTTAAAGCAATCTGCTGAACTGGCCAGAACCAGCTCTTGAGGGAGTCTATTCTACATTTTCACAGTTCTTACTGTGAAGAAACTTTTCCATATTTGGAGATTAAATCTCTTTTCCTTCAGACATAAAGAGTATCCCATTGTCCTCTGTGATGACCTTAAAGTGAATAACTCAACACCAAGTTCACTATATGGACCACTTATGTATTTATACATGTTGATTATATCCCCCCTTAATCTCCTCTTCTCAAAAGAGAATAAATTATGTTCCTCTAATCTTTCCTCATAGCTGAGCTCCTCCATGCCTCTTATCAGTTTGATTGCCCTTCTCTACACTTTCTCCAGTTCCCTGATATCCTTTTTGTGAACTGGTGCCCAAAACTGAACTGCATATTCCAGATGAGGTCTTACTAATGATTTGTACAGGGGTAAAATTATATCTTTCTCTGGAGTCAACACCTCTCTTAACCTCCTCAATACTGGGCACTTTCACCCGCTTCCTACCCAGGCCAATTTTCAGTTTTTCTGCCATGCAATACTGTACCCAAATGAAATTATTATCGTCTTTTTTTCCCCACACAAATAGAGCTTTCTTTTGGTGGTATTTAATCACCACTGGGGTTTTTATTTATTTGCTCTACAATTGAAAACATTTGAAAAAAATTCATTTTTCTTAGTTTCTGTTAAAAAATTTTGCAAATAAGTAATTTTTCTTCATAAATTGTGACTGAAATGTATACGGCTACATTTCTTTGGTAAAAATAATTCAAATCAGTGTATATTATTTAGTCTGTGTGAAAGTTTAGAGTCTACAAGCTATAGTACCATAAATTGATCACACCTGATGTACTGACAGCCTATCTCAGGTATCTCAAAGTATTTAGTAAGAGACATGACAAGTTTTTTGAAGTTGTAATTTTTTCCCACAATTCTTTTGAAAAAAAGTTTTTTCACAAAAATGTCATATGAACAAGTTATTTCTCACACATGGCATTGGCATACTTGCAACTACACCACAAAGCACATTCTGCTACTCGTCCTGAGTATGGCGATACCACATGTGTTTGAGAGCTTTTAACAGCCTGGCCACAGAGAGAAGCGCAACATCCAAATAGCCCCTTCAGCCAATTATCCACTTTAAGACCAGACCTTATTCCAACACTTTTTGTTTACAAGTAAAAATCTGTATTTTTGCTAGAAAATGAGTTAGAACCTCCAAACATTCTATATTTTTGTAGCAGAGGCCCTAGAGAATAAAATGGTGGGTTTCGCAAATTTCTATGTCACACTGTATTTGCGGAGCAGTTTTTCAAATGCAATTTTACACACTAACCCATAAATACATTTTATTGAATTTCAATGCAAGTGGAAACAATATAATACCCACATTTTTTGTAAAATATAAAATATGGTGTTGGGCCGGTTAAATAGATACCAACGTATCAAGCTTTAAAACTGCACACGCTTGTGAAATGGCACCAAACTTTGGTATTTAAAGATCTCCATGGGCGACATTTTTTAAGCCTTTATTGGTTACCAGTTTAGAGTTACACAGGAGGTCTGGTGCTAGAATTATTGCCCTCACTGTGCTGTTCACGGCTCACGTGTGGTGCAATCGTTGTTTACATATGCATATGGGACTAACATTTGCGTTCACCTTTGCATACAAGCATGGGGGGGCAGGGGGGCTTTTTTATTTATTTATCGGTGGGACACTGGTACACTAACAGATGTTTTTGTGCACTTGTACACTATGACAGATGTTGATGTCACAATGGAACACTATTGCAGAAGTTTTTTGCACTGGTACAGATGTTCATGGGGACACTGTGATAGATTTTTTTTCACTGGTATAGATGTTCATGGGGACACTGTGACAGATGTTTTGTGCACTGGTACAGATGTTCATGGGGCACTGTGAAAGATGTTTTGTGCACTGGTACAGATGCAGTGGGGCATTGTCACAGGTGTTGTGTGTACTGGTACAGATGTGATTGGACACTGACAGATGTTTTCCGCACTGGTACAGATGTGATGGGACACTGTGACAGATGTTTTGTGCACTGGTACAGATGTGATGGGACACTGACAGATGTTTTGTGCACAGGTACAGATGTTTATGGGGACGCTGTGACAGATGTTTTGTGTACTGGTACAGATGTGATGGGGCACTGTGACAGATGTTTTGTGCACTGGTACAGATGTTCATGGGACAGGGACAGTGGTGCTTGGTGTACAGCTGTGATAGCTCTGTGTGCAAAATCACCCCATACACACAGAACTGTCACAGAGGTCGCAGATTTCCCTGATCCCCCCCTCCTCGAACTGAGCTCTCACTGAGCTCAGTGGGAAGAACTGTCACAGAGACACATGTCTCTGTTTACACTGTGAAGGCTGTAATTGGACACAGCCGTCAAGTGATCGGCAAGGCCAATCACAGCACCCAGATCGCTTCTTGGCTGTGTCCTGTGATCACAGCCATCCCAAGATTGCGCCAATGTGCACCAATGTGCGTCCTCACGAGTGCCTGTTCTGAGGGGCATACTGGTATGTCCACTCAGAACTGTGAAGCTTCCACCCAGCCATTTATGTACACTGGCTGGGTGGGAAGCAGTTAATACAAGAAAGGATTTTGCTCGCTTTGGAAACTGCATCTTGGCATTGCATGCCATTGTTAAGCTTAAGATCTACCAGAACACCCAGATCCTTTTCCACCATGGATTCCCCCAGTTGTACTCCCCCTACTATGTATAATGCATGCATATTCTTAGCCTCCAAATCAGCTTGATAGGGTTGCTATGGGCACCAATATCCTAATAGCTTAGACAAAAATGTAGAGAAGAAGCAAGTTGGACTTTTGAGGTGTCAGAGGCACCAAAAATTATATCATGTATTTTATATAATCAATTATAGATGATTCCATTTTTATTACCATCAACAATTTAAAACACATTTACTTAAAATAACAGTGTGTATACACTGCGTACCTAAAAAACCTTCCTTACATAGCCACCCACAGGAATATGTCCAAAAGATGTCCAAAAAAACATACATTCGCAAACTGTCTATTAAACTTGAAGTGCCTTCCTTGGGTAGATAATTTCAACACTTTTCACTGGACCAGGATAGGAACTGATTATTATACCACTCCAGATGACGAAGTGAGACACAAACAGTTATGCCGCGTACACACGATCAGACATTGATTGGGCATTCTGACAACAAAATCCATGGATTTTTTCCGTCGGATGTTGGCTCAAACTTGTCTTGCATACGCACGGTCACACAAAGTTGGCAGAACTTCCAAACGTCAAGAACAAGGTGACGTACAACACGTACAACCTGACTAGAAAAGGGAAGTTCAATACCAAGTGCGCCACCCTTTGGACTCCTTCTGCTAATCTCGTGTTAGTAGAAGTTTGGTGAGAGACGAGTCGCGCTTTTCAAATTTGTGCTTTTCAGATCGTTATTACTGCTCTTCAGTTTGTGCTTGTGGGTTTGTGTCTGGTTTTCAGCATGTGTAGTCAGTTCGTATCTGTTTTTTCAGTGCGTTCTTGTCCGCTCGTATCTGATTTTCAGCTCGCTCTTCACAGGCCTTGCTATTTTTCAGTGTGTTCTGTTAGTTCGTTCTGACATGTTGTGGGTACGTACTCGTCGTAGAGTTCATCCTGTGCAGGGGCTTGGTGTTGGGGTTCTTACTTTGACCCAAGCCCAGTCCATGAACAGGGTGGGGAGGAGTTCATGGATGAAAAATTGTTTGCTCCAGCGTGACCAATTCTCTCATATGCCTTTGTTGCGGGAGATCCGTGAGAATAATCCTGATGATTTCAGGAATTATCTCCGGATGACGGACCCCGTTTTTCACCATTTGTTGGCTTTGCTGTCCCCTTGTATTACGAAGTAGGACACCTGCATGTGGCAAGCTATCACTCCTGAACAAAGGCTTGTTGCCACCTTTCCATACTTGGTGACAGGGAGAAGTCTACAGGACATCAAGTTCTCTACAAGCATCTCCCCCCAGGCTCTGGGGATCATTATTCCAGAGACCTGTTCTGCTATCATTCAGGTCCTGCAGAAGGACTATATTAGGGTAAGTTTTCTCCTTTAACATCACATTCTATGTATTTAATGTTTGCTAATGTATTGTATTTCTTTCATCATTCCCTAATTACCATGATTGTAATATGCTGTGAATGTCCCCTTTGTCCTCATGCATGCTTGAATTTTTTTAAGTTCCTTTTTTGTCCTTCATGCATATTTGCCTTCACCAACCTCCCCAGCATGCTATCCTGGGCCCATATACACCTAGCATAGTCACTTAAAGTGGAGTTCCACCCAAAAATGGAACTTCCACTTTTTGGATTCCTCCCCCCCTCCGGTGTCACATTTGGCACCTTTCAGGGGGGAGGAGGGAGCAGACACCTGTCTAATACAGGTATTTGCTCCCACTTCCTGGCATAGATTACCGCGGCTTCCTTATTCCCTTACCGAGGATGGCAGCGGCAGCAGCCGAGAGCCGAAGGACAGATCAGCTTCAGCTGCCAACATCGCGGGCTCCCTGGATAAGTGTCCATATATTAAAAGTCAGCAGCTGCAGTATTTGTAGCTGCTGGCTTTTAATATTTTTTTTTTCAGCGGACCTCTGCTTTAACAATGTATTTTGTCAGTTCCATAGTAGTGCTTTACCCTAAACACCC
Source organism: Lithobates clamitans (assembly GCA_037952925.1). Classification (NCBI taxonomy): domain Eukaryota; kingdom Metazoa; phylum Chordata; class Amphibia; order Anura; family Ranidae; genus Lithobates; species Lithobates clamitans. The sequence continues at coordinate 906,669 of JBBGZY010000282.1, forward strand.
CCTAAAATGTGTCCAAAAGTTATATGTGTGCTTAAATTCATGCAGAGTGCCAGAGACTTTTTTTTGGTTACCAAAATCATTTGGCACCCTCCCTCCCCCCAACCGCTAAGTCAAATGATACCAATCTTCTATCTGCTGACTTTGCCAAACCCATACACACTATACCTACCTCTTTTGTGTTCATATTTATGGATGAATTCCCCAAAGTATGTAGTGAAAGGGCCTGCCTGAATACTTTGAAATGGTACTGTTTAAAGTTTTGTTCTCTTATTATCTTGATAGGTAATTGCAGAATGTAAAAATGTGCTTCAATTTGTACAGTGTGTATTTTTATTTTTGTATTATGACACTCCTTACCTGTCCGGTGGGCTGCCAATAGTGTAAGTAAGGAGGGGCTGCCCAAATTAACACACATTATTTATGCATTCAGCTCTCAATGAAGTGGAGATGGTTACCTGTCCAAAACATCTCCTCCTCCCCTAAAATTTTTACAATAGGCCATCAGGGGGGCAGATGAATCTGATAATTGGACCTTATACTTTTGTCTTTAAATACTCCTTCAAATAAATGTTATACTGATGTTGGCCAAGAATGTTTGTGTCTAATCTGTTTGCAAAGTTTATGTGCAAAATTACTAATTTTTTTTTCTTGTTTAATTACACAGATTCCTTCAACGCCACAGGAGTGACAGACTGTGGCATCCCACTTTCTCATTTCCTAAAAAGTTGGACTTTCCCAACTGTGGAGGGGCAATAGATGGGAAACACGTCCACATAGTCCCACCCCCCAACTCGGGGTCATACTATTATAACTATAAGGGGTTTAATAGTATTGTGATGTTGGCGATGGTGTCGGCGACATATGAGTTCCTCTATGTGGACGTGGGGAAGAATGGCCGGATGTCGGATTGTAGAGTCATCACCCATACGGAGTTCTACAAGCGTCTCCAGAGTGGTGGCTTGGGATTGCCACCTTCGGAAGAGAACGTGGAAGGACTCCCATTTGTCTTTGTTGCTGATGAAGCATTTGTGCTGCGTGAACATCTGATGAGGCCATTTCCCATGAGGACCCTCAAACTGAACCATATTGTGCTTGCCTGCTGCATTCTGCACAATTTTCTTTGAAATGCTACGAACTATGTGGCCTCAGTTGGGACTGAGGCCGGCTTTCCTGATACTTCAAACCTGAGGGCACTTGAAGCTAGCCAACCTGGCTTGCCCCCCAAAGCGCCCACAAGAATATCTGGAATACTTTGCGGGTAGGGGGGCCATTGATATGCCAGCAAATGTCTGAGACATTTTTTCAATAAATATTTTTTATAATCTGAAATACTATTTCATTTGACTTACAGCTTGTGTTTCTTTTAGCTGTCTCCTAGCTGTCTCAATGGACTTTTTTTTGGCCATTTTCTTCAATAGTGCAAACGTAATTTGTTTGATACATGAGGTGACAATCTCTTCTTCAGCTAACTATTATGTTGTGGGTCTGCTACACACACACTTTTTTTGGTTGTTAATGTATGTAATGCATTCATGCTAAAAATATTCAGAATTGTAAGCAACATGAAGTAATTTTTGGGAGTCACGAAAATGGCGTGATTGTTGGAAATTATAAAGCACTGTGGGTGCTAGTTACTAAAGGAAAATCCACTTTGTGCACAAGTGCACTTAAAACTGCACTGAAAGTGCACTTGTAGTGCAAAGTGGATTTGCCTTTAGTAAATAACCCCCATTGTCACTGTAAACACCCTTACTCCAAAAAATGCTTTTGAGCATTGAAAGAAGAAGCCACATATTGTTGAGTATCAAGCTTTTTACTCAAAGCACATTCACATGTGCATTTATAAAAGGTTTTTTTTAACAAACCAACATCTTTGTTGTATAACATTATTTTCACATTAATTAGAAATAGCCATTTTTGGTTAGGCTTGGTTCAAAGCATAACATACACAACTCAGGAACTTACAAAGTTCAACTTTGATAAAGTGAAGGCAATATCAGACATTATTATGTCAAAACTGTGTTGATATTGCCTTAAGCCAAATTTTGAAGATGCACACAAATTGAGAGTCAAAATGGGGATTTCCCTCCTGATCCCATGCCTAATGCCATGTTTTAGCTCCCATCATGGGGGATCAATGGACGTGTTTTGGAGATGCAACCCCTTCCTCTCAGCTACTTTAGTTGGGAGGAAGGGGTTGCACCTACAAAACGCGTACATTGATCTCCCGTGATGGCAGATAGCACATGTTGACACACTGTGTGCATCTTCAAAATTTGCCTTTTAAAATCATTTATTTAAAAAAAAAAAAAAAAGCAAAAATACACAATAAAAAAGTGTAAAATTTTTGTGTGGTTTAGATTCTCCCTAAAACATCAAGGGTGTTCTTGTGTCCCACACTAGTGCTCCTGCATTCAGATGTGTAAACAGCTGTTGAGTGTCCTCTCCTTTACACTGAATCAAGTTTGCATTTCATTCTAGTTACAAACCCATCTAGACAACAAACTTCTTTTAATACAAATAGGCCTGAACAAATGTAGTTAACCTGCATGTGCCCAAAACAACGTATTTTAGTGGGCGAATGAACGATGTTTCCTATAACCGATTAATGTGCCCATGAGCATGAAAGTTGCCATTTTAAACTGTACAACAGTAAAGAAAAGCACATGGAGCAGCATGCAAGTAATAATAATAATAGGAACACACAACAACTACTTACTTTTTAGAAGCACTCTCTTGATTCTTCTGTGCTGATCGTGTTCCCTCAATTTCAGGTCTGACCATCATTTCCTCAGTCGATCCTTGGATCGTCGTATCCCAAAATTCTTCTGCAGACTCTTCACAACTTTAGTAATGATCTTGGCCTTTCTCACATTTGGGTTTAGGTATGGTCCATACTTCCCATCCTAGTCGGCCCTCTTGAAGATGTCCACCATCTCCACCATCTCTACAAAGGACATATTTGAGGCCTTCAATCTCTTCCGGGATCGGGACGTTTGTGGCTCTGGGCTTTCCTCGTTGCTGCTGCTGTCTGCATACACCTGCTGTGTCTCCGCCATCTTCTCTCCCCACTGCACCAAAAGACAATGGGCGAGGAATAGACTAGAAATAACATCAGGGGCGGGCGGAGTTTCACGCATGCGCAGTGTAAATAAAGCATAACACGCATGCGTCGTATATACGAACTGTGAACGGAGGACGAACTAATGGAAGCGACGATCGTTCTAACAAAGGTACAATTTTAACTTGGTGCATCACTGGCCCTATACTACTTATAGATTGAGACCTATATTGGGTCAAGATTAGGAGAGTTTAGCCTGACATTAGGGTTTGTCTTGTGTTGTGTCTTGCAGAGAAAATGGATGGGTTCAAAGACCACAGCTACCAATCTTCATAGACAAGTACAGGGAGCTGCCCTGTCTGTGGCAGGTGAAACATCCACAATATAATAACAAATTAAAGAGGCAGGCAGCGATGGAGAAACTTCTGGAGTTGGTGAAGCCGCACGTCCCCACGGCAAACATCCCCTATTTAAAAACAAAAATTGGTGGCCTGAGGAGCACATATCTTAGGGAGCGCAAGAAGGTCCAGGATTCCCAGAGATCAGGAGCAGCAGCAGATGACATTTATGTTCCCAGGCTCTGGTACTAGGATAGACCGAATTTTCTGTCAGACCAGACTGAAGTCAGGCAATCGCTCTTCACTCTTCCTTCCACCCTTCCTTCATGCTTCCTTCCACCTCAGCTGAGGCTTCCGATGCCCACCCTGGGCCTTCCAGCCAGGAAGAAGTGGAGGAGCCTAGCTTGAGCCAGGTATAACATTGTTCTACAAATTAAAAAAAAAAAATAATGATGTTAACTAGATGCTATTAGTGATCACTAATTGCTAATTTAATAAAGTGTTTTACATATCAATAGACAGTAGTGGCCAAAAATGGTTGTGACAAGAATGAAAAATGCTGGGGTCAGAATGATAGTCTTTTCTATTTGTTAACATTCAATTTGCAACAGTCATGAGCTGAAAATTGTGTGTGATTGATGACCAGAAAACTCAAACTATGTCCCTTTTTCATACACAGGAAAGCCTCAGCCAGGAGGAGGGTATGGAATGTTGCAGCCAGGAGGAGGCTGTGGAATGTGGCAGCCAGGAGGAGGCTGTGGAATGTGGCAGTCAGGAGGTGGCAGGGGCTAGTGGCAGCCAGGAGGTGGCCAGGCCCAGTAGCCTGACAGAATCACAGGTCCCTCCCCTCCACCTTCCACCAAAAAGGCCCAGGAAGGGGAGGAACGTGGCCCTCAGAACCACCCCCACTCTTCAAGAGGCCTTTGCCTCCATGGCTGCATGCAAACTGCAGGAAATGGAGGAGGGCCAACGCCTCATGTGTGAGGAAATCATGTACCTCACACTAAATAAGGGTTTGAGGGGCGAAATCACAAACAAAACCCACCCGTGTGAGTTGGACCATCCTCCTTCTGCCACACCTCCAACACCTCAGCCACAGCCTGGATGTAAGCCTGGAAGGAAGAGTGGAAGGAAGACAAGAAAGTGATGTGTATGACCACAGCCTGGGGACATATATGTCATCTGCTGCTGTTCCTGATCTCTTGTAGTCTGGGACCGGATTGTGCTCACTATTATAAGGACTCCTCAGGCCACCAATTTTGGCTGGCAAATAGTTGATGTGTGCCCTGGGGTACAAAGGCTTTGCCAATTTCACCAGTTTATCCAGCGTTGCCTTCCTCTTTATTTGGTTATGACCCCTAAAAAATGTGTTTTTACCTTCAAAAAGGACAGTTTGTTTGTGAGTAAGTACAGGTACATTTCAACAATACAATGTCAAACTAACAAGGGACACCAGCCAACCTCCTTGAGGTAAAAAAAAATACAAGATAATAATGGTGTTGTGGTAACTTGACACACAAAACCCACCCAAAAACTTAGGGAGATCACCAAAAAAATATAAAATAAAACAGGATATCTTGATTAAAAAAAACAACCAAAAAATAATCACTTTAAAAGCAAACAAAAAAACTTCTGGAGATGTGACCAAAATAAAAAAATGATATTCATGGAATCACAAGAAATAATAAAGAAATCAGTTTGTGAGAACTCTGTGTAAATATGAGCAGCAAAACAACTTAATTCTTCTAGCATTATAAAGAAGAAGAGAATGCGCTGCATTAAAAGATTTTTAAATTTGCAGTGTGATGAATGTGCTAGCTCCATTACGAACGCTAGTTTTACCAGACCGAGCGCTTCCGTCTCGTAATTTATTCTGAGCATGCGTGGCACTTTGTACATCGGAACTGTATACACACGATCAGAATTTGCGCAAACGAATTTTGTTGTCGGAAAATTTGAGAACCAGATGTCAATTTTTTTGCGATGGAAATTCCGATGGAAACTGCCCAATGGAGCCTACACACTGTTGGAATTTCCGACAACAAGCTCCGATCTCACATTTTACATCAGAAAGTCCGATCGTGTGTACGGGGCATTAGACTGATTATGAAATACTCCTCCGAGCATACCCAAGTGCTTCAGGTTTTGCTGAGATATTGATGCCTTTTGATAGGAGCTGATACTCTGGTCAAATATGTCTGCGACAGTCCCCAAATAACCTACAAATATTTTTGTTGTCTCTGGCACCTCAAAAGTCCAACTTGCCTTTTCTCTACATTTTTATTTTCAGATAATATCTAAGGAAAAAAATATGTTCTCCACATTCTGCCATACTTTATACACAGTGACAGCTTTGTATTATGAGTTTGTAAACCATGCATTGTAGGTGACCTGTTATCATGTCTGGTGTGGCTTTAAATCTGTGCACTCACTTCAATGCACATTAATGTTATTCTATAGCTTTTCTCAGGCATGGAATGGCATTCAAAGAACAGCATTATTTTATGTTTACATCTCTATGCTGAGGAGACTTGAGTGGTGTCAAGATATTTATTGGTCACAGTAGCTGTTGTAATTATCTTGGGGTTTCCAGATTCAATACCAGAGTCTCAATACCTTTACTTAGGGAATAATATTTTTTTAAAAAAGAACATGCATGCTCAAAAATAAATCAATATTACAGAGACAAGGAAATACAGGCTGTAATAACTTCAAAGCTTGGGACTACTACTCCGAGATCCAATGTCTGCAATTGTTAATAACACCTAAAATAACACTGAACTACCAATGTATGGAAAATATCAATGCTTTTCCCAACTTCTCACCCACCAAATAGCACTGTAGGAGGAGAGCAACCTCTCTATTCCACCTCTACATTTGGTTTTGATATAAGCCAAAAAAACTATGGAAAGGGCCTAAAATAAAGAGAGAAGTAATACTCTCTCTGATATAGTGGGATTTTTAGAGGGAGATAGTGTATCTGTTAGTGGTAAGCTGATACCGCATGGGTTAGTAAAAAATATACATTTTATTAAAGATTATTAAAAATATATATATGCATTACAGACATAACATAAAGAAACGTCAAAATGACCATAGAGTAGCTTGTTCACAAATCATTTGTGATTAGTCAGCCAACATGTTTCGCAAAGAGTTTCGCTTCATCAGGGCATACACGACATCACTGATTTATTCTAGATTGTATAAAGAACAAGTAATCATTAAGAATATGATTACATGATGGCCATCCATAAATAAAAATCAAAAACATGGTACAAGAAATATAGTAAGAAAATAATACTAGTTATGCTAGCGGACAACAGACCAGCCACCACCATTGCCAGATGTCACCTAGTACACCAACTGGAGCATAGTACCCATGGGTGCCAGATCCCAAGGACTTTGAGTACTAGACCCTCGCATGATTCTTGGGTGGGTTACTGTACTTTATTCTTTGCTTCAGCAAATAAAACAGTCTATGACAATTAGACTGATTCAGAGTAGCAAAATAACACATACGAGAGCTCATTCTAATAGTGTTAAACATTTGGACGTGTCTATCTTTTTAATTATAGCATAGATAAGTGCTCCCACAAACAGATAATTATTTTGTAAGATAATAGTATGTGTGACACACACACACACTCTATATTATTGTGAAAAAATATTAGTACACAAGTTTCCAAGTATCCCTCTAATTAACTACATTCTTTACTAGGCTTTAGTTTATGAAACCCATTCTAATTATTTTACACACTGGACAGCTGTACTGCTTTTCATGTGAATGCCCATCTGCTGTTTTTTAACTTTAAAAGCCTTTCTCTGCATTTGTTCCTCAAGGTATCCCTCTTGTATTGCAAGATTAATCTTTTCCAACCTACAGTATACAGAACAGATGGAACAGTGTCAAACAAACATGGCAAATGCTATGCCACAAGTGTTAATTTTGTACAGTATAGTGAAAGAGATCAGATTCTTTGCAGGTATTTTAAAGGAACAATGAAAGTGAACATGTTTTCTTTATTGTTCCCACAGATACATTAATTGCATGGCACATTTTGAACAACATATTCTCCACATTGTTTTACACTAATAATAAAATGTTTTTAACCACTTCAGCTCCAGAAGATTTCACCCCCTTCGTGACCAGGGCATTTTTTGCTATTTAACACTGCACTAGTTTAACTGACGATTGGTTGGTCATGCAACGCTGTACCCAAATAAAATTTATATAATTTTATAATTTTTTTCACACAAATAAAGCTTTCATTTGGTGGTATTTAATCACCACTGTTTTTTTTTAAACAAAAAAAGATTTTTTAATTTATGCTATAAAACATATCCAATAAAAAATAAATAGAAAGTCTTCATAAATTTTGGCCAAAATGTATTCTGCTACATGTTTTTCATAAAATTTACAATAATGCCGCGTACACACGATCGGAATTCTTGTCGGAAAAAGCTATGATGGTTTTTCCGACGGAATTCCGACAGGATTTCGCTCAAGCTGTCTTGCATACACACGGTCACACCGGATTCCGACCGCCAAGAACGCCGTGACATATAACACGTACGACGGGACTAGAAAAGGGAAGTTCAATAGGCAGTGCGCCACCCTTTGGTCTCCTTCTGCTAATCTTGTGTTTATCTCGTGTTAGTAGAAGTTTGGTGAGAGACGATTCGCGCTGTTCAGGCTCCTGCTTTTTCAGATAATTTTACTTCTGTTCAGTTTGTGCTTGTGGGTTTGTATCTGGTTTTCAATGCGTGTAGTAAGTTCGTATCTATTTTTCAGTGCATTCTTGTCCGCTCATTGCTGATTTTCAGCTCGCTCTTCACAGGCCTTGCTGTTCTTCAGTGCGTTCTGTTTAATTCGTTCTGACCAGCTGACCGTTTTGAAGCCATGTTTTGGTTATGTGCTCGTCATAGAATTTGTGCTGTGCAGGGACTTGGTGTTGGGCTTCTAGCTTTGACCCAAGCCCAGTCCATGAACAGGGTGGGGAGGAGTTCAAGAACGAAGAATTGGTTGCTCCAGCATGACCAATTCTCTCATATGCCATTGTTGCGGGAGATCCAGGAGAATAACCCTGATGATTTCAAGAATTATCTCTGGATGACAGACCCTATTTTTCACCGTTTGTTGGCTTTGCTGTCCCCTTATATCAGCAGGCAGGACACCTGCATGCGGCAAGCCATCACTCCTGAGCAGAGGCTAGTTGCCACGTTGCGGTACTTAGCGACTGGGAGAAGTCTGCAGGACCTCAAGTTCTCGACAGGCATCTCCCCCCAGGCTCTGGGGATAATTATTCCAGTGACCTGTTCTGCTATTATTCAGGGCCTGCAGAAGGCCTATATTAGGGTATGGTTTCTCATTTAACATCACATTCTATGTATTTATTGTTTGCTAATGTATTGAATTTCTTTCATCATTCCCTAATTACCATGATTGTAATATGCTGTGAATGTCCCCTTTGTTCTCATACATGCTGGATTTTTAAAAATTACGTTTTTTGTCCTTCATGTATATTAGCCTTCACTATCCTCCCCAGCATGCTATCCTGGGCCCATACCCACCTAGTCTAATCACTTAACAATGTATTTTGTCAGCTCCATTGTAGTGCTTTACCCTAAATACCCCCTAAAATGTGTCCAAATGTTATTTGTGTCCTTAAATCCAGGAAGAGTGCCAGAGTCTTTTTTTGGGGTCACAAAATCATTTGGAACTCTCCCTCCCCCCCAACCGCTAAATCAACCCATACCAGTCCTCTATCTGCTGGCTTTGCCAAACCCATACACACTATACCTACCTGTTCTGTGGTCATATTTATGGATGAATTCCCCAAAGCATGTAGTGCAAGGGCCTGCCTGAATGCTTCCAAATGGTACTGTTTAAAGTTTTGTTCTCCTATTATCTTGATAAGTAATTGCAGAATGTAAAAATGTGCTTCCATTTGTACAGTGTGTTTTTATATATTTGTATTATGACACTTCTTACCTGTCCAGTGGGCTGCCAATAGTGTAAGTAAGGAGGGGCTGGCCAAAGTAAAACACATTAGTTAGGCATTCAGCTCTCAATGAAGTTGAGAGGGTTACCTGTCCAAAACATCTCCCCCCTAAAATATTTCCAAGGGGCCATCAGATCGGGTGAGGAATATGATAAGTGGACCTTATATTTTTGCCTTTAAATACCCCTTTAAAATAAAAGTTATACTGATGTTGGCCAAGAATGTTTGCGTCTAATCTGCTTGCAATGTTTATGTGCAAAATGACAATTTTTTTCTTGTTTGACTCCACAGTTTCCTTCAACGCCACAGGAATGGCAGACTGTGGCTTCCCAATTTGCCCAACGGTGGGACTTTCCTAACTGCGGAGGGGCAATCGATGGGAAGCACGTCCACATCATCCCACCACCCCATTTGGGGTTATACTATTATAATTACAAGGGGTTTAATAGTATTGTGTTGATGGCGGTGGTGTCGGCGACATATGAGTTTCTGTATGTGGACGTGGGGAGGAATGGCCGGATGTCGGATGGTGGAGTATTTGCCCGGACTGAGTTCTATCGATGGCTTGGTGGCTTTGGATTGCCACTTCTGGAGGAGAACGTGGAAGGACTGCCATTTGTCTTCGTCGCAGATGAGACATTCGGTCTGGGTGACCACGTGATGATGCCATTCCCCCAGAGGACCCTCACCCCGGAGAAGAGGGTTTTTATTACCGGCTGGCCAGAGCCAGAAGAGTCGTGGAGAATGTCTTTGGGATACTGGCCAGCCGGTTCCACCTATTTCAAACAGCCATAAATATGGCGGAGTACAATCTAAATCATATAATTTTATGTTTCTGCATCCTGCATTACTTTTTGAAACGCAATAATCCTAATTATGTTGCCTCAGTTGGGCCTGAGGCCGGACTTCAGGAAACAATGCTGGCCCTGGAAGCTGGCCGTCCTGGCTTGCCCCCCCAAAGCGCCCGTGAAGTGCGAGAAAAATATGTAGACTATTTTACGGGTAGGGGGGCCATTGCTATGCCAGCACATTTTGAATACATTTACTTTTTTATCAGATAAAATCTTGATTTTGTTTACTGCTTGGGTTTATTTTTGCTGTCTCCTAGGTTCTCCTAGTGAACTTGTAGTGCCAAGTGGTTTTTCCATTATTAAATAACATCCATTGTCACTGTAAACACCAACTTAACACAAAAACTGGTATTGATCATTGAAAGAAGAAGCCACACATTGTTGAGTATAAAACCTTTTACTCCGTGCACATTCACATGTGCGTTTTATAAAACATTTGGCGGTAAAAAAAAACACATCTTTTTTTTTTCAAAGTTTTACCTTGAAATTTTTTTAAAAATACAGAAACAGGCATGTTTCCAAACATAGCATACACAACTCTGGAACTTACAAAGTTCAACATTGCAAAAAAGATGGCAATACCAGACATTTTATAGTGTGAAAAAGGTCTTGATCTTGCCTTCATCAGATGAGGTGAAGTCACCCCTGTGAAAGCCAAATTTAGAAGATGCGCACAAATGGACGTGTTTTGGGGGTGCAACCACTTCCTCTCACCTACTAGAGTTGGGAGAAAGGGGTTGCACCCACAAAATGCGTACATTGAAATCCCCAGGTGGCAGATAGCACATTGCACATGTTGACACACTGTGTGTATCTTCCAAATTTGGCTTTTAAACTGTATTAAAACTTTAGATAAAATGTTTATAAAAAAAAAATCCAGGAATCTTTTTAGGATTTAGATTCTCCCTAGTACATCAATCATGTTCTTCAGTCTTTGTTCAATCTCCTTGGTTTTTTCTTTGATAAGGTCCAAATCACTACTACAAAACATGGATAAGCCATTGTGCACTGTCACTGGTGAAATGACTTGATTTTAGTATCACAACCTGAACATCACCTAAAAGAAAAATACACACCATGTATTAAAAATATGCAGGCATACATCTATTACCTGAATCTGTGGTGTCCAACTCTGTCCTGTTGTGGTGTTAATCTCCACCACCTCTCCTTTCTCCACATCCTCAGGTTGTGGCCTCTGTTCCCCTTCTTCAGGCGGTGGGGTCCCTGGTGTCCTCATATTTTCCGAGTCTTTGCTCCCCTATGAGAATGAAACAAAAGGTACACTTAGCACACTGATATTTGAGGCCAGAAATAGGAATATGAAACATTGCTGGGAAGTGGGGTACAATTGTCTGTTTTGGCAGTGTTCAAAGCTGAAGACATGATTTTTTCCTTTATCAAAGCTGGAATACTTACCTTTTTTGAAGTTTCACACATGTAAACACCCCAAGTATCCACTGGAGCACCTGTGTGGGACACCCTAAAAAGTTTGTTCTTGTGTCCCACACTAGTGTTCCTGAGTCCAGATGTGTAAACAGCTGCTGAGTGTCCTCTCCTTACATTATACTGAATCAAGTTTGCAATTCATTCTAGTTTGAAACACATCTAGACAACAATGTCCTAAACTTCTTTGAATAAAAATTATCATGACCAAATGTAGTTAACCCTGTATCTGCCAAAAACATCATATTTATTTGGCAAACGAACGATGTTTACTACGACCGATTACTGTGCCCACGAACATGAAAGTAGCCATTTTAAACTGTCCAACATTTAAGAAAAGCACATGGCGCAGCATGCAAGGGATAATAATAATAGGAACACACAACAACTACCGTATATACTCGAGTATAAGTCGTTCCGAGTATAAGTCGAGGCCCTAATTTACCACAAAAAAAATGGGAAAAACTTATTGACCCGAGTATAAGACGAGGGTGAGAAATGCACAGCTACTGTAAGTGGAAAAGAGGGTCAACAATGCCCATTTACAGCATCACTGTTCCTATTTGCAGCCTCACTGTGCCCATTTGCAGCCATAGGTCCCCTGAACTTCAAACTCGGTAGTTAAGGGTTCCTAGATGCCCCCTAGCTGCAGCCAAAATCTGGGGTCTCTGAACCCAAAGGGTCCCGAAATGACATTGCTGCAGATAGACACAGTTGACCGAATTTGGGGCCCCGTATCTCGGGGCCACTTAGTGCTAAGAACCCCAAATTTGGTGTGCAAACCCAGTGGAACTAGCGCCATAAAATTTCCAAAGCTGGGGTTTCTAGCACCAAGCAGCCCTGAGATATAGGGCCCCAAAAATCAGTTCAGAAAATGTCAAGCACTTTTCTGCAGCAGAGAATGACATTTTCCGAACCGATTTTGGGGCCCCGTATCTCGGGGCCACTTAGTGCTAGGAACTTCAGCTTTTAATATGTTGTGTTACCAGGTCCACTGAGTTTGCATACCAAATTTGGGGTTTCTAGCACCAAGTGGCCCTGAGATACGGGGCCCCAAAGTCGGTTCGGAAAATGAATTTTTTTGCTGCAGAAAAGAGCTTGACTCGAGTATAAGTCGAGGGGGGCACTTTCAGCACAAAAAAATGTGCTGAAAAATTCGACTTATACTCGAGTATATACGGTACTTACTTTTCAGAAGCACTTTCTTGATCTTTCTGTACTGATCCTGCTCCCTCAGTTTCAGGCCTGACCAGCGTTTCCTCAATTACTCCTTGGATTGTCATACCCCAAAATTCCTGTGCAGACTCTTCACAAACTTAATCATGATCTTGGCCTTTCTCTCATTAGGGTTGGTGTACGGCCCATACTTCCCATCATAGTTGACCCTCTTAAATATGTCCACCATCTCTACCAAGGACATATTTTAGGCCTTAAATCTCCTACTGGATCGGGGCGTTTCTGGCTCCGGGCTTTCCTCCTTGTCATTACTGCTATTATGCACCTGCTGTGTGTCCGCCATGTTCCTCTCCCCCACTGCGACGAAAGAGACAGGGCAGGGAATATTCTAGAAAGAACGTTAGGGGCGGGCGACGCGGGCGGAGTTTCACGCATGCGCAGTGTCTATAAAGCTAACACGTTTGTGTCATACCTACGCTCTGTGTGTGGAGGAAAGAGGAATGGAAGCGACGAACGTAATAACGAAGGTAACATTTTAACTTGGGACATGAGTGGTCTATACTGATTCTAGATTGAGGCCTATATTGGGATAAGATTAGGAGAGTTTAGCCTGATATTAGTGATTTTGTCTTTTGTTTGATCTTGCAGCAAAAGTGAAACAATTTAAAGACCCAGACTTCCTCAGCGAATTCATAGACAGATACAGGGATATGCACAATTTGTGGGAGGTGAAAAACCCCTTATATCACAACAAACCAGCAAGGAAGGCATCAATGGAGAAACTGCTGGAATTTGTGAAGACTCGGTTCCCCAATGCAGACATCGAGTTTGTGGATAACAAAATTGGTAGCTTGAGAAGCACGCATAGGAAGGAGCTTCAGAAGGTCCATAAGTCCTTGAGGTCAGGAGCAACAGCAGAAGACGTGTATGTACCCAGTCTGTGGTACTACAGCAGGATGCATTTTCTAGAAGACCAGATTGAAACCAGGGAATCACTTTCGACTCTTCCGGCTCCCCATCCATCCACCCTTCCCTCAACCCCAGCTGAGGCTTCTGAGGACCAACCTGGGCCTCCCATCCTGGAAGAAATTGAGGAGCCCAGATGGAGCCAGGTATAGTATTTTGAAACATTTTTTGGAGGGAAAATTATTGTTGTTAACTAGATATTATTATTGCTAACAAATGAATAATTTAACAAAAAGTGTTTTACTTATCAATATAGACAGTAGGGGCCAAAAATGATTGGGACAAGAATGAAAAATGCTGAGCTCAGAATGATAGTCTTTTCTATTTATTAAAATTTCATTTGCAACAGTCATGAGCTGAAAATTGTGTGTGATTGATGAACCAAAAACTAAAACTATGTCCCTTTTTCATACACAGTAAGACCTCAGCCAGGACAAGGCTCTGGAATGTGGCACACAGGAGGAGGCGGGGGGAAGTGTCAGCCAGGAGGAGGCGGGGGTTAGTGTCAGCCAGGAGGTGGCGGGGCCCAGCCTCACCCAATCCCAGGTCCCTCCCCTCCGCCTTACAACAAAAAGGCCCAGGAAGGAGAGGAACATGGAGGAGGCAGCACTGGGCCTCATTAAGGAGGCTAATGACGCCCTGAAAGCCCCCCTCTTTGCTGTAGAGGCCTATGGAATCTATGTAGCCTCAAATTTGCAGCAAATGAAGGAGGTCCCACTACGAAAATGCGAGAAAATAATTTTTGAGGCCATCCATAAGGGGTTGAGTGGCCAAATGACGGATGACGTCCACTTATGTACGCTCGCCCATCCTCCTCCTCCTCCTGCCACAAATCCACCTCCAGAGCCACAGCCTGCAGGAAAGGCTGCAGGGCAGCGTGGAGGGAAGGTTGCACGGAAGACAAGAAAGTGGTGCCCTTGGTTCAGTCTGGTCTGACAGAAGACGCAGCCTGTTGTAGTTCCACAGCCAGGGGACATACATGTCATCTGCTGCTGTTCATGATCTCTGGGAGTCTTGGACCAGATTGTGCTCCCTTCTATATGGACTTCTCAAGCTACCAATTTTTTTATCCACAGAGTGGATGTCTGTCCTAGGGGCCAAAGGCTTCGCAAATTCCAGCTGTTTCTCCAGCGTTGCCTTCCCTCTTTATTTTGTTATTATGAGCCAGAATAAATGGAGATTTTTTTATATGAAAATACTTGCCGATGTGTTTTTCTTCAAATAGGACAATTTTTTTGTAAGTAGGCAGGTACATTTCAAAAATACAATGTCTAATTAACAAGGGACACCAAGCAACCTCCTTGAGGTTTACAAATACAAGATAATAATGGTGTTGTGGAAATGTGACATATGAAGTGAAATGTGAAATATGGAGATGACTATAAATTACTAAAAAAAAAAAATACAACAGGAGATCTTGATTAAAAAAAATAAAAAATGAATATAAAAAAAAAATGTAAGACATTATGTTGGAGATCTGGCTTTAAAAACAAAAAAGATTATTCATGAGATCACGAGAAAAAATAAAGAAATACGTTTGTGAGAACTCTGTGTGAATACGAGCAGCAAAACAACTTCATTCTTCTAGCATTATAACGAAGAAGAGAATGCGTTGCATTGAAAGATTTAAAAATTTGCAGTGTGACGAATGTGCCATCTCCATTACAAGCAGTCGCTTTACCAAACTGAGCGGCTCCGTCTCGTACTTGATTCTGAGCAAACGTGGTTTTTTGCACGTCGGAATTGCTTACACACGAATGGAATTTCCGATAGAAACTTTTTCCGTCTGAAAATTTGAGAACATGCTCTCAATCTTTTGCTGGCGGAAATTCGGCCAGCAAAAGTCCGATGGAGCATACACACTGTCGCATTTTCTGACCAAAAGCTCTCATCGGTCTTTTGCTGGCCGAATTTCCAATCGTGTGTACGCAGCATAGTGTATAATGATTGGTTTGCATGAAAGTTATAGCGCCTACAAACTTTGGTATATATATTGGAATTTTTATTTTTACATTTTTCTATACTACTAATGGTGGTAATCAACGACTTATAATGGCACTGCATTGAGCAATCTGACACTAACTGATGCTGGGGGGATCTGACTAACTGCCTCTGACATCACCAGTGACATTAATACAGTGATCAGTGATAATACTATATACTGCCACTGTACTAATGACACTGGCTGGGAAGGGGTTGACATCTAGGGTGATCAAGGGTTTAAATATGTGCCTAACTATGTATAATGTGTAATCAGCAGGGAGAAGAAGAGGGCGAGTGGACGCTCCAATCTCAGGCTCAGATCTCCGCTGGTATGGTCTCCAAGAGGCAGGTGAATATCCAGACAGAGCTGCTCTCCCTCTAACTCCCTCAGTGCTAAGAGGAAGAACTTTCCTAGGCAGTTTAATAAGAATCCTCTCTCCTCTCCTCCTACTGTACAGTGCACATAGGCGTACGCACGGGGTATGCCGGGTGTGCCTGGGCACACCCTAATCACCCCCTGTTAGTGTAGCTGCATGCCGGCTGTTTCCCGTGTTCTCCTGTCAAATGCTGCAAGAGTGTATAGCTCTTTTACATTGAGCAGATCGCCAGGCTTGTAAGAGCCGCTCAGTGCCTTAAACTGTCATGTAATATCACTGCTTGCAGAGACCATCTGTCAAAACTCGGCGCCGATGTCGGGGGTGGGCGGGGTCGAGCAGCTATCATACACCAGCCAACGGTATAGGGGCTGGGCGGGCCGCTCCGTGTATGTGACTCCACCCCTTTTTAAGCAGTTCAATCAATGGCTGGTGTTTGATAGCTGATAGAAAGGGGCGGAGCCACATACATGGACCGGCTCACCCAGCCACTATCCCGTTGGCTGGTGTATGATAGTTGTTTGGCCCCGCTCACCCCCGACATCACCGCCGAGTTTTGACAGAGGGTCTCTGCAAGCAAGGACATTATATAACAGTTTAAGGCACTGAGCGGCTCCTACAACCCTGGCGATCTACTCAATGTGAAACTCCCCCTCTCCTCTATCAGGGCCAATCAATGCCACTTGTCAGTGCCAATCATTGCCAACCAATGCCACCTATCAGTGCCACCTGTCAGTGCCAATCAGTGCCAACCAATGCCACCTAGCAGTGCCAACTGTCAGTGCCAATCAGTGTCACCTGTCAGTGCCAATCAGTGCCAACCAATGCCACCTATTAGTGCCACCTATCAATGCCAATAACTGCCACCTATCAGTGCCAAACAATGCCACTTAGCAGTGCCAATCAGTGCCACCTGTCAGTGTCAATCAGTGCCAACCAATGCCACCTCTCAGTGCCAACCAATTCCACCTATCAGTGCCAATCAGCGCTTACAATCAGTGCCACCTATCATTGCCAATCAGTGCCTATCAGAGCTGCCTATCAGTGCCCATCAGTGTTGCCTATCAGTGTGGTCTATCAGTGCCAACCAATGCAACCAATCAATGCCCATCAGTGCTGCCTATCAGTGCTGCCAATCAGTACTGCCTATCAGTGCCAACCACTGCCACCTATCAGTGACAATCAGTGATTTCACTCAGGGGTCAAATGACCCCATTTTGCAAAGCAAACACCCCAATGTATAATCTATGAGGCATAATGAGTCTTTTGAACAGTTCATTTTTTTCCAGAAGTTTTTAGAAAATGTGGAAAATAACTTTAAACCCATTTTTTTATACAAAGTTGTCCATTTATAAGATATTTCCAACACATAGCAAATACATAGCAAAAATGATACCCCAAAATACATTCTGCTACTCCTCTGGAGTATGGCGATACCACATGTGTGAGACTTTTACACAGCTTGGCCACATATAGAGGCCCAACATCCAAGTAGCACCATCAGGTGCTCTAGGAGCATAAATTACATATATCATTTCCTGGCAACCTATCATTTTTGAAGGCCCTTCATATTTCTAACACATAGCATGCACATACCAAGAATTACAATCCAAAATAAATTCTATTGCAGAAAGGGTAAAAGAAAAAGTATTACCTGTGCTTTTAGTAGTGTCCACAGAGGAGAGCACTGGTCCAGGCAGCAGGCAGGGATGTGCTTAGCGACAGCAATAGTAATTATCCAGGCAGCAGGCAGGAATATTTCTATAGTCAGCACAAGGGTATTGTGAGCACAGCCAAAGCATTTGTCCATAGAAATTGTCCAGGCAGAGACAGCCAGCACAGCCATAATATTGGTCCTGGTACACTGTTACCTGTAGACACTCATTATTGTACTGCTCTCCAGCCCTTCATAAACATACTGCCTCTTGCTACAGCTAATTATTTGCATAGTCTAGGTAGCAGGCCAAGATGTGGTCCGTTCATGCGGCAGGCAAAGGCATGATGGCAGTAACTCAGCAGCAGGCTGTGGGCCACAATCAGGTAAGACCTGTGCACAGGGGCACAGGGGTAGAGGCTTCGCCCACCCAAATCTCTATGAAGCCTCCGGACTCCAGACGCTAAACTTGAAATTATAAAACCCGGAGAAAACAAAAACAAAATTTTCTCCATCCAGAAAAACAATTCTGGAGCCCCTCACATATGTGAGACCCCTGTGTACTACAGTAGCAAGGCAACAGATCAGTCCAAGCGGTAGGCAAAAGCATAGTCCATAAAACAGGCCAGGGTCAGTTCATGTGCAAGCAGTCCAATCGGTAGGCAGAAGCGTAGTTGATTAAAAAGGGTCAGTTCACGTGGAAGCAGGGTCAGGGTCAGTTCACGTGGAAGCAGTCCAAACAGTAGGCAGAGGCATAGTCATAAAACAAGCCAGGGTCAGTTCACGTGGAAGAAGTCCAAACAGTAGGCAGAGGCATAGTCAAAAACAGGCCAGGGTCAGTTCACATGGAAGCATTCCAAATGGAGGGCAGAGGCATAGTCAAAAAACAGACCAGGGGCAGTTTACGTGGAAGCAGTCCAAAAGGTAGGCAGAGGTATAGTAAAAAAACAGGCCAGGGTCTGTTCACGTGGAAGGCAGTGGCATGGTTATTTGAGGAAGCATGGTCAACACAGATGATGAAAATGGGGAAATGGTTAAAAACACGGGCTAATATTTTAGGGATGTGTGATAAAGTTGGAAGCATTCAGCAATGCAAAGGCCAGATTGGGAGGGACACTGGGGACAATGGTAGCTGGTATCTCTTCGAAATACTCTTTTGCTGCACACGCAACATTTTTTTTGCTGTCTTTGGCCTGCTTCAGATGGTGGAATGTTGTATGGGAAGTGGCGTTCATGAAGTCAGCTAACAGCTTCAGAGCGAAGGTCTTCTGGGGGGGTGTCTTTGTTGATAGATGAGGGATGTGACAACTTCTTCTATGAATTTTAGGAAGGGGGTGGGGCTTTCCGCGGATTTGGTGTAAACTACGTAGGAATTATAAATGCCCAAATGGATGAGATAAATTGCTACCTTCTTGTACCAGAAACAGGACCTCCTTATTGACAAATAGGGCTGAATCATTTGATCATTGAACTCCACCCCCCCATGTAGAGATTGTAATCTTGGACACATTTTGGCTTTTCAATGGGACCTCATCTTCTTTGAACCTCAATTGTGGTGTCATCATGGATGTTGGACATTGTGACAGACCCCCGTACTCAACATGAGTCTGTCCGCCTTATTGCTCCTCTGTTCGGTACCACACAATCCAAGGCCCTTTAGCTTTCTCATTCACTAGTCGTAGCTCAGTGTAGGGTAAAACATCAGACAGTTTATTAGAACAAGAATACAAGTCTTATATACAGTTAAAGAGGAGGTTCTTATCTCCTGCTCATATTACTCTAACAATACACCTGTAACCAGAAACATAAATTAACACGAGCTAATTAACTAATCCCTTAAAGCAGCCGATGTGACTCCCTAACTACAATACACATTATCATACATCTCAACACAACTCCTTTATACAATTGCAGGGTTAATTAGCACAAACAACAATGGGTGAAAGACTCTTAGAAGCTGGGACAAGTCATACTAGACTAATTTACATTATAGCAGACAACAGACAGACAGGTGGCTGGAGTTGACA
Source organism: Lithobates clamitans (assembly GCA_037952925.1). Classification (NCBI taxonomy): domain Eukaryota; kingdom Metazoa; phylum Chordata; class Amphibia; order Anura; family Ranidae; genus Lithobates; species Lithobates clamitans. The sequence goes on from JBBGZY010000282.1 coordinate 926,544, forward strand.
TAAGCATCTCCTAACTAGGGATGAGCTTCGTGTTCGAGTCGAACCCATGTTCGACTCGAACATCGGCTGTTCGGTCGTTCGCCGAATTGCGAACGATATGGGCCGTTCGCGCCAAATTCGTGTGGCGCGTCACGGCCCATAATTCACTGCGGCATCGCAGTGCATTGCTGGCTGATGATTGGCCAAGCATGCACTATGACCCGCATGCTTGGCCAATCACAGCGCCGTCAGTAGAGAGAGCTGTAATTGGCCAAAGCCAGGGTGGCTTTGGCCAATTATGGCTCAGGGGATTTAGTACACACCCCACACTATATAAGGCCGCCTGCACGGCGGCCCTGTGTAGTGTGTGTTCCGGTGTGCTGAGAGATAGAGAGAGAGAGAGACAGTGTCATTTGATTTGAGTTAGATAGATTAGGCAGAACAGTCAGTCAGTTAGCTGCACTTACAGTGTATTGTGTATATATATGCATCCCAGGTGTTGCATATATATATATACACTGTATTCAGTTTAGCTAGATCCGTTCCTGTTATCTTCTATCTAGACTATTTACATTTAGTGCAGTGTGTCCTGCTCACAGTGTTCAGCTAGATCCGTTCCTGCTATTTACATTCAGTGCAGTGCGTCCTGCTCACAGTGTTCAGCTAGATCCGTTCCTGGTATTTACATTTAGTGCAGTGCGTCCTGCTCACAGTGTTCAGCTAGATCCGTTCCTGCTATTTACATTCAGTGCAGTGCGTCCTGCTCACAGTGTTCAGCTAGATCCGTTCCTGGTATTTACATTTAGTGCAGTGCGTCCTGCTCACAGTGTTCAGCTAGATCCGTTCCTGCTATTTACATTCAGTGCAGTGCGTCCTGCTCACAGTGTTCAGCTAGATCCGTTCCTGCTATTTACATTCAGTGCAGTGCGTCCTGCTCACAGTGTTCAGCTAGATCCGTTCCTGGTATTTACATTTAGTGCAGTGCGTCCTGCTCACAGTGTTCAGCTAGATCCGTTCCTGCTATTTACATTCAGTGCAGTGCGTCCTGCTCACAGTGTTCAGCTAGATCCGTTCCTGGTATTTACATTTAGTGCAGTGCGTCCTGCTCACAGTGTTCAGCTAGATCCGTTCCTGCTATTTACATTCAGTGCAGTGCGTCCTGCTCACAGTGTTCAGCTAGATCCGTTCCTGCTATTTACATTCAGTGCAGTGCGTCCTGCTCACAGTGTTCAGCTAGATCCGTTCCTGGTATTTACATTTAGTGCAGTGCGTCCTGCTCACAGTGTTCAGCTACATCCGTTCCTGCTATTTACATTCAGTGCAGTGCGTCCTGCTCACAGTGTTCAGCTAGATCCGTTCCTGGTATTTACATTTAGTGCAGTGCGTCCTGCTCACAGTGTTCAGCTAGATCCGTTCCTGCTATTTACATTCAGTGCAGTGCGTCCTGCTCACAGTGTTCAGCTAGATCCGTTCCTGCTATTTACATTCAGTGCAGTGCGTCCTGCTCACAGTGTTCAGCTAGATCCGTTCCTGGTATTTACATTTAGTGCAGTGCGTCCTGCTCACAGTGTTCAGCTACATCCGTTCCTGCTATTTACATTCAGTGCAGTGCGTCCTGCTCACAGTGTTCAGCTAGATCCGTTCCTGCTATTTACATTCAGTGCAGTGCGTCCTGCTCACAGTGTTCAGCTAGATCCGTTCCTGGTATTTACATTTAGTGCAGTGCGTCCTGCTCACAGTGTTCAGCTAGATCTGTTCCTGCTATTTACATTCAGTGCAGTGCGTCCTGCTCACAGTGTTCAGCTAGATCCGTTCCTGGTATTTACATTTAGTGCAGTGCGTCCTGCTCACAGTGTTCAGCTAGATCCGTTCCTGCTATTTACATTCAGTGCAGTGCGTCCTGCTCACAGTGTTCAGCTAGATCCGTTCCTGCTATTTACATTCAGTGCAGTGCGTCCTGCTCACAGTGTTCAGCTAGATCCGTTCCTGGTATTTACATTTAGTGCAGTGCGTCCTGCTCACAGTGTTCAGCTAGATCCGTTCCTGCTATTTACATTCAGTGCAGTGCGTCCTGCTCACAGTGTTCAGCTAGATCCGTTCCTGGTATTTACATTTAGTGCAGTGCGTCCTGCTCACAGTGTTCAGCTAGATCCGTTCCTGCTATTTACATTCAGTGCAGTGCGTCCTGCTCACAGTGTTCAGCTAGATCCGTTCCTGCTATTTACATTCAGTGCAGTGCGTCCTGCTCACAGTGTTCAGCTAGATCCGTTCCTGCTATTTACATTCAGTGCAGTGCGTCCTGCTCACAGTGTTCAGCTAGATCCGTTCCTGGTATTTACATTTAGTGCAGTGCGTCCTGCTCACAGTGTTCAGCTAGATCCGTTCCTGCTATTTACATTCAGTGCAGTGCGTCCTGCTCACAGTGTTCAGCTAGATCCGTTCCTGCTATTTACATTCAGTGCAGTGCGTCCTGCTCACAGTGTTCAGCTAGATCCGTTCCTGTTATCTTCCTACTGACAGGCAGGCTTGTCTGGTTACAGTATATAAAGCTACCTGAAGAAAATTACAGGTGTTCTTTTTGATCCTATTAGTACCACGGTCAGGCAGCTAGACTATTTACATTTAGTACAGTGCGTCCTGCTCACAGTGTTCAGCTAGATCCGTTCCTGTTATCTTCCTACTGACAGGCAGGCTTGTCTGGTTACAGTATATAAAGCTACCTGAAGAAAATTACAGGTGTTCTTTTTGATCCTATTAGTACCACGGTCAGGCAGCTAGACTATTTACATTTAGTACAGTGTGTCCTGCTCACAGTGTTCAGCTAGATCCGTTCCTGTTATCTTCCTACTGACAGGCAGGCTTGTCTGGTTACAGTATATAAAGCTACCTTAAGAAAATTACAGGTGTTCTTTTTGATCCTATTAGTACCACGGTCAGGCAGCTAGACTATTTACATTTAGTACAGTGCGTCCTGCTCACAGTGTTCAGCTAGATCCGTTCTTGCTATTTACATTCAGTGCAGTGCGTCCTGCTCACAGTGTTCAGCTAGATCCGTTCCTGGTATTTACATTTAGTGCAGTGCGTCCTGCTCACAGTGTTCAGCTAGATCCGTTCCTGCTATTTACATTCAGTGCAGTGCGTCCTGCTCACAGTGTTCAGCTAGATCCGTTCCTGCTATATACATTTAGTGCAGTACGTCCTGCTCACAGTGTTCAGCTAGATCCGTTCCTGTTATCTTCCTACTGACAGGCAGGCTTGTCTGGTTACAGTATATAAAGCTACCTGAAGAAAATTACAGGTGTTCTTTTTGATCCTATTAGTACCACGGTCAGGCAGCTAGACTATTTACATTTAGTACAGTGTGTCCTGCTCACAGTGTTCAGCTAGATCCGTTCCTGTTATCTTCCTACTGACAGGCAGGCTTGTCTGGTTACAGTATATAAAGCTACCTTAAGAAAATTACAGGTGTTCTATCCCAGCTTAGTGCAGCTACAGGCCATTAGTATGTCTGGAAGGCCAAGAAGGAGAGGCAGACAGTCACAAGCCAATAAGAGAGGGCAAGCAGGCTCTGTGTCTAGTGCTGGTCGTGGAGACGGTGCATCCTCATCAGCACGTGGCCATGGGACACGCTTGGCCTTTTTTTCGGCAGCTGGCCGTGTTGAGCCGCAACATGCGGAAGACTTGGTCGAGTGGATGACCAAGCCGTCCTCATCCTCCTCATCCTCTCTCACCCATGCCCAGGGTGCTTTGTCTGGCAAAGCAGCGGCCTCTTCCCTCAGCTCAATGTCATCAGTGACTCCTTCCCTAGCTCCACCATGTCCTCATGAGGATTCCCTCGAACTGTTTGACCACAGTGTTGGGTACATGCTCCAGGAGGATGCCCAGCGTTTGGAAGGCTCTGATGATGATACTGAGCTCAATGAAGGCAGTAACATGAGCACGGACAGAGGGGGTGCCCAAGAAGGACAGCAATCTGGCAGTCATGCTCCCCCTGCTGCAGCATACTGCCAGGTTTGCTCCAGTGATGAGGAGGGAGGGGATGATGAGGTCACTGACTCAACGTGGGTGCCTGATAGGAGAGAGGAGGAGGAGGAGGAGGAGGAGGAGGTGGCACATCACCAACTAGGCAGGATGCCCTCCAGGGGCCAGCCTAAGGGCAGCACATTGACTGCATCACACCCCAAAGCTCCACATGTGCAGGGCGCTGCAGTCTCTGCGCGTTATTCAAAAAGTTCTTTGGTGTGGGCCTTTTTTGAGACGAGTGCATCAGATCGCACCGCTGCTATTTGCAACATATGTCTCAAGCGTATCTCGCGTGGCCAAAACATCTCCCGCTTGGGTACCACATGCTTGACCAGACATATGTTGACCTGCCATGCAGTTCGTTGGCAAGCGTATCTAAAAGACCCACACCAAAGAACAAAGACGATCTCTCCTTGCTCCTCATCAGCTGAGATTTCCAACCCCACTAGACCTTCAGTCCTCTCTGAGACCTGCAGTGAGAGGAATGAAGGTGTAGAATTAGGTGTGTCACAGCCAAGTACTTGTGGGCAATCTGCTTTTGGTACACCGACGTCAGATTGTACCAGGCAAATTTCCCTGCCCCAGCTGCTGCACCGCCGAAAGAAGTTTGCTCCCAGCCATCCACATGCCCAGCGGTTGAATGCTAGCTTGGCAAAATTGCTAGCACTTCAACTGCTGCCTTTTCAGTTGGTAGACTCTGCCCCCTTCCGTGAGTTTGTGGAATGTGCGGTTCCTCAGTGGCAGGTACCCAAACGCCACTTTTTCTCACGGAAGGCGATTCCGGCTCTCTACCGGCATGTGGAAGGCAATGTCCATGCCTCGCTGGACAGGGCGGTCAGCGGTAAGGTGCATATTACCGCTGACTCATGGTCCAGCAGGCATGGACAGGGACGTTACTTAAGTTTCACGGCGCATTGGGTGACTCTGCTGGCAGCTGGGAAGGATGCAGGACAAGGTGCAGTAGTGTTGGAGGTTGTTCCGCCACCACGCCTCCAAAATGCTGATTGTGACACACCTCTCTCCTCCACCCCCTCCTCTTCTTCTTCCTCCATGGCCTCTTCCTCGGAACCAGCGGTGCTCCGTAGGCGTTCAAGGGGCTACGCAAGTACGCAGGCCAAAAGATGCCATGCGGTGCTTGAGCTGGTGTGCTTGGGGGACAGGAGCCACACTGGGGCAGAGGTTCTGTCAGCTCTGCAGGGGCAGGTTCAGAGGTGGTTGACGCCACGCCAACTTAAGGCAGGAATGGTGGTTTGCGACAATGGCACCAACCTCCTCTCTGCCCTCCGACAGGGACAACTGACCCATGTGCCCTGTTTGGCTCACGTCCTTAACTTGGTGGTGCAGCGGTTCTTGGGCAGGTACCCGGGCTTACAGGATGTCCTGAGGCAGGCCAGGAAAGTCTCTGTGCATTTCCGCCGGTCATATAATGCCAGTGCTCGGCTGACGGACCTCCAAAAGGAGTTTAACCTGCCCAAGAACCGCCTAATCTGTGACATGCCCACCAGGTGGAACTCGACGTTGGCCATGCTGCAGCGGCTGCACACGCAGCAGAGGGCCATCAATGAGTACCTGTGCGACTATGGCACCAGGACAGGGTCAGGGGACCTTGGTTTTTTTTCCCCACGCCAGTGGGCCTTGATCAGGGATGCATGCACTGTCCTGTCACCATTCGAGGAGGCCACGAGGATGGTGAGCACTGACAGTGCATGCATCAGTGACACTGTCCCCCTTGTCCACCTGTTGGAGCACACGCTGCGTGGAATAATGGACAGGGCACTTGAGGCAGAACAGAGGCAGAAAGAGGAGGACTTCCTTAGCTCTCAAGGCCCCCTTTATCCAGACAGTGTTCCTGCGTGCCCGCCGATCACACAGGAAGAGGACGAGGAGGAGGAGGAGGAGGAGGAGGAAGATTGTGTCAGTATGGAGGTGGAGCCTGGCACTCAGCATCAGCAGTCTTTAAGGGATCAGTCCCAAGGAACACATGGACTTGTACGTGGCTGGGAGGAGGTGGCTGCGGACGTTGTTGTCCTTAGTGACCCAGAGGACTCCGGACCGAATGCCTCAGCAAACCTACGCTGCATGGCCTCCCTGATCCTGCAAAGCCTGCGTAAGGATCCTCGTATTCGTGGTATCAAGGAGAAGGACCAATACTGGCTGGCAACCCTCCTTGATCCACGTTACAAGGGTAAGGTTGCGGACCTTATCTTGCCATCGCAGAGGGAGCAGAGGATGAAACATCTTCGGGAGGCCTTGCAGAAAGGTCTGTGCAACGCGTTCCCAGAGACTGGGAGGTTACAAACTCCTGTTTCTGGACAACGTGTTGCTGAGGCTTCGGTCAGTCAAAGAAGGAGCGGTGGAGAAGGTGGCCGTCTGACCGATGCGTTCAGACAATTTTTTGGTCCGCAGCCCCAAGGTATGATCGGTTCCAGCAACCATCGCCAGCGTCTGTTTTACATGGTGCAGGAATACCTAGGGGCAAGATCAGACTTGGACACCTTTCCCACCGAAAATCCTCTGGGTTACTGGGTCTTGAGGATGGATCACTGGCCAGAGCTTGCACAGTATGCAATTGAGCTACTGGCCTGTCCTGCATCCAGCGTTCTTTCGGAACGCACATTCAGTGCTGCTGGAGGCGTGGTAACCGATCACAGGGTGCGTCTGTCCACCGACTCGGTCGATCGGCTGACCTTCATAAAAATGAATCAGTCTTGGATCACCACCAGCTACCAAGCACCTGATGCAGATGTAACCGAATAATTTTTTTTGAAATCTCAGATCCCTTCAAAGACTGCCTATGCTGATGCTGAGTGACTATCCCTGAGTAATTATCCTCTTCCTCCTCAATCATCACGCTGATAGCTTGTAAGAACATTTTTGGTTCTGGGCGCCACCACCAGTGCCTAAGGCACAATTTTTCAGCCCCTGTTTAACAGGGGCGTGTAATTACAATTTTTGATGTAATACTTTGCAGCAGGGCTCGTTCCTGCATTCCAACTAGAGTGTCTGTGAGGGGTTGCAGTGTTGTGGCACCAGCACCAGTGCCTAAGACCCAATTTTTCAGCCCCTGTCTAACAGGGGCGTGTAATTACAATTTTTGATGCAATACTTTGCAGCAGGGCTTGTTCCTGCGTTTCAACTAGAGTGTCTGTGAGGGGTTGCAGTGTTGTGGCACCAGCACCAGTGCCTAAGACCCAATTTTTCTGCCCCTGTCTAACAGGGGCGTGTAATTACAATTTTTGATGCAATACTTTGCAGCAGGGCTCGTTCCTGCATTCCAACTAGAGTGTCTGTGAGGGGTTGCAGTGTTGTGGCACCAGCACCAGTGCCTAAGGCCCAATTTTTCTGCCCCTGTCTAACAGGGGCGTGTAATTACAATTTTTGATGCAATACTTTGCAGCAGGGCTCGTTCCTGCGTTCCAACTAGAGTGTCTGTGAGGGGTTGCAGTGTTGTGGCACCAGCACCAGTGCCTAAGGCCTAATTTTTCAGCTCCTGTTCAACAGGGGCATGTAATTACAATTCTTGATCTAATATTTCACAGCAGGGCCCTGTGAGGGCTTACAGTGTTTTGGCCACAGCAACACCTAAGGCCCAAATTTCTGCTGAGTATATAGGGCAGGACCCTACTTTCAAACATCTAACTTACAAACGACTCCTACTTGCAAACGGAAGGAGACAACAGGAAGTGAGATGAAATCTACCCCTAAGGAAGGGAAATTCTCTCCTGTAAGAGTTAATATGGGAAAACAATTTCTCCTTTCCACTGATGCTTTCCAATCCTTGTTCCACAAAAAAACCCAAATTTTCAAAAAACATTTTTCATTGGGACAAAAAAGTGAGGTGAAATCTTCTGAAGAGGAGGAAAGACGCAAAACAAATGTCACAGGGGTGATAACCCTTCCCTATGTTTTCCAAAAAGCTTAGAAAAGATTTTTTGGCTGGAGCTAAACACATTAAAAATGTTCAAAATTACAAACAGATTCTACTTAACAACAAACCTACAGTCCCTGTCTTGTTTGCACCGCCTGAATACTGCTGTTCAGAGTATATAGGGACCTTTCCTTATTTTAATTTGGGTGCGGGGTTCCCCTTAATATCCATACAAGACCCAAAGGGCCTGGTAATGGACTGGGGGGTACCCATGCCGTTTGTCTCACTGATTTTCATCCATATTGCCATGACCCGACATGACATTAAACCCGCAAGCAGTTTTAAATGAGATTTTTTCCTTTAAAAATGACATTTGGTGCAGGGACTGTTCTAAACATGGGAAACACGCGTCACTTTACAGGCATACTATAGACACCCCCCAGGTACGATATTTAAAGGAATATTTCACTTTTTTTTTTTTACTTTAAGCATCATTAAAATCACTGCTCCCGAAAAAACGGCCGTTTTTAAAAGTTTTTTTTGCATTGATACATGTCCCCTGGGGTAGGACCCGGGTCCCCAAACCCTTTTTAGGACAATACCATGCAAATTAGCCTTTAAAATGAGCACTTTTGATTTCGAACGTTCGAGTCCCATAGACGTCAATGGGGTTCTAACGTTCGTGCGAACTTGCGGTCCGTTCGCGGGTTCTGGTGCGAACCGAACCGGGGGGTGTTCGGCTCATCCCTACTCCTAACAGTATTTGTCCCAGCATTATGAATCAGCCACTATTTCTACTATGGCATATACAGGGTTCCCAGGATCTGTGTGTCTTGGGGGGACATGGACCTGAATCCAAAGTAACACCACCTCAGGGGTCCCCGGGCATACAGCTCACAAAGAGCACCATTCCCCCAAATGCCAGGGCCCATAATCGCAAGGCAAAAGGCTAGCATTCAGTCCTCTCCAAAAGTCTCTGTCCCGGCTAGGTCTGTCACAGACATCATGTGCACGTTCATGTTATCCTTCTACCTCAAGGCCAGCACTTTGTTGCATCTCAATGTTGCTCTTTGCCCCCTTCAAAGCTTTTTGTTCACTATAGATTGTGGGAAGCCCTTCCCATTCTTTCTGGAGGTTCCGCAGGCCAGGATTTTTGCGATGTATAAGTGTTTGAAAAGGGGCAGGCTGGTGTAGAAGTTGTCAAGGTATATGTGATATCCTTTATTCAGAAGTGGGTATGCCAGGTCCCATACAATTTTTCCAGTTGTGCCCATGTAAACCGGGCACTCAGGGGCTGGAGCTGGGAATCTCTTCCTTCGTATATGCGGAACGCATACAGATATCCCGTGACTCTCTCACAAAGCTTGTAAAATTTAACTATGTATCTGGCCCTTTTGCTAGGAATGTATTGTTTTATTCCTAGCCGGCCTGAAAAGGGTACCAGGGACTCATCTACACATATATGCTGATCGGGGACATAGAGTTCAAATCGTTGGGAAAAGAAATTTATGAGTGGGCGAATTTTATATAACTTATCATAATTTGGATGATTGTGGGGAGGGCACTGGTGTTGTCGCTGCAATGAAAGAATTGCATAATCATCTCGTATAGGGCCCTGGACATTACAGCAGAATAAATGGGCATGTGGTGGATGGGGTTGGTGGACCAATAGGCATGTCCTTCATTTTTTTGTAAGCCCCATGTTTATGGTGTTTATGGTTAAGCACCATGTTTATTTAAACTCCTCCAAATTCATATCTCTCCACCAATACACTGCTGGGCATATAAATTGGTCTGGTCCACAATGAATTGCAGCAAAGTGTCAGGCAAAAACAGATAAAAGCAATCAATCTCTGTGAAATTCTGGGTGTTGGCCTGCACAGATGGCTGTGCTGTGAAAGGGGGGAATAATTGGTAAACCTGAGTCGGAAGGCAGCCAAGTTGGGTTGGTAAGACCATCTGGCATGTATGAAAGAGGCCCTGGCTCTTGGGGGACATGACACTCTAGTAGTTGGGGGATTTGAATCTCCTGTGCTGGTACTCGGGCATGATGTGGCAGCACTGGTACTGGGCCTGGGCATTTGTTCCCACGGCCTACCACTGGTGGCAGCACTGGTACTGGGCATTTGTTCCCAGGGCCTATTGCTAGTGGCAGCGCTGGTACTGGGCCTGGGAATTTGTTCTTGGGGCCTATTGCTGGTGGCAGCGCTGGTACTGGGCCTGGGAATATAATCCTGGTTGCTGGCGGCTGTCTGGTTTCCAGAGCATCGTGCCCTTTTAGGAGGGACCCATTCTTCCTCTGAATCATTTGCCGATCCACTATTCTTGATAGGGTCAAATGCCGAATTTGATTCGGAATCAGAATTGGCATTGGAATCTGATAAGAACTCCCCGCTGCTCTCATCAGTCATGGAGAGGATCTGGAATGCCTCCTCACTGATATATACTCTTTTGGACATGACGCTGATGGCTGCGTGACAGATGGCAGGTGGCGGTCACTGATGGGCTGTGCGATGGGTGACAGATGAGTGGCAGGTGACGGTCACTGATAGGCAGTGCGATGGGTGGTAGGTGACTTCACTGATAGGTAATGACGGTGTGACGGGCGATGGTCACTGATGGGTGATGGGCGATGGTCACTGAAGGATGTTGGGCCACAGACTGTGATGGGTGATGGTCACTGACAGGTGATGGGTGATGGTCACTCAGGGGTGATGGTCACTGACAGGTGACGGGTGATAGGCCAAGGTCACTGATGGGTGACGGGTGATAGGCCACGGTCACTGGTGGGTGATGGGTGCAGCGGTCACTGATGGCAGTCTCTTATGTGACAGGTGCACTTTATGGGGTGACTGTGGTGACTGTTGGGTGACAGGTGACAATGGGGGGGCGATGTGACAAGTGTTGTGCTTGGTGCAGACACTACAGGACACAGATCTGTAATTCACTGCTCCTGGCTCTTCTCTCCTCACACTGGAAACGGTGTGTGAGGAGGGAAGAGTCGGTAACAGTTAGTTAACAGTCTGTGTTTACATTTAGTGATCGGCTATGAATGGATCACAGCCGATCACGTGGTAAACAGCCGCCAGCCAATGGCTGTTTACCAGTGTCAGTGACAAGCAGTGTTCCCGGGAACATGCCGCCACCGACGTGCAGGCACAGTGCGCTCACGATCACGCGCATGCACCGTGTAAAATTGGGAAGTACTATCTGTGCTCGGCCGTGACTTCATCATTTAAAGATAAAATGTAATTTATACATATCAATTTTTTTTAATGAAATAATGTAAATTACATTTCATTACTGCACACAAATATTCCTTATTTACACATCCACCCAGAAGGAGCTCCTGGTTCCTTTCCATATGCTTTTCAGGCTTAAGACTAGTACTCATGGGCCAAATGTCAGGCGGCATCGGCTGGTTTAATAGAAACTAGACGACATTTGGCCTGCGTGTACTGCATCCAGTCCGACAGAAGTCGGCCGGCTTCTGTCGAAGAGGCATGACCGAGAAAGATCTGCCGATAGGCACCCTATCAGCACTCTCAGCCAATGAGAGCGATGACTGGAGTGTTCTGGCGGGGGGGGGGAGTCCCCACCACCAGAACACCTTATCACAGCAGGGGAGATTGCTGTACTAACGTTGGATAGTTTGTACAGAGCTCCTTTTGAGCTGTCTTTTGTTCAACCGTGCTGGGTTGAATGAAAGAAAAATTAGCAGTGTGTACTAGGCTTTAGGTGCTTTGTGGGTAGAACAAGGTGTCTGATAGTTCAAGTTCAAATTTACATACAAAATCGAATGACTCAGAGAAATTACATATTTCCACTCTCTACCTCATATGTTCATGGAACGTTATACACATTTTAGTCAGGAAGGGAGAGCCTGAAGGCAAACAGCTTGTGTTGTGTGCCCTCTTTAGAAAACCCATAAATCCTTTGACACCAGTGTCACGAATGAATCCTTTACTAAATGTTTATAGTGCAAGAAAAAAGATCTTACATAACAAGGTATTACTCTTGATTACCGGTAGTTTTCCAATAACATTTTATAAAAGGTGTGAAAAAGTAAAATATCAGCTTTCTGTCTGAGGCATATGGTTTAAAAAATCCTTTAATTGTTCAAATGATCCAACAGTATTGCTAAGTCCCATGAAAGAAAGGGGCCATCTGGGTATATTTCCAGATTTTAGGTAGCAGAAAGAACCCCCATTATTTCAGAAGTTTGTCAAACGGCTTTAATTTGCCCAATTCCAGAAATCTAAAGCATTTGTTTTCCCTTTGTCTCCCCAATACTGTTATAGTTCATTTTACAGAGCATCTTCAATCTTGGTGAATTATCTTCCTTATCTTATCTTACCTTATCTTCAGAATTACTTTTTCCTCAAAATGTTTAGCATGTCTGCTAAGTCTCACATGAAGAACAGTTCACGTGGTCCACATTTACAATCAAGTTAAATATTCTGCATTTCATTTCTTTTTTCTAATTGTCTGAGTTCCTGGAATTTTTACTGATCAAAGTAAAACTATTAAGTTTGTTTCTTTCTAAGGCGCTGCTAATTGTATGCTAATTGCTGCTAATGATCAACTATGAAGTTATAATTAGCGGCTATTTACTGTAACTTAGGAAAGAGTGGATACTATTAGAGTAATGGCTTGTGTTTACTTTGCTGAACGAGCCAGTGAAATGCTGGCAATGGACAAGGATTCTTTGAGGTGTTGGGATACTTGCTGCTATATCAATTTCAGTCTCTCCCTGTGCAATCCTGATATTACTTAATCTACTGAATGAGTGAGAAAATCAGTGCTTGTCATAGCTCACAAAATGGGGAATCTATCAGCTTAGTGAAGGCAAACAAATTAGTGAAAGGTATGAGCTGGAAGCAAAGTGCATTGCCCAGCAGTAGAACATAAAATACAGCTAAGCTTCTATGTGTCCCCGTTTCCCTGGATTAGTCCCATGTCTGGCATTTATCTTCTAGGTAGACAGACTCTTAAGAACTAATGAGATTAGGTGGGAGAGGTTCCTATCATTTTTCTTACTACATCTATGATGCTGTCTTTATCAAAAAAAAATATAGAGGTGCTTTGTAGGACTTCTGGTTCCTCTGTGCAGTTAACATTAATGCATCTCCAACTACAACAGGAGAATACCGTGGACAAACAGTTGCAATTGCAGTTAGTATTGCCCTACCCACACACAATGCGCACAGCTGTATTTTTTTGTAAAAAAATAAAAAAAACATTGTACATATGCATTTACAACTTTTTACAGTACAACAGGTCCTCTTTTTTGTAGTAGTACAGGTAATCACATATGTTTAGTTAATATAATTACATTTTTATGTGTACCTAACAACAATTTTTCATGTGTCTAACATTTTTTTTTTCCTTATTTTTTGTTGTTGTGTTACATATAGACATTGGTGATTAGCCTTTAAAATGTGCCTACAGTGGCCCTCTGCAATGACTTTCTCTATCTGTAGTTTAAATATAGAGAATGTGTTTTTTTAAAATAGGTCAGCCAACACCTAGCCTTGCAGTGTGGAAAGGAACAGTAAAGCACAAACCTAGTGTATCACTATAAGGCAAGAATCAGCAGAACCTTTGTATGTTATGAGTAAGTATGGTTACTGTTATTTTCCCTAAACAATTACAAAATATACATAGGAAAAAGCTTTTAAAAATGTTAACGCATGCTTAAATACTGAACACTTGTACTTGTTTATTAAAAAAAAAAAACAAAAATGAAAAATACTAAAACATGGAAATTAATTACCCTCAAATATTTAAAGGGTAACTCCACTTTCCTGGGGAAAAAAATAGCAAATAAAGAAAAAATAATATAGCACATAAAACTGGACAATCCTTTTGTAATTGAATGTTATTAAAATGACCTTTCCTTTTAAATCTGCAGCCAATGTAATTTTCTGAGAATACATTGCAATATGGCTATTTGGAGTTTTCTGTACACAGAATGTTGAATATTGACCACGCCCCAGACACATAATTTCCTGCTTGTGTGATTGGCTCAACAATTTTCCCAGAAGTCTGCCTAAGATACAATTTAGATTTCAGGCATCCCTTGAAACAAAAATATCATTTTTTGAGAGATACTTTCAATAGGATCATGTCTAAAGGGATGCAGGCCCAGCAGATTTCCTCATTAGTGCCCAGTAGCTCCACACCTGACAGTTAATTATGAAACCACTCCCATTAGACCCACTCAGAACAGAGGAACAGAGAAACACACATGGATTTCTTCAGAATAACAAAAGGTAGGAATCTGCAACAAAGTTTATTATAATCCTTGCAATGTACATAGATCACCCAGAGGGGAAAGTTTTTTTCTCAACAAAGGTGGAGTTACACTTTATGCAATAGAACTTAATCTGTGAACTTTCAGTAACTAACTTTACATTTTAAATGCGTGATTCAGTTCTACAGTGAAGAATTAACAAAACTATGCAACGTTGGCTAAGTGGTTAGCACTTCCATCTAGCAGCACTAGGATCGTTGTTTTGAATCCCAACCATGACACTATCTGCTTGGAGTTTGAAATGTTCTCACTGTACCTGCATGGGTTACCTCCAGGTATTCCAGTTTCCTCTCACACTCCAAAGACATGCTGGTAGGTTAATTGGCTGCTGTCTTAATGGGCCCTAGTATGTGTATGCATGAATGTGAGTTAAGGACCTTAGATTGTAAGCTCCAGAGGGCAGGGACTGATGTGAATGTATAATTGATATTTAAAGTTCTGCATAAATTGACGGTGCTATATAAGTACCTGTAAACTATTCTTAGCCCAACAAACATCAGCATCTCCAGTCTTTTTTGAATGATGAATGTTTTTTCAAATGCCTTTTTATGCATCCAGTCTGTCTGAGAGAGTATGTTCTCCTGAGTTGACACCATCCACAGGCAGTTTAATGCTTCGCTAAGACACATAATTTAAATCAAACGCAATTTTACTTCAGATTGCAGTGAGAAAGGTATTTTTCTAATCTTTTAAGTTTCAAGAAGGCACTGACTTTCCAAGGCCATGTCTTTGTGAAGAACAAACACTGATTGAGGGAGCATGGAAAAATACATATGAGTTGCACAGTGTTAAGGTTAAGAGCTTTAATCAAGCTGCTGTCTCTAATTGGAAAGTGTGGATATGCATGCATATAAAAGTAAACTCTCTGAGACACGCTTAGCACCGTTACTTCTTACACTTCTCCTTTATTCAAGGTGGTGCTAATGTTTTATACACAAAAATACATCATTGCTATGTTAGTCTAATGGGTACATCTCATTGGTTAAGACAGAAAAGAAAATGGAGAATCTTCGTGTCGAGGTTTGGCTGTCCCTGGTTCTATCTTCAGTCCACATTCTTCTGATGTGTGGGATGTAGGGCGTACCCGCCATTTTGAGAAGATAAAGAAACAGAGCAAATCTGTAATACCTATATAATGAGTAAGGAGAAAAAATATGTATACACATAAGAAAATAGACATTTTCAGATTATTATTATCTACATCACATTCCTTCACAGTCCCCCCTAAAATGACTATTTTCTCTTTTCTGTCCCTAATACTAAAGGTCCTACTTCGTCTGGCCCATTCTCCTCAGCAACTCTTTTAGGCTGTATATAGAGTTAGGCCTCTTTCACACGAGGCATCCGTATGTCCGTTTTTCATCCTTCCGTTTTCGGATGAAAAACGGACATACATGTATCCCTATGGAGCGGCGGATGTCAGCGGTGACATGTCCGCTGACATCCGCCCCGCGCCGATCCGAAAAGTGTAACGGAGGAAAAACCTACTTTTTCCTCCGTTTTCGGATCGGATCGGATGACGACGGACACTACGGACCGTCATCATCCGATCCCCCCATAGGGGAGAGCGGCGCTCTGACAGGTCCGTCGCTGCACAGCGTGCAGCGATGGACCTGTCATCTTCCTGCTCAGCGGGGATCGGCGGAGCTATCCCCGCTGAGCCAGCGGATGTTCACGGGGCGGATCATGACTGATCTGCCCCGTGTGAAAGAGGCCTTAGGCAGCAACTTGTTCACTACCCTCCTCGATACAGCTGGAGAGGTGCAGTCAAGCGCTATCTATCCCTATAACCCTATAAGATTGTGAGATTTTGGACAGGGAGTGACTGTAGAGGAGTGAAGGGTTTGTCATCTTTCATCATAAGGGGCTCCTCTTCTTCTTGGTGGAGAAATGTAGGTGTGCTATTGTCTACAGCCTTGATCATTAACTTTTTTACAAAAGGTAGAATACAGCATACAATCAGGGCTAAAAGAACCAGGATTATTAATAACGTTACCCCTATCTGTGCAAGCACCTTCTGCCACCCACTCATCCAGCTAAAATATTGATCCCATGGGTCTGTAATACCTGCGTTGTTCTTTAACTCCAGTGACAGATCTTCTAATTTCTTTATAGCTAGAGTAACCTTACCATTTGGGCCAGTATTATCAGGAATGTAGGTGCAGCAGGTTCCAGTTTTTTCTATCATTTTACAAACACCTCCTTTCTCAGCTAGCACCATATCTAAGGCCATCCGGTTCTGGAAAAATGGAAATTTGATCCTCTTGCGGGACTTTGAAGGGTACACCTACTCATGAGTAATAAGAAGTATAAGTAGTAAAAGTATGTTGCAATGAAATTGGATATTTATTGGGGTGTAGATCTAAATAGGTCTAAAGTACATAAGGTGAATATACATAGGATACAGAATACATAACACAAACACAAAAATATAGCAATACAGTATGCAGAGATCCACAATCATAGAACTCCAGTACATATGGAACACACATACGGGGAGTACCCGACGCGTTTCGAGATATACTCTTCCTCAGGGGTGTCTGATTGGAATCAGCAAGCAAAAAGGTATGTCTAAAATCAAAAAGACAATTATGAACCAATTGTGAAATATTATATATTCAAAATCAGCATAAACATCAAAGGGGGTATAGCTGTTGTAGTATAGATATATGATATGCACATTATGTTAAATATAGAAGGAAAAATGAGGTACTGACCATATAGTGTGGAGGGAAAAAGACACGACTGGACTTCGGTATGCAGCTCGTTCCTGGTCCACGTCTGGCAGGCCTATGTGACCAGCCCTACCGGAGCGAACAGGGGGGTATTCCCCAACAGAGGGCGTCAGAGAGCCACCATGAATTGAAATGGTCCTGAGATAGGCTCCAATCTGCAAGGGAGCAAAGAGGTATTGAAAGAGTGTTGGGACATGGTAGTGGGTGTATCACAAAAAAGGGGGGTATATCTGTGAAGACCCCAAGTGTTAAAACAGACCATGTAAGTACATAGTGTGTAAAGCTAGCATGGGATAAAATACCTGGATGAGGCCGTCGGAGCTGTGCAGGCAGATCCGGTTCTGGAATGTCATATAGGAAGTGGGGGCTAACTGGTCAGCAATTCCCTGGAGGGCATCTTTAGTGTAATTTACGAATCTCTGTTTGTTATAGTATATGTAGTTAATTCTTGTTGACAGTTATCATGGGGATCAAAGACTCAAAACTAGCTTTTACCTGTTTCCTGACTTTAAATTTATCAGGGACCCCCCTTGGAACCTCTATGTCATCTATGCATACATGAGAGTAGGGTTGTCCCGATACCGATACTAGTATCGGTATCGGCACCGATACCAAGCATTTGCCCAAGTACTTGTACTCGGGCAAATGCTCCCGATGCTTCCCCCGATACTTAGAAGACAGCTGTGATCGGCGCGTGGGGGAGTTACAAGATTCTCCCCCAGCGGCTTTCACCAGCTTTAGTGACATACAGCGGTGATCGCTCACAGCTGACTGTCACTGCATCCTCCTCCGTGCCCCCTCCTTTCCTCTGTGCCTCTCCGCTGTCCTCTTTGTTCCTCTCTCCTTATCTGTCCCCCTCCGTTCTGCTCTCCTTATCTGTCCCCTGCATTCCTCTCTCCTTATCTGTCCCCTTCGTTCTCCCCCTCCGTTCCTCCGTCCCCCTCCTCCTTCCTTTGTGTATGGAGAGAGTCAGCTGACTCTGTCCATTCACATAACTGAAACATTGTAATCTCCTGTGATTACAATGTGTCAGTTTATGAATGGAGAGGAGCTGCTGTCTTCTCTCCATTGATTCTCAGTGCAGCTGACGCTGCAGAGAAAGGGACTGGGGAATCTCTATCCTCTGTCTCTTTCTCTGTCTCAAGGGGGAGATATCAGAGGTCTGTTAAGACCCCTGATATCTCACCAAAGCCCCCCAAAAGGGCTGATTAAAAAAAAAAAAAAAAAAACAAAGAATAAAAAAATATTATTGGAAAAAATAAAAATTGTAAAAAAAAAAAAACACACACACATACAACATTCACCCCCCCCCCCCAAAAAAAATAGCAAAAAAAAAAACACTGTCACATGACATTAAAAAAAAGTATCGGTAATCGGTATCGGCGAGTACTTGAAAAAAAGTATCGGTACTTGTACTCGGTCCTAAAAAAGTGGTATCGGGACAACCCTACATGAGAGTCAAAGCTTCCCGGAGTGAACTGCTCGCTTCCTCCTCTGACTGTGTGCTGGGTCAGTGTATGTATCAGGGGTATCTTTGGTTAGGATATGGAGGGGCATAATGACCTTTGCAAGGGCACATTCACTGGTCCAGATTCCCTCTAATCTGGTCCTGATTTTCAAATTCCCACAGATCCAATACACATCACCAAGTGACTGGACCCGGTTTAATACCTGTCTTCCGCAAAGTAATTCTGCTTATCAGGGGCTTTCTATTTTCATCTTTCTTGTCTAATGCACTCTGGGGTTACCCAGTCTAGCCCTGTGTTCCAACCTACTGCCCCCCCCGGAACCACAACTCTGCCCCCAGTAACTGTCTGTGTGGCATACATATATATCCTTAACTTTAGGGATGTCACTGTGCCAATGGCATTGCCATGAAGGGTCAAACGGACAAGGTACTATGTCACAGTAATCTAAGGTAAAGGTGGTCACATGTGTACCTGAAGAGTTATACCAAAACGTAATTCTGTTATCATTTTTGTGATGGCCACCTCCTGGGCCCCTCTCCCCTAGATCAAACAGAAAAAGCATATGCAGCACCCGTAAACACGCTCTCCTGCAATGGTAAGCGTGCATTTAGGTGTTCTTCCCAGCCAACTTGACTGAGGTGGCTGTGGTCAGCAAAACTTCGAATGGACCATCATATCTTGGCTCACGGATCTCCAGACAGTAGTTGGTGTGTTCCTGTATCTAATTCAGGATCTGGAATGGAAGAAAACACCTGGACATGCATTCAGGTTAATTCTCGTGATAAAGTGGTTACATAATTAGTCAACACATCAGATTGCAACTGTAACTGTTGTGGAAAGTAACAACCAAGTCTGGGAGCTGAACCAAACAAAATTTCATAAGGGGATAGGGAATGTTTCCCCCGAGGGCGTGTCTGATGCTGAACAGGGCAATGGGCAAACTGTCTGGCCAACTCATGTTAGTCTCTTGGGCCATCTTGTTTTTTAGTGTCCCATTCATCCTTTCTACCTTCCCGCTACTTTGAGGGTGGTATGGGGTGTGTAGTGCCAACTGAACCCCCAGTGCTGCCCAAATCTCTTTCATAAGGGTTGCTGTTAAGGCTGTGCCCTGATCTCTCAATATCACCTATAGGACCCCAAATCTACATACTATCTCACTCAGTAGTTTCTTAGCTGTGGTCCTGGCAGTCATGACCACTTCCACTAGGGCGTATTCGATTCTGCCACTTCTTAGCATTTGAGAATGATCAATTTGTATCCTTTGGAAAGGGGTATAGGGCTTTTGCCAGGTGCTTCTTCTGTGCCTTTTCTATGCGTCCTGGGTTACATTTAGTGCTGATAATGCATGATCTGCAGAAGTTGTCAGTCAGTGGAGTAACTCTTGGTGCAACACTTGTTGATAAGAGAGTTCATAAAAGTCTTTGTCAAGTGGGCAGCTCCATGTGCCCATTGCACCACGGCTGGGTACATACTCCTGGGTAGACAAGGCTTCTTGTTGCACTTGAATAGTCTATCTCTGAGAGTTGCTCCTCTCCGTTTCCAGCTTTCCTTCTCATCCGGACTTGCTGTTTCCTGTAATTCTTTTAGATAAACTCTATCCACTGGGAGAGTCTGTAAGGTAAGCACGGGGTGGTCTTTTTCTACCACCCTGCAGTCCACTTCCCGTGGATCACTAGCTGTCTGGCAGCTGAATTGGCTAGATGATTGCCTCGAGCTTCCTTTGAGTTCATTTTGTCGTGTGCTTTTACTCATAATAGTCACCTGAGTTAGGAGAAGCAAGGCATACACCAAGTTTTCACAGGTGTTCCTGCAGCCGTCAGGAATCCTCTGTCCTTCCAGATAACACCATAATCATGGGCAATGCTGAAAGCATATGTTGAGTCCATATGAATGTTGGCTCTTTTTCCCTCTGCCCATTTACATGCTGTAGTAAGTGCTTGCAGCTCTGCCTCCAGTGCAGACATCACTGGTGGTAAGACTTCAGCTTGCAGAACTGTGTTTTCAGTGGTGACCTTGTGTCCTGTGTGGTATTTGCCTCGTTCATCAGCACACAAAAATTGTTAGGTCCGAATTCTGAATTCTGCAGGGGAATTTCACCCACAGGGGGGAGATGCGTGGTTTCCAACTGTATTAGTTTGATGCAGTCATGGGGTGACAAGTCAAGACTCTACTCTTCCTCCTTTCCCCCCTCGAGAAGTGGAAGAAGGGTGGTAGGGTTCAGTGTTTGACAACTTAATAGAGTAATGCTGTCCAGTAGGAGCGAACACAGGAGTCTCAAGTGTATGGTAGTGGACAAGTGTTTCGACTGGATCTTGGTTGAATATGGCAACAACGTCATGGGGAGCAAGCAGAACGAGGCAGTGTCCGAGGACCAAGTTCAAAGTTTTGTCAAGCAAGGCTTGTGCAGCAAAGCCAGCTTGCAGACACAATAGGCCTCCTCTTGCTACCGCATCCAGCCGACAGGAATAATATCCTATGGGGCGTAGGCTGATGCCGTGTGATTGAGTAAGTACACCTGCAGCATATCCCAGACGCTCGGATACAAAGAGCTTGAGCGTTTTGTCATAGTCTGGGAGCCCTAGCACCGGGAATGGTGCACTTGAGGGCCTCAAAGTTAGATATTTCTTCAGGAGACATCTGGAAGGGGTCTGATTGCAGAGCATCAGTAGGAAGGCTTCTAGAGTCCATGCTCTGCACTAGGAAATTAGTTCAAGGAAGGCATGAAGGGATTTCTGGCCTTATGGCAGTGGGATGTCAGAGATTACTCTCACCCTGCCTTCAGTGAGGTGTCTTGTCCCATAGGACAAACAGTGTCCAAAGAAAATGACAGGTGTTGAGCACCACTGCAATTTGGGCTTCGAGGCTTTGCAACCCTGGTTGGCAAGATAGCACAACAGGCTTTCTGAGGTGACTTCAACAGGGGGTAAGCCAGCTGCACAAAGGAGAAGGTCATCAACATTTTGGAAGAGAATCACTATCGGGTGTTCCTCTTGTCATGTGTCAAGGATGATAGCCATAGCTTTTGCAAACTGGCTTGGAAAGTTCTGTGCCCCTTGTGGCACAACTGTTTAGGTATGTTACCGTTTCTTTCCGTGGATGAATGCAAAAAAGGTACCAGCAGGAGGGGTGAGGGTGGACACTGAAGAAAGCGTTTGTAAGGTCCACCACTGTGAGGTACTTTGCAGTCAAAGGCATCCACCACAGGTACCTGGTTCTCTTTTAGGGGTTCTCTTCTTCTTAGAGAAGAGGGCCTTGACATGCCTCGAAATAGCTGCAGCATGGGCTAACTTTAGGGGGTATTGCGGTTTCCGGGGCAATGATGCGCCCTCTTTTACCTTGACTGAAACTGGTGGCACCTTTAAGTGACCGTTGTCTTCCGGTCCTGTGGACCATAGGCACGCAGGGATTCTGTCAAGTACTTCCTGCGGTATTGAACTTGAAGTTATTGCTTCATGAAGTGTCATCAGGAGAGGCAGAGAACACAAAGCAGATGAGTTTTCTAAAGTTAGGGGAGTATGTAATTTCATCCCCCCTTCAGACGTGTACATGATTGAGGCCTGTAGTCTGAACAACACATCAGCTCCTAGTAGATTCAAGGGACATGTAAAGGACACCACAAATCTGGCAAGCAAATCAGGAAATGTCCCCACTTGGAGTGGCTCAGCAAGTGGACTGGAGCGGGGCACCCCATCCACTCCCACGCAGGAAACATGTGTGTGTCTTTTCATAGTGGGAGAAACTCGGATCATCAAATGCCTGTATGAGTCTAGCATGATACTTCTTCAGACTCCCCTTTATCTTGGGTAATATCTTGGATTGTGGTGGTCTGATCTGTCAATTTCTGCTTTGCCCAGTCGTTGAGTTGTGCACAGAACTCTACGCCTGAGGTGTAGGAAGTGGCACTTGTCAGGAAGGCCATCTGCATAGCCGGCCAAAAGACATGTCCTGCTTTGATTTGGCAAAGGCTGATCAAGTCTCTCCAGGCAGCTAAGTAATTTTCTTTTAACTGCAATATCCTGCGGTAGAAGGGCATTGGCTGCTTCTCTGGGTCAGGCAGACTTGTGATGGAGTAAAAGCATCATACATCACTGGTGCCCCTTCTGGTAACCAAGACTGTTGTTGGGGCAGGGGCTTGGAAGGGGCACTGTTCCTTGCGATTGCCAGCATGTGTTTGAGATCCTCTCGGAACTGTGAGTCCAGAGCCGGATTGGGGGTTAAATCAGTGGGTGGCCTTGCTGCCTGTTGTTGGTCTTCCCTCTCAGATGCTTCTTCATCATTAACATATCTGGCCTGTGAATGTGGTGCTTCCATATTGGGGAAGACAGGTGTGTGGTATGAACCATCCTGATTTAAAACAGGGAGGACTGGGTATAGGCTGTGTTTGAACCTACTGGGTGTACCAAGATGGCCGCCGGCAGGAAGTGCACTGGGCTGGGCAAGTAGTGAAGGCATATGTGCACTAAGATGGCCGCCGGGCTGAGTTGTCACTGTCGGTTGTTCTTGGGCTGGGGTGGTGAGAAGGGAGTGGTTGTTAGGCGGAGGGCAGGGTTGTCCCTCCCTTCTCTCAGTCCAGGTTTTTTCATAGGGGGGCGGTTTAGGCACATTATCAATTCTGTGATACACATACATAATACAATTGCCAGCTTTCTTAACTTCCTTTATCCAGTTTTCTTTATCACACAGGATTTTTCTCCCTGTTTCTTTAGCAACATAACTTTCGCCACTTCGTTCAACTTTGTTAACTATTTCAACAGCTTCTCTCTTCTTCACAATATCACATTCTTCACATTCCTTTCTCTCTCTCTCTATTCTGTTCCTTGGCTAATGGCTTGAGAGGAGAATACGTACAACTAATGGGTTAATATTCTTTCTCACTGCTCCTTATCAACAATTTCCTTGGGTAGGGGCACATAACGCTGTTCCTCGCTGCTACTGTTTGCTATAATCCTGTAATGTACAGTTAATCTCAGAACAAACAATTAGTGGGGAGCAACGGGTCTCCGGGTAGCCACTTTCTCGCACTTTCACCAGTCCCCAACACCTCTCGTGTATAGCAAACAGTAAACCACAAATACACTCAGGACAGGGCATTACACCTGCCACTCTCTGAACTGCAAAGTTTCAGCAGGCTAAGATAACCACAGGGGCAGCCAATTCCCCTGAAAAACCTGTTTATAGATGTTTGTTACACCTCCCCCCAGAGGCCGACAGCTCGTCTGGGGGTGAGACATCTGTAACACTTTCAGACTGCGAAGCTCCAGCAGCAGCTGAGATAACCCTCAGAGGTCCTACAAACCTCGAGTAACTCGTCTATAACCGTTTTTGCTGCAGGAAAACATCTCATCCCAGAGGCTGACAGCTCATCTGGGGATGAGAACACACACACACTTCTGCAACACTTTTA
Organism: Lithobates clamitans; assembly: GCA_037952925.1. NCBI lineage: Eukaryota > Metazoa > Chordata > Amphibia > Anura > Ranidae > Lithobates > Lithobates clamitans. The sequence goes on from JBBGZY010000282.1 coordinate 950,338, forward strand.
GTCTGCTGAGTTGTAGCTCAAAGAATGGCAGACAGTGAACAGATAATACAGTCAGCAGAAACCTATTGGCAGGTTCGTTTAAAACAGCCCGTACTGTTAGGTCTACGCAGAGACCCCCCTTTCCTATCTATCAGTTTAGCTGCTCGAATTGTTATCGCGGTCTCGCTTCGACTATAGCCTGAAGCTCCCGGGTTTCGGCACCAGCTGTTAAGGTTAAGAGCTTCAATCGAGCTCAAGGTTATTTGTTGCTGTCTCTAATTGCAAAGTGTGGATATGCATGCATATAAAAGTAAACTCTCTGAGACACGCTCAGCACCGTTACTTCCTACACTTCTCCTTTATTCAAGGCGGTGCTAATGTTTTATACACAAAAATACATCATTGCTATGTTAGTCTAATAGGTACATCTCATTGGTTAAGATAGAAAAGAAAATGGAGAATGTAGGGATATTTTAGCTTGCTGTCCTTTATTTTAGCTATAAAAATCTATAAAAATGTGTATCCATTTTAGAATAATATGTATATGTGACGCCTATCAAAAGTTAGTTTCAAATTCTTGTAAATGGCATGATTTCCCCGAAATGACGCATCAAGTTTTTTTCTTGTTGACAGTTTCTGTATGAAGAAATCATGTTCTATTTTTGGTAGTATCAAACATCTGATATGTACGTAATGTCTGTAATGTTAGCCTATATTAATGAAAGGGTTGAACTTTTTTGTGATGCCATTTTGGTTATATAAGTGACCGTTTACGGAAGTAAAAGCAGAACATCCCGAATGCATAGACTATTTGTGTCATTATTTTCTTATCGAAATGATCTCCAGGCCTGATTGGGTTTGAAAGAACACTCTAAGAAAGATATTTCAGACGAGGGTTCACTTGCTCCTAGAACATCTTTACCCCCCCCCCCGCCCCATCAGTTTTGGTGTCAGAAGTGCGGCGGTCATCATTTAAGTCGTTTAAGTCCAGTAAGTTGATCTAATTAATATTATTTCTCTTGCCGTGACTTTTAATTTAAAAGACCGTTTCCCTATATGGGGTTAACAGAAGGTGTAGAGTTAAAAACATTTATGTAAATGTATGAACCTAGTTAGAAGTCCGTTCGGGTGACGGAAGTGAAGGGCTCTGAGTAGTCCAAAGGGCTCTGAGTAGTCCGAGGGGTTCTGAGAAGCCCAAAGTAATATAATACAGTACTGTAAGAAGTTTTATAAAGATTAAGGTATTTATTCCAATGGCAAGTGCATCGCTTTTTATTGCCCAGTATCATGGAATAGGTCACAGAGGCTGGAAGGCAACTTGTGAATTACTAGGCAAGGATTTTTACATTTCAGATCTCCCCTGGTTGACAAGGGATTACGTGTCCAGGTGCATTACGAACAACCCGAACAATCCAAACAAAGCGAAACACGAACATTTTATATATCCCAGTACACCTTTCACCCACCTACAAGTTGATTTCACACACATGCCCAAGTTAGGGAAAAGACAGGAATATCTTTTGGTAGTCGTGGACATGTTTTCGAGATGGGTGGAAATTTCTGTAACTACAAAGGAAGACGCACAAACAGTAGTGAAAATTCTCACACAGGAAATTATTCCTCGATGGGGATGCCCACTTCAGGTAAACTCAGACAGAGGTCCTGCATTCACCTCAAAAGTATGTCAGGACTTGGTACACTCACTCCAAATAGAATGAAAGTTTCACATTCCATATCATCCCCAAAGTTCAGGCATAATGGAAAGGGTAAATAGGACCGTGAAAGATAAAATAAGGAAAGTCACAGGAGGAACTTTTGTCCATTGGAAGAGGGTTCTCCCAGCGGTTTTGGCTGAGATAAGAAGTACTCCCTCCAAAACTACAGGCTACTCTCCTTTTGAAGTGTTGATGGGTCGTCCCTTTCCCACTCCCTGGGCCAGAGCACTTCCTATGATAGAGCAGGGGGATTTGGATCTAGTACAGTCAAAGTATGTGAGGAAACTAATTAAAACTTTGGATACAGTTGAGAGAAATGTTGCTCGCACCTCTCCTTTTTCTTCACAGGAACCTACCCACCCTTTTAAAGTAGGAGACACGGTGGTGGTCCAGCAGTTGAACAGAAGCAAGAAATGGGAATATCCTTTTGGACCTCCTACTACAGTGATTGCTGTGACCAGAACGGCTATCCTGGTGGAGAATTGCCAATCCTGGATCCATGCCAGCGGGGTGAAAAAGGTTGCCCAAAGCCCCAAGAGCAGGAAGGAGATCTTAAACACAGGAGGCTCTCAAGCAGAAGTCCAAGCAGATGAAGGAGGAGTTCCTGGAAAAGCAGGTCCGGCCAGAGAAGATGACCTCGCTTATTCCACTACAGACTTCTGGCAAGGCATTCTGCCTCCTGTTCCTGATCACCCTGATGGTGTTCCCGCCCATTTGGATCATCACTAACTGTATTTACCACCCTGAAGATTTGGATGCCATTAAAAGTATTTGTTGAACATACATACACAGGAGAATGTTACAGTGATACAAGTTAGAAATAAGAGAGACATTGAAGATAATTTTACTGATAAAATGCTTTTGTTAAAATTTAAATATGCTTATGCTCGGAAATCAGCATTTCAAAAATGTTGGATCTGTAGTAAACTGCACCCTAGCACTGTTAGGATACCCTTAATGTCTATACCTTTAAATATTACTCCCCTTTTGAGAGAAGAGATTCTCCTTGACCTTTTGAATGTCAGCAGAAGAACTAATGACACCATTTCCTTTCACATCATCAATAGAGGTCATAATCCTAACTGGTGTTTTAATTTAGGGAATTCTACTAGAAATGCTCATACCTGTGGTCAGTCGGTTATGAACAATTACTAATTGCTGTGCCCCTAGTGGGAAGTCTTGTTCTTTATATCAAACACACCACGATGAGGTCAGAGTACGGGCTGATTTTAAAAAGATTCTTGCCTCTGAAGATGATAGTAGTAAACCTGTACAGCATTTGTTTCCGGTTTTAGCAACAGTTACAGCAGTAGATCAAGAGACAGCTGTGAATATGCCATTCTCGTTTGGTAACCACACTTAGTCCAGAGCTGGTGTCATCTGGCCTCATTGGTGCCCATAATGGGGGTGATAGGTGATAGTGATGGGAGTCATTTACTTGAAGCTAGTATACACCCAAGGTATCCATTAAAACATTGTAACAAGAGAGAGTTATTCCTTGAAAAGGATATGCCCTGGGCATGGTTCCCTTCCTGGACAGGATGGGGAATAGATTTGATGAAAAGGTTAAATAATTACTCAGGAATTATTGATGAGATGATGGAAAATAATTCTGATGACATTTCTAAACTTAATGTTGAAACTAGGGCTATTAGAAAACAACTAGAATTGCATGACTTAGCCATTGAAAGCATGAGTTCAGCCCTTACAGGATTATGTGAAATGACTGAGGATTATGAATGTTGTACTTGGGTACACAATACCAGTATAGAGGTACCAGATTATTATGATGTGATAGCTCAGCATAGAAAAGAGCTGGCCAAGCTGCAACAAGAGGCTCGCAACATAGCCCAGACCTGGAGTCCTTTTGGAAATGTTGATTTTGGATTTGGAGGGATATTCTATTGGATAAGGGATATTGCTATAATTTTAATCATTATTGTGTTCTTTTTCATTTTCCTTTATCTTGTGTACAAGCTTATTATGTGCCTTATTAATAGAGCCACTCGCATTTCAGATCCCTCATCTGACAATAAAACTTATCTCAGTATGTATCATCAGAAGCAAGCTGAGAATACCACCATGATAAGGAAGTGAGATCATACATATATATATATATGTATACACATATATGATCAAAGAGGGGATTGTAGGGATATTTTAGCTTGCTGTCCTTTATTTTAGCTATAAAAATCTATAAAAATGTGTATCCATTTTAGAATAATATGTATATGTGACGTCTATCAAAAGTTAGTTTCAAATTCTTGCAAATGGCATGATTTCCCTGAAATGACGCATGAAGTTTTTTTCTTGTTGACAGTTTCTGTATGAAGAAATCATGTTCTATTTTTGGTAGTATCAAACATCTGATATGTACGTAATGTCTGTAATTTTAGCATATATTAATGAAAGGGTTGAACTTTTTTGTGATGCCATTTTGGTTATATAAGTGACCGTTTACGGAAGTAAAAGCAGAACATCCCGAATGCATAGACTATTTGTGTCATTATTTTCTTATCAGAATGATCTCCAGGCCTGATTGGGTTTGAAAGAACACTCTAGGAAAGATATTTCAGACGAGGGTTCACTTGCTCCTAGAACATCTTTACCCCCCCGCCCCATCAGAGAATCTTCATGTCGAGGTTTGGCTGTCCCTAGTTCTATCTTCAGTTCCGCATTCTTCTGATGTGTGGGATGTAGGGTGTACCCGCCATTTTGAGAAGATAAAGAAACAGAGCAAATCTGTAATACCTATATAATGAGTAAGGAGAAAAAATATGTATACACATAAGAAAATAGACATTTTTTCAGGTCACCTGTATCCAGGTGACAGATGCACCCCGTTGGGGTCAGGAGTGCACCGCTATGATAGTGGACCCTAAGGCTGACTGCTGCGGATGGAACTTGGGGTGGTTCAAGAAGGCAGGTCCCCTGGAGCACCTACACGGATCCCACAGTGAGTTAGAGCATCGATTCCCCAGGGCACGGAGTCTAAGAGCCAGCAGGTGTTCACCAGAGCCTCTAGTGGTGAGGATGGACTGGGCTGCAACTGGCTCCAGGTTGCGGCCCCCAGGGTCTCCCAGCTCACACTCACGGTAGGCTACAGGAGAATGGAGAGGAAACAGCAGCCCAGGACAGCAAGGGATAGTAAGGAGGTAGCCAAATGTCGGGGCGACTAGCAGACAAGGATAACAGAGAACACGCTAAAAAGTCAGGGTCACAGGCAAACGGGGATAGTCGAGAACGCGCCAAAGGTCAGGGTCACAAGCAGACAGGGAGAGTCGGGAACACGCCAAGATCGGTAACAGAGACAGAGACAAACTTATAGGATGACCACTTGACTTAGAACAAACTTCAGGGACAACTTTGGCTATTACAATCTATATACACTCGTCAGCTTCCTCCAGCACACTTGCTTGCAGAACTTCATTGGCACACTGATAAAAAGATGATCTGACACAGCAATCAGTCGGTTTGTTACACTCCTCAGCTTCCTCCAGCACACTTGCTTGCAGAACTTCATTGGCACACTGATAAAAAGATGATCTGACACAGCAATCAGTCGGTTTGTTGAGCAAAAGCCTGTTATAGGCAGGAACCCGAGGCCCCTTTTAGATGTGTAGAAAAAATCTGTGTCCAGCTTACATCCCTATGCCTACTTTCACTCGCTCTCATGACTACTTTTCCACAGTCCTCCCAGACTGAAACTCACTTACCAGCCCACCTGGCTGACTCCTCTGGAGACCTCTTAGACATGCTGACCTGCTCCCGCTGTCCTCTCCTTGCTCCCATACCTCCAGGAAGGATTCTTCCATGTGTTGTAGAGGGTCTCTTCAGCACCCGAGCCCCAGGCCTGAGGTCACCCTCCCAGACTAGGGGACACCCTCAAGGGCCACCAACAGCCTCCTCAGCACTCCGCCACCATCTTCCATCCGACTGCTCCTGTTGGCATGACCCATAAGTATTTATGAGGTACCTGCCCCCTGAAAGCCCATTTTGCTGGGGCCCTCATCAATACTCCAGGCAGCTCCTCCCAGACTCCACCCCCTACTTATGGAAGCTTCTCCAAGGTTCCAGAGAGTAGGCAGATTTACCAGAGGTGCTGCTTTCTGAGTTATCCAGCCTCCCTGAGTCACTCAGCCCTGACCCAGATTCAACCCAGACCTGGCTCTCAGCTAGGCCTAATAGTCCTACACTAACAACTACTGTTTTTCCCCGAAAACAAGCCCGTTTCTCATATTAATTTTGGCAACCAAAAACACAGTAGGGCTTATTTATGGGGTAGGGCTTGCCATTTAATGTGCGGTCTTCTCTCCCCCTCTCCCTCCCTGCTTGTCAGGAATCCCCAGTGTGAACATAGTAAAAATGGTTGTAAAATGTTATAATCCTATCTATTACAGTAGTATATAATGTAAAAGGGGTGTGTTTCTGTAATCTAATTGTGTGAAATACCTTCTTATATCACTGCTCGGTGCTTCCGTGACCCACCTGAGCTGCCTTCCCTGCACCGAGCACTGCAGAGGGAGGGGGGTCCGAGATCCCCCACTGACAGCTGGGAGAAGAGGAGAGCAGCGTGAGATCAGCTGAGCATCTCTGTACCGAAGGTATTTGACTCAATTAGAGTACAGAAAACACACACCTTTTACATTATTTACTACTGTAATAGAGAGGATTCTAGCAGTTTACAACCACTTAAACCACTTCAGCCCAGGAAGGATTTACCCCCTTAACCACTTACGGACTGCTCGCTGTCATTATGCGGCGGCACTTTGAAGTGGAATATCATTGTTAGGGCAGCAGCTAGCTGCCATAACCCCGGTATCCACTTCTTCAGTGGGCGGTCTGCTTTCAGATAAAAGTGGTCTCAGCGGCGTATTCACAGCAAGATCACTTTTATCGGCGGCGGGAGAGAGCCCCCCGCCATGCCCCAGTGCCCTCTGCCGCTTACCAGAGCCGCCGGCAGCGGTGGAGGCAATCGGATCCTGTCCCCTCTGTGGTATGGAGCTGAGTGAGGGGAAGATGGCCCCCACCCGGCTCCATACCATTGCAGGGCGGAAGCGACGTTAAAACGTAACTTCCATCCATAGCTTTTAAAGGGACATTTTTATTTTTATTTTTTTGAACAACATTTTTTTAAATTTATTTTTTTATTGTATTTTAGTGTAAATATGAAATCTGAGGTCTTTTTGACCCCAGATCTCATATTTAAAAGGTTCTGTCATGCTTTTTTTTCTATTACAAGGGATGTTTACAATTTTTTTTAAAAAAAGAACAGTGTAAAAATAAAAAATAAAAAGTAAAATAAATAAGAAAAAAAATTTTTTTTTTAACACGCTTGCGTGCAGAAGCGAACGCATACGTGAGTTGCGCCCGCATATGAAAACGGTGTTCAGACCACACATATGAGGTATCACTGCGATCGTTAGAGTGAAAGCAATAATTCTAGCCCTAGACCTCCTCAGAAATTTAAAACATGCAACCTGTAGAATTTTTTAAACGTCGCATATGGAGATTTTTAAGGATAAAAGTTTGTCGCCATTCCACGAGCTGACGCAATTTTGAAGCATGACATGTTGGGTAATAATTTATTCAGCGTAACAACATCTTTCACAATATAAAACAAATTGGGCTAAATTTACTGTTGTCTTATTTTTAAATTCAAAAAAGTGTATTTTTCCCCAAAAAAGTATGCTTGGAAGACTGCTGCGCAAATATGGTATGACAGAAAGTATTGCAACGACTGCCATTTTATTCTCTAGGGTGTTAGAAAAAAAATATATAATGTTTGGGGGTTCTAAGTAATTTTGTAGCAAAAAAAAATAATGATTTTAACTTGTAAACAACAAGTTTGAAAAATAGGCCCGGTCTTAAAGTGGTAATTGACTAGGCCATTTTTTGCGATACGGCACTGCGGCGCTTTAACTGACAATTGCTCAGTTGTGCGATGCTGTACCCAGACAAAATTGATGTCCTTTTTTCCCCACAAATAGAGCTTTTGATCACCTGGTATTTGATCACCTCTGCGGTTTTTATTTTTGCGGTAAACACAAACAAAAAAAGACCAACAATTTTGAAAAAATAACAATATTTTTTTATTTTTTGCTATAATAAATATCCAAAAAAAAGTCTTCATCAGTTTAGGCCAATATGTATTCTTCTACATATTTTTGGTAAAAAAAAAAAACTACAATAAGCGTATATTGATTGGTTTGCGCAAAAGTTATAGCGTCCACAAAATAGGGGATATATTTATGGCATTTTTATTATAAATTTTGTTTTTTTTACTAGTAATGGTAGTGATCAGTGATTTTTAGCGGGACTGCGACATTGCGGCGGGCAGATCGGACACTTTTGAGACTTTTTTGGGACCATTGACATTTATACAGTGATCAGAGCTAAAAATGCACTGATTACTGTATAAATACCGGCAGGGAAGGGGTTAACACTAGGGGGCAATCAAGGGGTTAGGTGTTCCCTAGAAAGGTGTTTCTAACATTGGGGGAGTGAACTGACTGGGAGTAGAGAGATCGCTGTTCCTGATCACTAGGAACAGCATAACTCTCTCCTCCCTTGTCAGAATGGGGATCTGTTTGTTTACATTGACAGATCCTCGTTCTGGCTCTCCGTGGAGTGATCGTGGGTGGCCGGCAGATATCGTGGCCGCCGGCCACGCGCATTGGCTCTGGCATCGCGCCGTGAGTGCGCAGGCCTCCTATTGCTCTTAAAGCGGCTTACTTACACCTACGCCGATTTGGGCAGCCGTGCCAACCTGCTGCAGTATAATGACAGGGGCTGGTTGGCAAGCGGTTAAACTAGGGCTTTTATTGCAGCCCTCCCCGAATATCACAGTAGGTCTTATTTTCAGGGTAAGTCTTACTTTCGGGGAAACACAGTATATACACTAGCACTCACTAGAGGGTGCTACACTGGGCAGTGGAGAATAGTGGAGTGTTTAAAGATTATAGTAGAAGACTTGAATGAATTTTTTAACCTGCTGACTTCTAGCAAGATTCATGGTGCATTGCTTAAGCTATCAGCCATGTCAGTTGGATCTTTGTAGATAAAGCTGTAGCTTAGGCCAAGTCTCCATTGCAGGAATAAAAAATTGATCTTTGGGACTCTTGCTGGGACACACTGTGTGAATGTGTATTACTATTTGCAGTTGCCAGGTGTGGTCCCATCTATGACAGGACTATCTTGAAGTTGCAGTTGGCTGCCTGTGAGCAACTCTGTAGTGTCTACTGAAAGGGATGATGATTAACCATTTGCCGACCGGCTCACCCCGATATACGTCCCGCGGACTCGATGTCCGCCGGTGCCCCGCAGAGGCCGAACAGGTTCTGCCTAGCAACATGACAGGGATCTACTGCACCCAGTGATCGGGAGGAGTGATCTCTGTCATGTTCTAGTGAGCCCATCCCCCCTACAGTTAGAACGCACTTAGGGAGCATACTTAACCCCTTGATCGCTCCCTAGTGTTTAACCCCTTCCCTGCCAGTGACATTTACACAGTAATCAGTGCATTTTTATAGCACTGATTGCTGTATAAATGTTAATGGTCCCAAAATAGTGTCAAAAGTGTCCGATCTGTATGCCACAATGTCGCAGTCACGATAAAAATCGTATATCACCGCCATTGCTAATTTTAAAAAATGAATAATAAAAATACCATAAATCTATCTCCTATTTTGTAGACACAATAACTTTTGTGCAAACCAATCAATATACACTTATTGCGATTTTTTTTTACCAAAAATATGTAGAAGAATACATATTGGCCTGAACTGGGGAAGAAATTTGTTTTTTAAATATATTTTTTGGGGATATTTATTATAGCAAAAAGTAAAAAAAATTACTTTTTTTTTCAAATTGTCGTTTGGTTTTTTTTTGTTTACATCGCAAAAAATAAAAACCGCAGAGATGATCAAATACCACCAAAAGAAACCTCTATTTGTGGGAAAAAAAGGATTTAAATTTTGTCTGGGTACAATGTCGCACGACCACGCAATTGTCAGTTAAATTGACGCAGTACCGTAAAAAAAGGGCTTGGTCAGGAAAGGGGTTAAAACTGGCCATAGATGGATAGAATTATGACTAAAATACTTAAGAAAAGTGTCAGTACACTCAAATGTCATTAGAAAGATTTCATTTGACTTTAAGATTTGATTTTGGAATGACTGAACGTTACTGAATGAAAACCACATACACTGTTAGAAATTCATTCATTCGAGAATCATTTTCCATCCTGCTCCTTTGAATAAGCTCATCACTGCAGATGAAAAAGTTGATTTGCCCCACTAATAATTAGAAAAAAGAACAAACTTTCTTAGAACGTTCTTTTCCCCAGAATTTTTATTCAAAATTCACCCATCTATGGCCAGCTTTTGACTCGCTAGTTACACAGTCCATGAGCTAATGAACATCAGTATTATTGTGCAAGATCTCAGCATTAGTAGATTCCTGGACATCCAGAGGGTGGATTTTAGTAAATGAAGGCAATGTCTTGAATTGTCTTAACAATAGTTTTACATGTGTGCATAACTGATAGAACTCTGTTTGTTACTGGAGTGAGGAGCAACAATAACAGCCCAACCTAGTTGGTTCTTTGAGCATAAGGATCATTAAGAAGATCACCTTTGCCATTAGCTTCCGGTAGTGGTATGTAGAATTTTCCCAAACTCAAAAAGTCTTATGCCCTGTACACACGATAGGATTTTCCGATGGAAAATGTGTGATAGGACCTTGTTGTCGGAAAATCCGACCGTGTGTAGTCTCCATCACACATTTTCCATAGGAATTTCCGACACACAAAGTTTGAGAGCTTGCTATAAAATTTTCCGACAACAAAATCCGTTGTTGGAAATTCCGATCGTGTGTACACAAATCCGACACGCAAAGTGCCACGCATGCTCAGAATAAATTAAGAGACGAAAGCTATTGGCTACTGCCCCATTTATAGTCGTACGTGTTTTATGTCACCACGTTCAGAACGATCGGATTTTCCGACAACTTTGTGCGTGTGTTTGCAAGACAAGTTTAAGCCAACATCCGTCAGAAAAAATCCATGGATTTTGTTGTCAGAATGTCCAATCTATGTCCGACCGTGTGTACAGGGCATTACATGTAATGTGTGTATTTTAGTGTGGGGATTTTCTCTCTGTCATTAGGCATTTGATTGAACTTGATAAGTATAGGAAGATGAATTTCTTCAAGTCCTTTTATGTCTGAAATAATGAATTATGCAACGGGGCAATTCTTTATGTGGTTTCTACTGTGTACACACATGTGTGTAGGACAGTATTTCTCCCCTTAAAATAATAAACCTACATACTCATTTCCATGCTGAAGCATTTGTGTGATGCAGCTGTCCCATCAGCTCTAAGACTGAGAACTAAGCGATTACATGAATGCTGATCACTCAGTTCTTGGTCTGCTCTGAGCAGAGGGCAGTGACTGAAAGTCACCTCTCTCTGCTCTGCCCTCCAGTGCTCACTTGAGTGCCTGGTTCAGGAGGGGGAAGGAATGACTGGTTCCAGCTCTAAGCCATGGATCACAACAGTATTGTCAGGATGCTTCTCAAGCCTGGAGCAAAATCGCTCCAGGCAATAACACCCTATCAGCTGACTCTGCATCACAGGAGGATAACAGTTATTGTACTCTTGTGACCCACAAGAGAAGTATGGCCAAAAAAAAAAATGGCCATCAATTTATTTTAAACATATAAAAGAGTTCTGATCCGGCAAATGGATTATTGCTTTGCTTGCCTAAAACAGCATACATATTGTCAGTTTTCTTTAGTTGTCCCCAAGGAAACACTTTCATCAGATATTTTAACACTGTTTTCTCTGAAAAGTCCTTTTGTCACAAAGCTCATTTTATTTAGATATGATCATTGGAGATGACTGCCCATTACTCTCCCTGCCATGGTGCTCAGATCTTTAGTTATTGTAGTCTTGTTTAAAGGGACGTTGGTGCAAAGCGGATATGTTCATGTCAATGAGCACTTAACTGTGGCTCTGCAACTTCTAGCAAAATACTCAGAAGGGACACAGCAACTTAAGCTGATGTTATGGTTTTCTAGAAACTCCTTGCATTCTTCAAAGGGCTTTCCATTGAAAGTACAACAATTTCTGAGAGGATGTGGTTTGTTGTGCATGAAACAGTAGGAGTTTGGATTGGGGATTGGACTTTTCATCATTCTTCACTTCACAGTAGTGGGTGTAATCCCCATCTTGGGAGACATTGGAGTTGATTTACTAAAACCGGAGAGTGCAAAATCTTGTGCAGATGTGTATGGTACAATCAGATTCTAACCAGCTTGTTCAATTACGCTTCGACAAAAAAAAACTGGAAGCTGATTGGTTTCTATGCAGAGCTGCACAAGATGTTGCGCTCTCCAGTTTTAGTAAGTCAACCCCAATGTTTTTAGAGTCTCTAAGGTTTCACTTCCCTGCAGTTGGAGGGCTAGGGATGCACAAGTTAACACTTGAGAAGCCTGGATCATTCTTAGCTCTGGCTAAGTCTTTTATGAACTTTGAAAAGAAAGATAAAGGTAGAAAGGAGACTTGATGTTCTTCCTTATGCTTTGAACCCACCGGATATTGTAAGGCAATCTTGCTATAATCAGGTTAACACTATGTGTAGTGTCTGGGTAGGTAAGACCTAATAGAAGTGAGTCTTTCTTGGTGATTCGAAGCTCAAGGAGAAGATCCCTCCATTCCTGGTCATCTCTGTTGGACAATCTAGAAAAGTCCCGCAATCTTTCAAATAATACAAGTTCTATTACATCTGGGCTGCCGTAAATTTGCTCTGATCTCTGCCATGCAAGATTAAGACCTTGGTCTGGTTTGCGGATGTGACAAGTTTTAAGTCTCCTAACACAGTCCAATGACAGAGGACCTAACGATCTGATTAACGAATCAAGTTCTTGTTTAGGTGGAATGCTGGGATCCTGGGCTACTGACTTGAATGTGGATTCTATAGTTCTCTGTGTGAATGTCAGATTTCATAAGGTGCGTATTAAGAAGTTCTTTATAGATCATGTACTTAGCAAGGTCCAACATACCAGTTCCATCAGGCCTTGTTGTGACAGATGTTCTATCCATGTCACTTGGGGTGGTGGTATCCATTATTCAAGGTTCCGGGGGAGAGAATGGAGTAGCAGATAAGTTCAGTCCAAGTGAAGGCATGAGATCGGGAGGTTTTGTGGTGTTGATCTTGATAACAGTGTCACCAGTTTTGGAGGTTTTGAAATGATTTGGTGAGCTGGATTGAGATCCATGATGGTTGGAGGTGGTACGGGAATTGCTGCATAGGATGTTAGTAACTTGTACGATACTGACGTGTCCATTGTACAGCAGAGATAATTCTAGAAATAGTACTTGTACTTAAACAAGTTCAGTACACAGACTGTTCCAATGCATGCACAGCTTTCCAAACTAAAGAAACATTTGCTTCTAATGAGTGAGATCAAACTCATGGGTTAGCACAAAGGAGTCATTAAACAATAAGAAACAACAACAATTCTTTCTTTAAACCATTTATTGTTTTGGTAAATACATTTTGGCCATGGTGTTGTTAAAGGGGTAACCTGTTAATGTTTAAATGAAAATACAAATAAATATGAAGCCATCTTGGCTATATAACCACAACTCAAAATTTATACGGTGTCCATCCAGATAATGCTGGACAACTATTTCCCCACTGAACAGCACCACGACTATTTCCATAAATAGCGGAGGGGGGGTGTGAGTTCCGGTCCTGTACCACACGGTCTGAAGGTTACATGCTGAAATAAGCCTGAACATTTTTCTGGAAATTGCTCGTCCAGCACAGCTGCATAAATGCAGAAAGCTTGCAACCTATTCTGAAAAGTTTTGGGGACAGATCATCTCCTACCTTCCTCAGCGCGGTCCTCTGCCTTCCTATCAGATTTGGATAGGAACTCTTTGGAAGCAGGCAATAATGACAGTAAATCTACAAGTTCACCCCTCCAAATTTTTCCTTTAACAGCATCAGGTAAGTGGAAACCTAACAGTGAAATTTCACACTGCATATGGACCTTAAAGGAGGACTCCGCCACTATAAGGATGAGTGGAGCGTGGAGAGGGGATAGCAGAATTGAACATTTGAAAAGGTATTTGTGTTGGTGCAGTAGCATTGTCTGTTAGATTTGAAACAAAGTAAATAAATATATGTGTATGCGCTAAAGGCTATAAATACGTGAACAAAGAATATAATAAATCTATACAATATTAAAAATTATTATAAATTATAAACAGTGTCACACACCTGTGAAGAAAGTGACTATAATCCACAATTGAATATATGAAAAATGGTAACATGCACCATGCAAAAAAATGTGAGAAAAAAAAAAAAAAATCCTTTAAATGATTAAAAAAAATATATATATATATAAGTGCTACTTGATAAATAAAGTGTCCGAAACCAATTCATACAAATGAATATATCTCAGTCCAAGCCATTCATAAGAGTATATAAATCAAAGTGCACAATAGTGCACTATGTGTAATTTATACTATCACAGCGGCAATTTTGCCTGGGACCGCTGACATCCTAGTGTTCGGCTCCAGCTATGTAAAAGATAACAGCGGCCATTTTGCCTAGGATCGCTGACATCCTAGTGTTCGGCTCCAGCTATGTATTGCATGTTTTGGATAGGATGGTGCACTGACGCACCCAAGCATTGTGAGTACCCTCCTGGAGGGATTGTTTTTAGGGCTTTTCAAATAAATTCCTGGCGGTATTATGCTATGAGTCTCCTTTCTTTCATATATGTCACCATTTGAGCGAGATACAGATCATCACCAGCATACCCTGTGTGAGCCCTGGAGTGGCTCTAATGCGTGTTTTGACACTGTTTAGCTACTGTGTCACACGCTCTAAGGTGAGCGCATTATCCATTGGGGGTCACTGGAGAGCACTGCAGCATGCCTTAATGTGCACATCTCATAAGAAGAGCATGAGGAATATTTAGCACTTTTTCAAAAAAACCAGCATGAGGATTGCCTGCTATTTGTTTGGACACTATTGTGCACTTTGATTTATATACTCTTATGAATGGCTTGGACTGAGATATATTCATTTGTATGAATTGGTTTCGGACACTTTATTTATCAAGTAGCACTTATATATATATATATATTTTTTTTTAATCATTTAAAGGATTTTTTTTGTTTGTTTTTTTTTTTTTTCTCACATTTTTTTGCATGGTGCATGTTACCATTTTTCATATATTCAATTGTGGATTATAGTCACTTTCTTCACAGGTGTGTGACACTGTTTATAATTTATAATAATTTTTAATATTGTATAGATTTATTATATTCTTTGTTCACGTATTTATAGCCTTTAGCGCATACACATATATTTATTTATTTTTGGCATATACACGGTATGGAACGTGGTTAGTGTGTGCAGCTGAATTAGGTTCATTTATTCACACTGAAGGCATTAACCCATTTGTGGCTCACAAGATTTTAGCACTATTTTTAGATTTGTAACAAAGGGCACCTCTGACAAATTGCACCATATTGGGCTGACGTCATCCAAACTATGCTGTGACATACCATCATTGGTCTGTCTAATAGCACCAGGTAGCTGTGCCCCTTTTAAAACAGGATTATGATCTGTGACATGTAAAGCACCAGAGCACTGTGCACCTATGGATGTACCAACATAATCACCAACTGTGTGTGCCCCTTTAAGATCTTTCACAATACTAGACAAAGTGTCAACCAAAATATTTAAATCAGTGACATTGCTAAGAGAACGTGTCTCACCCATAGGCGAACTCCTGAGATGCTCACTGCTGGCCGCACTATCCTGGCGTGGGGGGGTCTTCTTATACTGAACGCTGTGGGCTCTCTCCTTGCCTTTAGGACATGGAGAAGCCTCTGCTCTGACTCTCTTCTTTGCCCTTCTCGGCTGTTGACGCGGACTGCGCATGTCTGCTGCAGACTCCTCCATCTTCCCAGGGGCTGTGCTAATAGACGGCTCGGGCAGAGCTTTGGAATGACTGGCCTCCAGGCAGTGAAGGAGCCACTCCTCCCCTCCGGCATTCTCCGCCTTCTCAATGAGGCAACGAAGCAGGCTCTCTCTTCCAACGGGCGAACGGCGCTCCATCCTTCCGACGGTCTGAGCGGTGTGAGTCCTGGTCCTGTACCACACGGTCTTAACCTCCTTGGCGGTAATTCCGAGCGTGACTCGGGTCTGACTTTTTCTGTCAGGAGCGGTAACCCCGAGTCACGCTCGGGGTAGCAGTGCAGAGCATCCAGCGGAGCCCTTACCTTCTCCTGGGTTCCAGCGATGCCCTCCACTGTCCTCGGCTGTGCTCCGCTGTGATCGCCAGCGCGATCACAGCATCTCACTTCCTAGTTCCGTTCCCTGCGAGCAGCAGCGGCGCACGGGAGCGGAACTAGGCGGGAAATTCAAAGTTGAAAAGTTCAAACACAAAACACACATATAAAAAGAGGTGATACAGTGTAATCTGAGAGGATTACATTGTATCATCTCAGATCTCACTGATACAGTGCCCCTTGCCCCAGTGCCCATTGCCTCCAATAAAATATTGAGATGGAATCCAAAAAGCGCCATTTCGCTACAAAATCGCCTTTGGAGCAGTTGAATGACAGCGACAGCGACAGCGACACGGAGTTGCTCCCAGAACTCAGCGATAGCGAGTCGTGGGGAGATTTGTCGTCTGACACTGAGCTGACAAGTGACAGCGATGACAGCGGTGATGATCCTACACCTGACATCAGCGACGTGCGCACTTGGTGCCCTATTGAGTGCGATACGGACCAGGTAGCGCCCCCAAGATTTCCCTTCACTGGATCACCTGGGATGAAGGTCGAAGTTGAGCGTGGCAACCCTCTGGCATACCTGCAATTATTTCTCACAGAGGAGGTAATTGAAAAAATTGTCCTAGAGACAAATCGCTACCAAGAGCAGCAATCCGCTACGCTGCATGCCAGGTTTTCCCGAAGCAGAAGGTGGGAACCGGTGACTAAAGAGGACATCTGGCTGTTTCTCGGACTCATTATTCTTCAGGGGGTGGTGGGGAAACCACGCCAGAAATGGTACTGGACCACCAACAAGTTATTGGCCACTCCGTTTTTTGGTACTGTGATGTCCGAATACCGTTTTTCCCTCATCATGAAATATTTTCACTTCACTAACAATGAAGAGTTTGATGAGGCCACGCATCCTGCGCCCAAGCTAAAAAAAATCTGGGAGGTATGCCAAATTATTGGGAACAATTTCCAGCGGGCCTACGTGCCAGAAAGGGACGTCAGCGTGGATGAGAGTTTGATGGCCTACAAAGGACGCCTAAGCTGGATCCAGTATATTGCATCCAAAAGAGCGCGGTTTGGCATCAAATCATACATGCTCTGCGAGTCATCCACCGGGTACATATGGAACTCGGTCATTTACACCGGTAAAGGCACGAAGTTCAACCCCAGGTACAGCAATTATGGGATGGCCACATCATCTGTCCTTACACTGCTGGAGCCATTACTGAACCAGGGATATTGTGTGACCATGGACAATTTCTATACGTCGCCGGAACTGTTTGAGGTTTTGATCCAAAACAAGACGGATGCCTATGGTACAGTTAGGCCTAACAGACGTGACATGCCATCAATGTTTGGGAAAAAAAAACTAAAACCCGGAGAAATGGTTGCCTGGCAGAAGGGTAAGATGATGGCAATACGTTGGCGAGACAAGAAGGACGTGTGTCTCATGAGCACTGTGCACAATACCTCCACTGCCACGGTCCACACAAAAAGTGGGAAAGATGTGCTGAAGCCGCAAGTCGTCATAGACTATAATTGCACTATGGGAGGTGTCGACCGAGCCGATCAGGCAATGACCTTTTACCCGACTATGCGGAAACAGCAGAAAAAATATTATAAAAAGATTTTCAGGCATCTTCTGGAACAATGCCTTTGGAACGCTTACATCTTGTACCGAGCAGGGAGTGACAGGCCTCTTGTTCATTCAGATTTTATCTGGAAGGTGGCTGAGCAGATTTTTGCCAAACACCAGATGCCATCAGTTGATGCGAACAGACCTGGACGACGTGCTGTTGGTGTTGCCAACCCAGAACGCCTAACAGGTCGCCACTTTATGGACTACATACCGCCAACCGCAAAAAAGGCAGCACCTACCAGGATGTGTGTGGTTTGCTGTTCACACAGAGATGACAAGGGAAAAAAAATCCGAAAAGAAAGCAGGTTCTTTTGTCCGGATTGTGACGTGGGACTGTGTGCTGTACCTTGCTTTAAAATTTATCACACTCAGGATGTTTACTGAATTTTCTTTGTCTGACAAATTTCTTTAGTTTGTATTACATTATTGAATAAAATTATATTATTTAAAAATTTAAAATCATGATTTTGTGTTTCAAACTTTATCACATCTGGGATGTCTACTAGAGTCTTGTTTGGTCAGGTTTCAGTAAGTAATTACTAAGAATTGCAGGCCTATAATACATAGCATCAAATTTCCATGCAAAATAATTGTACCGCTTTCAGCTCAAAATTCCAGACAGAATCATACCGCCAGGGAGGTTAAGGTAACGGCCAGACAGCCCTCTTTTATCTCCTCCAAATTTGCGGGCTTAGAGGCCCGCCAAATTACACCAAGCCTGTTGCTACCCTGCGGAGGCTGCTGATAACTAATGGCAATCCTGAAACACAGAATAGGGAAATGTGCATTCCACTTTGGCTCTCCCATGTGGGTCCTGCATATTGCATGGACCCGTCATGAGAATGTAGCAGCAGACTGTATTATGATCCTCAGCTGCTTCTAGGCCGATCTCAAAATCTGTAATGCAGAGCATGTGCTCACAAAGAGAGCAGACATGTCCCTGTGCTCACACAAAGAGCAGACATGACCCTGTGCTCAAACAAAGAGCAGACATGACCCTGTGCTCACAAAGAGAGCAGACATGTCCCTGTGCTCACACGAAGAGCAGACATGACCCTGTGCTCACACGAAGAGCAGACATGACCCTGTGCTCATACAAAGAGCAGACACGACCCTGTGCTCATACAAAGAGCAGACACGACCCTGTGCTCATACAAAGAGCAGACACGACCCTGTGCTCATACAAAGAGCAGACACGACCCTGTGCTCATACAAAGAGCAGACATGACCCTGTGCTCATACAAAGAGCAGACATGACCCTTTGCTCATACAAAGAGCAGACATGCCCCTGTGCTCCCACAAAGAGCAGACGTGACCTTGTGCTCCCACAAAGAGCAGACATGACCCTGTGTTCACAAAGAGAGCAGACATGACCATGTGCTCACTGAGGCACAGCAAAACTTCACAACAGTTGCACCAAAGGATATAAAGGCTTTAGAAATCTGTCTTCTTATGCCGCGTACACGCGATCGGAATTTCCGTCAGAAAAAACTTGGATGGTTTTTCTGACGGAATTCAGCTCAAGTTTGCCTTGCATACACACGGTCACACAAAAATTCTCGGAACTTTCGTCCGTCAAGAACGCAGTGACGTACAACACTATGACGAGCCGAGAAAATAAAGTTCAATGCTTCCGAGCATGCGTCAAATTGTTTCCGAGCATACGTGATTTTTTGCGCGTCCCAATTACATACAGAAAAACGCATTTTCGGATAGGAACTTTTCCCGACCGAAAAATAGAGAACATGCTCTCAATCTTTTGGTCCCTGGAATTCCGCCAGCAAAAGACCGATAGAGCATACACATGGTCGCATTTTCCGACAAAAAGCTCTCATCGGAGTTTTGCTGGCGGCATTTCCGATCGTGTGTACGCGGCATTACTGTTCTGTTTCAGGTGCCACTTCATGCATTGACATACCTCCACAGACCCAGTCTGTCCAGACAGTATGCTTATCTGCTGACTTGTCACCATCCACAGACAGCTTAATTATTTAATAAGTCAGAGAAGATGAATCCAACAAAATGTTACATCAGAAAATTACAGTACAGTCAGTGGCTTCACTAGGGTTGGAGTCACCCGGTGCGGAAAAAATTGGTGTCACCCCCCTCCACCAACTATAGTCCCCCCTCAGTACAGACCCCCCTTCCTCAGTACAGACCCCTCTCCACCAACTACAGACCCCCCTCCATTAAGTACAGACCCCTCTCTCAGTATAGACCCCGCACTAAGTACAGTCCCCCCTTCCACAGTATAGATCCCCCTCCCTCAGTACAGACCCCTCCACTAAGTACAGACCCCCCTCCCGCAGTATAGATTCCCCTCCCTCAGTATAGACCCCCCTCCCGCAGTATAGAACCCCCTCCCTCAGTACAGACCCCCCTCCATCAGTATAGAACCCCCCTTAGTACAGACCACCCTCCATCAGTCTAGACCCCCCTCAGTGCAGACCCCACTCCATCAATGCAGACCCCCCTCAGTGCAGACCCCCCCCCTGCATCAGTGCAAACCCCCCTCAGTGCATAGTGCCGACCCCCTCTATCAGTGCAGGCCCCCTCAGTGCAGACCCCCCTCCGTCAGTGCAGACACCTCCCCTCTCCATCAGTGCAGACACCCCCCTCCATCAGTGCAGACCCCCCCTCCATCAGTGCAGACACCACTCCTCCTCCTCCATCAGTGCAGACCCCCTCAGTGCAGACATTAAACTTTACAGAACCCAGAACAGCGTGGGATACAGTGGTGTGTCCCTTGGACTCCCTCTCACACAGAGGAGCGAACCAAAGCCGCCCCCCCACCTGTAGATGTAAACAGAGAGGAGGGGGAGATGGCTTCTGTCCGCTCCACTTTGTGACGCAGCTCGCCAGACACAGATCATTGAGGACTGTGCAGTGTTAGTGGTGCCGCTGCCCACAGATGTCACTCCTCTGGCGGGTGTCACCAGATGCGGCCCGCACCCCCCGCCCCCCCTAGCGACTCCACTGGGTACAGTGCAGTACAGAAGATGTAGTGTAAATAGACAATGGGGTTGATTTACTAAAACCGCAAAATCTAGTTGAATCTAATTGAAAAAGCTGTTAGAAGCTGTTTGGCCACCATACACAGCTGCCACTGATTTTGCACTCCAGTTTTAGTAATATCTTTCCTAGGTCTCTGCAAAGAAATAATACTGACTGAGAGAACATGAACATGAGGCACTAAACCACCCCTAGAGATTTAAGCATACATCAAAACAATGATAACCTAATGCATAGATCAAAACAATAACCTAATAACATCAATACAATACAGAAAATATACATATACTCTAAGTGAACAATTGTTTTATTAAGGTATTATTGTTATGAGTTATATAGCATGACCATCCCCAACGACACAGTGCAAAGAAAAAACATTACAAACAGGCATAAATAATACAGTTACACAAAAAATAAGAATAAGTATATTGTAGAAACATTTGTATTCAAGACACATTTAGCTAAGTAAGATGCCAAAAAAGTTAGCTCTCTGCCTACACATGTTTACACTTTAATACAATGCTGCTTTGTTCAAAAACAAGAAGGCATGAATGATAAGCTGGATTACAGTCATAAATGTGAGATCACAAGGAGAAGAGATCAGAAGTTATGAGATCATTTTGAAAACCTCAAATTGCATATATATGATATTGAAATTCAAATGAGTTAATGAGACGGCCTAGATAAAAGGTATAGGGAGAGAAGAGTACGAGTTCATGAACAAATCCTTGTGGTCCACCAGCAAACAAAGCAAGAATTGAAGATTACATTCATTATGTAAACATTGCATGAATTCCCAAACAGGAGATTATCAGAAGTAGCACAGGGGAAAGTCGGATTCTCCTCCTGTCCTTCCCGCCAGCTTTTAGCTGCTGCAGAGAGCCACACAGAGGATCAGTTCTGTAATTGCCCCCCTGCCTTGATCATCCTCCCTGTGCACCATTCTCTTCCCCCTCCTCTCCACCTCCCACCACTGCAGTGCTTCTGGCTTCCTTCCTCTCCTCTACTGCCGGCTGCTGTGGGGCGTTTCACGGAGAGCAGGTGAAGGGGCTAGTAAACATGCTATATTTACCGGCCCCTTCTGTTCCTGAATGAACACAGTGAGTGATGGGTGTCATCAGTTGCTGTGTTCATTCATCACTGAAGCATAGTAAACTGTTTTTAATGCTTCAGTTTGTGAATGAACAGGAGCTGAGGCTGCAGACAAAGGGATTGAAGATTTTATGTCCTTAGTTAGTCCCTCTGTCTCAAAATTGAGACATCAAGGGTCTGTTTAGATCCCCAACATTTCACCAAAGCCCTCCCTCCCTACAGAGTTGTGAAAAAAATATAACATGTAAATATTCCAAAAAACAATAAAAAAATTGTAAAAAAATAATACAAGAAATGAAGGACTCATTTACGCAGGTTCTCTGGCCCTGTCAGGAAGGACATTCCAGCAAACAGGATGGCTCTTCTAGACAGCATCCTGTGCAAAGGCACAGGCTAATTTGTGTTCCTATTCAGGCTAATAGAAATTGTTCACGTGCTCGTGCACGCGCATATTCATGCACACGCGCACACATCTGTTGTTCACGTGCGTGCATCCGTTGCTCGCATTGGCACCAAGTGGACTATTTAAACTGAGCCTATGCTATGCTTCAGTGCTGTCTTGTCTATAGCGTTCCCATGCATATCTGCAACCTGTTACTCTGCATCTGACTACTGTTACCGACTCAGCTTGTCTTGACTACTCCTGAACTCTGCCTGCATTGATCTGACCACGGTTCTGCCTGTTCCCCTTGCTGCTGCTCCACTGATCTGTTACCTACTCGGCCTGCATCCTGACATTGCTTCTGCCTACGCATCTGTACGTGCTCCGTCTGCCTGTGTATGACCTGCATCATCTGACTTTGCTTCTGTACCCATTGCTGCTGGATTGCCTGCTGCGAGCCTCTGCCTATATTCCACTGGTGCTGCTCACCGCCTGTCTGCTACCAGCCAGTGCCTGTCCGCTATCTCTAGTACCAGCCTGCTCCTGTCTCCTGCGCACTGGTGCTCATCCAACATTCCTACTCCGCTGTGGTCTACTGACGGTCTCAGCCTGCTCCTGTCTCCTGCTTACTGATGTCCATCCGATAATCCTACTCTGCTGTGGTCTGGGGTGTAAGAGAGGCCTTCCTCATTGTGTCACGCTCTTCCAACAGGCCCATCGGGTGTGAATGAGTGGTTTGTTTGTGCATCTGGATACGCCTGTTACTCTATGAGGACACAGCAGCTGTACAAACACAGCCACGGGTCCTAATCTGTGCAGGTGCAGGTGAGTGGTCCCAAAAGCACATTGTCTGTGTTTGGGGCCATGCGCCTGCATCCACACACCTGTCAAATTAGGACCTACGGCTGTGTTTGTACAGCTGCTGCATCCCCATAGTGTGACATAGCCCTACTGACCCCAATTCTCGGTTCTGCTGACCCCTGTACACTGACCTGCTGAGCTCTGCCCTTCACTCTGCTGACCCCTGTACACTTCCATGGTGACCCCTGTACACTACCTTGCTGACTCCTGTTCTGCACCCTAATGACTCCTGTCCTACACCCTGCTAACTCCTGTACACTGCCCTGCTGACCCCTGTCCTTTGCCCTAGTGATTCCTGTACACTTCCCTGTTGACTTCCCATCCTTTGCCCTGCTGACCCCTGTCCTTTGCCCTAGTGATTCCTGTACACTTCCCTGCTGACTTCCCATCCTTTGCCCTGCTGTCCCCCTGTATACTGCCCTGCTGCCTCCTGTCCTCTGCCCTGCAGGCATCCTGTATACTGCCCTGCTGCCCCTTGTCCTCTGCCCTGCTGTCCCCTGTACATGGCTCTAAAAACAAATAGTTTCTGTACACTGCTGTACAAACTGCTAACCTTATCCTCGGTCCTGCTGACTCCCTGTACACTACCTTGCTGACCTCCTATTACCTGCCCTTCTGACATTTTTTACTGCACTCCCACATCTGAAAGGCTACACCTGGCCTTGCAGCCGGGAATCCCTGCTGGATGATAGCTGTTGAAACGGTCACATTAGTAATAGTACCATTGCTAAGTGAATTGAGCAGTCTCCTTCCCCTACAAAAAAGCAGCAGCATCAAAAACATATCAAAATGCACTGATGTTGCACTACAAAATCGCACTGAAAATCAGATCAAGTCACAGCAGCACTAGTGTGAACCAGGTCTAAATAGCATTAGAGAGACAGTTTGAGAGATACAAAACATTGGAAAGGGAACACAAAATAGTTTAAAAAAAACATTTAGTTTCTTTATTTTTATTTTCATTAGGGCTAAAAGCTAAAATTGTTAGAATTATTTTTCTTTCTTTTGTTTTATAGATAAATATTTTAAAGCAGCTCAGTCTAAAATTTAAACACAGAAGAGAATGATTAAAAGCAGAGAGCATAAGGCCTCGGTTCACACTGCCGCAACTTGGGATGCGACTTGTGAGACTCCAAGTCACGTGACATGTGAAATCCCATGTTAGTCGATGAGAGCTGTCTTAATTAGCACTACTGAAGTCGCTCCGACTTCAGAAAAGGTTCCTGTACTACTGCAAGGCAACTTCTATCTGACTTCTATTCTCTTCTATTCTATACTTCTATCAAAGTAGTACTCAAGTCGTCTGGCAAAGTTGGACTGCAAGTCGCGCGAGTGTGAATGGAGCTAAAATGTTATAGTTGAAACAGATATAAAACACCTATTTAAAACATACAATGGACCTAAACTCAAAAAGATTTTCTATGTTATAGGGACATTTAGAAAACAAATCAGTGGATCACTGCACTCCAGCAAAATGACTATTGATGCAAATTCCACCACCATGCTTGACTGTATGCACTTGTCTTTGTACTCCTCATCTGGTTGCCGCCACACACACTTGACACCATCTGAACCAAATACGTTTATCTTGGTCTCATCAGACCACAGGACATGGTTCCAGTAATCTATGTCCTTAGTCTACTTGTCTTCAGCAAACTGTTTGCGGGCTTTCTTGTGCATCATCATTAGAAGAGGCTTCCTTTTGGGATGACAGCCATGCAGATCAATTTGATGCAGCGTGCGGCATATGGTTTGAGCACCGAGAGGCTGACCCCCCACCCCTTCAACCTCTGCAGCAATGCTGGCAGCATTCATAAATTTATTTCCCAAAGACAACCTCTGGATATGAATCTGAGCACGTGCGCTCAACCTCTTTGGTCGACCATGGCGAGGCCTGTTCTCAGTGGAACCTGTCCTGTTAAACTGCTGCATGGTCTTGGCCACCGTGCTGCAGCTCAGTTTCAGGGTCTTGGCCATCTTTTTATAGCCTAGGCCATATGTAGAGCAACAATTCTTTTATTCAGATCCTCAGAGAGTCCTTTGACATGAGGTGCCATGTTGAACTTCCTGTGACCAGTATGGGAGAGTGAGAGCGATAACACCAAATTTAACATACCTGCTCCCCATTCACATCTGAGACCTTGTAACACTAACGAGTCACATGACACCGGGGAGGGAAAATGGCTAATTGGGCCCAATTTGGACATTTTCACTGGTTTAGACATTAATGGCTGTGTGTTGAGTTATTTTGAGGGGACAGCAAATTTACACTGTTATACAAGCTGTACACTCACTACTTTACATTGTAGCAAAGTGTCATTTCTTCAGTGTTGTCACATGAATAGATATAATTAAATATTCACAAAAATGTGAGGGGTGTACTCACTACCCAAAGAAGCCACTATTTTTTCAGATCTCCTGTTCCAGGAGCCCACAACTCTTCAATCCGTACCACATTCTTTGTCACAGTCAGGCTGAAGAGGAGATGTTTATTGTAACAATATATATATATATATACACACAGTGCCTTTAAAAAGTATTCACATTTTTCCACATTTTGTCATGTTACAACCAAAAATGTAAATGTATTTTATTGGGATTTTATGTGATAGACCAACAGAAAGTGGCACATAATTGTGAAGTGGAAGGAAAATCATAAATGGTTTTCAAAATATTTTATAAATAAATATCCGAAAAGTGTGGCGTGCATTTGTATCCGACAATTGAGAATCTGTGGCAAGACTTTGCTGTTCACAGCGGCTCTCCATCCAATCTGACAGAGCTTGAGCTATCTTACAAAGAAGAATGGGCAAAAATTTCACTCTCTAGATGTGCAAAGCTGGTAGAGACATCCCAAAAAGACTTGCAGCTGTAATTGCAGTGAAAAGCGGTTCTACAAAGTATTGACTCAGGGGGGCTGAATACAAATGCACACCACACTTTTCACATATTCTATTTGTAACAAAATTTGAAAACCATTTATCATTTTCCTTCCACTTCACAATTATGTGCCACTTTGTGTTGGTCTATCACAGAAAATCACAATAAAATACATTTACGTTTTTGGTTGTAACATGACAAAATGTGGAAAAAGTCAAGGGGTGGTGTGAATACTTTTTAAAGGCACTGTATATATATATATATTGTTACAATAAACCTCCCCTCTTCTGCCTGGCTGTATCAAAGAATGTGGTGCTGCTTGCAGAGTTGTGGGCTCTTGGAATAGGAGATCTGAAAAATTAGTGGCTCCTTTAGGGGTAAACTCTACTACATAAATAATAACAGTTTCACCACCGCTCAGCTTTTTTGCAATAGATATATTACGACCTAAGAGCCCTTTTGAAGCATGTGAGGTTAGGTACTGTATATCTGTCACTCTTCATGACTAAAGCAGTTTTCAAATTCATGAGGCATTTTTTAGCTGTTTTTTCAGGGCAGACATTGTCTTCCATTGATACCACACACTGATAGATAGGCTTACCATTTGTTTATTTATAATAAATCAGAAAATATGAAAACAGGTTGCATGTTTGTCAGTGACAGCTATAAATTATAGCATAACAAAAGCTTATTTTTTGCAACAGTTAAATAAAGAATTCTTTTTGTTAAAGATAAAAGTGATGTAAAAGGCGGCAATGAGGACTTGAGCTAATGGGAATGGGCCAAGTCAAGGGTAAGTTTTCACTCTCTCATTCTGGGAAGGCTGTCCACAAGGTTTAGGAGGGTGTCTATGGGAATATTTGACCATTCTTCCAGAAGTGCATTTATGAGGTCAGGCACTGATGTGGACGAGAAGGCCTGCGCAGTCTCAGCTCTAATTCGTCCCAAGGGTGTTCTGTTGGGTTGAGGGCAGGATTCAGCTTCACAGATCAGGGTATGCACCTCAGCATTACAGACCAGGGTATATAGCTCAGCCTTACAGATCAGGGTATGTAGCTCAGCCTCGCAGATCAGGGTATATAGCTCAGCATTACAGATCAGGGTATGCAGCCCAGCCTCACAGATCAGGGTATATAGCCCAGCCTCACAGATCAGGGTATATAGCTCAGTCTCACAGACCAGGGTATACAGCTCAGCATTACAGATCAGGGTATATAGCTCAGCATTACAGATCAGGGTATTTAGCTCACCATTACAGATCTGGGTATATAGCCCAGCCTCTATAATCAAACACTGCAATTGGGCCAAAGGGTATATAGCTCCCTTATAGAATCCACCCACTCCATCCCCTATATTCCACTTGCTTCCACCCATAGTGTCAGGAGTATGCAGCTCAGCATCACAGGATGGAGTATACAGCCCCAGAATCACAGAACAGGAGTATACAGCCCCAGCATCACAGGACAGAATATACAGCCCAACCTCACAGATCAGGGTATACAGCTCAGCCTCACAGATCAGGGTATATAGCTCAGCATTACAGATCAGGGTATATATATCAGCATTACAGATCAGGGTATACAGCTCAGCATTACAGATCAGGGTATATAGCTCAGCATTACAGATAACGGTCTATAGCTCAGCCTCACAGATCAGGGTATATAGCTCAGCCTCACAGATCAGGGTATATAGCTCAGCCTCACAGACCAGGGTATATAGCTTAGCATTACAGTTCAGTATATATAGCTCAGCATTACAGTTTAGGGTATACAGCTCAGCATTACAGATCAGGGTATATAGCTTAGCATTACAGATCAGGGTATTTAGCTCACCATTACAGATCAGGGTATATAGCTCAGCCTCTATAATCAAACACAGCAAATGGGCCAAAGTAACACAAACTAATGAGTTTCACCATTGCAATCAGTTGACTGCAAGGTGTACAAGCGTCTCATAGGCAGCTATGTTTCCAGTGCCTGGAACTTTTTTTTACTAGCTTGGGGGGTGGCGCTTGTGTGCCTCCTATTGACGGGCCGCCGTTGTTATGGACCTTGTTTGTGCACTGGTGCACAGTCATGTTGGAACAGAAAGGGGCCATCCCCAAACTGTTCCCACAAAGTTGAGAGTATGAAATTGTCCAAAATGTCTTGGTATGCTGACGCCTTAAAGCATTTGTTAACCCGACAAAAATTATGCTGCTCCTGTCCCTTTAATGCGAAAGCTGCAGCTTGGTGCTTTTGCTTTTTGCCTTACTTCTCTGTATCTTGTATAGTACCTGAATGATCCTGCCAGCTCCTGTCTTCCCCCCTGAGAACAGGCCATGATTATTATGGCTGCTGAGCCAAGATACCATGGTCTAAATGCGTGTCTGCGTCATCCGCAGGTCTCCTCTCTGCCTGTTTTCAGCTCCCCTCTCCTCTCCCTCCCTCTGTCTGTCAACATGTAGTCTGAAGTGAGAAAGGACAATCTCCTACACTCCCAGCCACGCCCCTCTCCAACCCTCTCCTCTCCTCCCCCCTCCCCTTTCCCCTCTCCTCTTGTACACACTGCATTGATGGCCAAGGGAGGAATATAAGTGATTCTTCTTCTGACGTATCTTGCATACATCAGAAGGAATCTGTGTCCCTCCTACTCAGCTCCCTCGGCTCAGGTATGGAGATGAAATAGGACAATTGACAGAGCTAAAAAATGCTAATAAAAGGCATTTACACAAAAAAATAATAAGAAGAAGATGCTGCAATGCTTAGGGAACGATATACTGTGTGCCTGATTAATTGGGGGCAATTGGGTTAACAACCACTTTAAGAGTTCCCTTCACTGGAACTAAGGGGCCCTAAAAAACAACCCCACGCCATATGTCCCCCTTTGCCAAATTTGGACCAGTGCACAAAGCAAGATCCATAAAGACATGGATGAGCGGCTTTGGGGTGGAGGAAATTGACTGGCCTGAACAGAGTGCTGGCCTCAGGCTGACAGAACACCTTTGGGATGAATTAGAGCAAAGACTGCGATCCAGACCTTCTCGTCAACATCATTGCCTGACCTCACAAATGCGCTTCAGGAAGAATGTTCAAACATTCCCATAGACACACTCCAAACCTTGTGGACAGCCTTCCCACTAGAATTTAAGCTGTTATAGCTGCAAAGGGTGGGCCAACTCAGTATGGAACCCTATGGGCTAAGACTGGGATGGATGCCATTAAAGTTCATGTGTGTATAAAGGCAGGCCTCCCAATACTTTTGGTAATATAGGGGGTCATTTACTATAGCGCCACATACTAATTAGTTCTCAAATTACCACGATCACTGTAATTAGCACCAAAACAGAATTCACAATAGCGCTGGGGCAAAAATACTCCCAAACCCAAATTTGCTATAGCGCCCATACAACAGATAGTGCCCAAACCCTTACTCTCTCTAGGACCTGGAGTATTGCACATTTAAACTGTGTTAAAAAGTTTTATATACACTGAAATATCTTTAACCACTTCAGCCCCGGAAGGATTTACCTCCTTCCTGACCAGAGCATTTTTTGCGTCAGTTTAGCTGACAATTGCATGGTCGTGCGATGTTGTACCCAAACAAAATTGACGTTCTTTTTTTTTCCACATATAGAGCTTTCTTTTGGTGGTATTTGATCACCTCCTTTATTTTTTGCGCTATAAACAAAAAAAGAGCGACAATTTTGAAAAAAAGCAATATTTTTTACTTTTTGCTATAGTTAATATCCCCAAAAAATATATAAAAAACAAATTTTTTCCTCAGCTTAGGCCGATATGTATTCTTCTACATATTTTTGGTAAAAACAAATCACAATAAGCATATATTGATTGGTTTGCGCAAAAGTTATAGCGTCTACAAAATAGGGGATAGATTTATGGCATTTTTATTATTAATTTTTTTTTACTAGTAATGGCGGTGATTTGCGATTTTGATCAGGACTGCAACATTATGGCGGACACATCGGACACTTTTGACACTATTTTGGGACCATTGTCATTTATACAGCGATCAGTGCTATAAAAATGCACTGATTACTGTATAAATGACACTGGCATGGAAGGGGTTAAACACTAGGGGACGATCAAGGGGTTAAGTGTGTCCTAGGGAGTGATTATAACTGTGGGGGGATGGACTACCACTGACATGACAGCGATCACTGCTCCCGATGACAGGGAGCAGTAGATCCCTGTCATGTCACTAGGCAGAACAGGGAAATGCTTTGTTTACATAGGCATCTCCCTGTTCTGCCTCTCCATCTCACGATCGCGGGCCGTCGGCGAACATCGAGTTTGCGGGACCCACGGGCATGCTCTCGTGGCATGCGGTGGCGCGCGCACAAGGTGGCAAATTTAAAGGGACGTACAGGTATGCCCATTTGCCTGTAGGAGCCATTCTGCCGATGTATATGTGTGTGCGGCGGTCGGCAAGTGGTTAAAAGTCCAAGAAGAGATAAATTCCCTGTCTCTTGCTCAGACATGCAAACTACTCTCATTTTAACTCCCAAGCCTTTTTTACCAAGAGTTATAGTAAATACCAAAATGAGCACTGGGTTAAGGCTTCATGTACACTGATGCTGGTAAACGGATGTTTAGGAGCAGTTGGGCATATTTTTCAGCTGCCCCTGAACTCTCCTCTATGTTATCTTATCAGTACATGTACACAGGGTCGTTTATAGTAGTTTCTAGGCAGTTGAGTTTAGAAGCATTTTTTGGAAAGCAAAAAAATGCGTTCAAGACAGATGTTCAGAGGCATTTGAAACGCCAAAAGCCTGTACCAGCTTGTAAACGCATGTAAACACGGTAACTCATTTACAGGCATTTTTAATGGAGATACATTTTTGACTATTTGAAAAAAAAACACTTCTAAACGCAAACATAGTTAAACGCGGTATGTAAACGTGGCAAAATGGACATAGGTTACTATCTGTCAAGTTAAATCATTTATGAGAGGTTTCAAAATGTCCCGTGTACATTAAGCCTAAAAAACGTTTTTTGAGAGTGAAAATAAGAGTTATGTAGCCCAATGCAACTTTCAGCCATTGATTCTAATGGTACAATTGTAACTTCCCCAAATAAATACTTTTTATGTTGAGATGAAATGTATTTTTCTCGCAAATAAATTGTCCTTGCAACAATGTTGCTTCTTCTTCATCTATTTTGTTTTTAAGAATGCTAGAATGTGTAATGTTTTGGTAAAATATATTTTTACTCTGTCTCTCTCACTGTTGCTGTTCATCTCATAAAAAAATCTTTAGGCCTCGTGTACACTGCTGCTTGTAAGCGGACATTCAGAGGCAGTCGGATGCTTTTTTCAACTGCCCCTGAACTCATCCAATGTTATCTTATGTGTACATGTACACAGGTTCGTTTAATGTGGTTTTTAGGCAGTTGCATTTAGAGGCTTTTCTTTGAAGGCAAAAAAATTAGATGCTGAAGTTTCTGACGTTTCAGACACCAAACGTGTCTAAACACAGCTAAACGCGGTACTGGAATTTAGCTAAGTTTTTGTTTAGAAGCGTTTTTAAAGGTTCCCTCTTTTTTTAACATTACAAAACTTAAAAATGATAGCAATGATGAAAAAACATAAAAAAAATATTTTAAAAACTTGTAATTGCTTGCAACGCTTCATAGACCATTTTTATATACCCCTAATGAGCCTATGATCTAATCCAATACACCACTAGCATTGCTGTTAGCCAAAGTAGAATTGGAATTTGACCTATATGTTGTTAGATTTGAACCAAATGAACTCTGGTCCTCGCATGCAATTTCTAACGTCTTTCCAGCCTCATCAACAGCAACATCAGGAGCATTTCCTCACATATGCTCATTATGGGATCCATAGTAAAAGTACTGAAATTGAGGTAGATACAAGTACACTGCTGCTCTTTCAGCTGCTGCTACTCACTTTTGTCTCACAGAATGGCTGAAATAGTTAAACATTATTGCTTTGGGAGGGTCTTACGATGTTATATTAAATAAACGCTCCTAGATGCAACTAAACGCTGCATGCAAATGCGGCTAAACGGGCGTTTTTAAACGCCGGTTTCAAGCTGTCAAAAAAATAGTTCAGAAGAGGTTGCCTCAGTGTCCCGTGTACATTAGGCCTTACCCAAACTCACATAGGTGTCTTTACAAACCACAAACAATACCATTGCTGATGCAATGAATCACAATTTTGTGTGTGTTTTTATTATTTCCAAATGATCATAATTTGAGCCCAAAAAATTGATATGTGCAACAACATCAGAAATCAAAATGTCATTCCCAAAAATCAGAAGGTACATCACTATTCTACACTCACACACCAAGTACCACCAAATATCACAAAATAAATCAAGAAGAATAACTCCTGACTAATGTAATTCCACCATTTATATGTCCAAAGAAATGCAGTATTTATGTGTATTTATGTATAGGAGGGTTCCACATGTGGCAGCACAGTAGCTAACAGGTTAGCTCTTCTGCCTAGCAGCACTGAAGGTGTTGGTTTGACTCCCAAACATGCCACTTCATGTAGAGAAGTTGCCTGTTCTCTCTATGTTGTTAAACATATCTCCTGACTGAGATCCTTACAAAAATTATGTCTAAATGTAGTATGTATGTTTTGGAGGGTTCCACCACCACTGCAAATGTCATATGTTTTCCATGGGCAATTACTATAATCAGCCTTAACATTTCCCCACCAGCACTAATTGCGGCCTCTTACCATGCCTAAACCCACAAAATGACAGCTGTTTAGCTCTCAGCATGCTGACAGTATTCAGCCATAACCAACCTTCAAAATAGATGGCATATACCAGAAACAGGTTATTCAGTGTCTCTATGGCTTTCCACAGTACATCTGCTTTATTTACCTTCTTGCACCCCTGGGACTTAGGACAGTTTGACACCACAGAGAGGCAGTCTACAAATATGTGGCAGCACAGTGGCTAACAGCACTGCCTAGCAGCACTGAGGTTCTTGATTCGAGTCCCAATCCTGCTCCCGGGTAGATGTATCTATGTTCTTCCTCTGCTGTGCTGTAAAAGTTATTTTTTCATCTGTGATGACATTTTTGATGGGTTTCACATAATGGAACCCCAAGAAATCACATTATAAATCAAGCAAGTGTGGGTTTGCACCAAATCTAGAACTGGGGTGTTTTGGCCCAGATAAGGATGTATAAGTCTGGTGTGATCCTGCACACATATTTTAATGTTGTGTGCTTATGATGAATGACAAATGCGCTTTGTCACCAATTTGTGTGAAGCAGCCCTCACAAATTTGTCATTTACTGTTTTGGACCCTCCACTTGCCCAACAACATATAAGTTTGATTTGGAGATTTTTGGGATCACTGATCATGGGCAGAGCCTTGGACATTAGTTATTTTGAGGTTTACCCTCCGCAGTAGGGTTGCCACCTCATCCCTTTAAACCCAAACACCTTTGAATTACACAGGTTCTGAGGCTAATTAAATGCAGATAAGGCACCAAGTGAGTTTAATTACCACCTTAATCAGCCACAGAACCTGTGTAATTAATATGTGTTCGGGTTTAAAGGGATGAGGTGGCAACCATACTCCACAGATATCTATGCTGATGCATTTTTTCATTTGTAAAGAGTGTGTATTCCTGATGAACAGGTGTGAGCACTTGAGGCCTACATGAAGAGACAGAATCAATTATGCCGGTGGGTGTGTCCTTTACTGGGTGGGTCTAGGTGGGTGTGCTAGCAATCCTAGCTAAGTTATTTAAAGACCTGCCTTTGTGGCGGGTGTCTGACCTAAGAACAGGCCAGAACAGGCCTGAATCTTTCTTTGAAGTGTGTATATTGGGTTGCAAATAGATATGTTTTTTGTGTTTTTATTTTGGGGGGGGGGTGTGCATAATTCCTGACCCACACCCCACTAACAATTGCTTCTAAATTTCACATGTTATACTTACAACTGCTATGTAATGGTTTAGATGAAAAGGAAGGTTCCTCCTAATTCATTCCTGCTGTGTGTGTCAATGTAGTTTGTGCACTGTCTTTTTGGAGTTGTATTCATTTTGTCCGTTTTTGCTTATGATAATCCTGCCAACTTTTTAGGGGTTTGGGGCAAGGACTTTTGATCACCACAAAGGTTTTTCATGGTTGTTATTAGCCTGATTTGTATCCTTGTTTTTCGACTGTGATTTGTTTAATGTGTCTAACTTTTAGTTTTCTACCCTTGTAGATTGTAAGCTCTTTTGAGCAGGGCCCTTCTAACTATATTGTCAAATGCTGGAGCATTATTTCCATGCCTTTTTTTTTGGCTCAAGTACATTAATGTAACAAATGTTTATACTAATGTTGAAAAATTTGATTGTTTTTTTGCTTTATGCTTAACTTTTGCAGACTCGAAATACATATTTTAGAATTTCAAACTTTTCATACACTTTCAAATCTACATTAAATCTAGTTGCATACAAAAGTATTTGGTTGTGCACACATGCTTGTCCTTGATTAGAAAGTATAATGGGGGGGAGGGGTGAGAAACCCCCCCCCAAAAAAAACCTACCCATTCACCAAAAAAAATAGTGTAATGTGACAAAACACAATAGCCAGTTTTTTATTAAAAATGTCTCCTTCTTCTTTCCCTGCTTCTTCCTCCGTTCTTCTCTTCCCCCACTTCTTTCTACGGTATTCTCCTTCTTCCTCTGGTCTTCCTGCAACTTTTTCTTTCCCCGGTCTTCTCCTTACCCTGCTTCTTCCTCCGGTCTTCTTCTTTGTTCTTCCTCCACCAAGCCGCTAAAGATACAAACATGACCCTCCTCCGACGCTGCGGCCCGCCGATCTGTCTGCTTGCATGGCGCACATTTCATATATAACTATGGGGCGTGGCCACCGGATGGCATCATCTGAAAACCCTGCCCCGTCCCCATCATGCCCCGGTGGTGAAGTCTCAAGGGGTTCTTTTTTTTTATCTTCAGTGGGACAGTGGCGGAGGACGAAGACCAGAGGACAAAGCGGGGGAAGAAGAAGCTGGAAGAGGACCGGAGGAAAGAAAGAGAAGACCGGAGGAAGAAGGAGAAGACCAGAGGAAGAAGCGGGGGGAAGAAG
Source organism: Lithobates clamitans (assembly GCA_037952925.1). Taxonomy (NCBI): domain Eukaryota; kingdom Metazoa; phylum Chordata; class Amphibia; order Anura; family Ranidae; genus Lithobates; species Lithobates clamitans. Next base: position 985,280 of record JBBGZY010000282.1, read on the forward strand.
AAGACATTTTTAACCACTTGCCGCCCAGCCGCCGTCATTATACTGTGGCAGGTCGGCACAATCCCGCGAACCGTGGTAGCTATATGTCCCTTTAAGTGGGATAGCAGGCACACGCACGCTGCACAGCGGGGGTGCCGATGCTCGTGACCGATCGCGGGCACGAGAGACAGAACAGGGACGTGTGTGTGTAAACACACATCCCAGTTTTGTGAGGAGAGGAGAGAGAGATTGTGAGTTCCTATGAGCTGGGAACCCCGATCGCTCATCTCCTATAGTCAGTCCCATCCACCACAGTTAGAACACACACATAGGGAACACGGTTAACCCATTGATCACCCCCTAGTGTTAACCCTTTCCCTGCCTGTGACATTTATATAGTAATCAGTGCATTTTTATAACACTGATCACTGTATAATTGTCAATTGACCCAGAAATGTGTCAAAAGTGTCCGATGTGTCCGCCATAACGTCACAGTCTCGATAAAAATCGCAGATCGCCGCCATTACTAGTAAAAAAAAATAATAAAAGTGCCATAAATCTATCCCCTATTTTGTAGACGCTATAACTTTTGCGCAAACTAATCAATATACACTTTTTGCGATTTTTATTACTAAAAATATGTAGAAGAATACATATCGGCCCAAACTGGGGAAAAAAATAGGTTTTTTTAAATTGGGGCTACCGTATTTATTACAGCAAAAAGTACAAAATATTGTGGGTTTTTTTTCAAAATTGTCGCTCTTTTTTTGTTTATAGCGCAAAAAATAAAAACCGCAGAGGTGATCAAATACCACCAAAAGAAAGCTCTAATTGTGGGAAAAGAAAGAACGTCAATTTTGTTTGGGTACAGCATCGCACAACCACGCAATTATCAGTTCAAGTGACGCTGTGCAGTATCTCAAAAAATGGCCTGGTCATTGAGCAGTCAATTCTTCAGGGGCTGAAGTGGTTAAAAACTGGCTATTGCCTTTTGTCACACTATACTACTTTTTTGGGGTGAATGTGTAGGGGTACGATGTTCCCCATACTCATTCACATTGGGGGGCCAGGATCTGGGTGCCCCCTTCTTAAAGGGGGCTTCCAGATTCCGACAAGCCCCCACCCGTAGACCCCGACAACCACCAGCGAGGGTTGTTGGGAAGAGGCCCTTGTCCTCATCAACATGGGGACAAGGTGCTTTGGGGGGGCCCCAAAGCACCCTCCCCATGTTGGGGGCATGTAGCCTGGTACGGTTCTTTCCTGACTTTCAGGCTGCATGCTCGGATAAGGGTCTGATATGGATTTTGGGGAGCCCCATGCTAATTTTTTTTACATTTTGGCGCAGTTTTTTTCTTTTTTTTTTACATCTATATTGCCGGGAGCTGGCAATACAGCCGCAAGAAAATTTAAATGACATTTTTTCCTGCTGCATTTTCTATACATCGCACAGATGCGCCACTTTACAGGCAGACTAAGGGGACCCCCAGGCACGATATTTTTCGTTTTTATTGTACCACTTTAAGTATCATTAAAACCACTGCTCCTTTAAAAACGTTATTGATACATTGATACATGTCCCCCAGGGCAGTATCCGGGTACCCATACACATTTTATAGCCAATAATTTGCATACAAGACTTCAATGAGGACTTTTGATTTTGCAGGTTCGAGCCCCATTGACTTCAACAATTCCCGCTTGCCGATGTGACAGACATGTTTGCCAGCAATAGCGTGCTTTTCCATTTGCATGGCCGCCCAGTTGAAGTCTTAATTTACTTTAATTGGGTGCTATTAAATGTAGAGCGCCAATACTTGTCGGGAATCTTAGTTAATGACCACCATAGTGTACATTCCTCCCAGTGTAGAAATACTACTGTAATGATTTAAAAGTGTTGTCACAATTCTTGTAACTCTTGGGACATAAACTTCTATGTTAGCCTTCAATATAGCATGGTGTCACTAATGGAACAAGCGCTGGTGTTTGCGGCCAGAAATGAGGCCGAAAATGTTATTGACAGTATAAATATGGCTGAATAATCATTTGCTGCTTTGGCTCTGATGAAGAAGGACATACCTTCCAAAAATGTCAGCCAGCAGGGACCCTGGTGAGGTCCCCCCCCCCCCAGCTTGAGTCTTTGGCCAGCCTGGGAGAGTGGAGCCACTACCAGTGGCTTGATGAGCATTTTAACCACATATGTTTGTGAGTAGAAATGTATTTTGTGTTACTTTCAATAAAATTGTGTTGGATAATTTACTAGGCCAGTGTGCCCTCTGTTTTTATCTATTTCCACAGTGTCTCTGAGGACAACCCCAGTATAAGAGGGCAGCAAGGCTTCAAGGGGATTTTCCACATCTACAATGAGCAACTAATCTTGTTGGCTTATGATGACACTTATGCGCAGAGGATTGTTATTGCAGCACAAGTACCTTTCGGTAGCATAATTGTCTAGGCCCTAGACTCAGGCCCTTGTTTCAGTACAGACCCTTCTCAGGCAGCAGGCCCAGGAGGAAAAGACCTTCAACACTGCCTCCTCCCATGGCAAGAGCTTAGGAGGCAAGGATCTTTCTCCAAGGTCACCCAGATATGTTCATTCTTTCCCAGGATGCACTGTTGTCAATGGACATTCTAGTTATTTGCCAGAGTGAAATAAATATTCATAACTCTGCAATATATTTCTTTTTGCTCTATCTCCTGAGGACACTCCCCAGCAACAGGCAAAATCAATCAATTTCTTGAACAACAAACACAGAAACAATAACAATTCAGAGCTCAGAGTGACTACAGCTTAGCTGCATCACTAAATTTAGAATAGGGATGTGGCCTCTTAAATTGTAAAGCGACCCATTCATTTAATATAGAGACAAAAGACAAAACGCTTGTGTGTATATATATATATATATATATATATATATATATATATACACTATATTACCAACAGAATAGGGACGCCTACCTTTACACGCACATGAACTTTAATGGCATCCCAGTCTTAGTCCGTAGGGTTCAATATTGAGTTGATCCACCCTTTGCAGCAATGACAGCTTCATGGGAGGGCAGTCCACAAGGTTTAGGAGTGTGTTTATGGGAATGTTTGACCATTCTTCCAGAAGCGAGGTAAGACACTGATGTGGACAAGAAGGCTTGGCTTGCAGTCTCTGCTCTAATTCATCCCAAAGGTGTTCTATTGGGTTGAGGTCAGGACTTTGTGCAGGCCAGTCAAGTTCCTTCAATCCCAAACTCGCTCATCCATGTCTTAATGAACCTTGCTTTGTGCACTGGTTCAAATCAATTGGTGAAGAGGGATTATGGTGTGGGGTTGTTTTTCAGGGATTGGGCTGGGCACCTGAGTTCCAGTAAATGGAACTCTTAAGGCGTCAGCATACCAAATTATTTTGGACAATTTCATGTTCCCAACTTTGTTGGAACAGTTTGAGGATGGCCATTTCCTGTTCCAAAATGACTGCGTACCAGTGCACAAAGAAAAATCCATAAAGACATGGACGAGTGAGTTTGGGGTAGAGGAACTTGATTGGTCTGCACGGAGTCCTGACCTCAACCCGACAGAACACCTTTGGGATGAATTTAGCGCAAAGATTGTGAGCCAGGCCTTCTCATCCACATCAGTGCCTGACCTCACAAACAAGCTTCTGGAAGAGTGGTCATTCCCATAGACACACTCCTAAACCTTGTGGACAGCCTTCCCAGAAAAGCTGACGCTCTTATAGCTGCCATTAAGACAAGACTGGGATGCAATTAAAGTTCATGTGCGTGTAAAGGCAGTGTCCCAAAACTTTTGGTAATATAGTGTATTTATATACTCTTTGTGGTATCGGTGGAGAAACAACAGTACACTTTTCTGTGAAGAACTGTGTAGGAGGGCATGTCAGCAAAAGTCTTGGCCTTTGGAAGACAGGAAGGCTGTGCTCCCAGCATGACTAGAAAAATAACCACGTAGGGAAATATTGTGCTTCTACGCCTAGCTTGGTCAGTTTGAAACAGGAAAGCAGGGCAACTAGCCAGATCGCCATGTATTTCACACAAAGTAAGAAATACAAAGACAACAGGATACTTTTTAACACAAATACATTGTATGACAGACACAACATGAACTTTTGGGGTAACATACTCATTAAGGCAGGGTCAATACCTTGTTATTGTACTGTACACTTAGTACATTTTGCTTCTACTATACACCACCCATGTTTTCAGGAACACCTCTAAAATTGTCCAGTTGGTAGAGACTATGACCAGTGTCATTGCTGTCCTTAGGTATAGAGGTTAAACAGATGAATCATTAACCTGCCCACCAAAACAAATGGATGTGTTAAGAAAAAGCACGGTTGAAGTAAAAGCCCAATGTCTTTCTTCTTTTGTCAGTAAAAAAGAACAATAAACAAAGAAGTAGTCTATTTACACCAGTGAATGCTATTAGTTCATTCATGAGTGGCTTGGGATTTGAGTCATTAAACCAATTTACAACTTAATCAAAGCTGCTTTACTGCAAATCTGTGGATTGAGGCAAGAATGTGGAACATATTTAAAGAACAAAAATATGGTATGTCGAGAACTACAAAATGGTATAGTTTTTTCTTAACATTTCGGCAAACTCACCTTACATCAGACCAGTTCCTGATATGATATCGGCAAATGTCTCTACTGTGTCATAGAGTGAAATTGCCTGTTAACACAGGGAAGACCTCTTTAGAGCTATAAAAGATTATGTGTACTTTTCTATCTGTTTCTTGTTCAATATTACTATGTAATTTTCAGAAGTTTAAAGAGTACCTGTTGTGTATTTAGCCATAACAAACTGAACCCTGGAAGTTTTAGCAACCACTTGGTGGTTCCTGCATGCACCTTCATTAAAACTTCTAGAGTACTCAGGAGCCCAAAAACCCAGAGTACGTTAAAATAAATGTCAACTTCTTTTAGGGCCCATTGCAATAACGTGCAGTAAATGAGTGTTACTGCATTGCACATTAACGCACGGACTGTGGTGTGGTGTATTGTGGTGCTTTTAATTTTGAATGGTACCACAATACACTAATACAACAGTGAGCAATATACCTGTACTGCAGCGCATCACAATGCACGTGTTTTGGTGCACTGCACTACAAAAAATGTAATACTTTGGGCTGTCCTATCGCATTATATTGCATGATAATGAACTGTAATAACACACATATGCTAATGCAATGCATAGAGTAATTAAGACCTCTAATTAATCCTGGTGTAAGTGAACCCAAGTGCTGGAGATACCATTGGTGGTCTGAGGAGGCCTGTAATGCTGCACAGTGTTCTGGGCGGTGGTCTGAGAAAGCCTGTAATACTGCACAGTGCTCTGGACAGTGGTCTGAGGAGGCCTGCAATTCTACACAGTGCTCTGGATGGTGCTCTGAAAAGGCCTGTAATGCTGCACAGTGCTCTGGACTTTGGTCTGAGGAGGCCTGTAATACTGCACAGTGCTCTAGACTATGGTCTGAGGAGGTCTTTAATGCATAGTGCTCTGGACAGTGGTCTAAGAGGCCCCTAATGCTGCATAGGGCTCTGGACGGTGGTCTGTAATGCTGCACAGTGCTCTGGATGGTGGTCTGAGGAGAGAAAAAACTTTGAGACAAAAATGACCTACCAAAACAACAGTTTTATGGATATTTACAAATTTCTCATTATGTCTGGGAAATCTCTAATATATTACATTTTTCTAAATTAATTCAATTTGAGAAAACATATTTAGCTTCTGCAGAGACTAATGCTGGCCATACGCTATATGAAGAATTGACCGAAATTCAGTCATTTAGACAGTCCGTTCGTTTTTCGGCGAGTTAATGGGCATAAATCGGTAATCGGTTGGGACGTTTTTGAGCCGAAAAAAAACGGACAAGTTTGGAAATTTTCTGCCGAACGAACAATAAATTGAAAGGTTAATATGTTTCCCATTCAAACTGTTTGCACTAGGTATATGTGAAAAAACGAACAAAAATGTATTAATTTCTGTCCATTGAACAATTTATCGTCCATTGCGTGATGGCACTATCGTGGTTTAACCTTAAACTGCGTAGAGGGTTCTTTACGGTAAGAACAGTAAGGACGTAGAATTCTCTTCCACAAGCAGTGGTTTCAGCAGGGAGCATAGATAATTTCAAAAAACTATTAGATAGGCACCTAAACGACCACAACATACAGGGGTATGCAATGTAATATTGACATAAAAGCACACACACAGGTTGGACTTGATGGACTTGAGTCTTTTTTTCAACCTCACCAATTATGTAACTATGTAACTATATAAGAAGGATCCTGGGCCTATACAACACTTATTTTGATACTGCCCATTAATAAAACCATATTGGCAAACTGCTGCCTTGGTCCTTCAAGTGTTTGACACCTGGATCCTCTTTTCCCTCAGAATTACATTTAGTGTTTATCCTCGCCCGAATTCTCTTAGACAAGTAAAAAAACTAGTAACACACATACTTACAATGGCCAGATACTTAGTAGCCCTTAAATTGAAATTTACAGAGCCCCAATTCCTTGTAGAATTACAAGCAAATATTTAGGATGTTAAACCGATAGTATATCCTACTGCCTGTCTCCATAATTCACTTGATAAATTCAAGTCTATTCACCTCAAAATGGTCTGCAAATCTACTGCATTGTGGGTCTGCTCACTGGGAGTGGTCATGACTGCCCTTCCTCACCTGCCATCTTGTCCTCTACTCAACTTTCAACTCTTTTTTTCTTTTAGTTCTCCTTTTATATGCTCGCAAGCGGTAATGTTGACAGCTCCTCTTGCTACTAACATAAACAGGAGATGGCAAAAGAAGTGATATGATCAACCTTGCTTGTGTCAATCAGTTTGCTGCAGAAGAAAATATTTCATTATAGGAAAAGAATAAATAAAAGTGTAGTCAAAATGTGATACATTAGCTGTTCTAAATCAGTATTACCAACTTTATTGTCAATCACACTGAACTAATATCCCATTGTGTATGTTTGTTATATTGTTTTCATGTTGCTTTCCATTGTTGTAGAGTCTTTTTTAAAATTACCAAAATCATTATAGGAAAAGAATAAATAAAAGTGTAGTCAAAATGTGATACATTAGCTGTTCTAAATCAGTATTACCAACTTTATTGTCAATCACACTGAACTAATATCCCATTGTGTATGTTTGTTATATTGTTTTCATGTTGCTTTCCATTGTTGTAGAGTCTTTTTTAAAATTACCAAAATCTAAAATCTACCAAAATTGTATTGAATTTTGTAATAAACAATGTCTGATGAGCTGTATAGCTTGTATGTCTTACTTTCTCCATTGTTATGGAACTCTATTGGAAATCAATAAAAATCACTTATACAAAAGCAGAAAATTGGAAAAGGATAGGAAGACTTTGAAACACTAGGGGTCTATTTATAAATGTGTTTCACACATGATTCATTCAACGACCATCTGGGATTTATACATTTGCCAATTGAATCCAGTCAGAAAATGCATGAAAGTTGTGTGAATCTTGTGTGAAAGCAATAAGAAATGGACTCACATGTGTAAAAATTACAGGTTCTGAAACCACACTGTCTTATCACACAATGTTATCCACGGGGGGGAATGGCATAGCAAAAGGCTAAACCACAAACAACATTTTCCCTAGATAGATAGCATAGAAATATTATTATTTGTGTCATTTTTTCTAATAAACTGTGCTATCTTGCAGTGGTCTTAGAAACATATAGTCATTACAGAGGTAAAGAAGAATAAAACACATGCATACAAATACCTAGGGGTATAAAATGAGTTCTCTTTAAAACATTTCTTTATTTTTAATTTACACCGGGGCTTGGTCTTTTGAGAATGTCCCTGAAATGTGGAAGAGGTGCTTTTGAATAGCAAATCCCTTACCACAGAATATACTTCAATTAAAAAAAGCAGATTTGCTGGGAAGTACAATACGCCAGTGTGATGGTTATATGTGTTTTTCTTAACATAAAATATAGCGATAAAAAAGACTCTGTTCTACTTTAAAAAAAAGGAAAAGAAAATTGTAGCATTACAGTCTCCAGTGTTGGCAATTTAGCACATCGACTGGCAGGATGGTGACCAGTCAAGGGGCATTTCTGCCTAGCTCTGTACATTTTGATGACAATGACTGCTCAGCACTGAATCAGCAGTCTCTCATCCTCCTAAAGCCAAAATTTCCCTAATGCAATGGCTCTATACCCACACTGCAAGGATTAACTGCTTGTTTATTCTAGGAGAGAGTAAAAGCACTTTTATTTACCTGATCCTCCACATCTCTGGCAGTCAGAAAACCCCCATGTTTCGGCAGTCCTTCAGCATCATCATGAACAAAGCAGGACCTTATACAACTGGAGCACATGGTCATCTACCGATAATGGGCCATCTTTTTGGGGCCCAGAAGCCTGCAGACCCAGTGCACAGGGGAGCGTGCCACTAGCACAAGACATCATTATGTCTCCGCGCACTGGGCCTAATATACTGAGTTTGACAGGCCTCTCTCGCCTTGCCTCGACACTCGGACAGACACGCCAGCCGACCAGTCAGCCACCCACCCACAGTAAGATGCCAGGCCACTGAGGCCAGCCAGCCAGCAGCCACCCACCCACAGCAAGGTGCTAGGCCACTGAGGCCAGCCAGCAGCCACCCACCCACAGCAAGGTGCCAGGCCAGCCAGCAGCCACCCACCCACAGCAAGGTGCCAGCCAGGCCAACCAGCAGCCACCCACTCACCCACCCACAGCAAGTTGCCAGCCAGGCCAGCCAGCAGCCACCCACCCATGTTTAGTTTATACAAGATTTGAGCATAAAATTATTTTTTGAAAAGTTTAAATGTACAAAATATCGGCACATAATATCGGCAGGAGAGGTGGCTGAAATATCGGCATCGGAAAAAACAATATCAGTCTATCCCTACCCTAGACCTACACTAAATGAGCAGTTAACCCTTATAGTGCAGGCACAGCCCTACTCCAAGGGAGAATCTTCACATATCCCAGAGCTGGGCTTTAACTATAACCTTGGATGCTTTCTTAAAGCTGAATTGCAGAAAGTGGCTAAAGTAATAGCAGCCACTGCTCTAATTCCTCCTTTTCCCCCTTTATAGGTGGCAGCAATTCCCTGGAATACAAGATATGTCGCCCTTCCAATGTCAGAACAAACACTTATCTGGCAGAAAAATGATTCAGATTATTAGAAAAAAACTTGTGAATATACAACTTGGGGTAGAGTGCAAAATCTGGTGCAACTCTGCATAGGAACCAATCAGCTTGCATGTTTTATTGCCAAAGCTTAATTGAACAAGCTGAAGTTAGAAGCTGATTGGCTACCATGCACAGCTGCACCAGATTCTGAGTGCTTAAGTTTTAGTAAATCTACCCCCTTATGTGAACTAACCCAATCCACTGCAAACCGCTTTATGTCTTGGTTGTTTTTCCCTATTTACTGATCCATGAAGCAATACCAAGAATAAGGGCAATAAAACACTATATAATGTAACATTACAGTGAAGATGGAACAAAATGACTAGCACGCACTGATTTTCTTGTATTTGAGGTAGAACACCAAGTTAATTTGTAAATAGACAAGATGAGGAATAGGGAGAAAGGTTGTGAGAGTGTTTGACAGTTCTACTGACAGATTCATCGGCATAAAGGGAAGAATGAAAGGTAACTGCTCCAGGTACTAATATAGCATTTTTATGCTGAAGAAAACTGGATTTTCAAATTGTTACACTTTTTATAGGCAGGCCATGAAAAATTCTATAAAAATGTTATTGTATATGAGCTTTTGAGAACACACTGGTCCTCTCTTTAGACATGACCATAAAACCATGAAAATAGGGACAATTTTACAAGCACAATCAAAAAAGCAAAATCCAGTCCCTGTTTTTGTATTATTTTATGGCTTAAGGGTACATTCAAATTTTACTATCAATGTCAGTTAATTATATAATGAAGTATTTTAACTTTCTGTGATATGCACCAGCTTAAGTGACATCAAGCAAAAGACTTCTTTGAATTCATAAAGAATGACAGAAAACTAATGTTATGCTTTAGCATGTGATGAAACATACATCAGAAGTGTTTCCTTGGCTAAGGGTCTGTGTTGATGGGCATTAGTTCACATCAGACAGGTTTTGCATTCCATACCAGTTTAAGGGAATGCAAAATCCACGTGAAGTGGGTCAGAAGGGGGTTAACTACAGGTCTAATTCACTTGTCATCAAATTACGAAAGATCTCAGAAACATTTCGAACTGATCAGTACAAGCCAAAAACTATTGACACAGCCTCTTATGATGAACTGTTCTGGAACAATGAAACACATCAAAGAGGGAGTGTGGCTCTGTTTAGTGTCAGATCTATGGATTAGTCCTATAGTCCAGGGTCTCGAGTGATGTTTTTTTAAGGTGGGGTGATCTTCCCATTATTATTGTATTACAATTTCTTAACACTGCAAAAAAAAAAAAGAATTACATGGTAATGCATGGAATTTACTTATACTACACAATGGACATGGAAGTGTGCTGTGCACACTTGCATGCATCTAAAATAAATACGTGTAGCGGTCATAATATAAGTATAACTTAATATTATGATATATCTTATCACCTGGCGCCATCTAGCGGCCAAAATATAAAAGGACTGCATCTTTATTTCTTTTATTATTCAAGTTGACTTGGAAGTGTTTTGTTTGTGTACATTTAGACATTAACTTGACCTACCCACAATGCTCATTAACTCCCACAAACCTCAGGGAACAGAACTGCATTGTGGGAAGATTATAAAAGGGCTGGGAGCGGCCATTTTAGGTCTCTTGGACACGCATGGCCAGCCTGGAAGGATCTGTGTGAGGTCTCCAGCACAGCGCGGCCTACCTCCACGGAACAGCGATCCGAGCAGCAGTACTGAGACACACCAGAGAGCTGAACTGACGGCGGGGCAAGACTGGGAAGGAGCCAGAGGAGCCTCTCGGAGTCATCTGGGAGTTCCGGAGCATCTTGTAGTGTGGTGCGGAGCAGTACATCAGAACGGAGTCTTCTGATAACACTGTCCTGGTTGGGTGAGAGGGCTGTTGCCCAAAAGCTTCTTGATGCACTTTTACACATCCCTCTGCACAAGACAGAGCTGCTGGGACCCATAGTTCCACAAGCTAAGTCAGGAGGATTAGACTGAGTTAATATTAGGCTTCGGGCCTGCACCTCATTGAGAGTTTAGTACTGAGTCACTGGCACCAAAGATAGTTATAGTGTTATTGCACCAGGACTTTGCTTCTACATTTCAGTCTACTTTGATCAGGAGTCATTAACCCTTTGGATTACAAACCTGCTCTGTTTTGCTAGCAGAAGAAAAGAAGAAAAGAAGGACTGTTTAGTAAAACACAAGGCCTTGTGTCCCTTTACTATATTGGGGTAGTGTGATATTAAACAAGGGAGCTTTCTAATTGTTGTACTACACTTTATCAAGTTAGTCCTTGATTTAGTATAGTAATAAAGCGCGCAGGAAATAGGATAGTGCTCATAGTGAGATAAATTCACTCTGACGGTTAACCTATTTACTTTGTTACACCACCAGACATTTTATACCTATATTGTGTCTTTGTAATATAAAGTTCAGTTGACTGTCAGACTATGTTGGTCTGACAGTACAACCATTGTAGTTTAAACCTTCTAAAACATTTACAGTAAATAAGGTTATTATTCAAGTATAACTGTATTGTTTTCCTCTTCATCACCAGCCAAGAGGAGGGTAAGGTAACTACAGACAGGTATATTATATTGAGTACTGTGAACTTGCTTTATGATTTCGTTTTGACTGCACACTATTACACCACAGCTGTGTCAGGGGGACTGAGATAGTCAAAGGGCAAACAAAGCAGAGTACAGGCCCAAATAAATCAGCAGCTCCTTCGGGGGTTAGTGCTACATATGGAATACCCAACACAAATTACCAGATAATGAAACATTTAAAAGTAAGCATGAAATATTGCCAATATTTTGGGGGAAATTTACTAAGACTGGAACAAACATAATCTGGGGTAGTTGTGCATAATAAACATTTAACTTTTAATTCAGCTTGTTCAGTTAAGCATGAAAATAAAATATAGAAGATGATTGGCTGTCATGCACAGCTGCTCTAGATTCTGTCTGTTCCAGTTTTAGCAACTTACCCTTTTTGTATTCTCTTTTTAAGCCAGTAGATATAGCTGCAGGCTTCATTTTAGATGCCCTCCTTGTTGTTGCTTAAGCTGTGCACACGTGTGTGTGTGGATTGAGGTGGCATAAAGGTGACATAGCCTTAGGTGAGGTGGCATAAAGGTGGCATTCTAATTCATAGCTAATTCTCCCTCACTCCTGAATGCCTCCATCTGAAATTCAAAAACAGAATTCAATAAGAGAAATCAGCATCTAGTAGAAGATGAGTACTTGTGATGGAACACCTGGCACCCAGCCTGGGTACTTCCACCAAGATACAGCTTCCTCCAGTCTGGAACCAGGAACCAGGTATTATAGCTGAGCACTAGAGATGAGCCGAGCACCCCCCGGTTCACACCAGAACATGCGAACAGGCAAAAAATTTGTACGACCAAGCGAACACTGTTAAAGTCTATGGGACATGTATATGAAAAATCAAAAGTGCTCATTTTAAATACTTATATGCAAGTTATTGCCATAAAAAGTGTATGAGGACCCGGGTCCTGCCACAGGGAACATGTATCAATGCAAAAAACTTTTTACGTCTGTTTTTTCAGGAGCAGTGATTTTAATTATGCCTAAAGTGAAACAATAAAAATGAAATATTCCTTTAAATATCATGCCTGGGGGGTGGCCTTAGTATGCCTGTAAAGTAGTGCATGTTTCCCGTGTTTAGAACAATACCACAGCAAAATGAAATTTCGAAAGGAAAAAAAATCATTTAAAACTGCCCGCGGCTGTAATGTATTGTTGGATCCTGGCAATACAGATAAAAATCATTTTAAAAAAATGTCATGACCACCAAATGTAAAAAAAAATGCATGGGGGCCCCCCAAAAGCCATACCAGGCCCTTCAATTCTGGTATGGATATTAAGGGGAACCCTGTGCCAATTTTATTTTTTAAAATGACGTTGGGGTCCCCCAAAATCCATACCAGGCCCTTCGGATCTGGTATGGATTTTAAGGTGAAAATAAAAAAATGGCGTAGGGGCCCCCCCATAATCCATACCAGACCCTTATCCGAGCATGCAACCTGGCAGGCCACAGGAAAATGAGGGGACGAGAGAGAGCCCCCCTCCTGAACAGTACCAGGCAACATGCCCTCAACATGGGGAGGATGCTTTGGGGTCGCCCCCAAACACCTTGTCACCATGCTGATGGGGGCAAGGGCCTCAGCCCCACAACCCTTGCATGGTGGTTGTTTGGGTCTGCGGGTGGGGGGCTTATCGGAATCTGGAAGCCCCCTTTAACAAGGGGACTCCCAGATCCCGGCCCCCCCTATGTGAATGGGTATCAGGTACATTGTACCCCTACTCGTTCACCAAAAAAAGTGTCAAAATTTTAAAAATGACAGTAGACAATTTGAGAACTTACGTTCGACTCGAACATTGGGCTCATCCCTACTGAGCACCCAAGAACTAGATGACCTCAGCTTAGGTGCAAAGTGGAACTCAGTTTATTGTAAATTCACACAGAATATATATACCACACACAATCAGATAAGAGCTTGACCATGTTATGCAAACTAAACAGTAAGATAATTAACATAGCCAAGGAACAATCAACATAAACAGTAATCTAATTAAACAGTAAGCTAACTAGTCACCTAGACAAGCCTAGGTGAATCAGTGCTCAACCAGACTGTTCGGCACAAGTTCCCCAGTAAGAAGACCTAGGGCTGTCCAAATCTCTATAGAATTATCAGACAGACAGAAACAATGGGTGACTCAATTAACAATGGGAATTCACACCTAGGAGAAATGCAATGGGGAGGTGATACCATGGGAGAAAGACACCTTAGTAAATAGATAATAGCAGGAGACCCCAGCATCAGGTTGTCTTGAGCTGATTATATTAATATCTGCTCTGAGTCTAACAGTCTAAAGCAGTCACTGCTGGTTTGGGCACAAAGGCCCCAAAACTGTATCCAGGTCCTGGGTTCCCAGAGTCTGTGTGTTTCAGGGAGCCAAATCCAATGAAAGACCACTTCAAGGGTCCCTCAGACACACACTGCCCCAAGAATAGAGCCCCCTCAAAAGCCAGGGCCCATAGTCAGTAGGCAAGAGGCTACCCTGCAGTCCTCTCCAAAAGTCCATGTCCTGGTTGGGTCTGTCACAGTACTGATATGCTCTCTCTTTAGAATCCCTATAATGTTCTGGTAATCCTTTTATCCATTACAATGTCCCTATTAGTTTTTAGCACTCTTGTTTCACAGTGCTGGAAGTGTGGTTTATTTCCAAGCAAGGACATTATATACATGGAATTCTCCCTGTTTTTCTGGGCTTCCTTTGAGTACTCCAGCTAGCTACCATGGTTTAGATACTGTACATACTGTGTCATACTGTGTCAGAAGCGTAACATTGTAACTGGTTTGGATGTATGATGATGTAAATGGCTCGGTGTAATATGCTTGTGCTAAAAAAAGATAAAGATAACTCCTATATGAGTATAAATGTATGGCCTCTACTTAAACATCAACAGAAAATAAATTCCGAGCAAAGAGTGTTTCTAAGTTCCAGGTGCATAAAAATGAAAGATGTTCAATATCTTACAACTTGCTTTCTTTCTAAATCAGTTATAGTCTGAGTAAAACAGCCTGTCCCCTGACAGCACCTGCAGAGTGGGACATTTGTTCTCTGGGGGAAGTAGTTATCTCTGTGAAATGGTCTAACAAACCCCTTGCTGAGTCAGAGGCAGAGCTTTCCAATCAGCGGGGAGCATGAGATTTGCTGATTGCAGAGCTATAGGTCTAAATCAGGAAGTAGCCCTGTGTGCAACATTGTAAATTGTTACACATAAAGTGGAACTAAAGGGTTATTGTTCACTTTTTCAACAATCCCCTCCCAGCGCCAGCATTTTCTCCTGTGTGCCAGTTTTCATCATCACTGGCTGGCGTCAGGTGGTGCACATGCATAGGAGCTGGTCATTCCAGCACACAGGGATCAGGTTCAGTTTACAGTCTGGGGGGGTGCTGTGAGCAGGTGGGTAGGTATAGTTTAGTGCAGAAGAGACATTACATGTTTCTTCTGCATTAAAAAGCCTGCCCGCTCACAGTATGTAACAGCGGACCTTTAGTTCCGCTTTAAAGATATAATTTGATTAAATTGGACTAAGGGACAAAATTTATAATGGGAACTTAATATGAAGTATTGTAAATTCATATCCAAATCAAATTTAAAGTTCAAGGAAGTAATAACCATCCACAATGATGATCAGAATACGCTTATTCTAGTATGCTTATCCACATCGCTTACCATATCTAATAAGTAGACCTTTATGAGGTTCCAGACATGTAAGCTGAGTTATATGCTCCACTGTCCCTGAACACCCTTGACACCTACTTAAAAAAGTCACTAGGTTTAAAAAAAAAAAAAAAAAAAAACTTTGAATATAAAGTCTACTATCCCACTTCATTCAGTGCATTATAAAAATTCTTAAAAGTAATCCATAAATAGTCTTCTATATTTCTTTTTATGCACTGGGACTTTTTTAATAAATATTTTCTAGGAATAAGAAGAGAAGATTAACTAAGGTACATGGGGCAATAAATTCCAAGCGGTTTCCATCCAATCACTAGCTTGGTTTAGTAGTTTAATCCTTTAATTAAAAACATTGCTATTATAGAGAGTCTTTATGCGCCCCAATTCTGAAGGGCATAATGTTGTGTAATAGATACACAACATTTTGTGATTTACATAATATGTGATTTACATACTCAAAATTTCCAACCTGAATGTTTGGTGATGACTCTGTTTGCAGGAGGGGGCTACACATTATTGTTAAAAAAAAAAAAAAAATGTTATGGATCAAAGAAAAACATCAGAGTAAGAAATACTGATGGATCTGCAGATATTCAACCCAATGAACTGGTTTGTGGAAGCAGATTAGTCGAATTGCGGATGGAGTGGGTTTTAAGCAGTTGACCGATCTTGCCATTTCTTTTCTGTGTTCTTACAATGAACTCCATTAGCTTATGCCAACCTTTAGTGAAGTTAGTATGTTAAGATACAGCTGCTGTCTTCAGTAATGTCTTTAGAAGAGATTGAATGTCTGGATTAACCCTGCCAAGAAGATAGGAGGATCTTGGAATTGGTTTCCTGCTTTGAAGTCAAAGATCTGCATGACCTCATTTCTTATATGAGAAAAAAATCTGAAAGTGAAGTACAGAAATGTATGTGGGTTACATTTTTGTAGATATTTATAAAGAAAATGTAAATGAAGCAAACATTCTTTAAAGAAAGAAAGGAAAAAGCAAGAACACAATAGCATTTTAAATGGGATCCCACACATCTGTTATTCTGTTTCCCTACTAACTGACCACAACATAACACCACACATACTATGTAAATATACAAGATGTTTTTCACAGCTGATACACAGACAGAATAGACTGTTTTACCATATCGTTTATAAAGTGAAATTTAGAATAGTCTCTACTAAATACAATTAACAATTTTTAATTTTAACCATTATTTTTTTTTTAGAAATTGCTTGATTTTATGCTATGCACAGTCATTATTTACATTTATAGACATTTATATAGTGCTGACAATTTACGCTGCGCTTTACATATTGTACATTCACATTAGTACTTGCCCTCAAGGAGCTTATAATCGAAGTGCCCTATGTAACATGCATACTACACACACGCAAAAATAGGACCAATTTGAACAGGAGACAACCCATGCAAGCACAGGGAGAACATGCAAACTCAATGATGATAGTGTCCTGACCAGAATACAAATAAGGGACCCCAGTGCTGAAAGGCACAAGTGCCAACCACTAAGCCACTGTCACATATGCCCTGTACACAGAAGTACACAATTTTTGATCAGGTTGAATCGGAAGAGCAGGGTACAGATAGAAGTAGGCATTTTAGGGTACTAAACTACCAGTTAGCTTGCTAAACCTGTAGTGATATTGTCTGATCCGTTTCTAGGCATAAATATATTCAGTTGGATAAAAATTGCAGCAATATGTTTTTTTTTGTTGTTAAATGTGGCTGCTCTGTTTTTAGTTGCTCTAATGCGAATGTATTCCGGGCGGCACAGTGGTGTAGTGGGTAGCACTTTCTCCTAGCAGTAAGAAGGGTCGCTGGTTCGTATCCCAACCATGACACTACCTGCCTGGAGTTTGCATGTTCTTCCTGTGCCTGCGTGGGTTTCCTCCGGATACTCCGGTTTCCTCCCACACTCCAAAGACATGCTGGTAGGTTAATTAGATCCTGTCTAAATTGTCCCTAGTATGTATGAATGTGAGTTGGGGACCTTAGATTGTAAGCTCCTTGAGGGTAGGGACTCATGTGAATGTACAATGTATATGTAAAGCGCTGCGTAAATTGACAGCACTGTATAAGTACCTGAAATAAATAATAATAATAAATAAATGTATTGTTGATCATAACAACTGTTTATGGATTATAGTTTTGTGATTCATATCATGCACTAAATGTTCACTGTCTCACTGAATCTGCATTTCATATAAGATCTAAATGCAGGGTCTTGTAGGGGGTGGTCCTGTCCTGGTTGTCACCATGGGAGCGTGGTTGTCACCCAGCATTCCCAAGTGACAACCACACTTGGAATTGGTGACAATGCTGCTTTTCTAAAGGTACAGTATGGTGAGTGAAGGTAGAAACTCTAAAAAAGGATGTATGTTACTGGCAGGTTCACCAGGAGAAAATGAAAAAATAAGGCCTAAAAAAAGAAAAAAATGCAGCATCAACATCTAAGGGCTGATAGGGGCATTAGTTATACCCTGGCTACAGGTTCTGGTGTTTTCAGCTAACAGGTAAGATTTTACACTTTTGGAAAATTGTACCCTTCTTACATTTAGACTCAGTATTTTGAGGTGTATTAAGGGGTATTACGTTAAAGTATTTTTCTTCTTTTTTTTTTAACTGATAGGGGTATTGCCAAGTTTTCACCGCTGTCTCTGTCCCTATTTGGGAGAATCACTATGACAATTGGTGACTATGCAACTGAGAACGAAAGTGATGGGAATTCAATATGTTAGTGTTGTCTCCAGAACAAGAGGTGAGGGCACAGACGTTCTAGGGAAAACTAAGAGGGGAATTTCCCTCACTTTGGGATATTTCTTCTAACTTTCTGCTGTATCTATGGGGCAGGAAGTGAAATACATTCCCCTAATTTCCCCTACTCTATTCAAAGCTACTTTAAAAGGTTTTGGCTATATATACACTTTAAGATACCATCTTTTGTCTTTGGGTAGCCTTAACCACACACCTCAATCTCACCCAAACTCCATCCCCACTATAACTAGAAACGCAACCTAGAAACAAGGCTATTAAAACATTGACACACATTGGTAGGGTTATTTAAATTAGGCTGGTCACATTGATCTATATCACATATATCTTTTTGATACTAATAAATTGTGAAATATCCATGAATGTTAAATTATAAAAGTACTATAAAATGGTGTATTTAATATATCATTGGATGAGTGTAACATGGGTTACTGGTGGAAAGCGTGTAATCTTCTGAAGACTGCAGTTTTGCTAAATACAGCAATAATCTTTCCACATAGGATATTCTTTTCCATTCCTTACAGAAAATAAATGGACCTTCCAATAACAGAGTGTCTAGGGAAGTAAACAACCTCTAGGAAGCTCCGACAATGCTTTACCATTAATTAATAGTGTGTAACAATTCTACATTCAACTTGACAAACTACCATGGAACAAATATACTTCTTGGGAAAATTTGCCAGTTAGGTGATGCTCCTAATTAAAATTTCCTGTACACTCACATGAGCCTGAAAGTCATTAAGTCAAGGCATTGTGATAAATCTCTATTGACTGATGACAATGAAACTAGATTTGTTGATTTTATTTTTACTTACTTGCTTACTTTTATGATAATTATATACGTTATAAATTGCTAAGGAATAAATCATTGGACATAGTGAAGTCTCAGTGGAGATCAATGGCATGTCATCGATTTTACTGGATGCATTCCTGGAATAGAATGAACATTTTTCTGACATGCTCTCTAGGGTTATTCTTTTAAAAATGCAGTCCATCAATGACATAATACAATTATCTCTACAATCTCTGGCCAGAAAATAGAAAGCCCTGTTAAATACTATTGGACCGACTTTGGCCCAGATAGGTGTAACCACACACTATGGTAGTGACTCAGGGATCCTATAGCAACACAGTGTTAAACAACCATACTTTTATAAAAATGACTTTATCCTACCTTAACGTGCTCTCTTGAACTACTCTATACTAACCTCCCTTTCTCCCATACAAGCTTTTATTTTACCTCAGTACCTCAGTACCAGTACTGCAGGCTTGAAAGTTCACAACCTCTCCTGCCCAAATTCTCTCTAGCTCTAGTTGTGCCTGTGCACTGAGTTTGCATAGACTTGTACCTCAGTACTTGAGCTCTAGGTAAACTACTCTGCCTAGGCTGTTTAATCATCTTGCAGTTCAGTATCTAGTATAAACGAAATGTGGAGTCCAATTTGTAGCTGTGGGTTAATGCACACTTCCGATGGTCACTGTACTCTGCATCAATTTAGAGTACCTTGAGACATCAGACAACAGTCATCAAATTTTAGCTGGACTAGAAAATCATCTCATCAATAGGCACATCTGCAGCGAACACTTCCTGGGGGGTATAATGCAATTGAGCAGATTGGAAAATGTTGTTTATGGTCAGGCTTAGGTAAACAGGAAAGCATATGCAGATACCTCTGGTCTGGTGGAAGAAACCACTAGCCAAGTCAAACATTAACTTCCGGCCTGTCCGAACATCTTCCTATGCTTAGAGACACGTTTAATCCAACATCATTTGGTCACCTAAGTGTAGTGTCAGGAAATTTGCATAGCATAGCTCTCCAAAATAGAAGGTGTAGGGTGGTCCTAGACCAGAATGAGAAACAATCTCCATGTCTATGAGCACCATCCAAGCGTGTCAGACATCCGATCTTGGTGGACCCTCTTGGATAATATTTATTGCTTTTCACTAAGCTAAGAATAAAAACTTTGGTTGTTTTTCTTTCCCTAATATCTGCTGGATGGTGTTTGGATAGGTAACATAGCTCCTAGAAACATTTGATCCTTTTACAGCCAAAAATTAGCTGTATCGTGCAATGATTATTGGGTCTGTATGAAGTTTATAGCTCTGGCAGATGTCAAGGGCAACTGTATAACATGCATAAGGTGTAGGGGATCCTTAAGCACATAGAAATCAATTTAAAAGAAACCTGTCATGAGAGACAAAAAAAATGGATGTTGGCATCACTAAATATATTTTCGCTGTACACCTACACATCTAATATAGAAGGCTTACAGGTTGTCAGGGATTTTTTTTGTCTGAATTGACATCATGTGAGTTACATCATATTTGTTAGAATGTCCCATCTTTGTACATGAAAACAACTAAATTGCATTTGAAGGGGAACATAAGCCCAAATATGTGGCACTGCTATGGGCAGCTCTGTTGCCCCCTAATTTGCAAGCTTATTTGTGGGGTATCTTGAAAAAAAATTACATCAATGCTTCTTGTGCTTTTGCTGAACATGTAAAACATTGAATGCCTTACATTGATGAGATTTTCCTAATCTGAAAAAGTAGTGAAACTGAGGGGGTTATTTACTAAAGGCAAATCCACTGTGCACTACATGTGCACTGCAAGTGCACTTGGAAGTGCAGTCACTGTAGATCTGAGGGGAAGATCTGAAATAAAGGGGACCTCCGCTGATTTCTATTATCCAATCATATGTAAGCAAAAATGCTGTTTTTTTATTTTCTTTGCATATCCCCCCTCAGATCTACAGCGACTGCACTTCCAAGTGCAATTGTAGTGCACTTGTAGTGCACACTTTAGTAAATCAACCCCTGAGTTTTAATAATATCTTTCCTGAAATTGTGTTTAAACCATACATGTCTTGAGCAACATCACTTTTCTTGATGTGCGAATCACAAAGGGTACCTGAACATCTATTTATCTTGTGAGGAGAACAAGGAAGGAGCTAACACTGTGTTATCTCCATTACTGACATTACTTGAACTCTGACATAGGAACCAAGCAGGGAAAGCACAAAAAAGGTGAGTGGGGGGCTGTTCTTACAAGAGAACCTGTCACTTTGCCCTTTACTCTTTCTTGGCCACCGATGTAAAGCTTCCATTTTCAGCAGTGGGGGTATTTACACACACTCCCGTCTACTATAGTCAATCAGACTGTTGGTTTTCTGATTTTGTGTGGCATCACACTGCTGCCTTACACAGACTCAAAATTGCATCTCATTTCCTTATCCAGCCATGTGCTCGAGCTTCTTGCTCCATCCCACAGTCTGTGATCAGCGCTGCCATTGGAAGTCCCCTCCTTCTTTACCTCCCACTCTCTGCACTACTCCTGGTGCCTCCCTCTGAGTTCACAGGAGCTGGGACTACAGAGGAGGCATCGGGTATCGGGTATCAATACGTGCTGACAGTATTGACTGTCAGCTCACATTGAGAACAACACTGGTAACAACATTGAGTGGTATACAGTATGTCTGAAACAATGTTGATTTGCATCAGAACCCCTGGGGACCACCAAAATGTTCTCATGGACCATCAGTGTCTTCCTAAAGTGACATCAGTAAACAACCACTAGAAAACACACAAAATGTGAGTTTTAAGTGCTCCTTCTTAACTGTGATTGCATTACTGCTTGTAGATACTGCTGACCAGTAGCTCTCCTGATCCAGCAATTAGCTTCCCTACACAGGAAGCCAAAGACCTACTACATTTGTTGCCAAACTCATATAAGGCCCGGAGGGCACAATCCTTATGGCACTGATATTAGGGTCTGGAAAATGGTTTTGTGATTGGTATGCTTATGTTGTGTTTAAAGGGATTGGACCTCCATTACTTTTCTTTTTTTAAGTGCACAACTGGAGCTAGGAGAATACCCTGCAGGGCTAACTTTAGTAACCTTTGAAAACTGTAACACCATCCTTAAAGTCTTCTACTTTAGGTCTTAGAGAAGTGAGCACTGATTCTTGTCCATGGTTGGCTACGTATGTATTAGCCAGGTTGAGTTGGGACTAACCATTTGAAAATAACCTCCACCTTATAGGGCCAGAGTTTGTATTTATTGGGGAAAGGGGTCAAGAGAGAAAGAACAGCTGAGTATGATTTTCTGCTGTGCCCTCCACAAAACCCCATCAAGGGAACACCATCAACATTTAAGGAACTTTTGGTTAAGAAATAACTGAATTAATTGCACTGGATCGGGATTTGGCCCTCTACTCAGGACAAATGCAAAAGCATAATGCAAATCATACATGCTACTACATGATAAATAAGATTCAAAAGTAAATATGTACCATCAATACCTAGAGCAGGCATTTTCAATCAGGGTGCCCAGGCACAATGAGGTGGCTTCAAGGTTTCTTCAGGGGTGCCTTGAAAAAAAATACCTAAAAATTGCCCAAAAATTGTATACAAGCCAGTGGGTGGATCAAGCCTGTCTTTTAAATAAAGCCATAGGTTATCATTGTGCACCATTACCATAACATCATCAGTTGATAAGGAGGATGTCAGGTGCCTGCTCAGCATCCTTGTTTGCCCGTCTCTGTTAGCACTGGAGTCACATTATCTGAGTGAGAGAAACTGAGGGAGAAGAGAAACATTGGAATACTAATCAGTACCAGTGTGTAAAGGTGTAGCCTTTGGAAGAATAAATCACCTCTAACATTGAGTGTCCGTTGTGTGGATGTTGCTGCATTATGTAAAACTATTAGTTTAGTTTTTTTTCATTTTAGAATGGGGTGCTTTGAAATTGTGCATAATTTTAAAGGGTGCCTTGACTGACAAAAGGTTGAGAAACATTGACCTAGAGCACAGCCCCTGGAATTCATAAAAGACAAACAGAACAGTGCCCTCTAAGTGCAGTATACAAGTTAGGTTAATCAAGGAAATGGTTAAAAACACTCACAAAAGTAGATGAATAAAAGGCATAAAATGTCATCCGCTCCAGTATGGCTGTGGTGATGGCTGTGTCTTCATGGATCCAATCTTATGCCGGTCACACTGCTGGTTCACTGTGCTGTCCGGTGGATAGGAGGGGAATCTATGGTGTACACCGCTCGCATAAACGGACGTCACTTCCGGGTTGGGTCGGCGGGAGGTGCTCGCGTTCACTACACACTACACGCTCGCGTACACTACAAGAGCTGCCATTATCCTCGCTGGATTAACAACATCCCCAGAAGTCAATTCTGTAGGCTCAAACACAACTTTACCCTGGAACAAGACTACATATCTCACAGTGAGTTACTCAAAATAAAATTAAAAGAAAAAGGATACCCAGACAACATCATAGAAGAAGCCTTCCAACAATATCTCCATAAAGATGTTAATGTCAATAAAGAAGCCACATCCACAGATAACTCTCAACACATTCGGTTTGTCACACAGTTTCATAACAAATTCAAGAAGATGGAAAAGATCCTTCAAAGACATTGGCCAATCCTAAGAGAAGATCCTCACCTTAAAACCACAGTCAGTGACCGTCCTTTAATCACATATAGATGAGCCAAAAATATCAAAGCCAAATTAGTACCAAGCAAGATAAAACCATCACTCCCCATCACCAGCACATCCCTAACCTTTTTCAAAATCAAGGGTATGTACCAGTGCAGGAAACATCTGTGCCTAACATGCGCCCACGTTACACACAGGCAGAAGGACTTCACCCACAAAGGCAAACAATATATAATACCTGATTTTTTCACATGCTCCTCCGAATATGTAATTTACTGCCTGATCTGCCCTTGTGGCCTACTGTACGTCGGCTGCACGATCCGAACCTTACGTAAACGCTTTGGAGAACACCGCAACCTGGTCGAACAAGGAAAGGACAAACACAGTGTCCCTAGACACTTCCTGGAATTCCATGACCAATCCTCCATTGGACTACGGGTTTGGATACTGGAGTCCATCCCGAACACCTTGCCCCCCGCTGAACGATACAAAAGACTCTGTGAAAGAGAGAATTATTGGATTTATACCCTGGACACTCTATCGCCTGGAGGCTTAAACGAAACCATACAAATCAACACCCTACTATGACCTAGTCAATACTCAGTTTCCAGTAACTTATCTCCTCTTACTGAATATCACCCTAATAAACGCATGCCCAGGAACGTTTGTACGGTTGCTACATGCACGTGCATGCATTTCATTGTATACACCCGCATACCTACGCAATTACACCCACACCATTACCCCTGCATAACTCTATACGTTCATCATTAACTACACCTCTCTCACCCGAATTCTGATTCATTTTTTGATTCATTATCGCTGACATTATTATTTTACACATGAGTATTCCCTCTATTCATTCAAACATAATTGCCACATTTATTTGGTACTCCCTCTATACCATCAGTATGATGAATACACTTCAACAGTACCATTCTCCAACCCTATAAGTCCATTTGACTACCGACCGCCTTTCTCTGATTTCCACAATCCCCCCCACTACACAATATCTTTATTATTATCCATTACTACAGTCATGTTTCCATAAATACCACTCTCCATTATCATCATCCCCATTTTTATTTTCACTTTTTCATCTCCCCATTTTTTCATCTTTTATTTTCATCTTTTTTTATTGTTATATTTATATATTTATCTTTATTCCTATTTTTCATCTTCAGTTTTATTTCCATTTTTATATTTATTTTTTCATTTTTTATTTTTATATTTCTCTTTCTTTTAATTTATTTATTATTAATATTTATTTTTATTTTTTATTTTTATCTTTTATTATTTATTATTTATTTATTATTTTTTATTCATTTTCTTTACCCCATCTCATTCCATTTTTATTTCCTTTTCCTCCCCCCCCCCCATCGCCACATACACACCTATCAGGTCGTCACTCAGCTTTTCCATCCCCCCTCCCATTCTCCTTCCCCCTCCCCCTATGTATAATGTTTCCACGACAACACATCAAGTGACTGTGTACTGTGTGGGTATATCATGCCCCCACCAAAGATGGTCACCATTCAAGCCTGAAGAAGGGACACGCATGTCCCGAACGCGAGCACCCCCCGCCGATCCGACCCGGAAGTGACGTCCGTCTCTGCGAGCGGTGTACGCCATCGATCCCCCTCCTATCCACCGGACAGAACAGTGAACCAGGCATAGGATTGGATCCATGAAGACACAGCCATACCAGACCTTCCTCTCTCTCACCCGGCCGTCAGGAGCGGATGATATTTTTTAAGCCTTTTATTCATCTACTTTTGTGAGTGTTTTTAACCATTTCCTTGATTAAAGGAACTTGTATACTGCACTTAGAGGGCGCTGTTCTGTTTGTCTTCCATTCTAGAGTTCTTGTGCATTCTCAACTCTGAACTGGCAGCCCTCTATGGATGTGCTTTTCTTCTAATAACATTGCTTTTACATTGGTTTTAACATTGCTATTAATATTGTTTTTACCATTAGTGTTTTTAACACTGTTCATATACCGTGATTAACACTGTCCTTAAAGTGGATGTAAACCCGAAGTTTTTTTTTTGTTTTTTTTTGTTTGTTTTTTTTATCATACTGTAGAGTATAAGATTTCCTATCATTTGACCAGTCTTGCCACACAGAGTTAGTCCATCTCTGAGCAATCCTCTTTTATTGTTCAGTGAGATAAATCTTGACAAACAGAGAAAAACTTTGTTAAATCCTCCCCCTTGCTGTGAGTGACAGGTGATTTACATATCTCATGCACTAGCCTAAGAGACATGCATTATTTTTTAAATCCCTCCCCCACTCCTTTCTTCAGCAGCTCTGCAAGGATTGGCTATTCCACACCTCAGCATGATTTGGCATGCTGAAGTCATGTGGTTACTTTCCTGTCTTTTCACTGGATGTTAGAGATCATAGTAGAAGTTCAGTGTTAGAAATACACAGGAGAAAATGCATATTGACAAGGGGAGTGTAGAGGTTGGCGGGGAGTCTACTGACATCACGACTCCACCCACCGAGCTCCAGACAACAGACCCACTCACAGAATCTGCAGTTTTTTCGGGTCTAATAACAGAGAGAGGGGAGACATTTGACAAGTAAAGATACATGCAGGAGGCATGTATATCCTTATAGATAACCCCTATGGCAGTAGTTTAGAAAGGATGACATTGGGTTTACATCCACTTTAAACCACTGTCACATTGTCTTTATGGCCACAGTTTGTATTCTTTAATCAGTTCTAATTGATACCTGATTGTCCCCCCCCCTCTCCCTCCCCTTGTTCTAGATATAGGGGAGACATTTGACAAGTAAAGATACATGCAGGAGACATGTATATCCTTATAGATAACCCCTATGGCAGTAGTTTAGAAAGGATGACATTGGGTTTACATCCACTTTAAACCACTTTCACATTGTCTTTATGGCCACAGTTTGTATTCTTTAATCAGTTCTAATTGATACCTGATTGTCCCCCCCCCTGTTCTAAATATTTTATGTATCCATAGAGCGCCGTATTATCCTACTCTTTTCCTGGAATTCATAAACACTGGCGCAGACAGATTTTGCAAAAGCATCTTGCGTGCATTTTAAAAGTGGTGCGGCATCTGCCAAATTCATGTACCTGTCTAGAACTTGTACTTAAATTCGGGACATGCTGTTCCACTTTTAGAATATACGTAAGACTTTTACAAAACTGTCTGCCCCAGGGTCTCTCTCTGTATGCCAAAAGAGATTTGGTCATAATTAACTTCACTTTCATAAAATATGAACTGTCAGTATTTTATTTTGATTTTGGCATGTTCATTGAGCATTTTATAACTACCTGAATTTGGAGTATGAGTGGCTGTCAGAACCAAAAATTTGCAAGATGGATTAATGCCAGAATAGTGGCAACTTTATTAAATTCCTCAGTATGTTCAGCAGCACTGTCCATTTAATCCAATCAATGCAGCCGCCTACTCGTATGTCTGACCATTTACACAGAGCATCTACTCACAAAATAAAGTTTCCATACGGGACATTCCTACTTCACTCCTGATATTTGAAGAGTTATAGCAACTTACTTGTTTGCAGAAGATTTGGTGTGCGAAGCACGAGGCCATAGTCAGAAGGAGAAGCAGAAGCTTCCTTCAAATCCAGAATTCAACGTGACAAAGCAGGGTGAGAACAATTAGACACAAGGCTGTCAAGTGATAGTAGTGGAAATAATAGGTAATATACAATAAACCTGTGTGACATTAGGTGTTGAGTATGTTCAGGAAGGGGGGAAAGAAGAAACTACCCGCTCAGTGCAGAAATGTAACAATCCATTTATTAGTAGGTTAAAATGCACTTACACAATGCAAGTGAGTTACCAGCTCAGTAGGTGGAAGGTGGGAGGGGGAGAATCTGTCCCAGTCAGTCCATCGGCATTGCAACGCCCGCGATGTATCATTCGAATGCAGGCTCCATAGGCATTCTGTGGCCACCAGGAAGTAAAACCAGCATGGAACGTGGGTGGAAATTACATCCCTGGATGGACGGGAACAGAGAGACAATACAGGCTGAGTATGTTCAGGAAACCTCATCATAACTTAGTACATGGATAGGCTACCTCAGCCAACAAAAGAACATACCTATTTCCCACATAAAGAAGGGAAGGACGGCCTTGGGACTTTGAGTGAGGTGGGAGAGATTCGGAACACTTCCACAATCAGTGCAAAAAATGTGTTTTATTGATCACAGAATGCTAAATACATAAATGGGGTCAGCAATAAGTGTGCGTTACCCGGCATAGTGGCCTAGTATTGAAGCATAAGTAAAAAACAAATACAATTCATTACACTTGATTTATACATCCATAAGAGGTATTATACATAGTGAATCGCTAGAAAGCTAAAAATACACATACATCATCTGAATCAGTAAAATACATATATAATACACATGCATGGATAGCAGCAGTATGTGACCATGTGATGACCAACTTCAAATACCCAACAAAATGGGCATGCATGTGGAATCGATAGTGCCCTACGCGTTTCGCGAGTCTCCTCTCGCTCATCAGGGGCTGATGCGTAATTTGTATGTCTAAAACAAAAAATATTGAGAGTAATGAGGGTATGAAAATAACTAATAAGTCGGGGCAAACAAGATGGTTGGCACGGAGGGTCCGTAACAAAACGACCCCGTACTTACCACTTGACTGGATTGGGTCACCAAATAACCGGGTCATAAGATGGCGGCAATGAGCAATGCCGGTACGGGGGCTGAGGGGGAGTGGCAACCAACAACCGCTGCAGGATAGACCAGGAAGCACAGCAAGGACCGCAGGAGCTAATGTGGTAAGTGGTCTGGAGGTGTCCATAAACATATCTAGAAAAAATATATATAAGGATACATGAGTCTCAACAGATGTACCCAGAGTAGACTAAATATCAGAGGGTCATCTCTAACCCTCAGGAATAACTGAAAAGGATTATAAAAAATGAAGTATGTATATATATATATACAGAGTTAACATTGATTCCTAATATGAAATGGTAAAGAATAAAAATAAATGAATAGACCGTCATGATGACAAATAATTAAGGGCAGGGGCTGGAGGGAAGTGCACACATACAAATAAATATATGATATAAAGATTGATATATGATATAAAAATAAATCTAGATTGTATAAGGGTAAGTGTGTGAACCAACAAAAAATGTTGAGTTAAATTGAATTAGATAATATTGTGTGTGGTGAGAGGGTATCACCTACACAATCAGGTTTAATTGGGTGAAAAAAAAATTTGAAGGAATAATACCTGAGTAGATGTAAAAAGTCCCAGGCATAAATGGCTCTCACAGACCCAAAACCATGTCAGCATACCAACCGACCACAAATGCAGACTGCAGCCGCGCCGAGCCACCGGATATACCCACAGCGGCCATGGAAGCCACGCCCCCAGCGTCATGTACGGATGGTGATAGGCTGATGCTGAAAACGCCAACCAGAGAGGCCGGATGGACGTGACAACAGCCGCTCACTCATCCAGGGTGTTCCACACTGCCCAGGAACGCGAGGTCAGAAGGCATCGCGCATTGGGCGTGGAAAAATTATTTGTCATCATGACGGTCTATTCATTTATTTTTATTCTTTACCATTTCATATTAGGAATCAATGTTAACTCTGTATATATATATATACATACTTCATTTTTTATAATCCTTTTCAGTTATTCCTGAGGGTTAGAGATGACCCTCTGATGTTTAGTCTACTCTGGGTACATCTGTTGAGACTCATGTATCCTTATATATATTTTTTCTAGATATGTTTATGGACACCTCCAGACCACTTACCACATTAGCTCCTGCGGTCCTTGCTGTGCTTCCTGGTCTATCCTGCAGCGGTTGTTGGTTGCCACTCCCCCTCAGCCCCCGTACCGGCATTGCTCATTGCCGCCATCTTATGACCTGGTTTTTTGGTGACCCAATCCAGTCAAGTGGTAAGTACGGGGTCGTTTTGTTACGGACCCTCCGTGCCAACCATCTTGTTTGCCCCGACCTATTAGTTATTTTCATACCCTCATTACTCTCAATATTTTTTGTTTTAGACATACAAATTACGCATCAGCCCCTGATGAGCGAGAGGAGACTCGCGAAACGCGTAGGACACTATCGATGCCACATGCATGCCCATTTTGTTGGGTATTTGAAGTTGGTCATCACATGGTCACATACTGCTGCTATCCATGCATGTGTATTATATATGTATTTTACTGATTCAGATGATGTATGTGTATTTTTAGCTTTCTAGCGATTCACTATGTATAATACCTCTTATGGATGTATAAATCACGTGTAATGAATTGTATTTGTTTTTTACTTATGCTTCAATACTAGGCCACTATGCCGGGTAACGCACACTTATTGCTGACCCCATTTATGTATTTAGCATTCTGTGATCAATAAAACACATTTTTTGCACTGATTGTGGAAGTGTTCCGAATCTCTCCCACCTCACTCAAAGTCCCAAGGCCGTCCTTCCCTTCTTTTTGCTGTATTTAGGGATGGAGGTGGCAGAGTGGTTTCTTCAGACCACAATTCTCCTTTTTCTGTATTTCCCACATAGGACACTGTTTCTAAATAGTCCTGGAAGGATCTAATGTGATAAGGGGGTGATATTGGTGAAAATGACAGGGTAGAGACTGAGCTGTAAGACTAGGGTGGTTTGGAGATAAAATTCTCTTGGAGTGTAGGAACAGGTGGTGTGATCCTGAGACATGAAGATTAGAGAACAAAGATGCAAAACAAAGTAAATCTGGAAACAAAGGTATTTTAAAGATGCCAGGAATTCTTTGTAAAAACAATAGGTCTGGAGGACCCGTGCTCCATTTGTAAGGGTCAAAAATCAAGAAACGAATTACAGTCAAGTGAATAAAAGTCCAGACATGACCAAGTTAGGTAAGAGGGCAGACAGCATCTCACATGTCTCACCTACCTAATCTGTGCTGTATGAAAATCATCTATCTTGGTCTTCTTAGCAAAACGTTTCTAAAGGCAACCAACAGTACTGTGAGAAACAGGGCTGCTGATAGAAATCATGGGGACCATACAGCCTACCTGACAGGGCCCCCTCCAGCCCCACCCCTGGTCCTGCCCCTGGTCCCTCCTTTAGCCCCACCCATGGCACCGCCCCCTGGCCCCTCCCCAGACCCACCTTGAAAAAAGTGCAGGTTTGTCTTCAAGTGCTATTTATCTTTCTCCAGCCAGGTATAAGTTTGATTATCCAAAAGAAATACTGTTTTCAGATAAGAACAGACCTGCCAATGCCATAACACATGCGATGCCTGCAGAGAGACTGCAGACATCCTACAGAAGATTGTCAGAGACTGCAGACATACTACAAGAGACGGTCAGAGACTGAAGAAGCACTACAGGAGATGATCAGGGACTGTAGACATACTACAGGAGATGTTCAGAGACTGCATACATAGTACAGGAGATGTCAGAGACGGCATACATAGTACAGGAGATGGTCAGAGACTGCAAACATAGTACAGGAGATGGTCAGAGACTGCAGACATAGTACAGGAGATGGTCAGAGACTGCAGACATACTACAGGAGATGTCAGAGACTGGAAACATAGTACAGGAGATGGTCAGAGACTGCAGACATGATACAGGAGATGGTCAGAGACTGCAGACATAGTACAGAAGATGGGCAGAGACTGCAGACAGAGTACAGGAGATGGCCAGAGACTGCAGACATAGTACAGGAGATGGTCAGAGACTTCAGAAATGATACAGGAGATTGTCAGAGACTGCAGACATAGTACCGGAGATGGTCAGAGACTGCAGACATAGTACAGGAGATGGTCAGAGACTGCAGACATAGTACAGGAGATGGTCAGAGACTGCAGACATGGTACAGGAGATGGTCAGAGACTGCAGACATAGTACAGCAGATGGTCAGAGACTGCAGACATAGTACAGGAGATGATCAGAGACTGCAGACATAGTACAGGAGATGGTCAGAGACTGCAGACATGGTACAGGAGATGGTCAGAGACTGCAGACATGGTACAGGAGATGGTCAGAGACTGCAGACATAGTACAGGAGATGGTCAGAGACTGCAGACATGGTACAAGAGATGGTCAGAGACTGCAGACATGGTACAGGAGATGGTCAGCAGAAGTTGATCACGTTTGCCATCCTCATTGACTCGAGATTCAGAGAAAGACTCTCTTTTTTAAGGAGCGCTTGCGGAAGCCTCCTGTACATTTGCCTTCGAGATTTACAGTCCCACCTGTGCCTCCCTCACCTCCCATGCCTCCTGATACCAAGTCGGTCAGTGAAGATAAAACCCATGCACTTGGACTTCACGTGTCTCTCTGCGGATGAGAGAACCTTTAGGAGAGATTGTACCTTTATTGTAGCCAGGCAGGTCCCTTTTTGAAGTCTTGTCCTAGCCGTCCAGGGAACGCCCGAACCTTGAGGTCCAGTCACGGACAGACCTTAGATGACGTTGTTCTGTTCCCAGTTATCCAAAAGGATAAGCACCTGGTTTTGGTCACCCTTTCTTGGGCTGAGTTGTTCGTCGAGATGCAGGCTCTAATCGACTCTGGTACTGCAGGCCTGTTCATTGATGCTGCTTTTGTATCAAAGCACTTGATTCCTCTGAAGCTGCGTGACACTCCACTTGCTATTGAGGTTCTTGACAGGAGACCTCTACAGCCTGTCAATGTGACTCATGATACGGTTCCGTTGTCCATGGCCCTACGAGATAATCCAATTCCAAGTTATTTCCTCACCTAAGTTTCCGCTGATTATTGGTTATCCTTGGTTACAGAGGCACAACCCCTCTTTTGATTGGCTCCGTGCTGAGGTTCTCTCCTGGTCGCCACAATGCAGTAAGACATGCTTCCAGAAGGTAGCCAGGGTCCTGTGCAGCTCTTCACTCTCCTCCCTGCCGGAGGAGTACCGCAATTTTAGTAATGTCTTTGGCAAAGGTCAAGCTGCTAGTTTGCCTCCACGCTGGCCATATGATTGTGCAATTGACCTTCAACCTAGTGCCATACCCCCTCGTGGCCGGGTTTACCCTTTGTCAGTCTTAGAGGATAAGGCCATGGAGGAGTATGTTGCAGACGCACTTTCTCGAGGTTTTATCCGCAAATCCTTGTCCCCTGCTGGTGCTGGTTTCTTCTTCGTAAAGAGGAAGAGAGGTCAACTGAGACCTTGTATTGATTATAGGGATCTCAAGCATTTCACGATTAAGAATGCCTATCCCATTCCGTTGATTACGGAGTTATTTAACCGCCTCAAGGGGGCAACGGTTTTCACAAAGTTTGATTTGACAGGGGCATACAATCTTGTGAGGATTAATAAGGGCGACGAGTGGAAAACTGCGTTTAATACCAGAACAGGCCATTATGAGTACCTTGTAATGCCTTTTGGCCTCTGTAACGCCCCGGCAGTTTTCCAGGAATTCATTAACAATGTACTCCAAGATTTGTTGTTGTGTGGTGGCCTAGCTCGATGATATCCTCATATTTTCCAAGTCCCTGGAGAGCCACCACACAGATGTCTGTCATGTGCTTCAGAAACTAAGAGAGAACAATCTTTATTGTAAATTGGAGAAGTGCGAGTTCCATCGTGGACAGGTTAAATTCCTGGGTTATGTCATTTCCACTGCTGGTTTTTCGATGAACTCAGAGAAACTTTCAGCAGTCCTACAGTGTCCCCAACCCGTGGATTTACGTCCTCTGCAGCATTTCCCGGGCTTTGCCAACTATTATCGGAAGTTTATTCGTAACATCTCATCTCTGGTCAAGCCCCTGACTGGTATGACCAGGAAGGACAGTAACCCACAGAGTTGGTCTCCGGAGTCTGTAAAGGCCTTTGAGAGTCTCATGGCTGCCTTTGTTTCTGCTCCTGTTTTGGCACATCCTGATCCTACGTTACCTTTTATCCTTGAGGTTGATGCTTCTGAGACTGGAGTTGGTGCCCTTCTATCTCAACATCCTATCTCTGAGAGCGCTTTGCATCCTTGTGGCTATTTTTCCAAGAAATTGGCACCTGCGGAGTGTAATTACGAGATTGGTGACAGAGAGCTGTTGGCGATCATTTTAGCCCTGAAAGAATGGCGACATCTCCTCGAAGGTACCACTGTGCCGGTTCTTATTCTTACTGACCATAAGAATCTCACATTCTGAGGCTAAATGCCTCTCTCCCAGAAGGGCACGATGGGCTCTTTTCTTGTCAAGTTTCAATTACATTGTCTCATTCCTACCTGGTATTAAGAATGTAAGGGCTGACGAATTATGGTGAATTATGGTTTCCAACCTTCCACATTGCCTGACTACTTTGTTCCGCAGAATATTCCTGCATTAGAGGGGCATCTCCATGGTCTTCACCCCACTTAGGAACAAGTACAGGAGGCTTTGCGACATGCTAATGATAAGCACAGACTTCATGCTGACCGCAGACGCCTGCCTGCGCCTTCTACCAGGTTGGGGACAGGGTCTGGCTGTCATCTCGCAAACTCCGACTTTGTGTTCCCTCACTGAAGTTCGCACCTCGGTTTATTGGGCCTTTCCGTATTCTTCGCAGGATTAATCCAGTGGCTTACGCATTAGACATTCCTTCTAATATGCGTATCTTGAATGTATTTCATGCCTCCTTATTAAAAACTTTGGTCTGCAACAGCTTTACTACCTTGGTAGTACCTTCGTTAATGGCGAATTATGGTTTCCAACCTTCCACATTGCCTGACTCGTTTGTTCTGCAGAATATTCCTGCATTAGAGGTGCATCTCCATGGTCTTCATTCCACTTGGGAAAAAGTACAGGAGGCTTTGCGACATGCTAATGATAAGCACAGACTCCATGCTGACCGCAGACGCCTGCCTGCGCCTTCCTACCAGGTTGGGGACAGGGTCTGGCTGCCATTTTGCAAACTCCGACTTTGTGTTCCCTCACTGAAGTTCGCACCTCGGTTTATTGGGCCTTTCCGTATTCTTCGCAGGATTAATCCAGTGGCTTACGCATTAGACATTCCTTCTAATATGCGTATCTTGAATGTATTTCATGCCTCCTTATTAAAAACTTTGGTCTGCAACAGCTTTACTACCTTGGTAGTACCTTCGTTAATGGCGAATTATGGTTTCCAACCTTCCACATTGCCTGACTCGTTTGTTCTGCAGAATATTCCTGCATTAGAGGTGCATCTCCATGGTCTTCATTCCACTTGGGAAAAAGTACAGGAGGCTTTGCGACATGCTAATGATAAGCACAGACTCCATGCTGACCGCAGACGCCTGCCTGCGCCTTCCTACCAGGTTGGGGACAGGGTCTGGCTGCCATTTTGCAAACTCCAACTTCGTGCTCCCTCACTGAAGTTCGCACCTCAGTTTATTGGGCCTTTCCGTATTCTTCGCAGGATTAACCCAGTGGCTTACGCATTAGACATTCCGTATAATATGTGTATTTTGAATGTATTTCATGTCTCCTTATTAAAACCTTTGGTCTGCAACAGCTTTACTACCTCGGTGCCACGTCCTTACCCTGTACAGGTTGAGAACCATGAGGAGTATGAAGTACAGTCCACTGTTGACTCCCGTAGGTTCCGTGGGCGCATACAGTACCTGCTGCATTGGAAAGGGTACGGTCCGGAGGAACGCTCTTGGGTCTCATCCTCGGACTTACATGCCCCTGTCCTCCTCCATGATTTCCATAGATGTTTTCCCCTCAAGCCTGGTGGTCCTCCGAGGGGGAGGGGTCGTTGAGGTGGGGGTACTGTCAGGGGTGGGCTCAGCCATTCCTTCCCTGAACTGGCCGCACAGCTGCCGGCTAATTGACAGCTCCTATCTCTCCACAGTTACTCAGCTGTTGCTGATATCCTGCTCGTCAGTCCTGCCTACTTTAGCCTTCAAGTCAGAGGAGCTCTGCCTTCACCTTGGTCACATCACAGAAACTATCTCGTGCGATCCTATTCAAGACTTGCTTTGCTGACATCCCTTCTGGCTCCAGATCCTGCTTGCTGTTCCACTACATTGATCCCTGATTCTGGCTTCGCTGACTATCTGTTTCGGTTACTGAACTTTGGCTATGTTTTGACTACCTTTGTTCTTTTCCCTCATATTGCTCTCTTGTATACTGAAACATGGACTCCAGGTCCTATTTGGTAGGAAGCAGAGAAAAGTATTTCGCCATGGGACCAGACAAATCAGCATTCTTTAATTTCCGACTTTGTCTCTGTGTGGATCAGCTATACTTGTGCTCTTAGGTTTTCTCTTGCTGCTTTTGCTAATTGCAGGAGAAAATGTAGGATGTATAGCAGTTCCAGAGTCAAATATTTTGGAGCAGGTGTAGGAACTCTAGAAGAACACATCTTCTTGCAGCAAATGGCACACCACTCCCCCAAAGTTTGAGGTTTTCACTAATCTTCAGCGCTAAAACGTGCGTGTTAATGTCTGAAAAAAAATATTGAAAAAACAAATCTAGCAGATAAAGAGTTACTGTGCATAGTGACAGAGTCTCTGAGGGGTCATAAATATTGCGTTACACTTTTACATTACTTAGTATGCATGCAGATGAAAAATATAACTGATGCTTGGACCACTTTAAGCTCTCTTTTTACAAATCAGATTCATACACATAATAATTACTGTGACTGAATAAATTCATTCCTATGATCATATCTTCATAAATCTCACAGTAAGTAGAATATTAATATCACATAACCTTTTAGTTAAGAGACGATGTTCTATTACAACAGCAAGTCACAAATGCTAAGCACATTACACAATGGAAAAGCTGATAAAAATGTAACACATAGTTAAAATCTTCATTAAAAGTCACCATTGAACATTTTTCTGTAAAGATTTATATACGGTATATAAAAAAAGTATTTTTGGAAATTAAGCACTTAGGGGATTTGAATGGGATTGATCTGGATGCATTTAGGTTTTAAGGTTCTCACATATATCTGAGGGCAAGTGCATGTCCATGATGACTGCTAGGTTTGCAAACATAACAGTTCAGCCCTGTTGAGAGTCATGTCTGTTGCCATGGAAAAGGAAAGGAGAGAGAGAGTGGAGCTAACTGATGCTGCTGGCACTGCTTATCACGGTGGGGACCCATTGTGATTTGTATAGGTTGTCTAACCTGCTCATTAGTTTGTACCCTTGAGTATGGATGTAAGAAAGTTGTGTGCAGGTTCCATAGACATTAGATCATTGACCAATCGGGCCTAAATTGAGCAACTGTCAGGGTTATGGGTAACTTTAGACAGCTTGATACATAATCAGATACCAGAAATATCTGCAGCCCTTTTAAATGTAATTTCCATGAATATCATTTAACATTAATTGATCATTTATTTGCAGATTTCCTTTTGCATTTGGTAGTTGTTTTTCATTATGACAGATAAGTGCATTTTTATATGTAATAACAGAGATCTGATGAATGACAGTAGTTCCGCGCTGAGGAGTATAAAATCTAGAAAGGAGACTGCTGCCCCCCTATAGTGGAAATCACCAGGGTGAAATCCAAAACTTGAAAAATTATTGTAAGTAGGGGATTGCCGATGTCCAACTGTAATAATAATTATAGATAAAAATTATAAGTGAGGAAAGTGTTTGCTCAACATATATATCCCAAGTATTCGTGTCACAAAATGTTTTAAATATTGTTGTGCATATAACAAAATGTGGGCAAAAACTGAAGTGTATCAGGCATACATAATCCACCTATGCGGTACACTACGATAAAGTGCAGCGTGCTCCTAAAAAGTGCGTTCAAAAAAAATATTTTCTATTCAATGGTTATATATTTGTAGAAAAGGTACCTGTATCTTATAAAATGGTAAAAAAAACAAGATGTAAACCCAATAATGATAATCAAACGAACAATGGTGTGACGAATAAAACATGAAAAAAATGAAACAAATGAAAAATATATATATATAAAAATATATATATAAAAAATATATATATAAAAAGACCCCAGCAAGTGTGCTTAAAAAATACAATTACGACAATCAAAGCAGTTCCTTAAGGAGAAAATGTGAAAAAAGTTATTTTTCAGCTTATGTGCATAAAAATCAAAAGATAAATGTCCGCAAAAAAGTCCTAAAAAATGTCCTTCTGTTAAAGAAAAACGTGGTGGCAGCATTTATCCCGTCCTTCCCTGCACCCCCACTTGTGTTTGCACTCACCGGACTCCCTAACCCCTGCAGGGGTAAAGGGCATATGTAGACAATCCTGTGAAATCGGAACCGGGAAGTGATCCTCCATCCAGCGGTGCTTTATCCTGTTCTGGCGTAATGTAGTCCCCAGTAAAAGGCATCCATATGAAGTGAGGAAAGAAAACACTTCATAGCGTGAATCCGTAGATATTAAAGTTTATTGGTATCCATAGTAAAAAACTTTTAAAAACCAATCTATAAAAACATTGGAGCTGACAATGCTCCAATAACAATCCAAACAGCCGGTTCACAGCTGCGGGGCAGCGTGGTGTAGCGCGCGTTCCACCGCCCGACGGCGAGAACCGGAAGTAACACAGGCTGGAACAGAGAGGGGCTGACGTGTGCGTATCACGAGGCCACGCCTAAGCCTAAGCCTTTTTTTTTTTTTTAAAGTTTTTTACTATGGATTCTTACCAATAAACTTTAATATCTACGGATTCACGCTATGAAGTGTTTTCTTTCCTCACTTCATATGGATGCCTTTTACTGGGGACTACATTACGCCAGAACAGGATAAAGCACCCCTGGACGGAGGATCACTTCCCGGTTCCGATTTCACAGGATTGTCTACATATGCCCTTTACCCCTGCAGGGGTTAGGGAGTCCGGTGAGTGCAAACACAAGTGGGGGTGCAGGGAAGGACGGGATAAACGCTGCCACCACGTTTTTCTTTAACAGAAGGACATTTTTTAGGACTTTTTTGCGGACATTTATCTTTTGATTTTTATGCACATAAGCTGAAAAATAACTTTTTTCACATTTTCTCCTTAAGGAACTGCTTTGATTGTCGTAATTGTATTTTTTAAGCACACTTGCTGGGGGCTTTTTATATATATATTTTTTATATATATGTTTTTTTATATATATATATTTTTATATATATATTTTTTTCATTTGTTTCATTTTTTTTTATGTTTTATTCGTCACACCATTGTTCGCTTTGATTATCATTATTGGGTTTACATCTTGTTTTTTTTACCATTTTTTAAGATACAGGTACCTTTTCTACACATATATAACCATTGAATAGAAGATATTTTTTTGCACGCACTTTTTAGGAGCATGCTGCACTTTATCGTAGTGTACCGCATAGGTGGATTATGTATGCCTGATACACTTCAGTTTTTGCACACATTTTGTTATATGCACAACAATATTTAAAAAAAATTGTGACACGAATACTTGGGATATATATGTTGAGCAAACACTTTCCTCACTTATAATTTTTATCTATAATTATCATTACAGTTGGACAGCGCCAATCCCCTACTTACAATAATTTAACAGAGATCCGATGGACTGTATTCTTACATTTGGAAAACAAAAAGCATGCATTATAAGTCATTTGAAACAATGTCTGATGAAATGGTTAAACCGTGCAAGTTAATCAGCTATTTTTAAGAAGTCTGGTGGCATGCCAATCGTCATTTGGTATACCGCCTTGGTGACAAAGGGGATTTTTCATATCCCTGGAATGCTCGTGCATGGATATGAGCACCCCAGTGGGACTCATTCTACTCTGCTATGGAAACACTGTAATATGATCAGATAATATGGGAGTTTACATGGAGGTTGCTAAGCAACAGCACTGAAGAGATTATAAAATTAGATCTCTTGATAGGGAGGTGGAAATAGTATAGCCCAACTCTGCAAGACATGTCTGTGTCAGATGTTTATTATCTCCAGGCTTTTCCCATCTTTCAAACAAACTTCTGGATGAGGTTTCTGTTCAAACCTCCGCTCAGCTGCCAATAAAGTCGAATCACAACTTAGTGGTTAATTCAGCATGGTGGCTGCTTCTGTTAACACATAACACTTCTGTTTCTGATAAAACAGAATCAAAGACTTTTATTTGGATAGAGTCATGAAGACTGGTGTATATTGAACCTAAAGAGTACCATACACAAATCAGCCAGTCTAGACTTAAAGAGCCAGATAGCAAAAAAGACAATATTAATGCTCATCAGATGGATGTGATCATTGTATGAATGAATGTATTATCCCGACTTTGTTAAACTGCCAACCAAATATCAATCTGACATATGAGTTGAGTCTGTTCCATGCATTTGGCAATGATTTGTGGATGAGGTCTTAAATGGCTTCATCTGTTTGGCTAAATTAAATGTTTGAGTATTAATAGAAAAGCAAATGACAGCCCTTGTTTGGATAACCAAATTCACAAGTGGCTTTACACCTGATACATATATCAGACATGTGCAAGAAAACTGACTAATGGAAGCTCTTTTCCCCTTACTGTCACAATCATATATGGTTAGATGCATGTAGAGTGACTGCAGTGGCTCTCAGCACTACACTTATGACTGAGATCAGAGAAAGGAGAACTACAGTCTATCAGCACGATATTTTCATCCCAACCTATTGAATGTTCTGCCAGCTAAGCTCCCAGTGCCACCTGTGGTGGCCGCAGCACCCCACAGACAGTCAAATTGCTGTCTGATCCAGGAGAAATCACAGATATTGCACTACAGTTGCCAAATGTCTGTTAAAGCTTTGAAAAGCTTTTTTTCACATGTAAGCAGATATGATATCCACAATAGAATAATTCTTGGAAAAAATATGCCCCACTGTATACAACACAACCTTTAATTGACCCAGGTAGCATCTTCCTGAGCAGCAGAACGAGCTTGTCCTTAATGATTTTTGATGAGCTTGTTGTTCACAGATGTTTGTGAGAATATTTCTATTTTGATTTTATCAATAAATGAGAAAAGGGGACGGGTTAACTAGAGCTACTCCAAATATTATTGCCCAGTAACGCCAGAAATTATGGTACCCACCCTTATTTGATATTTACATACCAAATGAGGCATCACAACATTTAAAATTTATCAATAAATGGATTATTAAAGTAATTGTAAAGGTTTGTTTTTTTTTTTTTTAATAACAAACATGTTATACTTCCCTGCTCTGTGCAAGGGTTTTGCACAAAGAGCGG
This sequence comes from Lithobates clamitans, assembly GCA_037952925.1. Lineage (NCBI taxonomy): Eukaryota > Metazoa > Chordata > Amphibia > Anura > Ranidae > Lithobates > Lithobates clamitans. The sequence continues at coordinate 1,026,129 of JBBGZY010000282.1, forward strand.
CCCTGATCCTCCTTTCCTGGGGTCCACCGATGGTTTAAATACCAAACATGTTATACTTACCTGCTCTGTGCAAGGGTTTTGCACAGAGCGGCCCTGATCCTCCTTTCCTGGGGTCCACCAATGGTGATCCTGGCTCCTCCTCTTCATTGAGTGCCCGCTTTCCATGGGTACACTTGTGCGGGGTGGTCCTGAGACCTGCTGCTGCGTCCATTGACACAGACAGCAAGACTCGGCCCTGCCCCCCAGCTCCCTTGTCAATGGATTTGATTGACAGCAGTGGGAGCCAACGGCTCCTGCTGCTATCAATCTATCCAATGAGTACCCGAGACAGCGGCTGGAGCTGCTGTGCTCGTCCCCGTTGCTGGAACGATCAGGCTCAGGTAAGAAAACAAAAAACAAAACAAGTAAGTAAACAAAAAAAAAGAAATACAGTTGATAGGATATACAATTATATGAATACCAGCATACCCATAGAGCAGGGGTAGGCAACCTCGGCCATCCAGCTGTTTTGAAACCATATGTCCCATTAGACATTGCAAGACTCTGACAATCACAGGCATGACTCCTAGAGGCAGAGGCGTGATGGGGTTTGTAGTTTCACCACAGCTGGAGGGCCGAGGTTGCCTACTCCTACCACAGAGGGATATCAACAATAATAGTATGTTATTATTTTGAGTTAAAATTGGCCAGGATTTATAAATACCATGTTTAATATGAGTGTATTGCAGGGTCCACTTTAAAGGCTAAATCAGCAACACTGTCACTTTACTAAAGTAAAATGAAGTGTTCGGTTTACACGGAAGCTATAATGCTATAACTTTTATGCTGTTTATCAAGATTGGAAGTGCTTGACGTAAATAAAAAATGGTTTGAATTGCTCACATTTTCCAGTTTATAGAGATGTGTCTCAGTGGGAGAGCATAGCCCATAAGGTGTAGTTACTACTTCTGCTTTTTCTAAATTTCAGATTTCTTTCACAGTTTGAAGTATATCAAGTTTACGTTTTTCTATTTGAGAGCGTAACACCATATATTATAAAATACGTTTTTTGAACTTACCATAAAATTGTTTTCTTGGAATTTATTGAGGGACACAGGATTATAGAATAATCTGCGACATGTGGGTTATTTCTGCTACCTACATGAGATGGATACTGGCAAACAGAAAACACAGATGAAGGCCAGTATAACCCCCACCCCTAACCATATGCGTCAGTTTTGTGTGCAAAGGGCCAATAAACACAGAAGGGTGGGACCTCTGTCCATTAACAGACTCCAAGAACAAGATGTTATGCTAAGTAAAAAAAAAAACGTATTTTCTTTATCATCCAATGAGGGACACATTATAGTAGAATAGTGACAAATCTTTTACACTGAGGGATGGAAAAAGCATCTAGGGACATCAACAAATGTGGAATTTAACTAACTGTGGAATTTAACTAACATCAACACCTGGATGGAGGATTGTTGAATAACAAGGTACCAATTATGTAGAAGGACAATGTCAAGAGAAGATGTGTACGCCCAAGCCAATGCTCCAGAACACGACTGACAATTCCAACAAAGTGAACAATCAACATTACACGTTAAGGGCCTTTTCACACCTGGGCGCTTAAAAAAACCTCTAAAATGCCTTAGCGCTATTACCGCGTTTTTACCGTGTTTTCATTGTGTTTTTGGGGCGCTATAGCTAAAATTAGCGTTTTAAAGGCGTTTTTCAAGTGTTATTGAACCATGGACGTCAGGTAATAACCCCACCTCCCTACATCACTTCCTGTGAACTTCCTGGTATCTCATGAAGGTGAGAGAGTGTACAGAGAGAATATGGAATATCTGGAGCTTATTTGTTGTTTGTGATACTCTGTTGGGAGAATATCCACCAACAGAGGCAGCAATGTCGCTATGGGGTGCATCCCATCCTCCAAGCACACACCTCAAGAGGACAATTCGCGTTGCTATATGAGGACCTGAGAGCGCACCCTGACAAGTTCGAAAATTACACTCTGATGAGCATTACAACATAAATGTCTATATCCCAATCCCTAATCCCACTAGTCCCAACCCTAACCTCGCTCCCACTAGTCCCAAATCCCCAACCCTAATCCCACTAGTCCCAAAACCCCAACTCTAACCATAATCCCACTAGTCCCAAAACCCCAACTCTTAACCTAATTCTAATCCCGCTCCCACTAGTCCCAAAATCCCCAACCCTAACCCTAATCCCACTCCCACTAGTCCCAAATCCCCAACCCTAACCCTAATCACACTCCCACTAGTCCCAAAATCCCAACTCCTCACCCTAATCTTGCTCCCACTATTCCCAAAACCCCAACTCTTAACCCTAGTCCTGCTCCCACTAGTCCCAAATCCCTAACCCTAATCCCACTCCCACTAGTCCCAAATCCCTAACCCTAATCCCACTCCGACTAGTCCCAAAGCCCTAACCCTATTCCTAACCCTAATCCCTGATAGTGTTAACAAATTACCTATTTTCTGTACCTGGTTTGACTTCCTTCTTGAGATGCTGTCGTTTGCCTTGTTGAGACAGGATACCAACTGCAGGGAGGCAATACCTCCATGTGAACGTTTGCTTATAACACTCAGGTAAGTTTATAAAGATAGATAAGTAGGTAAATCAATATGTTATCAAGTATTAAATAAAAGACAACATATTTCAAATATATATATATATATATATATATATATATATATATATATATATATATATATATATATATATATATATATATATAATTTCATACATATATTGTACACTCAAATAACAATCAATCATTATTGTTCATTCACCTCAATATTTGTATATATGAATAGTTTATTTTTTTTTCAATAATTTTTATTGTTTTTGTGGTAAAACAGAGGCAAACAATATATACATTGTACGTTGAGTTACACGTTTGTAAGTACATATAAAAAAGTATTACATTGACTAGAGTGAAAACAGACAGAAGCTCCCTTATGTAAGACCTGTACTCCTTAAAGAGAGAAAGTGAGAGAAAGATATGGTCCCTAAGAAATCGTGGTTTCTACTCCTCCAAGAACCCCTAATGTGACCTCTTTTGTTACTTGGGGAAAGCTAAATTAGATGTTACTGTTGGACCATATATACTAAATCTTAACAAGGTTGTTTAAACTGAACTTATTGCTGTATCATGACAAAACGTAGCTATTTCAACATTATAAGAAATTCACAGCTCCAGATCACTTTTCCCACGGTAACCACACCTTCTTCTTTTTACCTAGAATGCCTCCGCTTGATGCCATGGCTAGTTCATAACTGTAGTGTAGTTTTACCAGTTCAAGTGTGTGTTCGATAGAAGGGGCTTTTTCCGTTTTCCACAGTCTTGTTATACTCAGTCTTGCAGCTAGTAGGATATGAGTGGTAACATGTCGGATGGGTTGCGGTATAGAGTCTATATTGAGGTTCAAGATGGCAAGGTCAGGTGAGGGAGGAACATGTGTGGTGGCAATGTCTGATATGACTTGGAAAGTAGTTTCCCGATAGTTGCAAAGGCTCCTGCACTGCCAAAAAATGTGGAACATGTCGCCTTTAGTTAAGTTGCATCTCCAACATTTGTTGGGTGTATTTATACTAAATAACGTGAGTTTTGAAGGAGTTAGATACCATTTAAGTGACAATTTTTGAGTGAGTTCCCACAAAGCTGAGCATTTAGTTGCTTTGTATATGGATTGTAATGCACGTTGCCATTGACGTTCAGTGTAGGTTTGCCCTAGATCTTTTTCCCAGTGTATATGGGGGGATGTTTTTGTAAATCTGAGTTTTTGGTGTAGTAGGTTGTAGAATAGTGATATCCCTTTAGGCTTGGGGGATGATCTAGAGAAGAGATCCCATGCTTTTTAGGGTATTGTATATAGAGAAAGACGTAGTGATTCCAGACAGTGCTTGTCCCTGATGTAAGTGAACAATTTCGTGTGTGGTAGCGTAAATTCGCATTGTAGAAGGGAGAAGGGTTTCGGATGAGAACCTTGAAGTAGGTCCTGGATGGATTTGATACCCTGGCGTGACCAATGGGACAGAGATAAGTCTGGTGAGAGGTGGTGTAGTCCCGGGATAGGGATCGAGGGGGTGGTGGGTGGGCTATTGTTGGATTGGGCTAGTGTTTTCCATGCATGCGCTGCTGATTTCATGGGGGGGCGGTAATGTCTCCGGTATTTGCCATCTTAAGGGGGTGTTCATCAACCACCACATCAGATTTGGGCATAGTAGCGATGAGCATTCAATTTTTCTCCACAGCTTATGTGGCTCTGGGAGGAACCAGTCGGTCAGTTGGTCTAGTGCAGAGGCCGAGTGGTAATCCTCAAACTCAATGGTCCCTGCTCATTCTGCCAATTTGTGTTTCATTAGAATCGCGTGTGTGCATCGAGGCTTAGGTAGTTTCCAAATACATCTGTTGAGTAAGGTTTGTAGGGATTTGAAGAAATGTCTAGGTATGGGGATGGGAAGTGTTCTGAAGAAGTAGAGAATTTGCGTGAGGTAAAGCATTTTGAATGCTGCGAGTCTACCAAACCAGGATAGTTCATGTTTTGTTATATTTTGGATGTCATTTGGTGAGAAGGGGTTTGAAGTTGGCTGAGAAGAGTTGTTTGACCGATCTTGTAAGTTGAACCCCAAGATATAATACACTGTGGTCAGACCATGCAAAGGCGTACTGGATCTGTAGTAGGTTTTTAGTAGTGGCATCAAGTTTAAGGTCTATTATGTGTGATTTGGATGTATTCAGTCGAGAGTATGATACTTTACTAAACCAGTCCAGTGTTTTTTGGACTTCTGCTAAAAAGGAGGTTGGGAGGAACAGGATTACGTAATCTGCAAAGAGGCTGATTTTGTGGGGAGTTTTGCCTATTGTTAGGTCTGAAAAAACTTTATAATTTTACATTTTTTTTTATTACAAAATTTGGCAAATAGAAGATGCTGAAAAATACATCAAATTAACCCCAAAAAAATATGCCTAAATGAGCATACATTTTTTCAAACAATATTATTTACAAAACTACAATTTAAAGGTCATGATATAAAGGAGGGGTGGAATGGGACTCCTCTCGAGGGGGAGGAGGGGGAGGTTGCTGGGGTCTATAAACTGGTAAGTCATATGCCACTCTCTGCACCCGTGCAGTGTTGAAAGTGGGAGGAGGTGGGTGGATAATATGAGGGTAAACTGACCCTGATGGACCCGGGTACTGTAGGGCTCTTTGATCGAAAAAAAATGTAGGATCATAACGTGGTGGATAATTCGCAGTGTTTGGAGAATTTATTTCAGGTCTGGAGGTGGAGGATGGACATGATCTATTTTGAAAGCATTCAATCACTTCGTAACAACTCCATCCTCAAAGCGCATTGTAATCTTTTTTCCACCATGTCCATTTGAGGTATAATGCTACAAGCAAAAGCAGCATTTTCACCCATATCCTGTTGTTGTGCTGACATTTTTTTACTACATTAATGAAGTCATCTGATTGCTGCTATTTTGATCTTTTTTTACGGGTGTTCCTCACAGGCTCGGGGTCTGGATCATTAGGTCTTCCAGGTTCAGTGTCCTCGAAGAGGACTCGTGACTCTGTGGCAAGTTCAGCATCCTCCTGCTGATTGCTGTCCTGCTCCTCCTCTGTTTCCGAGTCTAGATTACTTTCAGTCCTAAAAAAAGAAATATAGAAGAAAATACCTATATAATCCTTACTAATTACAATTTATAACTCAAGTTTTTATACTTACTCCCTAAAATCCATCACTGGCTTTAGAAATTCCAGCTCATAATAGTGGCAGTACATTCTGACTTTCTTGACACCGGATCTATTTTTTGATTTCCTCTGCCTCTTCAACTCCCTCCTAAAATTGTCCTTCAAAATCTTCCAACGTTTTTCCAGTTTTTCCACTGAAAGATAGGAAATTATTTCTTCTTTTTATTTACCGATATCTTGCAACAGGAAATAGCTACACATCACTCCAATACCAATTTCGTGTGAGGCTATCTAGAACCTAAAAAAGGAATTCATGCCAATTCCAAACAAAGAGAAGTGGGAAGAGGTAGCCAAGCGTTTCTGGAGTAAAACTAACTTTCCTAACCTAAAAAGTACTTTTCGATTGTGCTAATGGTTGTTGTAGATGCAGACTACAAATTCTTGTTTGTCGACATAGGAGCATTTGGAAGTTGTGCAGGCTTAACTGTGTTCCAGAATTCCAAATTTGGAAAGCGGCTAGCTGCAAATAACCTAGATTTACCTGAGAACAAACCACTACCTGGTACAGAAAATCCAGATATGCCTTTTGTTTTCGTGGCTGATGAAGCATTCGCTATTAATGAAGACCTAATGAAGCCATACTCACAAAGAAATCTCGACCCGGTAAGAGAATATTCAACTACCGTCTCTGCCGGGCACGCAGGCTAGTGGAATGTGCTTTTGGAATACTTGCCAACAAATGGCAAATTTTCCACAAACCATTAAATCTGAAGATAGAAAATGCTAGTAAAGTAATAAAAGCAGCATGTGTGCTACATAATCTGGTACACGAGAGAGACAGCGATAATTTTGAGGACACATTGGCACACAATTCAGAACCCACTGATTTTGTTCATGTACGTGGTCTGAGAGTTGGTTTCACAATAAGGGATCAATTGGCTGACTATTTTATGAGCCCTGCTGGTGAACTTAGTTGGCAAGGTGATATGATACAACCCTTTCCCAAATCCACAATTAAAACCAATAAGTTCTTCAATTCTAAGATACTATGTAAGCTCTGTGGTAATATTTTTAATGAGATGTTTCTGTTTAACAACGTTAGTAATCCAAGGAGAGATTAAACTAAGATGGTCACATTGATGTCCATGTTTATGTAATTTGTATAATATGTATCTTAGCTTCTTTTAGTAAGTGTATTATTACATGGTTTGTACCTTGCATTGAACCAAGTTAGTAAACTTCCTGTTGATTTTTCTTCAGATTCTTTTATTTTGTGAGAACATACTTTGCACAAAAAAAATCTATATATTTGTTGATTATAATGTGTCATGTAATAAACATAATCAAATATAAGTGGTGTTTGTCTTTTATCTATGTATCAATAATAATTATAACATCATTACAAAATATGGATATTGACTATAGTGGGGTTAGGGATTTGGGACTAGTGGGAGCAGGATTAGGGTTAAGGGTTGGGTTTTTGGGACTAGTGGAAGTGGGATTAGGGTTAGGGATTTGGGACTAGTGGGAGCGGGATTAGGGTTAGGTATTTGGGACTAGTGGGAGTGGGATTAGGGTTATGGATTTGGAACTAGTGGCAGTGGGATTAGGGTTAGGGATTTGGGACTTCTGATACTCACTTTTGCTGGCTTTCTGCTTCTTGTTTAGGTTTTCCCACTTCAGCTATCTCGTTCCATGCCATTGTCCATTTGCTGTGGTTGGCATAATAAGCATTCTGCAGATCCCATACTTCAGAGTATCCCCTCATTGTACTTATGAACTCCTCTGGTTCATAGGCTCTGTTTGCTCAGGCCACATCTTCGGGTCTGGCCTGCTGTTGTGGCTGCTCTCTTTCTGCTTCCACGTTGTCTCTTCTCCTATACACCTCTAAAAAACAGATTTCCTGATATCCCAGCATCCTACACTTCTGTACGATCATGTGACCTTCCCACAGCTTCAGGTCGGTTTGCATTTAATTTTAATTCATTTCAATGGAGTGGGACAATTTTGAAGCGCTTTTTTGAGCACCCCAAACATGCTCCAAAAATGCTGCTTGCAGGACTTTTTGGTCGCTATTTTTAGCGCTAAAACGCTGAAAAGCACTTCAGTGTGAAAGGGGTCTAAGAGAAATTTAGAACAATACTAACTAAACAAGAAATTACCGTTGTCCAGCAACTAAACTGGTCATTAAAACGCATAGGTATGAAGGCATAAGCCCAGTAAACCAAATCCTCGACTTTAGGGAAAGAAAACTAAAAAAGACAAGCAATAGCCATACAAATATAAACCAAGTAGAAAACAATCTGAAGTTAAGAGAAGGTATCTTTAACCCTTGCCATTAGGACAATGGAGGTGTATAACATGGGGGATGATCCTGGACAGGAAATCATTTCTCAATAGATACATATGGAATGAGGCTTCCCTAAATAGGAAGTTATAATTCTGAGAAATTTAAAATGGAAGGATATCACAGTCCTTAGGAAGGAGAGAGTGGGGTGATAGCACTTGTTACAGGCAGGCGTTAAGTTCAGTTGCAACACTGATAGTTGAACAATGTGGCAAAAGGATGAGATTATTGTTTATACACAACATAATTTAACCACTTGCCGACCAACCGCTGTGATTTTACTGCGGCAGGTCAGCAAGATCCGGCGAACCGTCGTAGATATATGTCGGCTTGTGGGATAGCAGGCGAGCGCCCGCTGCGCAGCGGGGGTGCCAATACTCGTGGCCGACGGTCGCAATGACTGCCGGCCACGAGCGATCATGAGCACGAGAGACAGAACAGGGACAAGTGTGTGTAAACACACACTTCCCTGTTCTGTTCTGAGAGGTATGACAGATCGTGTGTTCCTATTAGCTAGGAACCATGATCAGTCACTTCCTCTAGTCAGTCCCCTCAACCTTCAGTTAGAATCACCTCCCAGGGAACACAGTTAACACCTTGATCGCCCTAGTGTTAACCCCTTCACTACCAGTGACATTTTTACAGTAATCAGTGCATTTTTATAGCACTGATCGCTGTATAAATGCCAATGGTCCAAAAATGTGTCAAAATTGTCCGATGTGTCCGCCATAATGTCGCAGTCACGATTCAAATCGCAGATCATCACTAGTAAAAAAAAAAAATTTATAAAAATGCTATAAATCTATCCGCTATTTTGTAGACGCTATAACTTTTGCACAAACCAATCAATATACGCTTATTGTGATTTTTTTTTACCAAAAATATGTAGAAGAATACATATCGGACTAAACTGAGAAAAAAATTAGCTTTTTTTTTTTTTAGAAATAAGGGGATATTTACTACAGCAAAAAGTACAAAATATTGTGTTTTTTTCAAACTTGTCGCTCTTTTTTTGTTTATAGCAAAGATAGAAAAAATAAAAACCGCAGAGGCGATCAAATACCACCAAAGGAAAGCTCTATTTGTGTGGGAAAAAAAGGACATCAATTTTGTTTGGGTGCAGCGTCTCACGACCACGCAATTGTCAGTTAAAACGACGCAGTGCTGAATTGCAAAAAATGGCCCGGTCATTCAGCAGCCAAATCTTCAAGGGCTGAAGTGGTTAAGAATGTGATATCATAATCAAAGTTTATTATTCCAGTAATTAATATATTTGGGCTGTCATCTGCAGAGTTCACCACAGAAGGATCAGAGTTTGAAACTATGGCCTAAGTCTAGTGGTGTCCAAAATCCCACCAAGAGAAAAGACAATGGCATATTAAAGCATTTGTAAATGCTACTTTTTTTTGGAACAACACAAACATGGTATACTTACTTGCTCTATACAATGGGTTTGCACAAAGTGGCCCCAAACCTCACCTTCTGGGGCACCCCGCCAGCGTTCTAGGCTCCTCCTCTTCTAAGTTCTCCACCATAGGAAGCCACTTCCTATGGAGGGACACACCTGTGGACTTGCTCCCAAGCTGGACTGTGTGCATCTATTAACGTGACACAGCATGGCTCAGCACCGCCCCTGCTCTCTGCTCACAGGATTTGATTAACAGCAGCAAGAGCCAGTGCATTGTGTCAAGATCAAGCTCAGGTAAGTATACAGAGGTGTGAGGGGGCATGCAAATACAGGGACATTTTTTTACCTTTATGCATAAAATGTATTAAGATAAAGAATGTTGAACCTAAAGAACCATGTTAAGGAGTCCTCAGGGTAAGGATTCCTAATGTTCACAGGAGATGAAGATGGACTGCTTTTAAAAAGAAGACTGTAGGAGTATTATTTAGAGGGGGAGGGAAAGGAAAATCCACAAGATGCAAAATAACCTGCAATATTATGGATAACCATGGAAAATATGAGTCTCCCAATTATTCCATAGATTCTCTCCAGAGGACATCGCTGGCACAGTAATTCTGTGTTTTACCATGCACGAAGTGTAAACCAGCCCTAAAAGCTAGTCATAATTTGGCAAGGGGGAGGGGGGATTTTGTTTAGCATGCTGGAATTGGCACAGGGACACATCAGAGGTGTTCATCTGTCATTGTGCACTGCTAGGCTTTCGATATGTCCCTGAGCCTTTAAGGAGCCTTTAAGGAGAAATGGGCTGTATCCAGGCATACCTGTCTTCAATTTATCCATTGCTATATGCTCCAATATGGAGTGCAGCCTCCACATATATTTACAATATTTACAAATGTTGCACAAATAAAACCTCTGTTTTTAACTACCGGTACTTGCCACCCGCCCACAGTAGTTACAGTGGGGGAGCGGCACAGCATGTACCTGTACGTTGGTGGCAGGGCTTTTTTTCTCTGAGAATAGGTGCAGGAACCCCCCCCCCCGTCGGAGTTACCCCTTGTCTCTGCCCCCTACCAGACTCTGACCACCGTCCCTTGATTTCACCACCTACCTACCTACCAGTACTGCCCCGTTTAGAGAATACAGAACCAAGTATCATTTTGTGGTGCTAAATCATTTGTATGGAACATGTTAATGATAAAAAGAAAAGTAGTAAAATAGATCCCCTGCAGCCAGGAACAATAGAATCCCAGCAATAGATCCACACACAACAATAGACTCTCCCAGCAACAATGGACTCCACCCCAACAACAATAGATTCCCTGCAGCAACAGTGGAGCCACCCACAACAAAATATCCACCCAAGCAACATTAGACGCCCCCCCCCTCCCCCCAGCAGCAACAATAGATCTCCCAGCAGCCAGCATCAATAGATCCTCCAGCAGCCAGTAAAAATAGACCTCTCCCTCAACAGTAGATACATTCCAGCAACATAAGACCCACCCAGCAACAATAGATTCCACATCAGCAACAATAGACCCTCACACAAAATCAGATCCCCACCAGTGACAATAGATCCCCCAGCAGCCAATATCAATAGACCCTCCAGTACACCCCACACCCCATGCTATTACATACATTCAGTGCTGGAGGTGCCGGAACTGCGTTCCCCCGCGTTCCCGCTGAAAAAAAGCCCTTGTTGGTGGTGACTTCTGGGTTTGCATGGACACAGCGCAATTTTGTCAGCAGGTCCCAAACAATGATTCATGGCTGAGACCTGCTGATCGGCTGTGTTCAATCATGGCACAGAGCCCTGTGAGTACAAACAAACAGAGCATTGTACACTCATCAGCGATCTGGCTGTTTTTTTCCATGCAAAGCAGGGAGAAAAAAAACAGCCAGGTAGAAAAGTAAAAGCAGCACACATTACACATGTTAGGAACATATTCCACTCCTTGATTGCCCCTAGACGTTAACCTCTTCACAGTCAGTGTCAGTAGTACAGTGTCAGTGTACAGTATTATCACTGATCGTTGTATTAGTGTCACTAGCGATGTCAGTGTCAGTTAGTGACACTCCCAAATAGCTGCATAAATTTCAGCAATACAATATATACCATAGTTTATAAATGCTATAACTTTTGCACAAACCAGTTAATATACACTTATTGGATTTTTTTTTCCAAAGACATGTAGCAGAATACATTTTGGCCTAAATAGATGAAGAAATTATTTTTTTTTTCTATTCAACTGTTCTACAACAGAAAGTAGAAAATATCTTTTTTTTTTCAAAAATTTCGTTTTTTTATCATTTATATTGCAAAAAATGTCAAACCCAGTGGTGATTAAATACCACCAAAAGAAAGCTCTATTTGTGTGAAAAAAATATAAAAATGTAATTTGCGTACAGTGTTGCATGACCGCAATTGCCAGTTAAAGTAGCACAGTGCTGATTAACAACAAATGCTTTGGTCATAAAAGGGGGTAAAACCTTTCTGGAGGCCAAGTGGTAATGCAAATTGATAGACAGTGTTTTTTTTTGTTTGGCTAGCTGGGGAATAAATTTTGTTTTGTTTATTCCGTGCAAAGCCTTTCCATGTGCACCTTACTCTAAAAGCTAATTATAAATTAGGGAGATTACCATTTTTGTTTTGCTATCTGTAAGTGTACTTATATAAATGAAAACTTTGATTTTGACTCTACAGTATTTCCCATGCATGTTTAAAATTTACAGTCTTGTTATTTTCCCATGTGCACTGTCAAAGGCCAAGCTCCGTCTGCTTGGTTGAAAATGTTCAAATCGGACATGTCTTAAAGAACATTATTTCTGTGCACATGTACAGTGTCCATTAAGGCTGCTTTCAAACTGGGGCGGTAGGGGACGTCGGCGGTAAAACAGCGCTATTTTTAGCGTTGCTTTACAGCGGTATTCGGCTGCTAGCGGTGCGGTTTTAACCCCCACTGGCGGCCTAAAAAGGGTTAAAACCACTCGTATAGTGCGGCTATAGCCGCGGTATTGCCGCGGTATAGCCGTGCTGCCCCATTGATTTCAATGGGCAGGAGCGGTTTAGGAGCGGTGCATACACCGCTCCTTCACCGCTCCAAAGATGCGGCTTGCAGGAGATTTTTTCTTCTCCTGTCAGCGCACCGCTTCAGTGTGAAAGCCCTCGGGCTTTCACACTGAACAAACAGCAGCGGCTGTTTTGGGTCGGTTTGCAGGCGGTATTTTTAGCTCAATAACGCCTGCAAACCGCTCCAGTGTGAAAGGGGTCTTAGAGACAAGCAGAGCAAAACTAGGGAATGAAAATAGGATAAGGGGAAGCATGCTGTTGTAGGCTATATTATTCATAGAAAAAATCACTGTTTAAAATCTTTATTCAGACAGCTTTTTTACCTTGTTTTATGATTACCACATCACATAATGTTCACTCAACTTTAGAAAAGGAGGCAATCCAACAAAGATATTCCCAAAAATATTATCACTACATACAGCAAAACCCTATGTAGCCCTGGCTGGCATCCCCTTTAACCAGCAGGAGCCACACAGCCTAGGTACAAACATCACCAATATAGCTTGCTACTCACATTCAGGCCTTTGATGGACAGGCTGGGAGGATACTGGAACATGACTGGCCATGTGCAACTTAAGCCCTGCCCATTGGGCCCAAAAAAGGAATACAGGATAGTGGTTGCAGGGAGGAAGCTGCCAGAGCTCATTGAAAGTGGGAAGGTGAGGTAGGATTTGACCAGAATGAATGGCCGGGGAAAAGGGAGCTGACCCGGAGCCCACAGGATAAGTGCTAAGCTGTATAGGGAGAGCCCAGGAAGCAGAGTGGGGAGCAAAGTAAACCCTGAGGGAGCGAATCGGTGGGGACCCATGAGGACACCAGTGTAAGGGTTCAGGCTAGAAAGGGTAGGCACAATCCCAACAAATGATGTGGATGTTGGACAATGGGAAGGGGTTTTTAATATTTCGTAGAATAAGTTAAATGTTTAATTGTTCTGCAGACCACCTCTTAGAAGCTATGTATTATTGGTGCCTTAGGCCTCGTGAGCCTTGTGCATTTTATAGGTGGACTTGGTAAGCTATCTCTCAGGATGGCCTTCTTCAAAATCTTCTACATGTTTGGTCTTCTTATCTGTGTTCACTTATACTAGACCTCCTAGATGATTCATCCCATTTGTCATGTCCCCCTTTTTATTCCCTTTCTGTGTACCTACTTTACTGTTTCATGCTCTGCTTTTTATTGTTCCTCCTTTTTCTCAAGAAAAAACATTTAATAAAAACTGATTGAAACAGAAAAGGGAGGCACGATACATTCTGGTATGAATGTACCACCGGACTGGGACCTGGGCAGAGCGCATGCGCGCGGGGACCCTATAGCTTCAGTCGGAGATGTGCTAGTTGCGCGTGCGCTCACCCTGTTCCCAGTCTCGTTTTTTACGGCGGAGGTGTCGGAGGTCTCCGCAGCGTTCCGCTTGTCCGAACGCCGGGATGACCACAGAGGGGAGGCAGGAATGCCTCCCCACGGCCCCTCCCCTTGGTAGGTTGGGACTGCAGACTGTGAACAGCTAAAAGGAATAATGGACAATTTAGCGAGTATATTAGAGACATCCCAGGTTCAGACAGTTCAGCTGATCCTAAGATAGCAACCATTTCATGAGGTAAGCACACATGCAAACAGAGGGTCACACTGTACCGCTGTGAGTTTGTTTATAAACCCTCTTTATGTCTAATATTTTTTTCTGTCTGTCTATCAAAGGCCTATTATGTACCTGTCTGCCAAACCTGGTTATTAGACACTGTGCATCTACCTGTGGTATGCCATAGACACCAATAACTCTCCCACTAGGAACTATTAGGTGAGCCTTTTTTCCTCTTGGCCTTTAGTCCTAAGACAAGCGATTTTCACATGCACCTTATAGTTTTATTTGTTTATTTTTTATTTTTCAGCACCATTTTTAATTCATAATAAGGTTTTGCACTTTCACGAATGACCAGTTATTCACTGGCCACTCCATTCACTTAGTTACACAACACTCACATTATTTTATTTATTTTTTTTTGTTATCATTTTTTTGTTCTTTTTTCACTTTGTAATGTTGCCATACACTGATCATTACTTTTTCCACACTTTGTTACACTCCTTATGCATTGATGTTTTTTTATTGCTTTGCACTTGGCACATCACTTATCTCCTTAAATGAGGATGTTTTTACTTTTCCACATTTATGTTTTTGTCATTTCACTATGCAACATAACATTTATACACATTGTTTCGTTCACACACACCTCCTTTTCTTTGTCTTTTTCTTTTCAGCACATTGCACCTTCCTACAAGAAAAAGTCTACAATACACTGGCATCATGGGATATGATAGATTTGATGTAATCATAGTATGATTCAATATTTATGCCAATAAGATATTTATTTACTCCTTTTTTGGCTACATACACAGGCTATGGGGCTTTATATGTCACAGCAATATAGATTTGTAGATACTCAGTATGTTGTTGTTACATCAACCTCTTTCTATACTCAAGTGAACTAACTTACACATGCGACATATAGTCTTTTGAAAGTTAGACAAGATATTAAGAAACCCCCCTTTTTTTCATTATGATGAATTTATAGGTGTTCTGCTCTTTATCTGCGTTCGCCTCCAAGTGTAGAGGAGAGCCACACATCTGTGATCGTTCGTAAGCCGCACCGGTTGGTCTTGTTTCCCCTTTGGGGCGCAGGCAGGGACAGCGGTGCAACGGAGTCCAGCATCAGAAGAGGGGGACTTCTCTGATCTTTTCAGTTTTTAAGATAACTCCGGTTAAGAGTATATACGGTACCAAGGGTAAATATCAAGTTACTATAGAATATCTACATTTAATGACATACAAGGAATATATGATCATTTTTACCTTGATGCCCTTACAGAGCCTAAAGGACCCCCTGAGGAAGACAATGACCTTGTAAACGTCGAAATGCATTGGGGTCTTGGGGTCTTCTTTGTTATTGGCAAGCATTACTACAATTAATAATGATACTACCTGGAGTGGTAATATATGTACACTCCTTGCAACTTATTGTGTGATTATGTGATAGATTTTCAGCATAACCAGTATATGTACCCTATATGCTCAACTCTATGTGTAACCGGAGCTCATATTTTAAATCTTTGTAGTCCTTAAAGTATGTTCGGAGTATTTTTCTAATAAAAACATTTTTTACAAAAACTTTTTTTGATGCTTGCTGCTTAAAAACCCCATGGGGAAATTCTACAATCTTTTTTGGTAATACTTTTTTTGGGGTGTGCAGCAAATTTGGCCCCTGGTGTACTGTCAGGTGATGTTAGAGTCAATACATTCTGGTATGCCTTTGGTTAAGCTCCCCCACCCCAAATATTCTGGCAATGTAGAAGCCAACAGAGAGACATTACCAGCAAGAGACAGCAGGGCCCAACTTTCACTTACTATAGGTGTACAGACATGCCTGATTTCTGGGGATAGACCCCAATTTTAGGAGACTGTCCCTGGATAAAAAGTATATCCAGAATCTCATCCCTGTTTGAAAGATGGTATTCCTGACCTCTTCACTGGTTTCTGGTGACCGTGGATCAAGTGCCAACTTTCATTAGCCCCCACTAGCCAAAATGCTTCAAAGGCATAACTACAGTACACTTTCTGCAATTTCCTAGCCTGGACCTACAAGCTGTTCTCAACTGTGTATAATGGGCATATGATAGGAACCTCATTTGGCTCTGTCTCAGCACCATCCACAGCCCCTTAGATCTCTGCCGGCAGGAATAGGACTTAATTCTATTGCGAGTAAGGTGTGAGCATAATAAGGGAAATAGGGCTTACTAAAAGTGATTGCTGCAGTAAACTAACAACAAAATTGGCACTCTAGACTGTATGACCTCTCTTTATATGTTTCCTACAATTCACAATGGCATAAAGGAGGGTAAGCTCACTGGTGGTTTAAACAGGCAGCTAATGAAACAATCTTCTATGTAATAAATTAATTTGTCTTTTAATCACTCTATTTCATTGCTATGCAAGCAATTTCACATCTAACGAGGCAATCCTTTAGCCTTTTAGTGATTAAATATATTTTGGAAGTAATTCTGTTGGATTTTAAATTTGGTGTTATTAAAAGTGTAATGTAACAAAATTAGCAGAGCTGACACAGGCTTTATTTGGGAGGCTGTCAGGCTCCAGAGATGCACCTCGGAGACAGAAGGGCCTGATTTAGGAATTTTAGAGCAAAGGAAAATTAAGTTATACTTTTATTTTTCGAACCTGTACAGTGAAACTAAAGCTATGTACATAATTTACCAATATTCTTTGCATCAGTTTTCTTAAAGCGGTTGTATACCCCGCTTTCACATTTTTACCTACAGGTAGCCTATAATAACGCTTACCTGTAGGTAAAATGAATATCTCCTAAACCTGTACGGTTTAGGAGATATTCACCTTGCATGCGCCTCTGACGTCAGCGGTGCATGCACTCTGAAGGTCCAGTGGATTCTGCCTGAAAATCAGAGCTCCTTGCCAGAAAAAAGACTCCCGCGCGCATGTGCGGGAATGACGTCATCGCGGCTCTGCCCACTCACATAGCTGGAGCCGCGAACCCGCAAGAAACGCTGAGGGAACATGTCAGCTCCCTCAGCGGTGATGGGAGCTGATGCCGGCGCTTCGTTCTAAGGTAAGTATTTCATAGTGAGCTAGCAGTGCATAGTAACTCATTATGCCTTTGCCTTATAGGTTTTAAAAAAATATTTATTTATTTTTGCAGGTATACAACCGCTTTAAAGGCATTGCACACTGTCAAATGTTTTTGTTGTTTAAACTAGGTATTAATGTAGTTCTATTCCCTGTGTCATTTGTTTTCCTTACTTTGTAATGATGGGCTCACATACTGTATTGTGGCTGTAGTTTGTAGTGTTGTGGCTGATTTATTTCCCCATGTCTATGGTTTGCTACAGCTAGCTTGTCCCTATTTGCCAAAAGGACACAGCAACTTCTTGTTCTGGGTCATGCAGCATCCAGTGTTGCATCACAAATGTGGGAGTGCTAATGTAATAAAAAAACAATCTTCCAGCTGCATAGTAAGCTCTCTGTGTGTCTGTGAATTAGGGTTGTACCGATACTGATACTAGTATCGGGACTGATACTGAGCATTTGCGCGAGTATTGTACTCGCACAAATGCTCCTGATGCCTTATGCGATACCTGGTCGGCAGGCGAAGTCAGTGTGTGGACGTAGATGGTGGGCGGAGTCCGCGGGTGGACGGAGAGGGCGGTCGGAGTCAGCCTGTGTAATGAGACATGTGTGAAGGGGGCGTGTCTTCTGCTGCGCTGTACCTCACTGTGACAGAGATTAAAGCTGAGTTTACTTTCACTTTCCTATCTGCTCTGGAAAACCAGGTACAAAACTACAGAGAGAGAGAGAGACATACGAGAGAGAGCGATCAGAGAGAAAGAGACATCAGAGAGAGAGACAACAGAGAGAGCTGTCGGCGGCTGAACATCCCGACGCCCATCTTGGTACACCCTGCAGTGTAAAAGCAAAGCTCATCTATCCTGTGCTGTCCAGGCATCCAATATGTTTACTCCCGCCATGATTGATAGGAAGAGCGAGTGGGTTCCAATGGAGTGTCCCCAGCCTTCTGGGTACAGCATGGGGGACAGACGTGATGTCACCGATGATGCAGCTTGGGCGCGGCCATGTGTTTACAGAGCATGTGTGCTATTTCTGCAGGCCATTCAGCATCCATGTTAAAAAAAGGTATTTAAGGGCAACGGCGGCTGGAGGACAATAAAGCCCAGCCAATTGGGTGCAACGTAACAGAATGCTGAAAACCAACCCTTAGATAAGCAATCAACAATAATAGACTTGCTTATAAATATATAAAATGTTAAAACATTAATGACAATAAAAAAAACATAATAGTTACAATAGGCAAATTCAATAACTCTATCATAACCATACCTGAGAAAAACAGATATGTTTAAATATTTTATAAAAAATAGTAAATACTACCTGGGTTGTTACCAAAATCATTTCAATTGTGGCTTAATAAGGGGTTATTAAGAATTGGCGATTACCTTAATGGAAAACAAGTATACTCTTTACAACACTTTAAAGACAAGATGCAGATACCTTCTAGGGAAATATTCCGATATAATCAAATTGCGCCCGTTGTTAGATGCAAACTCAATCTAATAGTTGGGCCTCTTAGACTTATGACTTTTAAATTGTCTTGCCAGGCAAGGGGTCTTTTGAGGGGACGAGTATCTGCGGTGTATGCCACCCTCACTGAACCAAATTTAAAACTCTCCTATATGAACCAATGGGAAAAGGACCTGAATCTTACTTTTGACCTGTCTGAGTGGCAGGATATTGCCTAGGCATTATCTAAAGTCTCCATCAATACCACGCTAATTGAAGCAGACTATAAAATACTTTTGCGTTGGTACTAGATCTCTATTCGGGTGGCTAAAATGCATTCGTCCACATCGCTTAACTGTTTTCGATGTTGTGGTCAGTTGGGGACAATGCATCATATCTCGTGGCAGTGCCCCCATGTGATTAGGTTTTGGATTTGGATAATTAACTTCATTAATTTAGTGAATGGGGTAAACATCCGTAGATCCCCAGAGGTTGCCCTGTTCCATAAATTACCTAATGAAGTGCCCAGGAAGTCAGTGAAATTAATCACATATATTCTGTTGGCGGCAAGGATCGCTATTGCTAGGCATTGGAAACAGTTGGTGATTCCCCTGGATTACGTTAGTACACTTGACTGGATTATGACTAATGACAAACTCACATACTCCATAATATCTCTAAAAAATTTGATAAAATATGGGACCAGTGGATTTGTCACTTCTCGGTTCCCTTAATAAGTTCAAGGCTGACTTTTTTCTTACTTTTTTTCTTCTCTTCTCCTTTTCTCTCCCCCACCCCCCTTTTTTATGTTGTTTGAACTCGATATATATTGGGCTGTCTTTAGAACCTTATTAGGTTCTGTCTTTTATGACATTCTCAGGAACTCCTTATCCACTATTCCCCCTCCCTGCCTATCTCCCCGTACCATACTTCGGTTCCTGCACTCTACCACACATGGATACATTCCTGGCTACTGATTTGAACTGTTCAGCTCCTGATCTTTAGTAGATCAGGTATATGTTTGCTGCTTCCTGATATTGTCTGATGGAGTTTCTAATCTCAGAGCGTTTATCTGAGAATATCCCATGATTACTGCATGTCCTTTTTTATTCATGGACCATGTTATCTTTGTTTGTTCATGTTTTTTGTATATTTGTCATAGTGACAATCCGAGATTGGCTTTTGTTTAAATGCTATTTCTGTCATTATCGTATTTTCTTAATTAAAAAACATTGAAATATAAAAAATAGTAAATACATAATAAAAATAAAATGAAATAATATATATAATTATGTAAATTAAAATATAAAAAATCCCACTATAGATGGCTGCAGAAAATCGACAATATCTATGGTAACCCTAACAAGTCAATAATGAGAACAATATTAACATGATTAACATGACAGTAGAGCTGTCATCATCCAATTTAGGGACCTGACCAGATGTTATTGAAAAACTGATAAAGAAGGAGAAAGGAAATATATTTGATATCTCTGGGGATACATCCAGTGGAACATGTTAATGTTATAAGATTGTGGTAACCTCTATGTCTTAATTAAGACCTTTGGGTGCAAGTGTATTTAATGTGTACATCCAGAAAGTCTCCCATTGACAGAGATGCTTAAAATGTTCTGCCGCCAAGAGACTCCTGGGTATTGATTGAATAACCCAAACTTTTAATGCAGCCTGACCAGTGCCCAGCAATGCAGCCTAACCAGTGCCTGGCATTGAAGCCTGATCAGTGTCCAGCAATGTAGCCTGATCAGTGTCCAGCAATGCAGCCTGACCAGTGCCCAGCAATGCAGCCTGACCAGTGCCCAGCAATGCAGCCTTACCAGTGCCCATCTATGCAGCCTGATCAGTGCCCAGTAATGCCACTTCGCCAGTGCCCATCTATGCAGCCTGACCTGTGACCAGTAAAGCAGCCTTATCAGTGCCCATCTATGCAGCCTGATCAGTGCCCAGTAATGCAGCCTGATCTGTGCCCAGTAATGCAGCCTGACCAGTGCCCAGCAATGCAGCCTTACCAGTGCCTATGCAGCTTGACCTGTTCCCACTAATGCAGCCTGACCTGTACCCAGTAATGCAGCCTGATCTGTGCCCAGCAATGCAGCCTTACCAGTGCCCATCTATGCAGCCTGACCTGTGACCAGTAATGCAGCCTGACCTGTACCCAGTAATGCAGACTGACCAGTGCCCAGCAATACAGCTTCAATCGAGGGGTACATCCAAATTCAGTGGTAATTATGTACATTATGTTACTCAACAAACTCGTCTATGCTATAACTCTTTAAAATGAGTTGGACATGGTATAATTTTCTTTTTCTTTAGCAAACTCATCCTCTGAAGAGACCCCAAACTTCATGGGGTCAGGATTGTTGTGCAATGGCTTTATCATATGCTATGTATAACCTCTATGTTTGCTATTGTCTGTATTTGGTATTTCCCCACTTGAGCTCACAACTCATATTGATATATTTGTTATATCTTATTTATCACTTTACAATAAAAATCCATGTTTTACATCTATGCTTGGCTCATATCTATAGTTAGCTGCCAAAAAACCCCGTTGGGGGACTCCTTTCCATTTTTTTCCAGCAATCCAGCCTTACCCATGCCCATCTATGCCTGACCTGTGCCCAGTAATGCAGCGTGACCTCTGCCCAGCAATACAGCATGACCTGTGCCCAGTAATGCAGCCTTACCCATGCCCATCTACGCAGCCTGGCCTGTGCCCAGTAATGCAGCATGACCTGTGCCCAGTAATACCGTGTCACCTGTGCCCATCTATGCAGCCTGACCTGTGCCCAGTAATGCAGCCAGCCTCCAGTGCACGGGGTTTAGGGCAGCCATGAGGAGGATCCTTGTGAAGCTTTCCCACGCTAGCGCGGGCTCTCTGCCCCTACCCCGAGATTGGTCCCGTTTCCCGCTATGGAGTGGGGTCTGCGGGAAAAGGATCTCTCCAGGCGGACTTCGTGTTGTGAGGGCTTCAGTGCTTGAACGGCCAAGCGGGCCGGGTAAAAGACCTTAGCGGGCCATAGTTTGAGGACCCCTGCCATAGAGTGTATTCATGTAAAAGTGTGTAATACCCAAACACAAAGTCAGATTTTGATGTCAGAACAATTTACACATTTATTTACAATGTTAACAATTTCATTTAGAGTAAAATCTGATTGTCAGGCTTTATGCTGCTCATTGACTTTAGGTGGGGCTGTGAAGCCCTGCATAAAACCTATAAATCTGGCTCAGTCAACCAACAAGTTAGGTATTAGAAAGCAAGGAAAAAAGTAAAAAGGATGGTACTGGCTTAGCAAGGTATTTATTGCTCAATTCTTTCAAAAGCCAAGGCATGCAGCGATCATCCCATGCCAATGGGAGTACAAAAACGGTCAGGGTGTCAGAATGCACAGCTAGCATTTCTAATGTAATCACTGTAGCTTCAGAGAATGGGCGGTGCTCATTATAACTGTCTGAAAGGCGCTTTTGCTATTTAGCTTGGAAGGTCTCTATAATTATCCTTTGTATTATATAGTGTGTGCTGGAAAATCCTTAATGTGTGTTAGAAAGCATAACTATAAACAACAGTTTTTCCTAAAATATATTTATTTCTTAGTCAAGGAACAAGGAAAATTAGAAGGCTGAAATAAAATTGCAGGAAACAGCAATTAAAGTTTTCTATAGAAAAATCTTAATAGAAGCATATGTGCACTTATAGGTCATTACGTACACAATATATCACATGGCTCATTGACCTCACAACATAGCTAGCATAACAAAGGTATTGTGGCTCGCCAAAGCACATTCCATTATCACAGTGGGCCTGTGCTTTGATTTGTTCTTAAATATTATGCATCTCCCAGCTCGCAGCCAGTACTGAATATTCATAATGAAGGCTGCCATTGTATTTTGCCCACTCACATAGATTGATGCTTTCAACTTGCAGCTAATTAAAGCCAGGGGGGGCCTTGATGAGCCCCCATAAAATGCATTTTAAAATGTTCTACATGTATAGTTTACATTTTATCCATTTGGCAGTTCTGACATTTGGTTTTAAATAAAACAAATAGATTTATTTTCCCCTCCTGTTGAATTTGTTTGTGGCAAATGCTTATTCGTTTTTCAGTTGTATGCAGCCAGTAGCCATTGATTGCAGGGGGAAGCTGGCAGCAAGCGCAACATTTTATTACATATTTATTTATTTTTTTTGTACATTACACCGACGTGCTCTGCATCCAATGTAAGAATGAGACAGTCCAAAGAGAGAGATGATTGTGAAACTGGCTGATGGCCCCTTATAAGAACAGCTGGGATTCGGGCACAGAATGTGATGAAGCCTCTACAGCTCCTGCTCTTGTGAGGCTGCCAAGGTTATTGCGAAGTGTATTTGCCTTGGCACAGTCACAAAAACTGCTTAAATATCAAAGTCTAAATTATGCTGAATTCACACCATACATACAAATAATACACAGCTAAGCTGCACATAAGGTCATACATGAATACAAATAAACTTTCTGCATACAGTACCACTTCACTACCTACTGCAAAACTATTTTACATATGAATTAAAAGGATACGTTTACCTTTCATAACATGTTACACCCATATTAAGGTGTGGCCCTCGCTAGCAGAGGATCTTGTCCCTCCACTAGCTGTCACAATTTAAAAAAAGTACTCTGTGAATGAAAAACTACAAATCCCTACAGGTGCTAAGTCGCTGTGAGCGGCACGGCTTTTCATTGACTCTCCCTGTCTGCGTATATCTGCTTGTTCGTATGAGGTACAAGCAAACAGATACACTGACAGGTCTGCAGGAGACCTGCATGGCATCAGTGATCTGCTGGTCGCTGGTGCAATGCTTCACAGGCTCCTGCAACAAAAAATAATAAATGCACATTTTTTTACCTGCAATAAAAATGTGCATTTATTATTTTCTTTGCCCAAAGGTCAACTTATTCTTTAAAGAAGTGTAGGACTAAAAAAAAAAACAAAAACTACATTCTCATCTAGATGGCTGCAGTGTTGGTTCAATGCTGCAGCTGTCCCCAACCTGCTCCAAGACCGAGAACAAAGTGATTACATGATGGCTGATCGCTCAGTTCTCGGTCTTCACTAAGCAGAGAGCAGTGACTGTCAGGCACCACTCTCTGATCTGGCTCTCCAGCGCTTGCTGGAGTGGCAAGCTATGGAGGGCGTGGGATCGGCTGGCTCAGGCTTTCAGTGGTGCGTTAAGAGGCTGAGCCAGCTGCCAGTCAGGCATCTGGGTGGATCCCGACATTATTGTCAGGATCCCTACAGAGCCTGGCCTGGCTATGCGATGTCAGCCGACAGCGGACTTTAGCCCACTATTGTCTGAATCTGGGTCACAGGAATGCAGAAATAAGTGCACTCCTGTGACCCAGAAGAGAAGTATAACCATAAAAGCTTTGGTCATAGAATACCTAAATGAAAACTTGACTGAAAAAAAAAAAAGAGAGCCGATAGAGATATATGACTATTGGTTTCAGAACCATGGCAGAAGAAGAGAATACTGGATACTGAGATTAAGTTTCTGCTATGTGGGGGTACTCTTCTTTTGCATGCAGAAATGACCTAAAGCATGACTTAAGTTCAAAGACAGAGTTGGACAGAATGATGATGTCACTGAATGAGAGTAAATACAACATTTTGATGTGTACACAGAACATGAATATAAGTGAAAACTTCCAATGAGGTTATTATACAAATACAGCTTTTTATTACTAAATAATAATGTTATTTAATGCAACTAAGTTAAGTAGCTGATTTTGACTTGTTAACAGCATCTGGCTATCCCCTATACAGCTACACTTAGAGCTAGTGAGGAAAAATCAGCACTTGGAACCTAGGGTGTACTGCACATAAATGTGCTGAATGGTTGCTTGAATGGTCAAAAATGCAAGAAATAAAGTTAGTAAAAAAGGCTCCCTTATATGTATTTCATCTGTGTAGTTGGATGTGGTAGCCTGAAGTTTAATTGAAATTCCATTAGAGGCAGGACTAGATGCATAGTATTGTAGGCAGGTACAGTTTGCCGTCTCCATTGCAGGTGGCGCTCAATCACAGCAGCAATGCAGTGGGAAAGGAAGTCATGGGAACAGGTTTCTTGAGTCACTGGGGCTGTGATCCAATTGGATCCTGGCCACACAAACCCTGGGGCCCATCTTAGGTGTGGCAGAGTCTATTTAAGACCATGGCTCCTGGGTTTGGCACGCTTTATGCGAGTGGCTAGTGTAGGGCAAGATTCCCAGTCTGTTAGGGAGAGTGCAAGCGATAGGGAAAGGAGGGAAAGCTTAGGGTCACATCTCTTTGGATATCTTCCTGTTTGGCGTGAAACAGCGAGCAGTGTTAATTTTGACCTCAAATTTCGATTTAAATTTAGTCTTTTGACTAAGATGCCATTTTAGCGTCAGTCGCATTTTAGTCATCTGAATTGTTTACGTTTTAGTCATATTTTAGTCAACCAAAATATCCAGGCAACTAAAATCTAATGAGTTTAGGTAAATTGTAATGCATTATTGAAGCATTTCTCTAGAATTGCCAAACTCATTATATACTCCAGGAGTAAAAATCAAATAACTTGGTATTAATTATTGTATTAACCTCTTTAGGATGGGCCTATTTTCCAAACTTGTTGTTTACAAGTTAAAAATCATTTTTTTTTTGCTAGAAAATTACTTAGAAAAATATATATATGTTTGGGGGTTCTAACACCCTAGAGAATAAAATGGCGGTCGATGCAATACTTTCTGTCACACTATATTTGCGCAGCAGTCTTACAAGCGCACTGTTTTGGAAAAGATATTTTTTAATTAAAAAAAAAAGTGTAAGTCTCCCCCTCTTAGAGGTCTCCTGTGCACCTCCTTCCCATCATTCCTGACAATTAACTAATCCTTTCACCTTCTCTTTCCCCTCTGTCTCTCCTAATTTTTTCCTTTCCCCCTTTCACTCTTCTGCTTTCTCTACACTTCAATACTGGTTCCTTAGGCTCTCAGTACTTTCAATTACCTTGGCTACTAGCCTCAGGGCAGATTATTAAAAGTAACACCCCTCTAACCCCCAAGCATAACATGCTTTGGACTAGATCATCCAACCAAAATTTAACCCACCCTGAGAGATAGACGGACCAGCTGGTTTTTCTTTCTTTTTTTTCTCTTATAGTAATGATTATATAAATGCGTTACTGACATGGTATTCAATTGTTATAGAGATACAAGCTCCCTTCAATTTTCTCCTTTTTATTATTTTTCCGGATTCTGTAGTTGTGTATCTGTATTTTGGACGTTTATCCACATGTTAGTGGCGAGATGGGTTCAGGGAGACCCGGTTCATCGGAGCAGTTAGCTCCCAGAAGGGGCTCTGATACCGAGACTCCCAACGCCCATAGCAACGTATTTAGCTATGTTACAAGCCTATATTTACCCAAAATTTTCTGTTGACATCTTTTATAACTGCTGTTCCACTTTTATAATTTGTACTCGATGAGCAATGTACTTCTTTTTTTTTTTCTCATGATTGATGTAATCCTTCATTTACTTAATAAACTTCACTTTTGAAATTTAAAAAAAAAAAAAGTGTAAGACAACAGCAAAGTTAGCCCAATTTTTTTTTATATTGTGAGAGATGATGCTATGCCGAATAAATTGATACCTAACATGTTACGCTTCAAAATTGGTGTGGGACAGTCGAGGAGTTTGAATTCTTGCCTCCTATTGTAACAACAGGTTTGGCCTAAAATGTACCCATGTCATAAACCCAACCAGTCTCATTATTTTTTACCTAGAATTGACTCATGAGAGAGGTTCCATTATTACAAAAAATTTCTGTAAATCGGTTGGGGCAATTCATACTTGCACTACACAAACTGCCAGCAACCCACCTGGAAGGACAATATTCCTTCTGGCCAGTTCCACTGACTAAGAAGGAATTGTTCAAAAGTTGAGAATTACATGGAACAGAGTAGGCTTTTGAAACATAAATGTATAGATAAGGGCTACCCCTAGGGCGCTAATATCGGAGGCGTATTTAAAATTCTGAATAACCCCCCCCCCCTGTATAAAACAGATCCAAACCATTTGAATCTAATGTCGCCCTGTTCATTATGACATATAATGGTGACTACCATGCCATTGAGAAGGTGTTTGGGAAACACTGGGACATTTTGAAAATGGACCCTATATTGACAACTGCCATTTTTGAATTTTTGATGAACCTCGCATTACTTTCAGGAGTGCGTGCACTCTTACGCCTAGTAAGATGACACGTGACATTGAGGTTAAACAGGAGGATATCAGGTTCTTTTTTGACAACAGAACAGGCATTTTCAGGTGTGGTAAGCAAGGATGCCACACTTGCCACTTCATTGTGCGAGGTCACACATTTAGAGACAAGACCTGCCACATCTATGAAATAAGACAGTTTATCACTTGTTCTATGAACCATGTGAATTATGCACTATGGTGCTCATGCGATCAGCTGTACATGGGGCGCACCATACAGCCACCTTGCAAGAGGATCGGTGAACACCGTAGGTTCCTTAAGGAATGCTCAGACAAGAACAGTGTCCCACGCCATTTCACACAGTGTAATGGCAGGGACACAGGGGCCTTTACGTTATTCACAATTGAATGTGTATCCGATGGTCCCTTACTGCTAACAAGACCGGTTCGCTATTGTGCAAACGTGAGACCTTTTGGATCCTCAAATTAGATACTTTGGATCTCTGGATCCTTCCTGAGGCCATTGGGAGTCAAAGTATAATTTGGTTTCTGGTTTCCTGAGTCACTGGGGCAGCGATCTGATTGAATGTTGGGTGCCCACGTGACTCTGGTGGCCATCTTAGGTGTGGCAGAGTCTATTTAAGTCCCTGGACCCTGGGTTTGGCATGCTTTATGCAAGTGGGCAGTGTAGGGAAAGATAGATACCCAGTCTTGTCAAGAGCAGTGCTAGCGATGGGGAAAGGTTACTGATGAGGGAAAGCTTAGGTTCACATCTCTCTGGATACCTTCCTGTTTGGTGCGAGACCACCAGGCTGCATTCTGTCCCCCCTCAACAGAAGATATTGGTTTGGCTGAAACTTGCTTCTTCGTGTCATTGGAATCTATGAGTGTGCCCGTCTGGATAGCTGTCCCACCGGGTCTATTGTGGACTGGTGCTTCATCACTTTTTTTGCATTCAAGTTTTACATTGCACCTGCCTCTTGAATTATTGCCCCCAACCCATGCTGCACCCCACCTACATACTGCCCCCCAGGTGCCTGCAGTGGTTTTACTTCTGATGCCTACTACTCTGAAATCTTGCAAGTGTCCTTATAAATAAGGGTAAAAGAACAAGGGACAATATAGTTGGTACTGCTGGAAGGCCCATGACCATGCTTTCTGATAGAAAAAAAAAAGTAATAAGGAAAGTATGTTTTAAAGCCCAACTGCACCAACATTTTTTTTTTAAGGTTTGGATAGAGTGGGAGTGAGTTATCTGAGAAATTTTTATTTCTGTTTGTAACCCAATTGGGAAATGTACCTGTCCACGTGATGCCTGCACAACAAACAAGGCATGAGTTTATTACTGGAATAATGAGGCACAGAGAGCAATAAACATGGTCAGCCTACTAAATTGATGTTTTGGTCTGTGTTTCCATTGGAGAGATTTCCAACCACTTCCTGTCCTATTAGGAAGTGCAGGGATATCTTTCCAACAAGGACACAGCTTTAACCCTTTCCCCATGCTATCCAAAATAAAATAATTTGCTTAGAGATCTTGTGCCAGCAGTAAGAGGATTGACAATCTTGAGCGAAAATTTACCAAACTTGATAAAAAAAAAAAAAAAAAAACACACACACACACAAGCACACATAATAAATATTAAAATGATTATGTAGCTTTATTTTGCCACTGTTTTTCTTTAAGTGTGAGCAATCAATGTATATAATACATTTTAAAGATGTCCAAATACTGCAGATTGAGAAAAATATTTACACCTCGGTTAACAAGTTTCTGTGCAATGAGCTGCTTCATATTATAAAAACTGATGCATATCTACCTGGATACCTTTTAGATGCATGAGGTCCCCTTATATATGGGATCTGAATCTGCATACAACAATAGAGCAATAGTTTTTTATTTCCCCCAAAATGATGCAGACAGTCAGCACCTTCTCAGATTTCTAATGTGTAACATTGAACCATCTGAGTAAATATCTAAAAATCGGCAGAATGAGATGTCCGCCATGACAAGGAGAAATCCCAGATGACCCAATTTACACATGTATGAGCAGCTTAAATCAAACATTTATAAACTATGCAAATACCAAGCAATAGGCACAAATAAATATTTAAGTCACGTCAAAAAACAAAAGATGAATTCTAGCAGATGAACAGTGGGGTAGACAAAGGCAATGTGCGATCTTTCCAGGCAGCATGGAATTTAATACAAATTATTCAGATTTCCTGTTATGGTTTCGTGCTAGATTCCAGGAAGTCCTTTGCTTCATTTATTTTCATTGCCATATAAGGTGAGCCACCTGTAAAGAAAAACACGGGAGATTAAAGAAGTGGCGTGTAATGAAAGAATGATAATAGAACAAAATAAGTTAAAGTAATCCATTATTCAAAAACCACGCAAATGTAGTCTGAAAGGGTTTATAGCTAAAACATTTTTCTTTTTTTGGATCGAGTAAATAAAAGGTTTTTATTTCTGTCTGTGTACCTGTTGGGAAGATTTGCCTCTTATATTTGAGTTGGTGACCATTATTACTGAAACTAAAAGTGAAGGGAAATGCAAAATGTTGAGTCACCAGAACAGCTAAAAAGTGGAAATATACTAATGGGGGTGCACGTGCTAGCAACAACTGTCTAATAGGGGGATTTGCCTTACACTCGAGAGATATTATTTATATAATTTAAAATTA
The DNA here is from genome assembly GCA_037952925.1 of Lithobates clamitans. Taxonomy (NCBI): domain Eukaryota; kingdom Metazoa; phylum Chordata; class Amphibia; order Anura; family Ranidae; genus Lithobates; species Lithobates clamitans. The sequence goes on from JBBGZY010000282.1 coordinate 1,055,683, forward strand.
ACACTTTGTTATAATTTTTCTTTAAATGGTGAGAGAGAAGAGTAGAAATACTTGTGGTTTATATATGCATGCACTCTTGCACACCCCCTAAATGCCCCTATATAGGTGGGACAGAGTAAGAGGCATGGCTGAGCACAGGTTGTCTGAAAAGTGGGTTTTTCCTAACTGGTGCTCTAATAAAGGTCTTTTCTTATAAAGTAAAAGCTACTGTTTAAAGGTTTGTGCACATGGTATGAAAAATCAGAAGGGAAAAGTCTGAAGATGAGCTGTCTGTGGATTTTCGGATGTTTAGTACGGTGCATTCGACAGACGATTTGAATTTTACATCAGACAAAAGCTGGATGCGCAGGCTATAAATCTTTTGTCTGTTGTGAACGCAAAGTCTGATTTTCGGATGGTCAGTACAGAAATCTGTCACACAAAAGTCAAAAGTACAAACACGCATGCTCGGAATCAAGGAACGACTGGGAAGAGTTTGGGTCTTGTAAACTACTGTACGTAATCTAGAATTAACATTCGTGACGCGGCAATTGATGAAATGTCAAAATTCTCATCTTCTTTAATGGGATAATGAAGCTGCTTTGCATGTAGTTATGCCAAATGTATTTTAAAAGGCATTTGTTTTGTAAGATCTGAAAATCGCGAATCAACGCTCAAACTTCTAACATGAAATTAGCAGAAGGGGCCCAAAGGGTGGCGCTAGAGAAATGAACTTCCTCTTTATACTCTCATAGTACGTCACTACGTTCATGTTTGTCAAACCAGAATTTGCGGATAGTTAGTATGCTAGACAAAATCCTGCACATGTTCTTTTGACAAAAATCAGACATTCGTTTGTCCAACAATCAGACCGCGTCTACGAGGCTTAAGACTTTGAAGGAATCAGCTATTCTCAACTCAAAAGCCACATATTTGTTCCAGGCCAGGAAATCTGAACGACGAAGGTTAAAGCAAAGTACTAGCATGTGGTATATGAGTAGTGGACTGGCTCACTCACCCTAACATTAGAAAGAGGTAATGGAATGTTTTCTTTAACCACTTGCTCACTGGGCACCTATACCCCCTTCCTGACAAGGCCAATTTTCAGCGCCGTCACACCTTGAATGACGGTCATGCAACACTGTACCCATATGACATTAACATATTTTATGAAGGCAGATAGAGCTTTCTTTTGGTGGCATTTAATCAAAAAAGACCAAAAATTAAAAAAAAAAAAAAAAAAGGGAAGGGGCAGTTTTTTTTTAGCTTCAGTTTTAAGATTTTGCAAATAAGTAATTTTTCTCCTTTTGTTTGTACGTTACAAGAAGTGGTAATCTCATCAGAAAACATAATATATTTATATATATATATAGCCAGAAAAATTATTAAATTATTACAAGTCAGAAGATAGCAATATCATACACTACTAGGGGTGCAACGGATCAAAAATCTCACGGATCGGATCGATCCTCGGATCAGAGTCACGGATCGGATCGATCCTCGGATCAGCATAAAAAAAACCAAAAAAAAAACCAAAAAAAAAAACCACACAAATCTTGTTACACCCACTGGAGTTTTAGATTTAAAAGCCATTTTCAACACAAAACCGAGCTTATATGCATAAATACAGTATTTGTGCATATAAGCTCAGTTTTGTGTTGAAAATGGCTTTTAAATGTAAAACTCCGGTGGGTGTAACAAGATGTCCGCTTGCCCCCTTCTCACTCTATCATTATTGTACTGTGCAGGAGTGTGGGGTGTAGCAAGATGGCGGCGACGAAATGTCACTTCCTGTCGAGACAGCGGCCACTTCCGGGTGTACCAAGATGGCCGCCGCTCCGAGCTAGGCCGAAGCCGGGGCCTTTCCTATGGCTGAGGCCCGAAAAGTGCTCCGCGGATCGCGGGTGTGCCGATCCGCGGAGGGTGATCCGTACGGATCACGGATTGGCAACGATCCGTTGCACCCCTATACACTACGCATGGTTATTTGAAGCGATAATTTAAAAGCACAAGACTACAGGCAGAGCATTTTCTTTACTTGGGTAGAACTCCCGAAAGTGACATCCAAAAAAGCAGGACATTCAGGAGATCTCAATATACATATACAGGGTATAACAACACGCATGTGCTAGGGGGAAGGGAGAGGAGCCCCTAAAAATGATTTTCCTCCCAGGGCCTGGTAATTGGCCCCCAATTTTTATTGCTATTTTACAGTAGACCTAGGTCACTTAATTTATGAAAACCGTGCTGGAATCACCCAGAAATCACAGACAACGAAACTGAAAAAATTTAGAAGTTAACATACACATTATAAAAAATAAAATATGAATTTGGTTTATTGTTTATGTAAAAGCTTTGTGTTTCATACGGAGCAGAAATTATAACCGGCTGTTGACTTGCTCCTATGCACTCTAATTAGGCACTGGTGCCCAAAATCACCAAACTTCACAGTGAGTGAGCTGCACCCTAATTACTTGCGAGGTCAATTGCAGATATTATGCGCAGTTTGATGAATCCCAGCATTAAAGCTGTAATATCCCATCTTGGGGAATGGCAGTTAAAATCTCTCCTGACTCCGTTTTCAATGTAATCTGCTCTAAATCCTCGATTTAAAAGAAAAATTCAGTCAAGTGTCAGTGTGATCTAATTAATGGAAAGAAATATCAGCTTATCTGCAGGCTGCTGAAGTCTTATCACACTGGTTGAGCAGGAGTAAATGTGTTTTTGATGAACAGTCTACAGAGAGCATTATTTATTTTATGTTTAACCTGCACACACAGGTAACAATAATGAAATAATGTTTATGCAAATGTCGACCATGGTACTAAACCAGTGTGTGCAAAACATAAGAAATCCAGCCAGAAGAATTGCTACAAGTATAAAACTATATTCACATGCAGCAACACTCTCTGCTATGGCCGCATACAAAACGGGGAGATTAGCAGTGGCCAGTTTGTGTGTAGCTAAAACTCTGCACACACAATGGTTGCCTCCAAAGTCAGTTTATGGCTTTATCTGCTGCATGCAAACAGCGGTAACCCAGCCATTGATTTGTGCAGACTACAAATTTGACAGCTGTTGCTGGTCGCACACAGTGGGGTTATTTACTTAAACTAGGAGTGCGCAAAATGTGGTGCATCTGTGCATGGTAACTAATTAGCTACTGACTTCAGCTTGTTCAATTAAGCTTTAAACGTCCTGTCCAACGCCTACACAGGCATTGGACAGGTCGCTCAGCCACACCATTCCCTAAGTGATTGCATGCGGCTGTGTTCAACCACTGTGTTTTCCCCCCCCCCCTATTTGTTGGGAGATCTGATGACACGGAGTGCTATTATATCTTCTACTCACTGCTAGACTTTATGTTACTTCCTTCTACTCATGTTAGGAGGATTGTCCATTTTACATGAGTCTATAGGTGATATCACATACTACCTACAACAGCTGTGGCTAGTGGTGTCAATTTGCAAATGGTAGGACGCCCTTTGTGTCCTGCTGTGATCTGCATGTCCATGCCATGTCTCTGGTGCTAGCGCTGGACTGGGGGTCATTTCTTCATCGGTGGTCTACTGCGCTTATCTCTGTTGGATGCTTTCAAATTGTGGGTTCAGGAGTCAAATGATAGTCACTCATCTTACCACCAGCCCCTGAAGAAGAGGTCTCAATCAAATTTTAAACCTCGAAACGCGTCGGGCCCGTGTGGGTTAGGCTCCAGTTTGTATAGTTGATGTGGCTTTATTTTCACAATGTAAAAATAAAGGAGAGGTGGCTTTATTTTCACAATTTAAAAATAAAGGAGAGGTCTGAGAGCTGATTGGAGGGAAGAACACATCCCCACTTCACAGCTCAAACTGAGGCTGTCAATCTGCTTTAGGTCCCTTCTCTATCATTTTTCTCTTCTGATCAGGAAAAATTGTCTAAAATGATAGCAGAGGAACAAAGCAAAAAAGACAGAAATGACACGTAGCGATTTTAATTGAGACAAGTACACACTATAGACAGATATGCTTTGTTCATATTTCATGTATGAAGTTTACAACAGTGGAGAATTGGTAATGGTAAAAAAAAAAAAATTGTGAAAAAAAATGGTGTGGGGGTTCCCCCCATGCATGCCAGGCCCTTTTGATCTGGTATAGATTTTAAGTGAGAGAGCACCCCCCTCCTGAACCATACCAGGCCACATGCCCTCAACATGGGGGGGTGCTATGGGGCAGGGGGGACAAGGGGGCCCCCCATATCCTGCCCCTCCCATGTGAATGAGTATAGGGGTACATTGTAGTCCAAAAAAAGTGTCAATAAGAAAAAAAAAAAAAAAAAAAGTTTTTAAAAAAAGAAGTCCCCCGATGTAGATCAGCCGCCACCGTCTGACCTGAAAAATGAAAAAATGCTCCACCTGCGAGGAAGGATGGCAGTCGAATGCCTGCTCTGCTGGGTGACAGTTCTTAAATGGGTAAGGAGCGGGGGCCACCTGGTGAAGCCACAGTTGTTCTACATTGGGGGACACTGACAATTCCTTTATTAAAAAAACAAAAAGCTGCGTTTGTGTTTTATCTTATAGACACGTTATTTCGTGAATGAGTAGGGGTGCAATGTACCCCTACTCATTAACATTAGGTGGAGCATGGGATCTGGGGGTCTCCTTGTTAAAGGGGGCTTCCAGATTCCGATAAGCCCCCTGCCCACAGACCCCCACAACCACTGGCCAGGGCTGTGGGGAAGAGGCCTTTGTTTCCATCAACATGGGGGCAAGGTGCTTTGGAGTGGGATGGTGGCAAGCAGAGCTGTTTTTGTTCACTTTATGTTGCCACCAATGTTTTTTTTTTTTTTTACATTAAGCTGTCAGCAGGGAAGCCCATTGACAGCTGATGACTCATCGCTTGTTAAGGACGCATCAGCCGGCTTCCCAGCCCAGCTCCAGCTTTCACTGTGCCCAGATTGGGCACAGTGCTTTGTGGGGCGCTCGGCAGGTGAACATCCTGCCGAGTGCCCCGCAAATGTGCGCATTCGCCAAACGGGCGAACAGGCGACGTTCAGCCCGAACCGTTCGCCCAACACTAATGAATAACACAGCTCAGGAATAAGGTGCTAAAAATCCTAATCAGATAAAAAAATGGACATGTCAGAAAAAAAAGGGGGAGAACAATTACGCTTTAGTGCAACAAGAGATATCTTACAATTCAACATCTAAAGTGAACACGTAAGAATAGAAACATGCAAACACTTATTCCCTAAAAGATGCAAACTTTGGAACTCTGTCATGGTTTTACTACCTAGCAAATTGTTGACCAGGAAAAAGCATACAGATAGTGAAAACTAAAAAAAAAGGTCTAAAAGCAAACCTGTGAAAAAGCTGAGAAATTTAAACCAAAATTTATGATGACGAAACCCAAGTAAAAGTTGCCTTCAATGAAAATGGTAGTGCAAAATGATCAACAGACACAAACACAGGGAGCTGCAATTATGGTAAAATCAAATTTTTTATGTAAAAGCCAGGCTTGACCCTGCGTCTGGTTTAGCCACTTATCACATTTAAAAGGACCTATAGGAAGGCTTTGGAAACCGGACTAAGCTCAGCTTTTAGAAGCAAAGTTCAAATTCACATAATATGTGGATGTAAAAATCACTTTGACATACTTTTTACATCAACGGTAACCTCTGCTTATGACAGGAAGGTTAGACAGCTAATCCCCTGTAATATTTTCAGACAGCAAAGTGAAACACCACATGCCTCAGTCAGCTTAGGCCACACACAGCCTTCACTTAGGCAGGCCATAGATGACGCATTTCAGAGAATCACATCTTTAGCTTATACATTTTACATCATATGCCCCATATGAATTATGATGTGATTAACTTGTAGCCCCTTCCTACACCCTACATTCCTGAAAACAATGCAGCAATTGCAGCTCCCATATTTCTACCCTCACAAAGTTTCTTTAAAAGTGACTGTACTCAGGGCAAGCATTACAGATATTCGAATTTAACCTGACAATACTCCAAAACAAGGTAAGAAAAAGGATTCTTTTGCCAATTGTCATGTAATCAGTACTGAACGACCATTAAATAAAACGTGCACTTATGTAATAAAATACACAACTTAGACCTTTGACTTGTACATCAAAAAACAGATATAGATTTTACGCCCAGATGGAGAAGATCCGAACTACTGGCCCATAAAATGGCTATACCTGATCAATGAAAACAGAGTAAAAGTTTGGTGGATTTAAGAAGGAGAAGTTCATTTTCTCTATTTTTCTCCATTTTCTAATTTAGTTTATAAACCACTCACTCAATACCTGGCATATGCAAATTACCGTATATACTTGAGTATAAGTCGAATTTTTCAGCACATTTTTTTGTGCTGAAAGTGCCCCCCTCGACTTATACTCGAGTCAAGCACTTTTCCGAACCGACTTTGGGGCCCCGTATCTCAGGGTCACTTGGTGCTAGGAACCCCAAATTTGGTGTGCAAACCCAGTGGAACTGGTACCACAACATATCCAAAGCTGAAGTTCCTAGCACTAAGTGGCCCCAAGATACGGGGCCCAAAAATCGGTTCGGAAAATGTCATTCTCTGCTGCAGAAAAGTGCTTGACATTTTCTGAACCGAATTTGGGGCCCCATATCTCAGGGACACTTGGTGCTAGGAACCCCAAATTTGGTGTGCAAACCCAGTGGAACTGGTACCACAACATATTCAAAGCTGGGGTTCCTAGCACCAAGTGGCCCTGAGATACGGGGCCCCAAAACCGGTTCGGAAAATGTAATTCTCTGCTGCAGAAAAGTGCTTGACATTTTCTGAACTGATTTTTGGGGCCCTGTATCTCGGGGCCACTTGGTGCTAGAAACCCTAGCTTTGGAAATTTTATGTTGCTAGTTCCACTGGGTTTGCACACCAAATTTTGGGTTCCTAGCACTAAGTGGCCCCGAGATACGGGGCCCCAAATTCGGTCAACTGTGTCCATCTGCAGCAATGTCATTTCGGGACCCTTTGGGTTCAGAGACCCCAAATTTTGGCTGCAGCTAGGGGGCATCTAGGAACCCTTAACTACCGAGTTTGAAGTTCAGGGGACCTATGGCTGCAAATGGGCACAGTGAGGCATGCACATGGGCACAGTGATGCTGCAAATGGGCATTGTTGACCCTCTTTTCCACTTACAGTAGCTGTGCATTTCTCACCCTCGTCTTATACTCGGGTCAATAAGTTTTTCCCATTTTTTTGTGGTAAATTAGGGCCTCAACTTATACTCGGAACGACTTATACTCGAGTATATACGGTAGTTGTAAAATAGTTCTAATTTGACTTTTATTAAAATAACCTCCAATTCAACCAGCAACTACTAACCCACCCAACAACTCCCAAAAATGTAAATATAACTTCTTCACAATATAGAAAATTGGGTGTATCCTATGAACTGTTTGTGTACAGAAGCCTGCACAGAAATAAAACCTATGATCTAGGCATCACTTGCAATAGAAGCAAATTTTTGCAAAGACACGTTCAAGTACTCTTTAAGGGTAGACAGGTGCCCATAATGCTACTTTTCTTTTTGCACTGCAGTGATTGCTCTTATGGTGAGGGGATAAAAGTGGCAAACCCTCCCACTTAGCAGTAGAGAAAAGACATGCTAAGCCAAACCTGGTAAGATAAAATAAGGCAATTGCAGATTTTGAAGCACTAGATCCCAAAGCATTTGGTCTCCTACTAAGGATTCTGTGGGGTCCACATCTTAAAGTGCAATAACTCTGGTGATGCTGGAAGGTAAGTAAGGAGTAAGTATTATTTGATTAGTAGAATAAATTGTAAGACTGCTTTAACTGCTCCAGCAACTGTTCTTCCTCCAGGTTTGGTCAATAAGTATTATGGACACAGGCAGGGTAACAGCCCTGTAGAAAAGTGGACAATCATCACTTACTTGAACAGAGATTTTCCTATTTGAAAAGTATTTCTCGCAGTTGTTAGCACTTATCACCCCCCAGAAATGGTTTACACAGCTTGATTCTCCCAAAGCTTGAATGGAATACATTGGTTAGAAAGATGAGGCCCTGTACAGGACCTCTAGGTCCATAATACAGTCATTTTATCTCCTACAACCTTTACAAGATAACCTATTTATGGACTATCAAATTAAGGTTTTATGGACTATAGGACAGCACTAGCATAAAATTAGAAATTCACTAGGTTTTACCACTGCTACAAATGGTGAATGGCCCACAAGTTATAACTATTGGTGAGGGTGAAGTGTCAGCACTCTGTCATAAAATGTAGAGGGTGTTGTAAATCTAACTACGAGCAAAGCAAAAAATACTCTCCTGTTTGACTTTTGAAATACAGCGTAATGTTTTACCATCTGCTATTTTTAAGCTGAGGCAGAAACGAGCATATGGGTGTGCTTTTCTCCAGCAGATGTGGTCTACTTAGAAGTTATAATAATAGTCTTTCTGTAAAATAAATCATTTACTTTCAAAACCTGGCTAGTTACAGCATTTGTGCTCTGGTTCTGTAGTCTGTAATTTCCAAACTCTGAATGGCATTAATATTTTATGGCAAGTTTACAGAAGGCAATCTCACTCAGAAGAGCTTTTATTTCTTGCATGTTACCAAAAATGGAAATGATTGAGCAGACGTCTTACACGTTTTTAGCAGCTACAGTTATAAATGATTAAGCATTGCCTGCTTTACACTAAAGTAGACATGAGTAAGCCTGGACAATTGCTATTGGACATGACAAGACTGAAAATCGGGCAAATCAGTTAAAAAGTAGCAGTTCTTGCATGCCCATGACATAATGGAATGCAGGTAACTGTAGTATAAAAGTGGCAGATTTCAAACCTGATGAAAGCGCAAGTTAGCCTGAGTTTTTGATTGCCATTAACAAGTAGTACAGAACACAAAAGTTCTGCAGGAATCCAAATTGTGTAATACTTTTATTTTATTTTATTTTTTTTAACTATATAGAGACTAGGGATGAGCCGAACACCCCCCGGTTCGGTTCGCACCAGAACCCGCGAACGGACCGCAAGTTCGGACGAACGTTAGAACCCCATTGACGTCTATGGGACTCGAACGTTCGAAATCAAAAGTGCTCATTTTAAAGGCTAATTTGCATGGTATTGTCCTAAAAAGGGTTTGGGGACCCGGGTCCTACCCCAGGGGACATGTATCAATGCAAAAAAAACTTTTAAAAACGGCCGTTTTTTCGGGAGCAGTGATTTTAATGATGCTTAAAGTAAAAAAAAAAAAGTGAAATATTCCTTTAAATATCGTACCTGGGGGGTGTCTATAGTATGCCTGTAAAGTGACGCGTGTTTCCCATGTTTAGAACAGTCCCTGCACCAAATGTCATTTTTAAAGGAAAAAATCTCATTTAAAACTGCTTGCGGGTTTAATGTCATGTCGGGTCATGGCAATATGGATGAAAATCAGTGAGACAAACGGCATGGGTACCCCCCAGTCCATTACCAGGCCCTTTGGGTCTTGTATGGATATTAAGGGGAACCCCGCACCCAAATTAAAATAAGGAAAGGTCCCTATATACTCTGAACAGCAGTATACAGGCGGTGCAAACAAGACAGGGACTGTAGGTTTGTTGTTAAGTAGAATCTGTTTGTAATTTTGAACATTTTTAATGTGTTTAGCTCCAGCCAAAAAATCTTTTCTAAGCTTTTTGGAAAACATAGGGAAGGGTTATCACCCCTGTGACATTTGTTTTGCGTCTTTCCTCCTCTTCAGAAGATTTCACCTCACTTTTTTGTCCCAATGAAAAATGTTTTTTGAAAATTTGGGTTTTTTTGTGGAACAAGGATTGGAAAGCATCAGTGGAAAGGAAAAATTGTTTTCCCATATTAACTCTTACAGGAGAGAATTTCCCTTCCTTAGGGGTAGATTTCATCTCACTTCCTGTTGTCTCCTTCCGTTTGCAAGTAGGAGTCGTTTGTAAGTTAGATGTTTGAAAGTAGGGTCCTGCCCTATATACTCAGCAGAAATTTGGGCCTTAGGTGTTGCTGTGGCCAAAACACTGTAAGCCCTCACAGGGCCCTGCTGTGAAATATTAGATCAAGAATTGTAATTACATGCCCCTGTTGAACAGGAGCTGAAAAATTAGGCCTTAGGCACTGGTGCTGGTGCCACAACACTGCAACCCCTCACAGACACTCTAGTTGAAACGCAGGAACAAGCCCTGCTGCAAAGTATTGCATCAAAAATTGTAATTACACGCCCCTGTTAGACAGGGGCTGAAAAATTGGGTCTTAGGCACTGGTGCTGGTGCCACAACACTGCAACCCCTCACAGACACTCTAGTTGAAACGCAGGAACAAGCCCTGCTGCAAAGTATTGCATCAAAAATTGTAATTACACGCCCCTGTTAGACAGGGGCAGAAAAATTGGGTCTTAGGCACTGGTGCTGGTGCCACAACACTGCAACCCCTCACAGACACTCTAGTTGGAATGCAGGAACAAGCCCTGCTGCAAAGTATTGCATCAAAAATTGTAATTACACGCCCCTGTTAGACAGGGGCAGAAAAATTGGGTCTTAGGCACTGGTGCTGGTGCCACAACACTGCAACCCCTCACAGACACTCTAGTTGGAATGCAGGAACGAGCCCTGCTGCAAAGTATTACATCAAAAATTGTAATTACACGCCCCTGTTAAACAGGGGCTGAAAAATTGTGCCTTAGGCACTGGTGGTGGCGCCCAGAACCAAAAATGTTCTTACAAGCTATCAGCGTGATGATTGAGGAGGAAGAGGATAATTACTCAGGGATAGTCACTCAGCATCAGCATAGGCAGTCTTTGAAGGGATCTGAGATTTCAAAAAAAATTATTCGGTTACATCTGCATCAGGTGCTTGGTAGCTGGTGGTGATCCAAGACTGATTCATTTTTATGAAGGTCAGCCGATCGACCGAGTCGGTGGACAGACGCACCCTGTGATCGGTTACCACGCCTCCAGCAGCACTGAATGTGCGTTCCGAAAGAACGCTGGATGCAGGACAGGCCAGTAGCTCAATTGCATACTGTGCAAGCTCTGGCCAGTGATCCATCCTCAAGACCCAGTAACCCAGAGGATTTTCGGTGGGAAAGGTGTCCAAGTCTGATCTTGCCCCTAGGTATTCCTGCACCATGTAAAACAGACGCTGGCGATGGTTGCTGGAACCGATCATACCTTGGGGCTGCGGACCAAAAAATTGTCTGAACGCATCGGTCAGACGGCCACCTTCTCCACCGCTCCTTCTTTGACTGACCGAAGCCTCAGCAACACGTTGTCCAGAAACAGGAGTTTGTAACCTCCCAGTCTCTGGGAACGCGTTGCACAGACCTTTCTGCAAGGCCTCCCGAAGATGTTTCATCCTCTGCTCCCTCTGCGATGGCAAGATAAGGTCCGCAACCTTACCCTTGTAACGTGGATCAAGGAGGGTTGCCAGCCAGTATTGGTCCTTCTCCTTGATACCACGAATACGAGGATCCTTACGCAGGCTTTGCAGGATCAGGGAGGCCATGCAGCGTAGGTTTGCTGAGGCATTCGGTCCGGAGTCCTCTGGGTCACTAAGGACAACAACGTCCGCAGCCACCTCCTCCCAGCCACGTACAAGTCCATGTGTTCCTTGGGACTGATCCCTTAAAGACTGCTGATGCTGAGTGCCAGGCTCCACCTCCATACTGACACAATCTTCCTCCTCCTCCTCCTCCTCCTCCTCGTCCTCTTCCTGTGTGATCGGCGGGCACGCAGGAACACTGTCTGGATAAAGGGGGCCTTGAGAGCTAAGGAAGTCCTCCTCTTCCTGCCTCTGTTCTGCCTCAAGTGCCCTGTCCATTATCCCACGCAGCGTGTGCTCCAACAGGTGGACAAGGGGGACAGTGTCACTGATGCATGCACTGTCAGTGCTCACCATCCTCGTGGCCTCCTCGAATGGTGACAGGACAGTGCATGCATCCCTGATCATGGCCCACTGGCGTGGGGAAAAAAAACCAAGGTCCCCTGACCCTGTCCTGGTGCCATAGTCGCACAGGTACTCATTGATGGCCCTCTGCTGCGTGTGCAGCCGCTGCAGCATGGCCAACGTCGAGTTCCACCTGGTGGGCATGTCACAGATTAGGCGGTTCTTGGGCAGGTTAAACTCCTTTTGGAGGTCCGTCAGCCGAGCACTGGCATTATATGACCGGCGGAAATGCACACAGACTTTCCTGGCCTGCCTCAGGACATCCTGTAAGCCCGGGTACCTGCCCAAGAACCGCTGCACCACCAAGTTAAGGACGTGAGCCAAACAGGGCACATGGGTCAGTTGTCCCTGTCGGAGGGCAGAGAGGAGGTTGGTGCCATTGTCGCAAACCACCATTCCTGCCTTAAGTTGGCGTGGCGTCAACCACCTCTGAACCTGCCCCTGCAGAGCTGACAGAACCTCTGCCCCAGTGTGGCTCCTGTCCCCCAAGCACACCAGCTCAAGCACCGCATGGCATCTTTTGGCCTGCGTACTTGCGTAGCCCCTTGAACGCCTACGGAGCACCGCTGGTTCCGAGGAAGAGGCCATGGAGGAAGAAGAAGAGGAGGGGGTGGAGGAGAGAGGTGTGTCACAATCAGCATTTTGGAGGCGTGGTGGCGGAACAACCTCCAACACTACTGCACCTTGTCCTGCATCCTTCCCAGCTGCCAGCAGAGTCACCCAATGCGCCGTGAAACTTAAGTAACGTCCCTGTCCATGCCTGCTGGACCATGAGTCAGCGGTAATATGCACCTTACCGCTGACCGCCCTGTCCAGCGAGGCATGGACATTGCCTTCCACATGCCGGTAGAGAGCCGGAATCGCCTTCCGTGAGAAAAAGTGGCGTTTGGGTACCTGCCACTGAGGAACCGCACATTCCACAAACTCACGGAAGGGGGCAGAGTCTACCAACTGAAAAGGCAGCAGTTGAAGTGCTAGCAATTTTGCCAAGCTAGCATTCAACCGCTGGGCATGTGGATGGCTGGGAGCAAACTTCTTTCGGCGGTGCAGCAGCTGGGGCAGGGAAATTTGCCTGGTACAATCTGACGTCGGTGTACCAAAAGCAGATTGCCCATAAGTACTTGGCTGTGACACACCTAATTCTACACCTTCATTCCTCTCACTGCAGGTCGCAGAGAGGACTGAAGGTCTAGTGGGGTTGGAAATCTCAGCTGATGAGGAGCAAGGAGAGATCGTCTTTGTTCTTTGGTGTGGGTCTTTTAGATACGCTTGCCAACGAACTGCATGGCAGGTCAACATATGTCTGGTCAAGCATGTGGTACCCAAGCGGGAGATGTTTTGGCCACGCGAGATACGCTTGAGACATATATTGCAAATAGCAGCGGTGCGATCTGATGCACTCGTCTCAAAAAAGGCCCACACCAAAGAACTTTTTGAATAACGCGCAGAGACTGCAGCGCCCTGCACATGTGGAGCTTTGGGGTGTGATGCAGTCAATGTGCTGCCCTTAGGCTGGCCCCTGGAGGGCATCCTGCCTAGTTGGTGATGTGCCACCTCCTCCTCCTCCTCCTCCTCCTCCTCCTCCTCCTCCTCCTCCTCCTCCTCCTCTCTCCTATCAGGCACCCACGTTGAGTCAGTGACCTCATCATCCCCTCCCTCCTCATCACTGGAGCAAACCTGGCAGTATGCTGCAGCAGGGGGAGCATGACTGCCAGATTGCTGTCCTTCTTGGGCACCCCCTCTGTCCGTGCTCATGTTACTGCCTTCATTGAGCTCAGTATCATCATCAGAGCCTTCCAAACGCTGGGCATCCTCCTGGAGCATGTACCCAACACTGTGGTCAAACAGTTCGAGGGAATCCTCAGGAGGACATGGTGGGGCTAGGGAAGGAGTCACTGATGACATTGAGCTGAGGGAAGAGGCCGCTGCTTTGCCAGACAAAGCACCCTGGGCATGGGTGAGAGAGGATGAGGAGGATGAGGACGGCTTGGTCATCCACTCGACCAAGTCTTCCGCATGTTGCGGCTCAACACGGCCAGCTGCCGAAAAAAAGGCCAAGCGTGTCCCATGGCCACGTGCTGATGAGGATGCACCGTCTCCACGACCAGCACTAGACACAGAGCCTGCTTGCCCTCTCTTATTGGCTTGTGACTGTCTGCCTCTCCTTCTTGGCCTTCCAGACATACTAATGGCCTGTAGCTGCACTAAGCTGGGATAGAACACCTGTAATTTTCTTCAGGTAGCTTTATATACTGTAACCAGACAAGCCTGCCTGTCAGTAGGAAGATAACAGGAACGGATCTAGCTGAACACTGTGAGCAGGACGCACTGCACTGAATGTAAATAGCAGGAACGGATCTAGCTGAACACTGTGAGCAGCACGCACTGCACTGAATGTAAATAGCAGGAACGGATCTAGCTGAACACTGTGAGCAGGACGCACTGCACTGAATGTAAATAGCAGGAACGGATCTAGCTGAACACTGTGAGCAGGACGCACTGCACTGAATGTAAATAACAGGAACGGATCTAGCTGAACACTGTGAGCAGGACACACTGTACTAAATGTAAATAGTCTAGCTGCCTGACCGTGGTACTAATAGGATCAAAAAGAACACCTGTAATTTTCTTCAGGTAGCTTTATATACTGTAACCAGACAAGCCTGCCTGTCAGTAGGAAGATAACAGGAACGGATCTAGCTGAACACTGTGAGCAGGACGTACTGCACTAAATGTATATAGCAGGAACGGATCTAGCTGAACACTGTGAGCAGCACGCACTGTACTGAATGTAAATAGCAGGAACGGATCTAGCTGAACACTGTGAGCAGGACACACTGCACTGAATGTAAATAACAGGAACGGATCTAGCTGAACACTGTGAGCAGGACACACTGTACTAAATGTAAATAGTCTAGCTGCCTGACCGTGGTACTAATAGGATCAAAAAGAACACCTGTAATTTTCTTCAGGTAGCTTTATATACTGTAACCAGACAAGCCTGCCTGTCAGTAGGAAGATAACAGGAACGGATCTAGCTGAACACTGTGAGCAGGACGCACTGCACTGAATGTAAATAGCAGGAACGGATCTAGCTGAACACTGTGAGCAGCACGCACTGCACTGAATGTAAATAGCAGGAACGGATCTAGCTGAACACTGTGAGCAGGACGCACTGCACTGAATGTAAATAGCAGGAACGGATCTAGCTGAACACTGTGAGCAGGACGCACTGCACTGAATGTAAATAGCAGGAACGGATCTAGCTGAACACTGTGAGCAGCACGCACTGCACTGAATGTAAATAGCAGGAACGGATCTAGCTGAACACTGTGAGCAGCACGCACTGCACTGAATGTAAATAGCAGGAACGGATCTAGCTGAACACTGTGAGCAGGAAGCACTGTACTGAATGTAAATAGCAGGAACGGATCTAGCTGAACACTGTGAGCAGGACACACTGCACTGAATGTAAATAGTCTAGATAGAAGATAACAGGAACGGATCTAGCTAAACTGAATACAGTGTATATATATATATGCAACACCTGGGATGCATATATATACACAATACACTGTAAGTGCAGCTAACTGACTGACTGTTCTGCCTAATCTATCTAACTCAAATCAAACACTGTCTCTCTGTCTATCTCTTTCAACGCCGGAACACACACTACACAGGGCCGCCGTGCAGGCGGCCTTATATAGTGTGGGGCGTGTACTAAATCCCCTGAGCCATAATTGGCCAAAGCCTCCTTGGCTTTGGCCAATTACGGCTCTCTGTTCAGGCGGCGCTGTGATTGGCCAAGCATGCGGGTCATAGTGCATGCTTGGCCAATCATCAGCCAGCAATGCACTGCGATGCCGCAGTGAATTATGGGCCGTGACGCGCCACACGAATTTGGCGCGAACGGCCCATATCGTTCGCAATTTGACGGACGGTCGAACAGCCGATGTTCGAGTCGAACATGGGTTCGACTCGAACACGAAGCTCATCCCTAATAGAGACCCTTTATAAGCCTGCATACACAGGTGTATGAATTCCTAATACCTGATGTTAACTGGTTGCAAAGCACAGAATGGCTCAGTATGTAAAGTTACTCAAAGGGTTACACCTTTAATTTTTGGGTGTAAAACACTCGCTCTGATGTGGCCATTGTCACACAGTCTTCAAATGCACTCCTGTGCATCACTACAGGGTGTGTTGGAACAAACTCAGTAACTTGCACTGCAATAATCAATACTGTGCAGTTATTAATAGCAAAGTTCAGTTTCAGCTTCAAGTAGTCCAGCACGGTCAAGAAAAATAAAAGCCAAATTCTGATTTTCTGCCAACCATGTTTCCTTGGCACTATCCTTTTAAAGAAAACTTTTCATAGGATTTTTTTTTAGATATCTCTGAACTAAAGCTGTTTGTAGTTAGATTTCAAATTGTAACTATTATTCCTAACGTAATAAGGATTCATATTATGTAATTGTAATAGGTAAAATAATCGCACCTAGATGTTCACATCTTCAAAGTTTATTTAGCACACTGTAAAGAGAAAAGATATATAGAACATCTCTGCCCAAGATACAGTTACTAGACTTAAAAACAGAGGATTATAGTTTACCACAGTAAATGTCATCAGGATACATATGGATTATGTCACACTTCCTTTTCACCAAAAGTCTCCCAGACATGCTCAATTGATCCTACCCAACATTCATTCGTGTAAGAATACCTCCCAATGTTGAGATGAATATTATATCTTTCCAAAGGAATGAATGAATGATTCACAGCCAGGAGACTAAGCAAAGATCTTAGGGGTAGCATTTTTATGAACAGTACTAAAAAGGTACAGTTATCAAAAGGATCAGCAACAACTAGCAAGTGCATTTTTAAGAGATTTAACTCTAGGCATCTCCAGTGCACCTATGTATCCAAGCCCAATCTAAATGCTACCATTCTCCATCAATCAAACACAGATCAGCCATAACATTATGATGACCCACCTAGTGTTGAGTAGGTCCCACTTCTGCCAACAAAACAGCCCTGACCCATCACACGGTAACTCCGTAGGTATGCTGGTACCAAGCTGTCAGTAGCAGATCCTTGAAAGGATAAGTTCACCTTTGGGAACATGTTTCACCCGATTTTATAGTGTAAAATGTAAAATGTTCCCAACGCTGCAACTGCCGCCTGCTGCCCCAGCCCCCGCACCCCAACCCCCCCCCCCCTCCCGGCAGCAGTATAGGGAGAATTTCTCCATACTAGCTGTCACCACTGGCTGCTCAGGCTCCGCACACATGGCCGCCTCATTCATACACACGGCTCTGTGTGTCCAAACAAACTGCAATCTCCAACATCCTTAGCGGATGTCAGCTTGTAGTTCTCAATGAACAGCACCGTGGTAGCTGTGTCTTCAGCACTGTGGTAGCTGTGTCTTCAGCACTGTGGTAGCTGTGTCTTCAGCACTGTGGTAGCTGTGTCTTCCTGTCAGGGAGTATTTGGCTTACCTGTACGAGATGTACGGGCACAGACACAGATACATTCACAGTGTGCAGGAGACCTGCATGGCATTGAAGATCTGCTGATTGCTGGTACAATGCTTTCCAGGTTTTTTTCCCTACCACAAAAAAAAGAAAATAAAATGCCAATTTTTTTTACCTGCAAAAAGATGTGCATTTACTATTTTTTGTAGGAAGGTGAACTTATCCTTTAAGTCCTGTAAGCTGTGAGGTAGGGCCTCCATGGATCAAATTGTTTTTCAGGCACATCCCACAGATGCTGGATTGGATTAAGAGCTAGGGAATTTGGAGGCCATGTCAACACCTCAGACCTGTTTTGTTCCTCCAACCATTTTTGAACCATTCGTGCATTTTGGCCTGCTGAAAGAGGCCACTACCATTAGGAAATAGTGTTTCCATGACAGGGTGTACTTGGTCAGCAACAGTTTAGCAACATCCACACAAATGGCAAGACCCAAGGTTTCCTAGCAAGATATTGCCCTAAGCATCATACTGCCTCTGCCATCTTGCATTCTTCCCATAGTGCATCCTGCTGCCATCTCTTCCCCAGGTAAGCAATGCACATGCATCCGGCCATCTACATGATGTAAAAGAAAACATGATTCATCAAACCAGACCATGTTCTTTCATTGCGCAATGATCCAGTTTTGATGCTCACCTTACCATTGTAGGCACTTCTGGCTGTGGACATAGGGTTAGCATGGGCACCCTGAACCACAGCGGTCTCTTTTTTTTTTGCTTACAACACAAACTTCAGAGACAATATGTTTACTTACTGCATACTAAATCCCACTGACTTTCAGATGCCATTGTAACAAGGTAATCAATATTATTCACTTTACCTGTCAGTGATCCTAAAGTGGTTCCTAAGTCTAAGCATTTTGTAGTTTTTTTTTTAACACCTTTATGTATTTTTTATTGTAATTTCTCTTCCTCTTCTCACATGAGACTGAGGGCAGCAGGAGCCTGTCAATTAAATCCTGTGAGGAGGCAGAAGGGGGTGTGCCCAAGCCATGCTGATGGACACACCGAGCCCGGCTTGGGAGCAGGCCTGCATCGGTTGCCCCACAGTAGCGGGCTTGCTGAGGGGCACTTAAAATGAAAGCAGTGGAGAGCACCAGCGGGCAACTCCAGAAGAGAAAGTAAGCGACCACTCTGTGTAACACCATTCTGATATATGTTAGTTGACTGCCTTTGCCTGACTTCAATACTTCTGAAAATAACCAATTTCTAACAAGCATGCAGAAAATGAAGGTTGAAGAAAAGTCATAATTCTTTAGCTTTAGATTTGTCAAAAATGAAGAATGTTCTACAACCAAGCAAACAATACACTCAGGGCAGGTTTCCTTAAATCATATTTCCACTTTTGCAGTCAAATTTGAGAAAACCCCACTATAGGTTTGTTATGTGTTCCCATTCATATAGCATATCTATTTTTTTTCTTTTAATAATGATTACCTTTTAGATGTTTCTCAGGAGGAAGGGTCATGCATGACTGCAAGGTTTTTTTGAACACTGTTAGAGTGAGTCTGTCCCAGGTCTTTCCTCATTAACATATAATGCAAAAAGCCTCTAAACCTTTAACTCTTTGTTGTTAGGACAAATTGGGGTAGATTTACTAAAAAACTGGTACACATAGAAGCGGATTGGTTACTATGCACAGCTGCACCAGATTTGTCGATTGCATTCAAATCTAGTTACATTTTGGTAACAAAGATCTACCTGCACACGACAGGGTTAATTATGGCAAACATAGCTGCTAAGGCCCCTCATAAAACAAAGGGAGCTAATAACATTTTTCCTTGCTGGAGTGTTCAGAGTAGAGCATCTAAATAGGACAAGCTGCAATTTTAAAAGATTTTTTTTTTTAAGTTATGCTATGTAAATGGGAACATGTAATAAATATACAGTAGGTGTTACCTCAATTTGGCACTTATCACATATATGTAAAAATATTAAAAAAAAAGTCAAAAGTTGCTAGAAAATTACTTAGAACTTCCAAAATTTTTATTTTTTTTAAGCAAAGGCTCAGAGAATAAAAAAAGGTGTGCGTTTTTCTAACGCAATGTTTTTGGCAAAAAATATACTTTCGTGAATTTGAATGCACAAAAACACAATAGAATACCCAATTGTTTGGTAAAGTATAAAAGATGTTACACTGAGTAAATAGATACCAAACGTGTCACACTTTAAAATTGCGTGCGCTCGTGGAACAGCATCAAAGTATAGTACTTAAAAATGTCCATAGGTGATGCTTTAGAAGCCTTTATAGGTTAACAGTACTTTCCACAGAAGGTCTGCTGCTAGAATTATTGCTGTTGCTACACTGCTGGCGGCAAAATGGAACACCGTTTACATATGTGTGTCTGACCTATGTATGTGTTCACCTTTGTGAGCAAGCACAGAGGGTGGGGGTGCTTACGTGTTACTTATATTATTTACATTTTTTTTTTTTTTACACTGTCTCTACATTTTATTTTTTTAACAACTTAATTGCTATCCCAAGGGATGAGCAACATGCCTTGTGATAGTATGGGCAGTGACGGGTACTCATTACTGAGACATCTGGGGTCTATTAGACCTCAGATCTCTCCTCTGCCCTTAAAAGTATCTGATGATCAAACCAAGATCAGTTTGATCAGATGCTTTTACAGGCCGGTAAATGCCTATTTACATTAGGCTGAAACCGGGAGTGACAAAAAAGACTCGTTACTTCCAGTTTCATAGACCATAGAGATAATCAGGGATGCTCCCATCCGTGGCCATCTCTATGGTAAGCCAGGGGAAACACCGGCTTCAGTCCCAGGCATCCTGGTGGAAGGTGGCGGGGGGCTTTCTGCCACACGTAAAAGCAGCCCAGCCGCTTTTTTAAACACTCAGATTGCTTTTACATTTTTCAACATCACCAGCTGAAAAAAAAAAAAATAAATTAAAAAAAACGATAGAGTCATGACTGCAGGTGCAACCATGGCCCTGGTATACCCGCTTCAACTAGAGGATGTACCGGTACGACTTTTTGGGGGAAGAGGTTAAAATGCAATGCTTAGGCTTATTACTCAAAATGTCACCCCTTAAAATCCAGCCAAAGGCAGCCTGCATATTTTAGTGAACCCTGATTAAAACACTGAAAGTTACACATGATAATACATTTAATTATTACCCTAGCATACAGCTGCAATCAGAGTCTCTAGTCACCCCACCCTATTCCACTGCTTCTGGATAACGCTAGTGATGATGGGAGAAGTTTTGTAGAGCTAGCACATTATTTCCTTCCACTGTACTAGAATCTGCGTCTCCCATGATTCCTCATGCCTCCTATCAGCTGAGAACACACTCCCATATGTCAATCACACTATTGTATGTATGTTGTAGGGGAATAGGCACTCTAAAGATAAAGCAGTGAGTGAGGCGCGAGCAAGCTGTTCATGAGGAGGATTGGGCCAAGTGTTGGTATGACATCTATTTTGACTGACACGCTAGGGCTTTCCATTAGACGCAGAGCAACACCCCCTAGAAGGTCATGATGCCATGCTGTAGTCCAAATGAAATGAAATGAATGCCCATTAAAAATGAATGCCTGAAAAGCGATTCGGAAGCGCTGCAACACGGGTGCTTTTAACCCTTTCTTCAGCCGCTAGCGGGGGTTAAAAGCATCAAACAAGCGCCACGAAAACGACAGTAAAGCATCGCTAAAACTAGTGGCGCTTTACTGCTAACAGACCCATCACCCCAGTGTGAAAGGTGTCTAAAGGAAGAGAAAATGAGAGCTTTCAGCTGCAGGGGAAAAAGGTACATTTCTAATTATCTATGCTTTTATATAAAAAACCAGTAGTGACATAATTAGCATATTACAATATTACATTACTTATTGATTTTCTCATTTAGGGCTTATGTAATTGATACAAACCTGCTATACAACAATATTTATAGCTCTAGGAATGCTTTGCAGGCAATTGCTTGAGTAAGAAAAGAGAGAGGTAGTGACAGGTAGAGGCCTGTGGACCACTGAATGTCCATTGGTCTACAGTTGCAGCAACTCCCTATTTCCAATAGATAAGTACTGGTACAAGTTTATAAAACATCCAAATTATTATATATAATCGGCGAGTGGAAATAAAGTGAGAGCAAGTGTGAAGCCACATGGGGAAGGGAAAGGGGAGGAAGAGGAGAGCTGGCCGGATCACAAAGAGCAGGAATCTTAATTCTGAACAAAACATTTAACAGTATAATTTCATGAGATAATTTACGAGGGCGTGTTTAGGGGCAGGGCAACTTGTGGTGAGTAACTGTTAAGGCCTGGCTAGTAGCTCAGGACTTGGAAAAAAAAAAATAAAAAAAAATATATATATATATATATATATATATATATATATATATATATATATATATATATATATATATATATATATATATATATATATATATATATATATATATATATATATATATATATATATATATATATATATATATATATATATATATATATATATATACCATATGCCCATCTGCAGCTGCCTGCCTCCCTGTCTCCTGTGCAGCCTACCCGTATCCTGTGCATGTGTCCTGTACATGTGTGTCCTGTACATGTCCTGTGTGCACGTGTCCTGTGTGCATATGCAGCCTCCCTGTGGCGATCTCCATCCTCAAGCGGCGGCCGGCGTGTGATGATAGTGTTCGGCGGCCATTCCACAGTTCAAAAGCCGCGCCTCCTCCTCGTCTGTGATAGGCTGACCGCTGACTGCCTATCACGGACATTCTCATACCACGGACGAGGATGAGAGAATGTCCGTGATAGGCTGTACACTGACAGCTGTTCAGCCTATCACAGACGAGCAGGAGGCGCGGCTTTTGAAAGCTGGAATAGCCGCCGAACACTATCATCACACGCAGGCCGCCGTCTGCCTACATGACACACTGATCATGCAGACAGACGGCGGTGACTCGAGTATAAGTCGAAGGGACACTTTCAGCCCAAAAAAAAAGGGCGAGTGTATGTGTGTATATGTATATATGTGTATATATATATATATATATATATATATATATATATATATATATATATATATATATATATATATACACATACATACATACATACATACACATATACACATATATATATATATATATATATATATATATATATATATATATATATATATATATATATATATATATATATATATATATATACACACATATACACACATACAGTGGCTTGCGAAAGTATTCGGCCCCCTTGAACTTTTCAACCTTTTGCCACATTTCAGGCTTCAAACATAAAGGTATAACATTTTTATTTTTTGTGAAGAATCACTAACAAGTGGGACACAATTGTGAAGTGGAACAAAATCTTTTGGATTTTTGAAACTTTTTTAACTAATAAAAAAATGAAAACTGGGGCGTACAAAATTATTCGGCCCCCTTGCATTAATACTTTGTAGAGCCACCTTTTGCTGCGATTACAGCTGCAAGTCGCTTGGTGTATGTCTCTATCAGTTTTGCACATCGAGAGACTGAAATTCTTGCCCATTCTTCCTTGCAAAACAGCTCGAGCTCAGTGAAGTTGGATGGAGAGCGTTTGTGAACAGCAGTTTTCAGCTCTTTCCACAGATTCTCGATTGGATTCAGGTCTGGACTTTCACTTGGCCATTCTAACACCTGGATACATTTATTTGTGAACCATTCCTTTGTAGATTTTGCTGTATGTTTGGGATCATTGTCTTGTTGGAAGATAAATCTCCGTCCCAGTTTCAGGTCTTTTGCAGACTCCAACAGGTTTTCATCCAGAATGGTCCTGTATTTGGCTGCATTCATCTTCCCCTCAATTTTAACCATTTTCCCTGTCCCTGCTGAAGAAAAGCAGGCCCAAACCATGATGCTGCCACCACCATGTTTGACAGTGGGGATGGTGTGTTGAGTGTGATGAGCTGTGTTGCTTTTACGCCAAACATATCATTTTGCATTGTGGCCAAAAAGTTCAATTTTGGTTTCATCGGACCAGAGCACCTTCTTCCGCATGTTTGGTGTGTCTCCCAGGTGGCTTGTGGCAAACTTTAGACGAGACTTTTTATGGATATCTTTGAGAAATGGCTTTCTTATTGCCACTCTTCCATAATGGCCAGATTTGTGCAGTGTACGACTGATTGTTGTCCTATGGACAGACTCTCCCACCTCAGCTGTAGTTCTCTGCAGTTCATCCAGAGTGATCATGGGCCTCTTGGCTGCATCTCTGATCAGTCTTCTCCTTGTCTGAGCTGAAAGTTTAGAGGGACAGCCAGGTCTTGGTAGATTTGCAGTGGTCTGATACTCCTTCCATTTCAAAATGATCGCTTGCACAGTGCTCCTTGGGATGTTTAAAGCTTGGGAAATCTTTTTGTATCCAAATCCGGCTTTAAACTTCTCCACAACAGTATTACGGACCTGCCTGGTGTGTTCCTTGGTCTTCATGATGCTCTCTGCGCTTTCAACAGAACCCTGAGACTATCACAGAGCAGGTGCATTTATACAGAGACTTGATTACAAACAGGTGGATTCTATTTATCACCATCAGTCATTTAGGACAACATTGGATCATTCAGAGATCCTCGCTGAACTTCTGGAGTGAGTTTGCTGCACTGAAAGTAAAGGGGCCGAATAATTTTGCACGCCCCACTTTTCAGTTTTTTAATTGCTAAAAAAGTTTAAAATATCCAATAGATTTCGTTCCACTTCACAATTGTGTCCCACTTGTTGGTGATTCTTCACAAAAAATAAAAATGTTATATCTTTATGTTTGAAGCCTGAAAAGTTCAAGGGGGCCGAATACTTTCGCAAGCCACTGTGTGTATATATATATATATATATATATATATATATATATATATATATATATATATATATATATATATATATATATATATATATATATATATATAAATCTCTTTTAGATTGTAAGTTCTAACTAGCAGGGCCCTCGGATTCCTCCTGTATTGCGACTGTACTGTTTGCCCTAATGTTGTAAAGCAAACTGTTGGTGCTATATAACCCCCCCCCCCTCTTGTCCGGCTCTAAGCTGAGACAAGCTACCACTATGATAAATCCTTCAACGTCCTAGCTGTTGTCAGCCATGAGATGGAGAGAAGGGGCCTCATACCTAGAATTATGAAATACCTAACAACATGGGACCTTGTGTTATATGTACTTTGTCCCATAAGGGGCAGAACAGTGTAAAAAAAAAAATAAAAAAACGTAATGATAGTTCTTAAACGGTCAACATTACAGATTGCCCTTGTTGTTTTAACCACTAATAATAACAAAGTAAGACAAAAAACAAAATAAGCGAGGATACTATTTTACCTTTATCCGGATGATTTAAAACCATAATTTTCCGATGAGCTGCTCGAATTTTGGATTTGCTAGCAGATGGACTGTAAAAGTAAAGTTTTGCAATAAACTGTATGAACTATCAAGTGTAAATTACATTTTATAGCTTCACACTTTAAAACAAGCAGGACTTCTGCCATCTTGTGGTCAATACATAGCATTACATGAGCATTTTAAATACAATTCTATTAAGACACTTGTCTTTTCTAAGCTATTAATTAGCTGACTCAGTAATTGTTTCTTCTACAGATTAATTTAATGCAGTTCTGTCTAACTGAAGCAGAAGGATTATTTGTAACTTTAAGTGGCTAAGCCAGCAATTCATTCTCCATGCCCTCACTGATTGTGAGTTAGACACTGCAGCTCAAATTCTGACCATGACACAATCATACACAATCTAAATTTTAAATCAGTAATTCTTTCACAACTTTAATTAAAACAAAATACAATCCTTTTCCACTAAAGTTCAACACACGCTGTGTTCAAGCTGCCTGACTTTTATTAAGAGCCCCTTCACACTGCCAGAGCGTCGGCTGTAAAGCGCTGCTAGTTTTAGCGACGCTCTACTGTCATTTTTGTGGCTCTTTTAACCCCCGCTAGTGGCTGAATAAAGGGTTAAATGCGCCCGCAAAGCGCCGCAGCTGATTTCAATGGGCAAGAGTGCTTTAGGTGCGGTGCATACACCACTCCTACAACGCATCATAGATGCTGCTTGCAGGACTTTTTTTAGGGTCCTGCCAGCGCACCGCTCCAGTGTTTAAGCACTCTGGCTTTCACACCGTTATTGCAGATGAGGCTTTTTTTCAGGTGCTATTTTTAGCGCTAAAACGCCTGAAAAACGCCTCCAGTGTGAAAAGGGTCTAAAGCAGAAGGTTTTAGGCTTATGACTGTTGAGAAATAGAAACAAAGGGGTGGATTTACTAAAACTGGAGAGTGCAAAATCTGGTGCAGCTGTGCACGGTAGCCAGTTTCTTTTCAATTTTCTTTATTAAAGATTTTGCAAATTATACAAAATGGCATGAACAATCAGTCAGCAAACATATTTTCTGTTAAATGACACAAAAGTGTTGTACAGAACACGGAGAAAAAAAAAAGAAAAGGGGGGGTGGAAAGGGTGGGTAACATGTGAGTATTAGTACGCTCTGTAGACATAAGGACACTAATGTAGACCTATTCTTAAAGGGTCTAGAATAACATATCATATAAGTTCCATATATCATTAGTGTTTATCAAAAAAAAAAAAAAAAATAGAAAAGATAAAGAAGATAAATTTGCCCCGTAAGCGGAGTACTCTTAACTTCTTGGTAATATTAAATCAAGTTGTAGTACCTTTAGCACATCTCAGTATCAGGGCCCTTGGCGTCAAAGGAGGTTAGGCCTTTAAAATTAGTTTACCTTGTTCCTCCCTCGGGGCCAAGGAAAGAGAGGCTCCATAACTCTCCACTTGTATGCATAAGTAGAGTTTTTTAAACATAAAAAGAGAAGAAAGGGAGGGGAGAAGAGAAGTGATATAAAGTAAGGTTAAGAAGAAGGAGGAGGATGGAAAGGAGAGAAAGAGAAAAAAGATAAAAGGTCCAGAATCCAAAGAAGAAGCCGTTTCCCTCGGCCTGGGTCCCCCACCATACAGTTCTAGAGACTATGGGGCTTGGAGGTATTTGATCCAGGGGGACCACACCCTGTCAAATCTGGCCTGTCTGTCTTTAAGGATACTGGCCAATTTTTCATTGACCATGATCCAAGATATTTTATTCTTTACCAGTGCAAGGTTGACCACTGGAGTTTTCCATGCTCGTGCTATTGTGATTTTAGCTGCTGAAAATATAAAGAAGATGAGAGTTCGGAGATGTCTAGGGGTCCCATCCGGCAAGTCTGCAAATAGCGCTGTCTTGGGATTTTTAGGTAGATTTTGTCCTGTCACTGAGTAGGCCAAGGTGAATACTCTGATCCAGAAGCGCTGGATCTTGGGACAGGACCACCAAACATGTAACATGGTACCCTCCTGCCCACATCCTCTAAAGCAAAGGGGTGAAGTTCCGGGTACATCCTCGCCAGGACAAGGTACCCGGTAGCCAGTTTCTAACTTCAGCTTGTTCAATTAAGCTTTGACAACAAAAAAAAAAATCTGGAAGCTGATTGGTTTCTATGCAGAGCTGTTCCAGATTTTGCACTCTCCAGTTTTAGTAAATCAATGCCAAAAGGCCTTCCCTCTCTCCACTGTTTAGGGTGCAGCTATGTATCTATACAGAGGATTACTCTGATGCTGCTGTAACATGTCTTAAGGAAGCCCATTTTAAATAAAGTATGCAAAGTAATATATAGTATTGTTTTGCATTGTGCGTAACCACTTGAGTACTAGCCTGTATATACCCCTTCTATACCATTTTTCAGTGCTGACAATTACTAGTTTGACAATTACTTGGTCATGCAAAACTGTAACCAAATAAATATTATACTTTTTTTTTTTCTTTTGAGACAGATTACTTTTGGTGGAATTTTATGACAACCGTGTTTTTTTTTTTAAACTATAAATAAGCAAAAGGGCAAAAATGTTGAAAACCTTGACCAGTTTTTGTTACTTTGTTATACAACTTATCATGTAAAAATGGCAGCACACTAGAAAACCCTCCAACAGACACCTTTATGAGGAGGTTAAAATATGGAACTCGGTAATGATGCACTTGATACATTAAATGTACAAGTTGTTAAACACAGGCAGGAGGAGGGAAAGGGCTTAATATATACATATATCACATATAGGAGGATGGATATGAAGGGGGTAATGTGCAGAATAAGGGAGGTGAAGAAGGGTTAATACACAGGTCACCTAGACAGGAGGTAGATCAGATTTACAGAAGGGGGGGGGGGGTAAACATGATCCTACACTCAAGAAAGCATTGAATATATGCCGCTGCCTGTGACCTGAAACTAGTGAATGAACGATGGGTTTATTTACTAGTTTCTCTTTCCTCCACTCTAAGAGGAGCAATGTACACACGACTACACTGTTTACATCTAAGATCACTGAGACTGACCATCACAGTGATCAAAAAGGTACAGAATTGCTTGGATTGGCTCTGTGCATTGCGTCTGATGCGAGACATTACCAGGTACACTGGCTACTCTTGGACTATTCTTGCACTGGTGTTTATAAATGGCAGTACAGAAATACATGTCCACCTTTTCCCTGTTTAACTGCTTACTGTCCGGAACAAAATTTTGACATTTTTCACATACATGTTAAAATGAACCTTTTTTTAATAGAAAATCATCTAGAACCCCCATTTATTTTCTGAAAGCAGAGGCCCTTGAAAATAAAATGGTGGCTGTTTCAATTTGTACGCCACATGATATTTTCAGAAAAAAATTTAAATTAATACCCATCGTTTTGGTAAAATCTAAAATATGATGTTGCGTCAAGTAAATGGATACCAAACATGTCAATATTTAAAATTGTGCATGCCTGTGAAATGGGGACAAACTACAGTACCTATAATTGCCTATAGGTGACACTTTAAAAGCCTTTACAGGTAATCAGTTTAGAATTAAAGGTGAGCTATAGTGCTAAAATTACTGCTCTCATTCCAAAGCTCACAATATCTTCCATGTGTGGCGAAATCACCATTTACATTTGTGCTGGACCTACACATTAGCCTATGCACAAGAGCACCGGGGGTGCTTTAAAATTGTTTAAATTGTTTTTAGTTCATTTTTTTCCCACTTTTTTCATTTAACTTTATTGCTAGCCCCTTTTGATAGCCTTGGAAGGTACCCTTTATGGAGACATCAAGGGTCTATTAGACCCCTGACCTCTCCAAGGTGGCTGATCAAACACAGATCTGTTTGATCAGCTGTTTTCCTGGCTGTAAAGCTGGCCATAGAAAGTTCAAATCTCAGGCAGTTCAGTAGGAACTGGCCGAGATTTCAACCAAGTATGGGCAGGCTGAATGTACCCAGGTTGATCGACAAGCTGGTTGTATCCAAGTTGATTGGATTTTACATGCGATTATTGCTAGCAGCTGTTATAGCCGCTAGAAATAATCGCAGTGCTCTCACGGAGGCGCCAGCCCCACTGGGAGAATACAATGGCTCTGCGAGAGTCAAATTCCTGACACTGTCCTTGTATGGCTAGAAGTTGTGTGCTACTGCACTTGTTGCAAACTACACAACATAAAATATAAGAATAAAAAAGGAAAAATGGGCCCCAACTATAATGGCCACAGCAGTTGTTTAGACTGGGAAGCTCAAGCACAGATATTTCAATTATATAGAACTGTCAGGTAGTGTAGCTGTCCAGCACCTAGCAAAAGCGAATATCAGTTTTCACTGGAATGATCCTTTAAATATGATCTAGCTGTACATAGAAGAGACTACATTTCTTAGTAACTAAAAAATACAACATATCTGCAAAGCTGCTTCTAAACAGACTAGAATCTTTGTGGGAACCAAAAGCTATCCATTCTAACATACACTGGAACCAGTGGATAGTTCTAAGGAGTCTGACAACATGTGCTAAAGACAATATAAAAGACACAATAACTACCAGACTCTCTAAATTTGTCAAGCCGATTTTTATAAACATATTATAAAAAGTAAGGCTATGGAGACTGCAGAATAATAATAAAAAAAAAAAAAAAAAAAAAAGTAGATAATGCCACAACCTTTTCTTTGTTTACCAGTGAACATTATGTGATCATACAGTAATGTGCATGTCATGAAACATTTCTTTCAGGCAGAACCAACTTTTTTTTCCCCAAGGACATTTAAATAAAAAGGAATATCAGATATTTGAACCAGAAATTAAAATCACCTCTCATACCAGAGAATAGCAGAGCTAGAGGATGAGGAATATTGCTAAAAAAAACACCCCTCCTAAGTATACCAATAATAGGGCAGCACTGTTCCACTGGTGCAGCGGTTATAAAGTACACCTGAATGCTTCTGCATGGCACTCTAAACAAATACCAAATCCAGATACTATGGGATGCACAAGCTTTATAAAGTAAGCAAAAAGCTTCTTTTTTCCTGCACTGACTGAGCCAAATCCTCCATTTGTGTTTCACATGCTCTTGCTACCAGACACTGCAGCTTACAGAGAGAGGGTTTCAGCAACAGAGGCAGTGCTGTCAATCTAGGAAGCAGTGGGCAAGAGTAGTTGTGTTCAGGTGCTGATTGACAAGCTACAGACTTGTGAATTGTCAGTGTCAATGGCGATAGCCATGCCCCCTGCAACATTTCATCTCACTGTAGTGAAAGCAGGCACAGCCCACAGAGTGGCAACTCTGCTCGGAAATCAGGTGCAATGCAGCAGGTTTAACAGATATTTGTGGGACTTTGCATGGGAGACGAAGTTATAGTTAAGTGCTGCAACACTTTAAATTGGAGGCTTTAGCTCCAACCTATAGAAGTGTTGAATACGTTTCTGAAAATCTTTGGAATTGCTATGGTGTCAGATAATTGGATTTGGAAACTGCATCAGTATGTTAAATGCACAGAAAAAAGTAGGAGCACCAACTAAAAGGTATAAAACAATAAACAGGAGCAGAGCTCTGTTAATTTCAACATATACAGTGGCAAGAAAAAGTATGTGACCCCCTTTGGAATTAACTGGTTTTCTGCCATAATTTTCCATAAACTGATCCTCATCCAAGTCACAACAACGGACAAACACAATGTACTTAAGCTAATAACAAACAAATCTAATTTCTCGTGTCTTTATTGAACACACACATCAAAACATTAACAGTGCTGGAGGAAAAAGTAATTAAACCATTGGAGTTAATAGCTGGTTGAACCTTCTTTGACAACTGCTCCAGATCAGACCTGCACAACGTTCAGGAGGAATTTGTGACCTTTCCTCTTTACAATGTTGCTTAACCACTTGCCGACCGCTGCACGCAGATTTACGTCAGCAGAATGGCACGGGCAGGCAAAAGGGCGTACTTGTACGACACTTTAAATTTGCCGCCTAGTGGGTGCGCAGTAACATGTCCGCAGGTCACGCGAACTTGATGTTCGCCGGCGGCCCGCGACTGCAGCGCGGAGATGCCCAACAAGGCATTTCCCTGTTCTGCCTAGCAACATGACAGGGATCTACTGCTCCCTGTCACTGGGAGCAGTGATTTCTGTCATGTTGTATCCCCCCTATCCCCCCCCCAGTTAGAACACACTGAGGGAAAACACTTATCCCCTTGATCACCCCCTAGTGTTTAACCTCTTCCCTGCCAGTGTCATTTATATAGTAATCAGTGGCTATTTGTAGCTCTGATCGCTCTATAAATGTCAACGGTCCCAAAATAGTGTCAAAAGTGTGCGATCTGGCCACCATAACGTTGCCGTCCCGATAAAAATCGCAGATCACCGCCATTACTAGTAGAAAAAAAAATTATAAAAAAAAATGCCATAAATATATCCCCTATTTTGTAGACGCTATAACTTTTGCACAAACCAATCAATATACACTTATTTTGATTTTTCTTACCAAAAATATGTAGAATACATATCGGCCTAAACTGTGATAGAAATGTATGTATGTATATATATATATATATATATATATATATATATATATATATATATATATATATATATATATATATATATATATATATATATATATATATATATATATATATATAGTTTTGGGGGGGGGGAATATAGCAAAAAGTTTTTAAAAAATGAGCTTTTTTCAAAATTGTCGGTCTCTTTTTGTTTATAGCGCAAAAAATAAAAACTGCAGAGGTGATCAAATACCACCAAAAGAAAGCTCTATTTGTGGGGGGGGGGGGGGGGGGGGGGGAAGGGACGTCAACTTTGGGTACAATGTTGCACGACTGTGCAATTGTCAGCTTAAGTGACGCAGTGCCGAATCGCAAAAAATGCTCTGATCAGGAAGGGGGCAAATCCTTCCGGGGCTTAAGTGGTTAAGCTCAGACACATTTGTAGAAGATCTGGTGTGAATCGCTTTTTTGGTGTTATTCTACAGCATCTCTATGGGGTTAAGGTCTGGACTACTCCAAAAAGCACATTTTAATTTTTAGAAGCCAGTCTGTGGTGGATTTACTTCTGATACTTAGGGTAATTTATCCTGCTTCATCACCCACCTTCTACTAATCGTCAGCTGGTGGACAGCCATCCTGACACCATCTTGTAGGATATTTTGGTAAAACTGGGAATCGATTTTCCCCACAAGTCCAGGTCCTGAGGCAGTAAAGCAAGCCCAAATCATGATAGTCCGTCCCTTCACCATACTTCACCCTTGGCATTGTGTTTTGATGTTGGTAAGCTGTGCCCTTTTTGCGCCAAACATAGTTCCAAGTATTCTTCCCGAATAATTCAACTTTTATGTCATCAGTCCACAAAGCATTTCCCCAGTAGCATTGCAGTTTGAAAAGGTGCCCTTTGGCAATGTTAGGTGTGCAGAAATGTTTTTTTTTTTTGAGAGCATTGGCTTTCCTCCGTGGTGTTCTGCTGTGGACACCCTGCCTGTTCAAAGGCTTACATATGGCAGCCTCATGAACAGGGATGTTTGCCAGTTGCAGCGGTTCTTGTCGGTTCTTCACCTCATTGAGGATTCTGCATTGTATGCAGTAGCCTCCCTGGCGGTTTTCCCGAGTGTGGCTCGGGGTTAAAAATCAGGACCATTAGCGGTAACCCCGAGCCACACTCGGGATTACATCGCAGGATCCTGGTGTGGCTTTACTTACCTTGTCCCGGGGATCCTGCGATGTCCCCCGCAGTGTCCGTGGGCTCTGTTCTCGTCCGAAGCCTCTCCTTGCCAGGCTCCGTTCCCTGCGAGCGTCGCGATGCACGGGGGCGGAGCCTGGCGGCAAATTCAAAAAAATGTCAAAATCATAACACATACAGTACTGTAATCTTATAGATTACAGTACTGTATGAAATTATTTCACATCCCTTTTGTCCCCAGTGCTTTGGCCCATGCCCTGCATGCAGTTTTATGTGATATATACTGTTCTTTCTGCCTGGAAACTGGAGATTGTCCATAGCAACCAAAAAGTATCCCTTTACGTCAAAAGTGGCTTTAGACTATCTAGAAAACAGCGACAGTAAATTAGAACACTTGCAGAATTGAGCGATAGTGAATCGTGGGGAAATTTATTTTATTACTATTTATTTTTATTTTTTTGTAATTATTTATTTTTATTTATTATATTATAATTTATGTTTTTGTGTTTCAAACTTTATCATACCCGGGATATCTATTAGACTCTTGTTTGGACAGATTTAAGTTATTGTTAAGAATTACAGACCTACAATATAAAACGCCAAATTTCCATGCAAAATAATTGTACCGCTTTCAGCACCTAAAATACGAAATAATCATACCGCCAGGGAGGTTAAGCAAAAAAAAAAACAAAAAAAAAAAAAAACTGTGCTGCAGGAGCCCCCCCATTCTTACCCAAGCCTGATCCGATCCAGGGATCTGTATGGGAGCAGCGGCCCTTACCGCTGTCGCCCTCCTCATTGGGCAGATTGATAGCAGCGGCAGCAATTGGCTCCCGCTGCTGTCAATCATAAGCCATGATGAGGGAATGGGTGGTTTGGCCGAGTTGCCCGGTCTGTGTCAATAAAAGCCACTTTCATTGGGGGCACTCACTGAAGAGGAATGGCCTGGAGAGTGGACGGGGGACCCCAGAA
This sequence comes from Lithobates clamitans, assembly GCA_037952925.1. Lineage (NCBI taxonomy): Eukaryota > Metazoa > Chordata > Amphibia > Anura > Ranidae > Lithobates > Lithobates clamitans. The sequence continues at coordinate 1,089,138 of JBBGZY010000282.1, forward strand.
AAGGAGGATCGAGGCTGCTCTTTGCAAAACCATTGCAGGTAAGTATCCCTCGGCCAGTGATCCTGGCTCTTCTGCCTTTTCAAGTGCCCCCTAGCAATCTGTTTGTACGGGGGTAAGCATGCCACTCTCTCCACACAGGCTGTGATTGACAGCAGGAGCCAATGGCTGCCTCCATGTCCAGTGAGGAGAGAACCGCTGCTATTGGGCATAGCCCTGGATTGAGAGTGGGCTCATAAGTATTTAGGGTGGCTAAAGGTTTTTTACATTAATGAATTAAGCTTTAAAAACCTTCTGCATTTATAACCACTTTAAGCACATTGTGTTAGTCTATTGTTGTAACTTCGATGAGGATGAGATCACATTTCATGGCAAAATACTGAGACAACCGGGTAATTCCGAGGGGTACTCATACTTTTTCTTGCCACTGTAGATGGATATCTAGGACCTACTTACACACATTTCAAGAAAGCATTTAACTGAATGTACACATGATATGCATAAATCCTTTAAAGAGTGCTTAATTAGTGGACAGTACTTTAATTGAACTGCTTTCCCACCTGATACTTCGCATATTCATATCCTATGTCAAGAAAAACACAAGAAAGACACCCACCTAATGCCTAAAATTAGACTGGCTTCTCGCCTACTCATTTTCTGCTCAAATCCGCCTTTGTAGTAATAAGAAAGGCCCTACAGAAAAAGAAAAAACAAATTCATGTTGCAGAAATCACAGCAATGTAACAAAATCACACTCCTGGACGTGATCAGAAACTGAATCTAGGATATACAATGAAGGCTCGTGTTGTTCTGTCTTACTTGAAAGAAAAAAACTCAATTCACACTTACCGGAGTTGAGATTTTCTTTGCATGCTCTACAATAACTTGACACAAGGGTTTCCACAGCTGGAATGCAAAGCGACCTAGAAAAATCCACATCATTTAATAAGGCTCTCTGTATGAATATGTTGTGTTAAAATGAATGTGCTAAACCAAATAGAACAAACATGTTAGTAATATGATATACATTAAACTCATAACCTCAGGACAACATTTGTATTATGAATGTAATTTAGTTAGTTAGGAAAATGCAAACTAATTGCAGCTCGTTATTGAATAAAAAGCTTGGTTACTTTTGTTCTGGGTGTTTTAATATTATTTCATATAGAGTCAGGTAGGGATAAAAATAAAGCTTCCCCACAGGGATCAGCACTTCTATTATTCAGTAAAAGGATTCTCTGTATGAGAAAATCATGTAAGATAAACCTTCTGAACTGAAACTCTCTCCTGTGGTTATTATGACACTGAAGTATGAGACAGAAGAACCCTATCTAAGGATACAGTCTACTCATTGTAAGGAATGCAGCACAGCTCTGTAACCAAACTTGTAAAGAGAATTTATGGACTACAACCCTGGATGGACATTACAGCTAGATGGCTTTAAACAATAATAAGGTGCTTCTATAAAACAACAATACTGTATAAAATGTAGTTATAAATAGGTAGAGTCTTGAGAAAAATGATGCTGCATTGCTTACACACATGAAAAATGTATATGACATTTGCGGAATCCCGAAGTATGGTAAAAAAAAACTTCCAAAAGTGATCATTCTTCCATCCTGCCTTCTTGTTGTTAGGATCCTACGCACATTTGTTACTCTTTACCAGCATCACATCAGCTAGCGCTCCACCTGGTTCAAAAGTAGCCACTTGCAGACCGCAATATGCAAATATACATTGTGGCTTGCAAATGGGTGACCGGGGTTATGGCTGAAGCAATCAGCCATAACCCCACTTTTTTTTTTTTCTTTTCAGCTGGCGATTCTTTTTCTCATGAAAGTGGTCTGAGCAGCTAATTACCTGCTGGATCGTTTTCAGAAGCAGTGGGAGGGGTCGTCCCATCCCCCTCCAGACACTCACCGGTGTTTCTCGGGTCTACCGCTTTTCACAGCGAGCCCGGGAAATTATATGACGGTTCGCACGGCTGGCCATAGGAGGTGAACAGAGTTCAGATCGTCTCAATAATATGATCTAGGAGGACTGCAGCGGTAATGACGTCACTTCAGGTCTAGGGCAGAAGTAAATTATTATTTTTTTTTTTTTTTGCTAAAAAATAAAGTACTTTTTTTGATCTTTTGCTTTCAAAAAAGGTAGAGGAGAGATTTGGGGTCTTATAGACCCCAGATCTCTGCATAAAGAGGAGCGGTCATCCCTTATTTCTATTACAAGAGATGTTTTAATTACTTGTAATAGGAATAAAAGTGATAAAAAAAAAAAAAAAAAAAAAAAAAAAAATGTAAAAAAGTGCCTCCATCCCTCGGTGCTCGTTTGCAGATGCAAACGCATACGTAGATCGTGCACGCATAAGTAAATGGTGTTCGCACCACACGTGAGGCGCGAGAAATAATTCTAGCACTAGACTTCCTCTGTAACTCTAAACAGGTGACCTGTAAAAAAAAAAAAAAAATTCAAGTGTCGCCTATGGAGATTTTTACGTATAATAGTTTGTCGCCATTTAACGAGCGTGCGCAATTTTGAAGCGTGACACGTTGGGTATCATCGTTCTTTATATTTTACCAATAAATTGGGTTATATATAGTGTTTTTTTGCATTAGAATTCATTAAAAGTGTATTTTTTGCATGAAATTGCATTTGAAGAACAGCTTGTGTTTGGCAATTTCCTGACAGAGCTGATCTACCACCCGGGTATGCAGTTTTAATTGCACCAAGGTGTCAGGGGGCGGCGAGGACACATAGTGGTCCTCGGCCAACTGAGTCACGGCATGAGCATAGTCTGCCCCAGATTTCAGTTTAAATCTAGAAAAGGATTCAGCAAGTAGGAGTTTAGCATGTTTTTTTTAAAAGTTTCCCATATATTACTAGAGTAGTGGCTGGTTTCTGTGTTGGTATTAAAAAAGATTTTCCACTTGAGTGCCAATCTATCAAAAACAGGGAGAATATTTAGCAAAAACAGGTTTAGCCTACAATTCAAGGACAGGGGGGCAGAGCATGAGGACAAATCTATCCAACACAGGGAATGATCTGACAATATGCGAGAGCTGAAGCCCACGGCCTGTAACCTGGGAAGTAAGGTGCAGGATATCCAAATAAAGTGGGACATAGAGGAGTGGGAGCTAGAGAAACAAGAATAAGCTCGACTGGTAGGGTGTAAGTGTCGCCAGGTGTCCACCAAATCAAAATTTGTCAGCAGACTGAACCCGGTGTCCTGGTCCGCCCCAGGAGAATGCATCCCCTGAGACAGTGATGGCGAACCTATGGCACCCGTGCCACAGCTGGCACGCAGAGCCCTCTCTGTGGGCACGCAGAAGGTCCAGGCACACAAAGGCACCTCGCACTTCACTAGGACAAAGTGCCCAGTGTCCCTGCACTGCCTACCTCCTCCAGATCACACACAGCACTTTGACTCAGCGGACAACTCTTTAAAGAAAGAGCTGCGGGACTGACTCACAGACTGGCAGAAAGGGTGGCCAATCGCCTTCCTCGGCCTGGGAATGAACAGCCAATTAAATGGCTTGGGAGAAGTGGGCGTTTGTTTGCCTGGGGGGGTCGCCTGTGTGCAGCTCTTTCTTTTAATTGGTGAGAAAGCCCAGGGATGAGCTGTGCCACGTGACCATGTTCTGTGCTATGGTGATAGCAGGAGAGGTGTATATGGGTAGAGGGAGCAAGACGAGCTACATGAGTGTCACTGCACCACTCCCATACCACAGCAGAGGGGAGAAGGGGTGGTGAGTTGCAGAGGGGGGGACCAGATGTGTGATGGAGAGGAAAGTGTGCCATGAGTTGCATGGAGGGGTGTGATGCATTATGAGGTGTGCTATGAGTTACATGGCGATGTATAATGTGCTGTAGCTTACTGATGTGATGTGACCGGTGCAATGTGCTGCATGGCGATGAATGTTGGCACTTTGAAATAAATAAGTTGGTTTTATGTTGCAGTTTTGGCACTCGGGCTCAAAAACGTTTGCCATCACTGCCCTGAGACATTCGGTCAAAACAAGGATTGGCGACCATATTGAAGTCTCCTAGCCATGTGGCTGGTACAGATGGATATTTGGCCATAAACGAGAACCCCTCACTAAGAATATTAGAACTATAGAGCAGTGGGATATGCCAGGCCTAATTCAGCAACAGATCACCCGCCACTTTGGCCAGCAGGAACACATATCTGTCCTGTGGGTCTGACACTGCCACCTGAAGTTCAAAGGGCACCGACTTAGCTATGAGTACCAAGACACCCCTGGAGAAGGAGGTATGTGTGGCATGAAATGTCCACCCAATCCAGGGACGCCATAGCGCCCGCTGCATGGACCCCTCCACATGGGTCTCAACTACGACAATAATATCTGTGCGCCGTGTATTCAGAAAAGACAGGGCAGCAGTGCACAGGGTAAATGCCAGCTTCGTGCCTGATGCATCAGGGCCACTAACTGGGGTAGCAATCTTGAACAAAAAGTAATCCAGCAGAAGGGCGAAAATCCTCTGACAAACACTCCAGGCAGGTAGACATTGGAAAGGGTTTTCCCGAAGGTTGTGATGGCTACAAAAGTCCAACCACAGAGCCGATCTATGTCCACCAGCGGTAGAGAAACATGATGCAGTTCCATATATGAACGATGTGGTATACTGAAAGATGCGATCTGGTAGGTAGGCTGTCCAACAGAAGAAGTAGAACAGGTGCACTCGAACAGCGGGAGAGTAACACTGGCATCATAATTAACAGCTAGGAGATCAATTGCAGTGCCCCTAGCAAACGTGTAATTGGAAAACAGGGGACACGGACAGCATCAAGTATGCAGAAGGCAACAGTAAAGAGCAGATGCCACTGTAGTACTCATGGCTCAGGCAGGATTTATTTGATCAAGCCAGTCAGCGGTTGCCCCCGTTCCTCCAAAAAAAGAGAGACATGGTCTTCTCCAACTATCTGGAGTCGAACTGGGAATAGCATGGCATATTTCAAATGGCGAACACGTAAACGCATCTTGATCTCTGTGAATTGGCTGCGTTTTCTTTTGACCTCAGCAGAGAAGTCGGGGAACGCCAGGATTTGATGCTTGTGTAGGAGGTATGTTACCCTTTTCCCGAGCCAGGTGTAGGACAGCATCCCGGTCTTTATAATTGAGGAGTTTTGCGATGAAAACACTTGAAGGTGCCCCTTTTTGTGCAGGCATTTGGTGGGCCCATTCCACTATGAACTAATGCGGGAAGGCCTCTCTCCCATAAGTGTTAACAAGTAAATCCTCTAGAAAAGTAGCCGGGTTTGTACCCTCCTCACCCTCTGGGGGTCCTATGAAACTGTGGCTGTTGTTCCTCATCCGATTCTATAAATCGTCCCGTTTTTGCTGAATCTGTGCAATGAGGCAGTTTGCCTGATCTGCTGACTCATCCAGGGGTGGGAGAGCTTCCTCCACTCGATTCAGGCGTTGTTCTGACTCACCAACTCTTTCCGTAGATGTTGCATATCCTGGCAGAGCAGGGAGCTGTCCACCTTCACTTCCTCTATTCTAGTTATTTCGAGGAGGCGTCATTTTTCCAGGGTACACTGAGGCACTGCAGGTAAGTTACTGGACGTTAGGTCCAAAAAGGAGGACAGGATCGTAGATTCCGGATCACGCTGGCGGAGCTCAGCTCAAAACACGTCTTACCACATGCAGGATCAGGCCACGCCCACTGAAAATACATATGTTAAAAAAAAAAAAAAAAAAAAAAAAAACACAGACACACACTCAAACACTTGGTTGGATGTATGGGGCATTACATTGTGAGCTACTGGGGTAGACTGATTTATTTGGATCCCTCAGGCACACTTCTATAATATGATCATGTAATTCTGAGGTGACCACTCACATACTTTTTTCATAGTTAGAGGTGGACAAGCTCTTAGAACACATCTGACTGTCAAAGTAGCACCGCAGGCTGCTTGCCATGGGACTAAGACTAAAACATGTTACAATCTGACTGTACAATTGCATTTGGATCTACCAGCAATTATGTAGTGCAAGGACCTGCCTGACTGGAAATATATTTAATGGGTTTTAGGTAGGTCCTCATTATACTCAGTTTTGGTAAATCTAAAAAGGAGAATACACAGTCAAACTGAAATGTTTATTGCAAGCTTGAGATTGACACTGTGGTCAGATTTATTCTTACTTACAATTTTCAAATTTTACTAAAATTAAGGACATTAGCTCCAAGGAAATCAAACTGGGTCACTAACCTCCAACCCCGTAAGCAGAGCTACGGTATCTCACAAAAGTGAGTACACCCCTCACATTTTTGTAAATATATTATATCTTTTCATGTGACAACACTGAATAAATGACACTTTGCTACAATGTAAAGTAGTGAGTGTACAGCTTGTATAACAGTGTAAATTTGCTGTCCCCGCAAAATAACTCAACGCACTTTTGTTGCCATTAATGTCTAAACTGCTGGCAACAAAAGTTAGTACACCCGTAAATGAAAATGTCCAAATTGGGCCCAAAGTGTCAATGTTTTGTGTGGCCACCATGATTTTCCATCACTGCCTTAACACTCTTGGGCATGGAGTTCACCAGAGCTTCACAGGTTACCACTGGAGTCCTCTTCCACTCCTCCATGAGGATATCACGGAGCTGGTGGATATTAGAGATCTTGCGCTCCTCCACCCTCCGTTTGAGGACGCCCCACCGATGCTCAATAGGGTTTAGGTCTGGAGACAGGCTTGGCCAGTCCCTCACCATCACCGTCAGATTCTTTAGCAATGCAGTGGTCGTCTTGGGGTCCTTATGTTGGAATATTGCCCTGTGGCCCAGCCTCCGAAGTGAGGGGATCATGCTCAGCTTCAGTATGTCACAGTACATGTTGGCATTCATGGCTCCCTCATTGAACTGTAGCTTCCCAGTGCCGGCAGCACTCATGTAGCCCCAGACCATGACATTCCCACTACCATGCTTGACTGTAGGCAAGAAACACTTGTCTTTGTACTCCTCCCCTGGTTACCGCCACACACGCTTGACACCATCTGAACCAAATAAGTTCATCTTGCTCTCATCAGACCACAGGACATGGTTCTAGTAATCCATGTCCTTAGTCTGCTTGTTTTCAGCAAACTGCAGGCTCTCTTGTGCAAGAAGAGGCTTCCTTCTGGGACGACAGCCATGCAGACCAAATTGATGCAGTGTATGGTCTGAGCACAGACAGGCTGACCCCCCCCCCCCCCAACACCACTTTAACCTCTGCAGCAATGCTGGCAGCACTCATATGCCTATTTCCCCAAAGGCAACTTCTGGATTGGATGCTGAGCATGTGCACTCAACTTCTTTGGTCGACCATGGTAAGGCCTGTTCTGAGTGGAACCTGTGCTGTTAAACTGCTGTATGGTCTTGGCCACAGTGCTGCAGCTCAGTTTAAGGGTCTTGGCAATCTTCTTATAGCCTAGGCCAGCTTTATGTAGAGCAACAATTCTTTTTTCCAGATCCTCAGAGTTCTTTGCCATGAGGTGTCATGTTGAACTTCCAGTGACCAGTATGACAGAGTAACACCACCTTTAACACACTTGCTCCCCATTCACACCCGAGACCTTGTAACACTAACGAGTCACATGACACCAAGGAGAGAAAATGGCTAATTGGGCCCGATTTGGACATTTTCACTTAGGGGTGTATTCATTTTTGTTGCCAGCAGTTTGGACACTAATGGCTGTGTGTTGAAGTATTTTGAGGGGGACAGCAAATTTACACTGCTATACAAGCTGTACACTCACTACTTTACATTGTAAGAAAGTGTCATTATTTCAGTGTTGTCACATGATACAATAAAATATTTACAAAAATGTGAGGGGTGTACGTATGTGATATACTGTAAATACCGGTATATAGATTTAATATAAAATGTGCTAAACCTAGAGTTAATATTGTGATATCTCTTATAAACCCAGCTGTGACTGGTGTCTTTATGAGGCAGTGTAGAGTATCTTTACACGAAGCTCAATAGAACAGTCAAAGCAGGTGCACACACAGGGGGTGAGCTGCTTGATTGGTGCAATGAATCCTAAAAGCAGCATGTGTAGGAGCAGATTTGACTACACTTAGTCTGATGCAGGATGGGATCAAATTGCCTCCTAAAGGACATCAACTCTAAAAAGGGAAGAAAGTGATCTGCTCCTTTACAGATGGCAGGCAACAGGACCTGGTGAACAAGAGCATTGGGTCAAACTGCTTTGCTTTACAAAGAGCGGTCTATACCATTTGGAATTAAAGGTTGTCATCACAATTGTTATCAAAAGGGTTGTCTGGTTAGATATTGGTTTAGTTTTTTTAAAATGACATTTTTAAACCACACTGAAGCCTATATGCAATACTAACCCAAACACAAACACAGGCAACGTAAAAATACGTATTTATTGGTCGCTCCTAAGATTTTAAAACAAACCTGTCAGCCACTATAACATGTGGTGCCTAACAGTGGACACCACTAGATGCTCATTTCCTCTGTTAGCAGGAGCACTAGCCTTTTTTTATGCCTCATTAAAACTAATTTTGCATTGATACTAGAGGTTGATCTCCCTGATTTAGGCCTACTAAATGCAATTACCCAGTCTGATTAAAGTGCTTTAGGTCAGGAAAGTTAGGCGATTGGTACCATAGTAAAATTAATTTCAAGGGGCGTGGCCTGGACCGGCATGCGAGTAGCTTCTTTCTCAAAGGGCTCCCGCAGGTTACCCCCAATTGATCCCGTTCCCAGCTTAGCAGCTCTGTCAAACAGATATAGGACGACTCCAGAACCTAGCGAGACCCCGCTGTGTCACCCGGACTGAACAAATCCATGATGGTATTGAGGGGAAAGAGCAAGGAGCATGTCCAGCTTCCGGAGCTCCAAAATGGCGTCGCAAGTCTCCAGCAGCGCGGACCGAGTGGCACCGATAAAACAAACTGAGTAAACCTTCCAAGACCCCCAAGAATACTAGCGATTACCCCCCCCCCCCCCCAAGACATCAGTCATTATGCCCAGAAGCTAGCGGGATCCCTGAATATTACTGACCGGGCTGATGGGGGGGGACGGGGGGGCGATCTGTGCACAAGGGAATACGGAGGAAGGAGTAGTTTCAGAGTGCATAGATGCAAACCACATGGAAGCGCAGTCAGATGAGCTGGAAGAGGGCAGTGCCTCAGTTAATACTTTGCAAGAATACTTTGGCGGTCTGAAGGAGGAAGTGTCTTTCATAAGACAGGATATACAAAAGATCAGAGAAAGAACCACTGCTGCTGAAAGCAGGATCAGTGACATAGAAGACAAGCTTCCCCCTCTGATAAGAGACTCACAACATAACACTAGGATGGTTGCAGCTGTCGATCAATGTGCTGATGACCTTGAAAACAAAATGAGACAAAATAATGTATGAATTGTGGGTCTCCCTGAGAAAATGAAGGGTAGAGACCCCACTGATTTTGTGTAAAGATGGCTGCTGGAGGTATTTGGGAAGGAGACATTTTTATCACTATATGCTGTAGAGAGAGCTGACAGATTCCCCATGTGGCCCCTTCCCCGGGGCATCCCCCTCGTCCCATCCTGGTACGAATGCTGCATTACAGAGATAGAGAGATTATCCTGCCAGACAAAATGTGCAGTTTAACGGGGCGCGTGTCTCCTTTTATCCTGACTTTTCCTCTGATGTTCAGAAAAGAAGGGCTCGTTTCCCTGAGGCCAAGAAAAGGCTACAGAAATTACAGGCGCCTTATGCTATGCTCTATGCGGTGAGGCTCCGCATCACTGCGAGAAGCCAGGCCCATTTTTTTGAAAAGGCAGCTGATGCATCTGCATGGTTGGATACAAATGAAAATGCTTTTCGCCAGGCCAGGAGACCAGCAGGTGAAGAGATTTGACCTGCTCCAGACCTTCAGGTGGCACCGGCTCACATGTGCCAGGACAGTATTATGTTTGAATGCTGCCTCTTTTTCTACATTGCTATGAAACGGATTTATGATGTGCTGGGAACAAGAGTTGATTTGTTGTTCTTCTCCCTACAAAGAACATGTGTGGAGCAAATTCCTACCCTGTGATTAACCGCTTCAGCCCCGGAAGACTTGGCTGCTTAATGACCAGGCGATTTTTTGCGATTCTGCACTGCGTTGCTTTAATGGACAATTGCGTGGTTGTGCGACGCTGTACCCAAACAAAATTGGCGTCCTTTTTTTCCCCACAAATAGAGCTTTCTTTTTGTGGTATTTGATCGCGGTTTTTATTTTTTTGCGCTATAAACAAAAGAAGAGCGACAATTTTGAAAAATATCTTTTACTTTTTGCTATAACAACTATCCCACATTTTTTATCAAAAAAATAAAAATTTTCCTAAGTTTAGGCCGATATGTATTCTACATATTTGTGTTTTTTTTTTTTGTTTTTTTTTTTTTTAACCAAAAATCGCAATCAGCGTATATGGATTGGTTTGCGCAAAAGTTATAGCGTCCACAAAATAGGGGATAGATTTATGGCTTTTTTTTTTTTTTTTACTAGTAATGGCGGCGATCTGTGATTTTTAATCGGGGCTGCGACAAGGTGGACACTCGGACACTTCTGACACATTTTTGAAACCATTGACAATTATACAGCGATCAGTGCAAGAAAAATGCACTGATTATCGTGTAAATGTCACTGGCAGGGAAGGGGGTTAACACTAGGGGGCGATCAAGGGGTTGTGTTCCCTAGCGTGTGTTCTAACTGTGGGGGGAGTGGGACTGAATAGGAGGAGACAGAGATCGGTGTTCCTACATAGTATGAATACACAATCTGTCTCCTCTCCCCGAAAGAACCAGGATCTGTGCGTTTATACACACAGATCCAGGTTCTCGCTTTGTCACAAGCAATCGCAAGAGCCCTTCCGTCATCACGCCCGCCGGGCACTCGCATCGAGGTCGGGCACATGCTACGGCGTACGAAAAAAGTGACCAAAAGGAGAAGCGACGTAACATAACGTTGTTTCACCCAGCCGTGCCATTCTGTCGCAGTAAAACTGAGGCGGCTGGTCGGCAAGCGGTTGAGTCACGAATTGTCTAATGTGGCTCCCCTGCTGGTGGTGGTGATGCCAGCGGGAGACAGGAACTGTCTTATTAACCTACCTGCTATTCAATCCTTCATTGCAAGTATTCTCCTAAGTGCCTTTGGGATCTCGGCAGAGACAAGGGCATTACACCATCTGCTTACGGTCACACCTAAGGCCGCAATTCAACAGATTGAGTTTAGAGTGCCGTTGCACTCAGCGGTTCAGTTTCTTTGGAACTAATCATGCAGTGCAGTACAGAGAACACAACACTTAGGTACTCAGACATTATGTATGTTTTTTTTTTTCTTCTTTGGGTTCCTTCAGGCTATCAATTAAGGGGAGTGGTTAATTGCTCACAGGTGCTTGAGGCCTATATAAAACTTTGTGTAGAACTCATCCTGAACCTGCTCATTGTGAGGCTGTTGGAACTTAGTCCAAGTGGTGAGTTATAACGAGAGGGAGAGTGAACAAGTCTTGCTTTTTGTTTGCTGGGTTGCTTTTTGGGGGTTTTTCTTTTTAGTTTTTCAATCAACCTTTTCTGTCACTTTTTAAATAGCTTCTTTTTTTTTTCTTCTTTGGTTTCTTCGGGCTATCAATTAAGGGGAGTGGTTAATTGCTCACAGGTGCTTGAGGCCTATATAAAAAACTTTGTGTAGGACTCATCCTGAGCCTGCTCATTGTGAGGCTGTTGGAACTCTGTCCAAGTGGAACTGGTCTAAGTGGTGAGTTATAACCAGAGTTTAAAACAGGAGGTTATAACAGGGGTCATAGTACCTGTGTAGTGTGAGTACCTGAGTTTTGTCTGAGTAGTGTGTGTGGATCGTTAGTACTTGTGTATTGTGTACTGTATACTTGAGTATTGCGATTGCACGTAGGTCTGTGAGTACCTGTGTATTGTCTTGAGTATTAGTACCAGGAAGCTAGCCGTTAGGTAATTTAGACAGGGTAAAATCCCCAATCCTCACTAAATTTAATAGGTACGATGCCCGGCGGGTGTGGAGAGGCGACTCTTTGTCGCATGCATGCGTTCCTTGATCATCCGATCGAGGGCCAATACTGCTGTGCAAAATGTAAGCACATTGTTTCCCTGGAAGCCCAGGTTCTGAATCTGGGGAAGCAACTGTCAGCACTGAGAAGTCCCTCCATACTAAAGGAGAGCCAGGAACGTACACGACAGGTGCCGGCAGGGGCCAGCACAGAGGCGGGTGGAGACAAAGAGGTGCAGGCACTAGCAAAGAGTAGATGGGTGACAGTCAGGAGGGGTAGAGGGGGAAGTGCCAGGGAGGCCGATCCAGGACTGGAGCATCCCAATAAATAACGTCCATTGAGTGACATTGGTGAAACCTGTCAGGGACCAGCACTGCTGGAGCTGAGGGACTCTCCTAGCTGCCGGGGGAAGAACTCCTCCAGTGAGAGTGGGGGGGGGCAGCAAAGGGAAAGGAAAGACAGATTTTGGGGGTAGGGGACTCAATTCTTAGAAGGACAGAGAGGGCAATCTGTAACCAAGACCTGAAGCGCCGAACAGTATGTTGTCTACCGGGCGCTCGGGTTCGGCACATCACGGATCTTGTGGACAGATTACTGGGAAGGGCTGGGGAAGACCCGGCTGTCATGGTGCACGTTGGCACCAATGACAAAGTCAGAGGCAGATGGAGTGTCCTAAAGAATGATTTTAGGGGCTTAGGAGCTAAAATTGAGGAAAAGGACCTCCAAGGTAGTATTCTCAGGAATACTACCGGTACCTCGAGCCACACCAGAAAGGCAGAGGGAGATTAGGGAAGTAAACAAGTGGCTGATGAGCTGGTGCAGTAAGAAGAGGTTTGGGTTCCTGGGGGACTGGGCCGACTTCTCAGTCGGTAACCGGTACTATAGAAGGGAACGAAGATGGCCAAAAAGTTAGAGGGGTTTTTAAACTAGGCGATGGGGGGGGGGGGGGGGGGGGGTCCAGAGGCAGAGATAGCCAGCGTGGAAGATATTCCAGAGGGTAGTATTGGGGGCATTAGTGGTAGGTTAAACAAAGCACAAAAAGACAAGGTGAGTATAGTAGCAAGTCCTAGTTGCAATCTCGAAACACCCAATACACCGGTCTAAACTATGTGGCATGTTCACCAATGCCAGGAGCATGGCGGACAAGATGGGTGAACTAGAGATACTGTTGTACAAGGAGGATTTGGATTTTGTGGGAATTTCAGAGACCTGGTTCAACAGCTGATTGGCTGGCAAACATTCAAAGGTATACCCTATACCGCAAGGATAGAGAGGGTAAAAAATGGGGAGGGGTATACCTATATATCAAGAATAATGTACAAGTGAATGTGAGAGATGACATCACTGAGGGAGCTAGAGAGGAGGTGGAATCCTTATGGGTAGAGCTCCAAAGGGATGAAACTAAGGGGAAAATAATACTGGGAGTATGCTATAGGCCCCATAACCTGAGGGAGGAAGTGGAGACAGATCTCCTATCACAATTTGGATTAGCAGCAAGGATGGGAAGTGTTATCATAATGGGGGATTTTAATTATCCAGACATAGACTGGGCGGAGGGAACCGCGCATTCATTTAAGGCTCACCAGTTCCTTAAGGTCTTGCAGGACAATTTTATGGGTCAGATGGTAGACGCGCCAACTAGAAATAAAACATTACTGGATCTACTGATTACCAACAATACAGACCTGATCAAGGATTTGGAAATACGGGGCAATTTAGGTAACAGCGATCACAGGTCAATTAGTTTCAGTATAAATCACACAAATAGGAAACATAAAGGGAATACAAAGACACTGAATTTCAAAAGAGCCAATTTCCCTAAACTACAAACCTTGCTAAAAGGCATAAATTGGGATAAAATATTAGGAACAAAGAATACGGAGGAGAGATGGGTTTGCTTTAAGAGCAAATTAAATAAGGACATTAGCCAATGTATCCCATTGGGTAATAAATTTAAAAGAGCGAACAAAAGTCCTGGATGGCTTAACTCCAATGTAAAAATGCATATAAAACCAAAAGGAGAAGGCCTTCAAATAATACAAGGTTGAGGGATCATCCTCAGCATTCAGACTTTATAAAGAATGCAACAAGAAATGTAAGGGTTCAATTAGGACAGCTAAGATAGAACATGAAAGACACATAGCGGAGGAGAGCAAAAAATCCCCCAAGAAATTCTTTAAGTATGTAAACAGTAAAAAAGGGAGGACAGACCATATTGGCCCCATAAAGAATGAGGAAGGACATCTGGTTACAAAGGATGGGGAGATGGTGAAGGTATTGAATTTATTCTTCTCCTCAGTCTTCACGAGTGAATTGGGGGGCTTCAGTAACAAAAACTGCAGTGTTTATCCTCATGACACAACACAGGAAGCACCTCCATGGTTAACCGAGGACAGAATTAAAATTAGACTTGAGAAACTTAACATTAATAAATCACCGGGACCAGATGGCTTGCATCCGAGGGTACTTAGGGAACTCAGTCAAGTGATTGCCAGACCGTTGTTCCTAATTTTTACAGATAGTCTACTGACTGGAATGGTACCAGCTGATTGGAGAAAAGCCAATGTAGCACCAATATTTAAAAAGGGCCCAAAATACATCCCTGGGAATTACAGAGCAGTTAGCCTAACATCAATAGTATGTAAACTCTGGGATGGGGATGATAAGGGACTATATACAAGATTTTAGTAATAAGAACGGTATCATTAGCAGTAATCAGCATGGATTCATGAAGAATCGTTCTTGCCAAACCAATCTATTAACCTTCTATGAGGAGGTGAGTTGCCATCTAGATAAAGGAAGGCCCGTAGACGTGGTGTATCTGGATTTTGCAAAAGCATTTGACACAGTTCCCCATAAACTTTTACTGTACAAAATAAGGTCCGTTGGCATGGACCATAGGGTTAGTACATGGATTGAAAACTGGCTACAAGGGCGAGTTCAGAGGGTGGTGATAAATGGGGAGTACTCAGAATGGTCAGGGGTGGGTAGTGGGGTTCCCCAGGGTTCTGTGCTGGGACCAATCATGTTTAATTTGTTCATAAACTACCTGGAGGATGGGATAAACAGTTCAATTTCTGTATTTGCAGACGATACTAAGCTAAGCAGGGCAATAACTTCTCCGCAGGATGTGGAAACCTTGCAAAAAGACCTGAACAAATTAATGGGGTGGGCAACTACATGGCAAATGAGGTTCAATGTAGAAAAATATAAAATAATGCATTTGGGTGGCAAAAATATGAATGCAATCTATACACTGGGGGGAGAACCTCTGGGGGAATCTAGGATGGAAAAGGACCTGGGGGTCCTAGTAGATGATAGGCTCAGCAATGGCATGCAGTGCCAAGCTGCTGCTAACAAAGCAAACAGAATATTGGCATGCATTAAAAAGGGGATCAACTCCAGAGATAAAACAATAATTCTCCCACTCTACAAGGCTCTGGTCCGGCCGCACCTGGAGTATGCTGTCCAGATCTGGGCACCAGTCCTCAGGAAGGATGTACTGGAAATGGAGCGAGTACAAAGAAGGGCAACAAAGCTAATAAAGGGTCTGGAGGATCTTAGTTATGAGGAAAGGTTGCGAGCACTGAACTTATTCTCTCTGGAGAAGAGAGCGCTTCAGAGGGGATATGATTTCAATATACAAATACCGTACTGGTGACCCCACAATAGGGATAAAACTTTTTCGCAGAAGAGAGTTTAACAAGACTCGTGGCCACTCATTAAAATTAGAAGAAAATAGGTTTAACCTTAAACTACGTAGAGGGTTCTTTACTGTTAGAGCGGCAAGGATGTGGAATTCCCCTCCACAGGTGGTGGTCTCAGCGGGGAGCATTGATAGCTTCAAGAAACTATTAAATAAGCACCTGAATGACCGCAACATACAGGGATATATAATGTAATATTGACACATAAATCACACACATAGGATGGACTTGATGGACTTGTGTCTTTTTTCAACCTCACCTACTATGTAACTATATGTAACTGTTTTTTTTTGCCGTGTGCCGGGCCCTTGCGGGCTCCCGTCCAATGGGCTTGGGGAGGGGGGACGAGATCTGGAATGTGGAATGTGCCATTTTTCAAGTGCTACGATATGTATTTACCATGGGGGGGATGAATGTGTTGTCGTGGAATGTTAGGGGGCTGGGTGACCCCCTCAAGCTAACAATGGTTTCCACATGTCTGAGAAAATATCTCCCTGCTATCTGTGCATTACAGGAGACTCGCCTCACCCCTGACTCCCTGTCTTGCCTCAAATTCCAGTGGGTGGGCAAGGCCCATCACTCCACTTACACCTCCTTTTCCAGATGGGCGAGTGTGTGGATACATGGCTCACTAGACCACCAGGAACTGGATAGTGTGGTAGATACTGGAGGGAAGATATATCATCTTACATTGCCGCCTGTTTTCTTTGAAAATGTATACTTGCCGTTTTATAAATCCCACCTCTGTATAGTCATCAGGTCCTGTGGGCGGTGCTCGAATTTCAGTTGGGTCATCCGGATGTACCTCTGTATATCTTGGGTGACTATTAATTGGACCCCTAATTAGACAAACACCCCCTGGTTGCAGCAGGGAGAGGCGTATGCCGAACTGCCCTGAGAAAACTTGTCGAGGAGGTGGGCTGGTTGGATATGTGGAGAAGTAGGAACCCTTGGAAGAGCCAACTCTCATGCTTTTCAGAATCACATAGGTCGTCGTCACGCATTGACCCATGCCTCTGTTTAGATACAGCTGTCTGATCAGCGGCAGAGATAAAATATGCACTGAGGGGGATTTCAGATCACTCTCCACTGATTCTTGGTCTGGAGGTCTGTCCCCCTTCGACACTACTTAGAGCCCCTTGGAAGCTAAATGCCTTCAGGCTTAATCTCCTAGCGTACCAGGCCCAAAAAAATTACAGATTTTTGGTGTGATCGGGTGGGGCACCCAGATTTGGAGGTGGTGTGGGAGACATTCAAGGCGTTTCTTCAGGGGCCGATTATTAGAGAAGTTAATGCATTCAAAAGGGCTTCCAATGCACAAAGGGAAGGGGTGGAGCGATCGGTGCATGAACTGGAGATCAAATTTGTCTCTAACCCCACTGAGGATCGTAGGGACGCATGGTTATCTGCTCAGGATGCGCTGAGTCAGCTCACCGCCTCGGCGGCAGAGCGGAAATGCTTTTTCAGTAAGCTTGCCTTTTTTGAGGAGGGTGAACATACTGGTTGCCATTTAGCTAAAATTGTCCATTCTTGACAGACATCGCCATCCATTGGTGCCTTAAGGGCATCGGATGGAAAGGTGACCAATTCCCGGACAATATTATGAAGGCTCTTAATTCATATTATTCTGATTTATACCTTTCTCAGCAGAACTACACTAACAATTCCTTACATGCTTATCTTGAAGGGGTAGAGCTACCTACTCTGTCAGACACAGTTAGACAACAACTGGATGCTCCTCTGACACTAGAGGAGCTACAGATAGTGACCGGAATGTTCCCCAACTCCAAGGCGCCAGGGGAGGATGGTATCCCAGCCGAGGTGTATAAGCAATATGGCTAACAGCTATTGCATAGATTGTTGGGGGTATTTAATGCTGCCAAAACAACCGGGTGCCTTCCTCCCTCTATGACTAAAGCCATTATAGTCTTACTATTGAAACCTGGTAAGGACCCCTTAGACCCAGGCTCATATAGGCCAATATCCCTTCTGCAATCAGACTTGAAAATACTGGTTAAGGTGCTGGCCCTAAGACTGAACAAGTTTATAGCTTCCATAAATCATTCGGATCAAGCGAGGTTCATGTCTCAGAAATCTACGGCCATAAACTTACACAGGTTATTTGTCAATCTACAATCCACTTCCGATAATATGGGGGACAGGGCATTACTCTCTCTTGGTTGTCCGAACGTTTGTCCACTATTCAGGTTTAGCGATTAACTGGACCAAGTCCGCTCTCATGCTATTAGATAAGAAATTGGGCCCGCAGGTGACAAATCTCCTAGACATCCCTGTTTCCACAGAATTCAGGTATCTGGGCATACAGGTTACACCTAACCCTCCAGAATATATCACTTTAAAATTTGACCCCTCTATTGAATCACTGCAGGGATCGGGTAAATGTGTGGTCTAGATTGAAACTAGACCCGGTGGACAGGATAAACTTGATCAAAATGATCTTGATGCCACAGCTCCTTTATATACTCCACAACTCCCCCATGGATGTCCTACTAAAGCAATTTTGGGTTATTAACTCCATTTTTAGGTCCCTTATTTGGCTAAACTCAACAGCAAGGGTAAAATTGGAACAGTTGCAGCGTCCTAAGGAATCAGATGGGATGGTACTTCCAAATCCACGGCTGTACTGCCTGGCCTCCCAACTCTAACACATAGCTAGGGTTCTGAGCCAACCTAGTGCTCCGGTGCTGAATTTGGTGGACCCTACGGTGCACCTTCTCCGGTTTACAATGGGGGGGGCCTGGAGGTGCTGAGGTTTTCCAAATCCAACAAGCCATTTCCTACCTACAACTTGATGCAGAAAGTATGGAACAAAGCTAGGGCTTTACAACAAGTAGATGGTTTCCCCATTTGGGGAAACAAGCGATATTTGGAGTTGAAGAAATTACAAATGGCAGGAGATTGCAACAATATGGGATTACACATGACACACATATTCGCTCATTCAATGCTTTACAGTCGGAATTTAAACTCCCTGCCTCCACGCCGTTTTATTATTTCCAACTCCAACACGCGGTTAAGGCCCAACTGGACAGTGCTGTGTGGACCCAGAGCCCCACGCCCATTTTCAATTACATGAGGGAAGTAACCTCGAATAAAGGGTTTATCTCGTGCAGCTACTCTATGCTGCTCAACAACTTCCTACCTGACAGCCCAGCAGGGACCATATCCAAGTGGGGAAGGGATATAGGAGCCTTAGAGGAGAACCAATGGGAGGAGGTGCTCTTCAGTTCCCCTATGCTCCCTAAATGTGGCCCAAAGGTTGTTCCAGTTATATGTACTCCTGCGCGTCCATTACACGCCAGCTAGACTGGTAAGAATAGGGGTGTGAGATGATCCTTCCTGTAAATCAAATTCTATTTGATTCAAAAAAATTAGTTGCAAACAGCCACAGAGGGGAGTGTGTTTTGGCTAACAAAAAGGTAATATATGCAAAGTATACAGCATTATATAGACATTATAATAGCAATTAGAAGTCCAACACCAATAAATTCTTGTATAATATATACAGATTTTTGGCTTCAATCCAAATTCTTCAGTCAAGACACATCTAGCTTTAGAAAAGGAATCATTGACCTTGACCCACCACCATGAAAGCAGGTTTGCTTTAAGAGGAATGTTTGACCCACCACCACTAAAGTTGGCTTTTCCCTTTAAAATCTCACTTACCAAAGAGGAAATAAAACACAAAATTTTATTATGCGTACCTGCAAAAGCTGCAGCTGCAACTCCAAGACCCACAGCCATCAATGTCCCTCCCTAAAAAGAAACAAAAAAAGTTTATATTCATATATTTAAATAAATATAAACATACATCTTTAACAAAGTTGCAATAAAACCACATGCATACATACATACATACATGAAAAAGCAACCAAAATACTGTACAAGTGCTTATGGGAAAAACTGGAAAGAAAAATGAAATGTACAGTCATTTGTAGTATATTAGTGCAATAGTAAAAAAGACAATCATCCTATTATATAGTATATTCTGTTGTGGTTACACTTATATCAAAGCAACCCTTACTCTAGGCCCCACCTTAAAGTCCTTTACTTACCTATCCCTAATCTAGAGAGATATCACTACCTAGTACATCTACCCTGCTTGGTCAGCACATGCATTATGCAATTCTATTCATTGCTATGGGCATAAGCGAAACCGTGCAAGATATGTTAGATGTCAATGCTAGCCATGACAATAGCAATTTAAAAAAAAAAGACACACACACACACACACACACACACACACACCACCTTTTTGACTGCAGAAAGATTCATATTTCTGGTAATTTTTTTTATTGCCGTCTGTCATTCTCTATCAATAATTTAATGACAATACCTCCCCATACTAGTAACTGGAACAGTCGTATAGCAAAAGCCAATAAATTAAAAAGCCAATACTAAATCACAAGATTCTTTTGCAAGTCCAAATATACCTGGTAAAAGGCAGCAGAAGAGAAAGCTACACAACACAAGCCTCAGGAAGTACATTACCAGTGATCATGCAAGAAACTCTAGGACTTCTGTAATAATTGTTTAAATAAGCCCCATTGGAAGTTTTTCTCCTGTCATTCAGTTTCGCAGGTATGGCCTACTTAGGCACCAAGTCGCTACTAATGCTCAACACGACTTTTTAAATAAAAACCACATTTTATGGAGCTTTACTTTGAGCAGCAGTAAAAAGAGTGGTGTAGGCATTAATTCTCATTTGGGACTTCCGATTCTGGCACCGCATAGAGTAGCTGTCTCCCTCATCAGCTCCCACAGCACGACACTCGAATCGGCCTAAAAAACCTGCCCGACCCTTCACTGCTGCCCGCAGCCCCCTCGGGTGACCCCCCGCTCACCCATGGATCGATTTGTGGAAAAAAACAGCCCGCGAATGCAGATGGTCCTGACGGCCCAGCCGCAAATCAAGGCCACTGTCTCTGCCTTGTTGGATGACACGGTGGACGTGCCAGACAAGGAGGTAAGCGGCTGCACAGCCTCTCCCTCCTGACGCCATGCCTCCCCCCTCCTCATACCAAGGAGACAACAATACTGAGTGCATAGCTCAGGCAGTGGCAGCACTTTTTGACCCACATGATAGCAGCCTCAGTGGAGAAGGCAGTGAATGCAGGGATGAAACAGATTAAGACACAACTAGGGGAACATGCAACGAGGCTAAACGAGGTAGCACACTGCCTCTCCAATGTGGAAGAACTACTATACCAGGCACAAGCCACGAAGCAAGCACAGGACAAAACAAACCAATATGTACTTCGAAAACTGGACGATTTGCAAAATAGATCCAGAAGGAGCAATCTGCGATCTGTGGGCATCCCAGAATCCCTACAAGCATCAGCCCTCACCGATTTCTGCACCAGACGCATCCCAGAAGCTTTAGGCCTTCCAGGCCCCTGCACAGTAGAACTTGCCCACCGCATGGGAGCTTTCGCCACTGACCGTAAGACTCCCCGCCCGATCATCGCTAAATACTTAAACTACTCGGCAAAGCTACCATCCTGCAAAAGTTCAGGCAGTCTAGATCCCTTCAGACAGATGGAATCAAAGTTTTGATTTTCACGAACCAACACATCTACATGGAACTCGACCAGCGACAGGTGAAAATCACTTTAGCTTTCCCTGCAATTCTCCGCCTCAAGGCCCCCCCCCCCCCCCAACGGTGACCAGTTCTCCTTCCAAGATCCTTCTGAAGTGCAAGCCTTCCTGCATACACTACACGCAGATTCGCACTCCAAACCCTCATCCAGGGTTGCCCCAAATAATCGCCCTCTGGACCAAAGAAAGCCTTCTCCAAAACATTTCGGATACTCTGGACCTGACCATCGCTCTACCCCTCGTTGATTCGGTAAACGCAAAATACCCTCTGATCACCAACGGGTGCATGTAAGCTCCCTTATAGGCTATCCCAGGTTGGTCTCTACCTACACTAACATTGTCCTCTGTTATAGCCTCCAACTAACTGGCAGGCCTTGATATTATGTATTATTTTTGTTGTCTTTAACCTTACTCTATCTCCTTTGCTCTGAAATACCCCTATGGCCTTACTGCATACAGCCACCTTCCCTCCTTCATACACAACCCGAGCTTGCTGCAAATGATATCATCGAGTTATGGGCATGCCTCCACTGCAACACTTGGGTCAGTACTGGGAGGTGGCCTATACAGTGAATCCATGCGGAAAAAAAGTGAAGTTCTCTCAATATTTAGTAATATGTTTATTTCATGCTCTTACCCCTCCAAATCCCTCACCTCTACCCTATACCGCCCTCTACCCCAAACACCAGAACTCCAGGTACCACCTAACTACCACATGAAAACCACAACGCTCCACACTAAAGTAACAGTTCCTCTCTTCAGGTCAAAACCCAATACAACCATAATACCAGCCCAAATCCCCCCAAAAAAGTTCCCCCTATGAAAATCACCTCTTGGAACATGAAAGGGCTTAGGTCCTCCACCAAAAGTCTTAAAATCCTCCGCCATCTTAAGAGACTCAAAACCGACATTGCCCTACTCCAAGAGGCCCACCTATCATTCTCCGATTTTCATTGCATGAGAAAACTTTGGGTAGGCACGGTTCTGGGCTCCAATGCAGTTGGATGCAAACCCGGGGTTCTCATCTTGATTCACAAAAACCTCCCCTGTGAAGTCAAGTCCGTAGACACCGACAGTCAGGGTGGCTCCTTCTCTGCACATATTCACTTCGGAAACAGATCTCGTGATATCCAATATCTATGCTCCCAATACCCCTGATAAACAATTCTTTGGCGAGATCTCCACTTGGTTACTACGCAACCTGCACATCCCCCATATAGTTGGGGCGGGGGGGGGGGACTTCAACACCACGCTGCACCCGACAGATGAGAGAACCACACTCAAACGTCCTTGCGAACTACCCAAAACATCCGATTTAACACACCTCACATCCACTATGGCAGGGGTCTCAAACTGGTGGCTCTCCAGCTGTTGTGAAACTACAAGTCCCATGAGGCATTGCAAGGCTGACAGTTACAATTATAACTCCCACAGGCAGAGGCATGATGGGACTTGTAGTTTTGCAACAGCTGGAGGGCCGCAAGTTTGAGACCCCTGCACTATGGACTTTCTTCACTTCCACAACATCTGGCGACTCTTACACCCAGTGGACAGGAATTCACTTTCTACTCTAATCCACATAACGTCTTCACCAGAATCGATGACCATTTCTGTACAAACAGCCTCGTCCCAATGATCTCTGGAGCAGATAGCCATATCAGACCACACCCCAATTGTGGCAACTCTCGACAACCCCGACTTACATCCCAACCCCAGAATATGGCGCTTTCCATCCCATCTCCAAAACAACTCTGACTTTCATCAATACATGGAGAAAGCATGGAAAGAATTTTCAACAGCCAACTCCTCACACACTGACAACCCAAACCTTTTTTGGGAAGCTGGCAAGGCTTTCCATAGAGGCCCGATCACTTCCTATGACTATTCTTACAAAAATAAACACCCTAGCAAATTAGAAGACGGCTAGCATCAGACTCCGACTGGCACAATGCCCCCTATATACCCTAGACTCCCCTGAAAATAGAACTGAATGGCAGGCAGCCAAAAGTGCTTTTGACACCGGGGCAGATACACTCGAACTGACAAAAAGGACCCATATGGACACCACTCTCCACAAATTTGGCAACAAAGCAGGCAAATTGCTTGCAAGGCTTTGCAAAGGCCCTTTCCACCCTACACATATCACCGCTTTATGAGACACCTCAGGCACCATTAAATACTCGCAACAGGAAATCAATAAAGTCACGCTACAATACTATTCACCACTACATGCCACTGACCACAGACAAAAAAGTTGCACAATCATTCCTTGATAAAATCTCTCTACCAACAGTCACTCCTTCCCAACTTGAGGCCCTAAATGTACCCATTTCGCTATCTGAAATATCTACAAACCATTCACAATCTAGCTCCCTCTAAAGCACCGGGTCCTGATGGGTTTACAGGGGAATTCTATAAAACCCTGCAAAAAAATAACAGAACCAACCCTCCTCAATGTTTACACGGGTATATGGTAAGGTGGCCCCTACTTACCAACGTGGAATCAAGCCATCATCAAATTGCTTTCAAAGAAGGGAAAAGACCCCCTAGAACCGGGTTCCTATCGACCCATATCACTTTTAAATCTGGACGTTAAAATCCTCTCTAAAATTGTAGCCACCATCATTCCTTCTTTGATACACCCTGCTCAGTCAGGTTTTCGGAAAGGGAAAACAGCCGCGTTAAATATCCAAAAGCTAATGATGGTGCTAGAACATGCTAAATGGGGGGGGGGGGGGGGGCGCGACTTCGCCATCATTACTCTGGATGCGGAGAAAGTCTTCAATAACCTTAGCTTTGAGTGGCTTTCAATGGCCATGTCAAAAATGGGGTTTAGTGGCCCCTTTAAACATCTCATAAAACCCTATGTACACATCCCCCGTGGCCAGACTGGTGGTGGCTGGCCTCCTCTAGGATGAATTCCACCTCCACAAGGGCACGAGACAAGGCTACCCCCTATCCCCACTGCTATTTAATCTAGTGTTTGAACCCCTTTCTAGATACTTAACCCAAAAGGCCCCACTACATGGGATTAGCATTGGTGAACATGAACTACGCACCTCCCTCTTCGCCGATGATGTTCTCATCTAATCCCTCCTCTGACATACTTAGGCATCAAAATAGGGAAGTTGCCTTCTTCTATTTACCACCTCAATTACCCCCCTATGGTCAAAAAACCCCCCCAAGAATTAGGAAACTGGATGGATCTGCCTCTCTCACTCCTGGGAAGATGGCACTTCGTAAAAATGGTCAGTTTTGCATGCTTACTGTACCCACACCAAACGATTCCACTACTTCTGCAACACAAGGATATTAAAATCTTAAAAGTTATCTCTAAATTTATCTGGCAGAATAAACGACCATGTATTGCTTTTGCAAAATTATATCTTCCCAGGGGCGTGAAGGGAGTATTAGTCTTCCTAATGTCAGAGCATACAACCTAGCATGTCTTCTCCGGATAGGCCTAGATTGGATATCACAACCCTCCCGCTATTCAAACTACCCCATTGAATCTCTAATGGCCCACCCTTACTCCTTGGTGGATAAACTTCACTGCAAGTGGAAATCTATTCCCTCAACCATACAACATAACCTCCTCTTGCAGGACACAGCCATAGCCCGGAGAGAAGTAAGAAAAAGTCTGAAACTCTCCCCCTTCATGCAGGCACCTTTTGATCCAGGGCAACCCAAACTTCCCCCACCTCTCCTGCAAAAGGTTGATGAGGAAGCGGAGACTTTCCACACACAGACATAGTAGATAAACTTCTACTAGGCTACAACAAAATCCTACAACTCATCCCCAATGAATGTTGGAGAGAAACTCAACTAAAAATTCTTCACCGTGCCTATATACACCTTTCCTCTCGGAAAAGAACAACCAGGGCACCGCTACCTGCCCCCTATGCCACCAGGCAAGACCTTCCTTAACTCACCGTTTCTGGGCATGCACCTACATCTCCACCTTCTGGGATCAAGTCATAGCTTTTATATATGGTATAACCCTGCTGAAATTGCCAAAAGACCCCCTGCTCTTCATCTTCGGGTACTGGGACAATCAACTAATACCATGGTCCCCTAACACCCACCCACCACACAAAGACTGGATCCTGATCTGTCTCCTAGTCGTTTGAAGATCCATTTTAAAAAATTGGACTTCCCCCTGCTGTCCAAAGATCTCGCAAATCAAACGGGAGCTTTTACACTTGTTATACAAAGAAACTCAACACCGACCTCAAACACAAAGCCTCCAGCGCACGTCTCTACTCCAGATGGCAGGCCTTCATGAAATCGACACTATCTCAAGAGGAACTCAATAATTTTGAAAATGAATTCATACTATGGGCTCTCTCTACACCTCGTGGGAAAGAGGTCACCTCCGAGAACTAACTCACAACTAGTGGGACTCGGGGTCCAAAACATCATTCAACATGACCACCCTCCCTCCTCAACGGTACCCCAATCATCGGCATCCCAACTGAGAGCACCCAGGTCATGACTTCAGTCACAATCCTAGTGTCTTTCTACAGTATAATTGGTGTACGCCCCGCCCGCCACCCTTCCTTACTCTCCCCCTCTTTTGTTCCACCTTGTAGTTTAGGGATCCTCCACAGATGATCCATCCAGTTATCTCTGCGTGGAAGTTATTCTTATATGAAGTTTTTCTTACTACTCTTGTTTTACAATTCACCCATGTAAACAACGCCTAGGCTACATGGTTTATGCCAAATGTTTTATGAAAATGTATTACCATCATTGTCATACCCTGTACTGCAATTTCCCTCAATAAAATCTATTGGAAAAAATTTTTTTAATTCACAATTGGGCTTTGAAATTATATGCAGAGCCACACTTCAACTTTGTCTGCTATAAGTAATGACAGCTCTTCATAGAGGTACATGAAATAAGGTTGGAAAAACACAGATAAAAGGATTGGAGCTTCATTACAGAGATTCCATTTTCAGAAAAGCTATGTGTCAATGCAAGACAGGCTGTCATAGTACTTCCTCTCCTTTGGCCCATAGACCTTTCATGCAGAGTGTTATTTACATGTGCAACACATTAGCAGTAAGTGAAACTTGAAAGCAGGAGGGAAGCCATCTGCTTTATCCCCAGCTAGAAGTATTACAAATCCTGAAGAATGTTTCTACTGAGCAGAAATGATTCACATCCCATTCTCAAGCATTGACATTCCTACATTCTGCTGAGGCGTCTATTCTTTTTTATTTATTTATTATGTGCCATCCTCGTATTTTTATGCCTTCTACAGTTTATTTCAAATTCTGTGAACAAAGCACTTTGATTTTATTTCAATGTCCTGAAAACAAAAAATATGCCGAATCATCAGAGCGATTGCCAAAAAAGTATGGCACTACCTGCAGAGCAGAAAGAAATAAAAAATTGAAGAATTATAACCATCATGCAAAGTTGCTGGTACAAATACAATACCTAACTTCATATTTACCGGAGTGCTGGAGTGGTGCATTTTTAGTAGTATTAAACCCAAGGAACAACATCCTGGTTATTATCTAGCTTAGTACCTTAAAAAACAAATCTTTACTTCTCTGTGCTTTGCTCTAAAAACTTAAAGTGCAAATTCACCTTTACAGAAAAATCGTTAAGGTGAACTTACACAGGACCCCCCCCGTCCCACTGACCTGCAGAGGGCGATCGCCCATTCTGAGCCCTGGAATACCCACCTCATTGCTCCGGGGCTTAGAAATACTCTCAGCTTTCTCTCTTCTTCCCCGCTGAGAGGATGGGCTACGCGGGTTTTGATTGGTCGCGCCGCCCACGTGATGGCACCGACCAATTAGAATGCTCCTAAATGTACCTCCTGATGGGGTGCATTTAGGAGATTAAGCTCTGGGGATTTCTATACCAGCCTCAGAACAGGCAATCATCGCCATGCAGGTCAGCGGGACTGGGGGGGGGGGGGGGGGGGTTGAGGGCACGGTGGAGGTCCTGTGTGAATTCAACCTTACAGATTTTGGGAGCTGTAGCAGAGCAGAGAGCCGGTGCTCTTCCCCCTACTTCCCTACTTCAATTAGTATGAACTAAGACATTAGTACTACATTTCCCACAATTCCTAAGGAATTGCCTGTAATGAGCAACTGCCTAAGATGCATTGTGCACTGCCCATAATGCCATATGCCCCATGTCAGGGTGGCTATGCGTGGCCTTCAGGGAGACCCTGCAATGTAACACAGTCAGTCAATCTATAGAGTAACATTAAGGGTATTATAAGCCTTACTATCTACACAGTGTGTTTTCCACCTGTAGTTATAGGAGGTCATTTGAAGCCTTGTACACACAGCCTACAGGATAGTAAATATTCAGATTCTGGTGTCAGCAGTTTGTGTTCAAGCATGAGGCATGCCGCAAGACACTGCACAGGTTATGGCATGACCTCTGTCTGTAGCCTAAGAACTGACACTTCCTGTAAAGAAACTATATATCCCACAAACCCTGGGTCTTTAGTCTAGTGTTTTGCAGGTGAAAACTTCATAGTAACTAGATCTGAAACAGACATAAGCAGGCAAAGGTAATGAAGGGCAGATAGGTTATCATATTAGCACTCCCACATTTGTGAAGTGCAGAGAAATGTTGAAGTGAACAATGCCTTTTAAACATTCAACTTTCAAAGCCTCCTCCTCCTCCTCCTCCCGCTGGAACCGCGATACCGGAAGACACGCCGAGGCAACATGACAGCTCCCTCGGCGTGGACCAGGTAAGATACTGACGCCTCGTTCTAAGGCAAGTATTTCATAATGAGCTAGTATGCGGTGCATACTAGCTCATTATGCCTTTTGCTTTACAGGGTTAAAAAAAAAAAAATTTGCGGGTATACAACCGCTTTAATAGAAGGAAGGATATGATTTATGCACCAATTAGGTTACAGTAGTTCTAAACCCAATCACTTACACTTAAATGATACAGAATATCAACAAAAATCCTGAAAAAACACGATACAAATGTTAGAAGTTGAGTTGAAGTTCACTGGGAAAAATAAGCATTTGATCCCAAAGCAAAACATGACTTAGTACTTGGTGGAGAAACCCTTGTTAGCAAGCACAGGCAAGTAGTTTCTTGTAGTTGGTTATCAGGTTTGCACACATCTCAGAAGGGATTTTGGTCCACTCTTCCTTACAGAGCTTCTTTAACCACTTCAGCCCCGGAAGGTTTTACCTCTTAATGACCAGGCCATTTTTTTGCAATACGGCACTGCGTCGCTTTTACCTTACAATTGCACGGGCATGTGATGCTGTACCCAACCAAAATTGATGTCCTTTTCCCAGAAATAGAGCTTTCTTTTGGTGGCATTTGATCATTTTGAAGTATTTATCAGTTTAGGCCAATATGCATTCTGCTACATATTTTTGATAAAAAAGAAAAAAAATTTCACAATAAGCATTTATTGATTGGTTTGTGAAAAAGTTATAGCGTATACATAATAGGGGATAGATTTATGGACTTTTTTTTTTTTTAAGTTTTTTTACTGGTAATGGTGGCGATCTGTGATTTTTAGTGGGACTTCGACATTGTAGCGGACAAATCTGACCCCAAGTGACACTTTTTGGGGACCAGTGACTTTATTACATTGATCAGTGCTATAAAAAATGCACTGATCAATGTATAAATGAAAATGTTAGGGAAGGGGTTAACACTAGGGGGCGATCAAGAGGATAACGGTGTTCCCTGGGTGTGTTCTAACTGCCTGTGACGACAAAGAAATCGCTGTTCCTGATCACTAGGAACAGCAGATCTCAAAGTTGTCCCCTGACAGAATGTAGGGATGTGCCTTGTTTACATAGGCAGATCCCTGTTCTGTCTCTCCTCACCACGATTGTGGGTGGCCGGCGGACATCCAGTTTAACATGCACATCGGTTTGCGCAGTAGAGCCGACCTGCCGCAGTATATATACACTGTGGCTGGTCGGCAAGTGATTAAATCCTTAAGGTTTCTTGACTGTTGCTTAGCAACTCTATGTTTAAGCTCCCTCCATAAGGTCTGAAGACTGGCTAGGGCACTCCATGACCTTAATGTGCTTCTTCTTGAGCAACTCCTTTGTTGCCTTGATGGTATGTTTTGGATATTGTCAGGCTGGAAGACCCATCCATGACCCATCTTCAGTGATCTCAGTGTTTTAGAGGGAAGAAGATTCTCATCCAAGATTTTACATTACATGGCCCCTCAATACAGAAAAGTCAGCCTGTACCTTAAGCAAAGAAATAGCCACAAAGCATCATGTTTCCACCTCCGTGCCTGACTGTAGGGATGATGTTCTTGGGGTCATAGTCAGCATTTTTTTCCTCCAAACACGGCAGGTCGAGTTAAAGCCAAAGAGCTCAATTTTGGTCTCATCTGACCACAGCACTTTCTCCCAATCCTTTTCTGAATCATTTAGATGTTCATTGGCAAACTTCAGACGGGCCTGTACATGTGTCTTCTTGAGGAGGGTTATCTTGAGGGTGCTGCAGAATTTCAATCCATGACAGCGCATTGTGTTACCAATGGTTTGTTTGGTGACTGTGGTCCCAACTGCCTTGAGATCATTTAAAAGCTCTTCCTGTGTAGTTCTGGGCTGATCCCTCACTTTTCTCATGATCATCTTTACCTAATGAGGCGAACTTTTGCATGAAGCCCCAGACTAAGGGCGATTGATGATTATTTTGTATTTCTTCCATTTGCGAACAATTACAACAGTTGTCACCTTTTCACCAAGCTTCTTTCTGATGATCTTGTAGCCCATTCCAGCCTTGTACAGGTACAATCTTGTCCCTGATGTCCTTTGACAGCTCATTGGTCTTGCCCGTGATTGTGAGGCTTGAGGCTGGGTTCACACTATACTACACGACAGTAGTACGACTTTCATCCTACTTTGCTCTGCGACATCAGTCCTACATTGATCCTACATCCATCCAACTTTCATGAACAGGATACTACTTTGATCCGACTTTTCAGATAGTTTTAATTGGTCAAAGGACAAGTATACTAACACACAATGGGAGGGGCTACAGCAGGGGGCAGGAAATAACGCAATGTCGGATGTCTTGGTGTGAACCTTGAGGGGGAACTCCGCGCCAAATTTCAAATAAAAAACCGTCATGGGTCCCCCCCCCAGGAGCATACCAGGCCCTTAGGTCTGGTATGGACCTTTAGGGGAACCCCCTACGCCGAAAAAACGGCGTGGGGGTCCCCCCCCAATCCATACCAGACCCTTATCCGAGCACGCAGCCCGGCTGGTCAGGAATGGGGGTGGGGACGAGCGAGCACCCCCCCTCCTGAACCGTACCAGGCCACATGCCCTCAACATGGGGGGGTTGGTGCCTTGGGGGAGGGGGGCGCGCTGCGGCCCCCCCCACCCCAAAGCACCTTGTCCCCATGTTGATGAGGAGAAGGGCCTCTTCCCGACAACCCTGGCCGTTGGTTGTCGGGGTCTGCAGGCGGGGGGCTTATCGGAATCCGGGAGCCCCCTTTAATAAGGGTGCCCCCAGATCCCAGCCCCCCCACCCTTTGTGAATGAGTATGGGGTACATCGTACCCCTACTCATTCACCTAGGGAAAAACGTGTCAAAAAAAAAAAAAAACACAGTACACAGGTTTTTAAAGCAATTTATTAGACAGCTCCGGGGTCTTCTTCCGACTTCGGGGTCTCTCCGGCGTCTCCTCCCGGTGTCCTGATCTTCTACCGGCTCCTCCGCTATCTTCTACAGCTCTATTGCTAGCGGTGGCCCGGACTTCTGCCTTCTTCCTCCTTCTTCCAATGTTGACACGACGCTCTCTCCGGCTGGAATGCTCTCTGCGCGCTCTGCTATGGCTTATATAGGCGGTGACCCCGCCCCCTTATGCCGTTACAGTCCCTGGGCATGCTGGGACTGTGACGGCATAAGGGGGCGTGGTCATCGGGTGATGACCATGCCCCCTAAAACGTCACAGTCCGAACATGCCCAGGGACTGTGACGGCATAAGGGGGCGGAGTCACCGCCTATATAAGTCAGAGCGGAGCGCCCAGAGTGCATTCCAGCCGGAGAGAGCGTCGTGTCAGCATCAGAAGAAGAGAAGAGGGCAGAAGACCGAAGACCGGGCTCCTCCGCTATAGCAAAAGAGCGGCAAAAGAGCAGAAGATAGCGGAG
This sequence comes from Lithobates clamitans, assembly GCA_037952925.1. NCBI lineage: Eukaryota > Metazoa > Chordata > Amphibia > Anura > Ranidae > Lithobates > Lithobates clamitans. Next base: position 1,120,619 of record JBBGZY010000282.1, read on the forward strand.
GAGCCCGGCAGAAGACCCGGGGAGCGCAGAGAAGAACCAGAGAGACCCCCGAAGAGAAGAAGGCAGCAGACCGGGCTCCTCCGCTATAGCAAAAGAGCGGCAAAAGAGCAGAAGATAGCGGAGGAGCCCGGCAGAAGACCCGGAGAGCGCGGAGAAGAACCGGAGAGACCCCCGAAGTCGGAAGAAGACCCCCGAAGCTGTCTAATAAAATTACTTTAAAAATCTGTGTAGTTTTTTTTTTTTTAAATTGACACTTTTTCCCTAGGTGAATGGGTAGGGGTACGATGTACCCCATACTCATTTACATAGGGTGGGGGGCCGGGATCTGGGGACCCCCTTATTAAAGGGGGCTCCCGGATTCCGATGAGCCCCCTGCCCGCAGACCCCGACAACCAACGGCCAGGGTTGTTGGGAAGAGGCCCTTGTCCTCATCAACATGGGGACAAGGTGCTTTGGGGTGGGGGGGCCAGCAGCGCGCCCCCCTCCCCCAAGGCACCAACACCCCCATGTTGAGGGCATGCGGCCTGGTACGGTTCAGGAGGGTGGGCGCTCGCTCGTCCCCACCCCCATTCCTGACCGGCCGGGCTGCGTGCTCGGAGAAGGGTCTGATATGGATTGGGGGGACCCCCACGCCGTTTTTTCGGCGTAGGGGGTTCCCCTCAAGGTCCATACCAGACCTAAGGTCCTGGTATGCTCTTGGGGGGGGAACCCATGCCAGTTTTTTATTTAAAATTTGGCGCGGAGTTCCCCCTCAAGATCAAAAGTCACGTGCCGAAGTCGGATCATGCGAGATGGCGATCCGACTTCAATGATAGTCAATAGGCTGAAGTAGGATCAAAGTCGGACCACAGTAGTACAGGGAGCATTTCTAAAGTCGGAACGACTTGTGTCGGACCAGTTAGCACGGCTCCCATAGGGAAACATTGGATTTCACACGTCATGCGACATGAGCTCCCAATGTCGGAGCGTTTGTCGGACCAGTGTGAACCCAGCCTGAATGGAAGAAAGAGATTTCTGCGGACAGGTGTCTTTTATACACATAACGAGTTGTCGCTATGTCTCCTTCATTTAAAAAAAAAAAAAACACACAACAACAAACACATACATTAGTTAATATGGCTAAAAATTTTCATTGACCAATAAAACGGTCTAGAGTTCACCCGGACTCTATTGGGTAGGCTGCTAGTCCAGAGCATCCCTGAGTTTGGTGGTTGTTCCAATATAATAACACAGAAAGTAACCTAAACAGGTATAGTCCTGATGCAAATGGTAGGGGGTTAACAGAGACCAACTCAAGGTATATTGACTCTGCTTGACTTTAACTCAAAACGTGAGCACGTTTTGAGTTAAAGCATTTGTTACCCAAAATTTAAAAAAAAAAAAAAAAAAAAAAAAAATGTATCCCGTTTCCCTAAAGCATGAACAATAAACATGGCTGTGGAGCCCTGACACCGTGGTCAGTTTACCTGCCTCCGTCATCCACAGCTCTCCTCTGTTCTCCTCCTCCATCCCCCCCATCCCTCCTGTCAGCTGTGCCAGTGCCCGCCCCTCCCCTCCTGCCAAAATAACTTGGTAATTTTCAGGCACTCACCTGTCTGCCTTAATGCCAAGTGCCCGATGTATGTGTTTTATTAAAAAAATGTTGTGTTCTATATTATATTTGAGAGCTCCACTCTGCGCTCATGTGACCGGCAGCCTCTCTCCTCCTCCCCTCCCGACTGACATCAGCAAGGGATTCTCAACCCCGCCCACTACAGCTGTCAGATCGAGGGGGAAACGGCGGGCGGTCATGTGAGCGCCGAGTGGCGCTAGGATATAAAAGGGAAAAAACTGCATTTTTTAAAATAAAACACACACACAGGGCACTTAGAATTAAGGAAGACAGGACAGTGCCTGAAAAGTACCAAGTGGGGTTACAACCACTTTAAACCACTTGACCACTGGGCACTTAAACCCCCTTCCTAACCAGACCAATTTTCAGCTTTCGGTGCTCTCACATTTTGAATGACAATTACTCAGTCATACAACACTGTACCCATATGAAATTTTTGTCCTTTTTTCACACAAATAGAGCTTTCTTTTGGTGGTATTTAATCACCATTGGGTTTATTTTTTGCGCTATAAAAGAAAAAAATGACTGAAAATTCGGTAGATGAATTTTTCTTTGTTTCTGTTATAAAATTTAGCAAATTAGTAATTTTTCTTCATAAATTTTGGCCAAAATTTATACTGCTACATATCCTTGGTAAAAATAAGTACAAATTGGTGTATATTATTTGGTCTTTGTGAAAGTGATAGAGTTCAAAAGCTATGGTGCCAATATCTGAAAATTTATCACACCTGAAGTACTGACAACTAAATTCTTGAGACCCTAACATGCCAGAAAAGTACGAATACCCCCCCAAATGACCCCTTTTTGGAAAGAAGACATTTCAAGGTATTTAGAAAGATGCATGGTGAGTTTTTTGAAGTTGTCATTTTTTCCACACAATTCTTTGCAAAATCAAGATTTTTTTTTTCCTTTCACAAAATTGTCATATTAGGTTATTTCTCACACACAGCATATGCATACCACAAATTACACCCCAAAACACATTCTGCTATTACTCCCGAGTACGGCGATACCACATGTCTGAGACTTTTACACAGCGTGGCCACATACGGAGGCCCAACATGCAGGAAGCACCTTCAGGCAATCTGAAGCACCCACTCCAATTCTGACATTTCTCTCCTACATGTAAAAATCATTGTTTGCTAGAAAATTACATAAAACCCCAAAACATTATATATTTTTTTGAAGCAAAGACCCTAGAGAATACAATGGCGGTCATTGCAACTTTTTATCTCACACGGTATTTGCGCAGCAATTTTTTGAAAAAGAAAAAAAAAAAACAGTCAAGTTAACCCATGTTTTTGCATAATGTGAAAGACGAAGTTATGCCGAATAAATAGATACCCAACATGTCACCCTTCAAAAATTGCACACGCTCGTGGAATGGCGTCGAACTTCGCTACTTAAAAATCCCCATAGGCGACGCTTTAAAATTTATTACTGATTATATGCTTTGAGTTACAGAGGAGGTCTAGGACCAAAATTATTGCTCTCGCTGTACAGATCGCAGCGATACCTCACATGTGTGGTTTGAACACCGTTTTCATATGTGAGCGGGACTTTTATTCCTATTACAAGGAACCTAAACATCCCTTGTATTAGGAATATGGCATGACAGGTGCTCTTTACAGTGAGATGTGGGGTCAATAAGACCCCACATCTCACCTCTAGGCTGGGAAACCTGGAATAAAAAAACAAACAAAAAAAAAAAACGATCCAGACTTCAATAGTAGCGGTGAGTCGGTAGAAGCACCGGAGGGCGGCGGGAGCGGGGTAGATGTCCCCTCTCGCTTCCCGTAAGACTGATCAAGCAGTGGAACAGCCTCACTAGCATCACCAGCCCTGGGTAGCATCACTACCTGGACCTCGCTGGCGACACTATGCATGTGGATGGAAGATAGCCTGACCAGCTACGAGCAAGTCACGGCTCCTCTACTTGATCGGTGTCACATTGCAGTGCCTACATTTGGGTGAGATCTTACCTTTTATATCCCCAGTATGGGACTGCTGCTTTAATCTTCAAGCTTCGGTCTCCCCTAAAGCACTGATGGACATATTAGGACTGCAGTCTTCACTGCCCCAGCAGCAAGTTGGTCACTGTCAGTTTCCTTTACTGACATCCACAAGGTGGACGTGATTTCCAAACGGGTGCATTACCTTCCTCCAACTTGAAATCAGCCTGTACGCTGATACTTACTAGGATAATCAGCTTCATGTTAGATGACCCATAAGGGGATATCATCTTGTATTTACATGATAGGAGGTGTGCATGGTCTTTGTTTGTGGTGGCCATCTGTGTTTGTTCAAGACAACGTTGTCTATTTTATGAATTGGTGGTACCTGTTTTTAAACTACATTTTTTGATTGGTGTTTAAGTGAATCATTAATAAAACATAATTTAGATTTTTGTTAATTGCCTGTAACTCCCTGATGAATTGCTTTCATTTGGAATTGGCTTCCAATTCCATTTCTTCTCCCCCTCTTTTTTTGATATGCGTAATTAATTCAAAGGAACGCACCTATATTACTGCCTGAGTGCCATTGGTGTAAGCAATTATCCTTATTATACACAGGCACAGACATTACTGAACCTCTGCCTGTTGTTACTACACTGTTAAGCAGAACCTTTCAGTTCCTTTTTAATTACATAGTAGATTGCGGCGCTAAACTACATACTAAATTTGTGCAACTCTCACCATACCAGGAAGGTCCAGGTAAATGCAGTCTAAACAATTAATCTTCCCCTAATATTGTGCAATCAAAGGTCAAACAATGAATCAAAAATCACTGATAAAGAAGTCCCTATAATAAAGCTGGTAGGAAGGATTGAATCAATCCATAAAACAGTTTCCAATCAATAACAGGTTCACCAAAGTAAATGAAAAAACTGGGGAACAAACTAATATTAGTAGCAAAACTCAAAAAAAATAGATAACAATTTAGAGTGTAAAACAAGGGTTAAACCCCATCCCAAGTATCCTCCAAAAAATAATAAAGCACCTAAAGAGTATAGCTACAAACTTGCTACTTGAGCAATCTGTTATAATTGTGACAATAATGTAACCAATAACTAAATCAAGGAAATAATACATTAATGTGCATACCATGCATAAATCCAGACAGTGCAGCATTAAATATTCTCAAAAAAATTGTTTGCAATAAGTGCACAAAAAATATAACGATGTATACAGCATTCAGTTTGCAATTGATAACCTAACCGCCAATTATAAAACAAATGGTTAAAAATGGTAAAGTGGCTAAATATATCAGAGTGAATCCCTCCAGGTGTATCAAATAATTGTGAAAAAAAAATGCGGAATAGGTGACCAAATAAGAAATCACAAAAATAGTCCATAAAAAGGTCCCATACATAATCAAAAAAAACCCCAAACGTGAATAAATGTAGAAATGTGTCCAAAGAGTTTCTCCAGGTGCAACCGAAAGATAAGTGATGGTTCCCCCAGCCTCTCACCTTACGGCTGAATAATAACAGCCAAGCCAGCAAAAAGGATAGCCCAAGCAGCTCCCGATCTCCCCGATGACAGGTCCCGCCGGGGGTCACCTGTCCTTCGCTTTTCCTTTTTTGATGGAAAGGGGTTCTATCCAAGCGAGGCACTGATGAACCAGTGCCTGGATTCAAAGCATTCAGTAAACGTCTGAGCGAGACAATGAAAAGTGGCTGCAGATGATGTCAGGGAGTGCTCTCGCACGCGTATCATCCCAGTGGAAGGCACTTCCCCAGCGATTCTCTGAGGAAGTGCTTGGATACCTCCACTTCCCAGGGTAAAAATAGGATGACCCACAAACCGAGCACCTTTTTTCCAAAGCATACATAGGTCATGTGGGAAAGTTCAACCTTTTTCAAAAAGGGTAGTGCTGATCCCTTATGGCAATTTGTACAATTAGGTTTTAGCCTCTTGGCTATTAGCTGTAAGGCCCGACAAATGGTGCCAGTCATAGCTTGACTGGTTATCACTATCAGGCCCACTTCTCAGGCTCACAGCCAGTTCTGCATAAACTGCTTCGGCCACGACAGTCAATAGATGATATTCAAATCATGTTTGAAAGACAGGTTCTGGTGGTAGGAGACTTAATTCTTAGAAGGACAGAGAGGGCAATCTGTAACAAAGACCTGAAGCACCGAACTGTATGTTGTCTACCAGGCGCTCGGGTTAGGCACAGCACGGATCTGGTGGACAGATTACTGGGAGGGGCTGGGGAAGACCCGGCTGTCATGGTGCACGTTGGCACCGATGACAAAGTCCGAGGCAGATGGGGTGTCCTAAAGAACGATTTTAGGGACTTGGGAGCTAAATTGAGGAAAAGAACCTCCAAAGTATTATTCTCAGGAATACTACCGGTACCTCGAGCCACACCAGAAAGGCAGAGGGAGATTAGAGAAGTAAACAAGTGGCTGAGGAGCTGGTGTAGTAAGGAGGGGTTTGGGTTCCTGGAGGACTGGGCCCGACTTCTCAGTCGGTCACCAGTACTATAGAAGGGACCGACTGCACCTAAACAAGGAGGGTGCAGATCAGCTGGAAGTAAAGATGGCCAAAAACCCCTATAACTTTTTAAGCTAGGCGACGGGAGGAGGGCCCAGAGGTAGAGATAGTCAGCACGGAACATATTCCAGAGCTTACTATTAACACCCTGGCTTCAATAGCCATGCCGTCAAGTTTAGAGACTGTAAATTGGGGTGGAATAAAAGACCTCGAGACAGTAGATTGGGGCGACGTGGAAGCATCCATGGCCCATCTATTGCCAGTCTCACAATCTCCGGGAACCAGGGCCTTCTGGGCCAGGCTGGTGCCACCAGAATGATTGGAACTCCCTCTCTCCGAATCTTACGCAACAAATGTGGAAGGAGAGGGATCGGAGGGAAAGCATAAACCAGGGAGAACTGGCTCCATGGAACTACCAGAGCATCTGCTCCGATTGCCAGAGGATCTCTTGTTCAGGACACAAACTGCTGTAGCTTGTTGTTGAACCTGGATGCCAGTAGATCGACCTCTGGCCATCCCCAACATTGGCAAATTTCCTGGAACACCTCTGGGTGTAGGGACCATTCCCCGGGCAGATCTGTTGGCGGCTGAGATAATCCCAAAAGGAGGAGCCAGCGACGACATCTGATGTGCCCGTACGAAGCACAGTGGATGTGGTAGGAGGAGAGGTGATCGCTCCGATTGTTCTATAGTGCTGTTTACCATACTAGTACATGTGAGTGGATCCACTTGTGCTTTTTATGTTGTTTCATGCTGATCATTGCGCAGTGATAAATTTCTCTTATTTGATGAATGAAACATCTTAAACCAGAGGATTGAAGTGGTGGAGTGGGAGTCGGCAGCAGTGTTTGACCCAGGCTGTGTAGCCCGCTGATAGTGATTTTTCTACACCCAGGAATTTTTTTTTTTTTTTTTTTTTTTATACATACACTTTGGGACTTCCACTGACCCTGGCTATATCCATTATGGTGTAAGAGACTGTACCATGCCCTATCACTGGTGATTGATTAAGAGCATATATTGAAAGTTTTATTGATATGCCTATTGCTGTTTTTACATCATTTGTTTTTATCACCCAGTATTATCATTTATCGCTTATTATCACAGTCTATTTTTGGAGTTTATACAGATATTAGGAAATTAATTTTTAGTGCACTATTATTCAGCTTCCATTATATGCCCTCAGTGGTCCCCAAGTAGACATTATTGTTAAGGTTCACTGTGTGAGGCACAGAGGCAATGACACAACATCAATAAGTAGCACCTTGTTTGACACCTTCCCCTGAGGAAGAAGTTTCATCAGCAAAACACGTCAGGGCAATAACGTCTCACACCTTCCCCACAAACTTTATGGAGATGGGACACAATTTACGTGCGATATTGGTGAAAGATGCTATCTATGGGGTTTAGTTGCAAATTAGGATATAAGTGGTTGCAAATATGTTGCGACGTGGAACAAAATTGTTTGTACATACTGTTTAATGAAGTCAGAAATAAAATTTAAAAAAGGTGTTATACCAATAAATGTGGTTGCGTTAGTTATGGTACCGATAAATTCTTAATAAGAACAAGGCAGTTGCATTTATTCTGTATCAGGTGTAGGTTTACTTATCTAGCGTCCAACAAAAAAAAAATAAAAAAAAAAACAATAATAATACCCAATAACGCAAAAGGATAATAAATAAAAATAAAAAAAATTTGTGTTTGCACATGACTGGATAATGGGACTCAGCTGTGTGTTTTGACTGCCTTCCATGACACAGAGCTGACAGGCAGGGAGGGGAGGGAGGAGAGCAGAGTAGAACAGAGCAGAGCTGCGGATGACAGAGGCACATAAACTGACCACGGTGTCAGTGCTCAGCAGCCATGATATACCGTGGTCAGCTTACAGAGGAGAGGGCATAGCCAGGTTTTTGAGGTGTTACAGGGGGCCAAATTACACAATACAAGCACCGTGCCAAGGGAACAGGGTGGGTTTTTTTTGCCAGGGTAACAAATGCTTTAAGACACCAAAGGTAGGTGAAATGCACATGTCATCAAATTGTAAAAAAGCTAAAGCCATCTATAAACACACAAAGAATTCTGAACAAGATAAATCAATCAGTGTGGATCTCTCCTGCTGGCTTGTATTCTGACAGTTGATGTTCACAGCTGTTAGAATGCGTAAACAGTGAATGCTTTTGATTGGCTGCAGTCATTGTTTGGCTGACAATTTTACACCTGGCTCCTTCGACAAAAAGGAGATTAAAAGAAAATTGACTTTCGCTGAGCAAAGTGGTCTTGACAGTGCCACCCAAGGTTCAAATATTAAGAATGAATGTCCTACCCGTCTGCAAAGCAGCAGCATGGTTTGAAAACTCATAAAATGCTTATGCCACAAAATAAACTACCTAAAACATAGCAATATGAGCAATCCTCCAAGCAAATATAATTGTGAAAAAAATAAAAATAAATAATATATACATATTCTCTCTGTTCACATTACATTAAAGTGTTAATAAACCCAGTAACTAGTCTCTCGCAGTACACAGAACATGGAAATTAAATTATTTTACTAAATATAAACTGCTAAATACCTTTTCTCATCAGCAGTATATAGCAGTCTTGTAACATATCAGTGTCTGGTTAAAGCTTGTAGAAGGAGTTTTCATAATGCAGGATGCAGGACCCCTAACCCTCTGTCTGGACAGTGCTGATTGGCCCTGTGCTGATCACATGCACTCTCCCGAATAGAAAAAAAAAAAACACCCTCTAGCAATACACACCAAACTGAGCATGTGCAGCCTGACTGCAGCAACCCTGTCTTATACTGACATGTTATGGGGACAATGTAAGAAGGGGAGGATCTGTGCATACAGGATCAACATATTCTCCCATGATTTTTTCAAAATAAATACACATTTCCATGTCCAGTGTGATATACGAATATCTTTCCTCCTCCAAACTGCAATTTGCGCTCCTTATGTCATCACCACTTCTATGAACTCTAGATGGGTCAAACAAAGCATGTAGGCAGTGCTCTTTTAAATCAGCTCTCCAAGTCTTCAGGACAGCAAGGCACTCTCCTCTGCCATCTATCAGATTTCTTCTTTTTCTGTGTCTCTTACCTGCTCTCCATGTTCGGTGTGTATTTCGGTGAAATAAGGGACGATGGGACTTGTAGGCATGGGAACAACATGTAACCATCCACATGAATGTTACCCTAACCTTACTAATAGGAGCTGGAACTGGTATTTTTGCTCTCCGTGTTCAGTGTGTATTTCAGTGAAATGAGGGACGATGAGACTTGCAGGCATGGGAACAACATGTAACTATCCACATAAATCTTACCCTAACCTTACTAATAGGAGCTGGAACTGGTAATTTTGCTTTTTACGACAGGACCAATGGTATACGAATGGAAGTATTTTTTTTTTATTATTTTTTATAAAAATGTAATTTCCTTTATTAATTGTAAAACCTCCTTCCAATATTTTTTAACCACTTGCCGCCCACCCTATTACAAAATGACGGCGGCAAAGTGGTTTGATAACCCTGACCAGACGTCATATGACGTGATCAGGAATCACCGCTTTTGCGCGCCCCCGGGGGCGCGCACCACGGCGATCGGGGGTGACCCTTGTCCCTCGAACACAGCGCATCCCCGATCAGGGTAAACAGCCAATAAAATTGTCTGTTTACCATGTGATCGGCTGTGTCCAATAACAGCCGGTCACATGTCAAAACAAGTCGGGCTCACGCGCCGATCGGAGAAGGCGAGTGTCCCTCAGACACAGCACATCCCCGATCAGGGTAAACGGTAGGGGTGCGCATCTTCACTGGTCTCACGATTCGATTACGATTATCTGGTCAACGATTCGATTCGATTCCACGATGCATCATGATTACCGACGAGCTCCCACTTCCGCTTGGGCTGCCTAGGCGGCCCTTCTTCCCTGCAATCTTCTGGGACACATCACAGTTCCCAGAAGATTGCCCGGCTGTGCAGGACAGTGCAGTGAGACATGCGCACCCGGCTGTGAAGCTGCAAGCTGTCACAGCCGGATGCCCACAGTAGCCGTGGACAGGCAGGGGAGAGAATGGAGGGTTTGGGTGGGACAGGTGAGTGTCTTTTTATTAAAAGTCAGAAGATACACTTTTTTTTGTAGCTGCTGACTTTTAATAAACAAAAAAATTTACTAGGCGGCCCCTCTCTGCCAGCGATCTTCTGGGTCCCAGAAGATGGCTGGCCAAAGGCAGAGCGCAGTGCGGCTCATGCAGTCTGCGCCCAGCTGTGAAGCCATAAGCTGTCACAGGCGGGTGTCACTGCCCACAGTAGATCTGACGGCGCAGAGGAGAGGGAGAGGAGCGAGGCTCCGTGCGGCCGCATCGATGGACCGTGGGACAGGTGAATGTCTGATTATTAAAAGTCAGCAGCTACACTTTTTGTAGCTGCTGACTTTTAATAAACTAAAAAAACGGGTGGAACTCCACTTTACGTAGTGCACTAATCTGGTGCACTACAAGGTACAGGAATTCACACACATGGCTGCTGGAAGGTCAGGAGGGATTACAATCCACAACTGACAAACAGCCCCGTGAAGTTCCTCTACTGTCTCTGTCATTTCTCTGGGCTCCCCTGTTTGCACCTTCCAGCACACTAGGAGTTAACACAGTGGAATGTGCAAACTGGGAGGGGGGCAGAGAAATAATGTCACACAGCACATGTAGGAGACAGTGTAAGTAGAATACAAACACACTTGTACTCTACATACAGCTGATAAAATACCTGTGTGGTAAAAAAAATGCAGTTAAAATCCATTAAGTGCCCACTGCTGTATCTGCATTTTAAAATTTATGCAGCTGCATATCTTATTTTTGTCTGTGTAAATATAAATAACTGTGTTTTTGTCAAAATGGCTTTTGTTAACCGCCCTGGCGGTATTCCCGAGTCTGGCTCGGGTTGGATTTTTTATACCAAAAGCGGTATCCCCGAGCCAGACTCGGGCTTGCATCGCAGGATCCAGGAAGAGCATACTTACCTTGTCCCCTGGATCCTGCGATGTCTCCCCGCTGTGATCGGCGAGCCGCCGTGTCTCGCTCGATTCACAGTGCCGAGCTCCATTCCCTGCGAGCGTTGCGACGCACGGGGACGGAGTTCGGCGGTAAATTCAAAAGTAAAACACACAGTATAGATACAGCATACTGTAATCTGTATTACAGTACTGTATCAAATAACTACACATCCCCTTTGTCCCTAGTGGTTTGCCCAGTGTCCTGCATGCAGTTTTATATATATAAAACTGTTCTTTCTGCCAGGAAACTGGAGATTGCCCATAGCAACCAAAACTGTCTCTTTACATCAAAAGTGGTTTTAGACCAGCTAGAAAAAAGCGATAATAAATTAGAATCACTCGCAGAATTGAGCGATAGTGATTTGTGGGGAGATCCGTCATCAAACACTAAAAGTAACAAAAGCTAAAATTCTGCAACTGGGCAAATTTCAGTGTTTTTGATTTGATTACATTATTATATAATTTTTATTATTATTATATTATTATTTGTTATAATTATTTATAGTTATTTATTATATTATAATTTTTTATTTAGTTTTTCAAACTTTATCATACCCGGGATGTCTACTAGACTCTTGTTTGGACAGATTTAAGTGAACTATTCCTAAGAATTACAGGCCTACAATATAAAACGCCAAATTTCTGTGCAAAATAATTGTACCGCTTTCAGCACCTAAAATCAGAAATAATCATACCGCCAGGGAGGTTAATAAATACAATTGTAATCCATTAAGTGGTGATCGCTGTGTGTGTTTTTTTTTTAAATATATGCATCATACCTCGTTTTTTTAGTCTGTGTGTAAAACTGTATAAGCCGGTCATGTGACTGCTCAGTCCGGTCCGCAGCTCTCTCCACTGTCTCATGTCTCTCCGATTCTCCTGATGTCAGTGGGAGTTCTCAGCCCCGCCCACCAACTGTAGCTATCAGATCAGAAGAGAGGCGGGCGGGGCTGACGTCAGGAGGGACAGAGAGGAGAGGGCCGGACCGAGCAGTCACATGTACGCTGGATATACAGTTATATACACAACTAAAAACGAGGTATGAAGCTACATATATTTAAAAAAAAAAAAAACACATACAGCGATCACCACTGAATGGATTACTATTGAATTTAATAGCAAAAGCCATTTTGACAAAAAACGCTTGGAGTACACTTCCGGGAGGGGCGGGGCAAGTCAGGATGACGTCACACCCGACATCGATGTTTAGGGGGGCTTGCATCGATGCCGCATCGGGGACCCCCGAATCGCGATGCATCGATGCAGCGATGCAGCGATTAAATTCCACACCCCTAGTAAACGGCCAATGAAATGGCTGTTTACCCACGTGATTGGCTGTGTCCAATCAAAGCCGGTCACAAGTATAAACAATGTGGCGGTTTCCAGGGATCTCTCCTCTCTTCTCACACACCGATCGTGTGAGGAGAGAGAAGGAGAGATCTGATCAGTGAGTGAAACACCTTTTTTTTTTTTTTACACATCTACTGTCTGCACAACACGCACCCCCCCATCAATAAAGAGAACCTGTCACAGCCCATCAGAACCTGTCACCCCGTCATCGGTACCGCCATCAGCACAGCCACCGCCATCAGCACCACCATCTGTACCATCTGGATCTGACAGCCCATCTGTCACACAGGCCGCCACCAGTACCCCTAATAGTACCGCTATTAGTACCGCCAATGGTAACATCTGGATCTGACAGCCCATCTGTCATAGCCCATCTGTCACACAGCCCCGCCATCACTACCGTCGCACAGTCCCGCCATAAGTACCGTCACACAGGCCATCAGTAACTTGTCAGTACCATCACACAGGCCCACCATCAGTGAGCTGTCAGTAGCACCACCAGTTCCGTCACACAGGCCCGCCAAAAGTACCACCATCATGTCCCAAAGAATTTACACAGCTGAGGAGGCATATAACATCCTATATACAAGTATAGGCACAAAGAACAACAAAAAGGGAAACTGGAATCCTCCCTGTCTGCAAAAAAATCTATATATACGGTAAAGATATACATCCATAAATGGTTGAAGGAAAAAAGAAGTATCACATGTGAAACCAAAAAAAAAGGAAAAGAAAAAATGTATATAAAACATAAAAACTAGGTAAATGTGGTGAATATATAAACAGACCACATGAAGGGTATATATGTATATACTGACATTTATGTCACAGTCATAATGGGATAAAAAGATCCAGGGATCCAAAAGATGGTAAGTCCACAAATAGGGCTGCCTTCATCAAGAACCGAAACCAGATTCCAAAATTCTAAGAAGAAACAGAAGAGAGAGGCGCCTCTGGGTGTAGACTAAAAACAAATTTTATTCATAAAAAAGTAGCGATCAAACTCACATTTTGGAGCTCATCAGAAAAGCATGTAAATGTGAGCAGGTTCTGGAGAGATCATCATCCATCAGCCTGATGAAGAGGCGCGGCTGTCCTGTCACCGCAGCTTGTACGCCTTGCAACGCATCGCTCGACCAGTGACATCACTCCTCGCCGGATGTTTTCCTTCTGTGCTCTCAGCCTTGATTTGTGACCTGTCACCGCTGCGGCCGGCCCTACATCTCAGCGGTACCTCTCTCCACACACAGGCAGAGCCTCCAGCCAGGGGTTGTTTGACTGACCTGAGATATATACCTTATGATGATCTCTCCAGAACCTGCTCACATTTACATCCTTTTCTGATGACCTCCAAAATGTGAGTTTGATCGCTACTTTTTTTTTTTAAGAATAAAATTTGTTTTTAGTCTACACCCAGAGGCGCCTCTCTCTTCTGTTTCTTCTTAGCATATAACATCCTTACCATGTCGGATGATGAGAGCAGCGGGGAGCTCTCATTATCCGATTCTGGTTCGGAATACGAGCCAGTGGAGGGTAGCGGATCGGAGTCCGAGTCAGCGGAGGAAACCGCCCCTCCTAAAAAAAAAGTAGTAAGGAGATCAGGACCTAGATCAGAAAACCTGCCTACCACCAGCAGCGCCAGACCCCAGGAAGAGGACCCCAGTACAAGCACTGGAATTGCACATCCAGCCCAAAGAATCCGGGCCCAGTCCTACATTCCCGATGCCCTGGCAAACCCCTTATGGTTGCCTGCCAACTCAGGATCCGCTACAATCCTCCCTTTCACTGCACAGCCAGGAGTGCAGCCCAACACTTCGAATTTTTCATATTTGGACTGTTTCTATTTGTTTTTCCCGGAAGATTTGTTGCAGTACATGGTGGACCAAACAAATCTCTATGCAGAGCAATTTATTGCTGCCAACCCCAGTTCATCCTACGCCCATATGTTCCATTGGCGACGTCTCACACTAGACAAATTCAAATAGTTCTTGGGCCTTACTTTTAATATGGGGCTTACAAAGAAAAACGAACTGCATGCCTACTGGTCCACCCACCCCATCCACCACATGCCCCTATATTCTTCTGTTATGTCCAGGACATGGTACGATATGATTATGCGTTTCCTACATTTCAATGACAATTCGCAGTGCTCTCCCCAAGATCATCCCAACCACGACAAATTATATAAGCTTCGCCCCCTAATAAATTCTTTTACCAAGCGATTTTCTGAAGTCTTTATCCCTGAGCAAAATATTTGTGTAGACGAATTCCTTATCCACTTTACTGGCCGGCTGAATATCAAGCAGTATATCCCAAGTACGAGAGCCAGGTAGGGGGTGAAATTGAACAAATTACGTGACCGAGCCACTGGATACGCGTACTTATTCCGTATTTCACTCCACAAAGACTCCCAGCTCCAGCCCCGGGAGTGCCCCAAATACATAGGAACCAGTGGTAAAATTGTGTGGGACCTTGCATACCCCCTGTTCAAAAAAGGTTACCACTTATATGTAGATAATTACTACAGCAGCTTGCCCCTTTTCCATCACCTGTATTGCGAAAAAACCCTGGCCTGCGGTACCTTACGAAAAAATAGGACGGGCTTCCCACAGAATTTACTTAAATTTAAATGATCAGATGCTGCGACCATATTTGTCAACCCACAAGTCCAAATATTGGTATAAAAAAGTTGCATTTCATCTGTTTCATATGGCCATGTTCAATTCATTTGTCTGCTATCAAAAATCACCCAAAAACCAACCCATCACCTGCCTCAAATATATTGAAAACATTGTCACTGCCCTTATTTACCAGTAAGGACCTGCCCCAGGAAGCATTCGCTCTGATAGTGTGAGTCGACTTCACAAGCAACATTTTCCCTATACCATTCCCCCCGCAGAATCCGGAAGAAGGCGGCCTAAAGAGATGTCGTGTATGCTCAAGTGGAGGAGCTAGAAGAGATACATGTTATTATTGTCCCCAATGTCCCTCCCAACCTGGCCTGTGTATCGGTGATTGCTTCAAAAATTATCACACATCCATCAGATATTAGTTCCCCTCATTAGTAACAGACTGCCATTTCCCCATTTCAATTAACTGTGTGCATCATTTGCCTGCCACCATGTTTCTACCTTCCATGTTAACTGACCTTGGCCTGTTTACCGACTATGCCTTTGCCTGACGTTTTAACCATGTTTCTGACTTCCACGTGCACCAACCTCAGCCTGTTTACCGATGATGCCTTTTCCTGCCGTTTTAACCACGTTTCTGACTTCCACGTGCACAGACCTTGGCCTGTTAAATCAACCATGTTTTTGCCTGCCACTTGGACTGATCTTTTGGCCTTCTACTTCAGTACACAGGGGTCTCACATATGTGAGGGGCTTCAGAAAAGCGTTCTGAGTAGAGAAAATCAATTTTTGGTTTTCTGTGTTCCCAGAACAGGGTCTGGTTGCCCGGAGGCTTCAAAGAGATTTGGGTGGGAGAAGCCTCTACCCCTGTCCCCCTGGCCCTAAGCTTGATGGTCCTTCCTGCTGCCTGGACCAATACTTTGGCTGTGCTGACCATATCGCTGCCTGTAATGACCCAGGACTTTATGGACTGTTTATTTCTGCTGCCTGGACCAATACTTTGGCTGTGTTGACCATAACTCGGCCTGCTGCCTCTACTGACTATAGACAGTATTTTTGCCTGGACATCTCTGCCTGCTACCTGGACCAATGCTTTGGCTGTGCTGACAGTATCTCTGCCTGAACTAACTATGGACAGTATTGCTGCCTGGACAATTGCTTTTGCTTTCGTTGACCACATCCCTGCCTGCTGCCTGGACCGATGCTCTCCTCTGTGGACCACTACACTACTAAAACCACAGGTATCCTTTTGTTATTTGGTATGTACATGTTATGTATTAGAAATATGAAGGGCCTTCAAAAATATGATCAGTAATCATGAAATTATATGTGTAATTTATGCTCCTAGAACGACTGGAGGTGCTATTTGGATGTTGGGCCTCTGTATGTGGCCAGGCTGTGTAAAAGTCTCACACATGTGGTACTGCCATACTCAGAAGGAGTAGCAGAATGTATTTTTGGGTGTCATTTTTGCTATGTACATGCTATGTGTTGGAAATATCTTATAAATCGACAACTTTGTGTAAAAAAAAAAAAAATGCTTTTTTAATTTTTTTCCCACGTTTTCCGAAAACTTCTGGAAAAAAAATGAACTGTTTAAAAGACTCATTATGCCTCGTAGATTATACGTTGGGGTGTTTGCTTTCCAAAATAGGGTAATTTTGTTGGCGTTTCCATGGTCCTGGTGCTCCAGGGCCTTCAAAAGGGAGATAGGTCGTCATGAAATTATATGTGTAATTTTGCTCCTAGAATGCCTGGAGGTGCTACTTGGATGTTAGGCCTCTGTATGTGGCCAGTCTCACACATGTGGTATCGCCATACTCAGGAGTAGCAGAATGTATTTTTGGGTGTAGTTGCAAGTATATGCATGCTGTGTTCAAGAAATAACCTGTCAATACAATAAGTTTGTGTAAAAAAACCAAAAAAAAAAAAAAAAAAAAACACACAACTTCAAAAAACTCACCATGCCTCTTACTAAATACCTTGGAATGTACTTTCCAAAAAGGGGTCATTTGGGGGGTATTTGTACTTTCCTTGATTGTTAGTGTCTCAAGAAATGAGATAGGCCTTTAATACATCAGGTGTGATCAGATGTGATCTATTTTCAGTGATTTGCACCCTAACTTGTAGACTCTATAATTTTCACACAGGACTAAATAATATCCACTAATTTGGGTTATTTTTACCAAAGATATGTAGCAGTATAAATTTTGGGCCAAATTTATGTAGAAAAATTACTTATTTGCAAAATTTTACAATAGAAGCTAAAAAAAAAAAAAAAGTTTTTTTTTTTCCCCAAAATTTTTGCTCTTTTTTTCGCTTATATCGTAAAAAAGAAAAAACCCAGCGGTGATTAAATACCACCAAAAGAAAACTCTAATTGTGAGAAGAAAAAAAAATGATAAAAATTGTTTGGATACAGTGTAGCATGACAAAGTAATTGTCATTCAAAGTGTGAGTACTGAAAGCTGAAAATTGGTCTGGGCAGGAAGGTGTTTAAGTGCCCTGTATTGAAGTGGTTAATTATGGGGCAATTCCACCACAGGTGGACCATTGTTCCTGCTACCTTACACCCTCTTCATCACTCTGAGGATTTCCCCGGTTGAAATTTACTCATTTTATCAGGTGTCGTACACCAGCTTGCCAGGCACTTGAAATTCATCTCGATCGTCCTTATATCGACTGCAGAGCTATGTGTTAGTTTCATAATCTTATCTATAGTGTGTTTATTCCTACGTGACCCCAATTCATTCTCCAATTTTTTGATGTATGGCGGAGCCTCCAGGTCATCCCTGGCCGAAATTATTTTATATATAAATGGCTATATTGTTCTTTGATTTTTCCCTCAAACATATGAATGGAAGTATTGAACTGAATGTGGCAATCATCTTTGTGCCGACAGATCATTATTTTCCGATTGGTGGAAGATGCAAAATTAGAGAACTGAATATGAAAAATAAAGTAAATGAGCAAATAAGTGATGCCCAAAGAAAATGACAGGATTTTTGTTGCCAAAAGCTGGTAAAAGCAGGCAGTCGCACCTGAGTTTTACAGTTCCCAACCGCCCGGCTCTAACAAGGGCATGCAGCCGCTGAGGGTGGTACACATTGCACAGCCACTGTCTGCGATAATCAAGTTAATGAGGCCATGGTGCAACCATCCTGTGATTATGCAGATGTGACGTGGTGGCTCGGACTTTTGAGGGTTAAAACCGGTGATGAATAGGCGACATATCACCTCCCAGCTACTTGTCAACCACCCTGTGAAAGGCGATTCACCGCAAAATTACTTTACAGAGAGCAGCAAGGGCTGACGCACTTTAGAAAGAGTCCAAACTGCCATTTTCTTTAAACATCACTTATGTGCTCCTTTTTTTTTATGTTCATTCATGCAGGACATTATACAGTCTTCTACTATCCTGCGTAAGTTCACCTTACAGATTTTTATGTAAAGGTGAACTTACACTTTAAAACACTGACACTAATGTTAAAGAGGAGGTCCACCTTAAAAAAAAAAAAAAAAAAAAAAAAATACTGCAGATGACGAGCAATCGCTCGGTTCTCGGCTGCCCCCGCCACCATCCTTGGTCAGAGAATCAGGAAGTGAAGCGTTGCGGCTTCACTGCCCGCTTCCCTACTGCGCATGCGTGAGTCATGCTGCGCGTCTTCACTGGTCCCCGTTGTGTTGTGGGAACTGTGCGTTTCCCAGAAGCCAAGGGGGGGAGGGGGGGGGGCATCTGCGGCTAGCTATTCCCGGAAGTGGGTGCAAATACCTGTATTATACAGGTATCTGCACCCCCCTCCCCCTGAAAGGTGCCAATTGTGGAGGAATCTGATGAGCGGAAGTTCCACTTTAGGGTGGAGCTCCGCTTTAACCACTTCCCTACCGTGCACTTTTACCCCCTCTACCTAGGCAAATTTTCAGCTGTCAGCACTGTCACACTTTGACAATTGCGCGGTCATGCAACGCTGTTCCCAAACTAAATTTTGTGGGGTTTTTTAGACAGAGCTTTCTTTTGGTAGTATTTAATTACCACTAGGTTGTTTATTTTTTGCTAAACAAATGGAAAAAAAAAAAAAAAGATAAAAATTGGAAAAAACGCTTCTAAATTTCGGTTTATAAAATTTTGTAAATAAGTAAATTTTTCTCCTTCACTGATGTGTTCTGAAGGGGAATTAGCTGGCATCACTAGTGGGCACTGTAGGAGCTGCACTACTTACCAGGACATTGATCATCAGTGCCCTGATTGTAAGTGCAGATGTCCCCACTGAGAAATGCTGCTTACCAGCTCTCCTGTCTTCGCTCGCTGTCCGATAACCTTAATTTCCTGTTTACGGTATAATCAACTGTGATTGGACACAGCTGATCACCTGTAAAGAGCCTACGTCATAGGCTCTTTACCGTGATCAGTGATGGGCTGTGTCACAGCGTATTACCAATCAGCGCACGCCAAGAAATGGCGTCCCCATATGATGTCCTCCCAGAACGAGAGTGCTCGCGCCCCTCCGTCATTTCACTATGTGATGAGCGGGAAGCAGTTAAAGGGTAAGGTCACCTTTACAGAAAAATCTGTAAGATGAGCTTACACAGGACCCCTCCTCACCCCCCCCCCCCCCACTCCCATCTCAGTCCTGCTGACCTGTTGCATGGCGATCTCCCGTTCTGAGCCCTGCTATAGCCACATCACCAGCACGGGGCTTAGAAATCCCCTCGGCATTCACGCGTCTTCTTCCCCGCTGACAGGACAGGCTGCGCGGGTTATGATTGGTCGATGGCGCCAACCAATTAGAATGCTCCTAAATATCCCTCCTGACGGGGCACATTTTGGAGATGAAGCTGTGGGGGTTTCTAAGCCCGGGACCCGTGATGTGAAAATAGCAGGACTCAGAACAGGAGATGGCCGCGATGCAGGTCAGTGGGACTAAGGGGGGGCTGGGATGAGGAGGGGATCCTGTGTATAACTTACAGATTTTTCTGTGAAGGTGAACTTACCCTTTAAGCAGGATAAAAAAAAATAAAAATAAATAAATAAAAAACAAAGGGGGGGGGGGATAAAAAATAAAATGCGCACTATTGTTTCTGGGCTGTACTACGGGTACCTAGAACAACTAAGATACACAGATGAGGCATCGCTGCGATCGTCAGGAGAAGGAGAATTTATTTATTGGTCGTAGGTTATGGCAGTAGCAAGGATAATACATTTAAAATATTTTTCTTTTTTTTACTATTTTGGGCCAGTTTTCCATAAAAACCAAACACCCACACACACCCTTTACCATTAATCGCCAAACGAAAGCCCAGTTTGTCCTGAAAAAAACCTGGATGCACAAAAGTAGTTGTGATGATATGTACAGTTTTACTAACACGTGTCAAAGTTGCAAAATTGTGCTTAGGTGTTAAGATTTGTTTACCCCCAGTCACTAATGGGTTAAAAATACATATCTGTATGACAACCAAAAAGAAAAAAAAACCTTTAGTCTTTCTGCACTTCATGTGAGGTTTATATCTAGAACAATCCATGTAATAGAACAAGTCATCCTAGAAGGAGGTAGGACACCATTCTCTGACACCCAGCTGATGTAACATCAGTGCAATCCATCCCTGGGACGGCCATGGCAGAGAAACATCACAGAAATCTAGAATTTCAGGGGGGTCACCGTTACTGAATGATGCATAGGGGGTCACTGATCACAGGGGAGTGTTCTAGAAGGATTGTGTGTGACATAACCAGGACCCCCCAACTCCTCACCACATCAATATCACGTCCCGGGGTCCCCCCATGTACTCACCAGTGTGCGATCAATGTCAGCCCCCGGGGTCCCCCGGCTCCCCACCTTGTACTCGGGGTAGCGCAGTGTTTCCGAGGAAGTCATGCCGCTGCTGGAGGTCGCCATGACACATGGACGGTGCTCGGGAGGGACAAACTTGTCCGGAAATGTTGGCGAAGTGTCATCCAATCCCATCACTGTCACCCCGGAGGGCCCTCCCACCCGGAGAAGTCACGTGCTCCTCTGTAGACATAAAGGGAATGTAATGTTGACAAGAAACCTGGTATTATATTCATTTATTATAGGAGCTGGAAGGGGAGCATGCGCTTTGTCTACACACTCCACAGATAAAATGTCCCCTTTTCAGAAGTTTGGAGAGATGAGAAATATATTATTAGCATAGCTCCCAACTGTCCCTGATTTGGAATAATGTCCCTCTTTCCTCCTCATTTGTCCCTCATTTTGGTCTGCTCTATATACCGGTAGTTGTAAAATTCACTTTTTATCTTTCAAAAAGTGTTTCCCAGTGCTAAAGCTTTCATCCAAATTCTAAATCGCTGCATTTGTAAATTTTAACAGCCAATATAAAGAAATAGTCATAAAAAAAGCCCTTGTGTATTTAATCTTTTTTTTTGATAATTCTTCTTTAAGTGGGTGTGGCAAGGGGCGTGTTCTATGTCTACATACATTTGCTAGTAGGTGTCCCTCATTCCCATCTCAAAATGTTGAGAGGTATGTTATTAGCCCCGTCACGACGAAGGTTAAACTATTCCTAAAGTGGATCTAAAGGCAACATTTTTATTTTGGATACAATGAGGGAGGGTTACAACCCCTGTCATTTTATTTTATGTATGATTTTTTTTTTTGCCATCTGTGTCCCATTGGAAAGCTTTCCCTTCACTGGCTGAGGAACTGGTGTAGTAAGGAGGGGTTTGGGTTTCTGGAGAACTGGGCCGACTTCTCAGTCGGTCACCAGTTCTATAGAAGGGACGGACTACACCTAAATGAGGAGGGTGCAGATCGGCTGGGAGGAAAGTTGGCCGACAAGTTAACGGGGGTTTTTAAACTAGGCGACGGGAGGGAGGGTCCAGATATAGAGATAGTCAGCGCGGAACAAATTCCAGAGGGTGGTATTGGGGGCATTAGTGGTAGGTTGACTAAAGCACCTCAATCTGAGGTAAGTACAGTAACAAGTCCTATTTGCAACCTCAGAACACCCAATAAGGAGACAGTATGCGTCCGGTCTAAACTACATGGCATGTTTACCAATACCAGGAGTTTGGCGGACAAGATGGGAGAACTAGAGCTACTGTTGTACGAGGAAGATTTAGATTTTGTAGGAATTTCAGAGACTTGGTTCAACAGCTCTCATGATTGGCTGGCAACCATTCAAGGGTATTCCCTATATAGCAGAGATAGCGTAAAAAGGGGGGGGGGGTATGCCTATAAATCAAAAATGATGTACAAATGAATGTGAGAGACAACATCACTAATGGAGCAAGGGAGGAGGTGGAATCCTTATGGGTAGGGCTACAAAGAGAGGAAACTATGGGGAAAGTAATACTGGGAGTATGCTATAGGCCCCACAATTTAGATTAGTGGCAAGGATGGGAAGTGTCATTGTAATGGGGGATTTTAATTATCCATAGACTGGGCCAAAGGAACTGTGCATTCATCCAAAGCTTGCCATTTCCTAAATGTCTTGCAGGACAATTTCATGGGTCAGATGGTAAATGCACCAACAAGAAACAAAGCGTCACTAGACCTACTGATTACCAACAATACAGACCTGATCACAGATGTGGAAATAAGGGGCAATTTAGGAAACAGCGATCACAGGTCAATTTGTTTTAGTATAAATCACACAAATAGGAAAGGGAATACAAGACACTGAATTTCAAAAGAGCCAACTTCTCTAAACTACGATCCTTGCTAGAAGATACTAAATCGGCTAAAATTTTAGGAACAAAGAACACGGAGGAAAAATTAGTATGCTTTAAGATCATATTAAATAAGGGTATTAGCCAGTGCATCCCAATGGGAAATACATTTAAAAGAGCTAATAAAAGTCCTGGGTGGCTTAACTCCAACATAAAAATGCATATAAAAGCAAAGGAGAAGACCTTCAAAAAATACAAGGCTGAGTGAACATCACCAGCATTCCAACTTTACAAAGAATGCAACAAGAAATGTAAGGGTGCAATCAGGGTGGCTAAGATAGAACATAAAAGGCACATAGTGAAGGAGAGTAAAAAAAATCCCAAGAAATTCTTTAAGTATATAAGTAGTAAGAAAGGGAGGTCAGATCATATTGGTCCCATAAAGAATGATGAAGGGAATCTGGTTACTAAGGATGGAGAGATGGCGAAGGTATTGAATTTATTCTTCTCCTCAGTCTTCACAAGGGAATCGGGGGTCCCAAAACTAAAACTGCAATGTTTATCCTCATGACACGTCACAGGAAGCACCCTCATGGCTAACAAAGGATAGAATTAGAAATAGACTTGAAAAACATAACATTAATAAGTCACCAGGACCAGATGGCTTGCACCTGAGGGTCCTTAACCAGTTGTCGACCAGCCGCTGCAGTTATACTGCAGCAGAATGGCACGGCTGGGCGAAACTACGCTATGTAACGTCGCTTTGCCCTGTGGCCACTAGGGGCGCGCGCCCCCTGCTCGCCTATGGAGCTTATGCGAGTGCCCGCGGTCACTCAGGGCACACGGAGAAACGGGATCTGTGTGTGTAAACACACAGTTTCCGGTTCTCTGAGGGGGGAAGAGACAGATCGTCTGTTCATACAGAGTATGAACAGCGATCTGTCATCTCCCCTACACAGTCCCCTACCCCCTTCAGTTAGAACACACACTAGGGTACACAATTAACCCCTTGATCGCCCCCTAGTGTTAACCCCTTCCCTGCCAGTGAAATTTTTACAGTAATCAATGCATTTTTATAGCACTGATCGCTGTATAAAAGTCAATGGTCCCAAAAATGTGTTAAAATTGTCCGACGTGTCCGCCATAATGTTGCAGTCCCGATAAAAATCGCAGATTGCCGCCATTACTAGTAAAAAAAAAATTAATAATAAAAATGCCATAAAACTATTCCCTATTTTGTAGAAGCTATAACTTTTGCGCAAACCAATCAATATACGCTTATTGCGGGGTTTTTTACCAAAAATATGTAGAAGAATACATATCGGCCTAAACTGAGGAAAAAAATAGTTTTTTTATATATTTTTGGAGGATATTTAATATAGCAAAAAGTAAAGTATATTGCTTTTTTTTCAAAATTGTCGCTCTTCTTTTTGTTTATAGCGCAAAAAATAAAAACCGCAGAGGTGATCAAATATCACCAAAAGAAAGCTTTATTTGTGGGGGGAAAGGACATCAATTTTGTTTGGGTGCAACATCGCACGACCGCGCAATTGTCAGTTAAAGCGACCCAGTGCCGAATTGCAAAAACTGCTCTTGTCAGGAAAGGGGTAAAATCTTCTGGGCTGAAGCGGTTAAGGAACTCAGTCAAGTAATTGCCAGACCATTGTTTCTAATTTTTACGAACAGTCTACTGAAATGGTACCAGAAGTTTGGAGGAAAGAGCCAATGTAGCTCCAATATTTAAAAAAGGCCCAAGATATATTCCTGGGAATTACAGACCAGTTAGCCTAACATCAATTGTATGCAAGCTCTTGGAGGGGATGATAAGGGACTATATACAAGATTTTAGTAATAAGAACGGTATCATTAGCAGTAATCAGCATGCATTCATGAAGAATCGTTCTTGCCAAACCAACCTATTAACCTTCTATGAGGAGGTGAGCTGCCATCTAGATAAAGGAAGGACCGTAGACGTGGTGTATCTGGATTTTGCAAAGGCATTTGATACAGTACCCCATAAATGTTTACTGTACAAACTAAGGTCTGTCGGGATGGACCATAGGGTGAGTACATGGATTGAAAACTGGCTCCACATCTCTGCAGGATGTGGAAACATTGCCAGAAGATCTGAACAAATTAACGTGGTGGGCAACTACATGGCAAATGAGGTTTAATGTAGAAAAATGTAAAATAATGCATTTGGGTGGCAAAAATATGAATGCAATCTAGGGGGAGAACCTCTGGGAGAATCCAGGATGGAAAGTGACCTGGGGGTCCTAGTAGATGACAGGCTCAGCAATGGCATGCAATGCCAAGCTGCTGCAAGCAGAATATTGGCATGCATTAAAAAGGGGATTAACTCCAGAGATAAAATGATAATTCTCCCACTCTACAAGCCTCTGGTCTGGCCGCACCTGGAGTATGCTGTCCAGTTCTGGGCACCAGTCCTCAGGACAGATGTGCTGAAACTTGAGAGAGTCCAGAGAAGGGCAACAAAACGAATAAAGGGACTGGAGGACCTTAGTTATGAGGAAAGATTACTGCACTGAATTTATTTTCTCTGGAGAAGAGACGCTTGAGAGGGGATATGATTTTAATATACAAATACCTTACTGGTGACCCCACAATAGGGATAAAACTTTTCCCTTCAGGTAAGCCTTATTATAGGCGCTTTTGGCTTTAGCCCAGCCAAAGCTTTTCTCCAGGTCCAGATGGTCTCCCAACAAGATCACCCCTTGGCACCGTAAAAGATGTAAAGATTTCTCACTCAGGTTCCAGGTGATGTAATGAGGCATCAATAGGAATTGGTAAGCAAGCCTTTCAGCTGTTGGTGGAGGCACTGATATTTAAGATCCTTACGGTGGTGGATGGTGGAGATTGACATCAGTATTTATTTTCACATCACTTGTGGACTGTTCTAATCATCTCATTTTTACATTTGTATACAGTATACATGATTGAATAAAGCGACCTATATTTATTTTATGTTTACTCATTGTGTTTATGTCTCACAGAAGGTTTGCTGCTTACACTTTTCATTCAGAATATTGTTTAGTGCGTTTTTCTCAAGTTTTTTTTATATTAGAGTCTAAACCTACCTATAGCATACCCTGTACACAGTCCATAGTCATTGTATTCACAAAATACCCCTTATACCAGAATTCTCACTTTACTGTCACTTGCCGACCCGCCGCAGTACATACCTGTACGCCGCGGCTTACTTCCAGGTTCTGGGAGCCAGCCCGCTCTGCTGTGATTGAACACAGCGGGACTTAGTCAGCACTTCCTGGCAAAATGATTCATGTCTGGGACCTGCTGATTGGCTGTGTCCAATCACAGCCCAGAGCCCTATGTTGACAATCAACACAGGGCTCTGTACAGAGGAAATTATCTCTGTTTTTGCATCTATGCAAAGCAGGGATAGGAAACAAAGATATATTTAGTCGAAAGCAGCACAAATTGCACATTCTTAGGCACGCATTTAACCCCTAAGATGTTAACCCCTTCCCAGCCAGTGTCATTAGTACAGTGACAGTGTATATTATTAGCATTGATCACTGTATTAGTGTCACTGGTGATGTCATTGGCAGTCAGCCATTGCTCCCAGCCTCAGTTAATGTCAGATTGGCCACTGCACTATCGCAGCCCCATTATAATTTCCTATGTCCCACCATTACTAGTATAAAAATAAAAAATAAATTCCAGTATACGTACCATCATTTGTAAATGCTATAACTTACACACAAAACAATTAATATACACTTATTTCGATTTCTTTTTACCAAAGACATGTAGCAGAATACAGTTTGGTCTAAATTTATGAAGACATTTTTTTTAATATAATATGTCCTATAACAGTGTAGCACTGCCCTCTTGAGGGTCGCAAGATAGATTGATACCCCTCTGGTTGCCCTGACCCTGTGATTCCTCAGCCACCTCTGACACTATGGGTTCATACATTTTTTACTCTTCCCCTCAAATGACAGAAAGAAGAAGAAAATACACCAGAATTGTTTAAATCAGCAAATTTACTCAATGAGGTAAAAGTAAATCAAATCAGAGAGTAAACTTATGTTTACACTTTAAAATGCTGTTTCCTACAGAAATGCTATTAAAGAGGAGTTCCACCCAGGGGGTCGGGTAAAAAAAAAAAAAATTAAAAGTCAGCAGCTACAAATACTGCAGCTGCTGACTTTTAATTGGACACTTACCTGTTCCTGGGTCCAGCGATGCGGGGGGATCGAAGCCCCGCTCATCTCCCCCTCCATTCAGCAGCGCCGGCATTGCAACTGTGGGCGCCGGGCTGTGGCTTCACAGCCTGGCACCCACTGCGCATGCGCGAGCAGCGCCGCGCGCCGTGATTGGCCGCTCAGTCACCTGGGACCTGTAATGGGTCCCAGATGATTGACAGCGGCGAGGGAGCAGAGCGGAGCCCTTCCTGTGCCGAGGGGGAAGTGATGTCACCAGCCCAGGCACTGGAAGGGGCAGACTACGAGGGACCCCCTAGCAACAGGCATTTAGAGGTAAGTTAAAAAAAAAAATATCCAAATTTTTTTTTTTTTTTTTTAGGATTTTTAAACTAAATAACGATGACCTATAATGCCCTGTGCACATGGTCGGACATTGATCGGACATTCCAACAACAAAATCCATGGATTTTTTCCGATGGATGTTGGCTCAAACTTGTCTTGCATACACACAGTCGCACAAAGTTGTCCAAATTTCCGAACGCTAAGAACGTGGTGACGTACACCACGTACGACGAGACTATAAAAGGGCAGTTCAGTACCAAGCGTGGCACCCTTTGGGCTTCTTTTGCTAATCTCGTGTTAGTAAAAGTTTGGTGAGAGACGATTCGTGCTTTTTCAGACTCGTGGTTACCAGATCGTATTTCTCCTGTGCAGCTTGTGCTTGTGGGTTTGTATCTGGTCTTTAGTGCGTGCAGCGAGTTCCATTGATTTATCTTTGCGTTCTTGTCCGTTCGTTACTGATTTTCAGGTCGCTCTTCCCAGGCCTTGCTGTTCTTCAGTGCGTTCTGTTACTGCGTTCTGAGCAGCCGACCGTTTTCTAGCCATGTTGTGTGTACGTACTCATCGTAGAGTTCATGCTGTGCGGGGGCTTGGTGTTGGGGTCCTTATTTTGACACAAGCCCAGTCCATGAACAGGGTGGGGAGGAGTTCATGGACCAAGAATCGGTTGCTCCAGCGTGACCAATTCTGTCACATGCCTTTGCTCCGTGAGATCCGTGAGAATAATCCTGACGATTTCAGGAACTTTCTCAGGATGACGGACCCCGTTTTTCACCGTTTGTTGGCTTTGCTGACCCCCTATATCAGCAGGCAGGATACCTGGGGATCTGATAGGTGGACCTTATACCTTTGTCTTTAAATACTCCATAAAATAAATTTTATACTGATGTTGGCCAAGAATGTTTGTGTCTAATCTGCTTTCCATGTTTATGTGCAAAATGATTAATTTAATTTTCTTGTTTGACTCCACAGTTTCCTTCCAACCCACAGGAATGGCAGACTGTCAGGGGAATGTCAGAATCAGAGCCTGTCAGTATAGGCATTTCCCCATGCGCCTGTGTGGTAGAATTGCACATCGGCGCGTACCGTTTCACAATCAGCGGGTACGAGCGCGTGTCCCGAACAGATCAGCTCACGTGGGTGCACGACGCAGCGCATCAGTACGAACGCGTGCACGCACATTGGGACATTCCCCTGGCGGGCCTATATAAAGACAGCTATGTCCTCTGTTTGTTGCTGGTTTGTCTTTTCAGCTCCTGTGATCTGTTCCTGATCCTGTGTACCTGTGCCTGCCCGTTGTGACCCGGATCGACCTTGAACCTCTCTTGTGCTTGACCCTTGGCTGCCTTCTGGACTTCTCTACCTGCCTGATCTACCCGTGTTTGACCCTTGGCCTGCTCCTGGACTTGCCTCTGCCTCATCCTAGTGTGAATCATCTGCCTGCTTGACTACCTGTGTTTGACCCCCGGGCTGCTCTTGGACTTTGTCTCTGCTTCACCCCAGTGTTGGCTTACCTGCCTGTCTGACTACCCGTGTTTGACCCCTGGCCCGTTCCTGGACTTCTGTCTTGTGTTTGACCCTCTGCATCCGGCTTCAGCCTTCATCTCCAGATTCCTGCTCAGTCGGCTTCGGTGAGGTGTCAGCCATCCTGCACGGATCTCTTCCCTACCTGAGGAACCGCCCAGCTACTCTACCACCTGCTGGCGACCCGTGCTCCTTCGTGCCCAATACCCGCTGTGCCACTCCCAGAGGGTATCGTGCGCCCAGCTGCAAGGAGAGCCTCTCTCAGCAACTTGGCCTTGGTGTTACCTGACAGTACAAACCAGCCATGAGTGAGGCCGACAGAGCTGGCTCTCCCCTTGAGGCACTCTGCCAGCAGGTTACAGCCCTCACCCAGGCTGTCCAGAGACTCCAAGATGGCTACTTCCATATTGAGGGTCGTCTCCAACATCTAACCACGTTTCCTAGCCCCTCGGACACCGTGTCAGCACCTGCCAGTGGGACATCTTCCTCTCGGGATCAAGCTAACCCAGCTCCTGCAGCAGTAATGGTCTTACCTGAACCCAGGGTTCCCATTCCGGAACGATTCTCCAGGAACCGGAAGAAGTACAGGACATTTAGAAATGCTTGTTTACTATACTTTGCCCTTCAACCCAGGACTTTTTACTCTGAAACTGTGAAAGTGGGGTTTATCATCTCTTTGCTTTCTGATGAACCGCAATCCTGGGCTCACAACCTTCTCGAGCAGAAGAGCCCCCTCC
Organism: Lithobates clamitans; assembly: GCA_037952925.1. Classification (NCBI taxonomy): domain Eukaryota; kingdom Metazoa; phylum Chordata; class Amphibia; order Anura; family Ranidae; genus Lithobates; species Lithobates clamitans. The sequence goes on from JBBGZY010000282.1 coordinate 1,150,205, forward strand.
TTGACTCAGCAGATACATTTTTAGACTCCATGGCCCAGCTATATGACGATCCACAGCGCACCGCCACGGCTGAGTCCATCCTGCATACCCTGACCCAGGGAAAAAGACCGGTGGAAGATTACACTGTGGAATTTCGAAAATGGTCAGGGGACACCAATTGGAACGAGGCCGCTCTAAAATATCAGTATCGCCAGGGACTCTCAGAGACTCTAAAGGATGAACTGGCTCGAGTAGATACCCCGGTCTCCCTGGAAGACCTGATCCAGCTCGCTATTAAACTTGACAGACGCTTACGGGAGCATCGCAGCGAGCGTTTCCAGTCTCCAAGACCCACTTGGATGATGCCACGGGTACCACCCGTTCCTGCACCTTCTACAACCTCTTCTTCATCCTCCCATGGTGAGCCCATGCAACTGGGTTTAGTTCGACCCCCACTCTCTCCTGACGAAAAGCTCCACCGGCGCCAGGCTAACCTTTGTCTATATTGTGGAGGGTCCGGTCACTTATTAAACAACTGCCCTGTTAGACCCAGTAAGTGCCATCCACGGTCTGCCACGAACTTTCAAGTTGCTAGTTCAAGCCAGTCTCACCTTGTCCTCATGATCTCATTACAGGTGGCGGAAGAGAAGGTCCGGTTGCCAGCCATCGTTGACTCAGGAGCCTGCAGTTGCTTTCTGGATGTATCTTTAGCCCAAAGCCTGCACATACCTCTACAAGTCAAAGAGCAACACCTACAAATCCATCTGGCAGATGGGTCCCTACCCTGCCCTGGGCCTGTCACACAGGAAACTAAGCCTATCCTCACCTACACGGACTCTGACCATTCAGAATTTCTTCGCTTTGACATTATAAGTTCACCTATAAAAATAGACAAAACTGCGCTCGGGAAAATAAAGGGTTAAAAGCTGCGGTTATAAGTGTGGCACACCAAAGACAAAGTAATAAACAAAAACCGCGCTAGTTTAATGTAAATATGAAAAATTATGTGGTCTTAAGTATAGTCTGTGTAGTCCCATATGAATGTTCACAACAAACGAAAAAAGTATAACTTCAAAAATATGTGGATAACATAAAAAGTTCATCCGAGATGATGAAGTAATGAAAACACCACTGGAGCTGGAAAATCACCAAAATAATGTGCTTACCAGAAGTAAGCCAAATAGGGGCAGGTGGCTTAAACCCAGCCAGGGCCTTTAGATAGATGATCTAGAAATATCAGGATAATCGCACTCGTTCCATGCACCCAATTCATGTAGATTTGAAAAAAATGGATAACCAAAACATAGCGTGATACTGATAATACAAAGCACTCCAAAAGTAAACAGTGCAACACTCAAATAAAGCTAATCATGTGTGATCATATATCTTCCTATGTCAACATAGCAACCAAGGATGGTAAATGAGTGTCATGCAATCATGCAAGGATACAGTGTAAGGTGAAAAAATAATAAATTTAAAGAAAAAAATATAAATATAAAAAATAAAAAATTATAAAAATTTTTTTTTTTTATCAGTAATCCAAATCAGTGATACAAATTGGGTGGAGATAAACTGCACCACAATATTAAAAAAGGGAACAAAAATACTCTATGTGTGACACATCGCATGCACAAACTGCTTACCAGATGACAGTGAATAAATTTCCACACAACCAAACGTGAAAACCGCAAAGTGAAAGTTGCAGCAGCGAAACTGAGGGATATCCTGCTTACCAGATATCCAAGTAGAGTGGGCAGATGTAATGGAGCATACACAGGCTCCTAACAGGAACGGCGTGGACGCGTCCTGGTCACGCAGATATCCCAGTAGAGTGGGCAGATGTAATGGAGCATACACAGGCTCCTAACAGGAACGGCGTGGACACCTCCTGGTCACTCTAATCCCATGCTCATTGGTGTATATAAAATAAAAATACCAATAGTGTAATACTGTATATTACGGTTTATTAAAACTAGATTAACACTTACTACAAAATGAAGAAAACAAAGCGAAAGCTGGAGCCGGCCGGCACTCAGACACACTCCCGTCCTCACAGGGCAAACGTGGTGACGTCAGCACGTCCCTCCCAGACGCGTTTCGTCACACGCCCCCATTGAAAACGTCAGTGTGTGACTAAACGCGTCTGGGAGGGACGTGCTGACGTCACCACGTTTGCCCTGTGAGGACGGGAGTGTGTCTGAGTGCCGGCCGGCTCCAGCTTTCCCTTTGTTATCTTCATTTTGTAGTAAGTGTTACTCTATTTTTAATAAACCGTAATATACAGTATTACACTATTGGTATTTTTATTTTATATACACCAATGAGCATGGGATTAGAGTGACCAGGACGTGTCCACGCCGTTCCTGTTAGGAGCCTGTGTATGCTCCATTACATCTGCCCACTCTACTGGGATATCTGAGTGACCAGGACGCGTCCACGCCGTTCCTGTTAGGAGCCTGTGTATGCTCCATTACATCTGCCCACTCTACTTGGATATCTGGTAAGCAGGATATCCCTCAGTTTCGCTGCTGCAACTTTCACTTTGCGGTTTTCACGTTTGGTTGTGTGGAAATTTATTCACTGTCATCTGGTAAGCAGTTTGTGCATGCGATGTGTCACACATAGAGTATTTTTGTTCCTTTTTTTAATATTGTGGTGCAGTTTATCTCCACCCAATTTGTATCACTGATTTGGATTACTGATAAAAAAATTTTTTTTTTATAATTTTTTATTTTTTATATTTATATTTTTTTCTTTAAATTTATTATTATTTTTTCACCTTACACTGTATCCTTGCATGATTGCATGACACTCATTTACCATCCTTGGTTGCTATGTTGACATAGGATGATATATGATCACACATGATTAGCTTTATTTGAGTGTTGCACTGTTTACTTTTGGAGTGCTTTGTATTATCAGTATCACGCTATGTTTTGGTTATCCATTTTTTTCAAATCTACATGAATTGGGCGCATGGGACGAGTGCGATTATCCTGATATTTCTGGATCATCTATCTAAAGGCCCTGGCTGGGTTTAAGCCACCTGCCCCTATTTGGCTTACTTCTGGTAAGCACATTATTTTGGTGATTTTCCAGCTCCAGTGGCATTTCCATTACTTCATCATCTCGGATGAACTTTTTATGTTATCCACATATTTTTGAAGTTATACTTTTTTCGTTTGTTGTGAACATTCATATGGGACTACACGGACTATACTTAAGACCACATAATTTTTCATATTTACAGCAAACTAGCGCGTTTTTTGTTTATAAGTTCACCTATGTTTCCTATCATTCTGGGGTTTCCATGGTTGCAGGCCCATGATCCTCAGATAAGTTGGAGCAAGAAAGAAGTCCTTTTCTCTTCTACGTACTGCTCTCAGCATTGCCTTTCACCAAGATACGACAGAACGGCTCCTTGTCTAACTCTACAACCAGCACCGGATAATCTTCAACATGTCCCCGCAGCATACCATGAATTCCTGGACATCTTTGATAAGAAGAAAGCTGACAGTTTACCACCTCATCGACCTTATGATTGTCCCATTGACCTCCTACCCGGGTCCGAGATCCCTTTCGGCCGCATTTTTCCTCTATCAGAGATCGAGCTAGAAGCCCTTCGCTCCTACATCGACGAAAATCTTGAAAAGGGATTCATCCGTTCTTCCTCTTCTCCAGCTGGAGCAGAAATCTTTTTCGTCGAGAAGAAGGATGGATCCTTGAGGCCTTGTGTGGACTATAGGGAGCTTAACAAAATTACCATCAAGAACAGGTACCCGCTTCCCCTTATTCCTGAACTTTTCCAGCGTCTCCGAGCCGCTCAGGTCTTTACAAAATTAGATCTCCGGGGAGCTTACAATCTGGTTCGGATACGTGAAGGAGATGAATGGAAGACAGCTTTCCAGTCCAGATTCGGGCACTTCGAATATTTGGTGATGCCCTTTGGCCTCTGCAATGCCCCGGCTACTTTTCAACATTTAGTCAACGACATCTTCCGTGAGTATCTAGATAACTTTGTAATTGTTTATCTCGATGACATCCTGATCTTTTCCACCACTTTAGAAATACATCGCACCCATGTGAAGAAAGTACCATCGATCCTCAGAAAACATGGTCTATATTTAAAGGGGGAAAAATGTGACTTTGAGAAAGACACCATCCAGTTCCTTGGATTCATTATCTCAGTAGGAGGGGTCGCAATGGATCCGCAGAAAGTTAGGGCCATCCAGGAATGGCCAGCTCCCGTAGATAAGAAGGGCATTCAGTGATTCTTTGGCTTCACCAATTTTTAGCGCAGATTTATTAAAGGTTTCTCCTCTATCATCTCCCCTATTACTCAACTAACTCGCCAGCAGACTAGATTCCAATGGTCCCCGAAAGCTCAAGAAGCCTTCGATGAACTAAAAAGACTTTTTATATCGGCTCCTATTCTCCAACATCCCAATCCAGTCTTACCCTATGTGCTTGAAGTGGATGCTTCGGAGTCAGCAATAGGGGCAATCCTGTCGGAGAGAAGTGGCCAAAAAGCCCTGCTCCATCCGGTGGCCTTTGCTTCTCGTAAACTCAACCCTCTGGAGGAGAATTATGATGTTGGGGATTGAGAGTTACTTGCTATAAAATTTGCCTTAGAAGAATGGAGATATCTGCTGGAAGAGGCATCTCAACCCATCATGATCTTCACTGACCACCGTAACCTAGAGTATCTTCGAACAGCTAAACGCCTCCGACCTTGTCAGGCCCGTTGAGCCTTGTTCTTCTCCAGGTTCAACTTTCATATTACCTACCGACCTGGCTCTAAGAACGGGAAGGCGGACGCGCTTTCCCGTATGTTCCCAGAAACCAGTGGATCAGAAGAACCTGGAACCATTCTATCTCCTCACAACTTTCTTAGCCTTGTTCAGCCCAATCTTAGGTCAGTTATTATACAAGCCTCCAGTCAATGTACGGAACCTGAAGTATCCTCCCTGGTCTGTTGTGGGCCCAGGACAAGGTATTTGTTCCACTCCCGGTAAGACTTCAGATTCTACAAACCTTTCACGATCACAAGTTGGCAGGACATTTTGGTATACAGAAGACCTCCGAACTAATTAATCGCTCTTTCTGGTGGCCGGGTTGGAGACAAGACTGCAGAAGATATATACAATCTTACATTACTTGCCAACGTAATAAGGGATCCAATGCCAAGTCGTGGGGACTTTTAAAATCTTTATCGGTACCTGAGCGTCCCTGGACGGAGGTCTCTATGGACTTTATTATTGATCTGCCCCCTTCCGAGAAGTTTAGTACTATCTTGGTGGTTGTCGACCGCTTTTCAAAGATGGCCCACCTTCTGCCCTTAGTAGGCACCCCTTCTGCTTCCACAACTGCAGAAGTCTTTATAAAAGAAGTAGTAAGACTCCATGGCGTTCCCCACAACATTGTATCCGATAGGGGGATTCAGTTCACGTCAAGATTCTGGAAGGATATGTGTAAGTCCTTAGAAATCAAGACATCCCTCTCTTCCGCATATCATCCACAAAGCAATGGCCAGACAGAAAGAACGAATCAATCTCTAGAGCAATACCTTCGGTGTTTCTGCTCCTGTTCCCAAGACAACTGGTTTTCTCTCTTACCGTGCACAGAGTTTGCCTACAACAATTCTATACATTCCGCCATCAACCAAACACCTTTCTGGGCAAACTATGGTTTCCACCCTTCCTTTCTCCCGGATTCCATTCCCAAAGTCTCAACTCCTGCAATACAAGACCGTATACATGTTATCCAAACAAACTTTTTGCAAATTCAGGAAACAATGAAGAAAGCCCAAAAGAGCAACGAAGAGTTCTATAACAGGGGAAGAAGAAGTAACCCAAGTTTCAAGGTTGGAGATAAAGTATGGCTATCGGCCATCAACCTCAAATTACCTTGCCCATCAATTCATTGGTCCTTTTGAGATTAGGAGGGTTGTAAACCCTGTGGCCTTTGAACTGACCTTGCCTAACTCTTATAGGATACATCCGGTGTTCCATGCCTCTTTACTTAAGCCGGTCACCCCCAACTCTTTTCCAGGAAGAGAAGAACTACCTCCCCCACCAATCCGGATTGAAGGGGAAGAAGAATTTGAGGTGGAGGCAATAGTAGATTACAAAAGGAGGGGGGGACAGGAACAGTACTTAGTTAAGTGGAAAGGGTATCCCCCGGAGGACAATTCTTGGGAGCCTGCTAGCAATGTCCATGCTCCTCGTTTAGTGAGAGAGTTTCACAGAAGACATCCTGGGATCCAAGCTAGGTTGGGCACCCGGAGGTTGCCCCTTGGGGGGGGGCACTGTCAGGGGAATGTCAGAATCAGAGCCTGTCAGTATAGGCATTTCCCCATGCGCCTGCTTGGTAGAATTGCACATCGGCGCATACCGTTTCACAATCAGCGGGTACGAGCGCGTGTCCGAACGGATCAGCTCACGCAGCGCATCAGTACGAACGCGTGCATGCACATTGGGACGTTCCGATGGCGGGCCTATATAAAGACAGCTATGTCCTGTGTTTGTTGCTGGTTTGTCTTTTCAGCTCCTGTGATCTGTTCCTGAACCTGTGTACCTGTGCCTGCCCGGTGTGACCCGGATCGACCTTGACCTTGCTTGAACCTCTCTTGTGCTTGACCCTCGGCTGCCTTCTGGACTTCTCTACCTGCCTGATCTACCCGTGTTTGACCCTCGGCCTGCTCCTGGACTTGCCTCTGCCTCATCCTAGTGTGAATCATCTGCCTGCTTGACTACCTGTGTTTGACCCCCTGCTCTTGGACTTTGTCTCTGCTTCACCCCAGTGTTGGATTACCTGCCTGTCTGACTACCCGTGTTTGACCCCTGGCCTGTTCCTGGACTTCTGCCTTGTGTTTGACCCTCTGCATCCGGCTTCATCTCCAGATTCCTGCTCAGTCGGCTTCGGTGAGGTGTCAGCCATCCTGCACGGATCTCTTCCCTACCTGAAGAACCGCCCAGCTACTCTACCACCTGCTGGCGACCCGTGCTCCTTCGTGCCCAATACCCGCTGTGCCACTCCCAGAGGGTATCGTGCGCCCAGCTGCAAGGGGAGCCTCTCTCAGCAACTCGGCCTTGGTGAGTACCTGACACAGACTGTGGCCTCCCACTTTGCCCAGCGGTGGGACTTTCCTAACTGCGGAGGGGCAATTGATGGGAAACGTGTCCACATCGTCCCACCACCCAACTCGGGGTCATACTATTACAACTACAAGGGGTTCAATAGTATTGTGATATTGGCAGTGGTGTCGGCTTCTTACGAGTTCCTGTATGTGGACGTGGGGAAGAATGGCCAGATGTCAGATGGTGGAGTCATCGCCCACACGGAGTTCTACAGGTGTCTCCAGAATGGCAGCTTGGGCTTGCCACCTCCAGAAGACAATGCGGAAGGACTCCCATTCGTCTTCGTTGCGGATGAAGCGTTTGTGCTGGGGAACCATCTTATGCGGCCATTCCCTATGAGGACCCTCACCCCGGACCAGGGGGTTTTTAATTACTGGCTGGCCAGAGCCAGAAGAGTGGTGGAGAACACATTTGGAATAATGGCCAGCCGGTTCGGCCTATTTCTTACACTGATACACATGGCGGAATATAAACTCAATCACATCATCCTGGCTTGCAGTGTTCTCCACATCTTTTTAAGGAGAAATTCTGTGAACTATGCTGGCTCAGTTGGGCCTGAAGCCAAAATTAAGCTCAATGAACCAACCCTGATGGCGCTTGAAGCTGGCCGTCCTGGCTTTCCCCCCCAGAGTGTCCGCGAGGTCTGTCTAAGATACATGGAATACTTTGCGGGTAGGGGGGCCATCAATATGCCAGACAATGTCTAAGACATTTTTTAAATGAAAAAATATTTTAAACTGAACAAATATTTGCTTAGATTTACTACTTGTCTTTCTTTAAGCTGACCCTGACTGAAATTTGGGGAGTCCTGAAAATGGCGTGATTGTGTAAAATTAGAAAGCACTGTTGGGTGTAATTTACTAAAGACAAATACACTTTGCGCTACAAGTGCACTTGAGACTGCACTTGTAGTGCAAAGTGGATTTGCCTTTAGTAAATAACCCCCATTGTCACTGAAAACACCAACTTTACAACAAAAAAATGCTTTTGAGCATTGAAAGAAGAAGCCACACATTGTTGATTCTCAATCTTTTTAATCAAAGCACAATCACATGTGCATTTATAAAAGGTTTTTAAAACAAACCAACATGTTTGTTGTATAACAATTTTTTAGGTCACAATAAAAGTAGAAATTTCCTTTTAAGGTAAAACAGGCATGTTTAAAACCAAAAAGAAATACACAACTCTGGAACTTACAAAGTTCAACTTTGTTAGAAATTGAAGGCAATATCAGACATAAGTATTTATAAACTGTGTTTGATATTGCGTTCAGCAGATCGGGTGAAGTCACCCCTGGAAAAGCCAAATTTTAAAGATGCACACAAATTGCCGAATGTCAACATGTGCTAGCTGCCATCATGGGGGATCAAGGGACGTGTTTTGTGGGTGCAACCGCTTCCTCTCAGCTACTTTATTATTGAGGAAGGGGTTGTACCCCCAAAACGCGTACATTGATCTCCTGTGATGGCAGATAGCACATGTTGACACACTGTGTGCATCTTCAAAATTTGGCTTTTCTAGAATATGTCAAAAATTTTTGAAAAAATTGTCAGAAAAAAACAAAAACAAAGCAGAAATAAGTTAGGGATTTTGAGGGGTTTTAAACTCTCCCTAAACCATCAATGATGTTCTTCATTTTGTTTTAAACATCATTGATGTTTTGCTTGATGTTTTCCAAGTCCCTATTACACCCCATGATCTCCCCGATCAGGATCTGGGCACTTTCACTGGTGAAATGACCTTCATCCACAACATCATGATCACCTAAAAATATATAAAAAGCAAAAACACCATGCATTACAAATATGCCGGCATCCATCTCTTACCTGAGCCTGTGGTCGCAGACACTCACCTGTTTTGGTGACAATTTCCACCACGTCTCCCTCCTCCTCCTCATGTTGTGTTTGTAGAATTTCCACTTTGTCAATAACTTGGTAGGAGGCCGAGATGCTGGGAGAGCTCCCCTTGCGGCCGAGCGCAGCTCACCACTGAAGGTGGAACAGCAGGTGTGGTGCCCACAGAAGCACGGGTGCCGGGTTGCTGGGGACAGGCGTGCTTGAAAGGTCCAGAGACAGAGTCCAGTGGAATAACTGAATAGCGGAGCCAGGAGCCAGGCCAGGGGTCATTCACAGAGAGACAGTCCAGGATCAGAATGACCTAAGATCAGCTGCATCTTAGTACAGGGAGCAAGATAAGCAGAAAAAGCCAGGCCGGGGTCAGATGCTGGGAGCAGGCAGGAGGAAGTCAGGTGCAAGCCATAGGGTCAAGCCAGAGGATCAGGAAGAGCAGGTCAAAACAAGCCGGGTCGGTACACAGGAGATCAGATCAGCAGATAATACAGGGCACAGGAACACAGGGAGAGCTGAAGACAAACCAGCAATTGCAGACATCAGCAGGCTTCCTTATATAGGCCCATGTGACCTGCTGGTAGAGATACTGGTTTCTAAAGTCCTTCTCCTGCCAGAGATGTTGGGTCCTAAAGTCCTTCTCCTGCCATAAGTGCTGGTAGAGATGCTGGGTCCTAGAGCCCTTCTCCTGCTGTTGATTCCCTGACACACTTCTTCATGAGGTGGGGGGTCTGTTGTCTCCTCTGAGTGGTGTCCTCCGAGTCTTTTCTCCCCTATGTAAACAAAAAAAAGGTATACTTAGCACACAGATATTTGATGGCAGAAATAGGAATATGAAACATTGCTTGGAAGTGGGGTACAATTGTCTGTTTTGTCAGAGTTCCAAGATGAAGAAATATTTTTTTCCTTTATCAAGCTTGAATACTTACCTGTTTTGTACAAGCTTCACAGATGGAGTCACCCCTATAGTATACACTGGAGCACCTGTGTGGGCCCCCTAATAAGAAGGGTGTTCTGGTGTCCCACACTAGTGCTCCAGCATCCAGATGTGTAAACAGCTGCTGAGTGTCCTCTCCTTACACAGAATCTAGTTTGCATTTCATTCTAGTTACAAACCCATCTAGACAACAAAATTATTTTAAGAGAAGTAGGCCAGAAAAAATGTAACTGAAAAATGAAATCTGGACAAAACATGGTGTTTTATTGGCTGAACGAACAATGTTTCCTACGAACGAATAATGTGTCCATGAACATGAAAGTTGCCATTTTAAACTGTACAACAGTAAAGAAAAGCACATGGAGCAGCACGAACGTAATAAAAAAAAAGAATAGGAACACAGGACAACTACTTACTTTTTTGCAGCACTCTCCTGCTCCTTCTGTACTGATCATGCTCCCTGATTTTGAGGTCCGACCACCGCTTCCTGAGTTGATCCTTGGATCGCCGTACCCAAAAATTACAGGGCAGACTCTTTACAACTTTCGCCATGATCTTGGCCTTTCTGACATTGGGGTTGGGGTAAGGTCCATACTTTCCGTCATAGTCGGCCCTCTTCAAGATGTCGACCATCTCAACAAAGGACATATTTGAGGCCTTAAATCGTCTCCTCCGGGATCATGACGTTTTTGGCTCTGGGCTTTCCTCCTCATTGCTGTAATTAGCACGCACCTGGTGTGTCTCCGCCCTGTGCTCTTCCCCACTGCGCCGAACTAGAAGGGGTGGGGAATAGACTAGAAAGAACCTCAGGGGCGGGCGGAGTTTCATGCATGCGCAGTGTATATAAAGTGTAACATGCGTGCGTAGTACATACGATCTGTGAGTGGAGGAAGAAGTAGAGGAAGCGCCGATCGTGATAACGAAGGTAACATTTAAACTTGGGCCTATACTGCTTAGAAATTGAGGCCTATATTGGGACAAGATTAGGAGACTTTAGCCTGACATTAGGGTTTGTCTTGTGTTGTGTCTTGCAGAGAAAATGGATATATTGAATGATCAGGACTTTATCCCCATATTCACTGATCTGTTCAGGGAGCTGCCCTGTCAGTGGCAGGTAAACCACCCACATTATATGAATCAAACAAAGAGGAAGGCAGCGCTGGATTAATTGCTGGAATTCGTGAAGCCGGTGATCCCCATGGCAGACATCACCTATTTAAAGGCCCTAATTGGTAACATGAGGACCACTTATCTAAGGGAGCGCAAGAAGGTCCAGGATTTGTAGAGATCAGGAGCTGCAGATGACATTTATGTCCCCAGGCTGTGGTACTATGACAGACTGCATTTTCTGGCAGGCCAGACTGAACCCAGGCCAGCACTCTCCAGTCTTCCTTCCATGCTTCCTTCCCCCTCAGCTGAGGCTTCTGACGCCCAACCTGAGCCTTCCAGGCAGCAACATGTGGAGGAGCCCAGCTTGAGCCAGGTATAGCATTCTTCTAAATATTTCTGTTGGTCAAATTAATTATGTTAAATCTAGGTTAGTTTGGAGTACTAATTTCTGATTGTGATTGATGAACCAAAAACTAAAACAATGTCCCTTTTTCATACACAGGAAAGTCTCAGCCAGGAGGTGGCCGGGCCCAGTAGCCTGCCCGATACCCAGGTCCCTCCCCTCCGCCTTAAAAAAAAAGTGGCAGGAAGAGGAGTAACCTGGAGGAGGCAGCAATTGGCCTATTCTGGAAGGCTACTGAGGCCCTCAGAACCCCCCACAGTGTTGAAGAGGACTTTGCATACATAACAGCCTGCAAAATGCAGGAAATGGAGGAGGGTCAATGCCTAATATGTGAGTATGTCATCTTCCAAGCCCTAAATAAGGGGTTGAGGGGCCTACTCACAAGCCAAAGCCACATTTGTGAGCTCAACCATGGTCCTCCTCCTCCTTTTCCAGGTCCTCCTCCTCCTCCTGCCACACCTCCAACACCAGAGCCACAGCCTGGAAGGAAGCGTCTAAGGAAGACCAGAGAGTGATGGCCTGGGTTCAGTCTGGTCTGGCAAAAGATGCAGGCTCTTGTATGACCACAGCCTGGGGACAGATATGTCATCTGCTGCTGTTCATGATCTCTTGGACTTCTGGACCAGATTGTACTCCCTTATATATGGACACCTCAGGCCACCAATTTTGCAGTAAAATAATTGATGTGTGCCCTGGGGGCCAAAGACTTTGCCAATCTCTGCAGTTTAACCAGCGTTGCCTCCCTCTTTGTTTGGTTAGGACCCTTTAATAAAGGTATTTTTTTTCTATTATACTCGCCTATGTGTGTTTTCCTTCAAAAAGGACAGTTTATTTGTGAGGAGGCAGGTACATTTCAAAAATACAATGTGAAATTAACAAGAGACACCAACACCAACCAATTTCCTTGAGATTAAATAATACAAGATAATAATCGTGTTGTGTTAACTTGACACACAAAACACACCCAAAACTATTCTGGAGTTATAAAAAAAAAAAAAAAACAAGATCAGAATTTAAAAAAATCATAACGACAAAATTTAAATCTAAAAACATAACAAAAAAAATATTTTTTTTTTTGGTAGATGTGACAAATCAAAATATTATATTGATGAAATCACGATAAATAATAAAGAAAGAAGGTTGTGAGAACTCTGTGTGAATATGAGCAGCAAAACAACTTCATTCTTCTAGCATTATAAAAAAGAAGAGAGTGCGCTGCATTAAACTATTTAAAACATTGCAGCGTGACAAAAGTGCTATATCTATTACGAACGCTAATTTTACCAGACCGAGCAGTTCCGTCTCGGAATTTATTCTGAGCATGCGTGGCACTTTGTGCGTCGGAATTGTCCACACACGGTCGGAATTGACGTGATCGGATTTTGTTGTCGGAAAATTTTATAGCCTGCGCTCAAACTTTGTGAGTCAGAAATTCTGATGGAAAAAGTCCGATGGAGCCCACACACGGTCAGAATTTCTGACAACAAGCTCCGATCGCACATTTTCCGTAGGATAATCCGACCGTGTTTACGGGGCATAAGAGTCAAACATTCACCAGAGAACACTATAATCTCTGTACCAAATTGAGTGTATATAATGCCTATGTGAACAATCTACAGGAGAGCAGAGGAATGGCTCTTATGAGTGTCAGACCCCTCTCTACTGCTTCTTTACACATAAATGCAGAACAGTAAATAACAACTACAAACTTTATCAAAGAGAACTATATTGCAATTTAATCTTCATTTTCAGTGAGTTCTTGGTGAATTATAGCTCTTTGAGCTTCAGTAAAAGAAATCTTTGAAGTGGGGAGGGAGGTGAAAGTAGTCCCGTGTTGCTGTGTGGCAATCTGCTTAATCTTCAGCTAGCTCTTTGTCAGGGCTGGGCTCAGCCCTCCCTTCTCTGAGCTGGCCGCTCAGCTGTCGGCTAATTGCCAGCTCCTATCTCTCCACAGTTACTCAGCTGTTGATGATACCTCAGCCGTCCAGTCCAGAGGTTCTCTGCCTTCACCTTGGTCAACATCATAGAAATCTCCTGCGATCCTGTTCAAGACTTGCTTTGCTGACATCCCTTCTGGCTCCAGATCCTGCTTGCTGTTCCACTACATTGATCCCTGACTTCTGACTTGGTTGACTATCCATTCTGGTTACTGAACTTTGACTATGTTTTCACTATGTTTGTTCTTTTTACTTTTATTATTAAACAAGTGTGATTTAACTGTACTTCTGTCTCGGCCTGATTTCATGGTTTATGACAGTAGTCGAAGGCCATGAATTCAGAAGATGCAGTCAATCCACTTGTTGGTAATATGGATGAACTGGATCACCGCATGGATCAGTTTGCCATGGCGTTACAAATGCTTCTGAGTTGCACAGCTCACCTGGAATCTCCCACTGTGGCCGCCCGGTACAACCTATGTTGCAGGCCGACCTTGCTGCTGTGCCAGTCTCTGTGCAGGCACCCGCCTCAAGTATTACCTCTATAAAGCCGCGTACACACGGTCGGACTTTTCATCTACAAAAGTCCGACAGCCTGTCCGACAGACTTTCGGCGGACTTTCGGCGGACTTGCGGCGGACTTGCGGCAGACTTTCTAACGAACAGACTTGCCTACACACGACCACACAAAAGTCCGACGGATTCGTACGTGATGACGTACACCGGACTAAAATAAGGAAGTTGATAGCCAGTAGCCAATAGCTGCCCTAGCGTGGGTTTTTGTCCGTAGGACTAGCATACAGACAAGCGGACTTCGGGGTCCGTCGTAGTTACGACGTAAAGATTTGAAGCATGTTTCAAATCTAAAGTACGTCGGATTTGAGGCTAAAAAAGTACGTTGAAAGTCCGGAGAAGCCCACACACGATCGGATTACCAGCCAGCTTTAGTCCGTCAGCGTCCGTTGGACTTTTGTAGCTGAGAAGTCCGACCGTGTGTACGCGGCATTAGAGTTATGTCTGGTTCAGCTCCACTTTCCCAGTGATTTGGGGGCGATCCAGTCTAATGCAGAGGGTTTCTCAACAGGTTGAGATATACTTTTAGATGCTTCTCCAGGCGTCTCCCACGGACAGAAGCAAAGTAGGTTTTGTGATATCTTTGCATTCTGAGAGAGCCTTGGCCTGGGCAAACCCTCTACGGGAGACGCAAAAACCTGTTGTCTTGAGCTACCCTGAGTTTGTGGCTTTGTTTAAAAGGGTATTTGATGTTCCTGCACATTCCGCTTCTGCTGCCAAGTGCCTCATGTCCATCGAACAGAGTACGAGAACTGTTGCCGACTACGCCATTCAATTCCGTACTCTGGCAGCAGAGGTTGTGTGGAACAATGAGGCCCTCGTGGCTGCTTTTTCTCATAGTCTCTCGGATACCATCAAGGATGAGATAGCAGCCTGAGATTTGCCCACTGAGCTAGAGAAGTTGACCACGTTTGCCATCTTCATTGACTCCAGACTCAGAGAAAGACTCTCTTTTAAGGAGCTCTTGGGGAAGCCTCCTGTACGTTTGTCTCTGAACTTTGCAGTCCCATCCATGCCTCCCTCACCTCCCATGCCTCCTGGTAGTTGTTCAGTGAAGGTGAACCCATGCACTTGGGTGCACGCGTCTCTCTGCAGATGAGAGAACCTTTAGGAGGAGGGAGAGATTGTGCCTTTATTGTGGCCAGGCAGGTCACTTTTTGAAGTCTTGTCCTACCCGTCCAGGGAACCCCCGAACCTTGAGGTCCTGTCACGGACAGACCTTAGGTGGCGTTGTTTCATTCCCAGTTATCCAGAAGGATAAGCCCCTGGTTTCAGTCACCCTTTCTTGGGCTGAGTTGTCCATCGAGATACAGGCTCTAATCGACTCTGGGGCTGCAGGCCTGTTCATTGATGCTGCCTTTTTATTGAAGCACTCGATTCCGCTGCAGCTGCGTGACACTCAACTTGCCATTGAGGCTCTTGACGGGAGACCCCTACAGCCTGCCCATGTGACTCATGAGACGTTCCGTTTTCCATGGCCGTAGGGGCTCTTCACCATGAGATAATCCAATTCCAAGTTATTTCCTCACCTAAGTTTCCGCTGGTTATTGGTTATCCTTGGTTACAGAGGCACAACCCCTCTTTTGATTGGCTTTATGCTGAGGTTCTCTTCTGGTCATCACAATGCAGTGAAACATGCTTCCAGGAGGTAGCCAAGGTCATGTGCAGCTCTTCACTCTCCTCCCTGCCGGGAGAGTACCGCGATTTTAGCAGTTATACAGTGGCCCTGACCCGTGGGTTTATGAACTCTGCAGCGTTTCCTGGGCTTTGCCAACTATTATCAGAAGTTTATTCGTAACTTCTCGTCTCTGGTCAAGCCCCTGACTGATATGGCCAGAAAGGATGGTAACCCACAGTGTTGGTCTCCGGAGTCCATTAAGGCCTTTGAGAGTCTCAAGGCTGCCTTTGTTTCTGCTCCTGTGTTGGCACATCCTGATCCTACGTTACCTTTTATCCTTGAGGTTGATGCTTCTGAAACTGGTGTTGGTGCCCTTCTGTCTCAACTTCCTACTTCTGAGAGCACTATGCATCCTTGTGGCTACTTTTCCAAGAAATTGTCACCTGCGGAGTGCAATTACGAGATTGGTGACAGAGAGCTGTTGGCGATCATTTTAGCCCTGAAAGAATGGAAACATCTCCACAAAGGTACCACTGTGACGGTTCTCATTCTTACTGACCATAGGAATCTCACATTCTTGTCTGAGGCTAAACACCTTTCTCCCAGAAGGGCGTGATGGGCTCTTTTCAAGTTTCAATTACATTGTCTCATTCTTATCCGGTACTAAGATTGTAAGGGCTGACGCCTTGTCGCGACAATTTTCCTTCACTTCCAAGTTGGAGTCGGTTCCAGTTCCTGTGATTCCTCCCGATCTTATTCTGGCTACGTTTCGCACCAGTCTCATTTCTCCTTTGGGTGACAAAATTCTTGCTGCTCAGGTCCATGCTCCTCCCGAGAAACCTTGTGACCGCTGCTTTGTCCCAGAGAGTCTCCGTACTGCCGTGCTCCAGACTTACCATTCTCCCAAGGCTGCTGGCCACCCTGGGAGAAATCAACTCTTTTGGGCCATTTCCCAACATATCTGGTGGCCTAGTCTATGTGCTGATGTAACTGCCTTCGTAGCTGCCTGTTCCGTGTTTGCTCAGAGTAAGACTCCATAACACCTTCCAGTGGGCCTCCTACAACCCATACCCAATGGAGAGAGGCCCTAGACCCACCTGTCTATGGATTTCATTGTGGAGTTACCCAACTCCCAGGGCAACACAGTTATCCTTTTGGTGGTTGACCGGTTCTCAAAGATGTGTCATTGTTTTCCACTTAATAAGTTGCCCACTTCTAAGAAACTGGCTTCCATTTTTGCTCGGGAGATCTTTCGGTTACATGGGCTACCCAAGGTGATTGTCTCGGACAGGGTTTATCAGTTTGTGTGCCGGTTCTGATGAGCCTTTTGTGCACAGTTGGGAATTCAGCTTGCTTTCTCCTCTGCATAACACCCACAGTCTAATGGGGCCACAGACCGAGCCAATCAGTCCTTGGAGCAATTCCTACATTGCTATATTTCTGACAATCATAACAATTGGTCAGATCTATTACCGTGGGCAGAGTTTGCCCACAACGGTGCCTTGAATTCTGCTTCCTGATTGTCCCCGTTTATGGGGAATTATGGTTTTCAACCTTCCATGTTGCCTGATTAGTTTGTTCCGCAGAGTATTCCTGCATTAGAGGAGCATCTCCGTGGTCTTCGTTCCACTTGGGCACAAGTCCAGGAGGCTTTGCAACATGCTAATGATAGGTACAGACTCCATGCTGACCACAGACGCCTGCCTGCGCCTTCCTACCAGGTTGGGGACAGGGTCTAGCTGTTATCTTGCAACCTCCGACTTTGTGTTCCCTCACTGAAGTTCGCACCTTGGTTTATTGGGCCTTTCCGTATTCTTCGCAGGATTAACCCAGCGGCTTATGCATTAGACCTTCCTTCTAATATGCGTATTTCAAATGTATTTCATGTCTCCTTATTAAAACATTTGGTCTGCACCCGCTTTACCACCTCAGTGCCATGTCCTCACCCTATACAGGTTGAGAACCATGAGGAGTATGAAGTACAGTCCATTGTTGACTCCCGTAGGTTCCGTGGGCGCATACAGTACCTGGTGCATTGGAAAGGGAATGGTCCAGAGGAACGCTCTTGGGTCTCTTCCTCGGACGTACATGCCCATGTCCTCCTCTGTGATAACCATAGATGTTTTCCCCTCAAGCCTGGTGGTCCTCCGAGGGGGAGGGGTCGTTGAGGAGGGGGATACTGTCAGGGCTGGGCTCAGCCCTTCCTTCTCTGAGCTGGCCGCTCAGCTGTCGGCTAATTGCCAGCTCCTATCTCTCCACAGTTACTCAGCTGTTGATGATATCCTGCTTCTCAGTCCCGCCTACTTAAGCTGTCCAGTCCAGAGGTTCTCTGCCTTCGCCTTGGTCAACATCACAGAAACTATCTCCTGCGATCCTGTTCAAAACTTGCTTTGCTGACATCCCTTCTGGCTCCAGATCCTGCTTGCTGTTCCACTACATTGATCCCTGACTTCTGGCTTGGCTGACTATCCGTTCTGGTTACTGAACTTTGGCTATGTTTTGATTACGTTTATTCGTTTTATTTTTATTTTAAAACAAGTGTGATTTAACTATACTTCTATCTGATATCATGGTTTCTGACACTCTTTAATGTGTTGTTGCATACAAGGAGACTTTGGATGATTAAGCAAAGTAACTGGACTCAATCAGTGGTGAATACACGGCAAACAATCTTCTTGTGTAAATATGTAATTGAGTTCACAGTAATAACTGACTTAAAGATGTTACTTCCTATGGAACTACAAGTAACAGCAGAACAATGGAGAGCAAAGATGTCTGTATATAGCGTCTATGGTGTTTTAGTTTAGATCCTTGAAACTAAAGATGATAAGGGTGCAGGAGACAATGATGTCTATTTAGATGATGATGTCCAAAAGACTGGGGTATTGCCTGGTCATCACTCTGGAACAGGAGATGATGAATGATGTTTATGATGATGATGGTGGTTGTGATGATGATAATGGTAGTAGTGATGATCTCTCAGGAACGTGGCTCAAGGGATGACATCTGGCCTCCGCCGCAATGCACCATGGCTCACCCGAATCTGAAACCTCTGCAGGATGGATGGGACAGGAGCACCCTCCCGGCTGCCTGCAGACAGCTAAAGGGAACTGTCCGCTGGTGTCCCCCTAGATATCCGCTGGATAGTTCTGCCAGAGAAGGCCACTATTCAACTGCAGCTCACACTCTCACAGATGCCCTGCATGCAGATCCATGCCGGTCCCATTCCATCCCTCTTATAGTTTCTCCCAGCGCTCTGCTCTTCCCCATTAGCCAGCTGGTAGTTGTAGTTCCACGGCAATCAGCCAGAGGGCAAATCCCATCCGTACAGACTACATGTCCCAGGATGCTTTGTTTCGTCTCCTCTCTGATTAAGAAGGTAACAAGTCATCATTACACTCAACACTAAAGTGAAGCAGCTCCCCCCTGAACAAAGCCACACAGTGTCCCCTGATTGCAGGAATAGGTAAATATCCAGCTCTTGGCTACAAAAGAAAATAGAAAGAAATCTTTTTTTTTTTCTTTTTGGTCTTTTTTCGTTTATATAATAAAAAATAATAAATCTAGTGGTGATCAAACATAACCGAAAGAAAGCTCTATTTGTGTGAAAAATTTATGTACATTTCATTTGGGTAGAGTGTTGCATGACCAACCAATTGCCAGTTAATATAGGCAGCGCTATGAAGGAGGTAAAACCTTCTGGAGCTCAAATGGTTATATTAATTGCTCAGGCCAGCAAGGTTAAAACAAATGTTTACCATTGTAGACCAGTCTGATGGCTGGGGATGCTGTAATACACTGTAGTAGCTTGTATTACATACAGTAAGCAGCTCTGTCTTCCTGCACTGGTACCAGACTCTTCCTCTTGGCGGAAACAGAGTAGCTTACATGGCACCTCAGCCATTCAGGGGCAGTCTTGTATTTTTATCAATGAATACAAGGCTTTCTATGACTGGCCAAGGTGGAGAATGTGACATCCGCCCGCCTCTTCTGAAATAGAAAGCCTTCCTGTCTTTTTCACTTATTATTTAAAGTTCCACTTAAATGAGGATCTTAATTATAATAGTTACAAACTGCAGTACAAAGCAACGAGCAACTGTTGAAAGAATAATCACTCTTGTCATGATTATGTAATGTAGGGCACAGTATATAGAGTGTAGCAATCTGGAACTATGCAAAGTTTAAAGTGTAGAGATCAGGAATGTCATCGGATCCCTTACATTGATGGTCAGTGGAAGAAAAAAAATGCCCCAGCAGCAGTAGAAGTTTGAACCTCTCAGCTGCAGTGGTCAGTGGGAAGGAAAATAACCAGTGCCAGTGGTTAGCAGGGGGAAAAATTTCCTGGCATAAAAAAAATGCCTGGAGTCAGTGTCCATAGGAGGAAGAATGCCCCAACAGTCAGGCCAGTGACAATGTCCTGAAAATGGTGGCCAGTGGGAAGTACAAGGAAAAAAATGATAGGTGTCAGTGGGGAAATATGATATATGATATATAGGGAAAATTATCTATGTACATTGCAAGATTTTAACAAACTTTGTAGCAAATTCCTACATTTTACTTTTCAGAAGGAATAGTTGTATGTTTCAGCAAGTCCTTCCCAGACTGATTCATGGATGGGAGGGGCAGGTTCATTATAGTCACTTGTTGCACTTACAGGGGCTGATTTATTAAAACTGTAAAGAATACAAAATCTGGTGCAGCTCTGCATAGAAACCAATCAGCTTCCAGGTTTTATTGTCAAAGTTTTATTGAGCTGAAGTTATAAGCAGATTGGGTACCAAGCACAGCTGCACCAGATTTTACACTTTCCAATTTTAGTAAATCAACCGCACAGTATTCTATGGAAGCTGCAGTGTCTGCATCCCTTTAAACGTAATTAACCCTTAGACACAGACATTTACAGGCATAATATATGCTTTGTGTAAAATTCCGCTTTACCACATCCGAGCTGGCAACTTGCGCATTGGGAAAATATGAGGAATTTTGTGATAGGCGTATTTTATACCTGCAAATGTCTGTGTGCATGAGGCCTTAGGGAGCATCTCACCAAAAATGAAATCTCTATTGCAGAGAATATATCCAATGTGACTTGTATCTCAGCGCAGACTTTTGAGAAAATGAGTGAGCCAATCACACAAGCATGAAGCGAAATCTTGGGGGCTTTCTACGGTGTATAAATTGTCTCCAGTTTGCCACATTATGTTGTTTTTAAGTTTCAAAAAATTACTGGGACTGCAGAAGAAAGTGGAAAGGTATTTTTATTAACATTTAAAGTGGAATTAAACTGCGTACCACAAACCAAAAACGCTATTTGATTCATTTTTAACCACTTCAGCCCCAGAAGGTTTTACCCCCTTCCTGACAAGAGCACTTTTTTACAATTTGGCACTGCGTCGTTTTAACTGGTAATTGCGCGGTCATGCAATGCTGTACCAAAAACGAAATTTGTGTCTTTTTTTCCCACAAATAGAGCTTTCTTTTAGTGGTATTTGATCACCTCTGCGGTTTTTATTTTTTGCACTATACACAAAAAAAGAGCGTAAATTTTGAAAAAAAACTATATTTTTTACTTTTTGCTATAATAAATATCCCCAAAAATGTCTTTAAAAAACAAATTTCTTCGTTAGTTTAGGCCAATATGTATTCTTCTACATATTTCTGGTAAAAAAATCGCAATAAGCGTATATTGATTGGTTTGCACAAAAGTTATAGCGTCTACAAACTTTGGGAAACATTTATGGCATTTTTATTATTTTTTTATAGTAATGGCGGTGATTTTTTTTTTTTAACGGTATTGCGACATTGCGGCCAACAGATCGTACACTTTTGACACATTTTTGGGACCATTGACACTTATACAGCGATCAGTGCTATAAAAAGGCACTGATTACTGTGTGAATGACACTGGTAGGGAAGGGTTTACACTAGGGGGCAATCAAGGGGTTAAATGTGTGTTCCCTAGGTGTGTTCTAACTGTATGGGACTGAGTAGGAGAGGAGACATTTTGCAGTTCCTACATAGTAGGAACAAACAACATGTCTCCTCTCCTCTGACAGTACAGGGATTTATGTGTTTACACACACAAATCCCTGTGCTGGCACTCGTGCACGCGATTGCACATGGGCGGTGGTGATCATGACCGCCAGCTATGCGCATCGGGCCCCCAGCCGTGCAGCGAGCACGCACCCCTCCGGCAGCGCGTGCGCCCTTTGGCGGCTCTAAAAGGATCCCCATATCAGTGGCGGCTGGTGCTCCATTTTTTTAGGGGGGCGCAAACAAAATCTCCATTTTTTTAGGGGGGCGCAAACAAAATCTCAACCAACCCCCCCCCGTCACTCGCCCGTGATGGGGCCGATAGACAGATATGCAGTTATATAGATAGATAGATAGATAGATAGATAGATAGATAGATAGATAGATAGATAGATAGATAGATAGATAGATAGATAGATAGATAGATAGATAGATAGATAGATAGATAGATAGATAGATAGATAGATAGATAGATAGATATACAGATAGATAGATAGATATACAGATAGATAGATAGATAGATAGATAGATAGATAGATAGATAGATAGATAGATAGTTATACAGATAGATAGATAGATAGATAGATAGATAGATAGATAGATAGATAGATAGATAGATAGATAGATAGATAGATAGATAGATAGATAGATAGATAGATAGATAGATAGATAGATAGATAGATAGATAGATAGATATACAGTTATACAGAGAGATAGATAGAGATAGATAGAGATAGATAGAGATAGACAGACAGACAGATAGATAGACAGACAGTTATACAGATAGATAGATAGACAGACAGACAGACAGACAGACAGACAGACAGATAGATAGACAGTTATACAGATAGATAGATAGATAGATAGATAGATAGATAGATAGATAGATAGATAGATAGATAGATAGATAGATAGATAGATAGATAGATAGATAGATAGATAGATAGATAGATAGATAGATAGATAGATAGATAGATAGATAGTTATATAGATACTTAGATAGAGAGAGATATGCAGTTATACAGATAGGGGAGAGAGAGAGATAGACAGATAGATATACAGTTATGCAGAGAGATAGATAGAGATAGATAGAGATAGATAGAGATAGACAGACAGACAGATAGATAGACAGACAGTTATACAGATAGATAGATAGACAGACAGACAGACAGACAGACAGACAGACAGATAGATAGACAGTTATACAGATAGATAGATAGATAGATAGATAGATAGATAGATAGATAGATAGATAGATAGATAGATAGATAGATAGATAGATAGATAGATAGATAGATAGATAGATAGATAGATAGATAGATAGATAGATAGATAGATAGATAGTTATATAGATACTTAGATAGAGAGAGATATGCAGTTATACAGATAGGGGAGAGAGAGAGATAGACAGATAGATATACAGTTATGCAGAGAGATAGATAGAGATAGATAGATAGATAGATAGATAGATGGATAGATAGATAGTTATAGAGAGAGAGAGAGAGAGAGAGAGAGAGAGAGAGAGAGAGACAGAGAGAGAGAGACAGAGAGAGAGAGACAGAGAGAGAGAGACAGAGAGAGAGAGACAGAGAGAGAGAGAGACAGAGAGAGAGAGAGAGAGAGAGAGAGAGAGAGAGAGACAGAGAGAGAGAATGCACAGCATGACTGTAGGACGCAGTGCTGGGAGCCCCCGTGATATACACATACAGGAGATGTGTAATGAAGGCTCCAGCAGATTATCGGGTGAAGGGCTGGAGCAGAGGTTGATTCCAGGCAGGGCAGAGGTGAACCACAGCTCCCTCCACCCTCCGATCACAGACTAAGAAGATTATAACAGCCAGGGTGGACAGACAATTAAAGGCTGTTAGTAACACATTACCTTACCTTGCTTCTCCATTCACGAGCCGAAACAGGAAGTGACACGCCGCCCAGTTACAGCACCGCCCAGAAATGAAGACATGAAGCAGAATGGCCCAATCAGCATCCAGAGGCGCACTGCACAGCGCCACAGGGCATAAAAAAACACCGCAAATGAAGCGTTTTGCCTGCAATCACGGGATTGCATTTTGCATGACGCTTCAATAGTGCACCGTGTCCGGCGCCCGCCCGGAACACAGTGCACTTCCTAAAGGAACTTTTTTTTTTTTTTAAAGGGACATTTTTTTATTTATTTTTTGACTGGGGGGGCGGCGCCCATGCGCCCCTATGGACGGGCCGCCACTGCCCCATATATATATCGCGTTTTGCGTAGCGGTGCCATTGTGCTGCAGTAAATGTACGCAAGCCGGTCGGGAACCGTTTTATATTTGAAATAAGCTCCCACATACATCCATGTCTCTGTGCTTTATTTTGCTGAGAAATCACTTTGAAAAAAAACCCTAGCATTTCTGGCAGTGGCCATTTTGAGTAAGGGCTGATGATTCATGTAGCATTTGCTTTGTGGAATCCATCTGCCCTTAGCTCAGGCATGCAGGGTGTGCCTAGCTAAAAAAGTCCCTCTTTCCCTGCTGAAGACTCCTGGGATGTATGACATCATTTACCTAGGCCTGGAAACCAGGAAGTAACTGAAGAAATGTAAAAAAAGTGTAAAACAATTAATGATACACTTTCCTATCTATTTACTAATGCTATCAGCATAAAGAATAAAAATAGTCAATGTTGATTGACAGAGTGAAGTTCTGTGAAGTTCTGCTTTAATTACAAAATGGTTTGTTTCGCAGTTGTATATGCTATATTATTTTTTTTTAAGGCAGTGGAGTTCTCCTTTAAAATGCCTAGGGAGAACCTAACCTGTCTATCTATGGTGATAAAGACTGCATTTGAATGCTTGAGGCATTTGCTATTGCACACAGAAATTCTCCATCTTACTATGCTACATAGCAGTTCTATCTTTTAGGAAAGTCTTTTCCATAGGGTGCTTTTATGAGTCAAATTAGTGTACATCTTTTGTTTATACCAGGCTTTGTTTCCAGATGAATACCAAACATGCATGAGGCTCTCTAAATCTAATGCATAAACAGGATTGTGGGCTGCCGTTTGCAAGAATAGCATGTCACTGTTTGTTTGAAACACTACTAACAGTCCCCAGACACATGTTAACATCCCTAATCTCCCAACCTAATTACATATTTTTTTCTGAAAACCATACTCAAAAAGCTGTTCAATTCCCAGGCTGGAAGAATATAAAATATGTCTTATTTACTAAGATGGATCCGTTACTGTAATGTGTGCTTACCCCTGCTGTACTGAGCTGCAGACTTCCACATTTCAGATATATTTAAAGTGTACCTTTTGCTAATTTGTGATACCACAATGGTGTCAGTCAGGGGCGTTGCTAGGTCTCCAAAAGATCTGGGGCTAGAGCCCAAAGCAGCGGTCACCAACCTTTTTGTATGCCCGCGGGGGGGGGGAGGTGGTAAGCAATTTTTCACGGGCGATGGCTGGTGTTGGAGTTTTAATCATCCTGGCACCATGGTTGATATGGTGTCAGGGTGATTGAAGTGCATTGTTTCTATTGTTACATTCTAATATATAATAAAGTGGTTCAACTCACCATACTGCAGAATCAGTTAGAGCCCTGGGCGTGTCACTTGCCACATCTCCTGCCACCAGATGCAGCATGTCACTTGCCACTGTCACCAGATGCATCGTGTTACTTGCCACTAGATGTGGATTGACACTTGCCATGTCGCCTGCCACCATTTGCAGATTGCCACGTTACCTGCCACCATTTGCAGATTGCCACGTCACCTGACACCATTTGCAGATTGTCACTTGCCACGCCACCGGCCACCAGATGTGGGTTGTCATTTGCCAACTGATGTGGATTGTCACATGTCATGCCAGCCAGTTCCACCAAATGTGCATTGACGCTGCATTGGTGGCAGGCTGACAGCACTGGTCCATTTAGAGAGAGCAGGAGATCGGTGATGCGGGGCGGGCAGTGAGAGATGATGTAATCTCGCTGCTCCCTGCTGCACCTCCCACATTGAAGCAAGGGGGTCTGACTGCAAAGTGGAGCTCAACAATGACAGGAAGCACGTGACCTCCACTCCATCGTGCTGTGAGGGTGGAAGAGCGCTGATGTGTGGCGGGCAGTGAGAGATGATGTCATCTCTCTGCCACTCGCCACACCTCGCTCTCAGATTGAAGAGGCCAGGCTGTGAAGAGCGCTGATGTGGAGCGGGCGGAGAGAGATATCATCTCTGCTCATCCGATTGCTTTTCTCCTCTCCCTTTCTCATGCAGCCAGCCTGCCCGCCACAGCGGCCGCAACCCACTGGTTGGGCAGGGAGCTTGCAGCATGAGACTCGGGGCTATGGGCTCCAGATTCGGGGCTATAGCCCCAATAGCCACCCCTTCGCAATGCCCCTGGTGTCAGTAGCTCATATTATTATTATTATTATACAGGATTTATATAGCACCAACAGTTTATGCAGTGCTTTACAATAAAAATGGGGACAGTACAATTACAATACAGCTCAATACAGAAGGAATAGGAGGGCCCTGCTCATGGAGCTTACAAACTAAAGAGAGGGGGAGGTGGTACAAAAGGTAATGGCTGCAGGGAATGATCTGATGGAGGGGACTCAACTACAGTTCTTAAGTGGAGGTGGAGGGGGGTAGGCTTCCCTAAATAAGTGAATTTTTAAGGACTGTCTAAAGGCAGACAGGGTAGGAGCAAACATACTGGGGCAGGAAGTTCCAGAGGATGGGAGAGGCTCTGGATAAGTCCAGTAGGTGAGCATGGGAGGAGGTAAGAAGGGAGCTAGAGAGCAGGAGGCCCTGGGAAGAGCGGAGAGAACAATTTGGGCAATATCTGCAGATTAGCTGTATTCACCTAACCAAAGAAGTGATTGCCTGCATTATGTATGGATATCAAGCTTTTGCTTTGTCCATGTTGGCTTTCCTCGTCCCCAAGACAAATACTCACCTTGGCTCTCCTGTTGCTCAGTTCGGTTGTGGGGAGTGAAAAGAAGTGGAAAAATGTTGACGAGACGACGTTCCCCTTGACAACGTCAATTTGTGACAAAACGCACGTAGGGAGGATGACATGCTGACGTCATCGTGCTGTACTCAGTGGATGGGTGTTCGCAAGGCGCCCGGCTGTTTTTTCTTGATCATTATAACAGCACTTCTGTAAGTGCAATTTTAATAACCTTAATAAATATTTGGTACGTTTTACAGAAATACATAAAGTTGCGCTAAAAATTGGTGGTGGAAATACAAATACATATATACTTAAATATATAATATAAATATACCGTGACAGAAAATAACAAAATACAGTGAAAAAACATATGATAATGTCCACCATATATGGCATAAAGGGGCAAATGACTCCTGATAAATGATGTGTTCCAAAGCAAGAAATAATGAATATAAAGGAACTCCCAGGGGCTTATATGGTGGATGAATGATCTTCAAAAAACAGAGCGGTAATCTGTGTGTGCAGACCCTTACCGGACAAGATGGACCCCCTCCAGCACAGGGTCATGTAGGCAGACAGATTACCCTCTGTAAGGAGCTGTAGCTGTAAAGATGTTCGCTGTCTCCAACGTCCGGATCCCTCAGATGAAAGTGGATATCAAACAGGGGACAGAAAAATAACCGATATCCCGCTTCTCTGGCTCTGAAAAAGGACCCACTCGGGCTCCGGGTCCCGAGTGGATAAACAAGAGAGAGGGGGGGACGCCAATCGCGCAGTAGAAAAGCTTGTTTATTTAATAAAACGTGCGAATGCCCGCAAATGACAGTACAGGACAAATAGTAAAAAGCCGGCTAAACAGATAAAAACAAACCCCCCCCCCGTGCCGGGGTCACATGTGGCGTGATGGCGTCAGCACAGCGCACCGCCCTACATGTTTCACAATACCTTGCATCTTCCTGGGGCACGGGCGGTGTGCTGAGACATCACTGAAATAACATTCAGAAGTAACCACGCCTCGTTCTGAATCAGGCGCCATCTTAGACATGGAAGAGAGTGGAGCGCAAAAGGAAGCCTGGCCTCGTTATAAACCAGGCATTGTATTGGCCACACACAACAAAATAGAAAGCAAAGGGGAACCTGACCTCGACCAAGCCTCGCCCCCAACTCAACGATCACATTAGTCACAGGCAGTAAATAGGTGGAACGCGGAAGGAGGAAAAACATACCTCAATCTAATGCTGGTATTTTTCACATGGGATACAACTAAGTCACCATAGTTACTAGCCCGAAAAAATAACTTTAAATAAAATAATCAAAACGGCTAGCAATGGAAAAAGCATATTAAACTCAATACTTTTATAAGATATTATGTTGATATTGGATGAAATGCAAAAAATGAAAAAAATAGAAAAATATGTGGTGATAACAACATATGAAAAATATAATAAAAAATATAAAAAAAAACAATTTTGTAAAAAATCAAATATGGAAAATGATTTTGAAGAGATTATGGTAAACATGAAAAATATATAAATAAAAAAAGATAAAAAATAAAAATAAAAAATATATTTATATTAAGAGGGACCAAAATGTTATTCGTTCAAAACCAGGATATGATCGAGGTGAGGATCCCCTCAGTGCACAAACATACACAGCATAGAATTCGAAAGATGTAATATCGACAGCATAAATTTCAAAAAAATATATTTTAAGGGAAAATGAAAACGTGTAAACTAAAATCCGGGTAGGATCAAGAGTTGTCAATAAAAGCGTTAATTTCTATATCGACATTCAATCCCAGGGGTCTGAGACATTTAATTTTATAAATCCAATTTGATTTGTTGTAGCCGTATTAGTGCAATTGTGACAGAGAAAATTGAGTACTGTCCGTGATACTTTTTTTATTTGCACTAACATACAATTTTTCAGGACAAGCTTTCGGGGTGTGTCCCCTTCTTCAAGGTCCAAGCAGTACTGATTCACAAATTTTTAAGCAGAATGTTAAAGAAAAAAAAGGAAAAAAAAATAAAAAATAAAAAAAAAAATAAAAAAAGAAGAGAAAACCAAACACATACAAATCAATGGTAATAAAGATAGCAGCAGAGTTACATAAATCCAATTCATTTCTAATTTGGAAATGGCCCTTCTTTTGGAGTCCCCTCTCCAAGGTAATTTTAGTCTATCTATACCTACCATAGATGTACCCTGAGGGTTTTGTTGATGGACATCTAGGTAATGTTTGGAGAGTGGTTGGCCCTTAAACCCTCACCTGTCCCCTAGGTAGGGGACAGGTGAGCCTGGAAGGAGCCACCCCTCCTTAAAGGTACAGGGTCACACTGAACACCCAGCAGAGAGCACTATGGCAGCAAGGACGTCAGTGCGTTACCTGAACAATATATACAGGTACAAAAAAGTATCAAATGCCACCACCTATGACTGGTCTTTGTAGCAAGGAGCACTGGAATGGCAACGTAAGTCAAACAAATATAAAGGGATTTCCAAGCTCAAACTTACCAACCTGCCCACGGACAACCGAATCAACCTGTCTAACAGTATGGGCTAAGAACAAGGATTTAGTTGCACAAATACATGCGTAAGCTGCAGGGTGGTTGATAGGTTTAAGCTTGGAAATCCCTTTATACTTGTTCGACATACAGTACCCTGCCATTCCAATCTCTTTATATTTGTTTGACAAGACTAAGCATGCTCAGAAACGAAAGAACACATACAAAACTAAACACATTACGTCACTTCTGACGTTGTATTCTGTCGTACCAAAATTTTCGTATTGTGAGTAACCTCTTCACTTTTGACATGAGACTAGCAGGCCACAAAAACGGATGTTCAGTCATCCGAAAATCTAAGCGTGTGTACAAGGCTTAAGACTGAGAACTGAGCGATCAAACACTGCTGATCGCTCAGCTCTCAGTCTTCAGGCGGCAGAGAGCCGGGGACTGTCATTTACCAACTCTCTGCACTGCGCCCCCCCCCATGTTCACTGGAGTGCTGGGCTGTACAAGAGGCAGGAGCGGCTGGCTCAGGCTCTCAGTGGCTCATTGAGAGGCTAAGCTAGCTGCCAATCCAGGCATCTGGGTGAATCCCGACCATTTGGTCGTAATCTCTTCAGAGCCTTGACCGGCTCAGTGATGTCATCCGAAAGTTGATTTTAGTCCGCTGTAGGCTGAAAACAGATTACAGGAGTCCAGAGCGAACTGCACTCCTGTGATCCATAGGAGAAGTACAGCCAAAATAGCTTTTGCTATGCTTCTCCTTTAGAAATGCCACAGTCGCAAAGGGCAAGGCATCCTGGGCGCAGCATATGTACAGACGGATCAGGCTGTTATGTTAGAATTCAGCCTCCTTATCACGTACCTGGTAGAAGAGCCTGAATGGACGAGCAAGGCCTCCCTTACACCTTCGACTTGGGACCTCTGATAGTGGGAACAGAAGGCGCCAAGATACAGTGTCGCACGAGTGCCAAGAGTCTTTAACTGTTAGCTGGACGGCAGTCCTGGAAAGGCTGGAGAAGACAGAGGCAGACTTCAGCAGGAAGACCGACCGGCAGGCAGCTGGTGCGGATGACAGCAATGAAGAAGCAAGGTCAGGCAGGCTGCGTCATACACGGCTAGGACCATCGGATGCAGAGTGCAGGCAGGATCGTAGTCAGGAGGCAAGCCAAGGTCAAAAGCCGGATCAGCAAACAGGAGCCAAGGAGAAGACAGGAGGATGGTCACAGGACAAGCCGGGGTCGGTGCTGGTGGAGATCAAGAGATGGTCAAGACAAGCCGGGTAGGCACCAGGGATCAAGATACAGGTTTTCAGGAAACAGGATGCACAGAGCTGAAGACGAAGCAGCACTGGGGCTAGGTACTGGCTGTGCCTAAATAGACTCACTTGGTGCCAGCTTCGCCCATGTGTGCGCGCGAGCGTCGACGCGCACACAGGTGCGTGACAGCTTCTGTTTGCGCGCCAGTTTGCGCATGCGCACTTCTATGCACCAAGGCCGGATTCCTATGGGCAACAGCGAATGCCTGTATTTCTATGCCTCAAAGCTCCTGTAGGGAGGTGGATCTCTCTGCTGGTGTGCACATCCTGACACTCCTGTTTTTGCCGCTCACCCACCCTCCCCTTTCTTTCTACACTGCCCACGTGAAAGAGCCCAAAAGATCCAATTGCTGGGGTCATCCGCTTAGACCTTTTGTCGATAAGTTTTTCCTGTATGATGGGTGTAATGTTTTGTATGTGTTCCTATGCTATCTGAATGCTGCATAGTACCACTTATCTTGTTCTTTACTATGGGTGTAATTCTCAGTATCCAATCTTATTTTGTATGTAAGGATAATTCACAATACCATGTCACTTGTAATGCTGAAAGTAATTCTCAGTATCTGTCCTTATTTTGTATGTATGGACGGTGCACAGTAGCACTTCACTTGTTCTGTATACTGGGTATAATTTATATTATCGGCTCGTATTCTGGGTATATGTGTGCTGCACAATATCACTTCTTTTAATCTGTATGCATGGTATAATTCTCAGTAGCTGTTATTATTCTGTATGCATGGATAGTGCATAGTACATCTTTTCTTGTTATCTTTTCTTGGTGTAATTCTATTCATGTTTTACATACCAGTTATGATTAAACTATCTAAACATTAAGCTATCCATGCCCCTTGGATGAAGACATACCCTAAGGTAGGCATGCTGTGCACATACTGCCTTGTCACCCTGTAAACTGTTCTTCCAGGTTGACATCTGTGATGTGCTGCAGCAGTGAATGGTAGATGCAGAAGCTGTCACATAGAATGGTGCTTGACAGAATGATTGTGGGTAGAAATAAGAGAAACAATTTCCATAAATCTGAATTCTCCGTGGATCTCTGTTTTGTCAGTCCCAGATGGGGACTGGAGAATAAATCAAATACAGTATTTGCATATCTCTGCTCATTCAGAAACGTTTCACAGTTAAAGTAGACTTCCAACCTAGCTAGCCATAAAACTGTCCCTCCCCCCTCCTAGCACCCATGCTGACTAACTTGTGTGTAAAAAAAGATGTATATACCTATTTTCAGTTGTGTCTGGTCCAGTCACGTGATCTGGGTCCCCTCTGCCAGCCAGTGGCAGCTGCAGGGGAGAGGAGGGAGCACAGAAAACGGATGGCACATGGCAGCCTATGGGTGGCATCATCGTTCCTAGTCATTGACGAGCGCTCTCCACTGCAGCCACCGGGGATCATGTGACCGTACCAGAGCAGGCTGAGAATAGGTAATTGTATACATCATGGGTGCTCAACCTGTGGCCCTCCAGCTGTTGCATAACTACAAGTCCCATCATGCCTTTGCAGCCCAAGTTAAAGTGGTGTTCCGGCCGAAATGATACTTTTTAAGTAAAAATACCCCTATAATACACAAGCTTAATGTATTCTAGTAAAGTTAGTCTGTAAACTAAGGTCTGTTTTGTTTGTTTATAGCAGTAGTTTGTTATTTTATAAACTTACAGCAGGCTGTGGCCATCTTAAGTGTGGGCATCTGAAGCCAGACTGTATTTGTTCCTGGATCTCATCCTTGCAGATCTCGCACATGCTCAGTGAAGCACAAGCAGTGTAATAGGTTTTAGGTCAGGTTTCCATAGCAACGGCAGTTTCAGAGGAAGTTGCCGCCCCACATGCTCAGTGCAGCACAAGCAGTGCAATAGGTTTCAGGTCAGGTTTCCATAGCAATGGCAGTTTCAGAGGAAGTTGCCGCCCCTTCCCAGAAGGCATTGCAAACAGGAAATGATGCGATGGGCCGCGGCCAGGGAGGAGGAAGTGAAAAATGAATACAGCAGATATACAGTAGGTGCTGAGAAAAAAAATAAAAAAATATCCAATTTGTTTACAGTGCACAGTTTAGTGAGAGATGCTGAAGAGTTGTAAAAGTGGGTGGAACTCCACTTTAAAGAGAAGTTTGGGATTCATAAAAGAAAAGTGATACTCACCAAGGTGGAGGCAGAATCAGTCTGATGCTCTGCCTTAGGGAGTAATGCTTGTAACTGTCAGCCTTGCAATGCCTCATGGGATTTGTAGTTCTGCAAACAGCTGGAGGGCCACAGATTGAGCACCCATGGTATACATCTTTTTTTACACAGGTTAGTCAGCATCAGGTGAACTTGCCCCCACCAGGGGCTGATTTAGGTTTTTGACCCCTCTTACCTTTTTAGCTGGGTTTTGCCCAAATAACATACTCACATGCCCAGTAAACCCAGCTTTTTCTTGCTGTGATCCGCATCAGTCTCCCTAATGGTGCACCACCTGGTTCTTCAGCCCCTGTCTGTAAGCAAATGCTTATTGGGATATCCGAAGCAAGAAATAAATGAAATAAAAGGTAAATAACCAAAAAAAGGAAGTTGGCTTTTTAAGATTCTAGAGAGGGGGATTTATGCTAAGATGAAAGGTGCTTTTTGGGACTCATGTTCCACTTTAATTTTATCTTTAACATAGTAAGAATTAGCTTGAATAAATTTAATTTCCTGATTCTTCCCTGAATGCAGCATATACTAAAATACTTTTGCATTTCAAAAACAGAAAAAGTAAAAACATTGTTATCTTTGTAACTTTTAAAATTTTTCCAGGTATCTTAACACTCCTTTAACTCGTCAAATGGTTGTACTTGTGAGCCATGATGAAACATTTGGGCACTTTTAATAACACTTTGCTAATGAGTGTCAGGCAATAAAACAGCAATCTTCTTACTTCCGTATGGTAATTGCATGGCTATAGTAACCTGCAACCCATTTTAATTATCCCAGGTTCATTGCTTTCTTCTCTGACATGCACTACAAAAAGGCAATTATAATTTAGTGCCAGGGGGCTATACTGCGAATGTAAGTAAAGATCAGACAGTTAATGATATTGCATTGGGCCTTAGGCATCACGCCTTTATTGCTAAAAGGTTTAATGGTTGTAGGTGAAGGAAAATATAGTAGCACCTGCAAACATCACTGCGTGTCTTCAAAATCTACAGTGGGCTATTTGGCAGTTATTATATCAGATGTGCGAAGATGCATTAGTACTCTGGGAACAGAGTGCTCCTTCAGTGCTCACATTTGTATAAAAAATCTATTTACTGCTAATTTGATGCAACTCATTACCTGTGTCACAAATAATAGCCTTTGTTGCAGAGAAAAACAAGTCATGGTCCCAGACTGTATTAACAAGCAGCATTTTGTTTCCTGCTCAGTTAACTGTTGTAAAATGTTCAACAAATGTGACTTGACGCTTGCTGCTCCTTTTAAGGCCGTGAGCGGCTGAGTACAATGTGATTCAACGTGGTTAAGGCTAGCCATACTCTAATTGATTTCACAATGTGACCGTGCCAGATTTTACTCACTGCTTCATACATTTTGACTGAAATTTGATCATTTATTACACTCAGACATTTCTTTATTTAATTCGATTGTAGCCAACAAAACAATATAGCATCTACCTCTATATGTGTCAAAGTGTAACTAAACTCATATATATATTTTATTGGGTGTATGGAAGTGTTTTAACCCTTATTACACATTTGTTTTTCTATTTGTCCTATTGACCATTGTTTCTTAAAACTGAGTGAAAATCCAAAAAATTTAATTGTCACCAGAACAAGAACAAAAGGGAAATCTTTCAATCGGCACACTTGTTTCGGTGATAACTGTCTAAAGCTGGTGATGCACATCTATTTACCACGCAAATTAATGAATCTCCTGCTGCAGCTACTGTATTCTCACAGTGGCTCCACTGTCAAAATCCTCAAACAGTTGCTGAATCTGATTGGATGCAGATACGATTCGGTTCATAATTATTTTCTTAGCTCCTTTAATTTTTCAATCATGCAGTAGGATGTCGGGCAGGAGGTGGCCGACAGGGCCACCCACTGAGTGAATTTTGGCTGGTTCATCAGTTTTAGATTTCACCCACTTCACCCGAGAGATTTTTTCTCTTACTTCCTAGTGTGGCTATAGGGTGTAAAGTAGAGGGGAAATCTCCCCAATGGGATACAGATGGCAAAAAACTTACTCAAATCTACTATTCTGACTCTGATTGTTGTGAAGCGACTTATCCCTTGTGAGACCTCTATGCCTGGCCCGTATAAGATATAATCACTGAGGACAATCCTCATCAGATAGTTTGAACTCACCAAATATTCCATCCACAAGATGCTTTTATTGTGAACATCAGGTTACAGCGGATGACAGGATACAAACAGATGAATAGGTTGTAGTATTTATGCGGTCAAAAGATGATATTGTCTGTAGCTTACAATGCAGAATACATGTGCCCTGTTACATGTGGCTTGTTAGCTGCATTCATAACACAGTAAGTACAATCTCAGGAAGAAGAGTGGAGCATTACATATAAAGGAAATGTGTCATAACATCAATGAAAAGGAACTTAGGAAACAAGTGCATTACCACAAAAGGTCACTAGATGGCAGCATGTGAACTAAATATAAAAGTCCATAGAAAACGGTTAAGGAACAATTTATATAAATTCTATGCCCCATTGGGGCAGCACATCTACTATATACAAAACTAAAATGACTGCAATAAAGTGGAAATTTATCCATAACAGTTCGATAATAAATTGAATTAATAATTATGCTACCAACATTAGTGTGTGCTGTAAATTGTCTTCAGCATTGATTGCCAGAAGCTGCCATTTTGTTGAAGTCCAGAGCAGTCACTTATTGAAAACTCTCCCCCTCTCCTTGGTCTCAAAAACTATATGTCTGTTTCTTTAAATAAAATGTGTGCATTTCCAGCCTTGATTGTATGTCTTGGCTCAGATAGAGAGGAAAGCTGACAGAAGCATTACATTGCTGAAGTTCACAGACTGCTGCTGCCAAGGTAGAAAGGAAAGAATATGAGGGAGATAAGATAGGAAACTATCCTTATAGGGTTAACTCTTTTGTGTCTCCCTGACAGCCGACTTTGTCCTGTCACCTCTTTTGCTTTCCTTTTCTCTCTCCTTAACCTGTCCTTCCTCTGCACATCTGTGTCATTCCTGTTGCTTCCTCCCCCTAAGAAGCAGTCAATCTTGAGGCTGTCAGCCGATTGGCCTCTAGTGATTCCCTGATTATTGGCACAGTACATTACAACTGAGACTGTGCAAAACAGGGTAAGACAAGGCCTTACTAGGTTTTTAAACTGTACAGTAATGAAGTGATCTATTGGGACTTAATTTTCTGACTAAAGTTTCACTTTAACACCTCATGATCTAGAGCTTTTCCCACTAGCAGCCCCACTCTCCTCTCTTTCTAGAGTCACAGGCTTCACTGAGAGCAACGGGAGCCATTGGCTCCTGCTGCTGTCAGCCAAATCCTGTGGTCCTGTAAGGAAGGAGCAGGGAAGTGTGTGTGTGGGGGGCAAGCAGCACTGTGTGTGTCTATGGATGTACACATCCCGGCTGTGGAGTGCGCCCACACAGCTGCCCTCATAACACAGGGATTGCTATAAGGGCACTGACGGGAAGAAGGAGAAGACAACACCATTGAGGACCACTAGAGGAGAAGTAAGGAACTGGCTCTGTGCAGTGTCACTGCATAGGGCAGGTAAATATAACCTGCTTTTTTATTGAGAAAAAAAACTTTATCTGTAAAAATAGTATAATCTTTCTTTTTTTTTTACTATTTTGTGAAAAAAGTAAAGCTTGTGACTTCTATGCACGTACCTGCTGTTACTTCTCCCTTGCTCCTCTGCTGCTGGTATCCACTACTGAGGTCCTTGAGTATCCTACATAAAGAGTCAAAATTTGCACAAGGAAAAGCAAACTTACCTCCCTCTTTCATGGAAGTGTTCAGGCTTGGTGACTGACAGTTCAGGCACCCAGTTCTTCATTGTGGGGGCAGTACACATGAGCCCCAAAGTACTAAATAAAGAGGGGTTGTGGAGGTTCTGTCTCTGTTAATATAAATTACTTTAGTCCACCCCTCTTGGCCTCCTAACCTAAACTAACCTAGAAAACTCCACCCAAAGTATCTACCGTATATACTCGAGTATAAGTCGTTCCGAGTATAAGTCGATGCCCTAATTTACCACAAAAAAAATGGGAAAAACGTATTGACCCGAGTATAAGACGAGGGTGAGAAATGCACAGCTACTGTAAGTGGAAAAGAGGGTCAACATTGCCCATTTGCATGCCTCACTGTGCCCATTTGCAGCCATAGGTCCCCTGAACTTCAAACTCGGTAGTTAAGGGTTCCTAGATGCCCCCTATCTGCAGCCAAAATTTGGGGTCTCTGAACCCAAAGGGTCCTGAAATGACATTGCTGCAGATGGATACAGTTGACCGAAATTGGGGCCCCTGTATCTCGGGGCCACTTAGTGCTAGGAACCCCAAATTTGGTGTGCAAACCCAGTGGAACTAGCACCCTAAAATTTCCAAAGCTGGGGTTTCTAGCACCAAGTGGCCCCGAGATACAGGGCCCCACAAATCAGTTCAGAAAATGTCAAGCACTTTTCTGCAGCAGAGAATGACATTTTCCGAACCGGTTTTGGGGCCCCGTAGCTCAGGGCCACTTGGTGCTAGGAACCCCAGCTTTGGATATGTTATGGCACCAGTTCAACTGGGTTTGCACACCAAATTTGGGGTTCCTAGTACCAAGTGGCCCTGAGATATGGGGCCCCAAAATCAGTTCAGAAAATGTCAAGCACTTTTCTTCAGCAGAGAATGACATTTTCCGAACCGATTTTGGGGCCCCGTATCTCGGGGCCACTTAGGGCTAGGAACTTCATCTTTGGATATGTTGTGGTACCAGTTCCACTGGGTTTGCACACCAAATTTGGGGTTCCTAGTCAAGTGGCCCTGAGATACGGGGCCCCAAAGTCGGTTCGGAAAATGAAATTTTTTGCTGCAGAAAAGTGCTTGACTCAAGTATAAGTCGAGGGGGGCACTTTCAGCACAAAAAAATGTGCTGAAAAATTCGACTTATACTCGAGTATATACGGTAAGTAGTTTTTAGTTTATTTGTCCTTATATGAAGCCAAAGCTTTTTTCCATTTTGGATATCGTAGGGAATGAAACAGAGGTTGTTTTTTTTTTTATTTATTCATTTTGCTGTGTGTGTTTTATTGGACAGTTTTGCCCTTACTTCCTTCACAGACACAGCACGAAGTGAGAGGAGATCTCTCCAAAGTTGTCACCAGAAGAGTCCCCACTGAATGATTTTTCTATTCTAGTTCTGCTGACAATTCAACATTTTGGTGCTTCTCTTTTTAATCCCCAGCAATATAGGTCACCAAGACAAATGAAGAAGAGGGATTTCTGCCATTAACCACCTCAATACAGGGCACTTTCACCCCCTTCCTGCCCAAGCCATTTTTCAGTTTTCAGCGCTCTCGCACTTTGAATAACAATTGCGCAGTCATGTTACTCTGCACCCTAATGACGTTTTTATAATTTTTTCCCCACAAATAGAGCTTTCTTTTGGTGGTATTTGATCACCTCTGCGGTTTTTATTTCTTGCGCTATAAACAAAAGAAGAGGGACAATTTTGAAAAAACACAATATTTTTTACTTTTTGCTATAATAAATATCCAATATTTTATTTTTTTTAAACAAATTTATTCCTCATTTTAGGCCGATAAATCGCGATAAGCGTATATTGATTGGTTTGCACAAAAGTTATAGCGTCTACAAAATAGGGGATAGATTTATAGCATTTTTATTTATTTATTTTTTACTAGTAATGGCGGCGATCTGCGATTTTTATTGTGACTGCGATATTGCGGCGGACATATCGGACACTTTTGACACATTTTTGGCACCATTCACATTTATACAGCGATCAATGCTATAAAATTGCATTGATTACTGTGTAAATGTGACTGGCAGGGAAGGGGTTAACACTAGGGGGCACTGGAGGGGTTAATGTATGACCTAGGGAGGTGATTCTAACTGTGGGGGGAGGGGACTGACTGGGGGAGAAGACCGATCGGTGTCCGTATGTACAAGGGACACGCCATCGGTCTCCTCTCCTCTCTGACAGGACGTGGAGCTGTGTTTACATGCACAGATCCACGGTCCTGTTCTGTTACCCGGCAATCACGGGTGCCCGGCGGACATCGCGGCCTCCGGGCACGCGCACCGGGCCCTGAGCGACGCAGCGGCACGCGCGTGCCCCCTAGTGGCTCGGGAGGGCCATCACGTCATATAACGTCCGCCCAGAACAAGAGAAGCCTTGTCCCGCCGTCATATGACAGTGGGCGGTGGCCTAGTGGTTAATGTACATGTTTTGAGGATGTAATTTGTGCTGAAACCTTAAAGCAGAACTAAACCCACCAAACTGAAATGTTTCCCAGAATAGTTACATTCAAGGTACCAAGTCAACTGCAGTTTAAATATGTTATATGAATTGATGAGAGCACTTGTTATGTTTTAATTGTGAAGCTTCCCTCATGCCTCGATGCAGTGTTGTTTCTGTGTGAGACATGATGGTTAGAATATTGGAACGATCTCTGTTGCTCAGTGATATCACGATCGGCAGATGTATGGAGACATCCCGGATGTTCGATATGAGCGGTGAATGGTTAACGTCGTCCAATCAGTGGCTATATTAGCCAGTACGTCATGTCGTGTGGCCACACCCTGGACGAAACTTGTCAGGATGGGGCCATACGACGACCAACACTGAGGTCAGCACACTAAATTTGAGATACCAGCAGTGCCAGAGAGCGTTAAAGTGTGCGGTTGGAGACCCTTGCAGGATTCCTATTGGTACACTGACTACATAATTGCTTGTATACTTTTATTGTTTGTAAGTGTGATTCTTAAAAGGATGAATTTTTGAATACGATAAATCTTTTAAACGAGATTACGCTATGGAGTTGTATCTTTTTCTCTCTTGATGAGTGCATTGGTATGTGATCCATCCTTCTGGCTGCAATTTTGGGAAGAGATTGTTTGATAAAAAATTGTCTGTTTACGCTTTTGACCCAGCTTGATCTGGTAAGAGTTCAATCTAGGGGGGGTGGCCGTCTTTGCACTCGTGGAGGTGTTTGGTGACAGCTTTCCTTACTCACGTTGGAATTGAACTCTGTGTGGACTGATCTTTTTTTTTTAACAGAGATGTTTTATTGTAGTTCAAAACAGCATTACAAGGTCACGAGCATGTGAAATGTGGACTGATCTTACCTAATGATCCTGCTATTAATGCAGGACTGCGGCATATTTGGACTTTAATATTCTAATTGCACTTTCCAATATATATATTATTTAGTATGCACACCTGTTATGTGATATTGTGTGTTTTGTAACGCTGCTTTCTGTTTTGTGTTTTAATACAGTTTAAAGATGGCAGCTTCCTTGGCTGTAAAAAATAGGAGAGTTTAGTTCAACTTTAAGAATACTTGAGTGTATATTTTCTACAAATGCATCTTGCAGCTCTTTTATAAATCAGACCTTGTGTGGTTTTACAGATCTACTATGATCTTGTTGAACTGGTATGAACTGGGGTAACTGTCCTTAACCACCTCAATACTGGGTACTTACATCCCCTTCCTTCCCAGACCAATTTTCAGCTTTCAGTGTTCCCACACTTTGAATGACAATTACTCAGTTATGCTACACTGTACCCAAATGAAATTTTTATCATTTTGTCACACAAATAGAGCTTTCTTTTGGTGGTATTTATTCACCACTTCATTTTTTATTTTTTGTGATATAAGCAAAAAAAGAGCAAATACCCACAAAATGATCCCATTTTGGAAAGAAAACACCCCAACATATATTCTATGAGGCATGATGAGTCTTTTGAACATGTAATTTCTTTCCACAAGTTTTTGGAAAATGTGGAAAGAAAATGAAAACCTATTTTTTTCTCACAAAGTTGTCAATTTAGAAGATCTTTCTAACACATAGCATGTGCATAGCCAAAATGACACCCCAAAATACATTCTGCTACTCGTCCTGAGTATGGCGATACCCCATGTGTGAGACTTTTCCACAGCCTGGCCACATACAGAGGCCCAACATCCATGTACAGTGGAACCTCAGTTTGCGAGTAACGCGGTTAACAAGCGTTTTGCAAACCGAGCACTGTATTTCTAAAATTCCTAACTTGGTTTGCGAGTTTTGTCTCGCGAAACGAGCAGGATTCAGGCCAAAAGCGGTGTGCAGTACCGCTTTTGGCCTGAGGTGGGGGGCGCCGGAGCCGAGCAGAGCCGAAAGTCGCCGATCGGCGCTGTTCGGAAATGCATGGAAAGGCCTGAGGACAGTTCGGCTGACCTCGGCAAACCTCGGAAAGGCTCGTGAACGGAGTCTTTTCGAGGTTTGCCGAGGTCCGCCGAAGTGTCCCTTGAACCTTTTCGGCCAATTCCGAGGCTCTCCGGCGCCCCCCGCCTCTGGCCGCATGCGGTATTGCATCCTATTGAAGTCAATGTGGAACTAATTATTTTCGTTTCCATTGACTTCAATGGGAAAACTTGCTATGATATGCGAGTACATTGGATTACGAGCATAGTCCTGGAACGGATTATGCTCGTAATCCGAGGTTCCACTGTAGCACCACCAGGCGTTCTAAAGGCATAAACTATACATTTCATTTCCCGAGTACCTATCACATGTTTGAAGTCCCTGGAGCACCAGGACATTGGAATTACTCAAAAAACGACCCCATTTTGGAAAGAAAACACCTCAATGTATATTCTATGAGGCATAATGAGTCTTTTGAACATGTCATTTCTTTCCACACGTTTTTGGAAAATGTGGAAAGAAAATGAAAACCTATTTTATTCTCACAAAGTTGTCAATTTAGAAGATCTTTCTAACACATAGCATGTACATAGCCAAAATGACACCACAAAATACGTTCTGCTACTCGTCCTGAGTATGGCAATAACCCATGTGTGAGATTTTTCCACTACTTTGGGCCACATACATAGGCCCAACATGCAAGTATCACTCTCAGGCTTCTAACACATAGCATGTACACACCAAGAATTACACCCCAAAATACATTCTGCTGAGCAAAGGGTAAAAAAAATGCTCACCTGTAGTTTTAGCAGGCAGGAATACCATTCCAGAGCAGTCAAAGCATTTGTCCAGACAGCCAAAGGAAATGTCCAGGAATTGACCACGCAGCAAACAGATATGGAAAAGTATGAACATGGTTCAGTAAAGTCCAAGGTTTAGTAGGCAGTTCAGGTGGCAGGCAAAGGCATGGCCAGTTCAGGTGGCAGGCAGAGGCATGACCAGTTCAGGTGGCAGCAGGCAGTACTATAACATTGGGCCTTGGTCAGGTAAGACCTCAGCACAGGGGTAGAGGCTTCTTCCCACCCAAATCTCTACAAAGCCTCCGAGTCTCCAGACCCTAATCCGAGAAAACTAAAAACCCGGAGAAAAACATTTTCTCCACTCGGAAAATCTTTTCTGGAGCCCCTCACATATGTGAGACCCCTGTGCTGTACAGTGGCAGGGCAAATGATCAGTTCAGGAGGCAGGCAAAA
The DNA here is from genome assembly GCA_037952925.1 of Lithobates clamitans. Taxonomy (NCBI): domain Eukaryota; kingdom Metazoa; phylum Chordata; class Amphibia; order Anura; family Ranidae; genus Lithobates; species Lithobates clamitans. Next base: position 1,192,171 of record JBBGZY010000282.1, read on the forward strand.
AGCATGGTCATTTAAAAGGCCAAGGTCAATTCACGTTGAAGGCAGAAAGATGTTTGGCAGAGGCATAGTCGTTAACAGTACGGTCCATTCACAGAAATGGCAGATAGTGGAAGCTGGAAAAAAATCATCTTCACTACTGATAGTGTAGTGAAGTATGATAGCTCCGATAGCACTCTCCAATAGAGAGGCCTGGCTGGGAGGGACATTGGGGACAGTAGTATCGGGTGTCACAGCGAATCCCTCTACTTGAACACACACGACATTTTGTTTGGGGTTTGCGACCTGTTTGGATAAGAGGGAGGATTTTGGGAAAGTGCCTTTCATGGAGTCTGGCTAATGCAACAGAGCGAATTAGATGAGGGGCTTGGCCATGGGGATAGAGAAGGGCTGTGATAACGTCTTCTTGGAATTTCTGCTTGGTTAGGGAACTTTGGGTGCACTTAGAAAAAATAGTATATGAATTGAACAGGGCTAGTTGCATCAAATAAATGGCAACTTTCTTGTTCCAAAACAGTGATTTCCTGGTGGCCAAGTAGGGTTGCATCATCTGGTCGTTCATATCCACCCCCCCCCCCCCCATGTATAGGTTATATTCATGCACACATTTTGGCTTCTGGATTGGGCCTTCTCTTCTCTGCAATTCCACCAAGGTGTCATCATGCATTGTGGAAAGGATGTAGACATCTCTTTTTTTATCTCTCCACTTCAGCGCCAGCGCACCCTGTTTCAATTTCTTGGCGACCAATCTCTGTGGGAAACCTTTGTGGTTGGTCCGTGCTGTCCCACAGGCCGGTACAAATGGCGGAAAAGTGGGAGAAATTGAGAATAGGTGGTAACCTTTCCCAAGCAATGGTTCGACTAGCTGCCAGACAATTTTGCCACTTATTCCTACATAGGTAGGGCATCCAGGGGGGTTTAGCTGTCTGTCTTTTCCCTCATAAATGATGAAGTCATATGTGTAATCCGTAACCCTGTCGCACGCCTTATAAGATTTTACCCCACGTCTGGCTCTTTTACTGGGGAGGTATTGCTATATTCCAAATCTTTCGGTGACGTGTACTAGGGATTCATCTACACAAATATTCATATCAGGGGTAAACATCTGCTTGAAGCTGGTGCAAAAAAAATTATTAGGGGCCGAATTTTGAATAACTTATCATAACTGGGATGATTTCAAGGGGCGCATTGGGCATTGTTGTTGAAATGTAAGAAACTCATAATCATCTCCTAACGGGTTCTGGGCATCATTGACGAATAGACCAACATGTGGTGGATAGGTTGGGTAGACCAGTAGGCATGGAGTTTATTTTTTTTGTCAGCCCCATGTTGAGGGTTAGGCCAAGGAAAATTTTAAATTCTTCCACGGTGAGGGGTTTCCAAGCAAAGGGATGGGCATATGAAGAATTTGGATTGTTGGCTATATGTTGGCTGGCGTAAAGATTACATTGCTCCACATTGGTAAAAAATAAGTGAAAATAATAAATTGGGGTTACATTTTCTGACTGTATCTGAGGGCCTGGCTGGGCTGTAAAAAGGGGATGCTCTCCTATTTACATTACATGACGACTGTGATTGGACACAGTCGTCATGTGATCAGGAGGGCCAATTACATGGCCCTTCTGTCTTGTACTACTCGCCTGTCTCTGGGGGGCACAGGCAGATCGGGATCCCTGTCAAATGACACCCCTCCCCCTGTGTTTACATTACGATGGCTGTGATTAGACACAGCCATCGTGCGGATCAGGAGGGCAAATCACAGTGCCCTCCTGCCATTCCGAGATGCGGCGTTTCCGGGGGACACGTGTACTTCAGGATCGTGCAGGTGCACGGGCGATCCCGCTCCTTCTGAAGGACATTCGGCAATGTCCACTCAGAAGGAGAGAGCTCCCACCTGGCCTTTTATGTGCAGTGGCCGGGTGGGAAGTGGTTAAAAAAAGAACAAAATGATAACCAATTTCTCTTTTTAATCCCATTTTCATCAATCTATATAATAAACAGTAATGGGATTCTAGTAATACACACACACTAATATAACTACTAGCAGATTAGTGATGTACCTTTTTGATTACAAATGCATAATAAGTCTCTGTCTTTCATTTTACTGCCTTACTTAGTTCTATAGAACTCACAATAGAAGCCCTTTCAGGAACTGCAGTTAAACCTCTACATTCATTAGAACACCTCATCTCATAATTATTTAGTTCACAGAAGCCTCCTATCGCTTTTCTCTGGAAAGGGTTCTTGCATATTTTAGTTACAGTATATGTTCATTGAATGTTCTGGTTCATTATCCTAATTGCAGTTGGTACAGGCGTACACATCATTTATAACAACTGGATGAGACAGTTTGTTCTGACATTTTTCCCTGAATTGGGCACATATTACTGAGCTACCAAGACTTAGGTTTTATGCACCAGAGACTTTAAATGTCAAACACAGTAAGCTATGTGTGAATTTAAATCCCTTGAGACAATTACTGAAGTCCATAGAAGCATTGTGATTATTAAAATTTTGCTCTCTGACATTGTTACAGACTTCTAGATCTATCATAAAAAGTTTCAGATTGCAGACTTCATGTGCACACTTTCTTAAAATACAGATTTAGCATTGCAGTGGCGCTAATACCAAGTGTTTAACGTGGTTGTAAACCTCCAACATGCAATATGAACAAAGCATAGCCCTCTATAGTGTGCACTTCAATCCAGAGAATTTAGTGTCATTTTTGTCTGCTGCCTCTTTCCTCTGCTATCTGACAAGTTTTCCTGATACGAAGAGGTGAAAAGGTGACAGGGGAGAGAATTCCAGCGCATAGCCTGTGATTGACAGCCTCAGCTCTGTTCCTGTGTGCTGTGTGAAGGGGGGTGTGACTCTCCCCTCCAATCAGCTCTCACTGAGCTCTGAAAAGTGTAACTTCAGCTCCCTGCCCCCTGCTTTCGGAAAGCTCAGACAATTTGTATAAATTCTGTACTTTGAATGGATGTAGAGAAGAGAGTGCTGCAGATAAACAGTTACAATGTATGTGTGAGAATAGATTAGCCAATTTTAGACATTGATAAATAACAAAAAAAAGTGTTACATTAACCACTTGCCAAGCAGCCGCCGTCATTATACTGCGGCAGGTCGGCAATCGCCATAGCTGTATGTCGGCCCTTTAAACAGCTCTAGCAGGCGTGCACACCCGCTGTACGGCAAGGGACACGACTGGAGTTGCCGGCCGCCACGATTTCCTGATGGGCACGTGCGATCGCGGGCACGAGAGCCAGAATGGAGATGTGTGTGTAAACACACACATCCCCATTCTGTCAGGAGAGGAGAGACAAATCGTCTGTTCCTACTAAGTAGGAACAGCGATATGTTTCCTCCTCTAGTAAGTCACATCCCCATACAGTTATAAACACCTAGCAGGGAACACATTTAACCCATTGATCGACCCGAGTGTTAACCCCCTCCCTGCCAGTGACATTTACACAGTAATTAGTACGTTTTTATATCACTGATCACTGTATAAATATCAATGGTCCCAAAAATGTGTGAAAAGTGTCCGATCTGTCCACCGCAATGTCGCAGTCCCAGTAAAAAACGCAGATCGGCACCATTACTAGTAGAAAAAAATAATAATAATGAAATAAATAAATAAATAAAATAAATAAATAAAATAAATAAATAAAATGCCATAAAAATGCCATAATTCTATTCCCTAAGCTATAACTTTTGCGCAAACCAATCAATATACGCTTATTGCGATTTGTTTACCAAATATATGTAGAAGAATATATATCGGCCTAAACTGATGAAAAACTTTTTTTTTGGGGGATATTTATTAAAGCAAATAATATAAAATATTGTTGTTTTTTTTTTTTAAAAATTTTTGCTCTTTTTTTGCTTATAGCGCAAAAAACAAAAAACGCAGAAGTGATCAAAAACCACCAAAAGAAATCTCTATTTGTGGGAAAAAAAGGACGTCAATTTTGTTTGGGTACAGCGTCGCACGGCTGCGCTATTGTCAGTAACCGCTTGCCGACCAGCCGCCGCAGTTGTACTGCGGCAACATAACACAGCTGCGCGAATCGCCGTCATGTTACGTCGCTTCTTTGTGTGGCCACTAGGGGCACGCTCCTGCGATCGCTCGTGACACGTAAACACAGAGATCTCGGTTCTCTGAGGGGAGAAGAGACTGATCATGTCAGTTTTTTTCAGTTTTATTTTGGCATGGGGTTCCCCCTCAAGATCCATACTAGACCCAAAAGACCTGGTATGGATTTGTGTGTGTGTGTGTGTGTGTGTGTGGGGGGGGACACGCCGCTTAAAAAAAAAAAAACGCGTTAGACTTACCGGTAACAGTATTTCCAGGAACCTTCCAGGACAGCTACTTGAGAAATGATTGGCTCCGCCCTCTACAGGAAACACAAATCAGATACAAATCAGGACAGCTCCAGGACAGCTACTTGGGAGGATAAGCAAGATTTTATACCTTAGGAAGGGAGAACAGCCTGAAGCACTTTCCTACCAAAGGAAAGGTCCTGGCTGGAAAGCATCTGAACTCTATAATATTTGACAAATGCATGAGAGGAGGACCAGACGGCAGCTTTGGAAGTTTCTTCCTATGAAGCCCCCGCTCTTCCTGCCCATGATGTGGCCATTGATCTCAAATGGACCCTAATTCTAGAAGTAGGGGTGTGACCTGATGCTTTGTATGACTCACAGATAGCTCCCCTAATCCACCTAGCAACAGAACTTTTAGACGCTTTGGACCCCTTCTTAGGGCCACCAAACAAAACCAACAGTTGTGAGGAACTCCTAAAACCACTGGACTTTTCTAGATAAAGCAGAAGACATCTCTTTACGTCTAAAAGACTAAACCTTTCCTCCTCCGCATTCTTGGGAGAGGTGCAGAAACTAGGAAGGACCATCTCCTGGGACCTATGAAAGTTGGAACCTTCGGTGACTCTGACAGACTGGTACATGAAGATAAGCATCCTGAAGATCCAGGGTCACCATGAAAACCCTTGGCAACAACAGATTCTTAACAGAATAAATGTTCTCCATACGGAAACGTCTGTAGACTATGTATTTGTTCAGGACGCTTAAATTTATGACCATACGAAAGCCGCCAGAAGCTTTCCTGACCAGAAAGACGTGAGAATAGAATCCCCGGAACTTCTGAATTTCCGGGACAGGAGAAATAACCCCCTCTGTTTCCCACATAGAAATCAGATTTATCATGGCTTGCCGTCTCTCTTGGTCTCTCGGCAGATGTGTAAGAAAAAATCTCTGGGAGTGAAGACTTTTTAATTCCAACCTGTAACCTCTTTCCAATGTTTGAAGAATAAAAGGAATTGTCGTAAATCTCTGCCCATTCCTTGATGAAATGGCACAAACTTCCTCCTACCCCTAACCTGGCGTCACTGGGGATTTTTGGAGGGGGCTGAAGGAGCAAAGAGAGCCCCCGCTTTTTGCTTGTCTTTGTTAAAAGACCATTTCTTTTTTGTCTGTTGCCTGTTGGCTTTAAAATTAGCCTTGTTTTGGAAGCCACGAAAAGGCCTCTTATTCTGGGGTTTATTCCTTTGGGAAGAAGGGAATCGTTTACTCTTCTCAGAGGAACGAGCTAGGACTTCCTCTAAGGAGGAACCGAATAAGAGCTTGCCTTCAAAGGGAATGCCACAGAGTTTATTCTTGGAGGTAAGATCACCTTCCTAAGATTTAAGCCAGATAGCTCGCCTAGCTGAATTACAGTTCCCACATTTCTTCTTCACCGGTTTGGCCTAGAAAAAAGCAGATAAAAGGTTCCATACAAAAAGTCCCCTGCTGTAGAACTATCCACAGACAAGGGCTTACCTTGAGGGCAGTATGGGACCCGGATGCTGCCGCTTGTTCAATACGAGCGGATGCTCCATCCTCAGATCTGTCCTCAAGCTCCATGAAGCGAGCGGAGACTGGTCGTAGAGTAGACTGCTGCTGTACCGCAATATGCACTTAGACCGGCATTTAGCAGACTATTCCCCTGCAGCATGTCTTCAGTGTCTCCACGCCATGCTTCCTTAAGAAAAAAACAGCGTCCGGAAGTGCGTCATGTGACTTCTGGTTCCTGCGCTATCTTGCCCCGTCATCTTGGTACACCGCGATGAAGCATGAGGAGGACACAGTTCCACAGTTTGGCTGGAGTGGAGGCTGCTCTGGTACTGGCCTCAGCTCACTCACTATGATCTCCGGTAGCAATGTGGATGGTCCCTTAATGGCGACAGCTTCCCTTCTACCTCTGACCACAACTGGTTCCAGGCCGGCGGAACCATTACTTCTGGTTGGACTATAAGCCTGCAGTCCCAACCCTACGCTGCTTCTGGATAGGCCCTCAGACAGTCTAGCAGCCAGATGTCCCCGGGATAGGCCTTAGGTTTCTGGCATAGCAGCCCGGGGCAATACAACACACGTCCACCCAGACAGCCGTCCAGGTGACACAGAACATCAATCACCTGACTCGACCCAAATAAATAGGTTCTCCCAGCAGGCCAAGGGACCCAAGAAAATCCCCGCCTATTGGCTGAGACACCCCATTCATTCCTAATCTGTCTTTGCAATGCCCTTGTCTTATCTAATGTTGCCAGATACCCAGCCATCTAGTGACAAAAGAGAGAAGTGCAGCAATTCCAGAATTAGGACGAAATCAATTGATCTCCTAACAATTGGCCAAGGCAACTATCACCTGGCAAATAAATTTAATAGCAATCCTGCCTAAACATCAGAGTGCTACATCAGCATTCAGCGGCACTGGCAAAAGAAGGTAAGTATTAACCTACAGGCAGAAGGTTAAATGAAGATAAGGTGTTAAGGCTAAGTTTTAGGGGATTATGTGTTATGTATTAGGGTTGAGGTTAAGTGTTAGGGGGTCCTTTTTAGGGTTAAGCTAATGGTTAAGGTTAGGGTCATGTTAGGAGTTAAATGTACAGTAAGCGTCAGGTTAAACTACTCTGCCACCTTATAACAATAAAAAAAATCCAGCAAAAGAAAGCTATTAATACTTACCAGTCCTGCTATACTATACACTTCTGGTTTTGTCAGATTCTTGACCGCCCCCCCCCCGCCTAGTGTGATTTCCACCATTGGTCCCTAAGTCAATGTTGTGATACAGTAGAACAGTGTTTCTCAGTGTTTTTTCAGTCAAGGCACCCTTTAAAATTATGGACAGTCTTGAGGCGCCCCATTCTAAAATGTAAAAACTAGTCTGATCGTTTTACATAATGCAGCAACATCAAAACACCTAGGACACCCAACGTTAGAGTTGATTTATTCTTCCAAAGCAAATACACTTCTGCAAACTGGACCTGACTAGTATTCCAATGCTTCTCTTCTCCCTCAGTTTTTCTTCCATTTACAATGGCGGCCGGTGGAAATTATTTTTCTTTCCAATTAGTTTTTATTGTATATTCGACATTAAAACAATAACATACTAAAATTGAGAGTTGCACAATATTACATAGTGTGCATCGGTTCAGTGGTAGGGAATACAATAGTACATCAAGCATGGAAATTATTTTTCAAACAGTATATGTTGTAACACACCTGGGTGGGATCAGAGCACACTCTCTGCAACCCGAGCCCACCCTTTTTTGAAGACTATTAGAGCCTCTGGCTCTAATCAGGTGCTTAAAACAAAACCCCGGCTGCTCTAATTCATGCGCACGGTGCCCAGAAAGGGGCCGGACACGTGAATAGGGGGTAGCCGTGGCAGCCATGGATAGATTCATGCATAGCATGAATCTATCTATTGCATATAGGGGGTGGCATGGAGAGAGGGGGCGACGCCCGGGCGCCCCTAATGGACGGGCCGCCACTGATCATTTAGCTAGTGAGACCCCAAAGCTGATGGAGAGAGGCATGGGAGGGTCAAACAAGGATGGCAACTGACATCCTCCTTATCAACTGATGATGCCATTGGTTGTTAGGAGGTTGGCAGCTAGAAGGTTATAATGGAGTACAATGAAAACCTGTGGCTTTGTGTAACTAAAAGGCAGACTTCATCCACCCACCGGCTTGTATACAAGTTTGGGGCGATTTCTAGGCATTTTACCAAGGCACTCCTAAAGAAACCTCAAGGCACCCCAGGGTGCCTGGGCACCCTGGTTGAAAAAGGCTGCAGTAGAAGTATAAGTGTATTTACTCTTAGTACAGATTTCTATTTTCTTACCTTTGCCAATACATTTTTACTTGTAAGGCATTCACTTATAAATCAATAACATACCTATATAAGTTGGGATTCTTCAACATTCTCTTGAGATAATTATGGTCAACAGATAGCATGACAAGTAAATTACCTGAATTTTGTTTCTGATTCTTTCTGTACACAGTTTTATCACTCAGAACACTGAATCTGTTTAGTTGATAGCATTAGTCATTAGTCTTTCCTTGACGTTGACAGTTTACAGAGCTTCAATTACCCTTTGCCTCATGTAGGTGTCAACATACTTGTAACATAAATGCATTTTCTTTACATCATTTCATTTCAGTTTCTTCTGAAAAAGCTAAAGTTACACTGAGAATAACATAGAATTTTTGCTAAATGTAGCAGCAATGGAGCTACAGTATATGTTGACCTTCCAGAGCACACTGAGATGTGGATTTATTACATGCTTGTATCTTATGGGATTATGGTGTTTAATCCTGTTATCAAATGAGCACACCTGTGTTAGTTATGTATATGAAAATGTAACCTCTGCTAGACATGTGCACAGCCAAAAAATTTGTTCGTTTACGTTTTCGTTTCATTAGTTTATTATTTTTTTCGTTTTTAGGGTCATTCATTATGATCGCGATTCGTAAATTCGTTCATTCGTAAATTCGTAAATGCGTTCATTCGTACATTTGTACATTCGTAAATTCGAACATTCATTCATTCGTACATTCGATCATTCGTACATTCGTACATTTTTACATTTGTAAATTCTAACATTCGTAAATTCGTAAAATCGTACATTTGTAAATTAGAAAATTCGGAAATTTGTAAAATCGAAGTTTGAAAATCCAAAAACCCGAAAATTCAAAAATCTGAAATAGTAACTAACTATTAAATTATAGGTATTGTAATTTCCTTTCAAATTTGACTGTCAGTGAACGTAACAAATACGAATTTATCCGAAGTTGCGAATTATCCAAAACGAATGCTGCATCTAATTAATGGAACGGAACAAATTAATAATAAATAATAATAATAAAACGTTGTTATTATTATTATTGTTATTTATTATTATTAATTCATTACGTTCCATTCCGTTTTTTCGGATCATTCATAACTTCAGATAAATTTGTATGTGTTACGTTCACTAACAGCCAAATTTGAAAGGAAATTACAATACCTATAATTTAAAAGTTATTAGTAATTACTAATAGTTAAGTTATTATTAGTTAACTATTATTTCAGATTTCCGAATTTTCGAATTTACAAATTTACGAATTCACTAATTTACTAATGTACGAATGTACATTCGTAAATTGCGAATGTACGAATGTACGAATGCCCGAATTTACGAATGTCCAATTTTATTGAATTTACGGATATTCAGAAAAAATTTGTTAAATGGTTTTCGTTAATTCGAATATTCCTGAATTAACGAATTTGTCGAAATTTGTTAAAAAACGAATTCGGAACGAATCGAATTGCACATGCCTAACCCCTGCCTGTTGACGGCACACATATATGCAACCTTTATCCATGAGGCCGCATATATGCATACTTGTGTTTGTGCTGGGAGTGCACTGCATGAAGATCAGGATGGCATCGAAAGCCCTGGGTTCCAGGAGGCACAATATTAGCGGCGCTTTGCCACTAACGCCACCCCCACCCCAGTGTAAAGGTGCCCTTAGTGTCAGTGTGTTTTAAGTTGGAATTAAAAAAGCAAAATGTACACTATAGTTTCTGGACCCTACTACGGGTACAAACAACAACTAACATACACATTTGTGGTATCACTGCAATTGTCAGGAGCATGAACACTTTTTTGGGGTTTTTTTTTTTTTTATGGTAGGTTATGGTAATAGTAAAAAATATACAGCTATATCTAACCACTTCCCACCCCGGCCAATAGCAGAACGATGGCCGGGAAGTGGTTCAGTTATCCTGACTGGGCGTCATATGACGGCCAAGCCAGTATGCACCCGCGGCGATCAGTGGTGTGGTGTGTCACTCTGACGGAGGCTCTTTACTACATGATCAGCTGTGACCAATCAAAGCTGATCACAGCATAAGGCCCCTTTCACACTTATACAACTTCAAAGTGGCGCGATTTTACCGCGATTTCGGGGCTGCTATTTTGCCACGATTTTACCACGATTTTGCTGCGATTTTGCCACGATTTGGGAGCAGTACTACTTTGTACGACTTTGCCACAACTTTGGCATTAACCATTCTCAGCTTGTGCTTACAAAGTAGTGCTGAATTATTCAGGTACGATTTGCATGCTACTTAAGCGTTTAACATTGAGGTCTATGGAGTACAAATCGTATGGAAGTTGGACCAAAGTAGTGCTGAAATCGTGTCTATATTATTCAGGTACGATTTGCATGCTACTTGAGGGTTTAGCATTGAGGTCTATGGAGTAGAAATCGTATGGAAGTTGGACCAAAGTAGTGCAGGGACTACTTTGAAGTCGGCACGACTTAAAGTCGTGCCAATATGAATGGTAGTCATTGAAAATCATGGAGAATGACTTGTCATACGATTTTGCAGTACAAAATCGTGGGACAAGTCGTATAAGTGTGAAAGGGGCCTTAACCAGGAAGTGCCTGTCGGGGGGGGGGTGATGTGCACTGATAATCAGAACATTGATTATCAGTACAGCCCCCATCAGTGGTGCCCACCACAATGCCAATGAGTGCCCACCCAAATCCCATTGAGTGCCCACCCAAATCGCCAATCAATGCCCTTTAAAGTACCAATCAGTGCCCATCAAAGTGCCAATAAGTGCCCATCAGTAACGCCTGTCAGTGCTCTTCACAGATGCCAATCAGTGCCCGGCAGTACCTCCTCATCAGTGCTGCCTATCAGTGCTATCTATTAGTGCCCATCAGTGCCACCTATCAGTGCCCATCAGTGCCGCCTATCAGTGCCACCTATTAGTGCCCATAAGTGTCGCCTATCAGTGCCAATCAGTGCCACCTATCAGTGCCCATCAGTGCTGCCTATCAGTGCCCATCAGTGCTGTATATCAGTGCAGTCTATTAGTGCCCATCAGTGCTGCATATCAGTGCCCATCAATTCTACATATTAGTGCCTCCTCATCAGTGCCCATCAGTGCCACCTTATCAGTGTCACCTCATCAGTACCCATCAGTGCCGCCTCATCAGTGCCCATTAATGCCGCCGCATCAGTGCCCATTAGTCCAGCCTCATCAGTGCCCGTCAGTGAAGGAGAAAACAAAATTGTATAACAGAAATGAAGAAAAACTTTTTTTTTTTTCAAAAATGTTGGTCTTTTTTAGTTTGTTTAGCAAAAAAATAAAAAACCCAGTGGTGATCAAATACCACCAAAAGAAAGCTCTATTTGTGGGAAGAAAATGATAAACATTTAGTTTGTGTACAGTGTTGTATGACCGCTCAATTCAAAGTGTGACAGTGCTGAAAGCTGAAAATTGTCCTGGGCAGGAAGGGGGGAAAGTGCCCTGTATTGAAATGGTTAAAAAATGATTTTTTTAAAAAGATTTTGTGCTAGTTTTCTTTTGATAATAAAAAAAATCAGGAGATATCTATTATCATTTACCACCAAATGAACGCCCAATTTATCCTGAAAAAACAAGGTATAATTCACCTGGATACACTAAGTAGTTGCAGTGATATGTACGGTTTTACTGACATGTCAAAATTGCAAAACTGTGTTCATGCATTAGGATTTGTTTTACCTTCCATCATGAAGGGGTTAAAGTATTTGTAAAGTCTCACGGTCTTCATGCATAAATAATATGCAAAGGCAAAGATCATTGCCATAATATATCAATAATATCTTGGTGTAACTCGTGGTCACATAACTTCAGAAGCCAGAAAACAACAACCCAGGGGGAACAGAATAATCAGTGACTATATACTGTATATGTACTGTATATATTGAATGCACAAAGATAAAAAACCTTCAACCTCTTTAGAACCACTTTGAAGTCACTCCTCAAGCATGTTTTTTAACCCTTTTTTGCTGCCTCCGATGGGATACACAAGGAACAGAACCACTTGTAGCTCGCCAGCTCAGTATTCCTTATGTCAGCTTCGTTCCTCACATCAGCGACCATGAACTTTTGGTAGGGACAGGAGGAACAGTGGTGGACAGCAGGGTGGGATGGCGAGTGGAGGATCCGTACCTATGTGTATAATATTTAGCAACCCTCTTGTCTGTCCTCCATGAACACTGGCCTGTTCAGCATTGATCACATCGGTGTTTGTTCATAAATGAAGTTAAATGAAATAAGAATAGTCATTTTTGCTATTTTTTTAATTTGTGAATGAACTTGAAGTGCTTTGTACTGAGCACTTTCTGTTCAGTGTGTTGAACGCAACTGCGGCTGCAAAGGATAAAATAATAAATAATAAAAACATGCATTGCAGTGCACCACAATGCATGGTAACTCATTACCATGCTTTATCAGGTGCTGCATTTAAAAAAAGCAGCACACCGTAAATGGTGCATTTAATGTGAATTGTGCAGCTCATTCTAATGAACACTATGCACATTAAAGCTTCTTAAAATGCACATCTTTCAAAGAGAAGTATGGTTTTTTGTGTTTTTTTTTAGATTCATGCTTACCTAGGTGGATGCAGCATCAGACCAATGCTGCAGCTGTACCCCAGCGTCTCTGCACTGAGAACTGAGCCACCGAACATTGTCGATGGCTCAGTTCTCACTCTTCCCAGAGCAGAGAGATGCTGCCTGTCAGTCAGCATCTCTCCTGCTCTGTTCCTCTATGCTCATTGGAGTGCTAAGCTGTGGAGGGGCAGCTCGCTGAGAGGCAGAGACTGCCATCAGTCTAGGCAGCTGGCGGATCCAGACTTCGGAAGTCGGGATGACGAGCTGCCTCCACTGATTGCAGTGACTTCAGACCGCTCTCTGCTGAATAGAGGAGAAGCCCAGCCTAAAAAGCTCAGGCTGGACTTCTCCTTTAATAGATAAAGCCTGGAAAATGCCTGCACTTTGCATGGTCGTCACAAAAAAAAACTTGGCAACCTTGGGTTGATAAAATTTTTACCTCCTGATTTTGACGCTTCCCTTATGGAGCCCTAATTGACTTCTGTTCTTTGATTGTGCTCTTGGGATTGTTGCCAGTTCAAACTCCTGAACCACTTAACTCTACTTCCTTCTACTCCCTCTATCTTTCTAATCTCCCTTTTAGTTAGTCTGTACTATGTTGCACACTTTACTGACAACTCCTGGTTCTTGCTACTCCATTGGCTATGGCTGGGGTGGACCATCTCAACTCTCTCATTCCTATACTGTGTTTTATGTTGTTAAATGCCATCATCTGTTGGATCCTTTCTGCTCATTTATTGATTGACCCTCTGCGATGGTTAGTATTTTGACCCAAACTGTTAATGGTGTTTCTGTTTTCCTCCCTGTACATATGTTGTGATGGCCTTTGTGTTGCTAAATAAAATATTTGAACATGAAAAATTTACATCATTGCATGTGCATTATTGCAATGCATAGATGTGAACCTAGACTTAACCCCCAGCACCTCCCCCCCTTAATGCACACACAAATTCAACACACTTATGCCCCGTACACACGGTCGGACTTTGTTCGGACATTCCGACAACAAAATCCTAGGATTTTTTCCGACGGATGTTGGCTCAAACTTGTCTTGCATACACATGGTCACACAAAGTTGTCTGAAAATCCGATCATTCTGAACGCAGTGACGTAAAACACATACATCGGGACTATAAACGGGGCAGTGGCCAATAGCTTTCATCTCTTTATTTATTCTGAGCATGCGTGGCACTTTGTCCATCGGATTTGTGTACACAGGATCGGAAATTCCGACAACGGATTTTGTTGTCGGAAAATTTTATAGCCTGCTCTCAAACGTTGTGTGTCGGAAAATACGATGGAAAATGTGTGATGGAGCATACACACGGTCGGAATTTCCGACAACAAGGTCCTATCACACATTTTCCGTCGGAAAATCCGACCGTGTGTACGGGGCAATAAAGTTCACATGTATGATAATGCACACCTTGTGTGTTGGTGCACTGTGGAGCTCCAACACACTAAAAACCTATTTATGCCAGCGGTTATATATAAATATGCATATAAAAGGTATGCTTGGACCATTTCAGTGCAGTGCACACATGGCACTTTGGATCTGGCATAGGTGTAAAACCAACCTACAGATTTTTAGCATTAGTTGCTTCCTCGCAGTTTTGGGTAAATTTGATTTTCAGTTTTGCAAAAAAGCACAATTAAAATTGACAAATATTTGTTATTTATTAATTAAATATGGTTAATTTTTTAGCTTTAGTAGAAATTCTTTAAGTCCTATCGTGTTTGTGTGTGCGTTAAAAATGATTTTAGTGCACGTTTATTTTGACTGTTTTAATTAAAATTTGCACAACGCTCAAGGGACCTAAAAAATCAGTAGCACCATCTTTTTATTCTATCGGTCCTGTGCTTTCTGAAAATGTATGATTTGGGAAGTCTTTTACAAAAAGTGAAAGTTGTGAGTAAGAAAAAAAAAAAAAGAGAAAAAAATGCAAAAATGATCTTGTCACCTGAGGTCAAAAGTGGAATGCAGAAACTGTCAGCCAAAGGTTTAACGGAATTGTTTAATTTTAATGTTGCCCTTTAAGCCTTATTAAAATACCTGTTCTCTGCTGAATGGTGTTTTTTTTTTAAAGAAATTCCAGCATTGGTACATGTCCCCCTTGGCAGTGCCCAATTACCCATGCCCTCTTTTTGCCAAAAGCTTGCAAAGGGCCAGAAAAAATGTATAGACTTAAATGGAGCTTAGGCACAATGTTCAGGGTTTGCAAATTTCTTCAGGTGTTCAGTAAATGTCAAACAAACTTTGCTTAGTTTACTCATCACTACTCTTGGCCAGTAGCTAAATAGGGGGCCAACAAAATTGTTCTTGCACAAGGACCCTTTGATGACTATGTCCACCACTGATTGTACGCATATACTGTTACAAACTCAAAAAGGTACTGTATGCTGTGGTAACTCAATTAAGTG
Source organism: Lithobates clamitans (assembly GCA_037952925.1). Lineage (NCBI taxonomy): Eukaryota > Metazoa > Chordata > Amphibia > Anura > Ranidae > Lithobates > Lithobates clamitans. The sequence continues at coordinate 1,207,370 of JBBGZY010000282.1, forward strand.
GCAGCCAGGTCTTTCACGCAGATGAAACAAAGAGGTTGATTTACTAAAACAAATAGAATGTTCGTTTAATTTTCATTATTTCCTAAAGTGGATGTAAACCCTCATACATACCCACTTAAGTGACTAGTCTTAGATGATAACCAGAGATTAAAAAAGATCCCCCTTCATAAGTTGTACCTGTTTATCTTCAGTTTTCTCTTCTCTACAGGTGTCCAAAGTGCAGAATGTATACAGCTTGTCTGAGTTTTCAGAAAGCAGGGGTTGGGGAGCTGAAATTGCACTCTTCAGATCTCAGTGAGGAGAGCTCTGAGAGCTGACTGGAGGGAAGGAACACGCCCCTCTTCAAACAGCACATAGGAACAGAGCTGAGGCTGTCAATCACAGGCTGTGTGTGCTGAGGCTCCCTCCCCATAACCCTTTTTCTCTTGGTGTCAGGAGAACTTGTCAGATGAGAGGCAGATAGCAGAGAAAAGAGGCATCAGGCAGAAATTAAACTTAGTGCTCTGAAGTGAGACAAGTGCACACTATAGAGAGATATGCTTTGTTCAGATTTAATGTCAGAGGTTTACAACCTTTTTTTTGTCATTTAGGATAGACCATACAGCAACCAATCCAGCCCACCAACAGAACCTACATTACCAGTTACCACCATCTCCTCTTCTGGAGGCTGGCTGCTTCTCTTTTCTTTTACCTGTTATTTTCCATTACCCAGAAGGTTAAAATGTAGGTTTATACTTTGTTCCCCTGTTCCCATGCACTGTAGGACTTCACTCCCACTCTGTGTTCATAGCATATCAGACCAGACGATTCACTTAGGCTGCTTTCACACTAAGGCGGGTGGGCGCTGGCGGTAAAGTTGCGCTATATTTAGCGCTTCTTTACCTTCGTTATAGCGTTGATATTCGGCCGCTAGCGGGGCAGTTTTAACCCCCGCTAGTGGCTGAAAAAGGGTTAAAGCCGGCAAAGCGCCGCTTTGCCGGCAGGTTTGCAGCGCTGCCCCATTGTTTTCAATGGGAAAGGGTGCTTTAGGAGCGGTGAATACACTGCTCCTACAGCGCTCCAAAGATGCAGCTTGCAGGACTTTTTTGACCATCCTGCAAGCGCACCGCTCCAGTGTAAAACCCCTCGGGGCTTTCACATTAGAGTGAATTGAGCGGCACTTTGCAGGCGCTATTTTTAGCACTTTAGTGCCTGCAAAGCGCCTCAGTTTGAAATCAATTCTTCATACAATTTGTTTCCAGGATTCACATGACAACGAAACAAGCTTGCAGCTTTATCTTGTAATTCCTAGCTGATGGTACATGACTCCTAGTCCCTAACAATCCTGCTTCAGGCTCCCATCAAGGAGTAACCCCACTTAGGTTCAGCGCTCTATCCTTCCATGTGTGGTCCTTCTCATTCCCACAACCCATTTGTAATCTTCTCCTATGACCCATCCTCTTTCAGGGTAGTTAGTATAGGAGTTAGAAGGTGGGTGGGAGTCATTTTAAGCATTTTTAGTCCGGACATCTATTTTAAGCCACCTTAAAGTGGACTTTCCCGAAATAAAACCCATAAAGCCCTACTGTATACATCTTTGCATGCTGATTTTAAAAAATCTTCAATTCATATTGTAATGGGGAGGACCCAGGATCACCAGCCAGCCATTTAGTAAAAGCAAATAGTTTTTACTCTTTCACAAACAGACAAATCAAAGTAGCTTCCTTCAGCACAAAGAGACAAATAGCCAATACACGTGTGGCTCCAAAAGACATGGCTCACTGCCAGCCTAAATCTTATCCCAAGTGGTGTTTAAAGTCCCCACCGGCTTCAGGGGTCTCAAAGAAGAGGTCTCCACGGTTCAGCAATGTCTCAGATACAGACTGTATACAGTCCTCACACAGCTGTGTCCTGCTGGACTCTACACCTCACAGACAAATACTGACTGCTTCCTCTCTGGAGTGTGTAACTGAGTGACCCTGCCCTCTTCTGACATCATGTGACGTCAGAGGGGGGCAGGGTCATCCGGTTACATCAGCGTAGCCTTGCCTATATAACAGCTGTCACAGCCAAAAGACAGCAGTCGCCGGGAGGCCTCCCATGGAGGCGGAGTTTTTTTTAAAAAAAGTTCTATTTTTCTGTTCCGTCGGGTGGCATGATTGATAATGGATGTACATCGTGGGACACTTTTTATTATTATAATTTTGTTTTATAAAGTAATTGTCAAAAACTGTCTAATGTGGTTTTTACTTTTTGACACGTTTTTTTGTGAATCGGTAGGGGTACAATGTACCCAATACCTATTCACATAAGGGGGGGCCAGATCTGGGGGCCCACTTGTTAAAGGAGGCTTCCAGATTCCGATAAGCCCCCCCCATACGCAGGCCCCCTCAACCACCGGGCCAGGGTTGTGGGGACATGGCCCTTGTCCCCATCAACATGGGGACAAGGTGCTTCGGGGGGACCCCAAACAACCCTCCCCATGTTGGTATGGTTCAAAAGGGGGGGCGCTCGCTCGTCCCCCCCCCTTTCCTGGCCTGCCAGTCTGCTTGCTCGGATAAGGGCCTGGTATGGATTTTAGGGGGGACCCCATGCTGTTTTTTTTTTAATTTTGGCGTGGAGTTCCCGTTAAAATCCATATCAGACCCGAAGGGCCTGGTATGGACTGGGGGGGAAACCCACGCCAATTTTTTTCCTTGATTTTTCATTTATATTCCAAGGAGCCGGCAATACATTATATCCGCAAGCTAGTTTAAATGACACATTGGCCAGATACGCCATTTTACTGGCAGACTAAGGGGACCCCCCGCACGATATTTAAAGGAATGTTTCATTTTCTTATTGTTTCACTTTAAGCATTATTAAAATCACTGCTCCTTAAACTTTTTTTTGCATTGATACCCTAGGGCACTTCCCGGGTCCCCATACACTTTTTATGGCAATAACTTTCATACTGTATAAGCCTTTAAAATTAGCAATTTTGATTTTTCATGTTTGTGTCCTATAGACTTTAATAGGGTTCAAATGTTCGCACACATTTTTCGCCTGTTCGCATGTTCTGGTGCCAACTGAACCGGGGGTGTTCAGCCCATCCCTACACATGAATATGCTTTGATCTAACCCATTTCATTGTAGTCTAGCTGTATGTTTAGGCTCGTTGGATGTTGAACCTCTGTCCAAGTCTTTTGCAGACTCTAAAGCCGCGTACACACGAGCGGAATGTCCGACAGAAAAAGTCAGACGGAAGCTTTTCATCGTCTATTCCGATCGTGTGTTGGCCTCTTCGGACTTTTTTTTTTCGAAAATTCTTACGGACCTAGAAATGGAACATGTTCTAAATATTTCCAACAGAACCAATTTCTATCGGGAAAACCGATCGTCTGTATGCTGTTCCGATAGACCAAAAACGACGCATGATCTGAAGCAAGTACGAGATGGAAGCTATTGGCTACTGGCTATTAAACTTTCTTTTTCTAGTCCCATCGTAAGTTTTGTACGTCACCGCGTTCTGGATGGTCAGACTTTGGTCAGACTTTGGTTTGACCGTGTGTAGGCAAGACCGCTTGAATGGAATTCCGTCGGAGTTCCGTCTGAGAAACCTTCGGAGTTTATTGCGACGGCAAAACCGGTCGTGTGCACGCGGCATAAAAGGTTTTCTTCTAAGATTGCCCTAAATTCGGCTCCATTCCTCTTCCCATCAACTCTTACCAGCTTTTCTGTGCCTGCTAAAGAAAAGTATCCCCACAATATGATGCTGCCACCACCATGTTTCACCATGAGAATGGTTTGTTCAGCGTGATGTGCAGTGTTAGTTTTCTGCCACACATAGCGTTTGTAGCTATGCTATATAGCATATCATGTAGGCCAAAAAGTTAAATTTTGGTCTCATTTGTCCAGAGCACCTTCTTCCACATGTTTGCTGTGTCCCCCACATGGCTCCTCGCATATAGCTTTCTTTTAACAATGGCTTTCTTCTTGCCACTCTTCCATAAAGGCCAGATTTGTGGAGTTCACGACTAATAGTTGTCCTGTGGACAGATTCTCCCACCTGAGCTGTGGATCTCTGCAGCTCCTTCAGAGTTACCATGGGCCTCTTGGCTGCTTCTCTGTTTAATGCTCTCCTTGCCCGGCCTGTCAGTTTAGGTGGATGGCCATGTCTTGGAAGGTTTGTAGTTGTGCCATACTCTTTCCATTTTCGGATGATGGATTTAACAGTGCTCCATGAGATGTTCAAAGCTTGAGATATTTTTATATAACCTAATCCTGCTTTAAACTTCTCCACAACTTTATCCCTGACCTGTCTGGTGTCTTCCTTGGCCTTCATGATGCTGTTTGTTCACTAAGGTTCTCTAACAAACCTCTGAGGGCTATACAGAACAGCTGTATGTATACTGAGATTAAATTACACACAGGTGGACTCTACTAATTAGGTGACTTCTGAAGGCAATTGTTGTTACCCATGGTTGCTATGGTTAATGAGGGTTGCTAGGGTTACCCACGGTTGCTATGGTTACGAGGGTTGCTATGGTTACCCAGGGTTGCTATGGTTACCCATGGTTGCTATGGTTAGCCAGGTTTGCTAGGGTTACCCATGGTTGCTATGGTCACCGAGGGTTGCTATGGTTACCCAGGGCTGCTCTGTTACCCAGGGTTGCTATGGTTACCGAGGGTTGCTATGGTTACCCATGGTTGCTATGGTTACCCATGGTTGCTTTGATACAGTGCCTTGAAAAAGTATTCATACCCCTTGAAAGTTTCCACATTTTGTCATGTAACAACCAAAAATGTAAATGTATTTTATTGGGATTGTATGTGATAGACCAACACAAAGTGGCACATAATTGTAAAGTAGAAGGAAAATGATAAATGGTTTTTAACATTTTTTACAAATAAATATGTGAAAAGTGTGGGGGAATTTGTATTCAGCCCCCCTGAGTCAGTACTTTGTAGAACTTCCTTTCTATGCAATTACAGCTGCAAGTCTTAGGAATGTCTCTACCAGCTTTGCACATCTAGAGAGTGACATTTTTGTCCATTCTTCTTTGCAAAATAGCTCAAGCTCTGTCAGATTGGGTGGAGAGCATCTGTGAACAGCAATTTTCAAGTCTTGCCACAGATTCTCAATTGGATTAAGGTCTGGACTTTGACTGGGCCATTGTAACACATGAATATGCTTTGATCTAAACCATTCCATTGTAGCTCTGGCTGTATGTTTAGGGTAGTTGTCCTGCTGGAAGGTGAACCTCCGCCCCAATCTCATGTCTTTTGCAGACTCTAACAGGTTTTCTTCTAAGATTGCCCTGTATTTGGCTTCATCCATCTTCCCATCAACTCTGACCAGCTTTCCTGTCCTTGCTGAAGAAAAGCATCCCCACAACATGATGCTGCCACCACCATGTTTTTTCACGGTGGTGATGGTGTGTGCAGTGTTAGTTTTCCGCCACATATAGCGTATGTTTAAGGGCATTGTCCTGCTGGAAGGTGAACCTCCGCCCCAGTCTCAAGTCTTTTGCAGACTCTAACGCCCCGTACACACGAGTGGATTTTCCGTCGGAAAAAAATTGGATGGTTTTTCCGACCGAATTCCGCTCAAGCTTGCCTTGCATACACACGGTCACACAAAGGTTTACTGAACTTTTGACCGTCAAGAACGCGGTGACGTACAACACTACGACGAGCTGAGAAAATGAAGTTCAATGCTTTCAAGCATGCGTCAAATTGTTTCCGAGCATGCGTAGGAATTTTGAGCGTCGGAATTTGTACAGACGATCGGAATTTCTGATCAGAACTTTTTCCGACCGAAAAATAGAGAACCTGCTCTCAATCTTTTGCTGGCGGGAATTCATCATCCATCTACGCCCAGCATCACCCATCCTTTTCCAGGATGCTGGGCATGGATGGAAGGGGATACATTGTTTAGCCTGGAGGGATGGATGATGCTGGGTGTGGATGAATGGGGACGCATTGTGGAGACTGTAGGGATGATTCTGGGTGGGGATGAGGATGATGGAGTTACATTGTGAAAATGGATGAGGATGACTCTGGGTGGGGGTGAGAGTTTCACAATGTAACTCCATCATGCCAGCTTGTCAGCCTCTAGTGTCTCATCCAAGGAGAAGGAGATTAAATAAAGTCCAAATCTACAGCACAGGGGGCACAGCAGCACACGCTAACTTTTAGTGACTTACCTTCCATGCTGCTCTCTCGTATCTACATGCACCTGATAGGGCTGGGTCCATGTTCACAAACTGACCACACCCCCTGCCCATGTCCCAGCCAATGATCATACTGCTAACTAACCTAGCAGCAGCCAGCAGGCTCCGCCCTGAACACGGAGGGAAGTGGAGCGAGTGCTAGTGAAAGGTGGCTCAGGCTTGTATTCACCTTTCTCCCTTCTCCTCCTCTATGGTGGGATGGGGGGGGGTGTGCTAGTGACAAGTGGTGGAGGCGGCTTCTTTCTCCTCCTTTATAGTGAGGAGGGAGACTGCTAGCGGCTTCTTGCTCCTCCTCTATAGCAGGGGGTGGGTGTGCTTTTATTTGTAAAAACATTTGAAAACCATTTATCATTTCCCTTCCACTTCACAATTATGTGCCACTTTGTGTTGGTCTATCACATAAAATCCCAATGAAATACATTTATGTTTTTGGTTATAACATGACAAAATGTGGAAAATTCCAAGGGGTATGAATACTTTTTCAGGGCACTGTGTCTCCCATCCGGAACCTATTACTAGCATCCTGTATAACATGTAAAAATAAAGATTACTAATGAATTTACATTGTATGTAATTTCACTTTCTGGCTTCCCCAAGGCACTGGTGTAGCCAGGGCCTCACAGCTACTCCCTGGGAAGGCTACATCACCAGTGCCTTTCAGATCTAGCCTAAACTCTTGCATGCACCGGGTACAGACATCATCAGTGGGCTAGCACTGACTAAGGGAAGAAGCCAAACAATCATGTTTTTTTTAAATTGCGGCACGGGGGGGACAAACCTGAATACTGCAGCAAACATAAAAGAAAGAGACTACTGTAGTGCCAACCCAGGGGAAGCTGCTGACCTGCTCAGTGATAATCTGCCCAGTACCTAAGCTGGAACTGGGATAGGGCTTGATTGTAACAAGCAAAAACCTTGCAATGGAAGTTTGATTTAAGCAGTATATCCTAGATAAGATAAATCAGGCAAAGAAGCAAGGTATCAAAACAGATGTCATATCTATAAGCATCTGTCTACATACACGAGGCCCTACCTAAGCCTCTGGGCAGTGGAAGAACAGCTCATTTCTGCCAGTATCAGAGCCCTTTAAGGCTGGCCATACATTTAATTCAACCAGCGGATTTACTGAAAAAAAAATTAGTGGATTCCCCCATCCACACATTCAATGTGAATAGGGAAGTCACTCCCACTGTGGTATTGTATTCTGACAGTGGGAAGCCTTCCCCGCCGTAACAATACAATGATCAGGATGCCGGCTTTAGATAGCGGTGGATATAGCTGGATAGATTGACTTTTGTACAACCGGCTAGCCCATACATTTGTCTGGTCCCCACTGAACCGGACGAATTTCGATCCATATAACATACAATAGTGATCTATAGGTCTCTCACCGCTCTGGCACTTATGTGAAGTTCTCCCAGGTGCTATTCCCAAGCTTCGGATGGATGATATAGAAACTAGCATGAAGCCCCTGAAGGGAATCATTTGGAAGGTACCTGTCAGGCTTTGGGTCTACCTCTCAAGTTCTCTGTCTTCTTCTCTCTCTCTCCTTGTATTTTTTCTCAAGCAAGGAAGAAGAAACATCTTATGTGCCTGAGGAGAGACGCTCTGCCGGGCAGCTTAAAGATGCCAACAGTGGGTGCTACACTATTACTAAGTTTATTGGTTTTTACATTAAGATTGAATAGCTTGGGGTGGGATTAGTGGGGCAAGGGTTTGCTTTAAGCAGTGATCTCCTGTTCAAAGAAATGGTTATGTTTTGTGCTATGTATCACTTAAAGCTGTTAGCAAAAAAGTAAGAGACTGCCTAGAACAGAACCTGTTCATGCTGTTACAATAAAATTAGGATGCTGTCAAAGACTGTATTTTCGTTCCTACATGTGTGAACAATATCATTGGTGTATGAGCACCCGCAGTCCAATCATTTAAAGCAGTTGTACAAGGCTCTTTTTTCAATAAAATAATAAAAATGGTATTGCACAGAGCAGCCCTGAACCTTCTCTTCTGGGGTCTTCCGCCTGCGTTCTTGGTTCCACCTCTTCTGTGTGTGCCCCCAAAGCTACACCTGCGGTCTCACTCTTGAGCCGGGCTATGTGCGTCCACAGATACACACAGTGCGGTTCTACCCTGCCCCCTGCTCCCTCCTCACCAGGCTTGATTGACAGCAGCAGGAGCCAATGGCTCCCACTGCTGCCTCTGTGTCCGATAAGGAAAGGGGGAGGGCGGGGTGATACAACTACTGTGAAATTTTTACCTTAATGCAGGAAACTTAGCTATGTGCGTGGATGGCAAGTGATGCAGTAAAACCTGCCTGGCATTGAATATAACTGTTTAGCAATAGATACAGATTTAAAAGTTGTCTCTGTGTCAATCCTAGTTCTTAACTGTATACATGCTTTAATGCATGTAATTACAAACATTCTTTCTAGTTGCCTGAATTTCAAACAATACTTAAAGTGGGGTTCCACCCAAAAAAAAAAAAAACTACATGAAAAATCCTAAAAAAAAAACCCAAAAAAATTTGGATATTTTTTTTTTATACTCGCCTCTAAACGCCTGTTGCTAGGGGGTCCCTCGTAGTCCGCCTCTTCCAGTGCCTGGGCTGGTGACATCACTTCCCTCTCGGCACAGGAAGGGCTCAGCGCTGCTCCCTCCTGTCAATCATCTGGGACCCATTACAGGTCCCAGGTGACTGAGCGGCCAATCACGGCGCTCGGCGCCTCTCGTGCCCGTGCAGTGGGTGCCAGGCTGTGAAGCCACAGCCCGGCGCCCACAGTTGCAATGCCGGCGCCGCTGAACGGAGGAGGATACGAGCGGGGCTTCGATCCCCCGCATCGATGGACCCAGGGACAGGTAAGTGTCTAATTAAAAGTCAGCAGCTGCAGTATTTGTAGCTGCTGACTTTTATTTATTTATTTTTTTTGACTGGAACTCTTCTTTAATTATGTTCAAACAAGAATTTGATACACGTTTTAAAATGTACAATATTACCATACAAAAGATATATTCTTTACCCTTTTTGATTGACTTTTTATGACTTTAGTGTTCAGTATTTCCTTCCTCTTTTCCTTCAGTCTTTGCATATGACTATTATGATTCAACACTTGGAGTGTTGGATTTCAGTATTAGTCTTAGGTTTCTATACCATGAAATTGAACTTCTCATATCCTAAGAAATTCAATACATCTCAGACAACTGTGAAATAAACATTGACAAGGGCTTAAGTGGGCATATCGGAATAGCCAGCAATTAGGCACAGTAGTAATTTTAAATATGAGTTGTTTATTGATCTATCAGTAGTGAGGATAAATAATACACATTTAAATACATAAATTACCTGCTTTTTCTTGGTCTATTTGAGTTTAAGAAGCTTTTTATTTTTTTCATAAAAATTCTAGATTATGTTAAGGATTTCTAACAGCCAGCATTTATTGTTCAAAACATTTATGAAAGAATATACAGTTCAGTTTAAGTTCTTTAGTCTTTTCTGTGACAGCCTATGCTATTGCATTAAAGATAAATAATTTTAATACCAATATCATTTTATTAGTTAAACACCATGTAATTGCATGCCAGCAATTACTCTGGCAAGCTGTTGCCATGCATTGTTGGTTTAAGCCACAGGCAAGAGATGACAGTTCCCATGTCTACAATTTTGGGTGGACTATGTGATGATCCCATGTCCACGAAGAACGTACTGACTCTATCTGACATTACAAAGACTTGTAATGACCTGCAAGACTTTCACTTGTCTGCTGACAATTTCAGTTCCTCTTCTTTTAGGTGATATAATACTTGCATGAGTCGTTCTTTATGCCCTTGTAGTGTAGCTCCAAATACAATAAAGTCATTGAGGTACACAAGACATTACCTTGGTACTAGATCAACCAAAAGTCTTTTCATTACCCTCTTGAATGTTGCAGACGCATGTCTTGTGCCTTGTGGCATGCAAATAAATTGATAGAAGCCCAAAGGCCATATAAAGGCTGTCTTCTGATCTTCAGTTTCCATGGGAACTTGGTAGTATCCAAACCATAGGTCTAGCATTGTGAACCTACAATTTCCATTTAACTACTTCACACCCTTTGGACATACCCATCTGTCCTTGGGTTGAAGTGATTATACCAGGGAGATCATCCCAGTATTAAAATTTGCACCCAACAATGGGTTTTCCTGTAGAAAAGTGGTTCTACAGCTGCCCCATGCTCTCCAGTGCAATCAGCGAGCCTGGGACCACTGCAACTGCTCTCTGTGCAGTTGATTCTAAAGACACCGATTGGCTAGATGAAGCACGTTAGAGGGACTTCCGGTTACATTACTTCTGGCCCCTGAAGCGCATACAGCAGTGGCGCTTCTGAGTTTACATGCGATCCCATGTTTTATCCATGTAAATGTAATGGTAACTTCTTTTTAATGAATAAAGATTACTACACTATGGTGGTTTCTCCTTATGTTCCCCTATTGTTTGTTCAAAAGACACAAGCTCCCATGAGGGTCGATTCCACCCCTGTGGTTGGAGTAGAGGAAGAATAACAACAAGAGTGGGGAGAGGGTGACATCTACTGATAACCACGGAAATACTCGGGAGAGTGAAATCCAAAAGTGCAGTTTGACTCATTGCTGAAAGGCACAGGGTCAGTTGCTCACTGGTGAGTGTAGGGAGAGCACACGTTTTCTTGCATGAAGCACAAAGAAGAGTTTATGCAATATAGCACAGCACTGGTGAACTGTTTATAACAACAGTACATTACACTGGATGAATGGGGCTCATTATATTCACCAGAGGACTGTATGAGAAATTGTTTATGAGTTAGTGGTGTATAATTTTGTTATTAAGAGGTGAAGATAGCGCTGTGTATTAATGATTGACATTGTCCTCTGATTCAAAGTTTTGTAATCTATACACATAGATGGACCTGCATTTTTTTTTTATCCTACCACAAGGGACGAGGCATAGTGTCAGGTTCTGGTATGGAGGCCAAGCTGCTAAGAGGACTCCCCTTGTGTCTAAATGCAGCGCACCCCTGGAGTTGGGAACAGAGAGTGCGGTGCTCAAAGAAGCACGGTTTGCCAGGTGTTGCTTGTAGTCGGATCAGCTGATCCCCAAGGGATGACTCTAGCAGGCTGGTAGAACTAAAAGAACCTGAGGTGCTTTGGTAAAGGGGAAACCGGGAGCCAGGCCAAAGGTCATATGGGGTGGATCAGTCTAGAAGCATAAACATTAGCAAGCCAGTGTCATACACTTGAGACAGGAACAGCAGAGTTAAGGAGCCAAGCCGGGGTCATACACTGGAGAATAAGCAGTAGCAAAGTCCAGATGCGAGCCAGGGGTCAAACCGGGAAATCAGGGAGCAGGGTCAAGGCTAGCCGGGTCGGTAACAGGAAGTCCACAGATCATGGATAAAGAAGCACAGGGAACACTGGGGAGCTGAAGATAATCCAGCAAAATTCTGTCTTCAGTAACAGGTTTAAATAGGGCCGTTGGCGCCAGCATCAGTCACGCCACTTGCGTGCCTGGTGCGTTGATTCCCAGCACGCGCTCCTGCGCACACCTGGGTTCCCTGAGGGGTTTAAATAGGGCAGTTGGTGCCAGCATCAGTCATGCCACTTGCGTCCCAGCACACGCTCCTGCGCACACCTGGGTCCTCTGAGGGAGTCCATATTGGATATGGACAACATTTCCAGTCGTGCGACAGCCATGACCCTGATAGTGCCCCCCCCCCAAGTGGGAAGCCTCCAGATGCCCAAAACGAGCCCATCTTTCAGAGTACCTGTTGCGGAAGTTCTGTAACAGTCTAGGTGCCTGTACATATGTTTCCTGCAGGTTCCCAAGAATACTCTTCCGACAGTCCAAGATAGCTTTCACTTCATACTCCGTGTCATTCCCTATAACGATTGGTGGAGGTGGCAACTCTTCTCTCTCCGGGAATGGGCTTGGCATAGTTGGTTTCAACAGAAAGAAGTGGAACACTGGGTGGATCCTGTATGAGTCTGGCAGGGCGAGTTCAAAAGCCACAGGGTTCACTTCTCTTTTAATCTCTAACGGCCCCACAAACTTTGGCCCCAGCTTACTGGAAGGACAAGAAAGTTTAAGATTAACAGAGGACAGCCATACCTTGTCTCTCACCTTATAAATGGGATTCCCTCTCCTCCTCTTATCATATTGCTTCTTTAAGTCTTCCTGCGCCTTCCGCATTGGTTTCCTGGAAGACTTGATAGTTCGTTTGGAAAAAACGTAACCTATCTTGAATGGCTGGTACTGGAGATTCAGGAATAATTTTGGGCAGAAACGAAGGATGAAATCCATAATTAGCCCAGAAGGGTGACTGATTGGTGGCCGTGTGTATGGAGTTATTTTTATGCAAATTCTGAGCAAGGCAACAAAGAGACCCAGTCATCTTGTGAAAATGAGCAGAAACAAAGTAGATATTGTTCCAGAGTCTGGTTCGTCCTCTCTGTTTGGCCATTACTTTGAGGATGATAAACAGAAGATAGACATACCTCAATTGACAGGATCTTTCAAAGGTTCTTCCACAGCCCAGAGGTTAACTTTACCCCTCTATCAGAGACGATGTTATCGGGTAGTCTGTGTAATCTGACTATTTCCTTATTGAAGATTTTTGCTGTGTCCATGGCGGAAGGTGTACCTATCATGGGCAGGAAGTGCGCCATCTTGGACAGCCGGTCCACTACCACCAAGATGGTCGTAAATCACTCTGATGGGGTAGATAAACTATAAAGTCCATAGAATTATTCTTCCAGGGCCACTCTGGGACTGGTAATGGCCTTAGAATACAATAGTTTAAGTATTTCCTGCAATATGATTTTAAGGAGGGCCACCACCATAGGTATCGCTGAAGGAGGTAAATTGTTTTCCGAACCCCAAAATGCCCGACAAGTTGATGATCATTGAACCTTTTCAGGTTTTGCAATCTAACTTCCTGAGGAACAAAAATTTTGTCCTGGTGCCATAGGAACCTTTTGTGGTTTCTTAAGGATGAAGTCTCTGCCTCTGTGCACTGGAGAGAGGCCTGCTCAATTGATGCCCTTAAGACTGGTTGAATCAACAGAACATTTGAGTAGACAAGATTGTACCAGGAGTGGTTTCTTCTGGAGTATCTGGGAACATCCGAGAGAGAGCATCGGCTTTCCCATTTTTAGATTCAGAGAATTAAGTAATATGGAAATTAAACCTAGAAAAGAACAGCGCCCACCATGCTTGACACGGTTTCAAATGTCTGGCTGTCAAATGTCTGATATTTCAGGATTTTGTGGTCTGTAAAAATCATAATGGGATGTGCTGCTCCTTCGAGCAAGTACCTCCATTCTTCCAAGGCTGTTTTAATGGCCAAAAGCTCTTGGTTCCCGACATTGTAGTTCTTTCTGGCTGGCTCATTTTCCTAGAAGAAAAAGCTATGGGGTGTAGCAATGACTTGGGACCCTGTCGTTTGGACAGGATTGCCCCTGTGGCCACCTCTGAGGCGTCAAATTCCAGGACATAAGGCAAAGCAGGGTCAGAATGCTGAAGAACGGGTGCTGAAACAAATACAGTCTTAAGTCTGTCGAAGGCTGCCTGGGCCTCAGAGGACCATTGGAATCTGGAATGCTGGTGAGTTAGTTGGATAATGGGTGTAATAATGGCAGTAAAGTTCTTATTAAATCTTCTGTAGAAGTTTGAAAAACGATAAATCTTTGAACACCCTTTTTGTCTGAGGTAGCGGGCCATTCCAGAATAGCTTTTACTTTTTGGGGGTCCATATCAACTCCCTCAAAATAATAAGTCCCAGGAACTGAATTGACTTCTTCTCAAAGTCACATTTCTCAGCTTTCACATACAATCCATGTGTCCTTAGAGTAGCTAATACTTTCTTTATGTGAATTCTATGGACCTCCGGGGTTGCTGAGAAAACAAAAATATCGTCCAGATATACAATGACAATGTTGTCCAGATATTCACGAAAAATATTGTGCTGGAACATGTCTGGGGCATTGCAGAGTCCAAACGGCATCACCAGGTATTCAAAATGTCCGAAACATGTTCGGAATGCCGTCTTCCACTCGTCTCCCACATGAATGCGGACCAGGTTGTACCCGCCTCGTACAAGTCTAGTTTAGAGAAGACTTGAGCAGTATGGAACCTTTGGAATAATTATGCGGTAAGAGGGCGTGGATAGCGATGGTAATTTTATTCAGTTCTCTGTAATCCACACAAGGTCTTAATGACTTATTCTTCTTCTTGACAAAGAATATGCAAGCACTCTCAGGAGATGAAAAAGGACGCATGAATCCCTTTTCTAGATTTTCGTTAAAGTATTGCCGTAAAGTTTCAAGCCCTTTTCTGAGAGGGGGAAGATACGGCCAAATAAAATCTTGGAGCCTGGGAACAATTCAATTGGGCAATCATAGGGATGGTGAGGCAGAAGGGCGTCAGCCTTCTTTTTACCAAACACATCCAGGAATTCTTGGTAAGTAGGTGGAATATGCTGGCTGGTACTGGAGGCAGGCTGAAGGGTCAAGCAGCTAGTACAGTCTCTAGAAATAGGGGTCAGGCAATGCTGTTGACAGTACGTGGAAGTAAACAGAATTTTATTCTTGAGCCAGTTGATCTGGGGGTTGTGTGCTTGCAACCAGGGGACTCCCAAGATGACCGGGAACATGGGAGAGCACAGGACATCAAAACATACCAACTCCTTATGGCCAGGGTCGGTCATTGTGAGGATTGGCACAGTCTCTTGAGTAACTAGCCCAGAACCGGGCAAGGAGCCATGATGTTCTGTCAGCTGCTGTTTTTTAACAAGGGGAATTTCAAGTTTCTTAGCTAGGGTCAAGTCCAGAAAACAACTACAGGCCCCCGAGTCAACGATGGCTGGGAGTTGGATCTCCTCTTCTGCCACCTGTAAAGAGACAGGGAGAACAAGGTGAAATGAGGGGGATCCTGACACTTGACAGTACACTGGAGTATGACAAGATAGCTTACTAGGCCGTATGGGGCAGTTCCGTAGAAAGTGTCCATTCCCTCAGCAGTAGAAAAATAGATTCGCTTGACGGTGACAGAGTCTTTCTTCTGGAGAAAGGGCTGAGTGGACCAGGCCAATTTGCATAGGCTCAACTTCAGATGCAGGCGTGCTGGGAGAGTTGGTTGCTGGAGGAAAAGGATCCTTGGGTTGCGTCCAGGTTGGTCTGAAGGTCTGAGATCTTTCAGAGCGACATTCTCGCAATCATCTGTCCAGCTGTATGGTTAACTGAGTGAGGCCCTCTAGTGTAGCGGGCATTGCTACTAAAGCTAATTCCTCCTTGGAGTTGGGAACAGGGAGTGCAGTGCTCAAAGAAGATGTCCACAAGCAACACAAATTGGGGGGGGTGCAACACAACAAAAACTATTCTTCCGACTGACAATGATGGCATGGTTTACTCCCGCTGACACCAAGTATTTTCTACTCCCAAAGGCCACAGTCTGGTGCCTGTAAAGTTTGAAGGACCGTACACTGACCCTTTGCTTAGAGTCTTTGAAGGCCCCTGCTGTAGGGCAAGAAGTTTGGAGTTTTCGGCCAAAGACTTGGAGGTCCATCTCAGCTGATCGATTCTTCCCGTGAGCTAGTTTTGCCAAGGAACAATGAAAATTACTTTTAGGCTTACAATTGTTCTGTTCTCTTTCATCTGTAGGCATCTTTGCACTTTAACTAATTTTCTCACTTATCTTTACCTTAAACTGAAAACATCAACTGAACGACATTGAGTAAAATAATTATTTGAGAAGAAAAGATTGCACAGATTCCTTTTATACTATTAAATTCATCAGTACTCTAAAGAGGTCAAAGCAGATTCATGGAGATCTCCCATGTTATTTCTTATTCTTAGTTTATTGGAGGCTTTGGTTGCTAAGGCAACCCAGCTAAATGTCAGTGGAGTATAGCAATCAAATTTTCTTCCAGTGACAGCTAATTTATAAACATGTATTTCACAACTGATTAATTGCTAATGTCAGACCTCAGAAAAATGTGCCTCTACTCAGTTTGCCATGCAGTTTTGTGAAAGTAAATGTGTAAATAAATGAAGGACAGAATATTGTTAAGTAAAACTTTGAAGTTTATATATAATAAATGTCAACTGCAAATTAATTAAATTTATGCAATACTCACTGTGAACAGCTATTTTTTTTTTTACATATACAGTATCTCAAAAAAGTGAGTACACCCCTCTCATTTTTGTAAATATTTTATTATATCTGTTCATGTGACAACACTGAAGACATGACACTTTGCTACAATGTAAAGTAGTGAGTGTACAGCTTTTATAGCAGTATAAATTTGCTGTGCCCTCAAAATAACTCAACACACAGCCATTAATGTCTAAACCGCTGGCAACAAAAGTGAGTACACCCCTAAGTGAAAATGTCCAAACTGGGCCCAAAGTGTCAATATTTGTGTGGGCATGGAGCTCACCAAAGCTGCACAGGTTTCCACTGGAGTTCTTTTCTACTCCTCCATGGCGACATCATGGAGCTGGTGGATGTTAGAGACCGCGCACTCCTCCACCTTCCGTTTATCTAAGCCGCTGGCAACAAAAGTGAGTACACCCCTAAGTGAAAATGTCCAAATTGGGCACAATTACCCATTTTCCCTCCCCGATGTCATGTGACTCATTAGTGTTATAAGGTTGTCTCAGGTGTGAATGGGGAGCAGATGTGTTAAATTTGGTGTTATCGCTCTCACTCTCTCATACTGGTCACTGGAAGTTCAACATGGCACCTCATGGCAAAGAACTCTCTGAGGAGCTGAACAAAATTATTGTTGCTCTACATAAAGATGGCCTAGGCTATAAGAATTTTGTCAAGACCCTAAAACTGAGCTGCAGCACAGTGGCAAAGACCATACAGCGGTTTAACAGGACAGGTTTCACTGAAAACAGTTGGGTGCACATGCTCAGCGCCATATCCAGAGGTTGTCTTTTGGGAAATAGACATATGAGTGCTGTCAGCATTGCTTCAGAGGTTGAAGAGGTGGGGGGTCAGTCTGTCAGTGCTCAGACCATATGCCGCACACTGCATCAAATTTGTCTGCATGGCTGTCGTCCCAGAAGGAAGCCTTTTCTAAAGATGAAACTAGAATATCGTTGCGCTACTAAAAAAAGTAAAAGAACATAATAGCAGCCAGCATCACCAGTGTAATAACCGTACAATAAACATTATGATAAATAAATGCAGCGCTAGATGAAAAGAAAAGGAAAAATTGGGTGAGTTAATACTTCATGAGTATATATGTTGCGTGTAATAGCAAATAGTTCAACATGGTAGTGATTGAACGGTACAACAAATTAAGGCTGATTCTATCCTCTGGGCTGATCTCAGTCTCCAGCTGGTCAATCTGCTTCTCTGTTCTGCTCTGCCCAGTTTGACTGAGCCTATTGCTTCACCTACCACTGGCCTCCAGACGGCTCTCCCATTGGGTGGTAGTCCAATTTTTTCACTGGAGAGTTATTCAAATCCTGGACCTTCAGCTAAATTTATAGTGGTGATGAGTGGACTTACCCTGTTTGGAGTGACCATCTTCCAGCCAACACTTAATTCTGAGGCGTTCGGCCTATACGAGCCTGACTGACCCACTGCCCCTGGCAAGTGGGTCCACCTTATCTGCTGTATCCAGTGACAACTGCCTGTTAGCCGTGGAGAGGAACTCTTCCATCTATTGGTGATCGAGGTACTATCCACATCCAGGGTTGTCTTAGATGGGACTTTCGGAACCTGTTACCAACGCTTTCTAACACGCACTTCTAGGATCGGTTAATCCATATACCTGAATGACACTCTGCCGTATGGTGAGCGTGTCCACCCTGTCTGGTAAGCGCATTTACCCCTTCCATTCATGTGTGGATTCTGAATGCATGAAGACCATTCACCTGATCGAATATCACTTTTATATATATACATTTTCTTCATATCACTGAAATTATTACACTGTTTATATTGATGAACTTTTATTATGGACATTGCTTCCAATTATTTGAGTATGCTGGTTCACTTTATTTGTTGTACCGTTCAATCACTACCACGTTGAACTATTTGCTATTACAGTCAACATATATACTCATGAAGTATTAGCTCACCCAATTTTTCCTTTTCTTTTCATCTAGCGCTGCATTTATTTTTCTAAAGATGATGCACAAGAAAACCCACAAACAGTTTGCTGAAGACAAGCAGACTAAGGACATGGATTACTGGCACCATGTCCTGTGGTCTGATGAGACCAAGATAAACTTATTTAGTTCAGATGGTGTTAAGCGTGTGTGGCAGCAACCAGGTGAGGAGTGCAAAGACAAGTGTGTCTTGCCTACAGTCAAGCATGGTGGTGGGAGTTTCATGGTCTGGGGCTGCATAAGTGCTGCCGACACTGGAGAGCTACAGTTCATTGAGCGAGCCATGAATGCCAACTGTGACATACTGAAACAGAGCATGATCCCCTCCCTTTGGAGACTGGGCCGCAGGGCAGTATTCCAACATGATAACAACCCCAAACACACCTCCAAGACGACCACTGCCTTGCTAAAGAAGCTGAGGGTAAAGGTGATGGACTGGTCAAGCATGTCTCTAGATCTAATCCCTACTGGGCATCTGTGGGGCATCCTCAAACGGAAGGTAGAGGAGTGCAAGGTCTCTAACATCCACCAGCACTGTGATGTCACCATGGAGGAGTAGAAGAGAACTCCAGTGGAAACCTGTGCAGCTCTGGTGAGCTCCATGCCCACACAAATATTGACACATTGGGCCCAATTTGGACATTTTCACTTAGGGGTGTACTCACTTTTGTTGCCAGCGGTTTAAACATTAATGGCTGTGTGTGGAGTTATTTTTAGGGGACAGCAAATTTACACTGTTATACAAGCTGTACGCTCACTACTTTACATTGTAGCAAAGTGTAATTTCTTTAGTGTTGTCACGTGAAAGGAATATAATAAAATATGTACAAAAATGTGAGGGGTGTACTCACTTTTGTGAGATACTGTATATGGTGTTTATGACTGCATGAAATGATAAGAAAAGGATCAAAAAGTTGAAAGATAACAGCAGCATGCTTATTAATAATGTAGTGCTTTGTGCAGCATCTGGAGAAGAACAGACACAATTGTATTATTTTTGTATATTAATTTTTTTTGTTTTTGTTTTACAAGTGTAGCGTTACCCCTGTTGGAGCCTCTGGATAGGATGGGTCCTCCGTTCTTTGCTTCAATCTTCTCAAGAATCTCAGCCCCTCTGACACACCAGGCAGAAGAAAACAAGCACCAAACCAGGTAATAAAGGCAAACCTTATATATTGTCTCCCAATATGGTTGTTATCTAGGCAAGCAAAAAATGGATTAACAATGGTAATAACACAGTTTACCATACAAAGTGATTAACAGTAAGTACTAGGCCTAAGATGACATTTGTGATTTGGAGCAGCATAAACAGTAGCAAGGCCACCTCAAGTGCAGCCGTAAGCAGTAGTAAAGTTTAATCTACCACGTGCTGGAACTATACTGCCAGAGCGCACTATGGTGGTATGGCTAGTCCTAGACAGACTGGGTATGCACTGTCCCAAAAAAAGGAGGATGGTAGCAAAGGGGGCTAGCAGAATCATTATTACTGGAGAAGTTCTACTTCTACTGCCAGCTAACATTGGGGTCCTTTAAGAGCATCTATGCACTTAAAGCGGAGGTCCGCCCACCGCTGTAAAAATTAAAATCCAGCAGCTGCACACATTGCAGCTGCTGATTTTTAATAATTGGACACTTACCTGTCCTGGAGTCCAGCAATGTCTGCACCTCAGATGATGTTTCCATCAGCTGTCGGGTGCATGCCGCCTCCATTGCGAGTAAGGAAACCCTACTGCGCATACGGGAGGCTCCGCTCTTCTCTCCTACTGACCCGTCGGTCGGGGAAGGAGGAGGGAGGAGGAGGGAGCCCAGGCAGTGACGTCAATACCTGCAGCTGAGGCTCCCGGAAGTGGGAATGAAAGACAGGTATCCTGCCCCCCTCCCCCCCAAAAGGTGCCAAATGTGGCACCTGAGGGGGGGAGGAGTACAATGAGCAGAAGTTCCACTTTTGGGTGGAACTCCGCTTTAATGACAGTCCCATGTGGTATAGGATTTGTTCAGTTGCAGTTTAATTTCGGAATAAGTGTGGTATAGAAGTATAGGTGCGGTATTGATTGGGTACACTTAGTGTCCTGCTAGCAGTGCCTCAGTCCCTGCTAGCAGTAGTAGGAATGGGCGAATAGCCCTCTCACCAGTCCCTGGGTTGCTGCAGTGACTTTTGCTGTAGGGGGGCCCCCTTGGACTCTCCCTGAAAGCCTCTCGTGATCAGTGGTGGGAAGAAGAGATTTAGTGGAGGCTCCATCTCTCTGCTGCAGTGGTGCAGGTGCTGTGATGTAGGCTGTGCTGCACTGCCCCTCAGTGTCCTCACTCCAAGTCCCAGACTTGGATCTCTGCTGGTATGGTCTCCTGCTGGCAGACGAATATCCAGATAGAGGTGATCTCTCTCTAACTTCCTCAGTGCCAAGAGGAAAAGCTTCTCCGGGCAAAAATCATCTCTCCACTCCTCCTACTGCCCAGTGGCTATTGAGGTTTGTATTGTAAGGAGTCCATTTATTTTATGGCTGTCATCTTAAACGACAACTCCTAGGATTCCCACCGCTCTGCACAGAAGTCTAGGGGCTTGCTTGGCTTTAGCTCTCCCCCTGCTGGCCGGGGAAAAATGGTGCAGCATAACATCAGTATTTCAGTAGAGGGAGAGAAGAATAAAAGGCCATATCTCCTTCTCCATATTGTTGTATACCTGGCTACACAAGGATAAAATATACAATATTTAAATACAATTCAAGTGTGAGAGGTAACAGGGTAGATCCATAACATACCAAGAACAGCAGAAATAATGAATAAGGATTTATGACTAGAGGTATTAGTCCAACATACTGTACACGTAGAGGAATTATACAAAAGCACGAGAAGGGTTTGTGTCAGGCAAGGCAGATTTGTAGGGATTAAGGTGGGGAATAGAGACCCAGCATCACACATTATTCAAAGAATCATTATAGCAATAGCATTGAACATATAAGTGTCATCAAACGTAATTTCAATTAGCAACATTGGTGTTGGATCAGATACCCAGAGGAAGTAATCATGAGCAAGCCATGATCTTTAGGTGCAGAGTCGAAGTTCCGAAACCAATTCGCTCAGCCCATATTTCAGAAATTTCTTTAATGGTCAACCAAGGTGTACTAGGTTTTTAAAAAGGGTTGTGTTTGGGATTTACATTTTTTTAGTATATATGCTTCAGGGACATTTAATAAAAATATTAGTAAATAACTCAGATAGGCTGGTTGGAAGGCTTGTACAATGCAACACATTTGTTTTTAGTGGTATTGTAAGTTGATTTCACATTGGATGCCTTCCATTGCTGCAAAGCAATGCTCTCTCTGCCATGCTCTTAAGGTACAGTTAATATGAATTAACTGTAAAAAAAATTAGGAGTAGTGTAGCGGTGTAGTTGCCACTAGTAACAAACATCCACCAAATCATCCCGCTGTCAGACTCCCATATATCATTTGCAGAGACAATGAAAAGTAATTTGCTGTGTTTTGTTTATTTTGTTTATTGGGGGGTACAACTTGGTTGGGGAAAGGGGTATATGGGATGCCCATAGGATAGTTCACTTTGCCATCATAGTTGTAGATTCTTTCAGATTTAACACATAGTTTGAGCCTGAAGGAAGGATGTACTTGTTTCAAAGCTACAGTCTTTTCCCTGCATCACCATGAAGACTAATGCTCCTCCTCTGCTTAACTCCCCCATGACCGTGTAAGGATGAGGACATCACTCTTGACCGTGTAAGGGTGATGTTCCCAGAAATCCTTTTTCTCCTCCTGCACAAACTTATACTGTAGTAATTAGTGTAATGTCACATCTTCTTCTTTAAGCAAAAAGGACACACTCTGAATAGTTCCTATTGGTCGCTCGCTGCTACTAGGCTAGAGGCCTGCAGTACCTCTCTCCAGAGGCCTAGTAGTTTAAAAGCACATACTGAGCGGTGGACTACTGTTCCCAGCTAGCCCTGCATGCAAATCCTGTGCCCTCAGGCAACATTGATTTGAAACAACTCCCCATAGTCTCTCCTCTGATCCAGGACTCCTCATTATTGATCGTGTAATGATGAGGACTTCACTAATGACCGTGTAGAAGTGAAGTTCCCTCACAGACTCCCTGGCACATCCAGCCCTCCACTGTGGTACAATCACCGACCTTTCTCTGCCCCGAGTCCTTGATGGAGAACTTAACCGGACCTTTGTTCCAACAGCATCACCTGCCCCTCTGCTCCAGGAGTTCCTCATCAATGACCACGTACTGATGAGGACATTTCCAATCACAAGAGGCAAAGTTCCTTCACAGTTCTCCCCGGGCCCCCTCCTGTGATGGGGGTGCCCTCCTGCTGCTGTCTAGTACTCCATTCTCCACTTCACCTGGCCGACAACTCTCCCCCAGTGGCATGATACCTCAGCTTATATAGGAGGCCCACCCCCTGCCAATACCAGTTGGGGATTGGTCTGGGCTCCCACATGAGTTGCCTGCCACTCCAGCTCCAGACCCTTCCCCTTTTCCAGAACATTCTCCCTGGAAGCTGGGGAGGCGCCTCAAAACTAGAGCACAGGTGGTCACACCCACAGCTACACTAACCACTCCCAGCCCCCCAGATCAAAACAGACAGGCCTAGCTTGCAGCATAGGCGTGCCTAATTTACCTGTGCTGACAGTCTTTCTAGCAAAAATCCTATTACTAGCACCTACCTGTTTGTAGAGGGTGCTACAGTAAATTATTGTGGCAGTGGATAATCTGGTAGCTACAGTAGAGGTTTACATACACAGTCCAGTAGTTGCAAGCAATTTTACGAGCAGGTGATCATCAGGCTGTCTATGAGTTACTGTACTGTAACTATAATCAATGCAAAGAAAACACACAAACTCTGAAAATTAGTCCACAATTTATCCCCATGTTCCCCTGCCATCTTGTTCTTTTAACATGTACATGAAATTGGGAGCAGGCACCAGAAATGTGGGTGCAGCCCTATGACAGAATACTAAAGGGTGTCTATGACACCCCTTATGATTTCATCCCACTGTGCCTCTGACTGATAGTTTTTTGAGATTGCAAATTAAATTTGGTGACGTCAGTAGTGTTCTTCTCATTGTTTTCCTTGCTGGAGAGGAAGCTCTATCTGAAGACCCGCAGTGCAAGGATCTCTTTGCTTTGGGTTCATTCATTCTGCACTTCCTTCATCTATCCTGCTGCTTCTTAAATAATAATCTACAAGTCATCAGATCACTAGTAATTCGGGTGGGAGGTTCTGACATGAGGAAGCAAAGCCCTGTTCTTATTAAGATGGCCACCTCCACACTGAGACGCAGTACTTAACAAGGCATGGTAAGTCTGTAATGTGGCAAAGATTAGCTTCAAGAAGACTACAGACAATATGGCTGATTAGTCCTTTGCCCCTGGATTGCCTTTTTTTGGGACTGCTGGGGTATATTGCACCCTAAATATGCTCCCATAAAATAAAGCTCCCAAAGGTGAACTTGTCCTTTAAACATCTTTTAAATTGTGTTTGTCATTGCATTTAGTTTTACTGTAGCAATCAGGTATATTTAGGTCTGTGCCTTTTATTACATTTCCATGGCAACATGATGCTCTACATGGGCATACAGTATATATTCTCTGGATGAAAATGCTGATGTAACTTTTCTATGCTTCCACTATGACAGCTTTGATGAATGATAAATCTAAATAACCTCTAGGTTTGACAACATCATTTACAACACCCTTCATCCACAGTTAATTTAATTGAATTTATTTTATTGTGTTTGTCATGCAAATAACCTAGCTGCTTTCCCATATTCACCTTAATCACAATAACTGCTCCGATTGAAAAGTTGAAAGTTTGTACATGTATGAGTAAAACCAGAACATTTCCAGATTGGATGTGAATTCAGTTACTAGTGTCCACCTTTTAGTAAAGTGTATTTGAATCCACATTTAGGCTTTTTAGGTACAAGTGTACACTGTCTTGGGCCCTTTGCACATGTGGCTGTCTGGGAGCAGTGCGTGCCTCCTGGCTTTTTGTGTGCCCTGGTGGGACAGGTGCAGCGTCCAGCCCCCACTGCAGGCAGCCTGCCAAAGTCTATGCCAGGCTGTGGCTGGATGGGGCTGTACCAAGTGGTACCCATGTTTGAGGCCCTATGCATTTAGGAATTAAAATGCAGATCACAGAATAAAGGTGGAAGGTGGGGCAGAATGTCCCCATCCCAACACCTATGGGATCATGACAGACAAAATGTAAGTTTGGTTAAAGTTTAATAATGAAAAAAAAAAAAAAATAATAATACTTACCTGATTGGCAGTTGATCTTTATAATGTATCTTTATAAAGAAAGAAGATGCCTCATTAGCAGGCAGAAGAAAGAAGAAGACAGAAGATAAGTTGTCACTGTACCTGCTGTAATGGAATCCTTGTTGCGCAGGATGATGGATCACGCCGCCACCGATGATGGGGATGCCTGGATGCATCGCTGCCTCTCGATGACCATGTCGGCTCCATTGCCTGATGTCAGGAGTGATGTTTCTCGTGCTGTTGGGGACGCGTTGGATGCCTACGGGAAAGGTGTTATGCTTTGTGGACCCGGGATGCTTTCCTCTACTCTGCCCGCCCCTACTGCTTCTAGTTCCAGGTCAAACTCACAGGCCTGTTTGTCTCCCACAGGTCTGCCTTCAGCCATTGTCACTTCGTGCCAGTCTTCTGAGTGCGTCATAGCTCCGCCCGCTGATCGGCTTGATAGACAGGGCGATGGCGCAGATAGGCCTGGAAGAAAATTGCATAGGACACTGAAGAGACCTCCTCGGTTCGAATCCCTTGTAGATCGTGTGCCTGGGGATAAAGGAAAAAAGAAAAAAGGTAATGACAGTATTACAAGAAATTCTCAAAGTGATGCTTATACAGCAAAAAGTTGTACAAAAAGAAATGTTGACTCCTCTTCTAATATACAGTCTTTACCACTTCAATACAGGGCACTTATACACCTTCCTGCCCAGACCAATTTTCAGCTTTCAACGCTATCGCAGTTTGAATTACAATTGCACAGTCATCCATCACTGTACCCAAACTAAATTGTTATCATTTTGTTCCCACAAATAGAGATTTCTTTTGGTGGTATTTGATCACCTCTGCTGTTTTTATTTTTTGCTAAACAAATAAAAAAATTCCGAAAATTTTGAAAAAAATAAAAGTTTTGCTTTTGTTTCTGTTATAAAATTTTGTAAATAAGTACATTTTCTCTTTCACTGATGGGCACTGATAAGGCGGCACTGATAAGGCAGCACCGATGAGGTGGCACCAATGAGCGGGCACTGACGGGCACTGACGATGGGCACTGATATGCGGCACTGATGGGCACTGGTAGGTGGCACTGATGGGTGGCACTGATATGCATCACTGATGGGCATTGATAGGTGGCACTGATGGGCACTCATGGGTGGCACAGGTGGGCACTGATGGGCATTGAAAGGCTACAAAGATGGGTTTTTATGGGTGGCACTGATAGGCGGCACTCCTGAGCACTGATGGGCACTGATAGGCAGCACTGCTGGGCACTGATAGGCGGCACTGCTGGGCACTGATGGGCACTGACAGGCGGCACTGATGGGCATTGATATGTGGCACTGATGGGCACTAATACGCGGCACTGATATGAGGCACTGATAGGCATCCCTGGTGGCACTGGCAGCGGTAGGCATTGTGAGTGGGCACTGATTGGCAGCTGCCTGGGCATTGATTGGCAGCTGCCTGGGCACAGATTAGTATTTCCCTGGTGGTCTAGGGGGGGCATGCCTGGTGGTCCAGTGTGGATGGCCATCCTGGTGGTCCTGGGTCAGCATGATGGTGGTCCTGGGCGGGGTCCGAGGGGGGGCTGTGCTGATAAACAATCAGCACAGACCCCCTCCTGTCAGGAGAGCAGCCGGTCGGCTCTCCTCTACTCACATCTGTCAGATGCGAGTGAGGAAAAGCCGATCACCGGCTCTTCCTATTTACATCGTGATCAGCCGTGATTGGACACAGCTGATCACGTGGTAAAGAGTCTCCATCAGAGACTCTTTACCTAGATCGGAGTTTCGGTGTGTCAGACTGACACACCGCAATAACGATCGCCGCAATGCGCGCCCCCGGGGGCGCGCAGTGGCCTAATATCCTGAGGACATCATATGACGCCCAGTCAGGTTATTGAAACCACTTTGCTGCCATCAGTCTGCTATATGGCGGGCGGCAAGTGGTTAAAGGGTGTTGATTTTAATCATTCTGAGTATGCTAATTTTTCAGACATGGGACGTGTTACTAGTGATTCGGATGTGAAGGCATTGCACCCTATGTTACCTGACGCTCAGAATGCATCCATCCCTGCTTCTGTTCACGCAAGTGGTGAGTCTGAAAATGTGTCTCAATTAAAAGCAATTTTTTCTTCATTTCAAGATTTAATTGATAAATTTACGACACAAAATATATACAAAGCATGACCATTTAAACTCAGGAGTTGCTCAGGTATGGCTTGCCTCCTTCGGAGGGTGATTTGGTTGTGCCATCAGCAACTGCGGCGAATGTTTGTATTGAGCCTCCTGTTGCTTCTGTTTCTTCTTTTATTCCTGATACTTGCTTACGTGAAGTTATTACCTGTGAATTGTCACCTTTGGGATTCCATGTGAATAGTACATTAAAAGAAAATATTTGGAAGGGTGATTATGTCTGCTCCCTTTGCATAAGGAATTTAGATAGGAAGGATAGTGATAAATTTTATGAAGTAAGTCTCCCCCTCGATCGTTTAACAGTTGCCTGCAAGCATTTTGCATTTATTCCAGTGTGCTAGAAGAACGCCCTGACTTGTGCTGCCGTTTATTTCAGTATGTTGAGATAATACTTGAGGCTTATAAGAACTTTCCAGGCCTCTCTTGGTTTGCATATGATGAATCATTTTGCCAAAAGTTGTCAGTGCATAGATCGATGAAATGGGGCGTTAAAGGCGTGGGATTGTGGCTGAATCTTTTAATTCCACAAAGGCAATCTCCTAAACCTCCAATATCTACTACGCATAATTATCGACGTGGAGTTTTTACTCCACTTTAATGATGGGCAATGTAAATGGCCCAACTCGTGCAAGTATAAACACAAGTTTAATTTTTGTGCAGGTTCTCATCCTGCATCACGTTGCTTTGAGAGATCTTCTGCTACTATATCAGTATCTGCTAAAGAGCCCTTTCTCAAAAGCAACCTCTCCAGTGAGGCTCACAAATATGTTGTCATAGCTCCATCAGTACCCAGAATGTCCGAAAGCTAAAATTTTGCATGATGGTTTTTTGTTTGGTTTTATGCTGCCTTCATTTCAGGGCTCTGGTTGTGTGATTTTTGAGAATCTAAAGTCTATTGTTTTGCATTCTGATATTGTGCGTGCTAAATTGTTGAAGGAGATTGGTGATTCAGGATTGCTGGCCCTTTTCAGAAACCTCCTTTTCCAAATTTTTGTGTATCTCCTTTAGGAATTATACCTAAGAAGGAACCAAATACTTATAGACTGATACACCACTTGTCGTATTCTTATGGGCTTTCATTGAATGATGACATTAATCCAAATTTGTGGTCAGTTCATTATGCCTCTTTCGATGATGCTTTACGCATAATTAGGAGAGTTGGTGGTTCTGCATTATTTGCAAAAGTAGATATTAAATCAGCATTTCTTCTACTGCCCATACACCCTTCAGCCTTTAATTCCCTAGGTTTTCGATTTGAAAATGAGTTTTAGTTTGATCACTGTCTCCCCATTGGGTTGTGCTCTGTCCTGCCATTATTTTGAATTATTCTCTTCATTTCTTGATTGAGTGGTTCGTCGTAAGACTGGTTTGGACTCAGTTTTACATTATCTAGATTATTTCTTGCTTGTTTGTAAAGCTGATTCTAATGATAGTTTGTTTCTTTTCACTGAGTTTCGTATTGTTTGTAAGGACTTTGGTGTTTCTTTGGCGGAAGAGAAGTCTGTTTATCCCACTTCTTGTCTAGAATTTCTGGGCATTCAAATTGATAAAGTTGCAATGGAATTTAGACTGCCCACTGATAAAGTTTTGCGCATTCAAAAATTGTTAGTTTTTGTCATGTCTAAGACGAATTTGCATTTGAAGATCTTGCAATCGTTACTGGGTTTACTGGCATTTGCATCCTGGATTATGCCAATGGGTCGTGTTTTCTCTAAGCATCTTTATCGTGCGATTTCCGGTTGTTCTTCTCCATCTCATTTTGTACGTGTTACTTCAGACATCGTAACAGATTTAAGGGTTTGGCTTGAGTTTTCACGTACGTTCAATGGTTGTTTAGTGTGGCAATTTCCTTTTTGTTCAGCGTCAGCTTTACATTTACATACTGATGCTGCTGGATCGTGTGGTTACTGCGCATTTTGGAATGGCCATTGGTCAGCTGCTGTTTGGCCTGATACATGGAAATCTAGAGGTTTGACATGTAATATTGTATTATTGGAATTGTTTCCAGTTTTAGCAGCTCTAGATCTTTGGGGTTCTCAGTTGGTTAATAGGCAGATATTGATTCATTCGGATAATAGAGGAGTTGTTTTTGCGATCAATTGTTTCTCATCAAAATCTTTACCTGATATTTCTATACTACAACAGATTGTATATAGCTGTTTGATGTTTAATATTTGGTTGAAAGCTAAATATATTCTCAGTATTGAGAATATTATAGCGGATTCTTTGTCCCGTTTACAGATTCAAGAATTTCGGAAGTTGGTACCGGATGCAGATCAAGTAGGTCTGGATTGTCCTCCCCAATTGTGGGCGGTGGTGGTGTGACCCCAGTCATTTCAGCGATTAAATAGAAAATAGAAAAATATTGGCGCTCAGAACTAACGAAGCAAAATACAACAAAATAAATAAGAAATCATATATGGTATGGTGATAATGAAATGATCCGGGTGAATGATGTAAAACATATAGGAAGATGATAATGGGTGTAAAGGCATTCAAACACAGGAAAAGTCCATAGTTCAGGAAAAGTCCAATAAGGAAAAAATTGTAGTTGAATAATACCGGATGGGGGGATTTTTTATCCAGCACGATATAGGACTGTTCACGAAGGGCAGCTCTTCTCAGGAGTGAAGTCAGCTCGGAACCATCAGAGAAAAACAAAAGGAGAGGAGCCCCTCTAAGTAAAAAGTTTATTTCAGTTAACAAGATAAACACTTGAGAAAGGAGCGCGCATGCGCCTCACGGACATTGCGCATGCTCTGAGACGCGTTGTGTTCTTCACAGTCACTGACGTCACAGGCTGTTTCCACGGGTTGGCTGCTCCTCTCCTCTGCAGGACTGGCTGTGTTCCATCCCGGCTTCCCGCCATATTGCAGTATGGATTTGAGACACTCTTGGGAACCGGCTCCCCTCATACCACTTTCTTCTGACACACATCCACCTGCCTAGAGCACCGTTGTGTTTTTACATGTAAGCGGCTACTTTTTATCTTGTTAACTGAAGTAAACTTTTTACTTAGAGGCGCTCCTCTCCTTTTGTATTTCAGCGATTAAGAATTCCATTGCGCCTTCCACATGGTCATCTTACTGTTCAGCGTTGAATTTATGGCATTTCTTTCTGGCTTCATCTAATTTCGCTCGTGATTCTTTTTTTGAGAATTTGGGGTTGTCATTTTTGCATTATTTATTGTCAGCCTCTTACTCTTACTCGTACATAGTAAAGACATTGGCTGGGATATACTTTTTTAAGCGTTTGACGGGTGCAGCTTCCTGCATGCAATTTTTTGCTGTCAAATGTGCTTTAAAAGGATATCGAAAGAACCATATGGTTGTTGATTCCAGATTGCTGATATCACCTGATTTACTGTTTAGGATTGGTGATTCTACCAGCAATGTCTGTTTCACTCTATTTGAGGCTTTGTTATTGTTGTTTGTTATGAGGCCTTTTTCTTGTGTTTTTTTGGGGCTTTTAGGGTTTCTGAGCTGTTGCCTATGAAAATTAGGGATGGCTACGGTATTTTGTTCCATGATGTTCATTTAGG
The DNA here is from genome assembly GCA_037952925.1 of Lithobates clamitans. NCBI lineage: Eukaryota > Metazoa > Chordata > Amphibia > Anura > Ranidae > Lithobates > Lithobates clamitans. The sequence goes on from JBBGZY010000282.1 coordinate 1,237,696, forward strand.
ATCTAATTCTCTTTCTATATTGTTGAGAAAAAGCAAGACTGATTCCATCGGGAAAGGACGTTGGATCACGTTAAAGAAAAATATAGGATCTAAGGTTTGTGTTTTGGATTTGGTTCACAGATATTTGCAGTTACGTCTGCCTGTTTCTTCTTCCTTTCTTCCCCGTGAGAATGGGAAACATTTAACTGTATATAAATTTAAGGCGGTGTTGAAGAAATGTCTGTTAAAGTGGTGTTCCGGCCGAAATTATAGTTTTTAAATAAAAATACCCCTATAATACACAAGCTTAATGTATTCTAGTAAAGTTAGTCTGTAAACTAAGGTCTGTTTTGTTAGTTTATAGCAGTAGTTTGTTATTTTATAAACTTACAGCAGGCCGTGGCCATCTTAAGTGTGGGCATCTGAAGCCAGACTGTATTTCTTCCTGGATCTCATCCTTGCAGATCTCGCACATGCTCAGTGCAGCACAAGCAGTGTAATAGGTTTCAGGTCAGGTTTCCATAGCAATGGCAGTGTCAGAGGAAGTTGCCACCCCTTCCCAGAAGGCATTGCAAACAGGAAATGATGCGATGGGCCACGGCCAGGGAGGAGGAAGTGAAAAATGAATACAGCAGATATACAGTAGGTGCTGAGAAATTTTTTTTTTAAATATCCAATTCGTTTACAGTGCACAGTTTAGTGAGGGATGCTGAAGAGTTGTAAAAGTGGGTGGAACTCCACTTTAAGCTTGCAGTTAGGTCATCTAAATATCACTCCTCACTCATTCCGCATAGGAGCAGCCACAGAAGCAGCTAAGCTCGGTTTAAATGATGAGATGATTAAACGTATTGGTAGATAGAAATCTAACTGCTTTCGTTCTTATGTTAGACCTAATGTTTCTTTTTAATTTCAGGTCCCATTATTAATATCTGGATATCCTGCCGTTCTTTTGTATTTTGGGCCAAGCATAGAGCTGATCGTAGGAACTATGGTTCTAATCTCAGTATGGCATTTGACGCATTTAAAGTTCATTGGTTTGGAAGAAAAGGCATGAAATGGAAAATGCTTTGCGACTCCTTGTCTCGCTTGTGTGAGAGGTGGCCAATGCCTAATGTTATTATTTTACATTTGTCAGGAATTGATGTAGGTAAATGTAATACATTGGAGTTGCTTGCTAAGATGAAATTGGATTTGCAATGTCTACATACAATTTTACCTAATACGACAAATGAAATATGTTCCCCCATCAGGGCATAAGTGTCATCCAAAAATGAGATAAAAACCAAAGTGAATAAAAATTATAATTTCAAAAATATTGGGACAAATTGGCGTCAGAGGGAACGTAATCCCTAATTAAAGATCTATGTTCTACGTGATAACAAAGTGATGTGTGTGTGTCACTTAAATGTGAATGTGCAGAAATAATTAAATAAAGTAATATTAATTAAATATTCAAAAGTATTGGGACACTAATAAAAGATAAAAAGGTAGAGCAGATAAAATTGCTAATGTAAATCCGTGTGGTGATTGTGTATCCCCTTATGTGTTCAACAAACCATTGTAAATAATAAATAATAAAGTGAAATATATTGATTATAATGCCTAATTAACCAAAAGTATTGGGACAGTATGGCAATATGGAGTGTGAGTGATAAAAACTTATTCCTCCTATGCAGTAAAACAAATAATCCTCCTATGCAATAATAGCCAAGTGATACTCATCTACTGCCATATGTAAATTATATTTGGATACTAATGTTTCTAATTAGTTCAAATTGCTCATGTTTAAAACTGGTATTAAGGTTAAAAATCCATATATAAAATCCATGCAGATCAAATGTTATTAGGCAGGTGGGAACAAACAGGGTTCAGCTAAAATGCTAATTGTTTCATCCAGGAAGGTGCAACGTAGTGACTTCTGTGCAGTTTTTCATAAGGTGACTTGAAGTGACTTGCAGTGCTCGCCCCCTATGCTACCCCACTCACCAGAGATAATCACCCCTACAGGGGTACCAAGCGACAAAGTGGGTGCCTGAGGGTGGATGGTTGTTCAATTCCAAAGTACTTTTGCTCTCCTAGACAGAAGTTGTCTGAGGTTCCCGTAATACCAGTTTTAAACATGAGCAATTTGAACTAATTAGAAACATTAGTATCCAAATATAATTTACATATGGCAGTAGATGAGTATCACTTGGCTATTATTGCATAGGAGGATTATTTGTTTTACTGCATAGGAGGAATAAGTTTTTATCACTCACACTCCATATTGCCATACTGTCCCAATACTTTTGGTTAATTAGGCATTATAATCAATATATTTCACTTTATTATTTATTATTTACAATGGTTTGTTGAACACATAAGGGGATACACAATCACCACACGGATTTACATTAGCAATTTTATCTGCTCTACCTTTTTATCTTTTATTAGTGTCCCAATACTTTTGAATATTTAATTAATATTACTTTATTTAATTATTTCTGCACATTCACATTTAAGTGACACACACACATCACTTTGTTATCACGTAGAACATAGATCTTTAATTAGGGATTACGTTCCCTCTGACGCCAATTTGTCCCAATATTTTTGAAATTATAATTTTTATTCACTTTGGTTTTTATCTCATTTTTGGATGACACTTATGCCCTGATGGGGGAACATATTTCATTTATCTACTTGTAAGCACTGATGGTCTGTGACGCTATACTGCCTAGAATACGTTTTCATTACCCTTAGTGAAATTCCACATATCAGAGATACCTGCACTAGGTGCAGAGCTTATGATATTTTTCCTGCTAATCACTAATTTTTAGAGGGCAGCGCCGCTTACTGTCTCATTTCTATTCATCCACTATATAATTGTACCCTTAGGGGTACCAATTAGAGATAGGCAGCAGCCCTTACTTTTATCCTAAGCGCGGACACACTCTCTTATATAATTTTACCTAATACGACTCTGTTTTTTTCAGAAATAGTCCCTCGTTTGGCTTGGCTTATTTCTTCGGAGTTTCATTACTTTGAAAAAATTTGCAAGCAAGTAAATAGAGCAATGGCTAAATTTATGCCCTTGGTGGCTGGCTTCTCTTTCCGGGATGTTAACTTGGAAGGGGGGGTGTCAGGCTTCTACAGGTATGATAATGTTCATTTATCTGACATTGCTCTGGACATTTTCAACCTTGATATGCAGACCTGTGTTGAATTGGCTGTCACCCATGGGGTATGCCAGGATCTTTAATTATGCCTGGCGTATGGGATGTTGTTTCATTAAGTTGTGTAATAGCTCAAGCTTATATGTAGCTGAGCTGTATATTTAGTATTACATATATGATACATATTATAAGTTGTTCCTAATGAATTTAAGTGAATTAAATATTTGAACTAAAAGATGTTAATAATAATTTTAAATATATTATACCTATAATAAAGGGCCACGGCCTATTACACCACAGGTGCTGCAGTATTGTGTGTTTTTATTAGTATGAATGTTCTGTCTATGATCCCAGATGTGTTCCAGACCTCCAGAAATGCACAGGTCCCGAAAAGCGAGTGCCACTTGTTCAGCACTGTCCAGTCACAGGCTGTCTGCAGCAGGGCTGGACACTGCACCTAACCCTTCAGGGCACACTAAAACACCCAGAGGGGTGCACTGCTCCCCCTTGGTGCGCAAGGGGTTTTAGGAGGTCAGAGTATGTATAAGATCAGTTTGTGTTTGGCTTTTATTGCTCAATACATGTTAATGAAAACAAGTCCTTTATTTTCAGATTCAGATGCCTAACCAAAATATTAGCCTGTCTAAACTGTTATCTTTGTTCTTTCATTAAACTACTTCTCATATTGGAATGAAAGGCACTTACCCTAATGGTTTTGTGAGTTTAATAAATTCTGCATGGAATGTAAGAATGAAAAAGTAATTTAATAGGGGGTACCTGTTTAGCTGTTGTATTTAATACTTTAAACCTGATCATTCTGGCTCTATTTAGGATGTAGGTCCCAATAACCTTCCAAAATGACTTTTATAATAATAAATTGATTTGACTAACATTTGTTAAAGGAGATCTAAAGTCACAGCACACACTTTCATTTTTACCGTATGTCAGTAGCATTTTAATAGCATAGGCATGTTTGAAAATCAAATACAGAAATAGATCTTCTACTATTGAAATAATGACTATAAGACTATAACTAAATTGGTATTAATTGGCCACAGCCCTTTTTTATTGTTGGTATTAATAATAATTTTATTTATATACATATCTTGAATATTGATACTTTAGAATAGTATTTTTATACATAAAATAGCCCAGCCATCGCAGCTCAAACTAATCAACTAGAATACAACAACAAATTGTCTCCACCCGCCAGGTCTTACTCAAGAGCCTGGCACCCCACCAGGGCTACGGCCAACTCAATGCTAGTTTGCAAGTTTAGATTAAATAAATCCAAGCCAACCTCAGATAGGTGAACATCGTCTGAATGGTAAAATCCAGGAAGCCCACCCTCGAGATGAACACGTCGGAATGACTGACCATTAACTGAGGGCAAAAAATTTAGCAACAGCGCTATTTACCCTCTTTCTAATTTTCTCCAAAAACAGTAGTTCTGGAGACAGTAACTGCGCTAATCTAGGAATAACTTCAGAAAAAAAGAGTATTGTATAAATACAATTGAAATAAATCAATTTTTATCTGACTATTTTTTATCTGAAGTAAATCTAATGTTTTAAAATTACCTAAGTCATTACCCCCAAGGTGAAAAATAATAACATCAGGAGGGGGCCATGAGGAGTACAACCTATTCAGGGCAGGGCGCAAGTCAAACCATGACATTCCGCGCTTGCCGTACCAACAAAAAACTGATCACACTGAAGCCCCAAATTATCACCATAACAACGAACAGAAGCACAATGTTTTTCCCAAAATATGTAGGAATGTCCAAGTATCCAGATAGTATATTTTTTAGTACCTGTAACTCAGAAAGAACAAATATTAGGGCCAATATAAGTCTTAAAACAATTGGACTTCTAATCACCCAGACCCTTTATTGCAGGGGCAGACAAACCAAGCCTAGACGCTTCGGAAGCTGCCCCAATTCTGAATGAATGCGATGTAATTTTTAAGTTGCCAAGCTTTAAGTTGACCAAATATTTCTTCAGAACTAAAGAAAACTGAAACTGAGTAAGCGGAACTCCATTATTATGTATAAACAAATAAGAAACAGAATTGGGGTGAATCACTAAATATCTATGCATTAAATGGAATGCACAAATTGAACTGTCAGAAATTTTAGAAATATAAATTCACTGACCTTTACCCATCTGATCAGTTTTACTGAATCTCAAAAGGAACTTAAGATAACTATCCCCCAAAGATAAATCCAAGTAAAAAAGACCATTTGAAACAAAGGAAGATTTAGGTACTAAATCCAAAATACGGAAAGCTCCAAAGAAACATACACTAAAGGAAACTTTAAAGAGGGAAGCTTCAAAGGTCAAAGAACAGACAGTATCAGTCACAGCAATCAAAGCCCGCAGGATATTAATAGTGACTGGAACTCTCAAATCAACAGAAGGAGTACATCTGCGATATCCCTTGAGAGCCTGTTGGACTGAGAAAAAACTTGAACAAGTCGGCAAGTTCAGACACTTTACAAAAAAAGAAATGCCAGCCAGGACTTTAACAATATGAGAATAAGAATATGCAGAAGACATCAAAGAATCAAGAAAGGAAAGAATCGAGTGTTCATCATACTCAGATGGGTGACGATTAACCAAACTCAAAAACGAGCACCAGCATGCCCACACAGCATTATAGTTTGCCCACGTGGCAGGAGCCAAGGAATTCTGAACTGCAGTTTGAACATTCGCTGGATTATGGACCAAAGCCGGACAGGGCATGTATGAACTTGTGTCGGGGCTGGGCTCAGCCCTTCCTTCTCTGAGCTGGCCGCTCAGCTGTCGGCTAATTGCCAGCTCCTATCTCTCCACAGTTACTCAGCTGTTGATGATATCCTGCTCATCAGTCCTGCCTACTTAAGCCGTCCAGCCCAGAGGATCTCTGCCTTCGCCTTGGTCAACATCACAGAGACTCTCTCTTGCATTCCTGTTTAAAGACTTGCTTGGCTGACATCCCTTCTGGCTCCAGATCCTGCTTGCTGTAATCGAACTATTGGCTATGTTTTGACTACGTTTGTTCTATTTACGTTTATTATTAAACTAGTGTGATTTCACTGTACTTCTGTCTCGGTCTGATTTCATGGTATCTGACACCTTGAGGATCTGCGTCTGGTACCAATGTTCTGAAACGATCCAGCTGGAATCGAGACAACGAGTCAGCAATATCATTACAATGACCCGGAACATATTTAGATTTAATCCAAATATTAAAAGAAAGACATTTGAAAACGAGATGTGAGGAACAGTAAGGACAGGCAGGGACTTAGAAGACATACAGTTAATGGCGAACACAACACCCTTATTGTCAGAATGAAAAAGCAACCTAGAATTATGAAATTGATCACACCATAAGGGCAATAAAAATAGGAAACATTTCAAGAAAAACAATGTTCGAATTCAAACCTCTGTCTAACCAAGATGACTGCCACGGAGAAGCCGACCAGTGCCCATTCCAGAAAACACCATAACCGAAGAATCCAGAAGCATTGGTAAAAAGAGAAATGGCCGAAGCATCACAAAAAGGAGTTTGCCAAAAAGAACGGCCATTAAAAGAAGCCAAAAAACAGTCCCAAACTCTTAAATCCTCTCTCAAGTCAAGTCATGAGTCAACTTGTCCTGCATGACAGATGACTGTGAGGCCTTGTATGTCCGGGTTCATTCTAACTTTACATAGGAATGGCTCTAGGGATAGGGCGAATAGAAGGGGCGACAATGGACAACCTTGTCTAGTCCCATTTGTAATCTGGAAGGAGTCTTAGAGGATGCCATTGGTTTTGACCTGTGCAATAGGGATTGAATAAATTTGGGCAATCCATTTAATCATAGTCTCCCCTAACCCAATATGCCTTAGGACCACAAAACATATATTGCCAGTGAACACGGTCAAACCCCTTTTCCGCATCGGTGTTTACAAATACACATGGTGTATGAGTCTGGTTAGTAATGTGTATCAGATTCAGTACTTTAGTTGTGCTGTCTCTGGCTTCCCTTGTGGGAATAAAACCCACTTGATCTAGATGGATTAGAGTTTGTAAATGTCGGGCTAGGTGAGTCGCCAGGATCTTAGTAAACAGCTTAAGGTCAGTGATGGGTCTGTAACTGCTACAGTTTGTTGAGTCGATAAGTTATACAGGGTCCGATAAGTTATACAGGGCCTCTTAATAATCTCTAAATGTTTTAGTTATTTGATTTGGTAAGCTAACCTTTGGTTCAGTCGGGGTCCTGATGTCAGGGATGTAAGTTTGTGTTTTAATATCCCTGACCGCTTTGGCTAGGATTTCCCCGCATCTGTTTCCGGATTCGTATGTTGTGAGGTGGCATCTTTGTAGCGCCACCTTGGCCCTATAACTAAGGAGGTCATTAATTTGATTGCGGAGAGAGGCAAGTTCCGCCTCCAAGAGGGGGCTGGTGGAGTGTTTATGTTTTGACTCGACAGTCAAAAGTCTGTAGTTTGGAGAGGAGCAGGTCTAGTTGCCTCTCTCTCTCCTTTTTAATGTGAGCGCTGTGTTTTATGAATATTCTCCTGCTGACCGATTTGTGGGCCTCCCAAACCAGCCCCGGGTTGCAATTCACTGTAGTGTTTGTTTGGAAGTAGAATTTTAATTCCCTACTTACTTCCTCCAGGACTTCTGGTCTTTGTAGAGGGCTTTCATTTAATCGCCAAAAAGGCGTTCTATGGGAGGAAGTATTAGAGAGTACAGTATTAGGGAGGGAGTATTAGGAAGACGGGGGCATGGTCAGACCATGTCCTAAGGCCAATGGAGGAATTCCGCACCTCGTGGAGTTGGCTGTGAGGAATGAGGAAGTAATCTATTCTTGTATATATTTTATGAGGGGGGGAGTAGAACGTGTAGTCCCTTTTTCCCAAGTGTTGAAGATGCCACACGTCTACCAATTGTGCCCCGTGCAGGGTTTGAGCAATGCGTTTGCGAGAACTTTTTGGAACAGAAGAAGAGCCCGACGAGGTTTCTACCGTAGGAGCTAGAGGGACGTTAAAGTCTCACCCGAGGATCAGATGACCTTCTTGGAAGTCAGAGAGTTTGGACAGAGTGCGTCTTATGAAAGTGTCTTGATGGTCGTTCAGGGCGTAGATAGTCGCTAGCGTCAATTGTACATCACCTATGAGACCTTTGATGAATGCGAAGCGTCCTTCCATATCTAACATGGAGTCCTGAAGGGTCCATGGTAGTTTACTGAATAGAAGGATGAAGACCCCTCTAGACTTAGTTTTGTTAGTAGAGTGGTATGTTAGGGGGAAAAATTTGTTCTTGAGGACAGGGAGTCAGTCCTCTTTGAAGTGAGTTTCCTGAATGAAGGCTACATCTACATCTAGTCTGTCCATCTTCAACCAGGGTTATAGCGAAGGAAAGAGGGGGGAAATCAAGCAGGGGGAACAGAAGGAGGGGGAAATGGAAAAGGGTGCAGGTGTGAAGATATTGTGGGCAGTTTATATAGCAAGGTTCCTCAACTAAACCTCTAATGATGTTGACACCGCACTAATGCTGACAAGTCAGAAGGGGAAGAAACAAAAAATAAGAATAAAAAATAAAAAATAAAGTAAAGTAGGGCAGTGGGGGGAGAAAGAACAGCTGAGTGGCAAGCAACAAGCTTGCACTAGGACAACTTGTCCGGGCCCGGACTAAAGATGTGCCGACCTATGTGGGGGAGTGACTGGTTCGAGCTGCGAGGAGGTGCTCCCGACCCAACCCGTCCAGCCCTGCCGCTGGAGCTAAAATTTCAGAGTCTATGTCAGTCCCATTGGAGGGGGGGTGCCCCCCAGACCCCCCACCCCCCAAAACCCCCTTAACTTTGGGGGGGGTACGAGATCGAGGCCAGTGCACTGCCACATTCACTCCCAGGGAGAACAGCTTGCAGAAGCCAACACCGCCGGGGACACTGGTTCGGAACGCCCTGTCGTCAGGAGGGCATAGAAAGAGCAGATTTGCAAGATATCCCATAATCATATACTTGGTCATATTTACCTCCTATATGGCCTATAACTTTGCCAGGAGGTTGGGTGGTCACATGACAATAATCCCTTCACACCTCATCATAACACAGGTGAAAATTGCAAAGTTAGGTTACTAAAAGCTAGATAAGGCACAACATGGCCACATCTTCTTAAACAGAATGAAGAACTGAGGAATAGAGGGCCCGCTCCCCCACTAAATATACATTGAGTCAGCCCCCGTTTTCTCGTAGGAGATATCTGTTGTCGCCTGAGAGTCACCGGGCGGGGGTACAGGTCCCCCCACACCTCTTTGGGTCCCGGCTCAGTCTCAGACGACGTTTCCCAGTTCATCCCATAGACAACATGTCCCAGCTGTTTTGCTAACAGTTTGTGATGACCTGTTTGTTTAATGGCATATGCATAATAGGGGGAATTGGGACATGTATTCAACTGACTTTCCACAGAAATAAGATCAACGTACCTGAATTTGGCCCCTGCAGCTCAGCGTTTTTTTTTTTTTTTTCTTTTTTTCCTGGCCACTTCAGTTACCTTGATTCAGAGACATCTTTCAGATTGATGGTCATATTTGTCTCTTGCCGAGTGACATCATTGTGGCCATTCAGACTTTTCTCTTAATTTATGCATTCAGTATGTAAGATTTACAATTGTACAAAAGTGTGACATAATGAAAACGGGAAAACCTCTTCCCTAAACCTTTTCCAAATTACCCAAACTAGTGAAATGATGTTGATCCACCTCACTTCTATCCCTCTCCGAGAGCATGGGCAGATCTACTCCCTCCAAAAACCTATCCATCTCGTGCTGGTTCAAGCCCTGGCGGGACCTGTACAGGTCTCTATAAAATATGGAAAAAATTTCTAATACCTCGACCGTGTCAGATTTAATGTTTCCAGCTGGTGTTTTAATTGAGGAGACGGTTGGTGAGAGTAGATTGGACCTAATTAAAAGGGCAAGCATCCGGCCTACTTTCTCTCCTTCCCCAAAATAATTTTGTCTCTGGAAGAGTCTCTTGTTCTCTACTCTTCTGTTGATTACCTCTTTATACTCTTGTTGTTTGTTGAGCCAAATCTCCTGTTTTTCTGGGGTTGGATCTAACACGTACTGTGCTTCTGCTTCCATGGCTTCCCTGCTGGCCCTCGCCTCCCAGTCCCTTGATGTTTTTTTTACCATAGCGACCTGCTGGTGTAATAGTCCCCTAAGATATGCTTTTAGGGTGTCCCACACCACTCCTACTGGTGCTGTGCCTGAGTTAAATGTTACAAACTCTTTTAACTTGGAGAGTATTTCTGTTGGACTACTGATCAGGTCCAGCCATAGTGGATTTATTGTCCACCTCTTCTGACTGGTTCCGGTACTTAACTTTAGAGTCAAAGTCAGGGGTGAGTGGTCCGATATTCCCCTCGGTCTATATTCTATATTTCCTATTAATCGCAGGGCTTCATTATTACCTACTGCCATGTCTATGCGCGAGAGAGTGGAGTATGACCCTGAGTGGCAGGAGTACTGCCGGATGTTTGGATTATAAGATCTCCACAGATCGTGCCATCCAATTTCTACAAGCAGTTGGGCTAATCGCCCCTCTGGAATTCTTTCCGCGCGTGACACAGGGGGTAATCGATCCATGCTGCTATCTAAAACTGCGTTAAAATCGCCCACCGCTATTAGAGGAATACCCACCATACTATCCACAAACTCCAGCAGATCCAGCATGATCTCTGTTTTAAACGGAGGAGGGATATAAACATTTGCTATCACCAGGGGTCTATTTTCCACAACACAGCTCAGAAAAACATACCTTCCCAACGTGTCTATCCTAGCTTCCCTGCAGGAAAATGAAATACCTCTCCTCACCAAGATACTCACCCCTCTTGAATAAGAGGTATGAACCGAGTGGTACTGTTCTTGGAATTTATTACTCCGAACATACTGTTTAGTCTCATTAGTGAGGTGAGTTTCCTGCAGGCAAACTAGTCCGACACCGTAATTTTCAATCACCAAAAATACAGCTGCCCTCTTAGCCGGGTCGCTCATACCCCTAATATTCCACGAACCTATTTTCAAGGTTTTAAATGGCATTTACAAAAACAAAAGAAAAAAACAAAAAAACAAAAAACAAACTAACCCTTCAGAAAGATAGAAACAATTCATTTGTGCAGTTGTGTCTACTAAGCTTGCCATAGTCTCTATGGTTATATTAAATATAAAGAAAGAGAAAAATAGGGTGAGGGGGCGAGGGTCCCCACATCCAGGGACCGCTCCGCCCCCTCCTCCAGTGCTATTTAATTGTAAATGTGAACAGCATGTGCAGATGTGCTTTATTTTTGTAGACCCTCTCCCCCTGAATACGTGTGCCTTTCGTTCCCGAAAGGTATCTAACCCCATAATTTATTGTGGGCCCCCTCCCCTCCCTCTATTTAACCTACTCCCCTCCCCCCCCCAACTTTAACCTGACCCATCCCCCCTTTCCCCACCCTTTTTCGTGTCCCCCCCTCCTGCCTAACTAGGCCAGCCCTAAGGGTTGTGCATGTGACCTTTTTACTCCCTTCCAACCATTCAAAAAAGAAAAAAAACTCCTCACTCATATACTGACCAGGTGCATCGTGACACACTTCCAAGCTCCTCCCCCCCTCCCCCAACCCAATTCCAAAACATCAGATCGATACTTAAAGTGTATAAGCCTAGAAAAACCACATCCTTCATCTGTGCTTCCATCCATCACGCCCCCCCCTGCCCCCCCCCCGTGCCATCCGCTATATGATAATAAAAAAGAAAAAAAAAAACAAAACAAAGTAAAACGTAATAACTTAACCAGCCTTACAGAACCCCTAACTCTGTAAAGTCGTTTTGTTATCTTCGAGCCATTTTGTTACCCCTGTCGTTGTATCAAAGAAATGAGTAGCCCCTAGGGCAGTAATGCGCAGGCGTGCCGGATACAACAGGGCATATTCTACTTTGTAGTCCCGTAGTCTGTGCTTAATGTCCCTAAATTCAGCCCTTCGTTTCTGCAGGTCTGGGGAGTAGTCGGGGAAAAATAAAATTTTTGCCCCGTTGTATGAAACATCCCCTTTCTCTCTAGCCCTGCGCATCAATGTGACCTTGTCCCTATAGTTGAGGAATTTCATGATTATTGGTCTGGAGTATCCTCCTGGTGGCGGGGGCCTAGTTGGCACTCTGTGGGCTCTTTCAATGGAAAAAAGGTGCGAAAAGGTTTCCGTTCCGAATGTTCCCCTAAGCCACTTCTCCATAAACTCTTCGGGATGGGGACCCTCACACCGCTCTGGTAAACCTACCACCCGTACATTGTTCCTGCGGGACCTGTTTTCCATTTCCTCCATCTTAGCTTTATGCAGATCAACCTGCGTTTTCATTGCTTTAAGCTCCTGCTTCAGTGGGGCCAGATCATCCTCAACCTGGCTCATCCTCTCCTCCAGTATAGTTGTTCTAGCAGCTGTCCTTTGTAATTCTTGGCTTACTGTAATTAGCTCCTCCTTTAACCCCTTCAGCTGGTCGCACAATTCACTTAGGGAGGCTTTACAGGAATTAACAGCACATAGGACATCTTTCAATGTAGGCTCCGCTGTTAAAGATATATTTTGCTCGGCAGCAATACTAGTTGCCATTCCTGAGGGTTCGCCCACAGAGCCTTTATTGCTCGCGGTTTTTGTTGTGTGTGTTACCGTCAGCCCTTTTCCTAAGCTCTTCCTGTCCCCAGAGCCCCCCACATGAGATTTCTCCTGCTGGTGGGAGGTGTTTTTAGATGGTGATAAGGTCGAGGGATGCGCAAACTTTTCCAACTTGGCCACTGCTGCTGCCTGGTTCCCCTTTTCTTTTGATGTGCGAGTGGTTTGAGAACTGACGTTCTCATGCTGCTGCGGCTCCTCTCCTTTTTTTCTAGTCATGGCTTGTTATATGATCCAAAGGAGAACAATTATGGGGTTTTAACGGCTCGTCAAGTTAGCCTTTCCCTTCCCCTTTTTTTTTTCAGGTCAAAATAATAACACAGTCCCAGTTATATTTTCCTAGTGTTTGGTTGCATGCAGGACTAGTACCCAGCCTAGTATAATGGGCAATTCTGTATTATCAAGCTGTTGTTTTCTTCTGCCAAAAATAAACATTTACTTTAATTGTGTGTACCAGTTTCGGCCAGCAGAGTGTTCCTCTCCCCCACGAGGATAAGCCACTCTTTAATCGCAGGGTAAGTTTCCTGAACCTCAGCCCCACAGCTTCAGGCAGCAATCCAGCCCCCAATGAGAGAGAGAGAGGAGAAGCAGAGACAGTCTCCTGTATAATGCTCAGTACCTTAATACTGCCAGGCTGCCTGGGCAGTGCAGGGACGTTCCACACTGATCGCCTCTTCCCCTATCAATGAACGCCGCCGGAGCCGCTAGCGTCGGAGCCGTCGCCCCGGCAACCCTCCCAGACACGGCCGGTGTCTCGCGCTCTCCTCGCCGCTCCTCGCCGCTCCAAGGAGGGGGTCGCTGGTGCCGCTATCCAGACAGTAGCGATGGCGTTCCAGCGGCCCTTGCAGGCACAGGGATGGTTGAGGAGAGCCAGGCAGCCAAACGAGCCCCAGGCCCTGCAGTAAAAGAGGAGCGCTTCTGGCTGGGCTTGATCCGTCAAGCTGGTGCGGATGATCACGGAGGCGTCACCGCTAACACCGCCTCTCACTCTGGCATCCAGTCACACCCCCGCTCCAGTGTACTTTGATCGCAGCTCAGCGTCATTGAATCTTGTCCCGCAAGGGATGGAGAGGGGTAATACTCCGGGAGTCTGAAGCAGCAGGGTTGTTTGTTGGGGGGGAGGGAAAAGGAACCGGGCAAGGCCTGTAGGTCCCTGTTTTGAGGTGGGCCCCAGGGAAGGACCCAGAGGGATGCAAATTGGAAGGGTAAAGTCTTACTGGGGGGGAACTTAAAGTTAGGGGATGATTCTTACAGTCTCTAATGGGTGAAGGGGGTCACATCAGGACTCATGTGTACCATCCGGCGTTGGTGCACTTGACCTCTGGCACTGCCTCGGCAATCTAGATTGGGAGTTGCTCCGTGATATCCCCGGGCCAGAGCGGCCGCCAATTGTGGAATGAATAGTAGCCAGTTCTGCATCCTGATCTGAGCCGTTCCCAGGAAAGTAAATAGGGCCGGCAGATCCCTTGGGGAGCAGAGGATAAAGGTGCATTGGTCTTTTTTTTAAAAAGATGGATAGTGAGTATCCCCAGGGATATGTAGCTGCTTGCAGGCTAATTCCAGGATGGGGCGAAGCATAGATCTTCTCTGCAAGGTAGCCCGGGAGACGTCCGGTAGGATTTTTACCTGTGCTCCATCAAAGTCCATACCACCGGCTTCCACGCCTTGTGGATAATGCTCTCTTTATGGGAGTAGTGGTGTAGAGGCGGCAGATGACATCTCTTGGCCTATTGGGATCTGCTGAAGCGTATCACCTGGGAGCCGGTGGAAGATGTCTCCCACAGTGGCAGTGAGGTCTTTGGGTCCTGTCACCTCCGGAAGGCCACGTAGATGCAGATTGCTGCGTCTACTTCTGTCCTACATTTCCTCCATATGCAGCTGCAGAATCTTCGCTGCATCTATGTGGGCATCCTGTAAATGCTCCAAAGCAGAAACTCTCCGCTCCAGGTCCGACACCAAGGTTTCTCCCGCGGACAGCCTATTAGTCAGGGACCTCATCTTCCCCTTTACTTCTTGCATCTCTTTGTGGTGTTGTGTCTCTAGATGGCCGATGAGGGATTCAATATCGGCTTTGGTTGGAAGGGGGGCTGCATCCACTCCGGTATCCCGCAGTCTGGGTAGCGGGGTCCACAACCCTGACTGTAGAGCCGCTGGGGTGTCTGTGTAGGAGTCAGACTCCATTGATGCCTCAGGGGACCCCGACTGGCCGTCTAAACCCTGGGCCTCCTCTGTATCCCCACGCGGCTCCGCCATCTGGGAAGTAGTGGAGGTTAGCTGGGGCTGTGTGAGATACTGTTCAATATCTCCTCCTGTCTTACCAGGTTTTACCGCTTTAGCCTTCTCTTAGGGTGCATGATGCTTATGGTGGGGTAGATTTAAGATGGAAATAGGCTTAGCTAGCCAGGATAAGGTCGGGAGCTCAGGTGAAGTGCGTCCTCACTCAGCCATGTCCAGGCCAAGCCCCTCCTGAAACTCCTTCTTTCCATACCCCTGCAGTTCAGAAGCCAGGCTCTGTGAAATATATGACATAGTGTATATTCACAAGGAAGTAAATGGGTGGATTCTTGAAAAAATAATTATTATAAACTTCAAATTAAAGTGATTGTAAAGTCTTATTTTTTTTTAATTATTAAAATAACAAATATGTCATAATTACCTGCTCTGTGAGGTGTATTTGCACAGGGCAGCCCAGATCCTCCTCTTCTCAGGTCCCTGACTGGACATCCTGGCTCCTCCCTCCTGTTGAGTGCCCCCACAGCAAATACCTTGCTATGGGGCACCCGAGTCAAGCTGGAGCTTTGTGTATCCACCCGCTGTCACATTAAAAAAAGCTGTTGAGCGGGTAGTTTATTGATGTTTCCTGTCATTGTGTAGCTGCCTGCCCGTATGAGGTATGCGCAGACTTATACACTGACAGTCTGCAGGAGCCTGAGACTGCACTCACGATCTGCTGATTGCCTGTGCAATGCTTTTCAAAAAGATGTGCATTTTTACAAAGGTGAATTTATCCTTTAAAACACTAGCTCATATAGATCCTGGCCGCTAGCAATATTTGTTACTTCCAGTCTCCGGTTTTCGTCCGTGTTGTTCACAAAGCTGTGCTGCCATGACATCACAAAGCTCTGCCCTACACATTACATTGATGGCGCGACTTCATCAGGGCTAGATGAAATTGCTCCTAAGGAGGTAGCCCCTGACAGCCTGACAGACTCAGGGCAGAGCTTTTTGGTGTTATGGTGCCATGGATGGAAAGCAGAGACTGATAGTGGCAAGTAGTGACGCCCAGTCAGGATAACAGAACCACTTCCCAGCCGTCAATCTGTTATAGGCCGGGGCGGGAAGTGGTTAATCCGTACAGATTAAAGTTGAACTCCAGTCTGAATAAAATGCACCTTTCAATGATGACTAGGACGAAATACCTTGTTCCTCACTTCAGTGAGCTTCCTCCGCACTGTAAAATTGCTATTCAAAGCCACTCCTCTTTAGCAATTTACCAATCATACCTTTCTGCATCATAACATAAACTACAGGAGCAGTGTTCCTGCAATGTATGTGTCAGGATACACCCATCAGCAGACAGCCTCGAAGATGTCTAAGGCACAGAGGAAGACATATTCCTGTTGCACACAGAAACCGGGCTTTGGCATTTAGACGTGCACAAGAGCGCAAACAGTGGCCGTCACGCATTCCTGAGATACGATCGGCACCCGTACACTTCCGTACGTATCTAACGCGCGCACTAGCGCTCGTTCACGTTGGCGCCAAACGACCTATTTAAGTCCAGCTGGTGCTTGGCCTGGTGCTGCCTTGTCTTCAGGTTCTGAGTGTCCAGTAACCTGTGAACCTGTATCCTGACTCCTGGCCCGTCCTGTTACCTTTCCTTGAACTCTGCCTGTACTGACCCCGGCTTGTCCTGTGACTAATCTTCTGCTTTCTCCCTGGCTACTGCACTACTGATCTGGTTTGACCCGGCTTGTTCCTGACTACGATCCTGCCTGCACCTAGTACCCGATTTGATCTACTGTGTATGACCCTGCCTGCCTGACCCTGCTGCTTGTCGTTGTCATCTGCACCTGCTGCCATCTGCTAGTCTCCTGCGGAAGCTTCCCTGTGTCTCTTCAGTACGACCGGACCCGCTACCCTGCTACAACCAAAGACTTTCTGGCACTCGTGCGACTCTGTACTTTGGTGCCTCCTGTTTGCTCTATCAGGGGCCCTAAATCAGAGTGGTAAGGGAGGCCTTGCTTGTCCATTCAGGCTCTTCTACCAGGTACATGATAGTACAAGGCAGCCATGACTGAGCCTGAACGAGCAACCTCCTCCGTAGAGCAGCTGTGTCATCACCTAACTGCATTTACCCAAACAGTCAAGAGCCTGCAAGCAAGTTACAGCCAGCTGGAAGAACGGATTCATGAACTCTCTCCAACACCTACTTTAGTAATGCAGTCACCGGAACCCCGGGTTCCGATTCCAGAGAAGTTTTCTGGCAACCGTGGCAAGTTCAGGACTTTTCAGAATGCCTGTATCCTGTATTTTTCATTACAGCCCCAGACCTTCTCTCAGGAGATCACCAAAGTAGGGTTTGTAATCTCCCTCCTGCAGGGTGAACCTCAGTCCTGGGCTCACCGTTTAATGGAACAGGGCAATCCCTGTCTGTCAAGCCTACCACTTTCTTTGCATCCATGGCTCGAATCTATGAGGACCCTCTGCGAACTGCCACGGCCGAGTCTGCTCTGCATGCGCTCCAGCAAGGCCATCGAGCCGCTGAGGACTATGTAACGGACTTTAGATGCTGGAGCGCAGACGTCGAATGGAACAGTGCTGCTCTCTGTTACCAATTTCGACTAGGACTATCCGAACCCCTAAAAGATGAACTAGCTTGTGTTGGAGTACCTGAATCCTTAGAAGCACTCATCGACCTGACAATTCAAATTGACAGACGTCTGAGAGAACGCAGTGCAGAGAGATCAACTGAACGATTCCAGCCTCTAGGGCTGCTACCACAAGAGCCTGGTCCATCTAGTCCAGCTCAACCCAGCAGGTTCCATCCCTCCCTCTCTCCAGAGGAACGTCTGTACCGTCGTCAGAACCACTTGTGTCTGTATTGTGGAAGGGATGGCCATTATGTGAGTTCCTGTCCTGCCAAGATTCGGAAATTTCTGACCTTTCTCCCTGCCAGCCAGTCCTCCCGGCCTCCCAAGTCTTCTCACCTGGCCGTACAGATCTCACTACAACTTTCAGGAAGAGTGATCCAAGTACCTGCTATTGTAGATTCAGGGGCTTGCAGTTGCTTCATTGACTTGACTTTTGCTCTTCAACATTAGATTCCTCTGCAACCCAAAGCTCATGGACTATCTATCCACCTGGCAGACGGGTCACATATTAAATCCGGTCCGGTTACCCAGGAGACTGTTCCGTTATTAGCTACTATTTCTGGTGACCACAGAGAACTGTTACGTCTGGATGCCATAGCTTCACCACTGTTCCCTATCATTCTGGGTATGCCATGGCTCCAGGCACATAATCCCTGTATCCATTGGGATGTCGGAAAAGTCGAGTTTCCCTCTCTCTACTGCCAGCAACATTGCTTCTCCAGACCATTCTGTCATCCATCCCCCTTGCTCTGCATGGACTCAGATGATGAAACCCATTCTTCCATTCCAGCACCCTACCAAGACTTTGCCGATGTGTTCAGTAAGAAGGGAGCTGAGATTCTACCTCCACATAGACCATACGACTGCCCCATCGAGCTCCTCCCTGGGGCCGAGATACCTTTTGGGCGAATCTTTCCCTTGACTGAACCTGAACTTGCCGCCTTAAAAATCTATATTGATGACAGCCT
Organism: Lithobates clamitans; assembly: GCA_037952925.1. Classification (NCBI taxonomy): domain Eukaryota; kingdom Metazoa; phylum Chordata; class Amphibia; order Anura; family Ranidae; genus Lithobates; species Lithobates clamitans. The sequence continues at coordinate 1,256,346 of JBBGZY010000282.1, forward strand.
GAGAAAGGGATTTATCCGTCCCTCTACATCCCCAGCCGGAGCTGGGATTTTCTTTGTTGAGAAAAAGGATCTTTCCTTTCGTCCGTGCGTGGATTACCGGGACTTAAATAAAATCACGATCAAAAACCGATACCCCTTGCCTCTAGTACCAGAGTTGTTTCAGAGACTCCGTTCTGCTGTCATCTTCACAAAGTTAGACTTGCGAGGGGCATATAACCTGGTACGTATTCGCGAAGGTGACGAATGGAAGACGGCCTTTCGTACCAGGTTTGGACATTTCGAATACTTGGTGATGCCCTTTGGGCTATGTAATGCCCCAGCAACGTTCCAGCACTTTATTAATGACGTTTTCCGGGACTATTTAGACTTATTTGTTATTGTATATCTTGACGATATCTTGATTTTCTCCCCTTCTTTAGAAGCCCATCGAGAACATGTCAGAAAAGTTTTGGTTCGACTCAGACAGCACAGCTTGTTTGCAAAAGTAGAAAAATGCGAATTTGAATGCCAAAGCATCCAGTTCCTGGGCCTTGTTCTTTCCACAGGTGGCATTAAGATGGACCCCCAGAAGGTCTCGGCAATCCTGGATTGGCCGGCTCCTACGGACAAGAAAGGGGTGCAACGGTTCGTAGGATTTGCGAACTTCTATAGAAAATTTATCAAGGGGTTTTCCGCAATAATTTCTCCCATAACTCAACTGACAAGACAGTCTCAACGGTTCCAATGGTCTTCCGAGGCGCAAACCGCATTTGAAACTCTGAAAGGTCTTTTCACAGCTGCACCTATATTACGTCATCCAGATCCTGCTCTGCCGTTCGTCCTAGAGGTAGATGCATCAGAGACGGCAGTAGGGGCAGTTCTGTCTCAACGCCAAGGGGCCAAGTCCCTACTACATCCTGTGGCATTTTTTTCCCGCAAGTTGTCCCCGGCAGAGAAAAAATATGACGTAGGAGACCGTGAGCTTCTGGCAATTAAAGCCGCTCTCGAAGAGTGGAGATACCTACTGGAAGGTGCAGCTCATCCGATCCTGATCTACACCGACCATCGAAACATAGAGTATCTGCGAGTCGCAAAGCGCTTAAAACCCCGGCAGGCCAGGTGGGCACTCTTTTTTACAAGATTCACCTTTCATATTACCTACAGGCCAGGATCTAAGAACATTAATTCGGATGCTCTATCCCGAATGTTTGGCACGACAGAAGAACCAGTTTCTCCGGATACCATTCTTCCTCCCGGAAATTTCCTTTTATTACAGGAAGATTTGTTGTCACAGATTAGACAAGCCACTATTGATGTCTCACCATCTCCTGAGATGACGCTACAAGCTAAAGATGGCCTTTTATGGCACAACAACAAGATCTTTGTGCCTGAAGGTCTACGAGTCCCCACCTTGGGTCTCTGCCATGACCATGCCCTTGCAGGACACTTTGGAGTCCACAAGACAACTGAGCTCTTACAGCGTACCTTTTGGTGGCCTTGTTTAAAAGAAGACTGCAAGAAGTACAATTGAAACCTGCCCTACCTGCGCCAGAAATAAATATAGCCGAACAAAATCCTGGGGATTGTTGAGACCCTTACCAGTTCCAGATAGACCCTGGCAGATGATCTCTATGGATTTTATCACTGAGCTCCCTCCTTCCGAAGGTTACTCTACCATCTTTGTAGTCATAGATCGGTTGTCGAAGATGGCACATTTCCTACCCATGAAGGGTACCCCGTCTGCTTCTGAGACAGCGCAGGTCTTTATTAAAGAAATCGTGAGACTACATGGACTTCCTGCCAATATCGTGTCGGACCGCGGGGTACAATTCACATCTAGATTTTGGAGAGCCTTGTGTAAATCCTTGAAAATCGAACTATCCTTTTCCTCAGCTTACCATCCCCAGACCAATGGTCAAACGGAAAGGACCAACCAGACGTTAGAGCAATACTTACGTTGTTTCTCTTCCTTCTCACAGGATGACTGGGTGGCACTATTACCTCTGGCGGAGTTTGCGTATAATAATTCAGAGCATTCTGCCATCAAACTAGCCCCATTCTTCGCCAACTATGGGTTCCATCCCTCATTCTTGACTGCCTCCGCTCCAGAATGCCCTGTTCCGGCAGTTCAGGACACAATAAACTTTTTCAGGACCAACAATCAGTTATTACAGAAGACGATGACCAAGGCCCAGGAAGACTATAAAAAATCCTTTGACAAGAAGAAGCGGGGAGAGTTGATTCTGGAACCTGGTGATCCGGTCTGGTTAGCTACGACTAATCTGAAATTAGCCTGTCCATCCAGAAAACTGGGCCCTAGGTTTGTGGGACCCTTCAGGGTGAAGAAAAGGATCAATAACGTGGCTTATGAGTTGGCACTCCCGGATTCCTTCAGAATCCACCCAGTCTTCCATATATCTCTACTGAAGCCTGCTAGTCCAGATCCATTTCCCGAACGAAGTAGTAATCCTCCTGCACCTGTAATGGTAGATGGGGAAGAGGAGTACGAGGTCGAGGCGATCATGGATTGCAGGAAGAGACAGAATCAGGTCCAGTACTTGGTCAAATGGAAAGGGTACGGACCTGAGGAGAATTCATGGGAACCAGAGGGCAATATCCATGCCAACAGACTTATCCAAGCATTCTGTCAAAACCATCCGGAGAGACTAGCTCAGTTGGGCATCCGGAGGCTGCCCATTGGAGGGGGCAATGTCAGGATACACCTATCAGCAGACAGCCTCGAAGATGTCTAAGGCACAGAGGAAGACATATTCCTGTTGCACACAGAAACCGGGCTTTGGCATTTAGACGTGCGCATGCGCGAACAAGAGCGCAAACAGTGGCCGTCACGCATTCCTGAGATACGATCGGCACCCGTACACTTCCATACGTATCTAACGTGCGCACTAGCGCTCATTCACATTGGCGCCAAAGTCCAGCTGGTGCTTGGCCTGGTGCTGCCTTGTCTTCAGCTTCTGAGTGTCCAGTAACCTGTGAACCTGTATCCTGACTCCTGGCCCGTCCTGTTACCTTTCCTTGAACTCTGCCTGTACCGACCCCGGCTTGTCCTGTGACTAATCTTCTGCTTTCTCCCTGGCTACTGCACTGCTGATCTGGTTTGACCCGGCTTGTTCCTGACTACGATCCTGCCTGCACCTAGTACCCGATTTGATCTACCGTGTATGACCCTGCCTGCCTGACCCTGCTGCTTGTCGTTGTCATCTGCATCTGCTGCCATCTGCTAGTCTCCTGCGGAAGCTTCCCTGTGTCTCTTCAGTACGACCGGACCCGCTACCCTGCTACCACCAAAGACTTTCTGGCACTCGTGCGACTCTGTACTTTGGTGCCTCCTGTTTGCTCTATCAGGGGCCCTAAGTCAGAGTGGTAAGGGAGGCCTTGCACGTCCATTCAGGCTCTTCTACCAGGTACGTGATAGTATGTGAGAATGTCAAGGGTCTGCCTGTAGGCAGGTTGTAAATAAGTTGACCTCAGTTAGTTAGTGGCTAGGCCAGACCGAGGGAAAGGGTTGAGTGAGTTCAGTTCCTGGGCTTTTTGGTCCCAGCCAGCCCACCTGAGCTATAAAAAGAGGAATGGCTGAAGTCCAAGGGCTGGTCCTTGATTAGTACTGTTCCTGCTTACGGATCTTTGTATCAGGACTGCTGCGCCTTGCAGTCCACTGAAGGCACCAGGATTTTTGGAGGACAACTAAGCCATGGAGAATACCAAGATGGACGATCACCTCATGGAGTTATACCTAAGCAGCCACACAACTGTAGTTAGATTAGGGACAAGGACATTGCTTATATTGAACTGTTATGCTGCAACTTGTTTAGTAAAGTTACTTTAACTGTTCCAAGCCTAGTCTGAAGTTATTCAAAGGGATGCATGTTGGTTCTGGCGTATCTAAAGAACCAGGGTCTGTATAGCACGAAAGGATATCAAGCAACACTAATACAAATGGGGTTAACTCTGCAAAACAGGGAAAAGGGGTATAGTTGCTAAGAGAAACCAAGCACTAGTTCAAGACATCAAGCAACCAATCGTTTGGCGTGGTACCTGGTAAGGTGACAGGTACTCTGGTAATGAGGGGGGTCACTGTCTGACTCCCTCCCTAGTGGTCAGTATCCAAAAGCAACTGGATCTGAACCCACGCTATGGAGATAATATCCTCCTGTTGCCACACTTTTGGCACCTACAGTGAAAGTTATACCTTCCAAGATTGTCCTCAACACCACCAGCCTCATGGATTTACCTGTTCCTGACCAAGATGAGCTGCTGTGTTAGCTTCTGGATGCTTCCTCTGTGTTTACTTCTCCTGATCCACTGCAGTCGCCGGTATTAATGAGCATGCATGAGGTCCGCGCTATGTCCTTGGCGGGATCCCATTCTGTTACTGGGAGTGAGGCAACAGAGACAGTGTGTAGTGACATGGAACAACACTTTTCAGAGGAACGCTGCACTTTATTAGCTGCCATAGGCATGCGCACAAGATGTGGCGGATGTGCCTGGGCACACCTTAATAATCCGTGTACATTAGCATTATCACTCTGTGTGCCAGCAGTTAGATTGGAAAGATCTCCCTCTTACCAGCTCTGCCATTGGAGAATAGTTCACACATTTCTCTTTCACTGTGCCAGCTGGTAGATCAATGTGCCAGGGCCATATACTGTATATGTAGACACACACACACACACGCATGTTTGAGCTTTAGGGTGCACACCCCATGCAATAGGCTGCCCACACATATGTTTGCTGCACACATTGAAAGGTCATCTCTAAGTTAGGGAACTGCCTAAATGTTAGAATCTTCACATGACCGCAGTCTCCGACTGCTCCTGGACATTGATGAGCCTGCTCCATGCAAAAGGTACCTCCGCGTGCAGGGCGAATATACCGACATACCAGGAGTGTCAGAAAGTGCCATCTGCCGAGAAATTGAATATGTATTTTGTCCTACTGATGACTCGCTATTAACAAGCTATTAGCCCTTGAAATGCAGGGAAAAGGAAGGGGCGGTGCCACCCCAAGGTGTATTTCTTCAACGGAATGTAGTACAGTTTTAATTATGCATTTAAAAAATATTCTGCGCTAACTGACAATAAATTAATCATATCTAGTGCATACCTCCCAACTTTTTGAGATGGGAATTAGGGACATCTATTGGCAAAATGATGTAGGCATAGGGCACACTCCCTGTCACGCCCCCCTTAAAGGAGAATTATATAAAAAAAAATAATTGGTTAAACCCACAAGTGCTTTTTTTTACCACTACTATTCCTTATCACTGGCTTGGAAAATTTACAAATGCAGCAATTTAGAAATTGGATGAAAGGTTTAGCACTGGGAAACACTTTTTGAAAGATAAATAGTGCATTTTATAAACAACTTTATAGTTTAGACCAAAATGAGGGACAAATGAGGAGGAAAGAGGGACAGAGGGACTTTGTTTCAAATCAGGGACAGTCCCTCGAAATCAGGGACAGTTGGGAGCTATGCTAGTGCTTCATATCATATGCTACAACTGTGCTGAAAAGTTTGCATACCCTGGCAGAAATCATGACATTTTGCCATCAATATTAAAAATATGAGTGAACATGCCAAAAAACTGTTTTTTTTTTTTAGTTATAATATGAAGCCATTTATTATCACATAGTTGTTTGGTTCCTTCTTACGGTGGATGTAAACCCTCACATATACCCAGTGAAGTGAACAGACTCAGATGGTACACAGAGATGAAACAAATTTCCCTACATACATTTTATTTGTATATCTGCTGTCTTCAGCTTTCTACACTCTTAAGAAAGTGCATATCGTGTTACAAATCTTTCCTCCTGTTCCAGCAGTGGGTGTCTGGGCAAACACTGTGTGAGAGCTAATTTTAAGAAAGGCACACACCCCCACTTCACATAGGCAGAGGAATGAAGAAACTTGCAGAGCTGCAGTGTGAATAGACCAGCTCTCTGCTAATCTATTTATAGCCCCCTTCCCAATACAAATTTCCAGCTTCTTTTATCTCCTGTCGGAGAACTTGTCAGAGGTTATCATGCTGATAACAGAGGAACAGAGCAGCAGAAAGACATGGAACTTAGTGCTCTGGAGAGAGATAAGTAAACACTACAAATATACAGTATCTCACAAAAGTGAGTACACCCCTCACATTTTTGAAAATATTTTATTATATCTTTTCATGTGACAACACTGGAGAAATGACACTTTGCTACAATGTAAAGTAATGAGTGTACAGTTTGTAATAGTGTAAATTTGCTGTCCCCTCAAAATAACACACAGCCAATAATGTCTAAACTGCTGGCAACAAAAGTGAGTACACCCCTAAGTGAAATAAGGGGTGATTAGCCCCCCTAGGTTTAAAAGGGCAGTGCCACATCCAATGTACAGATACATGTAAAAAAGGATTCCCCTAAGTGGACTTTAAGGCACTTTTAAGAGATTATAAGTAGTAAGAAGGTATTAAAAGTAACAAAAAATTTTTCTTTGAAAACAGAATATATTAAAACATTATATGCATAGAGTTCAACAAAACATTTACATAATAAACAGATTCATTAATGTCACCAAACGGTGGGTTTTTTACAGAAGCTCTTTTCACACCCAACGCGTTTCAGGATATACAGTATTTTAGTCCTTCTTCAGGGTGTAGAAGGAAAAAAGAGATTCATCTAGGGTAATTAAAGTGTAAAATGATGAGTGAATTACCACAACATGTAGATATATACACATTAATCCACTGTGAAGTTAGATAATCAACAAATCACTTACATAGTATGTTTCATTAAGTTGCTTTAAAAACTTGAAGATAAGATAGCATTGGACATTAATGCTGGTGAGGTTGCTGTCCCTTAAACGTCATAATTTTCACAGGGTAGTGTCATTTAACGGTAATTTTATTCAAGAGATATTTTCTCTCACCTACCCCCGCCCTCCATGGATGCGTAACGGCCAGAGTGGTATACTGAGGCAAAAAAAGGAATCCCTATGAGTAAAAAATGGAATTGAAATGAGTATGGGAGGTGTGAGAGATCTTTAGTTGGTGTGAGGGGGGTTAGGAATGGAGCTAAGAATTATAAATGTATAGTATGAAACAAAGAATATGGTGCAGAGTAATATGTAAATATTATATGTCCAAATAGAGATTGAAACATGTATAGTACATGTTGCTTGTAAGTCAAATTAGTAACTAAAGGTAAAGCAGTATATAAGGTTGTATTAATATTGTTATTACTGTGTGGATATTCCACTTTATTCCTGCAGAAAAAAGAGTAGTCAGTATAAATGGATACTGTATGTTCTATTAAATTAATAGTTATGGCATACAGTTAGTGTGTAGTATTTTAGGCATCAAATATATTTGACTTATAATTATGACTATCAATAGTGGCAGTGTAAATAAAGAGATCTGTTTCTGCAGGCATGAGATTAGTCAGTATAAATAGGTATTATATGTCTTGTAGGGTTAGCAGCTGTAGTAGTCAGTATGTATAGGATGTTTAAAAAATCAGACATGATTAAGCATTAGTTCCAAATAACAGTGATGTTAAGAATTTAGAGAAGGAGATTGATAAGGAATTGTGTGATGAAAAAATGTTGGAGAATAAGCAGTATAAAAAAGTATAAAAAGTACCTTGTTAAAGCAAATTTGTAGTAAACCAGTCACGCATCCCAGCATCCAGCATGTGCAATGCTTGAGCTGGGAATGAGTGAGCCTGGTATTTATGTGGAATGAACTCCCATCAGCTGGCGCAACTAATTGTGCTCAGCTGAATGCTAGAGTTTGTTGTTAGGGAAACCTAGACGCTGCCCCCTGAGTCGTAGGTGCGCGGCGCCGCCCCTACCGTGCACGCGTCAGCGTAGCCATGTTGGTGCGGCGTCGCGCACACCCGGCCCACCGACATGATATACCACGCCGGCGGACTGCGCATGTCCGCCGGAGTAGTAAGATGGAGGTGGTGGGCGGAGATGTCGGATCGCCCAGCTGACCTCTCATAGCGCTGCCCAGATAGTATGTTTGGGCGGATTTCCGTGCCGGGCAACCACTCTGGCCGCTCGCACCCAGGGGAGACCTAGAGGAAGAGCGAGAAAAAAAAAGTATTAAACTCAAAGAACCGTAATATGAGTCTTGTATAAACAAGGTAACATAGCATTTTATAGGAGGTGCAAAAAGACATATATAAAAATGGGAACAGCAACAATGATGAAGAAAAAGAAGTTATATATACAGATGTATTGAAATATACCTTTTGTGGGTAGCTATTTGAAGATGGGCAAAACTAATTGATAGTGTAGAAAGGAAACCAGTGTGGTAATATATTTGTATAGGCAATCAGAATACAGGCAAAAAAAGTGGTAAGCTGACATAAATACATATTATATTCTCTAATTGAAAATGTGTATCATAAACCATAATGTATAATCTGATATAGATGAAGAGTAAACATTATGACATGGATGTTAAATTCATAGGTACCAATAAATTGCTAGACATAGTGATATAAACTACAATGGTACAAGACATGTTGATTTTATAGGTACAGACTGGATACTAAATGTAATAATATAAAATATAAAAGTATAACATACATTGGTATAGACGATCAAAAATAAAAACATATAGAGAAAAAAATATTGATCATGCTATAATTATAGAGTATTTGTCCATGGCTGTACATGTCTTCGCATGTGTAGTAACTTGATTGGGTCCCTTTTCAATATAGGGCAGACATATTACAAAAACAATTTAGAGAACGTATAGGAGATGTCCCTTTTCAATGTAAGATGGACATATTGTATATTACGAAGCAGTTCAGGGAACATCTAAAAAGGCTGAGTATGGTCTTATGGTTTCCTATCTTACAGATAAATTATGAAAATAAGACTGTTGAAGACATATATGCCATGGACAAAAAAATAAGATATTTTGAACACATGTAGGCCATACATAACATTTTGTCATTCTATTCAAGTGAGGGTATACAAATATTGCACAGACGGAGAGGCAGACCTCCACAATAGTAGCGAACGAGAGTAGTGGGAAAGATATAAGTATTGGGAATAGTTGGAAATTCATTGGAGGTCGTTTATTTCTCCATTCCACCGGTGCAAAAACCTTCGAGGAATGGTTTAAAACAAACGGCCTCGTTTAAACCTGGAGGTAAAGTGGCCTTTAATAAATAGATCCACCTCAGTTCTCTTTGGAGGAGGATCTTGTTCCAGCTTAGAAAACAAGGAGGGAACAGAGGAGATATACAAGAAAGTGAATCTCCTAGGTCCAAAGACAGTTACTATGGATATAGTGGGCAATAATGGGAAAAGAAGTTGTTAAAAATAAATAAAGTTTATTAAGGTAGCGTATAAAATTTGGCAATAATTTAAACCAGCAAATGTACAAATAGAAAAGATCCACTGTTCACTTATGTACGTGCCCATCAAGTGCAGTTGCACATGACGTGCTCGTTGGCCAAAAACACACAAAAATAACAAACAATAACAAACATATACACATATAACAGATAAAGTGCAGGCGCCTAAATTTGAACATGCGCATGTTATTTACCAATTTTTGTCAATTTATTTAACTCATTCCTTTTGCCATCTACAGCAGCTGATGACATACTTTATGGGGTCTAACTAGAGAGGTTTTTGAACCACCCTTCTTTCCTCCCCCCCTCCCCCCGGGGGACCACGCATGCACAATGCTTCTTGTATATTAGAGATTGGTTTCTTATATTCTTATATTTTTGTACTTGGCAGTTTGCCATAGGAGGCTTGTGCATCCGTGGGAATTTAGGCGCCTGCACTTTATCTGTTATATGTGTATATGTTTGTTATTGTTTGTTATTTTTGTGTGTTTTTAGCCAACGAGCACGTCATGTGCAACTGCACTTGATGGGCACGTACATAAGTGAACAGTGGATCTTTTCCATTTGTACATTTGCTGGTTTAAATTATTGCCAAATTTTATACGCTACCTTAATAAACTTTATTTATTTTTAACAACTTCTTTTCCCATTATTGCCCACTATATCCATAGTAACTGTCTTTGGGCCTAGGAGATTCACTTTCTTGTATATCTCCTCTGTTCTCTCCTTGTTTTCTAAGCATGTTTTTTCTAGTTACGGATATGGCCTCTAAATTAGAGGAGTGACATTAGGGAAAAGATCTCTATTCTAGACTAGGCATATATTTTTCAAAGGTGGTCCCCTTTTCCTTTGTTTCTGGCCTATTTGGGATCCTAGTTGATCCATCTGGACCACCTTGTATTTCTTGCCTATATAATCCATCTGACACTTATTGGTCTATTTTTTAGGTCTGAGCACGTATTTATAGCAACCAACATCTATCCCCACTATGACCTTTACATTGGGGGAAGATATTGATAGAGAAATAAGAGAGACGTTTGAGAAAAATACAGTTCAATCCCTTAACAGAGATGAAGAGATCAAAGAAGGGTTCAAGGAACATAAAAAACTGCTGCTAAAACATCTTAATAGTAAATGGGATGTCTCCTTTTTGGAGACTTACATTGAACATAAGATAGTCCCTCCTGGACTACGCGATAAGACCATACCAGCAGAGCACCTTTATAACGACAGATTCCTTCCTAAATGGAAGGAACTGTGCGTCAACCACGGCATCTCGGTCATGAAGTTAATAGTGGAGGAAGAGGAAATTCAGATGTCTGAACTTAGAGACAATATAGAGGAGAGTGCTAGAGGGTTAGATCTGATGATAGAGGAAGAGGAATTCACTAGACAAAATGAGTTTCTTAAAAAGGAAATAGAGAAGGCACAACAAAATCTTAAAATGACGAAACAATCAAAATATAGAAGGGACACACAGGATTTTGAAAAGGATCTAGCCTTCGACCTGACAATCAGGAGAGGAAGGAGAAATTCTTCCAGAAGGGGCTTTAGATCCCAATCTAGGAATAGACAGGATGTTTCCCCTCCCTCTGCAGATGAAAGTGACACTCACAGAGCAGTAACTTTTTTAGAGAAGGAGGGGGTGGGGGAGAATGTATCCCACACCCCCGCCCCCTCCTCACCCAAAAATAAAAGAAAACAGATCACAGAAAGGGAAAAACCCAAAGCCAAGAACAGGAGGTTCACGAACGAGAAGCCAGAATCGCTAGAACTATCTAAGAACGACCCTATAAACAAATCCGATATGACTGTTATTAACTTGTCATCATTTCCTCTGGCCCCTAAACACATCCAATTACTGCAACGTGGTATGTCTTTTTCACCCACGAGCAGTATGGATGAATTTACTGTATATAAGGATGTGGTATTATACCTTAGGAAAATCTTCTTTAGATCCTTATATACACAGGATCCATCATTGGGAACAGTAGGATTAAACCCAGATGCGGATGATCAAAATGCAATTGACATTCTCAACTCATTGTTAGAGGAGAATGAAGAAGATGGAAGTGATTGCTCCCCAACAAGAAGATCTATAAAGTTAAACATCAAATCTAAGAAAATGCCCCCCCTAAATAAAAACAAATGGCTAGGAATGTTCCTTGATATGATTCAGATTGACCTAGGTGGGATTTCCTGGAAACATGGTGACCAGGATAACCTCACTCAAATAGAACGTCAAGCACTTAAGGAATAAAAAGAAGCCAAGAACCTTATAATTAAAAGAAGTGATAAGGGAGGCAACGTCGTCCTCATGAATGACACTGATTATGAAAAAGAGGCTAAACGCCTATTGGGAGACACCAACACATATAAGAAACTGGACGGAGACCCTTTCCCCAAAGTAGTGTGAAACCTTAACAGCAAGTTCGATGATGCAGTAGAGGCGGGACTATTGACAAAACGGGAATATGAATATCTATCCGTGGAGGATTACAATATACCCACCTTCTACTGCATACCGAAGGTGCACAAATCCCTTGAGAAGCCACCAGGGAGACCAATTGTGTCAGCAATCCATGGACCCCTAGATAGAATAGGGAAATACCTGGACTCACTCCTTAAAGGGATGGTTGGTGATCTCAGGTCATATGTGCAGGATACACGTCATGTGCTGGCCAGGATAGCTGACATTTCAGTTGAAGGGGAGGCATGGCTGGTCAGCATAGACATCGAATCACTATACACGTCCATCCCCCATGAATGGGGCATCTCGGCTGTTAAGAGCTCTTTGGAAAAGAGCTTTCCCTTCTTTGGCCCTCAGAATGAGTTCCTATTGGAGCTCCTTGTCTTTGCTTTGCATAATAACTACTTCCAATTTGCCTCACGATTTTATCAGCAAATCAAGGGCACTTCAATGGGGGCAGCATGGGCACCTGCCTATGCATGCCTCCACCTGGGTAGGTGGGAGGAGGAGGAGGTGTTCGACAGTCCGATGTACCTCAGCCATGTACATACGTGGCTGAGGTACATCGATGACGTATTAGTCATTTGGACAGGTGACATAGACACCCTCCATAACTTTATTGACCAGCTCAATATCAATGAGCGTAACATACGTCTTACTTACACCTATGATCGATCCCGACTATCATTCTTGGATCTTTGAATAGGTCTAAAGGGAGGAACGATTAGTACCTGCACCTATCGTAAGGAAACAGCTGCAAACACCCTGTTGCAAGCAGATAGCCATCATCCCCATTGGCTAAAAAATGGTATCCCTACAGGACAATTTATATACGAATTAAACGCAATTGTTCAAATGCTGCAGATTTACGTAGGGAATCCAAGGACCTATATATGAGATTCCGTAACCGGGGATACTCCCATAGGCAGATCCGCAATGCCAAACGAAGGGCAGCAGCTAGAAGTAGAGCAAGCCTACTATCCTTGGATCACAAGGAAAAAGAAACAGAATCTAAAACCGTGGAACGGGGTCCAGTTAGATTAATTACCACATATGGGGCCCAATGGGAATCGGTACAAAGAATCTTAAAGAAACATTGGGGAATCCTAACAAACAATAAAAACTTGGCGAACATCGTGGGTGACGGACCCAAGATGGTGGCATGGAAAGCTAGGAACTTGGGGGATATACTTATCCACTCCGAGTTCACTAGACATCAGAACCCTACCTGGCTATCCGACTATCCTCGTTGCAAGGGCATGGTCCCTTCCCCGAGGTGTCAGATCTGTCCATTTGTGGACAGGACGGAGACTTTTAAGGACGCGTTGGGGCAAGGAGAATATGTGATCAAGGATTTGATCAACTGTTCCACTACCAAAGTGATTTATATGATCACTTGCCCATGCCCAAAAATGTATATAGGGAAGACCAAAAGGGCCCTCAGGACCAGAATAGGGGAGCATTTGAGAGACATTAAGAAGGAGAGGGAGGGGACTGTGGAGAGGAAGGAAAAGAAAGAAGAGAGACCAGTGGCGAAACATTTTTGCCCGCTATGAATACGGAACTGAGTATGCAACTCTTTTTGGAGTAAGATGGTGTGCCACTATTACTCTCTTATTTAGCCGCCCCCCCTGCTCTGTGTGTCCCCACTTCCCCCCTTCTCCCCTTCCCTCTCTCCCGCCCCCTCCCTTTTCCCTCCCCCCTCCCCCCTCTTTCCCCCCTCCTCTCTTTCCTACCCCCCTCCCCCCCTCTCCCCCTTACCCTGAAGTGCAGTAGGGTTCATCTCCCTTATCCCTTTCTGTGTATCTAATGGGTTCCCCCGCTATATATTTCCCTATCCCAGTTCCAGCTGTTCTTTTAATTGGAACTGTTATCCTTACCTTCATTTTCACTTTTAGCATTAGCTTATCACGTGATTAGACATATTTTATAGCAACACAGTGCATAGTGGTCTATCTGAATGTATATATCTATTTCCCAGTAGTGGAACAAATATAGATGTTATGTGAAAGTGGAATATGATTGGAAAGATTTGGTGTAATATAGCGAGCATACATGACCAAAATAGATATTACAGTTCAATTTACTCTCCTTTCTATGTATGTCAAACTGCTCAAACATGACCGTTTTTCACTATAAGATCTGTGGAAGCTTAGACCAATACCAGACACACACAAAAAAAGGAACTTTTATCCAGGCTTGGCATTATTGGCACGTTTGCAGCTTGAGCCTGTCCCCACTTGAAGCTATCGATCAGATTAAAGAGGGAGGGGCGGTGGCATCTTGGAGCAATAAGAGGGAGAGATGCTGGCCGGGCCCGTTTACGTCCAGTTGAAGCTACGTAACAATGACGTTGCGAAACGCGTCGACATAACCAAGGACTGCAGACGCCTACTCAGTCATCTCCCCCACCCGTATGGGAGACGGGGATATCCTAACAGGAGACACTGTATCGCTCCAGAGGAACCGTAACTACTAGTCTACTTGGTACGAACTACAGCGGCAGCCTGAACTTCTAAGGAGTGGGATTGCCATATACCACGTTCCCATGAGATACAGCGAAATATAGCAAGCCAAAGACGGCATCTTACGTACAGGCGGAGGAACCATGGTGAAATAGAGTTGCTATGGAAACCTAGGAGACGCCGCCCGATCTTCATACTCCAAGAGGCGGTAACGTAACCAATTAGTCTCTGGTTTCATCCCTGCATTGCTATTAATGTGGTTGTGCCTATACAAATACGGACCTTGGAACAATATGCTGTGATGGTAAAGCATTTACCGATTTAAATGACTGCTTCTGAAACAGTACTATTAAGCTTTACCGGGAAATTTCCAGCAAGTCTGGGATACCTTGTGATTAGATACCTTGTGACCAGAACCTAGCAGTGATCGCAACTACTTCCAATGGTCTTAACTGTCCTCTAATACCCCATAGAGATTTCTTATATGTCTCAATGACTTTTACTGCAGGAATGGACTCCCCCCCCCACTTTTTTGATATGCTTTGAACATGCGCATGTTATTTACCAATTTTTGTCAATTTATTTATTTTGCCATCTACAGCAGCTGATGACATACTTTATGGGGTCTAACTAGAGAGGTTTTTAAACCACCCTTCTCCCCCCCCCCCCTCCCCCCCGGGGGACCACGCATGCACAATGCTCCTTGTATATTACAGATTGGTTTCTTATATTCTTATATTTTTGTACTTGGCAGTTTGCCATAGGAGGCTTGTGCATCCGTGGGAATTTAGGCGCCTGCACTTTATCTGTTATATGTGTATATGTTTGTTATTGTTTGTTATTTTTGTGTGTTTTTGGCCAACGACCACGTCATGTGCAACTGCACTTGATAGGCGCGTACATAAGTGAACAGTGGATCTTTTCTATTTGTACATTTGCTGGTTTAAATTATTGCCAAATTTTATACGCTACCTTAATAAACTTTATTTATTTTTAACAACTTCTTTTCCCATTATTGCCCACTATATCCATAGTAACTGTCTTTGGGCATAGGAGATTCACTTTCTTGTATATCTCCTCTGTTCCCTCCTTGTTTTCTAAGCATGTTTTTTCTAGCTCGGATATGGCCTCTAAATTAGAGGAGTGACATTGGGGAAAAGATCTCTATTCTAAACTAGGCATATATTTTTAAAAGGTGGTCCCCTTTTCCTTTGTTTCAGGATCTTGTTCCAGTCGCCCCCCTAGGACTAGGATGTATCCGATCTAATATTAAAAATTTAATCCTGGGAAAATTCCCTCCATGTACTAATGAGACATGGCGGCCTAGGGGGAGATCGGGATCACAAGTTTGCATGGAGAGTATGTGTCTGTAGGCTCTTCTCCAGAATTCTAATTTTATTTTTCCCACGTAGAAACAACTGCAGCTACACTGGAGCAGATAAACTACTCCAGTGGTTCTGCAGTTGAAAAAGTGTTAAGGGGTGGAATATTTTCCCATTTGGGAGAGTGGGGTTTCTCTGTGTGAGCATATACTTGCAGTAGTGGCAAGAGCCACATGCAAAAGTGCCCTTGTATTTGCAATGTGTCCTCATTACTTCACTTTTGAATTCGCTGTTTACAATTCTATCACTGATAGATGTGGCTCTTCTAAATGTGAATTGCGGTTTGTCTGGCACAAAGTCACCCAAGGATGGATCCAGGGTCAACATGTGCCAGTACTTTTCAATGATTTTTTTAACTTGGCAGTGTTGTTGGTTAAATGTAGTGATGATTCGTAATTGGTTTATGTCTTTATGCCTAGTAGCCTGGAAAAGAGTAGTCCTGGGTTTTTTCATTACTTTTTTAAAAGATTTTTTTAGGGAAGTATGGGTATAGCCTTGTGCTAACAGTCTGTCTCGTAAATTGCCTGCACCTACGGCTCAGGGGGCAGCGTCTAGGTTTCCCTAACAACAAACTCTAGCATTCAGCTGAGCACAATTAGTTGCGCCAGCTGATGGGAGTTCATTCCACATAAATACCAGGCTCACTCATTCCCAGCTCGAGCGTTGCACATGCTGGATGCTGGGATGCGTGACTGGTTTACTACAAATTTGCTTTAACAAGGTACTTTTTATACTTTTTTATACTGCTTATTCTCCAACATTTTTTCATCACACAATTCCTTATCAATCTCCTTCTCTAAATTCTTAACATCACTGTTATTTGGAACTAATGCTTAATCATGTCTGATTTTTTAAACATCCTATACATACTGACTACTACAGCTGCTAACCCTACAAGATACATAATACCTATTTATACTGACTAATCTCATGCCTGCAGAAACAGATCTCTTTATTTACACTGCCACTATTGATAGTCATAATTACAAGTCAAATATATTTGATGCCTAAAATACTACACACTAACTGACATCACCGCCCCACCCTTCACGGATGCCAAACCTGCCCCCAGACAGCCGCCAGCAGCTCCCAGATGGCAACAGATTTGTGTGTGACTATCGTTACTTGGGGAGCCACATCCCGGTCTGAATTATGTGTCCGGGTTCTAGGCGGACTGAAACCCAGGCACATGATTCAAAATCCGAACTGTCCGGGTGAATCCTGGACAGGTGGCAACCCTACTTCCTACATGCATGTGGGTACATGTGAACATTGCCCATTTTAGCGAAGCACACCATGTTTTCTGCTTTCAACACATCAACTTCATGGACACCATGTTTAATTACTGCCTAATATATCCCACTGACTTTCAGATGCCATTGTAACAAGATTATTAATGTTATTCACTTAACCTTAGGGCTAATCGGTGTACAGTATGTTAATTTTCAGCATAAGGAAACTGTGACTGGAGTCACTTTGGGCGGGGGGCTTGTGGAATCTAGCTTACCTTGGAGAGCACTGGAAGCTCCTGGTCCAGCTCCCATGGCGCATCCTATGTATAAGTCACCCTGTGACCATTCGGGGCACAGGGTGACTGAGAACCCCAGTCTAACCTGTACTAGTCAGACTCACTGTACAACCACACTGGAATGTTATAGATTTATATATATTATATATTCCATTGTTCAATTGTTTGTGTCTGCCTTGTGAGCAAAGTATTATGGAATGTATGTGTATGTGGATAAGCTGTGAGAGGGGAGGGGGGAATTCCTCCAGCAGCCCCTCCCAAAGACAGTCTACTATTGGATAGTTGAATACCTGTGTGTCATGCTACTGGAGGAGGTAAAGTTTACCCAGCCCTGAATGCAAAGGTGGGGGGGGGTTGTCCGAGTGTTACCTCTGTGTACCTGTGTTTCAATAAACAGTTCCATGTTCATCTTGTAACTAAGCTAGTCTCGTCTAGTTCTTGGTTACAATATATGGCTGTAATATTTGATATCTGAAGGTCCAGATTGGAGGAAGCAGTGTGTGACGGAAGCATTCAAGCAGAGTACGAGGATCTGTTAAATTGGTGGCAAGCAATTTGATGCTTCCTGCAGTCTGGGACATGCAAACCTCCACATGATTTCAAGGTCCAGATAACAGGGGAGGAGAGGTACAGATACCAGCAGCCATGGAAGAGAAATTCGGAAGGAGGTTGCGAGAGATGCAGATACAGCACAGAGGTCCAGTATCAGATCAGGTCCTGCTGGGATGGCATGATTCTATCCGCTGAGAACTCTGGAAGGAAACGCTATCCCGTGAGCAGCGCCACCAGGGAAAAATTCTCCCCTCCATCCAGGAAAGGTACTGGTCGCAGTATGGATTGCAGTTGCTGTTTTTGGGAGAAAAACCATACAAGGAACAGACAGCTGAGTTAAGCAGGCTGGTCTGGGCAGATATGCGGCTGGATGAGATCTACAGAGCTTTCTGGTGGCATATCTCCCAAGCATGCCTTTGAATAGCGGATGACGGAAGGCTTTGGTTACGGTGGCCTGGGACTGTTGTACGTGAAGCTGACAGGGGACCATAATTTTGGGAGTGATTTGGAGTGGCGGTTGGACGAAATCATGGATTTCAGAGAAGAGATACTGAACGTCTTGGAAGTGCACTGGGCACTGGAAGATATAGCGTTTCTGGTCATTCAGGAATGGGAGCTGGAGATCGCCTACAGATGGCTTCTAGACTCTGCTCAGCACCAGGGCTGGGCTCCCTTTGCCTGGGACTATCCAGAAGTACCAGCCAACAGTCCTGAAATCTCAAAAGGGCCGCAAGCCCATGCCCTGGACTTTTAGCAGATCCAGAGACTGGGGATTTATTGGATGTTTCTGTAGAGGAGGAACCACGAACCCCCCAGCAGAAGTGCTGGCAGCAGGACAGAGTACTGCAGACCCCTGCTCCACACCTGTGGCAGTTTTGAAGGCCCGAGGTGAGAAGGTGGTGTTTCTTCTTCCCCAGTGGATTGCAGAGATGCAGGGAGGGGAAGCAGCCATTCCCCCTCCCCAACAAGGATTCATGCACCTGGGAGACAGTACAAAAGAAAGGATGTCCCAGCAGCAGACGTTGCCGCAGAATGATGACACCAACCCAGCTGAATCGCTGGCAACCATACAGAGGGTCCAGGACTTCTGCCCCATACCTGCGGCAGTTCTGGAGGCCCAGGGAGAGGAGGTTGTCATCTTCCCTCCCCAACAGTCAGCCAGAGTGGAGGAAACCGTCTTCCCTCCCCAACAGTTAGCTGGAGCGGATAATGGGAGCGCTGAAGTGCTAACATGGCAGAACACTACTGGCCTCTGCACACAACAATCCACTCCACAGGAGCTCCAGGGAGAGAATGCAATTGGCACCTTACAACTGCAGCTTGATCTGTTGTCGGTGGATGGGACTTCGGTCTCCATCTCTATACCCCAGGGATGCTGGGCAGTCGGCCCAGATCCCCAACAGCATGAGGGAGTGAGCCCAGCCACCCTGTTTTCTCTTTAGTGGTTGAAAGGTCTCCAGGGAGAAGGGCCAGTACACACTTCCCCCTAGCAGCGGGTATGTTCTACGAGAGAGGCAGAGGTTGGCTGGGTGAGAAATGCTCTGTTTGGCACAATTTGTTTGAGGTACTGTGTGGGAACAGGCATTGGGGGACTGGAACTACAGACTAACTTCAGAATCAACCCATCTGGGGTCTCTTCCTGTGTTAGTCCCCTGCCGAAAGGGGAGATGTGTGACGGGAGTCACTTTTGGCGGGGGGCTTGTGGAACCCAGCTTACCTTGGAGAGCACTGGAAGCTCCTGCTCCAGCTCCCATGGCCCCTCCTATGTGTAATTCACCCTGTGTCCATTCGGGGCACAGGGTGAATGAGAACCCCAGTCTGACCTGTACTAGTCAGACTCACTATACAACCACACTGGAATATTGTCTATGTGGATAAGCTGTGAGAGGGAAGGGGGAGAATTCCTCCTGCAGCCCCTCCCAAAGACAGTCTACGATTGGATAGTTGAATATCTGTGTGTCATGCTACTGGAGGAGGTAAAGTTTACCGCGTCCTGAATGCAAAGGTGGGGTAGATTGTCACAAGTATTACCTCTGTGTACCTGTGTTTCAATAAACAGTTCCATGTTCAGCTTGTAACTAAGCTAGTCTCGTCTGGTTCTTGGTTACAATATATGTAATATTTGATATCTAAAGGTCCAGATTAGAGGAAGCAGTGTAATGACGGAAGCACTCAAGTGGAGTATGGGGATCTATTACAGAAAGTGAGGCTTATTCATGCTTCCTATGTCTTCAGTGGCATTGGGCATTCCAGCAGTATTGCAAAATCCTTTTTTCACAAGATCATATTCTGATCTGAAGAATTACATTTTTATTTATTTTTGCACTAATTGGTACATAGTTAGTATCACATCCACAAGGCACATCCAAAGGATAAAGAGAACTGGAACTAGAGACAGGAAAAAACCTTTACTAGGCCAGTAACTACATCGCTATGGTGTGCTGCTTTCCAAATGTGGGTAAATTTTCTCATACAGAAAATAAATCATATCTGCGTTAGCTGAAATAACCACTGTATCAGAGAATGATCCAAATGACACCTTGGATAAAATACCTTGGATGAAATAACAGCTATCCTTCTTTTCCAACAACTTGGGAAAATTTCAAATTCAAACAGAAAGCCTGAAATGGGCTTCATAGCATTTATACAGGTTTAGATTTGAAGCTGGCACAGAATCACCCTAAAAGCTGACAGAGAACCAGCTGCACCACAAATAAATACCGCCAAAAACACAGTGTCTCCAGCCACAGAAAGAACACAACCCTGGGCCCATAATTAGTTATCAATCTGTGTTATGTTTTTGTCATTGACTTAAATGCCACTGTCTGGAGTTGTACATATTTGAGTGAAATTTGAATCCTAAAAAAAACATCAATGAAATTCAAATACATCCATTGGTAAAGCTTAGTGAATTGACCTTAATGCCCCTTGAAAAGGAGAATAGTAGAATAGGAACACCTGTGTAGGTGTAGGGGTTGCCATTTAACCCCTTTGTGCCTAAGGGTAAAGCGAATGTTAATGCCTAAACATAGTTTTACAACTTTGACATAGGTTAGTATTCACGTGGATTATTCCTTGGTTTTTTTTTTTTCATAACAAATTGGGCTTTCATTTGGTGGTAAATGGTAATGCATTTCTCCCGATTTTTATTTATTATTATCAATGGGTAACTGGCCAAAAATAGTAAAAAAAAATCATTAAAAAAATGTAGCTGATCATTTTCTGCTACTACCTTAACCTACCACCAAAGAACAGCCCAAAATAAATTCTCCTCTACCTGAAGGTCCCAGCGATACCACATATGTTTATGTTAGTTGTTGTATGTACCTAAAGTACAGCCCAGAAACAATAGTGCACATTTTGATTTTTTTATCCTACCTTTTTTTTACATATGATTTCCCCTTAAGGGCGGGACTTTAAAGGCATGGACTAGGAGACGCAAAGTGTCATAAAAACTACAATAATTTTATTACATGCATATATCTGGCCCCAATGAAAAAAGTCCAGTTTAGTGAAGCTGCAAATTTACATACTGTTGGCAGGGAGGGATTAAATACAGTGGCCCCTTCCTACATCCCCACTGGCCTGAGAAAAGAGCAGGCAGCTTTGAATAGCATAGCCATGCCATATGAACATTCAAGTGTGACGTCACTCCTGCGCATGCGCCCCAGGTGTGCTCCAGGGTGGTTTTATGGCACTTCTGGCTTTCAGCGTCCATCAGCCTCTACCACACCAACCTGGCGACCTGCGAAAGAAGGACAATGCCACAGCGGTTCCTATGTTTGAGATTTACTTTACACCATTAAGTGAGTTGCCAATTGTCTGGTAATAAAGTGGATGTTATTAACCACTTGCTTTCTGGGCACTTAAACCCCCCTCCTGCTCAGACCAATTTTCAGCTTTCAGCACTGATGCACTTTGAATGACAATTGCGCGGTCATACAACACTGCACCCAAATTAAATTTTTATCATTTCCCACAAATGGAGCTTTCTTTTGGTGTATTTGATCACCTCTGCGGTTTTTATTTTTTGTTAAAAAAAATTAAAAAGACCGAATTAAAAAAAAAAATGTATATTTTTTTATATTTTGTTATAAAATTTTGCAAACAGGTAATTTTTCTCCTTCATTGATGTACGCTGATGAGGCTGCACTGATGGGCACTGATGGGCACTGTTGGGCTGCACTGATGGGCATTGATGGGCTGCACTGATGAGCACCGATGGGCTGCATTGATGGGCACCGATAAGGCGGCACTAGTGGGCACTGAAAGGCGGCACTGGTGGGCACTGATAGGCAGCACTGGTGTGCACTGAGAGGTGACACTGAGAGGGGGCACTGAAGGGCATTTATAGGTGGCACTGGTGGGCTCTGAGAAATGGCACTAATAGGTGGCACTGATAGCTGGCACTGATAGCTGGCAGTGATGGGCACTAATGGGTGGCAGTGATGGGCACTGATGGGTGGCAATAATGGGCACTGATCGGCACTGATAGGTTACACTGATAGGCAGCACTGATGAGGCAATGATTGGCACCACTGGTGGGCATTGATAGGTGGCACTTGTGAGCATTGATAGGTGGCACTTATGGGCATTGATAGGTGGCACTGGTGGGCACTGTGGGCACTGGCAGGCGGTAATTGTGGGCACAGATGAGGCAGATGTGCCTCCTTCCTCTTCAGGACCGATGTCCCTTGCACATAAGGCAGTGGTCGGCTTTTTTTTTTCGAAACCGATTACCGAGCTTTTGTTTACATCACGTGATCAGCTGTCATTGGCTGACAGCTGATCACGTGGTAAGGGGCTGGGATCGGCCCCTTACTCGGATCTGTGATCACCCGAGTCTCAGTGACTCAGTGATCACAGAGGGGCGCGCGGGGATCGTGCAAAGGGGAGGACGTCATATGACGGCCTCCCAGAAATTCAGGTCCATGCTGTGGCCGTCATTTGGCTATAGCGCGGACGCCAAGTTGTTAATACTACACTTAGTGGGCACTCCCCTCTTTCTTTGTTTATCTATTATTACAGAGGCTTCATCATTACTCTGAGGTGGTTGCCCTTCCGCTCCTTGAGGATGTCGTATGATGTTGTATGATAAAACAGCACACTTGTTTAGCCAAATCGCCTCCAGCTGGAGCTCCGTGCGGTTTGGCTACACAAGTGTGCTGTTTGTACTAGTGTCAGTGGAGACACATGAAAATGTGAGTGTTTTAAATGCTTTTAAAATAAAGGAACCTTTCAGATGATTTTACACTATGAAAGTTTCCTCTTTTTCATCTTCTTTCTTCATGTAAGTGTGGAATTTATAAGATTGATATATGATAATTGCCTTTGGAGTGGAATCAGCAACCGCAGAGTTTTTCTTTTATGGTGTAATGTGCATTATCTAGTTTATAATTTGACCACCATTTAGCTCGGGTGAGTTCATCTAGTGAAAACGGTGGAGGATTGCACTAGGTGTTTGATGCACCCCTGAAAAGATTTTTTTTGGGAAAAAATTAATCATGTCTAAGATCACACAATCAACGGTTTTGGGACTTTTTTCTTGCATGAAATATACAGACTTTGATTTTTTTGCACATTTATCTGAACATACCTTGTTGCACAAGCATATTATCACTTTATTGCCGAGCTCAAAATGTCAAGTCCTGAGCCACTAGCCAGGCCTTAAGAGTTACTCGCCAGCAGTTGCCCCACCCATCCCCAACCCTGCCCGCCCATAAATCCGCCCCTAAACATGCCCTCGTAAATTATCTCATGAAATAACACTGTTAAATGTTTTATGCAGAATTAAGTTACAAAAATAAAAAGAAACAACAAATTTAACAATATTAACATAAAACATATCAGTACCCATCAGTGCAGCCTCATTAGTGCTTATCAGTGCAGCCATATCAGTGCCCATCAGTGCAGCCTTATCAGTGCCCATCAGTACAGCCTATCATTGCCCATCACTACAGTCCCATCAGTGCCCATCAGTGCAGCCCCATCAGTGCCCATCAATGTAGCCTATCAGTGCCCATCACTGCAGCCTATCATTGCCCATAAATGCAGCCTCATCGGTGCCCATCAATGCAGCAGGGAGGAATCGGAAGGATCTGGCAGCCGGATCACACAGAGCTGGGATCTCCCGCTGAGACACAGCTTGTATATGAATTGCCGACAACTTTTAAACAAAGTCCCACCTCCTGGACCAGCATTGGACCAGTGTGCTATCTATCATAGTATCCAGTCCAGGAGGCGGGACTTTGTTTGATAGCGGCTGGTTATTCATATACAAGCTGTGTCCCAGCAGGAGATCCCCGCTCTGTGCCCCCCCTCCGGGCCGCTCTAATGGCCGCACAGATTCTGCCAGAAGTGACCAGCCAGGAAACTGTCAGCCCAGTCCGACCCCTGCTCCACACTTGCCCTCCACTAATATCCACTTGCCAGATGCGAACAGGAAATTTTGAGGCCTGCTTTATTGTATATGAATATTAAGTATCATTATTTTAATTTTTATAGTATATTTATTGTACTTGTTATTTTTGCACATTGTGATATTTGTGATTTTTTTTTTTTTTTTTTATTTGGTAAGGTGTTAGCACACTAGTGTTATTAACAGCTTACAAACACCTTTTGTGTGAGCTGGTAGGCAGGGAAGAACTAAGATTCAGGTCAAATGACATTGACCAAATATTGCCATGTGGCCATATTAGGTCAATGATTTCACCAGCATCCCTCTCCCTTTTTTACATGCAGCTTCACAGCAGGAATTCCACAGCCACAGCTGATTGGCAGCCTGCTGTCATATGACAGTTTCCTGCAGGTTCAGGCTGAACTGAATTCAACCCAGATCTTAGCTCAACTTTATATACTTTTGATACAAAAGATAATACCTGTGTTTGGGAAGATTTGATGGAGAAGGAAAAAATTCAGTCTTTAGGTAGATGCGGGATAAGCTTCCCCGAAGAAATGAGTTTTCAGGGATTGCCTAAAGGTGGACAAAATGGAAGAAAGCTGAACAAATTGGTGTAGGGGGTTCCAGAGGAAGGATGATGAGGGAACTAGAAACCAGGAGTTGTTGAGAAGAGTGAAGCGGATGGTTTGGGTGATTTTTTGAGACCGGGTTGGTGTATTTTGAAGTTGTGGATGGCTTTCTACATTGTTGTTAGAATTTTATTTGTTGGGTGAGCAGAAGCCAGTGGATGCTTTGTTTCTGAATCTTATTATGGAAACTGAAGATTGCTGGGAGTAGCTATAAAAGGAGCTAAAAGCCAGAGAGCTCTTCATCCTGGGCCTGACGCAAGACGGGCCTCTCTGTGCAACAGGGAGAGAAATTGCGGCCTACCAGGCGGAGTCTTACTTCCAACCTGAGGTCTAAGGAGCCTAGCTCTGCCATTTGCTGTTAGACATCCTGTCGCCAACATCAGAGTGCCTGCCTGTCGGTGTGGGTGCGTGTAGCAAGCTTCACTTCGGAAGACCGAGACAGCAGATCCGTTGCACGAGTGCCGCTACACGAGCTCCTGTCCAGAAGACATTGGAGCGATTTGGTCGTTGGTGAGAGGTCAAATTGCTCAACCTTTATCTATTCATTGCCACTACTACAGAGACACTTTGCACAGACATCTTTACCCCAAGTACACTTTACTGCATTGCTTGAACACTGTGCTCAGATGCCTTTAGATCTTCACCACTAGGAATCTATTGCTTTCATTATACCCAAACAGATTACAGTTAACGAACTCCAACTAGCTGGCGAAGAACATCAGATCTGCAACGTGGAACTCTTTTGCCATTACTTATAGAAGGGCCCCTACTCTTTGTAGAAACACTCCCTTCATTAGCATAGCAAAGGCTGGCTAGAGTACATCCTTCTCAGTGTGGCAGCATAAGTAGTTAACTGAAACATCCACTTTTAGGTAACCTCTGATCAAAAGGGAGTGCACATATATGTATATAATATTGTTGTTGCTGAACCATTGTCTTGTGTCTTTTGGAAGAATTTGTTTGTTGAGTTGGCGCTGTTATCCCAGCACAGCAGATTTATTATCTCTCTTTTTGAAATAACTTTACCTTATTTGGTTCAAGTAAAATATTTCAGAACCAAATTATGAGTTATTTGATTATTGCCCCACAGTGCTACAAGGATATCTGAACCCAGAGTGTCAGGTGGGTTGGAAGGTTCACTTGGTCATGGCTGTGCAGATGAGCAGGTAATTCTCAGCAGTCCCCTAGGGGGACGTGCTACATTTGGGGGCTCGTCCGGGATGCTATCTGCAGCAGGCCCCAGCCAACCTAGATCGGAGCCGCAATCTGCGTGGGAAGCTGCATCCATGGCCGCAGTCGCTTGGGGTAGAAGTTGTGGGGCCCCAACAGACAGAAGCACCATTCTGGAGATCTCGGGGAGTGAGCATACCGAGAGGGAGATCAGAAGATGGCTTAGAGCTCTGGCGCCAGGACATCGGGCCTACCTGGTGGAGACTGAAACCTCAGAGGAGATTGATCAAGTCAGGGCACTGATAGAATGGCAGGTAGAGGTGCCAGTGTGCTTTCAGGAAGAAGAAGTTTGCTTAACGGAGGGAGTGACTGCAAGGGTATTCCTACTCAAAAGCGAGAGAGGAGAAACTGAGAGGCCATCCTCGACAAAAGCTCACAAGAGAAGTCCTGTGCATACAAGGACTGACTCCCAAGGGGCCAACGCCACTCCATTCTCTTGCTACACAGAGACAGTCAGGTCCATAAATATTGGGACATCGACACATTTCTAATCTTTTTGGCTCTATACATCACCACAATGGATTTGAAATAAAATGAACAAGATGCGCTTTCACTGCAGACTTTCAGCTTTAATTTGAGGGTATTTACATCCAAATCAGGTGAACGGTGTAGGAATTACAACAGTTTGTATATGTGCCTCCCACGTTTTAAGGGACCAAAAGTAATGGGACAGATTAACAATCATCCATCAAGCTTTCACTTTTTAATATTTGGCTGCAAATCCTTTGCAGTCAATTACAGCCTGAAGTCTGGAGACATCACCAGACACTGGGTTTCATCCCTAGTGATGCTCTGCCAGGCCTCTACTGCAACCGTCTTCAGTTCCTGCTTGTTCTTGGGGCATTTTCCCTTTAGTTTTGTCTTCAGCAAGTGAAATGCATGCTCAATCGGATTCAGGTCAGGTGATTTGACTTGGCCATTGCATAACATTCCACTTCTTTCCCTTAAAAAACTCTTTGGTTGCTTTCGCAGTATGCTTCGGGTCATTGTCCATCTGCACTGTGAAGCGCCGTCCAATGAGTTCTGAAGCATTTTGCTGAATATGAGCAGATAATATTGTCCAAAACACTTCAGAATTCATCCTGCTGCTTTTGTCAGCAGTCACATCATCAATAAATACAAGAGAACCAGTTCCATTGGCAGCCACACATGCCCGCACCATGACACTACCACCACCACGCTTCACTGATGAGGTGGTATGCTTTGGATCATGAGCAGTTCCTTTCCTTCTCCATACTCTTCTCTTCCCATCACTCAGGTACAAGTTGATCTTGATCTCATCTGTCCATAGGATGTTGTTACAGAACTGTGAAGGCTTTTTTAGATGTTGTTTGGCAAACTCTAATCTGGCCTTCCTGTTTTTGAGGCTCACCAATGGTTTACATCTTGTGGTGAACCCTCTGTATTCACTCTGGTGAAGTCTTCACTTGATTGTTGACTTTGACACACATACACCTACCTCCTGGAGAGTGTTCTTGATCTCACCAACTGTTGTAAAGGGTGTTTTCTTCACCAGGGAAAGAATTCTTCGGTGATCCACCACAGTTGTTTTCCGTGGTCTTCCGGGTCTTGGTGTTGCTGAGCTCCAAATAGTTGATTTGGCCACACCTAATATTTTTGCTATCTCTCTGATGGGTTTGTTTTGTTTTTTAAGCCTAATGATGGCTTGCTTCACTGATAGTGACAGCTCTTTGGATCTCATATTGAGAGTTGACAGCAACAGATTCCAAATGCAAATCGCACACTTGAAATTAACTCTGGGCCTTTTATCTGCTCCTTGTAAATGGGATAATGAGGGAATAACACACACCTGGCCATGGAACAGCTGAACAGCCAATTGTCCCATTACTTTTGGTTCCTTAAAAAGTGGGAGGCACATATAAAAACTGTTGTAATTCCTACACCGTTCACCTGATTTGGATGTAAATACCCTCAAATTAAAGTTTAAAGTCTGCAGTTAAAGCACATCTTGTTCATTTCATTTCAAATCCATTGTGGTGGTGTATAGAGCCAAAAAGATTATAATTGTGTCGATGTCCCAATATTTATGGACCTGACTTATGAGTCACCTGGTCGATAGCCTGGTGAAGAATGGGTCTGGGAATGCTAATCAGAGTTATCGAAGACTTAGATTTTTCTCGGGACAGTTACCAATGCCTGTGGGAGAAGACGAGTTTAAAACATGGATGAGTCAAGCTTTACAGGCTATGGAAGAGTGGAGTGTTTCAGAGACTGCGAAATGACAACGACTTAGTGAGAGCCTTTGGGGCCCAGCAGACGATGTAATCCATAACCTAAGGATTGGCAAGAGGGCTTGTGTTGCCATGGACTACATTGATGCTTTGTGTGCTTTTTTGGAAAATTTGAAACAACTGCTGATTTGATGTACAGGTTCAAGCACACCCATCAACAGAGAGGAGAGTCTGCCTGAATACATCTCTCGGGTAGATCAGATGCTACATCAAATCATTCTCAAGAAAGGTCTTGACTCTGAAGACGCTGATCAAGCACGTCTGGATCGGGGGTGCTGCAAGGGGCCCAGCCCAATCATCCTATTGTGTTGAAGCTGTTACTGAAAAGAACTCAGGTGGTACCCACTTATCCTGAATTGATAGGGGAGGTTCGAGAGGAAGAGGCTCTGTTGGAAGAGAAAAGTCAACTACCAAGAGATGTGAATCCTGCTACTGGGAACAAAGAGAAAGTGGTGGCCCACACTGTCCATGCAGAAAGAGTTTTACGATGACTACACTGGAACTGAGCCTGAACCAAAGGGACCAGCTCTTCCTGACCTCCATAAACCAGTTGCAGAACTAGGGCCAACAGAACTGATGGCTCAGGTGACTCAGGCTCAGACTCAAATGTACTATGCCGTGATGCAAGTGATGGAGACCCAAGCAAAAGTTCAGGAGCAAGGAACTCGTGAAAGTGAACCAAAACTGTACATAGAGCGAAAAGAGAGATGTTACGGATGCGGAGAGGCTGGAGAGCGTTACAGAAATGACTTTTTCCCAAGCCAGTGGGAAACTTCAAGGGACCTCAGTGAAGGAGCTAGTTGGAAGTCCCAAGGAAAGACTGCGCTCCAACAATAAGAAAGGAGACCAGAAGAAAACCAAGAAAGGAGGACGCAAGTCATCAGTTCTCCCTCACCTGTCAGTGCCTAAGCACGACACAAAATTAAAACCCCCAGAGCATGGAAGAAGGGGACAGGAAATCAATGCACAGTTTGCTAATCAAGCAGTTAAATCACCATCATCGCATCCCATGAGGCCTGTTACAGCACACACCCTAGAGTCACCTGGGGGAAACCTACGCAAGTACATAATGGGGCCTTCCCCTATAGTATCAATCCAGGTGGAGGGCATTTATACGCAAGCACTGCTGGATACTGGAGCTCAAGTAACATTGCTGTATCAGGACTTCTATCATAAGTACTTTAAACATATACCCTTGTGCAAACTTGACGAGCTAGAAATTTGGGTTATCGGAACTCAGAAGTGCCCTTACGATAGTTACATACCTATCAAAATAACCTTTGACTCCGCCCCAGCTGGAAGACCAGAGACCTTCGACACATTGGCAGTCGTATGTCCTTGACCGCCTGGAGCCAGCGGAAATTCTCTACTAATAGGCACTAATACCAATCTGGTAAGAAGGCTACTCACTACCTTGGCCTTAGAGCATGCTTCTGTTGGGAAAATCCATCCTCAGTTGAGGTAATTATTTCAGAGGGTATTACAAGAAAAGAAGGCACCTGCTGAAGGAGTGGGAAGGTTGTGGCGACTGGACACTCAAGAGAGGGTGCTACAGCCTGGGGAAAGAGCCTGCCGCAAAGCCACCGTTAAGTTGTCCTGGGACCAGGCGGGTCCGTACGTGGAGGTAGAAGCTGATCCCACACAGGGGCGGATCCAGAGCCTAGTCCCGGGAGGGGCACTGCCATAAAATTTTGCGGGCATTTTGTCGGGCAATGGCTGGTGTTGGTGCTTCAATTATCACAGCACCATGGTTGATGTGGTGTCAGGATGATTGAAGCGCATTATTTATATTATTACATTGTAATGTAAAATGAAATCGTTCAACTCACCATAATGCAGAATCATTGGGAGCCCTGAGTGTGTCACTTGCTACCGTCGCCTGCCACCAGATGCAGCGTGTCACTTGCCAATGTCGCCTGCTACAAGATGCGGATTGTCACTTGCCAATGTCGCCTGCCACAAGATGCGGATTGTCACTTGCCAATGTCGCCTGCCACAACATGCGGATTGTCACTTGACAATGTCGCCTGGCACAACTTTCAGATTGTCACTTGCCAATGTCGCCTGCCACAACATGCGGATTGTCACTTGCCAATGTCGCCTGCCACAACATGCGGATTGTCACTTGCCAATGTCGCCTGCCACAAGATGCGGATTGTCACTTGCCAATGTCGCCTGCCACAACATGCGGATTGTCACTTGCCAGTGGATGTGTCCCAAAGTGAGGGCGGGCAGTGAGCGATAATGTAACTCATTACCTCATGCAACTCATCAGAATATGCATGCAAAAGCATGTTGCATTGCGGCCATCTTGGTACACCCTCACTTGTCATCAGTAAGACTAGAGTTAGAAGTTGGCAAGCAGACATCTTTATACACCAACCAGTCTTGCTTTTCACAGTTATTTTTAACAGTAAACTCAGCTTATTTAGTGAAATATAAGTTGAGTTTACTGTTAAAAATAACTGTGATAAGCAAGACTCTGGTGGGTGTATAAAGATGTCCGCTTGACGACTTACAAACACTAGGCTTACTGTGGTTGAGTGCGAGAGTACCAAGATGGCCGCGATGCAACGTCCCTTCAGTCACATATTCAGAAGGGGAGCGACTTCAACACCTGCCTGCTCGCTGCCTCGCTCAGCCTCAGTCACACGCCAGCCGCCCGGCCCACCCGGGGCCGGCGGCATGATTACTCGCTCACCCGTCGGTTCACCTACTCATATGTTCTCGAGGGGTGCAATTGCCCCGTTGCCCCCACCTGGATCCGCCCCTGCCGGGGCAGCACAACACACGTCCACCCAGACAGCCGTCCAGGTGGCATAGAACCCTGATCACCTGACTCCACCCAAATAAATATGTTCTCCCAGCAGGCCAAAGGACTCAAAGAAACCCCTGCCAATTGGCCAAGACACCACATTCACTCATAATCTGTCCTTGCTATGCCCTTGTCTTATCTAATGTCACCAGATACAATGCCACCTAGGGACAGAAGAGAAAAGTTCAGCAAGTCCAGGATTAGAGGGAAATCAATTAATCTATCACCTGGCAACTAAATTTAATAGCAGCCCTGCCTAAACATCAGGGTGCTACATCTGCTATGCATAGAAATGTCTGATGGCTTAGGAATATATAGGGACGAGCGAAAATTGACAGTTTTCAGTTCCAATATTTTACTAAACATGGGGTCATTAGAGGGTAATAATTCATGAAATAAGGCTGTTTTTTATAAGGGTACAATGGCTTTACATGATTACTGAGGGTTAGGGAAAGTTCCTGTCAGCAATGCTGGACCTGATGTGTGGCAAAATATACTATCCTTTAACCCTCAAGGTAACACTTACCCTAACCTTAGGATAAAACATTATAATAACCCATGAATTTGCCATGTTAATACTATCATGTTGAGCACATAACTGTGTTTTTTAACAAAGCCATGTGATGTCATGTGCTGGCATGGTGATAAATGGCTTTGTTGATAAACAAATTATTCATCATCAACACTGATGATGAATGGCTTTGTTTATTAACTACTACAGCGCCGAAATATTTACCCCCTTTAATGACCAGGCGGCACTGAGTTATTTTAACTGACAATTGCGTGGTTGTGCGACACTGTACCCAAATAAAATATATGTCCTTTTTTTCCCCACAAATAGAGCTTTCTTTTGATGGCATTTGATCACCTCTGCGTTTTTTTATATTTTGCGCTATAAACAAAAAAAGACTGACAATTTAAAAAAAAATGTCTTTATCAATTTAGGCCAATATGTATTCTGCTACATATTTTTGGTAAAAAAAATCCCAATAAGCGTATATTGATTGGTTTGTGCAAAAGTTATAAGGTCTACAAACTTTTTATTTATTTATTTATTTTTTACTTGTAATGGCGGCGATCAGTGACTTATAGCGGGACTGTGATATTGCGGCGGACAAATCAAACACTAACTGACGCTTTTTTGGGAACACCATCAGTGTTAAAAATATGCTATAAGCTGCACTAATGACACTGGCTGAGAAGGGGTTAACGTCAGGGGCAATCAAAGGGTTAATTGTGTAGCCTAGCCTGTGTTTTTGTAGAGTTTGGGAGGTGCTTTTACTAGGGGGAAGTGATAGATCCTTGTCCCTGCTTTGCAGGAACATAGGATCCATGCCTTCCCTACTGACAGAACGGCAATCTGCTTTGCTTGCATAGGCAGACTGCTGTTCTGCCTCTGTACCGAATGATCGGTGGGTTCCAGCGGACAGCGAGTCTGCGGTTCTCAATGATTGGTTCACGCTGTGTATAATCACAGCGGGAGTGGGCCGGCAGCAGCATGCATTCACGCCTGCTACCCGGAAGAGCCAGATCACGTATATATACGTGATCGGTGCACAGCTGCTGCCCTATAGCAGTAAAACTGCTATGGGGTGGTTGGCAAGTGGGTAAACAAAGCCATTTATCACTAGCTCAGTGTAAAAAAATACAGCTATCAACAAAGTCAAGTCACACTGCAATGTGTAACACAGTTTTGCTGATAAACAAAGCCACATCACACATCAATTAGGCTGGCTTTGCAAAAAAAAAAAAACCCTGACAGCGGTCTTAATATATCTCAACTTTATCCAAAAATTAGAAAGTGAAAAAGGTTTTGGCTTAAAATACACTTTCGTGGGTAGGAAGTAATAATTTAACTAAACCAAGTGCTCCTTTGGCCATATCTGTCTGCACGAGTTATAATTTATTTGGAGCATCATAAAAGACTGCCAAATGACTCTTAATAATGGCACAGGTCTTTGTAAAATCCAGACCTAAATCTATGAGAAAAACCAGAGGCTTATACCTCTTATTAGCATCAGGAGGTGATTTATCAGTGAGTAAAGCCGTGCAAAAATTCCTAAGGGTTGTCTGATAATCTCTACCCTCCATCCATTTCGAATCCCCCTGACAAAAACCTATTTTCCACATTTTCAACTCTCAAATAAATTAATCCACATTAGTACTAATCCTTTGATGTGTAGTAAATTGTTTAATTAGAATAATGTCATTATATAAAAATGGCGTGCCTGGTATGCAAGCAGATTCTTTAAAGACCACAAACTTAAATGACCATTTACATAAAAAAAGCGTCAAATGTATTGAATCATTTTATTGATGCACAAAATAATGCAGTTTTTTTTTTTAAATGCAAGTGTAATCTGTACTGTAGCTAATAACTGCTGTGGAAGTTCTTCCTGTGTAGCCAGTGCCACTGTATTATCCTTCTGCAGCGTGGACAGGGTTAAACTAAATATTCATTAATTCAAAATGCAATAGTCATCTATAAGGAAAACATAAAAAGCCAAACATATACAGCGCTGGTAAAAAATATGTGACCACACCATAAATAAACTATATATAAAGTGCTTAGTGCAATATTGCTACACATAAATCCATAAATAACATAGGTAGTAGATATTGATATACAGTGAGTGCAATACACAAATCAGCTGCTGCTTGCCAATATAACACATATATAAAGTGCAAATTACAAAAAAATATGCAATCGGTGCTACCCAATTGCTGAAAAAAGTGAGAGGTATATTGTGTACTAACAAAGTTACAATAATAAATGCTGATAAATAGTCCTAGATAAATACCATCAGCTGGGCTGCTACACAGAGTTCTTAACAACAGCCACACTGGAAAGCAAACCGCAGCTCTTCACCCTGTGCTGTCAGTCAATCCCCATGGATGTTATAAAGTGATGCCTCTGATGTAGATATAGATATGAAATGGCTGATGTTCATAATAAATAGATAATATACCTGCAGATGTCGACCCAAAAAACTAAGAGAGAAGCAATATGGTGAAGTATTGCGGAGCTAGAAAGGTCACTTGCGCATCACAGCGCTACTCACAGAATCCTCGGTTGCAATCAGGCATGTCAGAAAACTTCCGCGATCGCCGCTTACAGTGTGCGTTCCACTGAAAAAACAGGAAGAAGCGTCACTGGTTAGATGTGAGCAGGATGTTTCGTCGACGCGTTTCGCCCCTCCCCCAGGGCGTCATCAAAGGACTTAACATATTGTTTTTGGTGCCAAAAAGGAAGAGCGTGTGTGATAGGTACACTTAATTCACATGAATGATCTTCATGTGTTGAAAATCCACAGCAAAAATGGAAGGAGCAAATACGCTTACTGGAAAAGGTGGACACGTTCACCGTATGGCTAAGTGTCATTCAGGCTTGTGGATACACCGATCCAGATAGATGCTTGTGGAGAGACATTAGTAGTAGATTCCAATGGTTCCTTTTGAGGCGACCGAGGACAGCTGTAGGGAACGTCTGATTTTCAGAGGATGGATGGGTTCACCTTCACAACAAATGGATGGCTGGAGAATGTGGCTTTCACCAAAAAACACACTCTGAGCATGCCTCAAAAGGAACCATTGGAATCTACTACTAACGTCTCTCCACAAGCATCTATCTGGATTGGTGGATCCACAAGCCTGAATGACACTTAGCCATACGGTGAACGTATTTGCTCCTTCCATTTTTCCTGTGGATTTTCAACACATGAAGATCACTCATGCGATTTAAGTGTACCTATCACACACGCCCTTCCTTTTTGGCACCAGAAACAATATGTTGCTTAGGCTGATGAACTTTAATTTTGTTATGGACATTACTTTTAGCCAATGAGGTTTACCCCTGCCACTTTTTTCAATGTGGTTGTTATTTTTATCACGTTGAAGGATTAGCTGTCACATATATGTTACTAATATATACTGTGTTAGTTAATTTTGTTTAGCACTGCATTTATTTATTTTTTATTAATTATTGTCTTCCTTGCTGTAAGATGGTCATTTGTACAAAAGATAATGTTACGGTGCTTGGTGCTGCGGGAGCCTTTAAGACCAAATTTCCATGCCCTCGTAGCACCTATTTAAAGTGGTTGTAAACCCTTACAGACCGCTTTTTCCTACAGGTAAGCCTATAATACCCTACATGTTTACTGTCATGTAGTTAATAGTAGGAAGCTTATGTGGCTGTATCTGTTTGACATGACAGTGTATATTGGGCTACTTTCATGGCTCTCAATTGGTCTCTCAATCCTCCTACCCTCTTGGCGTTACTTGATTCCTCTTATCTCTTTGAATTGAGTAATAGATTGTTTGCTTGCTTACAATTATACTAACTGCTTTACGAATTACTGCATTCTTGTACTCTCAGATTAACTGACGGTAATTTTATGTTGTCTCCACAAGATGGCGATAGATAATTGTATGTGTGATTGAAAATCTCTGATAGGGTGAATTGCCCTATTTATTGATATCTATCATTTAAACACACTGTCCAGATGAAGTGCTCGGTTTGTAGCACGAAACGCGTCAACATTTTGATGCCATAGACGCTGGAGTCCCCCCTCTCTTATGTCCCTGTGTGGACTTCATCGCTGACAGCACAGCATTACACTGCATAAGACACCTCTGGTAGAAGTGCCCATATGACTCTTTGAAGCAGTGCCCTCTACTGGCCGCACAGCATGCTTTTGGTATCTGTACTTCCCCGAGAACATGGCCAACTTCCTGATACACAGCTTGAGATACATCCGGACATGCATCCATCTCGGCTAACCGGACCCATACAGGCCTGATTTGTGAAGCAGAGCTGCCGCTAGTTCTTTACAACAATCGGATGGGTGAGAATTTGAGTTGGACTGGCTTTATCCTCTGTTATATGCCTTATGCTTCATTGTTCTGCTCAGAATTTCTGGTGGTTCAGCGACCTGTAGGATACAGTGACAAGCTTCATGCTACTAGGCATTTAACACTTCAGCATTCAGTTTACCCTGTCTGAACGGCACTTATCCCTCAAAAGGGAACTATTTTACTCAAATTCATTACACAAGGGTGTGCTGATTCTGGGTTAATTCTGACAAGACTTTCTTGATGAAATTTTTATTATCCCAAGATAATTAGCAACACTGTATCCACATATCCCAACGTGCTTGTTACAGCACTTTCATGTGTCTTGCTAAGCCCTGATCAGGGAATGCACATGTAGCGCTGACAACTGTTGTTTCTAGCTATATGTGTATTGTTCAGTACAATAGTTGTGTTAGTGCCATCTTGTGGACAATTGATAAAGTACAATAAGTTTACCTCTCA
This sequence comes from Lithobates clamitans, assembly GCA_037952925.1. Lineage (NCBI taxonomy): Eukaryota > Metazoa > Chordata > Amphibia > Anura > Ranidae > Lithobates > Lithobates clamitans. The sequence goes on from JBBGZY010000282.1 coordinate 1,292,735, forward strand.
GGATTAAATGACACGGAAGTGATTCATTGTTTACTTTGGAACTGTAACTCTGACCCACCCACAATGCCCCTGGACAAAAGTCAGAACTGAACTGCATTGTGGGGGGATATAAAAGGGTAAGCAGCGGCCATTTTAGCTCTCTTGTTCCTAGGACGCGTGGCCTGCCAGCGGAACTCTGTGTGTGTGTGTCCCACAGGGTTGTGGCCTACCTGGCGAAGGAGCAGAGCAGCTGTAGTATCCTGCCATCGCATCGCAGTGAGCTGGACAAGATACGTGATCGTTCCGGAAGACCCATGGGGAGGTAACCGAGGACTCCCGGTCATTTGTGAACGGAACCGTGTGACGGCGTGGTGGTGACTCCATACGGAACTGAGAACTGCTGAACCGGAGACATCCAACTGCTTGGATTCTGTGTGGTGAGAGGGTTGACACCCAGATGTTTATTTGAGTATTACACACACATCTTTAGAACTGTACAGAGTGTTGCTGGGACTGATAGTCCCACGGAATAAGTTAAGTCGGAGAGCATTGCATCCGAATAGACTCCAGTGTTCAAGAGCGGATGTTAGATGTTTGTTTCTTCATATGAAGACACCTAGTTACCCTGTTGGATTACAATTGTTTTAGTGTGTTATACTACACTGCGCAACACCCAGGAGGAACACTTTGCGGATTACAATTATAAAAGCTAGCGAAGACTGAAGACGTCTGGACTACCTTTTTCATTGCAGGGCCCTGCATTTTAGTACAGTGACTTTAAGGTCTAGAGCAGGGGGAGCTCCCAGGTATAGATTCATATCAATATATACTTATATATTTCTGTGATTGTTATTGATTTTCATAATCATTTCTTATACTATCACACTACGTTGGTGTGATAGTATATTCATTGAAATAACTCTTTACATAAATATATTACTTATTCAAAGAAAGAAGTTATTTTTGGTCATTATTGAAGTTTGTGTGCAGTGTTGTCATTTCTCCTACAGGTGGAGCTACCAGCACCCAGGTAGAGGTAATTCTAATTGTAAGTGTATATTGTGGGTTAAAGTTAATGCTCATATTGTTTCAACACTGCACTACAGTTGTGTCAAGGGAAGTGAACAATTTAAGAAGGGTGTAGAGCAAAGAGGACAGGCCCGCTTAAACCAGCAGCTCCACCGTGAGTTATTGCTACACACATTTCCAGCTACGCATTGGGATACTTAACAGGGACTCTGATAACCCGGATGTATTCAATTTTACTTGCTTCATCCTTTTAGGAATTTTTAATACCTACATAGCAGTTTCCTGTCCGCACTGGCAGGATCATCATTGTTTTTTTTCACTGCTTCCATCTTCTCAGCAGCACCCTTCAATGCTTTTATATCCCGTTCAGGATCAGTTTTGATATATGTTATAATCTTCATGCCCAGGATAGGGCATATTCATTCCTAGATATAAATCGGGATGTTATTAAGCTGCATAGCTTACTCAGGAGGACCCTTTTTCATTCCATCCATTACCCAGCTTTCAAGCATTGTCAGCGATTTCCACACAGGGACTGGGGGGGAGGAGTGTTCCACCAGCGTTTATTTTTAACATTAAATGTTGTTTTATCATTACTGTCTGATTACTGTCATTTGCCTGCATATTTCTCAGATATTGCGGAGGTATGGACCCCACCTATGTGGGGCTATGCTCCACATATGTGGGATCCCCCCTCCCCTTTTTACTTTGATGCAATTTTTTCAATAAAGTTTTTTGTAATTGATCACATTACATTGTAGCTTCTCCCTTTTGTTGGCTATCCAGGGGCTGCTTTAGTCCAACCCCCCTTCTTCTTTTCACATTGCATTTCTTGCCACCTGGGAAGGAGCCCGTCCAATGGATGAATCGTTTTTTGATCAATTGTTCAATCTTTGTTCACAAGGAGATTCAAAAAAGTGGCTTTTTATTTTTATTTTTTCTAACTATAATAAGGCTTACCTATAGGTACTGGAAATATCTCCTAAACCTGCACGGTTCAGCAGATATTTACCATATACGCTTGCGCTGACGTCATCGGCGCATGTGCACTTTAGAAAGAGCACGATCGTGCCGTCTCTATAGGGCCTGTGCCATGACCATAGGCTTCCACGTGCATGCGAGGGAGTGACGTCACATGACTCCGACTAGTCACAGAGTCGGAGTCCGCGACCCCTGGAAGGAAGAGGGGTGAAGATGGATGCTTTCACCAGTGGGGACATTGTGGGCTTCGCTTGCAGGTAATATAACATAATGGTTTAGTATGTGATGGATACTAGCTCATTATGCTTTTACTTTGCAGGGAAATAAAGAGGAAGCCCATCAGTGTTTACTTCCTCTTTTTTTTTTTTTTTAAAGATTCTTTTTATTTATTTCAGAAAAAGAAAAGTTACATAACAGAGCCTCTGGGCATTCCCCGGCTCAAGGTGCATAAAAACATTAGGCAAGGCATGTCCTACCTTAATTACTGGCCAAGACCAGTTAAACAAGTTGAACAATAACAAAACAACCCCGTAGCTTGCTGCTAAAAAATAACAGGATAATTGTAATGCTTAGCAATTTACATAGAAATGTGATATATGACAGGTATCTCCCGAGAAATGGTCTACGACAAGTGGGTGGCTATAGGCGCGTGGCTAGTCAGAATACACCCCAGGGGGGAGCAATCAGAGGAGCCATCATCTCATCTGTGAGATCAAATCAGACAGATAGTCCTACAGGGTCTTCTTGTTCTACAGTTGTTGTTTCTGACTCAAGCCATATGTTCCAGACCTTTTGAAATTTTAGAGGGCATCCTCTATTAGAGTATGTTTCTTTATATAAGGGTACCGTAAGGTTGACTAATGATTTCCATGAATTTAGGGTAAGGGTAGATGTGGGAGCCCTCCACTTGAGTATAATAGGTTTCCTGGCATAGAAGAGAAGTAGTCCTATTAGTGTACGAACTGCCCTCGAGGGGGTAAGAGCATCCACCAGACCAAGCAAGCAAATCTCTATCTTTTGGGGTATGGGAATTGTGATCAGTTCAGTGATAAAGGTTGTGAATAATGACCAGTAATGCTGTACATTACATCATGTGTAAGAAACCCGCAGAGTCAGCTTGACAGCGCCAACACTGCGACGTGCAGTCAGGGTATATTTTGTGAAGCCTGTATGGGGTGTAATAAAACTTGTGTAATATTTTTAATTGGATCATTCGATCTCTAGAAGAGACCAGGTGTCCAAAGGGGAAGTCCCAGACATCCTCCCAGTCCTCCCCATCTAACTCCGGCAGCTCCGACACCCAGAAGTCATGAATTCTCTCTAGACCTTGATGTACGGTAGGCTGCAAAGCCTTGTAAATTGTGAATAAGGGTTTACTTAATGTCTCTTGACGTAGAAGAGGCTCCATGCTTGACTGGCACAGGGTCAGGGGAGAGCCCCCAAACTGTACCCTGTAGGTGTGGCGGAGCTGCAGGAACAGGAAGAAGTACACATTGGGTAAGTCAAATCTAGTTTTAAGTTGGTCAAATGACAGTAGTGCACTATTCTCACAAATATGGTGTAAATATCGAATACCCCGTGACGCCCATAATACCGGGTCCGGAATGGAATGGAATTCAGGCAGGGAGGGATTAATCCATATCGGAGTATTTGGGGAACGCACCTGGGAATCGGTCGCTCTAAGGCCGGCACCCACAGACCATGCTCTAAGCACCGTTTTCATTTAGATAGTTAGGGGATGTGGAGCTCTAGCACCCCATAAAAAAACATTCCGCAGTGCTTCATATGACCCCACTACGGCAGCCTCCAAGGCAACTGCTGCATTGACGGCATCCAACATTAGCCATTTGTGAGCATGAGTAAGCATCGCCGCAATAAAATAAAGGAAGAAATCAGGGCAGGCCAGGCCCCCCTGGGTCCAGGGTCTTTGAAGAATGGACAATCGGAAACGTGGGGGGCCGGAGCCCCACAAAAAACTGGATATATATGAATTTAGCCGCTTAAAAAGTGCCTTAGGTATCCACATTGGAGAATGGCGCACTACATATAAAAGAGGGGGTAGTAATTTCATTTCGATTAAATTGATCCTTCCAATCAATGTGAGGGGGAGGTTGGCCCACGCTTTCAACCTGTTCTGGAATTTTTGTATAAGAGGGAGAAGGTTAAGCTTGCAGAAATCCTGTACTTTGGGAGAGATATGGATGCCAAGATATTTAATACTCTCAGCCCATTGAAGTGGAAGTGATGGATCCGCTAGCCGTGTGGCACCCGGATCCACTGGCATGATCTGGGACTTGTCCCAGTTAACTCTTAGTCCTGACATGTCTGCAAAGTGCGAGAGGAGCTCTAACGCTGCCCGGAGGGAGGGCCCCGGATCCCGGAGCAAAAGGATAATATCATCAGCATAAGTTTACTTCCTCTTTAAACTTTCCAGGCTGTCCAAGTCACATGATTTGATAAAGGGCCACGTCCAAAACCCGTTATTTGGTCTACAGCCTACTGATAGCTTTCCATCTGCTCTACAACTGCACATTTGTTCCTTCCCAAGTCTTGTTGCGTTGAGTCGGTTCAACATTGCGCTGTGTTGGTGACGTCCCATGCAGCGCGCCACCCGGGCACACCAGCTGCATCATCCAGAGGTTTGGAGTCCTATGTCCGGTCCATTGAGGGCCTCTCCACATCACTGACCCTTACGGGTTCTACTAGTGGTTTGTCATCCCTTCCATTGGGTGAATGCCCATGAGACATCTGGCACCTACACCAGATTGAGGTTCAACACCTAGCAGGATGTTTAACATTGATTGTCTGTCAATCATGTTTTAACCCTTTCCATTCTTGGAATCCTTTAATTTTGATTTTACAATAAATCTTTTTTGTTGTTTGTTACTCTGCAATGCTTGTCGATGGAGTGTCTGTCTCCAATGCAGGGGTCAGCTAACTTGGTTGGGTCTGGATCTATGTAAAAGGGCAGTGATGTGGGGACAGGAAAAAGGAAGGGGAAAATAAGGTGAGTTGGGAGAGAGCAGTTGCAGTGAAGGTAGAACAATGATATGTGGCCAGAATTTGCTGAAGATATCTGGTGCTGTGCTGCCCAGAAGAAGAGTGCTGATCACAGACTGCTGCTGCTAGTATAGTCTGTACATTTGGGGAGGCCTGGATCATGAGAGTCCACACTGTGAGAGGACCACTAGCTACTACTGATGGGCGCCAACTTCAGAGGGAGGACCCTTTTAGAAACTTACATAGAAAGGCTTGGAGTTCGGAGTGTGCCTACTGTGATAGGAGGCCTCTTGGTATGTGCCTTTTCTTGTTTCCTGATTCCATGAAAAAGTTTTGCCCCAGTGGGGTTTCCTTAATGCCCCTTTATCTGGGAACAATCCAGTGCCCCTTATCATTACAAAGACTATACTAGAGAGAATTCCCCCCCACTTGTAAAGAAGGGAGAGGGACTGCCTCAGCCGTATTGAAAAAGAGAGATCACTTCTGTCCCTGTCTGACTTAAACTTGACTTTTACTGAATCAGAGAACATGTCCAGAGACCTAGAAGAGGGAGAACTGGGTCTGGTAAAATACTGACATTATATAAGCTAATATGTTGTCTGCTGGGAACTGTTGTGCTTTCTTTAAGGGGGCCCCAACTTTGCCGGCCAACATTTTTTTCTTCATTCACTGGGCAGTGTGACAAAACAGGGGCTGTTATAGCAAGTTAGGACTGTCTTTATATACTGTTACTAGGTAAATGCAGTTAATTTCTGTTAGTCAGAATACTGGAGGTGTTTAACCATATCTCGCAGAGTAATGTTGTTGTTTTATTGATTCTTTGTATAAGCACACTTGCTAATCCTCTCTTCTTTTGAGCTATGTTTAGCCTAATAAATTCTTTGAAATGCCCCAAGGTGTGTTGGTAAGTGCTGGGTGAGCAAGATGTGTCATCTCCAGTTATACAGAGACATTATATCCAGCAGCTATTCCAGGGGTAGCGCTACAAACACAATTCCAGTACCTGAATTTGACTTAGTATCAATCTCTTGCAGTCCCTGCATAGCACAGTTTAGACTGACATAGGAAAAATTCTACAATGCACCTCTCTGATTTGGTTTTGCTTTGTTACTGGGTCCTAAAGCTGGCCAACAACTATGAAAATTTCTACTGGTTCCTGCAGAAACCAACTGAACTTTGCTCTGTGGGCTGCCCTGTTGCCACCCTCCCAATCAAATGTAACCAGTGTTTGGGTATTCTGCCAACTGCTGGTGCTGGCGGGAGATCTATCCATTCGCACTGTTTAGAGGGATGAGGAATATGTCAGTACGGCCATCTTTACTTCTGACTTTACTTACTGCCATTCTATTTCAATAATGACTGTTTAGTAGCTAGTAAAGACAGAGGGAGTAGGTGCAATAGGTGAAGTCAGTCCCCAGTAGCAAAGTAAAATTAAATCAGAGTGAGGCACAGAAGAGGCTTTTCTGACTAATAAAGTTAATAGCTGTGTTTTTTTTTGTGCTCTGGTCATACCCTGATTGAAACTCGTCCTGTTTAGCAGGGACAAGGTGAATTTCGATCAGTGTGTGACCGTTCCTGATTGACAGAAATTGATTAATAGATTGACTACTGTTGAAGGGCATTTTGGAAAATGTTTCTTGATGGGTGCCTACAGCGCCACTAATCATTTTATTTATCAAACATTTAATTTGGTTAAGCAGATGCATTGTATATAGTTTGCATTTAGAAGACCTATTGTGTAACATTCTGTATCATTTTACATTTCTGTATTCTTTGTAATACAGTGCTATTTACGCCTCCATCCGGACCATTTGTTTTCTCTTCTTGGGAAACTGTTCTCAGAAGGACCTGCTGGAAGTAACATGTAGGGAGGTGGCCTACTGCATGTTTATTTAGCACTTGGCTGCTCAGGTCAGGGGGAAAGGTTTATAACAAAAGTCTTGTAAGCATACAAACACTGTAAGCGCTTAAAGTCACAAAAACAGAGGGAAAAAGTCCATAATGCTCATGTGATGACTAGGAAACATCAAAAAAACTGATGGATATAAGACTCCGGCAGCTCCTGAAAGATCTGGGAAGGATCCCTCAAGGACATACAAAGGAAAAGAACAGCAGGGCACCAGATTATAACCGAATAAAAACACCAATTTTAAAATGAAGCACACTTACTATACATAAAAGAACATGTATAACAGCTGCTTCAACCAGGGCAGAAGAGGCGGGGCCTCGGAAACACGTGGCGGCCTAGCCCATCTCGGCGAGTACTTTTGTCCATCCAGACTACTGTTCTCTAATTCATCTTCTGGTCACTGGAGCTGTTATACAAGTTATTTTATGTAAGTGTGCTACATATTAAAATTGGTGTTTTTATTTGGTTATAACCTGGAGCCCTGCAATTCCTTTCCTTTGCAGGGGCAAAGGGTTAATGTTCTTGCTACCTTCCCTGAACTGCCCTCCAGTGTGTTATAAAAGGGAAGAGGTCTGGATCTTAGGGGCTTGGGGCTTAAAGCGGAGCCCCACCCAAAAGGGCAAGCTACGCTTGTTTGCTTCCTCCCCTCCTCGGCTGCCACATTTGGCTCCTTTCGGGGGGGTACCTGGTGTTGACAGGTACCTGCTCCCACTTCTGGCTGACTTTGCTGCGGCAAACTCAGTCAGAAGTTTGGCCCCTCTCCTCTAAAAAGGAATTGTCCCCCATGAGGGGTTTTCTAGGCAAAAAGTAATAAAAAATATGTATCAAAGGGATGTCGTATTTAAGACTTTAAGTATCAAAATTTATTTAAGACAAAGTATCAAAAATTTCTGCTTTAGACATGAGATAGGACATGAGCTATGATACACAAATAATGAATAAAAACAATGTCACTGACATGACAGTATACAATAATAATACATCATGATCAAACACCATGAAAAAATAGTATATAAGTCTTATAAATGAATGCTGAAAAATGTTAACATATATTGAAATTCTCCATTTATGGGTGGAAAAGAAAAAACAGTAATAAATATTTATTTTCGTATATTTACCGATCACAATGTATTGAGCCACATTAATGGCCTCTGTGTGGAAAAGACCCCCTTATTCAATCCCAGCGTCTCTAAATGGTCAACACAGTCAACGAGAGGGCCTGCTGCTCATGTGCACCTTACGAGGAGTCACGCAGCAGATAAAGATACTCCAAACGCCTGGTGTTAACGCTTCAATCATCCCGGCACCATGGTTGTTATGGTGTCAGAATGATTGAACCGCATTATTACATTGTAATATAAAATTAAATCATTCAACTCACCATAATGCCGAATCAGTGGGATCCCTGAGCGTGTCACTAGCCACGTCGCCTGCCACCAGCAGAGTCTGTCCTTGCATCAGGTGCCACCAGCAGAGTCTGTCCTTACATCAGGTGCCCCCGGCAGAGTCCGTCCTTGTATCAGGTGCCCCCGGCAGAGTCCGTCCTTGCATTAGGTGCCCCCCGCAGAGTCCGTCCTTGCATCAAGTGCCCCCGGCAGAGTCCGTACTTGCATCAGGTGCCCCCGGTAGAGTCCGTCCTAGCATCAGGTGCCCCCGGCAGAGTCCGTCCTTGCATCAGGTGCCCCCGCCAGAGTCCGTCCTAGAAACAGGTGCCCCCGGCAGAGTCCGTCCTTGCATCAGGTGCCCCCGGCAGAGTCCGTCCTTACATCAGGTGCCCCCGGCAGAGTCTGTCCTTGCATCAGGTGCCCCCGGCAGAGTCTGTCCTTGCATCAGGTGCCCCCAGCAGAGTCTGTCCTTGCATCAGGTGCCCCCGGCAGAGCCTGTCCTTGCATCAGGTGCCCCCGGCAGAGTCTGTCCTTGCATCAGGTGCCCCCGGCAGAGTCTGTCCTTGCATCAGGTGCCCCCGGCAGAGTCTGTCCTTGCATCAGGTGCCACCAGCAGAGTCTGTCCTTGCATCAGGTGCCCCCTGCAGAGTCCGTCCTTGCATCAGGTGCCCCCGGCAGAGTCTGTCCTTGCATCAGGTGCCCCGGCAGAGTCTGTCTTTGCATCAGGTGCCCCCGGCAGAGTCTGTCCTTGCATCAGGTGCCCCTGGCAGAGTCTGTATAGACCCCCTCAGTGCAGACCCCATCAGTGCAGACCCCCTCCATTAGTGCAGACCCCCTCCGCAGACCCCCTCCATCAGTGCAGACCCCCTCCATCAGTGCAGATCCCCTCCATCAGTGCAGACCCCCTACATCAGTGCAGACCCCCCCTCTATTAGTGCAGACCCCCCCTCAGTGCAGCCCCCCCTCTATTAGTGCAGACCCTCCTCAATTAATGCAGCCCCCCCTCAGTGCAGCCCTCCCTCTATTAGTGAAGCCCCCCTCAGTGCAGCCCCCCCTCTATTAGTGCAGCCCCTCCTCAGTGCAGCCCCCCCTCTATTAGTGCAGACCCCCCCTCAATGCAGCCCCCACCCCCCCGCTCAGTGCAGGAGCGGCCGGTGTTCTGCCGAGAAGGTTCCCCTCGGTAATGAAGGACCCCCTGTACTGCGCAGGTGCAGCGCTTGCTTAGTACGGGGCTGGGGAACTTTCGGAAAGACACGGCAACGGCGCCGTGTCTTCTGCTTGCTTCAGTGGAGAGGGGAGGGGCCGTGCAGCTAAAGAAGCCGCTTCATTGGCTGCACGGATCGAGCCCCCTTCCTCTCTCCACTTACTCAACACTAGGGGGAAGATCGAGCGGTGGCGCCGGCCGCCATTTTGCTGGAGCCAGCTGCTCCAAAAACAACATTCCCGATTTTCCTTGTGGAAAATCCCGATTCGGGACAGCCTCCAATCGGGACGAGGGTCCCAAAATCGGTATTGTCCCGGGAAAATCGGGACTGTTGGCAACAATGCTATGTATGGTGTTGTTCTCCCTGCATGCAGGTCTCTCTGCATGCTTCCTTAATAAATACATCTACTTTTCAATGTGGCTTCAGCAGTCAAAATGTTACTGAAACCCATGAGTTTGGGATCAGGGGGATTTCCTATACACTTTGCTTGTGTGGAGGGAGGAATCTGTCAGTTTAATTTTCAATGTATGACCAGTGCTTTAGGGAGAAAATGTATCCTTAAAAGCTTAAAATCTTTACTTTAAGGAAGCAAGTGTAATATGCTTTACTGGTCTGTTGTTGTGAAAAGTACCGGTATTTCCTCCCGGAGGCATTCTGCAGTACCAGCCTCTTTTATGTAGTATAAAGTTCAGGGGTGTGGTATGAGAGCTACACATATGTTCTGTAGAGACTAGCAGCACAGAGCACTTAGTAAAATGTATGGACAAAACTCAGGATATGGAACAGGTCCACGCAGACAAAGTGTTCAGTCTGGATCTCAGAGTAGGTATCCCCATGGAAGGGATTACAGCACTGGAAGAATGGAAGATCAGCAGGATCAGCACCAGGACCCAGACCAACAGCAGTTCAATAATCCTACACAGGAACCAACTCCACAGGTATCCCAGGAACCCCAGTAGTAAGTTACGCTTTTTTATATATATATATTTATAAGTGAAATATAAATTATAATCTGTGTACATTAAAATAAAAAAAATATATATTTCTTTATAAAATGTTATGTATTGACTACTTATATATTTAATATATTCAAAATATTTCAGTTTGTTATTTTATTATGTATAGCATTTGAGAGGATGCAGGAGTGTTTACCAATACCTTATAGCTTTCTGATTTCAGAGACATTTCAATGGTGACTGTACCAAGCTAGAAAAAGTACAGTAGTTCCCCTTAGTTTCGTTTCTCTGATTCATCTGCAGTTTCACTTTCATTTCTCCACCGTACAGACACATCAGCTTGCCAAGGAACATTGAGTCTTTTGTCTCTGTAATGGTGGCCATGTATGCTTGAATAAACGATTGATTTATTTTCCAATCGATCTCTTCCAATAGGAATAACCAGTTTATAGATAACAACCCATGTCATCAATATGCCACATATGGAGAAGTGAATGTTAATCTATAGTTAAAATCCAGTCTTAACTTATGATCTTAAAGAGGACCTCCAGGCATTTTTTTTAATTAAAAGTCAGCAGCTACAAATACTGTAGACGCTGACTTTCAGCCTTAGGTTCACACTGACAGCGGGAATGAAATCGTGTGAGTTCAGATGAACTTTCATTCCCGCATGCCAATCCAGAATTCGGGGGAGACATCTGTGTGGGTTTTTGGCACAGATATCTATTGAAATCGCACCCCGAAGTCGCCAAAAGTAGTACAGAAACTACTTTTGGGAATCAGTGTGGCGTTGCACCGATTCCGCCGGTGACATTGCCAGCCATACCTGCCGATTTGGCATGCGATTTGACATGCCAAATTGCTTCAATGTGAACCAGGTCTCAATAAGGCTCGGGATCCGACTTATGAGAGCACTAGTTGCATGACATGTCAAATTAAATGTTTCCCTATGAGAGCTGTCTTAATTGATCCAACACAAGTTGCTGTGACTTTAGAAAAGGTTCTTGCACTAGTTAGATCTGACTTTGATACGACTACAATGCCATAGAGTGTAAAAAGTCACATTAAGTCGGATCAAAGTAGGACTGAAGTTGCAGGGCAAAGTCGTGTGACTTTCATATATAAAAGAGGCAGGGCTGGTGCAAGGATTTTTGACACGCTAGGCGAAACCTAATTTTGCCAGCCCCCCACCTTGGCTCCACCCCCTTTGCCCTGCACATGTATACCCTACCCTTTTAATGAAGCGCCCAGCAAATGCAGCTTCACCAGCGCCCATCAATGCAGCCTCACCAGTGCCCATCAATGCAGCCTCACCAGCGCCTATCAAATAAAGCCTACCAGCTCCCATCAATGAATGTTTGCTTGCTTCCATTCAACTGATATAAAATGACCATCAATATTCTTGCCTGGCAATCGAGTCTGTTTGATTGAAACTGAGTCTAAATCAATTAGAGGGAAAGTTATAGCTATTTGCTTGCGCATTTGATTGCTTTGATTGAATCATACATCTAGTTACAAAAATACGATCTGGTTAAAAAAAAAATAAATCAAAGCATGCGGGGCCACCGTTTTTCTACACTTATGAGATGAGTCATAACAGAAACCTTTATTTTAGTAAGGTAATATGTATCATTTTATGAGGGGCAGCGTATACTATCTACCCACTACTGTGTGTAACCTAATCTTTAATCATTTGCCCTCCTAAAGGTTTTTCCCCCTTCAAGACCGGGCAATTTTTTACTATTCCGCACTGCGCTAATTTAACTGATAATTGTGCGGTCATGCAACACTGTACACAAATGAAATTTATTAAAAAAAAAAAAAAAAATCACACAAATAGGGCTTTCGTTTGGTTGTATTTGATCACCACTGGGTTTTCTATATTTTATTATATAAACAGAAAAAAAACAAAAAAAAAACCTCAATATTTTTTACTTTTTGCTATAAAACATATCCAATAAAAAATGTAAAAAAATCGAATTTCTTCATAAATGTAGGACAATATGTATTCTGCTACATGTCTTTGGTAAAAAAAACCCCAATAAGTGTATATTGATTGGTTTACGAGAAAGGTATAGCGTCTACAAACTATGGTATAAATACTGGAATTATTTTTTTTTTTTATAGTAGTAATGGTGGCGTTCAGTGACTTATAGTAGCGAACTCAGCGCTGTCACTCAAATGACACCTACATTATTCAGATTTGTTCTTTTTCTAGCGGCTACATAAAAGTGTTTATAGGGAAGTGAGGGAAGGGATGGAGGAGCTGGGCCAGCACAGAAAACAGTTAAAGTTGATCTCCAGCCGTATCATCAGTTCTGCACAGTTGTAAAGGCTCCCCTTCTGTACTGAAATTGTTTACTCTGATTTCAAGATTCACGGCACACTGTAAGCTTCTCACAGTGTGCATTACAAGCTGCAGCAAGTCAGAAAGAGTCCGCCTCATTTCCTGAGTGAATGACCTCCAGCAACATTAAGGGCCAGTTCACACCAAACGCAGTTCTGTTCAGTTTCATGCGCTTTTTTTCTGCACACAAAATGCATGCACAGTGTTTTCCATGTATTCCAATGGCTCTAGTTCACACCATGCAATCAGTTTCCGGTGCAGAAACTGACCGGAAACTGACTGCATGATGTGAACTAGAGCCATTGGAATACATGGAAAACACTGTGCATGCATTTTTAGACCAGAAAAAAGGCACACGGAACTGAACGGAACTGCATCTGGTGTGAACTGGCCCTTAATCACAGAGGCTCAGCATAACATGTGGGCATTACCTAGTGTTGTCTAAATGCAATTACAGCCTGCCTAGGAATGCTTACTCCTCCACACTGATAATTGACCATAAAAAGTATTTTGTTATTTGCACAACTCCAAGAGCTAGCCACTTGCATCAGAGATGAGGACTCCTGGGTGTAGTACTAAGGCAAAGTACTGTGATGTAATATGAAGCCAACAACAAGAACACGGGGACATGACCTCAAACCAGCAGGAGGAAAGTTCAAAACTTAGAAAGTATTATTTTACTGAAATAGTAGTTGATGCTTGGAATAGACTTCCAGCAAAGGTGGTGAGTCGGTCCACAGTAAATGGATTCCAACATGCTTGGGTCGATCATAGATCTATATATAAAAAAGAATACATTGAAAATGTTTGGGCAGACTCCGTGGGCGCCTTGGTCTGGCCTACATTGCATAGAGAAGCACAGAGACCCAGTAATGATGTCTGTGAGTCTAACATAAGGCATGTAATGAAAGCAGGAAGGTTTTATTTAAACATTTTATTGGAATATTGATAGGGGAAGGAATGGGGGGAAGAGAACTAGGTTAATTAAAATAGAAGCAGATTAAACTTTAACTTTTTTTTGAAAGTTGGTGGCAGTTTTTTTTTTTAAACATTTACAGTATTAATGTCTGTTAGACCCCTTTCACACTGAAGCATTTTTCAGGCGCTACAGCGCTAAAAAAAGCACCTGCATAGCTCCTGAAAAAAGCCTCAGCTGCAATCCCAGCTTTCACACTGGGGCGCTGCACTGGCAGGACGTCACAAAAAGTCCTGCCAGCAGCTTCTTTGCAGCAGTGGAGGAGCCGTGAATACACCGCTCCTCCACCGCTCCTCCACCGCTCCTCCACCGCTCCTCCACCGCTCCTGCTCATTGAAAACAATGGGGCAGCGCTGCCATACCGCCGGCAAAACGCCACTGCAGCAGTAATTTTCCAATAAGACCTAGTACAAAAGAAAAGAAAACTGTCTTAATACAAAGAGAAACCATTCTCATTTAGTATAAAATGTTATTCAACTGTCATTCGAAACTAAACTGTCTACACTATCCTGAATTCAATGAAACATTTATCATGAACAATAGGCTTCTCAATGGGGGCCTATTAGGTATGGCTTGGATCAGTGATCCTACAGTTAACCAGGAACATGTAAGTGCAGAGAGATGAGACTTGGAGAGCACAGAATACAGGATTTACAAGAATGGCAGGACTATAGTGCAGCACTGGGGTTCTGGTCTTACAGGCAGGAAACAAAATGCTAGTAAGAATCACTTGCAGCACTGGGGTTCAGGGTTCGCGGGAAGTCAGGTACACAAGATACAGTTGATGCGTACAAGGATTCTATGACAGGAAGGATACCTAATGGTACTATCTGGGGAGAACGCAGCATGTCCGCAAATGCAACAATGGTGAGGGCCCTTGAAAGGGCCAAGGCGCAGAGTCTAAGGAACTGCCTTGTCTTCTCCAGAGCTGTTGATGGTAGAGATGGGTTGCGCTGCAGACAGTTCCCCTTTTGCGGCCCTCTTACTCTCCCAAGCAGGCAGATACCTAGAACTAAGGGCCAATGGACACATGAGAATCCCTTGCAGCGCTGAGGTGCTGGGATCACTAAACAGTAGGGAGTAAAACTCAAGCTGACGGGTGTGTGCCTGGACACACAAAGACACTGGGGACAGATACACAAAGACACACAAGACAGCTAGAAATGAGTAGCCATGCAAACAGTCACACAGGAATCTATAATGCCGTGTACACACGGGCGGACTTTCCGACCGGACTGGTCCGACAGACCGGAATGTGTGGGCTTCATCGGACCTGCAGCGGACTTTTTCGGTCAAAAATCTGACGGACTTTAGATTTGGAACATGTTTTTAAATTTGTCCGACAGACTCGAGTCCGGTCGAAAAATACGCTCGTCTGTATGCTAGTCTGACGCTAGGGCAGCTATTGGCTACTGGCTATCAACTTCCTAATTTTAGTCCGGTCGTACGTCATCACGTACAAATCCGTCGGACTTTGGTGTGATCGCGTGTAGGCAGGTCCATTCATTCAAAAGTCCGTCGGAAGTCCGTCGGACCAGTCCGGTCGAAAAGTCCGCCCGTGTGTACGCAACATTAGAGTAGGTAGAGTTGCATGTTGACACCGAACAGGAAACTGGCTTGAAATACACTTGGAGACACAAAGGCAATGATCCTCAGCTTAAAAAGGCAGTACTGGCTGGGCATTTAGCTAATTCAATAAACAGCAGGAGGCTTAACTAGTCTTGAACACAAGTCTTGCGGGACAAGATGTAACCGCGCAGCTTATAAGTTAATCGCGACCCCGAAAAAGCCAAAAGTAGTACAGAAACTGCAAATGCGGCATTGCCCCGATTCGGACACTGCCATTACCAGCAATTGTCCCCTATTTGGAATGCGATTTGACATGTCAAATCACATGCCAAATCGCATCAATGTGAACCAGGGCTAAAAGACAATAAACTAGCCCAGAAAAAAATGCTTAAAACTGAAATGTTTACCTATTTCCTTTAAATTGCTAATAAAAACTGATTTGGTGTGAATAAAGTCTATGAGTGTGTAGAAATCTGTTTTATGTATATAATTGTATTGATTCTTTTTTTATTTCATTACAGCAATGGCAGCTATGTTGTTATTCCACCGAATCAAGCAAAAAGAAACAAACTTTTGACAAGTAAGCATCTGTTTCTTTCAGTCTAATATATGTATACAGTGCATTTTATTAGTATGTATAAAACTGGTGACTGTAACTCATGTGCTGTACACCAATTTACATGTGCATTTGTGAACATTTGATATAAATTCACGCAGTGATTAATAGAAGATAATTTCAGTATGCTTGGCAGCATTCAGCTTAAAGCTGAACTGTAAGCACATAACTAAATACACTGAATAAATACACGAGAACTATTTTACCTGCCAAAAGATTTGTACTTATGTCCATCCAAACCTAAGATTTACATAGCTCTGCTCTACAGTCCTGCCCTGTCTAGCAGAAAAAGGAGCAAGATCTCCCCTGCAGGTTTGTGAAAATTAGAAACAGCACACTGATGAGCGTATATCTTCAACACCCTGCTCTCTCTTCCTATCAGCATGGCTCTTTGGGTTGCAGCAAACCTAATTGGCTGATTGTGCTGCTTTTGCCTCCCCTTCTCTCAGCACTGCAGTATAGACTATACATTTATCTGTTAGAGACTGTTACTAAGTCAAATTCAGATATTTTTACTGCTTGCATTTAAAAAATAATTAGAGCTGCAATTATTTGTGCCTTTAATACCTGCCTAGAGTTCTGCTTTCAAGAGCACACAACGCTCAGGCAGATTTAACACAGTTTAACCACTTCAGCCCCGGAACGTTTTACCCTCTTAATGACCAGGCCAATTTTTTGCGATACGGCACTGCGTTATTTTAACTGACAATTGTGCGGGTGGACGATGATGCACCCAAACAAAATTGATGTCCCTTTTTTCCCCACAAATAGAGCTTTCTTTTGGTGGTATTTGATCAGCTCTGCGATTTTTATTTTTTGCGCTATAAACAAAAAAATAGCAACAATTTTGAAAAAAAAAACAATATTTTTTACTTTCTGCTCTAAAACATACCCAATAAAAAAATGTAAAAAATCAAATTTCTTCATCAATTTAGGCCAATATGTAATCTGCTATATATTTTTGGTAAAAAAAAATTCCCAATTAGCGCATATATTAATTGGTTTGTGCAAAAGTTATTGCGTCTACAAACAATGGGATAGATTTAGGGGCTTTTTATTTTTTTCCACTAGTAATGGCGGTAATCAGTGATTTTTAGCGGGACTGCGACATTGCAGAAGGCAAATTGAACACTAAATGACACTTTTTGGTGACCAGTGACACCAATACAGTGATCAGTGCTAAGAAAAATGCACTGACACTGTATAAATGACACTGGCAGGGAAGGGGTTAACATCAGGGGTGATCAAAGGGTTAAATGTGTTCCCTCAGTGTGCTTACTAACTGTGTGGGGGGGTGGACTCACTGCAGGAACAGAGAGATCTATGTTCATGATTAGCAGGAAGCACAGATCTCTCTGTTCCTGCCTGACAGAAGGATGATCTGCATTGTTTACATCAGCAAAAAAGAGAGAAAGACACAGGCGCCTCTGAGTAAGGACTGTGATATTTAATGGAAAAGGGTGCATTAAAAACTCACATTTGAGGTATCTGTATGTAGGCACAATAAAGTCCAATGGACCGCACTGTCACCGTCCAGACTGTCTTCAGCAACCACGTCTCACTAGTCCAGATGGAGGCGGCGTCCTGTCCAGCAGGAATCTTTGGCGCCCGAGCGTGATCCAAAAAGAGAGTTGGAGCGCATCTGGGGACCGAAGGAGAGGGCTGAAGTGCAGCGCAGAGCGGGATGGTGTCACAGACGTGCTCAGTGCGGTCCACTGGACTTTATTGTGCCTACATACAGATACCTCAAATGTGAGTTTTTGATGCACCCTTTTCCATTAAATATTACAATCCTTACTCAGAGTCGCCTGTGTCTTTCTCTTTTTTTTACATGTTTGAAGTGTGGCTTCCACTTCCCTTGCAAGGCTTACCCTGACACAGTGGACTGTTTCTCAGCATAAGACTGGTTAGCTCAAAGGACTCTCTATGGACTTGTACTACATTTAAATATATCACAGGATGCGCCACTACCCCATGTATTTTTGTTTACATCAGCAGACCACCGTTCTGTCATTCCCCGGAGCGATCGCGGGAGGCAGGCAGCCATCGCGGCCGCCAGGCCTGCTGACCGGGTCCCGCTATGACCAGGTCACCGGTGGTGCACGCTAGACCAGGTCAAGCGGACAATGTACAGGTACCTTATTTTGTGCAGCCAGGCCTCCCTGCCGCAGTATATGTGTGGTGGGCGGTCCGGAACTGGTTAAATACTGTGGTGTGTGCTGCAATGCAGTTCATGGCACAAGGAGGGTGACCTGGAGACCCACATATTAGTTCATTAACCACTTCCTGCTTACCCTATTATAAAATGATGGCCGGGTGGGAGCACTAATAGCCTTGGTGGACGTCATATGATGTCTTCTGGGTGTGCATCTAGTGCGGGGGGCGCTCAGTGGTGTGATCTGTCACCCACTGTGTCTATTAGACACAGTGGAAGACCGGTCATTTTACCGAGCCGGCCCTGGTATCATGTATTCGCTGTGACCAATTACAGCAAACACATGTCAATAGTACACAATGGAAATGAATGATTAATTTCCTTGGCACTCACCTACTTACTTAAAAATATATATACTTTAAATAAGTGAACTAAACCAAAAGTTGCAGCACACAAAGTTACCAACTTTCCAAAAATACATAATACCAAAAAGTGCTGCTCTACTGAATGTCATAAAGTGCACTCAAAATAAATACATAAAAAAAATAACGGCAATGGAAACGAAACACATGATCCTGTGATAATAATATTCAAACATTTCATCCAATAATAAATTCAATCATGTGTCAGTTCAAACAATAAACTGTGCAAATCAATAGTGTAAAATTTCTTCAGTGTGATCAATCTTCAATCCAAATTCACTGTAAAAAAGCCACCATGATCATGAAAGGACTCCACCACCGACATGCAAAGGATGGCCACTCACCTCATGCTGTGGACCTTTAAATGATAAAAGGTCTCACTGCGTACATTCCTATTTAATAACCGGGATCAGCAAAAAAACAATTGGCTGCTTAGGGCCCTTTTACATGGGTGAACTCTGGCAGCGGATCTGCCTGCTCAGCGGGGAATCTGTCCGCTGATCCCTGCTGAGCAGGCAGATAACAGGTCTGTGTCCACTCCGCTTATGCAGAGCAGACACGGACACAGCCCACTTTGCTTTATGGCCAGTCAAATGTAAACAGACCATCTATCTGTTTACATCTGATTGTCATCTGAACCGATCCACCAGATGGATGGGGAACAGATCCCCCAACCATCTGTTTTTAGTAGACAGGATCAGATTTAATAATTTCCCAAGTTCCCTTTGGGATAATAAAGTTTTCTGTATTCTGTATTGGATGTCAGCAGGTGTCAACGGAAACATGTTGTTGACACCTGCCGCTTTATAGAGGGCAATGGATGATCCGATCGGGTCCACCTAAAAACTCAGTTGTTCCGCCTGTGTGAAAGGGGCCTTATATGTTAACCACTTCAGCTTTCACACCTGTTTACCCCCTATGGACCAGACCATATTTTCACATTTGCACTATGTGTCTATTCATGAGGCTATAACTTTGTAATTACTTGTGATACAGAATTGATACATATATCATATACATATATATTTTTTGGGAGACAAGCATGGCTTTTTTTGTGATCCTAGTATCTTCTGAGATTTTTTTCTAATTTATATGCGTTATAAGGGGAAAAAGGTTAAAAAAGGGTAAACTGAAATATCACATGATCCTAAGTATTCAGACCCTTTTATTTAACTCAGGTGCTGTGCATTTCTTCTGATCATCCTTGAGATGGTTCTACACCTTCATTTGAGTCCAGCTGTGTTTGATTATACTGATTGGACTTGATTAGGAAAGCCACACACTTGTCTATATAAGACCTTACAGCTCACAAGCTCACAGTGCATGTCAGAGCAAATGAGAATCATGTGGTCAAAGGAACTTGCTGAAGAGCTCAGAGACAGAATTGTGGCAAGGCACAGATCTGGCCAAGGTTACAAAAAAAATTCTGCTGCACTTAAAGTGGAGTTCCACCCAAAAATGGAACTTCCACTTTTTGGATTCCTCCCCCCCTCCGGTGTCACATTTGGCACCTTTCAGGGGGGAGGAGGGAGCATATACCTGTCTAATACAGGTATTTACTCCCACTTCCTGGCATAGATCACTGCAACGCTTGCGGTGACCTACACCACTTCCAGCGCCTACACTGTCCTCCCCCGCTGTCTTCTGGGAGACACACAAGTCCCAGAACACAGCAGGGACCAGAGAGTACGCGCAGCGCGACTCACGCATGCGCAGTAGGGAACCGGGAAGTGAAGACGCACGGCTTCACTTCCTTATTCCCTTACCGAGGATGGCGGCGGCAGCAGCCGAGAGCCGACGGATGGATCGGCTTCGGCTGCTGACATCGCGGCTCCCTGGACAGGTAAGTGTCCATATATTAAAAGTCAGCAGCTGCAGTATTTGTAGCTGCTGGCTTTTAATATTTTTTTTTTTCGACGGACCTCCGCTTTAATGTTCCTAAGAGCACAGGGGCCTCCATAATCCTTAAATGGAAGATGTTTGGGACGACAAGAACCCTTCCTAGAGCTGGCCGTCCGGCCAAACTGAGCTATCGGGGGAGAAGAGCCTTGGTGAGAGAGGTAAAGAAGAACCCAAAGATCACTGTGGCTGAGCTCCAGAGATGCAGTCAGGAGATGGGAGAAAGTTGTAGAAAGTCAACCATCACTGCAGCCCTCCACCAGTCGGGGCTTTATGGCATAGTGGCCCAACGGAAGCCTCTCCTCAGTGCAAGACACATGGAGTTTGCTAAAAAAACACCTGAAGGACTCCAAGATGGTGAGAAATAAGATTCTCTGGTCTGATGAGACCAAGATAGGACTTTTTGGCCTTAATTCTAAGCGGTATGTGTGGAGAAAACCAGGCACTGCTCATCGCCTGTCCAATACAGTCCCAACAGTGAAGCATGGTGGTTGCAGCATCATGCTGTGGGGGTGTTTTTCAGCTGCAGGGACAGGACGACTGGTTGCAATCGACAGAAAGATAAATGTGGCCAAGTACAGGGATATCCTGGATGAAAACTTTCTCCAGAGTGCTCTGGACCTCAGACTGGGCTGAAGGTTTACCTTCCAACAAGACAATGACCCTAAGCACACAGCTAAAATAATGAAGGAGTGGCTTCACAACAACTCCGTGACTGTTCTTGAATGGCCCAGCCAGAGCCCTGACTTAAAACCAATTGAGCATCTCTGGAGAGTCCTAAAAATGGCTGCCCACCAACGTTTACCATCCAACCTGACAGGACTGGAGAGGATCTGCAAGTAGGAATGGCAGAGGATCCCCAAATCCAGGTGTGAAAAACTTGTTGTATCTTTCCCAAAAAGACTTATGGCTGTATTAGATCAAAAGGGTGCTTCAACTATTCTTTTTGGATCCGATAAGGAAACTGTAACCAATGCATATCTTCATCTGTACTTTGGACTTTGAAACATGGTTATGATTGTCACTTGCTTAAACCAATGTACTTGCATTTGTCAAATAAAGCTCTTTGGAAAAAAAAAAAAACAACAACATACATACGCAGATCTATGCTGCCATATTGGTCTGATGCCGCAGCTGTCCCACGTTGGTACTAAGCCCAAGAACTGAGCAATCAAATACTTGCCGATCACTCAGCTCTTGGTCTGCTTAGAGCAGAGAGTGGTGACTGAGTCACCACTCTCCACTCTGCCCCTCCAAGGGTCAGGCTGGAGAGAGGGTAAGTGCAGCTGGTTTTAGCTCTCAGCCACACGCTGAGAGCTGGAGCCAGATGTCAATCAAGTAGCTGGGAGAATCCCGGCATTATTGTTGGGATCCTTTCAGAGCCTGAAGCTGATCTGCCACGTCAGCTGACAGTGGGAAATAATCCGCTATAAGCTGACATTAGGTCAAAAGAGAGGAAACGTAACCCATAGGTGAAGTTTGACCGAAAAAACTTTGGTCCTACATTTCTTTCTCTCTAATTCTGCCCAGCAACATTTTTATGATTACTGTTTCTACAAAATAACTGCATTTAGCAAGTTTTACCATTTTCTTTGAAGACGACAAGTTGGGAATGGGGTGGTACTATTAAAACAGAAAAATACAATTAGAATGGTCATAAAGTCAGTGCTATACTTTTATACCTTCCCCTGCTTTAAAACGTGAGCATAATAAAGAGATATTATATTGTGAGAACAACTTGTTCCAAGTGGGATGCAGTCTTAATTATTGGGGTTGGAGGGGGCTATGTATTATTTCTACATCTGATAGACCCCTGAATATATGTGGCACTAGAGACCATGAAACGTGTAACAAATTATAATGTTTTAAATATGCACAACAAACAAAGCTTTTGTTTTTATGCTTTACCTAATGCTTACACATTAAAGTATGAATAATTCATGCACTGGAAAATAAGCTCAGCAGTACCCTATAGAGAACATTTAGGGAGCTGTTCATTAAAATGACACTTGGTTTAAAACAGACAATTAGAAATAAATTTGCATCTCCCAAGTCACATGATCATACTGTGGAAACACATTCTCTGATGCGTAATGATCGTATTACTCCACCAATACTCTGTGCTAATCTTCTGCGCATTGAAATGAGGCAAACTACAAAATTGCTTTTTACAACTGTTTATTATTGTACAAGATTTCAACTGCCTGGGAAGCTGCAGGCAGAGCTTTGCAAATGATTTACTTCAGCTTAAGCTTGCTAAGTAGACTAGACATGTCCCCATTTGTGCATATAGTATATTTGAAATGAATCGCAAATACATTGCATATTGAAGAGCTGAACCAGAATGTCCTTGTTTGATATCACAATGTATTTACTTTCAAGAACAGTAGAAGGCACTCCAGCTAGGCGCAAGTACATAAACCTAAAGCGGACCTTTTCCCCTTTCACTAACAGTCACATCAGAACGAAGCTCTGCATGGTGATATAAAATCATCCTTCATCAGTAATTAGTTAACAAACATCTTTTTTCTTACTTACAATTACTGTTGAGTGAGGCACTGGTGACATAGCCCTAGCCCCACAGATACATCCTGGAAAACCTCTACGGTAAACTGCGAGATCTCAGGGAAAGGCATGTTTTTTTCTCCCTCAGATTTTGCCCTAATGCCGTGTACACACGACCAGACTTCGACAGCAAAGGTCCAACTGAACAAATCCGCCAGACAATCCGATCATGTGTGGGATTCATCGGACCTTTGGTGTCGAAAAATCAGACGGACTTTAGATTTGGAACATGTTTCAAATCTTTCCAACGGACTCGAGTCCGGTCGAAAAATCCATTCGTCTGTATGCTAGTCTGATGGACTAAAACCCACGCTAGGGCAGCTATTGGCTACTGGCTATGAACTTTCTTATTTTAGTCTGGTCGTACGTCATCACATTCGAAATGATCAGACTTTGGTGTGATCGTGTGTAGGCAAGTCCGATTCATTGGAACTCCGTCGAAAAAGTCCTTCGGAGTTCAGGCGGACGAGAAGTCCGCTCGTATGTACACGGCATTAGTGAAAATGGTCATACTGAGAAGAATAGGAAGGAAAAGAGAAATGAGATATACAAAGAACAAAAAGCCTGCAATTATCAATAAGTATCTGTTTGTAGATTGTCACTACTAACAATTTTAAAAGGAGCCTTTGTTGTAATATTTAGGATGAGGGTGAAGTTTCTCTTTAACTCCTTGATCTTAGCCACGTGAAATCCTTAATGCTGCACACCAGGATGTGTTACGCTGGCAATAGATGGAAAATTCTTAGGAAAAGTCTTGGAAAATTTGTAATACATTCTCAAAACATTTTCAGAACATGCGATTTTGGAATGAAAGGACTCTACCTAATGAAAACCATACAGTCCTGCTCCTTCAAATTGCACTGCAGTTGAACAGGAACATGGATTCGACTCACTAAAGAGTAGGAAAACATTTACCTTCTTAGAACATTCTTTTTCTAAGAATTTTCATTCAAAATTCTTCCCATGGCCAGTTTTAAACATCCACTACTTTATTTGCAGCAAAGTGAAATATAATTATCCACTCAAAGTACATCTCTTGGGCAGGCCATACATTATACACTTTTTTGTTCAACCAGTAGGTTGAACAAAAAATGTGCATTTGATGTGGATGGGGGAATCCCTCCCGCTGTGCTATTGTGTTCAGACAGCAGCAGGGGTGGACTGAACATTCAGGCACTCGGGCACTGCCCGAGGGCCCCATGCCACTAAGGGGCCCCATCAGGGTTGCCAACCTCAATAAAACCAGGGACAGTATGTAAAAATCTGTGTTTTTTTTTAAATCCCAAGATTATAGCTGCCCCGCCTCTCCAGTGCCTTTTCAGTCTGTGTACGTGTATTCTGTGTGGCCTCATAATCTATTGCCTGGGGGCCCCATAATCTCCAATTGCCCGGGGGCCCCATAATCTTCTCCTATTGCCCGGGGGCCCCATAATCTCCTATTGCCCGGGGGCCCCATGAGTTGTCAGTCCGCCCCTGGACAGCAGGGAGCCTTCCCTACCGTCAGAACATAATCATCAGTGTAGCTGGCAGTACTGATCATTCGGAAAAAAAAACGTACAAACTGGTTGTACAGAAGTCAATCGATAGATCGACTTCTGTAAGACCTGGGTACCAATACATGGGTTGAATTTCGATCCATGTATGGCTGGCCTTAAAGTAGAACAAAAGGCAGAACTTTTATTTTCATTTTGGATAGAGTAAGGAAGGGCTTTAATCTCAGTCAGCGTTTTCTTTATTTTTGCCCTCTGTGTACCATTTGAGAGATTTCACTTCCTGTCCAATTTCCAAAACAGGATGTGAATGGAAATCCCTCCAAAGGGAGGAAATCCAGAGTCACCAGAACCAATGTTCCCCCTGGAAGGTTTCCCCTCTATTGTTGGAGGGGCTGGCCCAAAATTTGGAATTTTCTACAATTACCAGTACAACTAAAATGAACAAGTACAACTACCTTGCAACATTTTTCCATCACTTGCCCCCTTTTAGTATTATAACAACTCTCAGGGCTTGGTTGTAGCTCTTGCTCACTGAAAGAGCCTCATCAACAGTTATAGGAGACTTCATTTTCCACATTTATTAAGTCATTTTTATCCGCTTTCCAAATGTTGGAGTGCTCACATCCAGGGCTCCTCAGTTTCCACTATGTTACTCATGAACTAAGAATTCTATGTCTATGTTGCCAGTGCCAGAGTAGGGCCCAGAAGAAACAAAGGCAGCATGCTGTAGGGACATATTCAACCCTGGTCACAATAACCACTGCCCTTCTACACCCATAAGAACTGAATTGACCGTGGTCATAACCATTGCCCTTCTACAATTTTTGGGCACTGGACTTACACACACTTCTTAAACCACCACCACTTCACCGACATGCACTTGCTTCCACTGAGCCAACGTGCACTTTTGCACAATGTACCTTTATGCACTTCTAGCACTGTAACAATGTGCGCTTCTGTGTCTACCACCATTACTGTGTAGGCAGGTGCAAAGTTTATATTATGGGTATTTGTGTTAATCTTTGTCAATGCTTTCTGTCACTTTAAGTTTTGGCTGGTGCATGCAGAGTTTGTGTCATTATGTGACAGGTTCCTCAGCATGTGTGTCACTTCCTTTTGTGAAGAACGTATACACTCACCGGCCACTTTATTAGGTACACCTTGCGAGTACCGTGTTGTGCCACCTTTTGCCTTCACAACTGCCTTGATTCTTCATGGCATAGATTCAACAAGGTGTTTGAAACATTCTTCAGAGAATTTGGTCCTTATTGACATGATAGCATTATGCAATACCGATGTTCGTTTGAACTTCAGCAAGTCATCTTTACCACGTCTAGATGCCTAAATGCATTGAGTTGCTGCCATGTGATTGGCTGATTAGCAATTTGTGTTACCAAGCAATTGAACAGGTATACCTAATAAAGTGACCGGTGAGTGTATACCCAAGAACCGAACTCATGGGGGAAACCCGTTGTGGGAAGCAGACAGTGGAGAACCAGTGTTACCATGTAAGCTCTCCTTTGGGATAAAACCCCCTCCAATGGGGCTTATTCTGCGGGCGACCACTTGTAATGGACTTTGTTGCTATGGATTGCTGCACTTTAAGGTATGGGCAGCACCTCTCGCTTAATGCACCATTATTTCTAAGCACCACTAGGGATAGCGCAGCTAAAAACCAGCATATCCTATTGAATCTAACATATTCAGATGTGTTACAAGGACTCTGTTTCTGAATTGTGATGTGGATGTACAGATATTAATTCATAAGTCTGCTAAGTAAAAGGATTTTCATAATAAAGAGAAATGCCTGAGTAGATATACTGGGTAAGAGGTCATCTAAGTGTGGGATTAAGATTTAACACTGGTGTGTGGAGAAGTGAAGCCATGATAACTCTCTGGGTTAAGAAAAGGCAATTACATGTGTGACCATGTAAACCCTTGTGGTTAAGTATATGTAAGTGAACATCACAGTCAACCATTATGGTTATGGAATCAAGGTAAAAGGGGCAGTGAAAATGTGTAACAGTGGCGGGTGACGAGAGCTCTGGTGATGAGGGAACAGACATACTTTATGTTTCCCACCTAGGGGCTTGGTGTCCATCTTGGAGCCTGCTGTGGTACAGGATTCACATAGGGATCTGCCCTGGGGTCACGAATGCAAGGCCTTGCAAATCAAAAGTACAGTAGCTTACCTGTGTGCCTAAGAGGTGGAAAAAAAACTAAAGATACAGAGATGAGAGTGAGAATGAATATTACAGTGTCAAGGGAAAATCTGAGAGGGCTGGTGGAGTTTAGGACATGCATTACTTGCTCAAAATGCTACATAGTCCATTGTCAGGGAAGTTAGGAACAGACTTAAGCTGGTCATACATGAGTTATTTTTGTTTTTATTTAACATGAGGGTTGAATGAAAGAAAAAGATTCACCCGACCACACATTCAATATGAATGAGGGAATCCTCCCACTGCGCTATTGTATTCTGAGAGGAGACTTCCCTGCTGTCAGAATACACTGATCAGCAGATCACCAGTCGAGCGAAAATTTTCTAGCAGGCTGGTTGTACACAAATCGATCGATAGATCGATTTATGTACAACCAGCCTGTACATACATGGATACAAACTTGGCTGGTCCCTGCTGCACTGGCTGAATTTTGATCCATGTAGGGCTTTATCCAACAGCTGAGGAAAGTACGTGATCCTTCTCTGGGCACAAAGAAGAAAGTCAGAGTGCTACTTTATTGACTTGTAGGCGTTGTGCCAAGCCCCTAGGGGCAATCTTTTAAAACTTCACAACAACTGCACCAATATGACCTTCTGCACGTGCCATCATTGCATTGATGAGCCTTTGTGCACATTCCCCCACTACAAAGTACAATTACAGTTCGTACTCACTTTACCACTAGAGAATTTGTTTTCTGTAGATTGCAAAAAACCTGGTTGATCTTGTTGTTCATTGTCCCTTCCTCCTTGTCTGTGTCCCTACTCCAGCCTGAGATTGTGTAGGCCACATCTACTGAGCATGCTCCAGTCTCAGTCCCCTTTTAAGCTGTTCATTTCCAACTTTTTCTTATGTGTGCAGCACACATGACTATAGAGTCACACATGTGGGCGTATACACAGTGATAAATTAGAGCCCCATCCCTCCTCCCCCATGCCCTTGCATTGCTAAACACTATGGGATATACTGTGAGATATAAGATGTTGATTGATGGAGTTTTTACCTCCTTGTTAGTCCCAGCACATGCACATTATAGACATACGCTGGAGGGGTGTGACACAGCCTGTGATTGGCAGAAGCTTCTCTAGATATCTTTACAGTGTGAACAAAGTAAAATCTATTGTCAATCAACCTGCACCATGGTATTGCAAAAAAACCCCAAAAAAACATTTGCTTTAACCACTTCCACTCCGGAAGGTTTACCCCTTCATGACCAGGTCATTTTTTGCGTTACTTTAACTGACAATTGTGCCGTCGTGCCACGCTGTACCCAAATAAAATTTGTGTCCCTTTTTCCCACAAATAGAGCTTTCTTTTGGTGGTTTTTGATCACCTGCGGGTTTTATTTTTTGTGCTATAAGCAAAAAAAACCCCAACAATTTTGAAAAAAAAAAACAATATTTTTTACTGCCTGCTATAAAATATACCCAATACAAAAAAAAAATGTAAAAAATCAAATTTCTTCATCAATTTAGGTCAATATGTATTCTGCTACATATTTTCTGATAAGCATATATTGATTGGTTTGTGCAAAAGTTATAGCTTCTACAAACTATGGGGGCTTTTTTCTTTCTTTTTTTTTTTTTTTTTACTAGTAATGTTGGCGATCAGTGACTTATAGCGGGACTGCGATAAAATCAGACACCTAACTGACACTTTTGACACTTTTTGGGGATCAGTGACACTAATACAGTGATCAGGGCTAAAAAATATGCACTGTCATTGTACTAATGACACTGGCAGGGAAGGGGTTAACATCAGGCAGGGGCGATCAAAGGGTTAAATGTATGCCTAAGTTGTGCTTACTAACTGTGGGGGAGGTGCTTTGAATAGGGGAAGGCAAAGATCTGTGTTCCTGCTTAGCAGAAACACAGGATCAGTACCTTTCCCTCTGACAGTACGGCGGTCTGCCTTGTTTACATAGGCAGATTGACGTTCTGCC
The DNA here is from genome assembly GCA_037952925.1 of Lithobates clamitans. Taxonomy (NCBI): domain Eukaryota; kingdom Metazoa; phylum Chordata; class Amphibia; order Anura; family Ranidae; genus Lithobates; species Lithobates clamitans. The sequence goes on from JBBGZY010000282.1 coordinate 1,321,382, forward strand.
TGTGTCCTGAACAATCTGCGGGTCCTGGCGGACATCGAGTCAGCTGGACCCGCTGATTGGCTCCCGCTGTGTCCAATCACAGTGGGAGCGGGTTGCCGGTGGCACGCATACGCTCCCCAGACCTGCAGGTGTCAGATCACGTACTAGGTACATGATCTGGCACAGAGTGCCTGCCCTGCTGCAGTAAAAGTACGTGGGGCGGTCCACAAAAGGGTAAAATATATGTATTAAGCTTTAAAACACTTTGCTGCAATTACCGTATTTATCGGCGTATAACACGTGCTTTCTTCCCCTTAAAATCAGGGGGAAATCGTGAGTGCATGTCGCTCCCTCCTTCCCCTTCACTGCTCGGAGTGAAAGGAGGGAACGAGCACCGCCGAAATAGGCAGAGTCGAGTGTACTGTGTACAAGAAGGATGCAACAAGTTTTTCACACCTGGATTTGGGGATCCTCTGCCATTCCTCCTTGCAGATCCTCTCCAGTTCTGTCAGGTTGGATGGTAAACGTTGGTGGACAGCCATTTTTAGATCTTTCCAGAGATGCTCAATTGGGTTTAAGTCAGGGCTCTGGCTGGGCCATTCAAGAACAGTCACAGAGTTGTTGTGAAGCCACTCCTTCATTATTTTAACTGTGTGCTTAGGGTCATTGTCTTGTTGGAAGGTAAACCTTCGGCCCAGTCTGAGGTCCTGAGCACTCTGGAGAAGGTTTTCATCCAGGATATCTCTGTACTTGCATTCATCTTTCCCTTGATTGCAATCAGTCGTCCTGTCCCTGCAGATGAAAAACACCCCCACAGCATGATGCTGCCACCACCATGCTTCACTGTTGGGACTGTATTGGACAGGTGATGAGCAGTGTCTGGTTTTCTCCACACATACCGCTTAGAATTCAGGCCAAAACGTTCTAACTTGGTCTCATCAGACCAGAGAATCTTATTTTTCTCCATCTTGGAGTCCTTCAGGTGTTTTTTTAGCAAACTCCATGCGGGCTTTCATGTGTCTTGCACTGAGGAGAGGCTTCCGTCGGGCCACTCTGCCATAAAGCCCTGACTGATGGAGGGCTGCAAGAGTTGAAACTGTTATAGCTGCAAAGGTTGGGCCAACACAATATTGAACCCTACGGACTAAGACTGGGATGCCATTAAATGTGCGTGTAAAGGCAGGCTTCCCAATACTTTTGGTAATATAGTGTGTGTGTGTGTATATATATATATATATATATATATATATATATATATATATATATACACAGTGGGGCAAAAAAGTATTTAGTCAGCCACCAATTGTGCAAGTTATCCCACTTAAAAAGATGAGAGAGGCCTGTAATTGTCATCATAGGTATACCTCAACTATGAGAGACAAAATGTGAAAACAAATCCAGACAATCACATTGTCTGATTTTTGAAAGAATTTATTTGCAAATTATGGTGGAAAATAAGAATTTGGTCAATATCAAAAGTTCATCTCAATAATTTGTTATATATCCCTTGTTGGCAATGACAGAGGTCAAACATTTTCTGTAAGTCTTCACAAGGTTGTCACACACTGTTTGTAATCCGACCAGATGTGCTACCGGCGCAAAACTAAAAATTTGGTAGTTTGCTGCAATCATGTAAACCTACACAAAAATTGTAGAGTAATAATATATTATAAAAGTGGATTGCGCTAACGTCTGTGTATGATACCACTGCTGAAAATATGCAAAAATAGGATATCTATCCTATGTAGCGTGCTTTTCTATATCAATTAATAGTGTGTCAAAAGTATACTGTCCACATAGTGTTACTAGTGACAAAATAATATTCAAAAAAACTGCAAAAAAACTGTTTAAAGTGCTAGTGCTAAAAAAATATATAAAATATGACAAAATATTAAAAAATGTGCAATGTGGCAATATTACTTAGTGACCATCAGATATCACATATCACCATGCATATATACTACATACTGCAAAAAATGTCCTCAACATATGCATAAACACTACAGCCCACTAGATGTCCTCAGTGGGTGATTACTTCTGTGCAATGACGTATGGAGTTACCACAAACTATTTAAAGTGCTAGTGCTACAAAATATAAAAAAAAATATTAATAATAAACAATGTGCCAATATTACTAACAAAATATCACATAAGAACATGCACATGTACTATATAGTGCAAAAAAATATATAAATGGCCTGGGCATATGCAAAAACACCACAGTACACTGGATGTCTTCAGTGAGTGATCACTTCTGTGCAATGACGTTCCTTTTTAATATATTGTGCTTCACCTCTTATCGTGACTTCACCACCACCTCATGCAATGGCCACTCACCAGATGTAATAAGAATAAACGCCTTTGGTTCATTAAGGATAACCAATCCGTTTGTGATGGGTCCAATAGCAGCCTTTCCAAGCAATGTATTAGTACCTCTTGTTCTGTTCAGTGCTCATAAAGACATATGGATAGCCATCATGGTATAGTATGTAATTTAATTTTACTAAAAAAGTTAAAAACATGGTTAAACTCACATGTTATGGTGCCCTTAAGCCGGCACCAAGCAAATCCAGCAGTGTATATGGAGAGCGGTGTCTCAGGTTTTTCCCCTCTGTCACTGTGTCTCCTCACAGCGGCATGTGTTCCAGGCCTCACTCTCGTTCAACCGAAAGTAATGAGAAAGTTCCCAGCACCCCTACGCGTTTCGCAATGTAATTTGTGTCATCAGGAAGCTTCCCGATGACGCAAATTACATTGCTCATTTGGGGGGGGTGCAAACAAACTGAAAAATTCTGGAAAAAAAAATTCTGAAAAAAACCCCATCAAATGCAGCCACTGTGCCCATCAAGCGCAGCCACTGTGCCCATCAAACGCAGCCACTGTGCCCATCAAAGGCAGCCACTGTGCCCCATCAAACGCTGCCACTGTGCCCCATCAAACGCTGCCACTGTGCCCATCTTATGCAGCCAATGTGCCCCATCAAATGCAGCCTCACTGTGCCCCATCATATGCAGCCACTGTGCCCATCATATGCAGCCACTATGCCCATCATATGTAGCCATTGTGCCCCATCAAATGCAGCCTCACTATGCCCCTTCAAATGCTCCCACTGTGCCCCATCAAAAGCAGCCACTGTGCCATATCAAATCACAGCGCCTGTCGTTTCAGCCAATCAGGTGATGGGTAACAGATCCGAGCACCTGATCGGCGGAGAGGCGGTTTAGTGTTAGGAAAACAAATATTCATTTGCTTTTCTAACATAGCTGAGTGAGGGCGCTTGCAGGTCAGCTTTTTTGACGCATATTAGAGCCTATGGCTCTAATCGGCTGCTTAAAAAAAAATGCTGCTGTAATTCAGGCGCCCGAAAAGGGCCCGGGCCCCTGAATAGGGGGTGGCAGCGGCGGCCATAGATAGATTCATGCAATGCATGAATCTACCTATTGGTGCTAGAGGGGTGGCTTGAGAGAGGGGGCTGCGCCCGTGCGCCCTTATGGACGCACCGCCACTGCACACTGGTTTCTCAAATTATTTACTGTGGACCACAAAGCTACTAGGATGACCTTGCAATTTTTATTCATCAACATATAATTGCTATAGCAGGATGCTGACTTATAAATGTTTCTGTTTTATAGTGGCTAATAAAGAAGAAGAGGAATATAATCATTTTGTGGAATCTCGGAGGTCTGGATCAATAAAGCTTACCCCAAAAAAGCTAGGTAAGTGACCTGTTCTTGTCCTTTTTTCTTTTTCCCATTTCATTCCTTTGTTGCCAATTACTTTTTGACCTTTCACTGTTTTATTTTCCTAATCCATCCCTTCCTCCTCTTCTCTCATTATTCCCTTATTATTGCCTTACATCCCTTCCCTTATCATAACAATACAACAGAATGTAGTACTATGTTATGCATCAAGCAAAGCAGAAAGTTTGGAGTAAAAGCAGCGCAATTCTGGGTCATTTTTAAATGATTCCCAAGGAGGTTTGAAAATAAATGCAGGTCACGCAGCAATACCTCTTCTCCAGCACTGTACCCACAGTAATTCCTTTATGCCCATAGATGTCTTCAGTCTTCCAGGTCAAATGATGCCCAGCATCCCTGAAGGGAAGCCAGCATGACACCTTGCACTCACAATAAAGTTAGGCAGAGAGCTGTGATGACATCAAGTTATGTATGAACACAGTTTCAGTGCCATTTAGATGCTGGCACCATTTATTTTCGTTTTTTTTATTTTATTTTTTTACTGTAGCTGATCAGTTATGCCACGTACACACAAGCGGAATGTCCGACAGAAAAAGTCAGACGGAAGCTTTTTATCGTATATTCTGATCGTGTGTATGCCTCATCGGACTTTTTTTTTCAAAAATTGTGACGGACCTAGAAATAGAACATGTTCTAAATATTTCCAACGGAACCAATTTCTATCGGGGAAAACCGCTCGCCTCTATGCTGTTCCGACGGACCAAAAACTATGCATGCTCTGAAGCAAGTACGAGACGGAAGCTATTGGCTACTGGCTATTGAACTTCCTTTTTCTAGTCCCGTTGTACGTTTTGTACGTCACCGCGTTCTTGACGGTCGGACTTTGGTGTGATCGTGTGTACGCAAGACAGTTTCAGCGGAATTCTGTCGGAACGCCGTCGGAAAAACCTTTAGAGTTTATTCCAACAGGTAAACCAGTCGTGTGTAGGCGGCAGTAGGTACACCAGGAATGTGGGCTGGTATCCCCAGAGCAAAGAAGCACAAACATACAGTCCCCTGCTATGCTGATACTATTCCACATGCCCTTCAGCATTGGCGGAGCTTTGAGGCGGGTTCCCCTTTCTCCGCAGGGCCCCTAAAATCAGTTCCCTAGGGTGGGATTGAACACCTATTTGTTACCCTATAGTTAGCTCTTGGTGGGAGACCATGCGTTAAAATAAAAAAAATAAAATAAAAATAAGAACACTAGAAGTGCTAAACATGTCTTAAAAACAAAGGTTTAGGATTCTCCATAGGCAAAATAAATAAATAAATAAATTTTAAAAAAAAACACCCCCCAAAGCAAAAAATCAAACACTTTTAAATATATATTCCCAACTCCAAACCAGTGAATAGTTTAAATATTGTGCAAAGTAAAAATAGGTGAATATTGGGTGGATTGCAAAATAAAGCCTCGTCCACACGACCGGATTTTCGTCCGAAGGCGCGTGCCTGGATTTTGTCTTGCATACAAACGGCAAGGAATTGTCGGCCAACAAACACGAACGTAGTGACGTACTACGTGATTTTTTAGCTCTTTAGCTCCACCCTTTGGGCTCTTTCTGCTAATTTCATGTTAGTAAAAGTTTGGTGAGTGTTTGATTCGTGCTTTTCATTTCGCGCTTTTCATTTAGTGCTTTTCAGTTCGCGCTTTTCAGTTCATTGGCCGCTTGTCAACCAGACATATTGCGGAATCAGAGGAGATAACGTGTTATATATTATTGGCCTTGGAGTTATTGCTTTGACCCAAGTCCAGTCCAGGAACAGGAAAAGGAGGAGTTCTTTGACCAAAAATTGTTGACTTTATTAATCGTGACCATTTATGTCATATGCCTTTGCTGCGGGAGCTCCGGGAGAATAATCCAGATGTTTTTTCGGAATTATCTCTGGATGACGGACCGCTGCTTTCACCAACTCTTGGCATTGTTGACCCCCGATATTAAGAAGCAGGACACATGCATGAGGCTTTTATTTTATGTTTTTGGTTGAATAATTTTGATTTGTTATATTTTTTATATTTTTGGATGCATAGAATGCACTTTTTGGTTAAGTTCTATTGGCAGATAGCATGTCTATTTTTATTTGTTTTCTTTTTTTATTGCACAATAAAAAAATAGTGGAGAATAATATTACTTCAAATGACCGTTTGGGAGAAGGCAGTTACATTTTAAAAAATACAATGTAAAATTGACAAGGGACACCAACATAGTTGTATCTTTGATCTTAAAAACTACAGGATAATGGTGTTGTGGTAACTTGCACCAAAATAAAAACAAGCATAATAATATTATTCTTGATATCACTAGAAAAAAAAGCCTTATAAAATTAGTTTGCCATAACGCCATCAGTATCGCCAGCAAAGCAGGTTCATTATTATCCCATTAAAGAAGAAGAGAATGTGCGCTGCACTTCGAGATTTCATAATTTGCCACGTCACAAATGTTAATTGTCCATTGCGAACGCTAGTTTACAAGACCGACCGCTTCTGGCTCATCCTTGCTTCCGAGCATGTGTGTTTGAATGTGTACACACGCTTGGAAAGTCTGACAACAGACATTTGTCTGCGGAAAATGTTAAATCCTGCTATCCAACATTTGTCCGCGGAAAATCCGACAATTATCCGATGGAGCGTACAAACAGTCGGATTTTCCACCAACAGCCTGTCATCACACATTTCCCGTCCAAAAATCCGATTGTGTGTACGAGGCTTACGTTTATATTCAATGAGTAATAAATAGGATATTTCTCTTGTATTTTCACCTGGTGATCCTGCGAATAAGTCTGTGTTTTTTCAACTGAACAGCTGTCCTGCAAATGTAGCAGTTAGATGGTTGAGACAAACCATTTAGCATTGACAGGGGTGCTTTTATGTATGTAAAACCTCTATCCTAAAAGAAAAAAAAACTTTTCTTTGTAACTGCTTAAAATGTGTGAGTTGGAGTTTGGCTTCAATTAGTAGTGTATTTAAATCTGCTAGTGCAACTAGCATTACCCTGTCCCCAGACTGGCAATGCTACTGTCCAAAGTTGCCCCATGTACTCTTGCATCCAGAATGGGAGCATTTTAATTCCTAAAAAAGAAACCTAATGCAGCCACCAAGTGTAGTGATTCTTAAAGTGATTGTAGACCTACAAGTTATTTAAACTAAATATAGCAAACATGTCTATACTTACCTGCTCTTTGTAATGGTTTTGCACAGAGCAGCCCCAATCCACTTCTTCTGGGGTCCCACGCTGGCACTCCAGGCCCCTCCTCTGGATCGGGTGCCCCCACGGAAGGCTGCTGTCCCTGGGTGCACCCGTGCAGGCTCTATCCTGAGTCCCACTGCTGTGTCTATTGACACAGACAGCGGGACTCAGCCTCGCCTTCCACTCCCATGTCACAGCTTTTGATTGACAGGAGCAGGAGCCATTGGCTCCTGCTGCTATCAATCTTTCCAATGAGAAGAATGATAGAGGCTGGAGTTGCTGTGCTCATGCACATCACTTGATCGGATCGGGTTCAGGTAAGAAAAGGGGTGGGGGTATGGGGGGGAATTGCAGCACAGAAGGTTTTTCACCTTAATGCATTTGTAGTGTTAGGACTGCAAGCAACACAGGGTGCTGTGAAGAGGCCTTGTAGCTTTCACATGCATTTGCAAATGTGTGCTAACTAAACCCCTGCTTTTAACAGACGGTTAGACAGGTTAATTTGGTTGGTCAGCAGACTGGTTGGTGAGTTGAGCTATGGAATTGTTTTTGTCTTACATGTATATGGCCCTCCATGTGCCCCTTGCTGCGAAGGCCAGTTATAGGTGGGGGCAGTGGCCAGTGTTTTGTTAGGAACTGAAGACAGTTGCAGTAGAGGTCTGGCAGAGCATCACCAGAGATGAAACCCAGCGTCTGGTGATGTCTATGCGTTCCAGACTTCAGGCTGTAATTGACTGCAAAGGATTTGCAACCAAGTATTAAAAAGTGAAAGTTTGATGGATGATTGTTATTCTGTCCCATTACTTTTGGTCCCTTAAAAAGTGGGAGGCACATATACAAACTGTTGTAATTCCTACACCGTTCTCCTGATTTGGATGTAAATACCCTCAAATTAAAGCTGAAAGTCTGCAGTTAAAGCACATCTTGTTCATTGCATTTCAAATCCATTGTGTTGGATAGAGCCAAAAAGATTAGAATTGTGTCGATGTCCCAATATTTATGGACCTGACTGTATATACACAGTATCTCACAAAAGTAAATACACTCCTCACATTTTTGTAAATATTTTATTATATCTTTTCATGTGGCAACATTGAAGAAATTACACTTTGATACAATGTAAAGTAGTGAGTGTATAGCTTGTATAACAGTGTACAACACACAGGCCTGAATGTCTAAACCAATGGCAACATAAGTGAGTACACCCCTAATTTGAAAATGTTCAAATTGGGCCCAATTAGCCATTTTCCCTCCCTGGTGTCATGTGACTCGTTAGTGTTACAAGGTCTCAGGTGTGACTGGGGAGCAGGTGTGTTAAATTTGGTGTTATCGCTCTCACTCTCTCATACTGGTCACTGGAAGTTCAACATGGCACCCCATGGCAAATAACTTTCTGAGGATCTGAAAAAAGAATTGTTGCTCTACATAAAGATGGCCTGGACTATAAGAAGATTGCCATGACCCTGAAACTGAACTTCAGCACGGTGGCCAAGACCATACAGCAGTTTAATAGGACGGGTTCCACTCAGAACAGGCCTCGCTATGGTCGACCAAAGGAGTTGAGTGCACGTGCTCAGCTTCATATCCAGAGGTTGTCTTTGGGAAATAGATGTATTAGTGCTGCCAGCATTGCTTCAGAGGTTGAAGGGGTGGGGGGGTCACCCTGTTAGTGCTCAGACCATACGCCGCACACTGCATCAAATTGGACTGCATGGCTGTCCAACAGTTTGCTGAAGACAAGCAGACTAGGGACATGGATTACTGGAACCATGTCCTGTGGTCTGATGAGACCAAGATAAACTTATTTGGTTCAGATGGTATCAAGCGTGTGTGGCGGCAACCAGGTGAGGAGTACAAAGACAAGTGTGTCTTGCCTACAGTCAAGCATGGTGGTGGGAGTGTCATGGTCTGGGGCTGCATCAGTGCTGCCGGCACTGGGAAGCTACAGTTCATTGAGGGAACCATGAATGCCAACATGTACTGTGACATACTGAAGCAGAGCAAGATCCCCTCCCTTCGGAGACTGGGGCAAAGGGAAGTATTCCAACATAGCGACCTCAAACACACCTGCAAGATGAACACTACATTGCTAAAGAAGAGGGTAAAGTTGATGGACTGGCCAAGCATGTCTCCAGACCTAAACCCTATTGAGCATTTGTGGGGCATCCTCAAAAGGAAGGTGGATGTCAGGGTTCTTACCGTGGCAGGCGGGGCGCCCGCGGTGGTGTGCGTCAGGGTGCGTCGGCGCGCGTTGGCGCGCGCGTTTCTGCGGACCTCGCCGTGCGGGCTCCTCGCGGCGCCGGTGTGTGTGTCCGGGATCGTTCCACTGTGCACGCCGGCGTGCGGGGGCGCGCGCGCGGGCGTTGGCGGGCGCGCGTGCCTGTGTGAGCCGGGGCGCGCGCGTGCACGTCGTTTGGCGCCAAAAGCCCTATTTAAGCCAGTGAGTTCTGGTGACCAGTGCTGCCTAATCAACAGCTAGTCGTACCAGTGCCTTACCTTGTTCCTTGTCTGTTCCTGTGATACCTTCTGACCCGGCCTTGATTCCGACCTCTCTCTGAACTCTGCCTGAACCTGACCTCTGCCTGTTTGACCATCCGCTTGCCTGCTCCACTGTACCTTTGCCGCCCGCCTGTTACCGAACCCGGCCTGTCTCCTGACCATCCGTCTGCCTGCTCCTTTGGGTCTGTCTGCCTGTCTGCAGCCGTCCAGCCTGCTGTCTATACAAGCCTGCTCTACCTTGTGTCTGTGCTCCAGCCAGTTCCAGCCTTCTCTTCGGTTAACCCTGCAATATCTGGACTACTATACCTGGACTGCAATACAGGCCCTCATACCACTCCGTACTCTCGTGCCTCCTGTTTACTCTACCAGGGGCCGACAGTCGGAGGGTAAGGGAGCCTACCCTCTGCCCAACTGGACTCGCCGGTCTGGTAAGTAGGAGCCTGATAGTATTAGGCAGCCATGACCGAGTCCGGGCAGGGGGCTTCCCCCATGGACGAACTTTGCCGACATCTGGCGGGTCTAACCCAGGCGGTGAAGAGCCTGCAAGAGGGATACTCCAGTCTGGAGGAGCGAGTACAGGCCTTGTCTGCACCTTCCGGTCCGCAAGGGTCCACATCAGCCACCTCAGCACCCTCCGTGGTCATGTTACCCCCAGAGCCAAAAGTACCAGTACCTGAAAGATTTCTTGGAGACCGAAGTAGGTATCGTGCTTTCCGGAATGCCTGTAATCTCTACTTCGCCCTGCTGCCACGCACGTTCTCCCTTGAGGCCACTAAGGTGGGTTTTGTTATCTCCTTACTTTCCGGTCAGCCACAAACATGGGCCCACCGACTTTTGGAGCAGAAATCTGTTGCCTTGGATAGTATGGATGCCTTCTTTGATGCTATGTCCCAACTATACGAAGACCCCCAGCTTACCGCCACTGCAGAAGCCACTTTACAGGCCCTACGCCAGGGTCGTCAAGCAGCAGAAGATTATGCCGTCGAGTTCAGACGCTGGAGCTCTGACACGGCATGGAATGACGCCGCATTGCGCCATCAGTTCAGGATGGGGTTGTCAGATCCCCTCAAGGATGAGCTGGCACGGGTAGGGGTACCACAAACCCTGGAAGAGCTTATCAACTTGTCCATCCAAATAGACCGCAGGTTGCGAGAGCGACGCACTGAAAGGACCACCAGTACCTTTCGTCCCACCTGGATGATGCCACAAGTACCCAGTCCTCCCAGCAGATCTCCCACTCCTACACCTGCCTCGGCCTATGATGCGCCAGAACCCATGCAACTCGGTCTATTCTGCCCTTCCTTGACCCCAGAGGAAAAAGCACGCAGACGTACACACAACCTCTGCCTCTACTGTGGAGAACCCGGGCACTACGCCAGTGGTTGCCCCAACAAGATGCGTAAGTGTCGTTCTGCTGATCGTACCTGTGCTACTATTGTACCTACTATTGGTACACACCTAACCATCTCTATCACTTTACAGCTTCCCGGAAAGGCCATCCAAGTCCCAGCTATCATTGATTCCGGAGCCTGCAGCTGCTTTATCGACCGGACCTTCGCCTCCCAACATGACATCCCTCTCCAATCCAAAACTCAAAGCCTAGCTGTACATCTTGCAGACGGTTCTGCTCTCCGCTCCGGTCCGGTCACTCAAGAAACCGTCCCCTTAAAAGCCATCATGGGCCAACGACACCGTGAACATCTTTGTTTGGACGCCATCTCTTCCCCTCTTTTTCCAGTCATTCTTGGAATACCATGGCTGCAGGCGCACAACCCTCGAATCGACTGGGCTTCTGGTAGTGTCGAGTTCCTCTCTGGATACTGCCTTCAACACTGTCTGCAAGGGACAGGCCATGAGGCTACCCAACTCCTCTGTCTACATCCAGATGTAGATCTGCTCCAAGCTATTCCTGAGCCTTACCAAGATTTTGCGGATGTGTTTAACAAGAAGGGGGCAGAATTACTACCACCACACAGGCCCTACGACTGCCCAATTGAACTGCTTCCTGGAACCGAGGTACCTTTTGGCCGGATCTTCCCACTAACCGAGCAGGAGCTGGGCACCCTGAAACAGTATTTAGACGAAAATCTGAAGAAGAAATTTATCCGCCCGTCCACCTCCCCAGCTGGTGCGGGCTTATTCTTTGTTGAAAAGAAAGACCATTCTTTGCGGCCATGTATTGACTACCGTGAATTAAACAAAATAACTATTAAAAACCGTTACCCACTTCCTCTGGTACCTGAGCTATTCCAAAGACTGGGCACAGCCCGAATCTTTACTAAATTGGATCTTCGGGGTGCTTACAATTTAGTCCGCATCCGAGAGGGGGACGAGTGGAAGACTGCGTTCCGCACTCGTTTCGGGCATTTCGAGTACCAGGTCATGCCCTTCGGCCTCTGCAATGCCCCAGCTACGTTCCAGCACTTTGTGAACGACATCTTTAGAGAATTCCTGGACCTCTACGTCATTGTCTACCTGGACGACATACTCATCTTCTCCTCTTCTTTGTCTGATCACCGCAGGCACGTCAGGAATGTTCTTGCCCGGCTCAGGCAACATGGCTTATACGCTAAACTTGACAAGTGTGAGTTTGAACGTCAGAGTATCCAGTTTTTGGGACTCATCATTTCTGTAGAAGGAATTAAGATGGATCCACAAAAAGTGTCGGCCATCCTGGACTGGCCTGCCCCTACTGACAAGAAAGGGGTCCAACGTTTCGTAGGATTCTCTAACTTCTACAGGAAATTCATTAAAGACTTCTCTAAAATCATTTCGCCTATAACGGAACTTACTAAACAGGGGACACGATTCTGTTGGTCACCCCGAGCACAGGCAGCTTTTGAGAAATTAAAGGGACTATTTACTTCTGCTTCTATCCTCAAACACCCGGACCCTGCGCTACCGTTTGTATTGGAGGTGGATGCTTCGGAGATCGCAGTGGGGGCGGTACTTTCTCAACGCCAGGGCCCCAAGGCCCTCCTGTTTCCTGTAGCCTTCTTTTCCCGTAAGCTCTCATCCTCGGAGAGAAATTATGACGTGGGAGACCGGGAACTGTTGGCCATCAAGGCGGCTTTGGAAGAATGGCGCTATCTACTAGAGGGTGCGGTACATCCGGTTCTTATCTTTACCGACCACAAGAACTTAGAATACTTAAGAGCAGCCAAGCGACTCAGACCACGACAGGCTAGATGGGCACTTTTTTTTTCCCGCTTCTCCTTTCACATCACGTACAGGCCCGGATCCAAGAATGGAAAACCTGATGCCCTATCACGGATGTTCCATGACTCCAAGGAAAGAACTTCTCCTGATACTATTCTGCCTGCAGGTAGTTTCTTACTTCTCCAGGGAGATTTAATCTCCAGGATTAAACAGGCCTCCTCTGAAATTCCTCTACCTACTGGAACCAGTTTAAATGATGGGTTGCTCTGGCATGAAGGCAAGATTTTCGTTCCTGAAAGATGTAGGGTACTGGTACTGGAACTATGTCATGACCATAAGCTGGCGGGTCACTTCGGAGCCCGGAAAACCTCAGAATTGGTGCTACGCACCTTTTGGTGGCCATGTCTTCTGGAGGACTGTAAGAGGTACGTGGGTTCTTGCCGCACCTGTGCCCGGAGTAAATGTAACCGCTCAAAGGCCTGGGGTTTATTGAGACCCTTACCGATTCCTGACAGGCCTTGGAGAATGCTATCGATGGATTTTATTGTGGAGTTACCCCCCTCTGAAGGTTTCTCAACCATCTTTGTGGTGATTGATAGGCTATCCAAGATGGCACACTTCATCCCTATGAAGGGTACTCCCACAGCCGCAGAAACGGCGAAGATATTCGTCAAGGAAGTAGTAAGGTTACATGGGGTGCCCGCGAATATCGTATCCGACCGAGGTGTTCAATTTACCTCCCGGTTTTGGAGAGCACTGTGTGCCGCTTTGGAAATTGAATTGGCGTTCTCCTCGGCCTACCACCCTCAGACGAACGGCCAGACGGAAAGAACTAACCAGACGCTGGAGCAATACCTCCGTTGTTTCTCTGTGTTTACTCAAGACGACTGGGTGTCCTTGCTACCACTCGCCGAATTCTCATATAACAACTCCTTACACTCTGCCATCAACCAGACTCCTTTCTTTGCGAATTATGGATTCAACCCTTCTTTCCTTCCCAGTTCTATCCCGGAATGTTCTCTACCCGCAGTAACGGAAACAATGGAGTTCTTCTCTAGTAACTGTAAGATCCTGCAGGAAACCATGGCCCAATCCCAGGCTTCCTTCAAGAGGATGTTCGATAAGAAAAGGCGAGGAGAACTCGTCCTTGAACCTGGTAACCAAGTTTGGCTCTCTACAACTAATCTAAAGTTGGCTTGTCCCTCCAAGAAGTTGGGACCTAAGTTTCTGGGCCCGTTTCGGGTGAAGAGAAAGGTGAATGATGTTGCCTTTGAGCTTAGTCTGCCAGAGTCCCTTAGAATCCACCCGGTCTTCCACGTTTCTTTACTGAAACCAGTTATCCACGATCCTTTTCCTGACCGTAAGGCCAAGCCACCGGAGGCTGTTTTGGTCAACAATGAGGAGGAGTTCGAGGTCGAGGCAATCTTGGATTGCAGGAAAAGGCAGAATCAGCTCCAGTACCTCATTAAATGGAAGGGGTATGGCCCCGAGGATAATTCTTGGGAACCCGAAGGTAACCTGCATGCCAACGAATTGCTACAAACTTTGAAGAACTCCCATGCTCCCAGGCTGGCCCAGCTGGGCATCCGGAGGCTGCCCTTGAGGAGGGGGCACTGTCAGGGTTCTTACCGTGGCAGGCGGGGCGCCCGCGGTGGTGTGCGTCAGGGTGCGTCGGCGCGCGTTGGCGCGCGCGTTTCTGCGGACCTCGCCGTGCGGGCTCCTCGCGGCGCCGATGTGTGTGTCCGGGATCGTTCCACTGTGCACGCCGGCGTGCGGGGGCGCGCGCGCGGGCGTTGGCGGGCGCGCGTGCCTGTGTGAGCCGGGGCGCGCGCGTGCACGTCGTTGGCGCCAAAAGCCCTATTTAAGCCAGTGAGTTCTGGTGACCAGTGCTGCCTAATCAACAGCTAGTCGTACCAGTGCCTTACCTTGTTCCTTGTCTGTTCCTGTGATACCTTCTGACCCGGCCTTGATTCCGACCTCTCTCTGAACTCTGCCTGAACCTGACCTCTGCCTGTTTGACCATCCGCTTGCCTGCTCCACTGTACCTTTGCCGCCCGCCTGTTACCGAACCCGGCCTGTCTCCTGACCATCCGTCTGCCTGCTCCTTTGGGTCTGTCTGCCTGTCTGCAGCCGTCCAGCCTGCTGTCTATACAAGCCTGCTCTACCTTGTGTCTGTGCTCCAGCCAGTTCCAGCCTTCTCTCCGGTTAACCCTGCAATATCTGGACTACTATACCTGGACTGCAATACAGGCCCTCATACCACTCCGTACTCTCGTGCCTCCTGTTTACTCTACCAGGGGCCGACAGTCGGAGGGTAAGGGTGCCTACCCTCTGCCCAACTGGACTCGCCGGTCTGGTAAGTAGGAGCCTGATAGTGGATGAGAGCAAGGTCTCTAACATCCACTAGCTCCATAATATCATTACGGAAGAGTGGAAGAGGACTCCAGTGGCAACCTGTGAAGCTCTGGCGAACTCCATGCCCAAGAGGGTTAAATCAGTGCTTGAAAATAATGGCACTTTTGGCCCAATTTGGACATTTTCACTTAGGGTTGTACTCACTTTTGTTACCAGCGGTTTAGACATTAATGGCTGTGTGTTGAGTTATTTTGAGGGGACAGCAAATTTACACTGTTATACAAGCTGTACACTCACTACTTTACATTGTAGCAAAGTGGCATTTCTTCAGTGTTGTCACATGAAAAGATAGAATAAAATATTTACAAAAATGTGAGGGGTGTACTCACTTTTGTGAGATACTGTGTGCGTGTGTGTATAAATGTGTGTGTGTGTGTATGTGTGCATATATGTGTATATATATATATATATATATATATATATATATATATATATATATATATATATATATATATATATATGAAATTCCCATAAAAGGTGTCAGCTGTATATTGAGTGCTTTTTACCATCAAGGGATTTTTTTTGGAGTTGTGTGTGTGCTCCTCTCCATTTTCTTACATCTAGCAGGTGTGATTTTTTTCCGTGGGTCCCTTTGGACCTTCTACACACTTTCCGGATAGATCACCACCTGGAAACCACCCTATGTTTTTAATTGGCTCTGGTTACACACTGTCAGAATCCATGAATCAGACTGAGACAGAAGTACAGTTAAATCATCACACTTGTTTAATAATAATAAAAAAAGGTAAACAGAGTAAACATAGTCAAAACATAGCCAGAGTTCAGGAACCAGAACGGATAGTCAGACAAGCCAAAATCTCCGGGAGCCAGAGATGAGCGTAGTAGAACAGCAAGCAGGATCTGGAGCCAGAAGAAATGTCAGCCAAGCAAGTATTTAACAGGAAGAGAGAGCATCTCTAGAGATGTGACCAAGGCGAAGGGAGAGATCATCTCGGCTGGATGGCTTATGTAGGCAGGACTGACGAGCAGAATATCATTAACAGATGCGTCACTGTGGAGAGATAGGAGCTGGGAATTAGCCGACAGCTGAGCGGCCAGCTCAGAGACACACACGATATTTCAATTTGAAGATGTCTTCATTCCCTGAGGAAGATCAGCACAGAATATGATTGAAACATTTTCTGGTTTTCTGAGCGGTAGCATCTAGTGTTGAGAAATACACTTTGCATTTCTTGCTATCTGCATATGTAACATTGACATCTCATTTTTTGAATATCATGCATACCAGAGCTCATGTTGTTTTTAATTCATGTTCCATAAATATTTGTACACAATTTATTTTGATATATTTGTTCTAGTTTAATTTTTTTCAACTGCCTATAGACCCTTGAGAGCATTTTTTCAATTTCGGGACAAACTAACTAGCACTAAACAGGAGAGGAGAACAGAAAGAGAGATCAAATAGAAGATAAACAAGTTGTAGTAGCACCCAACTGCCACTAGAAGACAGTGTACACCAGAACACAATAAGATTTATGCAATATCAGTAAAATAAATATTGATGGGACACTAATAAAGTAAAGCAATTTTCTCACTGAAAAACAGATGCTGCTTGGTGCTTTTTTCACCCAGTGGATACATTTTTTTGGAAATAAGCATAAACATTGTGAATGTAGAAAAATATGTAACAACAAGAGCATGTTGGGCTATTTTCCTGTCAAAGTAATCATAAATACATATGATTTTTATGCAAGTTGAAATTTGCAAAAGAAAATTTGATGTGCTTTTTAGAGCTGGACTGGGAAACAGGTGATTGGTGGAAAGGTACAGAGTGGCTACAAAACGACAAAGTTACCCACCTTAGTACATTGCTGCTTTAAACTGATAATCATTATTGGCAACCTATGCCTGACCAAGTAACCTAATGTACTTTGGAAACTTGCTTTTCTGTATTTTGAATTAGCTAATAAAACAGAATAGCTTTGATTCCAAATGTTCTTCTTTTATCCTGTAACAAAAAAAGAAAAAGAAAAAAACAGTCTGCTTCACTTTCTTTTATTCTTTGCATTGTAGGAGGAGACACATCTGAGACAAAAGCAAGAGAGCAGCAGCAAATAATGCAGTTGCAGTCAAAATATCAAAAACAGGTGTGGTATTCACTACTGTGCTGTAATATAACATAATATGTATTATAATATAGTATTACAATATTTTATTTTGTAAAGACACAGTATATATCATCAAGTGCTGGTAAAAAAGTAGGTTAATTATGATTTTTTGATGGGATAAGACTAGATGGCATTACGTTATATAATATCTGTGCGATAGTATCACATAGTCCGGTGCACTGGGTTTCTGGCACTGAGAAGGAGGTGCTCCCAGATTTCCCTTGTCAATGCAAATAAAGTGTGTGCCCACGTGTCCTTGATCCTATTTCCCTGTACACGCGATCGGACTTTCCGACAACAAAACCATGTATTTTTTTCCAAAGGATGTTGGCTCAAACCTGTCTTGCATACACACGGTCACACAAATGTTGTCGGAAATTCTGAACGTCAAGAACGCGGTGACGTACAACACGTACGATGAGCCGAGAAAGATGAAGTTCAATAGCCAGTGCGGCTCTTCTGCTTGATTCCGAGCATGCGTGGACTTTTGTGCGTCGGAATTGTGTACACATGCTCAGAATTTCCGACAACAAGTTTTGCTGAACGAGGCTTTGAATAGGAAAATCTGGATGCCGCACACTGGATAAAGTTGAAAACTTGTCTCATAGCTCAGCTATGAGTAAGCACTCAGCCCCGAGTGCGAAACGCGTCAGCTGATCCTGTACATCCTGCATGATTGTCTTGTATTTCTGATGATCCCATCTTTATAATAAAGACAAGTTTTCAACTTTATCCAGTGTGCGGCATCCAGATTTTCCTATTCAAAGCCTTGTTCTACTTAGCATTTAGCCAGCACCTGGGGCTCTTCATCTCTGAAAGCTTCACATCAACTCCACACTTGGGTCCGTGTCCACCTGAGCGGTGAAACACACTCTTTGCTTCGTTTGCATCTAAGAACAAGTTTTGTTGCTGGAAAATTTGAGAACCTGCTTTCAAACATGTGTTGGCGGAAATTCCGACAACAAATGTTCTATGGAGCATACACACGGTCGTACTTTCCGACAACAAGCTCACATCCAACATTTGTTGGCAGAAAATCCTATCCTAGGGCATTAATCTCACTCCTAAACTGACTTTAATGCTTAACCCTGCCCTTACTCACCAGAACCCTAAAAATGAACCTAAACCCTAAAATCAACCCTTAACACTTAAAGTGATTGTAAACGATCACCTTGTAAAACAACTCATTCAGTTTAAAATAAAAATGAAAGGCAAAACATTTTGTATAGCTATAAAAAAAACATAAATACCTTTTTTTCCCTTTTTTATAAGTGATCACATTCCCTCTGTCCTCAGCTGCACAAGAGTTGGGGGGAGGAGAAGCAGCAGTACACTGAGCTTCCCAGGGAATGACTGTTCAGTGGAGGTGTGTCAGGACAAGTCTGAACATTGGAGGAGAGTACACCAAGTTCCCAGCACAGCTACAGAACTGACCACGGTGTGTTCCCCTGCTTAGTGTGGGAAGTTTTTAATGGTAAAGCAGAGGGACTGGCAGGAACACCAGGCCTTTCACATAAAGGAAGCAATACAAAGAGAATAGGATACTTTCTCAAACAATTACATGGTACAGCAGGCACATATCAGGAATGTGCTGAAACTTCACATTTAAAGAGGAGCTCCAGACTCCTTCAGAAAAAAATAATGTCTTTTAATATAAGGACACTTACCTGTCCAGGGATTCCGCAATGTTGGCACCCCAAGGTGATTCTTTAATCAGCTTCGGGTGGAGGCGTGGCATCTGTAGTAAGGGAAACAGGAAGTGAAGCCTTGCAGCTTCACAGCCTGTTTCCTGCTGTGCATGTGCGAACTGCACTGCACTTTCTGAATGGTCCCGCCGTCTTCTGGGACCAGTGTGTCTCCCAGAGGGCAGCGGGGGCCGGAAATGTTGTAGATCGCCGATCGGCAATCTTACCTGGAAGTGGGAATGGGTACCTGTCAAAACCAGGTAACCGCTCTCTCCTCCTCCTCCAAAAAAGTGCCAAATGTGGCAGCGAAGGGAAGAAGGGTGCAAACAAGCAGAGCTTCCCATTCTAGGTGGAGCTCTGCTTTAATCCATATTTAACATTAAAATGAGGTCAAAACTTTTTTCATTTTTTTTCCATTGAGTAGTGGAAGGTTAAAACTGCTGGCATTTTTTTGCCATCTGTGTTTCATTAGGGGGAATATCCCTTCACTTCCTGTTCTGTGAACATGACAGGAAGTGAGAATTGCTTTCCGGTGTGATTTACTCTCACTTTTGTTCCCAGTGATATTTTGTGATCCGTACAATTAAAGAGAGTGATTGTCTCTAAGATTGGCCATACACTAGTCTTTTTTTTTTTTATTCAACCAGTAGGTTAAACAAAAGGAAATGACTCCATTCAATTGTGTGAAATGACACATCAGGTCCCTGCTGAACCTGCTAAATTTTGATCCACATATGGCTGGCTTACCTGAGACACAGACCACTATTAAAAAAAGTTATACTTTAAGTTCTACCCTCACCCTAACCTTAAATCAAAGCCAAAGACTTTTTTTACATTTTGTATAGAGTGGGGAGGAGTTTAATTTGTGACCCATATTGACTTGAGATTATACGTAATTTCTTGTCCCTCTAATGCCTAGGGAAACTAAACAGAAAGGCCGGACAGCTATGAAAACATTGTCTGAAATCCAAACTCTTCCTCACTAACCCTAGGTTCACACCTATGCGTTTTTTAGTGCATTTTGCAGTTTTCAGAAACGCATTACAGTCCATTTAACATGGTTTCCTATGGTACAAGTTGACATCTATGTGTTTTTCAGCCAGTGCATTTTTGGAAAGGGTCAGGGACTTTTTACCCATAGCAGATTGTGTTCTGCATGTAATAGACTTCAATGGAACGGCACCAAAACGCAAGTGTTGCGTTTTTGATGCATTTTTACATGCACTTTGTGTTTTGCATTTTTTTTTTATCACCATAACAAACTGTATAGCTGGTTGTTAAGGAGTGGGCCGGGAAACTGACCGCTGCGTCCTTAACACCCGATGAATCATCAGCTGTTAGCGGGGTTCCTGGTGGCACCACTTTCCTGTGACATCTTTAACCGATGCATTCTGCAAACAGAGCTTTTTTTTTTTTGCTTTTTTTTTGGGTCAGCAGTGGCAGCGGGCGTCGTGATTGATGATGGCTCTACATCAGGAGACATTGTTTTTTATTTTCTAAATGTCAAAAACTAGTGTTGTATCTTTACTCACTTTTTTTGGTGAATGGGTAGGGGTTCTATGTACCCCATACTCATTCATATGGGCGGGGCTGGGATCTAGAGGCCACCTTGTTAAAGGGTGCTTCCAGGTTCCAAAGAGCCCCACAGCCCACAGTCACCAACAACCACCAGCCAGGGTTGTGGGGAAGGGGCCCTTGATCTCTTGCCCCCCTGCCCCAAAGCACACGCCCCATGTTGAGGGCAAATGGCCTTGTGTGGTTTAGGAGGGGGACACTCGCTCGTCCCCTCCCCTTCCTGACCTGCTGGGCTGCATGTTCGGATAAGGGTCTTGTATGGATTTTGTGGGGGACCCTGAGCCTTTTTTTTTGTTTGTTTGGCATGGGGTTCCCCTAAATTCCATACCAGACCCGAAGGGTGGCCACACCCTAATCGGACAGTGTGGTAGAGATTCCCCCTGTTTAGACCCCTAATATTTCACCAAAGACCCCTAAAGGCTCCTAAAAAAAAATAAGATAGTAAAAGATTGGAAAAAATAAAAACTACTGCAAGCAATCTCTTACCTACTGACACCGTCCATTGCTCTGCTGACACCGAAAGTATATATACACATGCACACACATGCAAATGTGTTTGAGTTTTGTGGTGCACACCCTAATGCAATAGGCTGTGCACACCTATGATTTGCTCCAACTGATTTGCACATTATAGATTACCTGAATACACCTTGGTTTCTTCTTTAGTCAACATACATCTCTTAATACTGCTCTCTGTTTGTAAAAAAATGGAAAAGCTCCCAGTCACACAGCAAAAAAGTAAATTAGACAACAATACCTGCCATTAATAATTACACCATACTGAAACTGAGCGTGTGCCTCTTTTTAAAGAACCTTTGACTGTCAGATATAATTGCTAGAAAATTCAATTAGAAATCTGAAAGGTTGCTTATAACAGCACACTAGCACAAATCAATACATCTGACATATTCAAATTATAAACACAAATGACACAAGGGACAATTTTTTCTATTTTTTTGTCATAGCAGATATTTTTTATTCTTTTTAATGAACAAGCAGGTTATTAAATCTGTGTACTGCAGAGAAATATTGTCTAATCACAACTGAACAGCGAGAATAGTAATGCAGGCGGTTATTACTGTTGTCACATCACCTTTGTGTTTAATACTGGAATTTTACCTTTCTTGCAAGCTTTTAATTTTTTTGTAATAAACATTCTGAATATATTAATCAGGTTGAAGCAGAACATTACAGGAGGTAGTTACAATCTCACAACATTATATAAAGATTCATTAAAGCTTGTGTTACCCTAAAAAAAAAAAAAAAAGGATCCTATTCCTTTAAAGCATGAATAACAGCACATTGCTTGTGCTGTGTAATTTGGCTCCCCGTATCACCTGAAATACCTGACTGATCCTTCTTGGTGCTGTCCTCCCCCAAGTAAACTGATGACCACGGTTTATCATGGCTGCTGAGTCCTGACACCATGGTCAGTTTATGTGCCTCCGTCATCCGTAGCTCTCCTCTCTGCTCTCCCCCATCCTCCTGTGAAATATTTACCACACTCTTCCCCTACTCTCTGTCCTGAAGGATCCTATTGTTTGCTTGCAGCTGCCAGTGGGAGGGAGAGGCGGGAAGCCATAGGTACTGTCAGGGCTGGACTCAGCCCTCTCTTTTCAGTGCTCAGCTGTTGGTTAATTGCCAGCTCTCATCGTTCCACAGTGCCTCACCTGGTGATCATTTCCTGCTCGTCAGCTAGCCCCTTCTGGCTATTTAAACTGCCTGGTTCATTTCTCCCATGCCTTGGTCAACATATCTGAAGATTCTCTACTGTTTTCCTGTTAAAGACTTGCTTGGCTGATGTTCCCTCTGGTTCCTGATCCTGTTAGCTGTCTCCAACTATGCTGATCTCTGGCTTCCTGATTTACTGGCTTGCACTGACTACCCGCTTTGATTACCCACCCTGGCTATGTTTTGATAATGTTTGTACCATTTTTACCACTATATTAAAAGGTGTGTTTTTTTTCCTGTCTCCGTCTGATTCATGGTTCTTGACAGTAGGCGAAGGCCATGAATTCAGAAGATGCAGGCAATCCACCTAGTGGTAAAGTTTTTTTCAAGATTGAATGAGCAGGATCACCGCATGGATCAGTTTGCCATAGCGTTACGGACGCTCCTGATTTGCAATGCTCACCTGGATCCTTCCACTGTGGCTGTTCCAGTAAAACATGTGGGACAGGCCGTCCCTGCTGCTCCATTCTCTGTGCAGGCACCCACCTCGAATATTACCTCTGTAAGAGGTATGTCTGGTTCTGCTCCACTTTCCCAGTGATTTGGGGGTGATCCAGTTCAATGCAGAGGGTTTCTCAACCAGGTTGAGGTATACTTTGAGATGCTGCCCCAGGCATTCCTCATGGACAGAAGCAAAGTAGGCTTAGTTATTTTTTTGCTTTCTGATAGAGCCTTCCTCATAAACCCTCTGTGGGAGACACAAAAACCCATTGTCCTGAGTTACCCAGAGTTTGTGGCTTCCTTTAAAAGTGTATTTGACGTTCCCGCTCACTCCACTTCTGCTGCCTCATGTCCATCAAACAGAGTATGAGAAATGTTGCTAATTACGCCATTGAATTCCATACTCTAGCAGCAGAAGTCGCTTGAAACAATGAGGCCCTCGTGGCTACTTTTTCTCATGGTCTTTAAGATAACATTAAAGATGAGATCGCAGCCTGAGACATACCTACAGATCTGGAGAAGTTGATCACGTTTGCCATTCTGGTGGACTCCAGATTTGAGAGAGTCCTTTCTTTAAGGTGCGCTTGCGGAAGCCTCCTGTACATTTGGCTCTGAGCTTTGCAGTCCCACCCTTGCCTCTCTCACCTCCCATGCCTCCTGGTACCGAGTCTGCCAGTGAAGTAGAACCCATGCAGTTGGGCTTCACATGTCTCCCTGTGGAGGAGAGGGCCCTTAGGAGGAGGGAGAAATTGTGCCTTTATTGTGGCCAGGCATGTCACTTGTTGAAGTCCTGTCCTACCCGTCCAGGAAACGCACCTGAGGTCCTGTAGGGGACAGACCTTAGGTGGCATTGTTACGTCCCCAGTTATCCTGAAGGATAAGCCTTTTGTTCTATTTACCCTTTCTTGGTCTGAGTCGTCCATCGAGACACAGGCTCTAATGGACTCCGGGGCTGCAGGCCTGTTCATAGATAGTGCCTTTGTGTCTAAGCACTCGATTCCGCTGCAGCTTTGTGTGGCTCCACTTGCCATCGAGGCTATTGATGAGAGACCTCTACAGTCTGCCCATGGGACTTATGAGACTGCTCTGTTGACCATGGCTGTAGGGGCTCTTCGCCATGAGATAATCCAATTTCAACTCCCTTACCTGGTGGTTATTGGTTATCCTTGGTTACAGAGGCAAAACCCCTCTTTTGATTGGCTTCGGCCTGAGGTTCTTTCCTGGTCGCCACAATGCAGTAAGACATGTTTTCGGAAAGTGGCCATGGTCTTGTGCACCTCTTCACTCACCTCCCTGCCAGAGGAGTACTGCGAATTTGGCGATGTCTTTAACAAAGGTCAGGCTGGTAGTTTGCCTCCACACTGGTTGTACGATTGCGCAAATGACCTTTAATCTGATGCCATGCCTCCTCGTGCCTCACGATTAAGAACATGTATCCGATTCCATTGATTACGGAATTATTTGACTGCCTCAAGCAAGCAACGGTTTTCACAAAGCTCTATCTGAGAGGGGCATACAATCTCGTGAGGATCAAGGAGGGTGACGAATTGAAAACTGCGTTTTTAATACTAGGACAGGACATTACGAATACCTTGTAATGCCTTTTGGTCTTTGCAAGGGTCCTGCAGTTTTTCAGGAATTCATCAACAATGTCCTCAGGGATATGTTGCAGCAATGTGTGGTGGTTTATCTTGACGACATTCTCTTATATTTTAATTCCCTAGCAACCACACAGATGTTTCTCGTGTGCTACAGAGGCTGAGAGATAATAACTTGTATTGCAAGTTGGAAAAGTGTGAGTTCCATCGTGAACAGGTTACATTTTTTGGGTTATGTCATTTCTACTGCTGGTTTTTCGATGGACCCAGAGAAACTATCTGCAGTTCTACAGTGGCCTGGACCCGGAGGTCTACATCCGCTACCAACTATTATCATAAGTTTATTTGTAATTTCTCTTCTCTGGTCAAACCCCTGACTGATATGACCAGAAAGGATGTTAACTCACAGAATTAATCTCCAGATTCTATTAAAGCCTTCGAGTCTCTCAAGGCTGCCTTTGTTTCAGCTCCTGTGTTGGCACATCCTGATCCCACGTTACCTCTCATTCTTGAGGTTGATACATCCAAGACTGGAGTTGATGCCCTTCTGTCTCAACGTCCTACCTCCTGAGAGCACTATGCATCCTTGTGGCTACTTTTCCAAGAAATTGTCTCCTGCGGAATGTAATTAATTGGTGACAGAGAGGGGACATGATTGATTGGGGACAGAGAGCTGTTAGCGATAATTTTTAGCTCTTAAAGAATGGAGGCATCTCCTTGAAGGTACCACTGTGCTGGTTCTCATTTTGACTGACCACAAGAATCTCACATTCTTGTCTGAGGCAAAACATTTATCTCCCAGAAGAGCGCAATGGGCTCTTTTTCTGTCAAGCTTAAATTACATAGTCTTGTTCTTACCCGGTACCAAGAATGTAAGGGCTGATGCATTGTCACAACAGTGTTCCTCTGCTTCCAAGATGGAGTCGGTTCCTGTTCCTGTGATACTACCTGATCGTATTCTGGCCACTGTTTGTACCAGTCTCACTTCACCCTTGGGTGACAGAATTCTTGCCGCTCAGATCAACTCTCCTCCCAAGAAACCTTGTGACCGCTGCTTTGTCCCTGAGAGTCTCTGCACTGCTTTGCTCCAGATATACCATTCTCCCAAGGCAGCTAGCCACTCAGGGAAGAATAAACACATTTGGGCCATTTTCCCACAATTGTGGTGGCTTAGTCTCCATGCAGATGTAGCCGCTTGTTCCATGTGTGCTCAGTGTAGGACACCACGACACCTTCAAGTGGGTCTCCTACAACCCATACCCAATGGTGAGAGGCCTTGGACCCACCTGTCTATGGATTTTATTGTGGCATTTCTCAAATCCCAGGGCAACACTGCTATTCTTATGGTGGTTGACCGGTTCTCGAAAATGTCACATTGTATTCCACTAAGAAAGTTGCCCACATCCAAAGAACTGGCATCCATTTTTGCTTGGGAGATCTTTCGATTACATGGGCTACCCAAGGTTATCATCTCGGACAAGGGTAGCCAGTTTGTCTCCAGATTTTGGCAAACCTTTTGTGCACAGTTGGGAATTCAGCTTTCCTTCTCCTCTGCGTATCACCCGGAGTCCAATGGGGCTGCAGAACGAGCCACCCAAGCCCTGGAGCAATTTATAATCTGCTATATTTCTGACCACCATAACAACTGGTCAGGCCTCTTACCTTGAGTGGAGTTTGCTCACAATAGTGCCATCAATACCGTTTCCCGATTGTCTCAGTTTTTGGCGAATTATGGTTTCCAACTATCCATGTTCCCTGACTCATTTGCTCCTCAAAGAATTCCTGCGTTAGAGGAGCATTTCCATGGTCTTCGTTCCACTTAGGTACAGAGCCAAGAGTCTTTGCAGCATGGCAGTGATAGGTACAGACTCCGAGCTGACTGCAGACGCCAACCTGCGCCTTCCTACCATGTTGGGGAGAGGGTCTGGCTGCCATCTCGCAACCTCCGACTCTGTTTTTCCTCACTCAAACTGGCATAACGGTTTATTGGGCCTTTCTGTATTTTCCGTAAGATCAAGTGGCTTACACATTAGACCTTGCTTCTAACATGCATATTTCGAATGTATTTCATGCCTCTTTAATAAAACCCTTGGTGTGCAACCGCTCGCCCGGTTTAGCTTAAAAACCAATAAGGAGTATGAGATACAATCAATCATTGACTCCCGTAGGTTACGTGAGCACATATAGTACCTAGTTCATTGGAAAGGGTACGGTCCGGAGGAGGAGGTACTGTCAGGGCTGGGCTCAGCCCTCCCTTCTCAGTGCTCAGCAGTCGGGTTAATTGCCAGCACTTGTTCCACAGTGCCTCACCTAGTGATCATTTCCTGCTTGTCAGCCAGCCCCTTGTGGCTATTTAAACTGTCTGATTAATTTCTCCCATGCTTTCGCCTTGGTCAACATATCTGAAGATTCTCTGCCGTGTTCCTGATAAAGACTTGCTTGGCGGACATCCCTTCTGGTTTCTGATCTTGTTTGCAGTCTCCAACTCCGCTGATCTCTGGCTTCCTGATTTACTGGCTTGCACTGACTACCCGCTTTGATTACCGAACACTGGCTATGTTTTGACTATGTTTACTGTTTGTACCATTTTTAGCACTATATTAAAAGGTGTGATTTTTACTGCATTTTCTGTCTCCGTCTGATTCATGGTTCCTGACAGGTACTGCGGGGGTGGGGGCACACAGGGAGGTCTGGACAGCAAGGGGAAATGTGTGGTGCACAGGGAGGGTGATCAGTGCAGCGGGGAGACCCCCTGTATAGCTCTCTGCAGCAGCTGAAAGCCGGCACGCAGAGGAGTAGCCAGCTTTCAGCTGCTGCAGAAAGAGCCATACAGAGAATCGGTTGCCGTGCCGATCACCCTCCCTGCCCACATCTGATTTACCCAGCTGCCTGGGCCCCCCTGCTGGCCTGGGCCCCCTACAAGAGAAGTGGGGGTACCCTCTTATCCACAGCCCTGCACACACCCCCTCCCTAGGTAAGCACATTTTTCTCTTATTAGTGTACTATTAACCACTCTCAACCAATCTGCGTGGTGGCAGAGGGGCCATCCATTTCTGGGCAACCAACTTTCTAGCCCGATAGAGACACCACAGTGCTGCTACCTGTGTTAAAGGAGGGGCTACTTGATGTCCTTTATACCTCAACACACATAGTTTAGGTTCCGCCAAGAGTTACTCCAAATACCAAGCCTATTGTATCTACCACATCCTCCCTATATCTATATCTATATATCTATATAATTTAGGGTATCTCCAGAACATATGGATGACACCTCCAGATGAATCCTCACACCTTGGACATGATGCATCTGGACATCCCCCAAACAGAGACAATTTCCGTGTATAATATGCCCTGTGGTTTATAAAAATCTGTATCAATTTTAAAATATGGTTCCACTGCTCGTCTGTCAGCTCTCCCATGCCTTCTACCCATCTTGCTCTACATGGAAGATCCACCTCTTTTTCCAGTGCTGTTAGATGTATACTGGCATACTGCTTGATATTAATTCCTTAGTGGACACCTACCATTTTAAACTGAGCTGCCAATGCATGCAAGTTTTGGTAAAAGCATTTATTCGAGAAACTGAACTTGTCTGTCAGCTCCTGGAAAGTTTTAAATATTCTAGAAGAGTATAATTGCTAGAGTCATACAATCCTCTTCTGCTTCTAGTTATTAAAGTTCTCTAACCCACCAAGCTCTGATAAGTTTTTATTATGCCAAATAGGGGAATACTCTATGTACCCTGTATAACTGAGCTGTGTAGCTCAGACTTCAATGACCCTGCCTCCAGTGCTTCAACCAGTGTAGAGTGTGGGGTACAGGCCAGCAATGCGTGTCATCTATAACAAGCTGAGCCCTCTGCCACTGCACAGCCCTGTAAATGTTGCAGAAAAAGCCAAAAAATAGCTCCAATGTGGTAAAGTTAATCACCTCTATCTCTTGCCAACTGTCCTGGCCTGTCCCCACCTCCACACCAGATATCTGAATGAGGTATTTATCTAAACCATGTCCCGGTATCCATACTGGTGAGTTATGTAATAATACTGATGAGTTATGTAAAACTTGAAGTCGGAACACCCAAACCATCTTAATCAGATTACAGCAGCCCACCACCGACAAGGAAAGGTGATATTTCTCCACCACTTGATACCTCTCCACCACATGGCACTATTGGGCAATGCTCCTCCTAATGGATCCACCAGGAGTAAGGTAGATTTTTTGCAGTTAATAGATAAACCAGAAAAGGAGCCAAAACTCTTTATAATATTCATTACTGCAGTCAACGCTTGTATCCCCAGGAATAGAGCGCTGTTAACTGCGTGAAACGCGTTAACATTTTTATCTCCTGGTGAGTGCTGTGCAGTATATGCTTTTATTTGTTGATCGCTGCAATAAAGATTTTGGCATCCTACCGGAGTGTGCAGCCATTTATTAATTTTTCCCTGTTGAAATCAGAGCCGGTCGGGCACCTCTGCTTTGGAAGCAACACTAGACTTGCAGCACTCACACCTTGAGGTTGAAAATACCATTGCGATAAAACCTTAAATGAACTTTCAAGAGCAACCACTTTTTGTCAGCAGTTTCTGTCCAATGTCCATTCAGTCGGCAGGTTCTGCAATAAGGTCAGCAGCTAATTTTGTCTGCCGCTTTGATACTCGCCCATAGGGGAGTTTTCCAAGTGGCATGACACTTAGTCAACTGGGCCATTTGCAATGCAAAATATTAACTGGTACAATGGGTAAGTATGATGTTAACCTTAGCAACTGAGCTTTAATAGGCTCCCATACATATTGTAGCACCGTCCTTGTGGGGTGGCAAGAAGTGTGTCGGTACCGAGACTGGAAGAACGCTGAAGAGGATATAGTAATTTTGGCAACAGGGTCATTTTCACAGCGGCCACTCTATGCAGCCAGGAGGTTAACAAAGGGGTCCACTATTTCAGAGGAGAGGTCAGTTTAGGTGGATAGTTGGCTTGACAAAGGACTTCATAAGTTGCTGTCACATTTATACCTATATAAGAAAGACTAAGGGAATCCATGTGAAGGAAAATTAGGTTTGCAATGAAGAGAGGTCACGGGTGGCAAAAGCGAGATTAAGTGCTTGTGATTTAGTCTGGTTAACCCCAAGGCCTGAGAATAATGTAAAATGACATAGAACTTGAAATAAATTGGGGGTCGAAATGAGGGGAGCTGAGACAAAGTGTGAACACTTACTTTAAAATAGTATTCTGGCTGCTGCTGAGCATATAAATGTGTTTGTCTTGAAAATCTGCACTGTGAAAGATGTGTTTCAGAATAACTCTTGAGCTGATTTGTAAAAAAATACATGACCTGCCTTTCTTTTCTGATGAGGAGCACCTCCAGCTGCAGCCTCTCCATATGTAGATTAAAGCACAAATCCTCCAAATGTATTCTCCATATGGCATAAGGATCCGTGCACACTATGTAGAAGATACAAATAAAAAGATATTCTGTGTTTTTCAGTATCCAGTTAGTATATACCACTACCAGGAGAAGATGTACATTTCAGTGTTTTCTTTTATAATCAGATTATGAAACTATTACTTAAATCTAATTTAGTGAGGTAAGACATTGTGAAATATTCCATAGAACTACAGTCACCTATTTTGGTATATTACACAGCACTGCTTTATATTGGGGCACAAAGAGATCATATCCTGCACCAATTTAGAAGAATTTATGAATGAATGAGTGACTTGTATAGCGCTACCTATGCAAACTGAATCACCTCAGGGTACTTTTGCCGCCGGTGTCCATCTGCGGTATAGCGCAGTCCTTTGCCCCATGGGGTCCCGACACGCTTACAAACACATACACATATTTGGCCAATTTTTTCGACAGGATCTAATTCACCTACCAGCATGTCTTTGGAGTGTGGGAGGAAACCGGAGGAAACCCATGCAGCCACAGGGAGAACATACAAACTCCAGGCAGATGGTGTCGTGGTTGGGATTGGAACCAGCGACCCTATTGCTGCTAGGTGAAAGTGCTATCCACTACACCACTGTGCTGACCAATTAGTAAAATATCTAGATCCCTGCATATATTTAAAGTGTTTGTTACCCCAACACTTCATATTCCTGATATGAACCTGCTGTACCATGTACTTGTATGAGAAAGTATCCTGTTCTCTTTGTATTGCTGGTGTTCTTGCCAGTCCCTCTGCTTTCCTATTAAAAACATAGCATGGTCAAGTTCTCTAGGTATGCTGGGAACTCAGTGTGCTCTCCTTCAACACAGCCATTCACTGGAAAGATTAGTGTACTGCTGCTTCTCCTCCCGCAGCTCTTATGCACCTGAGAAGAGAGGGAATGTGATCACTTCCAAAAAAGAGAAACAATGGTATTTGTAATGTTGTGTTTTTTTTTTATATCTATACAAAAATGTTTTGCCTTTCATTTCTATTTTAAACTAAATGGGTTTTTTTACAAGGTGATTGTTTACAAACACTTTAATATAAGATATTTACCCATGATTCAAAGTATGTAATATATATATTTTTTAAAGTAAAGAACATGTCAAAAATGTCAGATTTCAATCTTATTTCAATATAACTGGGAAATCTGTAGCTCTTTAAGTGATGGTGTTAAACCCAAAAACATACAATTGATATATTGTAGCTTACAAATTCTTAGATGTGATAGCTGCATTCATTTTCTTTTTTAGGTTTTCTTTCCTTTATTTTCACTGGTGATCCAACCAGTAAGTATGTTGTTTTTAAACAGAGCAAGCTGTCCTGTAGATATAGCATTTAGAGGGCTGAGACAAACCATTTACCAACGACAGGGGTGCTTACAACCATCTGCTTTTATTTATTTATGTATAACTTTTATTCCAAAAGGAAAAAACTGTTTGTTGTAACTGCTTAAAAGTGTTAGCTGGAATTTGGCTTCAAGTTTTTAGTGTATTTAAATCTGATAGTACATTTAACATTCCCCCATCTTCAGACTGACAATACAGGAAAATGCCTAAAAAAGAAAATGAATGTAACCACCACATCTAATAATTGGTATACTGCAATATATTACATTCTGTTTTTGGGTGTAATATCACTTTAAGAAGTGTGAGTACCTCGTACTTCAAAAACACCCATTCGCTAACAAAGCTTGTGCTACATTCACCACTTTACTATACTTATCATTATCATTCTTCACTAAATAATACATCTATTTTAAGTTCAAGAGAGATGAATATAAAAGGAGACAACGGGAAGAAGAAGAAGCTGAAATACAGAAGAAGAAAGACATTCAAAGAAAAAAGGTAAGAGTGCAAGAGGCTAAATACATGACTGTTGTAGACACTAAAATCCTTTACGCCAAAGCGAAAACCTAGAAAAACAGCTAAATACACAATTAACCCCATCTCACCCAGCCCTTGCATCCTTTTTTAATAGAACAAACTGTTTATTGTTGTATTACAAACAGTACAGTAGCATACCTCCCAACGTTTTGAGATGGGAATGAGGGACACCTACAGTATCAGCAAAAATATACAGGCATAGGACACACCCCTTGCCACGCCCCCCTTAAAGAAGAATTGTACAAAAAAACAAGATTGGTTAAACCCACAAGTGCTTTTTTTACCACTACTATTCCTTTATATTGGCTTTTGGAATTTACAAATGCAGCAATTTAGAAATCAGATGAAATGTTTAGCGCTGGAAAACACTTTTTGATAGATAAAAAATGCATTTTATATACAGCTATATAGATCAGACCAAAATGAGGGACAAATGAGGAGGAATGAGGGACAGAGGGACATTGCTCCAAATCAGGGACAGTCCCTCGAAATCAGGGACAGTTGGAAGCTATGCAGTAGTGTGTGGATGGGGCTTAAGGTGCCCTAATGGGGACACTGGAACTGCACTCGCTGATGCCTGAATCACAGCCTGGAGCTGCAGTCATGTGAAATCAACATTAAGGTAGGTCTCCAGACTTTAGAAGTGAGCAGCAACTTGTACAGTTAACTCCTTGTATTCCGTGGCTGAACTTCTATAGACTGCGTACTTCAGACACACTTCTGTTAGAGAACACTACTTTCCCAGATACAGCATTTCTGAGCCGGTACCTACCAACTCAGCAATTCTGTCATCTCACTCCCAGTGACTGTTTCCAGTATTGCTACTGGATACAGGAAACACTCTTTCTCCATAACTAAATGCTTGTTCTCCTTCCTAAGGCCCCTCTGCATCTCTTTCTTTCATGACTCCAGGCTGGGTCCCTAGGTACCCTGTGCTGCGGGTAAGTCCCAGTAAGTGTGGAACTGGCCGCTATTGAAGGGCCCAAGCATACCATTCCTTCACTACCAGAGTAACTGTCACCTTAGTCATGTCACATGTCTCCTGGCTGGTTGGTTGTTTTAGCAAGTAACACAAATACAGTAGTCCTGAGCAACAGCAATCTAGCTTCCTCTGGAAAATATTCTGCTCGTTAGAGCAGATACAGTACAGAGTCTAACTTCAGTCCCCTAGTTGTGTGCCCGGTTCTGTTGATATATCATGCATGCACCCCTTTAGAGAGACTTCAGGCCAGGCAGATTAAAGGAACAACAAAAGATCTTTACTGTGGAAGTGAACCACTTAACAACCGCGCTATAGCCAAATGACGGCTACAACGCAGCTCGATAACTCTGGGAGGGCGTACATTGACGTCCTCCCAGAATCTCGCTCCCGCGTGCCCCCTGGGGCGGGCACACAGGAGTATCCGTGACCTGGCACATCATGGATCACGGTAAATGGCCGCTGACAGTGCCTGTTTACCACGTGATCGCTCTGTCAAATGACGGAGCGATCACATGTAAACAAACCGCGTCATGTCCAGTTCCTCTCTCCCCTCTCTGTACCGATCAGTACAGTGTGAGCGGAGAGGGGAGAGATCAGTTGCAACAGCACTGTGGGCTGGATCTGTAGTGCCCACAGCACTGCTCTGTGCCCATTGCAGCCTCATCCATCCATCCATGCTCAGCCATCCCTCTGTCATATTCATCCATCCATCCATGCTCAGCCATCCCTCTGTCATACTCATCCATCCATCCATGCTCAGCCATCCATACTCAGCATACTCAGCAATACTCATCCATCTATCCATGCTCAGCCATCCATACTCATCCATCCATCCATGCTCAGCCATCCATACTCAGCAATACTCATCCATCCATCCATGCCCATACCCAGCCATACCCCGCCATACTTGGCCATACCCAGCCATACTCAGCAATACCCAGCCATACTCAGCCATCCCATCCATACTCAGCCATCCACATTTATGGCTCAACCATGCTCAGCCATCCACATCCACGGCTCATCCATCCCATTCATGCTCATCCATGCCGCATCAGTTCTCATCCATGCCACTACAGTGCTTCACAAAAGTGTAATAGGTAGTCAAATTAGATTTGAGAAATTTATGCCCCTAGAACACCTGATGCTGCTCCCTGCATGTTGGGCCTCTGTATGTGGCCACACTGCAGAAAAGTCTCCCACATGTAGTATCGCCATACTTAGGAGGAGTAGGAGAATCTATTTTGGGGTGTATTTTTTGGTATGTACATGCTATGTGTTAGAAATATTGTATAAATGGACAACTTTGTGTAAAAAAAAAATGCATTTTAATTTTCTTTCCACATTTTCCAAAAACTTGTAAAAAAATGGCATGTTCAAAAGACTCTTTATGCCTCATAGAGTATACGTTGGGGTGTTTTCCTTCCAAAATTGGGTCATTTTTGGGGCATTTCCATTGTCCTGGTGCTCCTGGGCCTTCAAAAGTGCAAGAGGTAGTCAGGAAATTAGATATGTAATTTATGTCCTTGGAACGCTTGATGGCGCTCCCTGCATGTTGGGCCTCTGTATGTGGCCAGGCTGTGTAAAAGTCTCACATGTGGTATCGCCATACTCAGATGGAGTAGCACGATGTGTTTTGGGGTGTAATTTGTGGTATGCATATGCTGTATGTAAGAAATAACCTGCTAATATGACAATTTTGTTGGAAAAAAAAAGACAAAACAAATCTTGATTTCGCAAAGAATTGTGGGAAAAAATACAACTTCAAAAAACTCCACCATGCCTCTTACTAAATACATTGGAATGTCTACTTTCCAAAAAGGGGTCATTTGGGGGGTATTTGTACTTTCCTGGCTTGTTAGGGTCTCAAGAAATGAGATAGGCCGTCAGTACTTCAGGTGTGATCAATTTTCAGAGATTGGCACCATAGCTTGTGGACTCTAACTAAAGACCAAATAATATACACCAATTTGGGTTATTTTTGCCTAAGATATGTAGCAGTATAAATTTTGGCCACAATTTATGAAGAAAAATAACTAATTTGCTAAATTATATAACAGAAACAAAGAAATTCATTTTTTTACAGAATTTTCAGTCTTTTTTTCTTTTATAGCACAAAAAATAAAAAACCCAGTGGTGATTAAATACCACCAAAAGAAAACTCTATTTGTGTGAAAAAAGAACAAAAATGTAATATGGGTACAATGTTGCATGACTGAGTAATTGTCACCCAAAATGTGAGAGCACCGAAAGCTGAAAATTGGTTGTTGTTAGGAAGGGGGTTTAAGTGCCCAGTGGGCAAGTGGTTAACCACTTCAGCCCCAGAAGGATTTGTCCCCTTGCTGACCAGGCCATTTTTTGCGATTTGGCACTGCGTTGCTTTAACTGACAATTGCGCGGTTGTGCGACGTTGTACCCAACAAACAAAATTATTTTGGTGGTATTTAATCACCTCCTGCGGATTTTATTTTTTGCGCTAAAAGAGCGTCAATTTTGAAAAAAAAAACACAATATTTTGTCGTTTTTTTCTATAATAAATATCCCAAATTAAAAAAAAAAATGTCCTCAGTTTTGGCCAATATGTATTCTTCTACATATTTTTGGTAAAAAAAAAAAAATCGCACTAAGCGTATATTGATTGGTTTGCGCAAAAGTTATAGCATCTACAAAATAGGGGATAGATTTATGTCATTTTTATTATTATTTTTTTCTCCAGCTCCGGAGAAAACGCGCCTACTGTCACATCTTAAAGGAGTGACGTACAGCTATGGCAATTTGCGCAGCCATGCCAACCTGCCGCAGTATAACTGTGGCGGCTGGTCGGCTAGTGGTTAAAGGTTCATTTTTTTTCGTTTTAAAATAACAAGCATGTTATACTTACCTGCTCTGTGCAATGGTTTTCCACAGAGCAGCCCCAATCCTCCTCCTCTTTCTGGGTCCCCCGCCAGTGCTACCAAAACTTTTTCTATGGGTTCACTTGTGCGTGCTTGCTCCTGAGCCCTGCTCTGTGTGTCCATAAGATGCACAGATTAGGACTCAGCCCCCCACTCCTTTTCACTGGCCTCATTGGCTGCTGTGTCTGAGCCAATGAGGAGCGAGAGAGCCTCATTTCTTGTGTACATTACTGGATCAAGATCAGGCTCAGGTAAGTGGGGGAGGGGGGCTGCAGGGAAAGGTGCATGCAGAAGGGAGCCCTGACTGGGCTCCAATCACCCTTCTCCCCCAAAGGAGGTGATACACTCCAGCAGAGTGACAGGCTTTCCACAACCAACCCAGGGCACTTAGTGACCCCTATTTTTGTAGTATGCCCTGTATGGGATGGTAACCTTAGAGAAAAGATTGGGAAAAGCATTAACCCTTCCTTCTCAGACACCACCAGCCCAGCAGGTCAACCTGAGGACACAACAATGCAACATTAAAACATTTTAACAATTTGTACTTGGCTGACCTAATTAACTTAAGGACAAGTGGAGACACAGGAAGCAACAATGTCATATCATACATTTCACATTGCTGTCTATGTGCAAAAGCACCATAGATACAAGGTTCAGGTGTAAGGCTTTATATTCTACATATCACAAAAAAGGTTGAACTTGTCTTGGTTATGGTACCAGCCAGTGTCTTAAACACGGCACAACCGTCAATAAGGGGAACATTGGATTAAAAACAAACAGGGCTGAGGGAGAAATTCTAACTCAAGTACGTATGTGCACATGATCAGATTCTGTGTGGCATCAGAGGTCATTATTATTATATTATTATTATTATTATTTGCGGCTATCACAGCTCCAAGTCACTTCAAGCTCCAAGTTGCTTTGTTTTGTTTTTTGCTGGAAGTAATGGCTTTCTTCTGGCCACTCTGCCATAAAGCCCAACTCTATGAAGCGTACGGCTTATTGTCGTCCTATGTACAGATACTCCAGTCTCTGCTGTGGAACTCTGCAGCTCCTCCAGGGTTACCTTAGGTCTCTGTGATGCCTCTTTGATTTATGCCCTCCTTGCACGATCTGTGAGTTTTGGTGTGCGGCCATCTCTTGGCAGGTTTGCTGTTGTGCCATGTTCTTTCCATTTGGTTATGATAGATTTATGATAGCCCCTCAACAGTGTGAGCAAAATTATTCTATGTTTTTGCTATTTTAGTAAATCTCCCCCACTGAGTGATCGTTACCAATCACTACTATGTTCATTCATAAATGTGTATAGTTATTCCTGCGCTATCATATGTATTACAGCGGAGCTCATGGAAAAGCTGCCTGCACCGGATAGGGTACAACCAGACCCTACTTACCAGTAAATGAAGTATTAAGCACAACACCACCTTAATACTTCATTTATATTCATTCATAACTGAAGTATAGTAAACTGTGTTAACTATGCCTCAATTTGTGAATGAACAGGGAGCCTCTGTACAGAGCGCATCCTGATCATTCATTCTGCAGTGCAGCTGAGGCTACAGAAAAAGGATTGGAGATCTGTGTCCTTAATCTCTTTCTCAGTCTCAAAGGTGATATTTCACCAAAGCTCCCTCCCCCCACAAGGCTTCAAATATGTACACAATAATAAAAAAAACACAATTGTAAAAAATAATAATAAAAAAAGATTAATGGGGCGTACACACGGTCGGACTTTCTCGAAAGCTAGGTCCGACGTACTTGCCGCCAGACTTCCGGCGGACTACCGCCGGACTTTCTGGACGGCCAGACTTGCCTACACACGGCCGGACTTTCCGGAATGCGGTCTTCCCGATGGACTTCCGACGGACTTTCAGAATGAACGGACTTTCCCACACACGGACAAGTTCGTTCATTTTGAACGTGACACGGGTACGACGGGACTAAAAAAGGAATTCAATCTCGCCGCTTTTTTTGGCGAGATTGAAACCTTGCGAGCCCCGTCGCAGGAATCCCAGGCCCTTAGGCCTGGTATGGAACTTTAAGGGGAACCCCCTACGCCAAAAAATGGGCGTGGGGGTCCCCCCAAAATCCATACCAGACCCCGATCCGAGCACGCAGCCCGGCCGGTCAGGAAAGGGGGTGGGGACGAGCGAGCGCCCCCCCCCCTCCTGAACCGTACCAGGCCGCATGCCCTCAACATGGGGGGTGCTTTGGGGAAGGGGGCGCCTTGCGGTGCCCCCCCACCACAAAGCAACTTGTCCCCATGTTGATGAGGACAAGGGCCTCTTCCCGACAACCCTGGCCGTTGGTTGTCGGGGTCTGCGGGCGGGGGGCTTATCGGAATCCGGGAGCCCCCTATAATAAGAGGGCCCCCAGATCCCGGCCCCCCCACCCTATGTGAATGAGTATGGGGTACATGGTACCCCTACCCATTCACCTAGGGAAAAAGTGTAAATAATAAAACACAACACAGGTTTTTAAAATACTTTATTAAACAGCTCCGGGGGGGGATCTTGCTCCGGCTTCGTGGGTCCCTCCGGTTCCTCTTCTCCCGGCGTCCGGTTGGTTCTTCGGCCGGCCCCTCCGCTGTCTTCAGGTAGCTCTATTGCCAGCGGAGGTCCGGACTTCTTGTCTTCTCTTTTCCAGATGTTGACATGACGCTATCTCCGGCCTCTTCTCCCGGTGTTCCAGGTCTTCGGCCGGCCCCTCCGCTGTCTTCAGGTAGCTCTATTGCCAGCGGAGGCTGGGGCTTCTGGGCTTCTGGGCTTCTCTTCTCTTCTCTTCTCTTCCCCAGATGTTGACACAACGCTCTCTCCGGCTGGACTGGTCTCTGAGGGCTCTGTTGTGACTTATATAGGCGGAGACCCCGCCCCCAAATGATGTCACAGTCCCTGGGCATGCTGGGACTGTGACGTTTTAAGGGGCGTGGCCTGGGATGCCTGCGACGGGGCTCGCAAGGTTTCAATCTCGCCAAAAAAAGCGGCGAGATTGAATTCCTTTTTTAGTCCCGTCGTACCCGAGTCACGTTCAAAATGAACGAACTTGTCCGTGTGTGGGAAAGTCCGTTCATTCTGAAAGTCCGTCGGAAGTCCATCGGGAAGACCGGATTCCGGAAAGTTCCGGCCGCGTGTAGGCAAGTCTGGCCGTCCAGAAAGTCCGGCGGTAGTCCGCCGGAAGTCTGGCGGCAAGTACGTCGGACCTAGCTTTCCAGAAAGTCCGACCGTGTGTATGCCCCATTAATCTTTTTTTATTATTATTTTTTACAATTGTGTTTTTTTTAATTATTGTGTACATATTTGAAGCCTTGTGGGGGGAGGGAGCTTTGGTGAAATATCACCTTTGAGACAGAGAAAGAGATTAAGGACACAGATCTCCGAAGAACCAACCGGACGCCGGGAGAAGAGGAGCCGGAGCAAGATCCCCCCCCCGGAGCTGTTTAATAAAATATTTTAAAAACCTGTGTTGTGTTTTATTATTTACACTTTTTCCCTAGGTGAATGGGTAGGGGTGCCATGTACCCCATACTCATTCACATAGGGTGGGGGGGGCCAGGATCTGGGGGCCCTCTTATTATAGGGGGCTCCCGGATTCCGATAAGCCCCCCGCCCGCAGACCCCGACAACCGATGGCCAGGGTTGTCGGGAAGAGGCCCTTGTCCTCATCAACATGGGGACAAGGTGCTTTGTGTTGGGGGGGCACCGCAAGGTGCCCCCTCCCCCAAAGCACCCCCCATGTTGAGGGCATGCGGCCTGGTACGGTTCAGGAGGGGGGGGGGCGCTCGCTCGTCCCCACCCCCTTTCCTGACTGGCCGGGCTGCGTATTCGGATCGGGGTCTGGTATGGATTTTGGGGGGACCCCCACGCCGTTTTTTCGGCGTAGGGGGTTCCCCTTAAAGTTCCATACCAGACCTAAGGGCCTGGGATGCCCCCCGCGCTCGCCGCAATGGAAAAATTTGTTTTTCCTATTGCGGCGAGCGCGAGATGCAGTAACCTGCTCCTCCGTCGTATCTGGTCCGTCGGACCAGCATACAGACGAACGGGCTTTCCGTCAGGAACTGAGTCCGGCGGAGTTACGACGTAAGATTTGAAGC
Organism: Lithobates clamitans; assembly: GCA_037952925.1. Lineage (NCBI taxonomy): Eukaryota > Metazoa > Chordata > Amphibia > Anura > Ranidae > Lithobates > Lithobates clamitans. The sequence continues at coordinate 1,360,800 of JBBGZY010000282.1, forward strand.
AAGTTTCAAATCTAAAGTACGTTGGATTTCTGGCCGAAACGGTCCGTCGGAAGTCCGATGGAGACCACACACGGTCGGATTGTCCGCCGGATTTGGTCCGGTGGCGTCCGTCGGACTTTTGCATGTGAAAAGTCCGACCGTGTGTACGCCCCATAAGGGTTCATTCACACAGGTACCCTGGAGACTCTGTGTGTTTGGATCCGTAGGTTGATGCAGACGCAGAAGACAGTGGCTCACCATGCAGGGCAGGTCTCAGTGCCTCTGAATTATCCTTAAAAGCAATAAACATATTCAAAATATTCTGTATTTTTCTGTCCAAAGAACTGTGTGTAAATTCAATCCATGCATTTAATTTTAAAAATGTAAAAAGTGAATATTGCTCTCTTTTTATAATGGTTTTAGGCAGAGAAACTAGAAGAAAAAAGGCGCCTAGAGGAAATAGAAAGAAACGAAAGATGGCATACACACATGACAATGTAAGTAAAAACATGAAAGTACAATAAATGTTTGGAGCAGTTGAAAGGTGTACCGTATATACTCGAGTATAAGTCGTTCCGAGTATAAGTCGAGGCCCTAATTTACCACAAAAAAATGGGAAAAACGTATTGACCCGAGTATAAGACGAGGGTGAGAAATGCACAGCTACTGTAAGTGGAAAAGAGGGTCAACAATGCCCATTTGCAGCATCACTGTGCCCATTTGCATGCCTCACTGTACCCATTTGCAGCCATAGGTCCCCTGAACTTCAAACTCGGTAGTTAAGGGTTCCTAGATGCCCCCTAGCTGCAGCCAAAATATGGGGTCTCTGAACACAAAGGTTCCCGAAATGACATTGCTGCAGATAGACACAGTTGACCGAATTTGGGGCCCTGTATCTCGGGGCCACTTAGTGCTAAGAACCCCAAATTTGGTGTGCAAACCCAGTGGAACTAGCACCATAAAATTTCCAAAGCTGGGGTTTCTAGCACTAAGTGACCCCGAGATACAGGGCCCCAAAAATCAGTTCAGAAAATGTCAAGCACTTTTCTGCAGAAGAGAATGACATTTTCTGAACCAGGTTTGGGGCCCTGTATCTCAGGGCCACTTAGTGCTAGGAACCCCAGCTTTGGATATGTTATGGAACCAGTTCCACTGGGTTTGCACACCAAATTTGGGGTTCCTAGCACCAAGTGGCCCTGAGATATGGGGCCCCAAATTCGGTTCAGAAAATGTCAAGCACTTTTCTGCAGCAGAGAATGACATTTTCTGAACCGAATTTGGGGCCCCGTATCTCGGGCCCACTTAGTGCTAGGAACTTCAGCTTTGGATATGTTGTGGTACTAGGTCCACAGGGTTTGTATACCAAATTTGGGGTTTCTAGCACCAAGTGGCCCTGAGATACGGGGCCCCAAAGTCGGTTCGGAAAATGAAATTTTTTTGCTGCAGAAAAGTGCTTGACTCCAGTATAAGTCGAGGGAGGCACTTTCAGCACAAAAAAATGTGCTGAAAAATTCGACTTATACTCGAGTATATACGGTATATAACCGCACTCCATTATACTTTAATGAAGGGCTTTTATCAAAGGTAGTTTGATTAACGGACAAGGAGCTTTTATTTATGGGTTGTAGCAATAACACTAACCAACATACTGTAAGAACAATAAAAAAAAAAAAAAACCTTCAAAGGAAAAGAAAAATAACCAATTATAAATAATTTTCAATATTTCATAAACAACAATTATTCTTTAAAGTAACTGAGCTCATCTGCATTTCAGCATGTTCTATCTTGTTTCATCCTAATAAAAATTGTCCTTTACGTGTATTTTTATAAAACCGAGCTACTGCTGTTGTATACAGTAAAATATCCAACACACTACTGTAAGATGTGCATTGAAATAAACATGCCAATTTTTTTTTGTTTTGTTTTTTATATTCAGTGAATGGGTTTTTGATTTCTGAGTGTTCCACTTTTTCATGTGTTTACACAGAACAAGCAGGAACCTTACCTTAAGTTCTTATTAAAACTTTGCCCACTGGACAGTGGTAATAGATTTTACTGTTTATTGCTGGTAAAATTTGATTTTGCAGCCGAGCAAAGTAGTTATGAGCATAATTCTATCAGGCTAACAGACTACGGTTCTGGTTCAGTGTGATACTTTAAACATCTGCACAATTCTTTATAGTGAGTCCCTTTTCCAGGCTATTCTGAAGTGTTCTGCTTAGCTAAACCAATGTGTTAGCCTGTGTCAACCATAGAGGCGTTCTACTGCTTGCCACTTTTATAAGGAATCTGGTGATCCTGGAATATGCCTTCTTGAGATGCTGGAACACCCTCTACAGGCTTGTTACTATCTCTCACATATAGAAAGATGGATGTAAAAAAAATACTAGTTCTATGTAGTTTCTCATAGCCACCAACAGGTTTAAAACTTACCTTGGAAGTTTAAACGCAGTTGGTAATAAACAAGAGAAGATGACACGCAGCACAGACTCCAACTGCCTGCCTACCAACCCAGGTAGATGGTGTGTCACCCATGGTCCTGCACCACCTATCTCTTTTCCCCGCAGCCTGCCCCTTGGCAGCTGCCATTCCTGACTTGGTTACCGGGCAACATGCCTGCTCTGGTGGCAGAACCTCATTCATTGGCCAATGGAGGCACTTCCCTGGACTTGTGTCCCCATTGCTCTGTCTGCCTAGCCCCCTTTGTTTTTTTTTTGCCTGTCAGCAAAGTGGTGCTTTATTTATCCATCATAAGCCCACGTTATGCTATTGTCTGTTGCCTGCTCTGACCTCTGCCTGGATCATGCTACTATCTGTCGCCTGCTATGAAAGCCAAGTTTACAGATTATACTGCTGCCTGTTGCCAGTTTTCACATCGGCTAAAACTGTGTTCAGCTTCCAGCCAGTCGCAAGATGAAGATCACTCCAGCACCCAGTACCGGCATTGAACTTCACCAGTTCTCCTAGCCATCTAACACTTGTGACACTACACCTGGAGGAGCCACTGGATTTGTTTGGGTCCTCCTACCTTGCTCCAGTGATGATTTCCCCTATACCTGAACCTGTGTAACACCAAGACATCCAGAACTGTTGAAATAGGCAATGCTTTATTAAAAAAGGCAAAAAAGACAGATTATAATAACTTTACGTACTTGCACAGACAATGTTAGAAAACAATGCAATCTTTGACATACAGGAGGGTGGCCTCACTACAGATCTCAGCCCCTGACTAGACCACTGGCCATTGGAGAACTTACCAAAATAGTGCCGGCATTAACACCCTTAACGCTTCACCTCTGAGCTGAAATCCTCTCCAAAAGTACGTTGGCAACAACAGCTAACAACACATCATAGTGGCCAAAAGGCTTTTCATCACTCCTGTGCTCAGGCAAAGTTCTCTCCGCTGCCACCCCCAGATGGTCGCTCCCACACTCAGGGTGGATATTGATTGAAACTAGGCTGTGGCCACTGACTGGGATCAAGCAAACTAGATTCACAGATTCAAACTAGACACTAGATCAGTACACAGCACTTCAGCAGTGTGTGGTCCTCTTCCAGCAGCACTGAAATGGTAGTATAGCACACAGCATATGGTCCTGTATCTAACATAACATTAACGTGGTATTAAACTCAAAAGCAAACATTTATTATATTACAGCTTACCAATTCTTAGATGTGGCATCTGCATCAGTTTTTTAGACTTTTGTTTATTATTATTTTTATTTTTTTATATATTTGTCATTTGTCTGTCATTTTTCAAAAAAACAATATGTCCAGCAGATACAGTGCCTTGCAAAAGTATTCACCCCCCTTGGCATTCTTCGTGTTTTGTTGCATTACAACCTGGAATTAACATGGATTGTTTGACGATTTGCATCATTTAATTTACAGAACATGCCCACAACTTTGAAGATGTTTTTTTTTTGTTTTATTGTGAAGCAAAGAACAAATAGGACAAAATAACAGAAAAAGTCAATGTGCATAACTATTCACCCCCCTAAAGTCAATACTTTTTAGAGCCACCTTTTGCGGTTATCACAAATCCATGTCACTTTGGATATGAGCTTGTCACATATTTTTGCCCATTCCTCCTTGGAAATCTACTCCGGCTCCCTCAAGTTGGATGGTTTGCACTTGAGCAGCAATCTTTAAGTCTGACCACAGATTTTCTTTTGGATTGAGGTCTGGGCTTTGACTAGGCCATTCCAACACTTTTACATTTTTCCCCTTAAACCACTCAAGTGTTGCTTTAGCAGTGTGTTTGGGGTCATTGTCCTGCTGGAAGGTGAACCTCTGTCCTAGCCTCAAATCACACACAGAGTGGTACAGGTTTTGCTCAAGAATATCCCTGTATTTAGCACCATCCATCTTTCCCTCAAATGTGACCAGTTTCCCAGTCCCGACTGCTGAAAAACATCCCCACAGCATGATGCTGCCACCACCATGTTTCACTGTGGGGATGGTGTTCTTTGGGTGATGTGTTGGGTTTGCGCCAGACATAGCGTTTTCTTTGATGGCCAAAAAGTTAAATTTTAGTCTCATCAGACCAAAGCACCTTCCTCCATACATTTTGGGAGTCTCCCACATGCCTTTTCGCAAACTCAAAACGTGCCATTTTGTTTTTTACTGAAAGTAATGGCTTTCTTCTGGCCACTCTGCCATAAAGCCCAACTCTATGGAGCGTATGGCTTATTTTCGTCCTATGTACAGATACTCCAGCCTCTGCTGTGGAACTCTGCAGCTTCTCCAGGGTTACCTTAGGTCTCTGTGCTGCCTCTCTGATTAATACCCTCCTTGCCCAATCCGTGAGTTTTGGTGTGCAGCGTCTCTTGGCAGGTTTGCTGTTGTGCCATGTTCTTTCCATTTGGTTATGATAGATTTGATGGTGCTCCTAGGGATCATCAAAGATTTGGATATTTTTTTATAACCTAACCCTGACTTGTACTTCTCAACAACATTATCCCTTACTTGTTTGGAGAGTTCCCTGGTCTTCATGGCAGTGTTTGGTTAGTGGTGCCTCTTGCTTAGGTGTTGCATTCTATGTTTTTGCTCACACTGTTGAGGGGCGTGAGAGGGAGGGGCTTCTTGAGGGAGGTGGGGCCTTTTGTGCCCTCCCTGTCTTTCTGATAGTGCTTTTTAGGCACACTATATATACAGAGACTGCTGAAGGAGTGACCACTGCTGAGCTCTGATGAAGAAGGGGCGCTCCCTTTGTTTGCTGCTAATTGGCGCAGTTTTTATATTGCGCCTCACTCAACTATTGTTTGTGAGTAATTTCTTTTTATCACTTTAATAAATACTTTTATAAAAGATAATGCACATGGCTGGTGCGCCCTCTTTTTCTTTTGTTCCAGCCTTTCAAAAAGGTGTGTATATGTAATGACAGATCATGTGACACTTAGATTGCACACAGGTGGACATTATTTCACTAATTATGTGACTTCTGAAGGTAATTGGTTGTACCAGTTTTTTATTTCTGAAAAATAGTTTTACGTATATATTTTTCTAATTTTTCTTCACCAACTTAGACTATTGTGTTTTGATCCATCACATATAATTCAGATTAAAAAAACATTGAACTAAAGGCTGTAATGTAACAAAATAGGTAAAAAGCCAAGGGGGTGAATACTTTTGCAAGGCACTGTATACCAGTTAGAGGGTTGAGACAAACCATTTCACACTGACAGGGGTGCATACAATGATCAGCAGATGGAGTTTGGATTCAATTTGTTAGTGCATCTAAATCTGCTATTGTATCTAACATTACCCTCCTCCTAGATCAACAATGCTGCTGTCCAAAGGTGTCTCTGTTGCTCCTTCATCCAGAGTGTAATATAGGAAAATAGAGGGGAAGAGCCTAAAAAGTAATGTAACCATCACATCTAAGGAAAACTGTAATATATTACATTTTTGTTTTGTGTTTAATACCGCTTTAAGCACATCTCTGCAACTCCCTCTCAAAGCAGCAAAGTATCCCAAGCTCAGCCTACTCCCCTGACATCTTTTAAAGCGGGATTCCGGCCACTATAATTTTTTTTTAAAAGTCAGCAGCTACAAACACTGTAGCTGCTGACTTTAAATAAGTAGACTTACCTGTCCTGGGTGCCCGTGATGTCGGCTGCTCGAGACCGACCGGTCCCTCGACTCTCAGGTCCCGGCACCGCCATCTTAAGTAAGGGAAACAGGCAGTGGAGCCTTGCGACTTCACTGCCAGTTTCCTACTGCGCACGCGCGAGCATCTGTGAACGGCCCCGTGGTTTTCTGGGAACACACACAGTTCCCAGAAGGCAACGGGGCCGCTCAGCTAGGAGCAGAACATGCCGCGGAAAAGGAAGAGGCAGATTAGGAAGACTGCCTAGCAACAAGGGTTCAGGTAAGTATAAAAATAGTTTTTTTTTCAAATGTTTTCTTTTAATTTTTTTAAAGATTTTTTTTATGCTATTTTCTATTTTAGGGTGGCCGTCCACTTTAAGTCCTCTGACAATCAGCAGGAGCCCAGAGCTCCAGATACAGGATCCCAGTCTCTCTATGGGCAGTCCCTACTAAGCCCTGTCCTCAGGCTCACTGCACACTCCACTACAGCTATGAGAGTGGTGGGCATGTCTGCAGTGCAGACATGGCAGCAGAAAATGGAAATCCTACTGGCCCTGTTGCTAGGGGCTGACATAGTCCATGCTGCAGCAGCAGCCAATGAGGTGCTTCCAGTGTCCTTCTTTCATTTTTTTGTACTCTGTCCCTAGTAGGAAGGGGAAACGAACTGCGGGACCAAGGGAGGAATGAGCTGCTACGTACAGCATGTGAACTCTCCTCTGGGTTGCTGGCTAAAGTCCCAGTCCTGTGAATACAGCACATTGTGCCTTGTGTCCTGGGGGATCCAATTACTGCTAGGCCTAAAGCAGAACTTTACCCATAACAACTTGATAAATAATAATGTACTTTAGCAAGAAGCATACATTCCACTTTAATAATTATGCTACCAAACTTTGTGTGTGATGTAAATTGCTTCCAGCATTGCTCCTGCTTCTTGCTGGAAGCTGCCATTTTGCTGAAGCCCAGAGCCCCTGAATAACAGTAAATCTTTAGGCTGTCAGCTGATCAGGCTCTACAAATGTGCCTAAAAAATAGAGAGCAACTAAGCATGTGCAGAACACATGCATTTTATTGCATTTTAGTGTAAATATGAGATCTGAGGTCTTTTTGACCCCAGATCTCATATTTAAGAGGACCTGTCATGCTTTTTTTCTATTACAAGGGATGTTTACATTCCTTGTAATAGGAATAAAAGTGACACAATTTTTTTTTTTAAACCGTGTAAAAATAAAATCAAGTAAAATAAATAAGAAAGATAAAAACGCCCCATCCCGACGAGCTCGCGCGCAGAAGCGAACACATATGTGAGTAGCGCCCGCATATAAAAACGGTGGTCAAACCACACATGTGAGATATCGCCACGATCGTTAGAGTGAGAGCAATAATTCTAGCCCTAGACCTCCTCTGTAATGAAAAACATGCAACCTGTAGATTTTTTTAAATGTCGCCTATGGAGATTTTTGACGGTAAAAGTTTGACGCCATTCCACGAGCGGGTGCAATTTTGAAGCGTGACATGTTGGGTATCAATTTACTCTGCATAACATTATCTTTCACAATATAGAAAAAAATTGGGCTAACTTTACTGTTGTCTTATTTTTTTATTCAAAAAAGTCAATTTGTTCCAAAAAAATCGTGTTTGTAAGACCGCTGCGCAAATACGTTGTGAAAAAAAGTATTGCAATGACCGCCATTTTATTCTCTAGGGTGTTAGAAAAAAAACAATATATAATGTTTGGGGGTTCTAAGTAGTTTTCTTGCAAAAAAAACAGTTTTAAACATGTAAACACCTAAATTCCAAAACAATGCTGGTCTTTAAGTGGTTAAAGGATATGCATGACCTGTTAGGTATCCATAACATCCAAAAAATAGAATGTATCCCCATTTAATGCAAATATATTCACAAATGATCAAAAACGTAACCATAATTTTCATTGCAACAGTATCGCCAGTGATACTGTACGTCTTTTTCAGAAGTTTGGAAAAGCAATAAAATCATAAAACTTTCTGTTAATCCACAAAATGTGCAATTATACTTTTAATTCTGCTTGATTGCTACTTAGCACAGCTGTCACTTATTCTTTTGAGGTGCTGAATTAGGCACAAACGAATTTGCTCATCTTACTGCTTATCCAAATGTCTATACTTGTTAAGGAAATAAAGAGAAAATTAAAATGTAAAGTAAATTAGAATTAGAATACGTGATCTTAGTGGTCAGGAGCTGTGAGAATGTCAGTAAGAAGGCAAGTGATAGAAGGGATGTTTCTCTTCTGGAATTCACAACAGAGTGAGAAGCTCATTAATCCAGGCGCTGAGCAGAACAGAGCCCTTGAGAGACAGCGGAGGAAGTTTCTGCATTTTCCAAAGCTGCCTCCTAGGTGTCTCCTATCTACAAGGTATGTGCAGCTGGAAGGAGGACTGCGGCACACCAAGAATACACTGTTGTCACTATATTTCCCTGTTGGCTTGGAAATCTTTGAAACTTTGCAAGAAATCCCCAATCACTTCTAAATCTTTTTCTTTTCAATAAATATATGCTTATATGGTGTGCTTTTCCTATGCTTTAAATTCTGGAATTCTCAGCAGTGCTTTTTTCCCAAGAAAGACAGTCATGAAAAAAAATATGTATGTAGCACTACCACCGTAGGAGTTGCAGGTGACAGGGTTCCCCACTGCTGCACAGCCAGGCATAACAACATTTTCAGCTTTCATCCAGACACAGTGAACAGTCATTGAGCTATGTTTTGTGTTTATATTAGGGGTTAATATCTCAGATAGGGATAGGAATTATGGGATGCCCAACTAATAGTAACAAAACTAGGGTCAACTTTCTCCCTATGTACAACTCCAATTGATTCCTCTGTACAGCTTCAAATGTTTCCTCTGTACAAGCTAACAGTCTCTGTTAGATCAGCAACAGCCCCTTACAGGCTAGGAACGTGTTGTGAACTGCATCCTGGAGTATCTTCAACTCTCCTGTAGACACTGGTCCCAGCTCTACTACCACAGGAAATGTTATCCCAAGTGTCTGCCTCTTCACCAGGCCATGAATTTAGAAGAAATGGCCGCACACCACTGTAGATTAAAATCCTTTTTATTTGGACATCCCAAAAACTACAGGAATCAGAATGCTGGGTAGACGCTTTTCGCACACTTCACATGCGCTTAGTTATAGGTAATGACTAAGCGCACGTGAAGTGTGCAAAAAGCGTCTACCCAGCATTTTGATTCCTGTAGTTTTTGGGATGTCCAAATAAAAGGGATTTTGATCTACAGTGGTGTGTGGCCATTTCTTCTAAATTCATTGTGTGCGGAGGCGAGCACCTACTGGATCATTAGGCTTCCTGGTCTCACCTGGAGCGGCGGGTGTGTCTTTTTCCACTCTTCACCAGCCCACCTGTCTGACTTATTTCACCAGTCTATCCGACTGATTCTCTTCACCAGTCTACCTGTCTGACTTATTTCACCAGTCTATCCGACTGATTCTCTTCACCAGTCTACCTGACTGACTCTTTGGAGATCTCCCAGGGCAAGGTTTAAAGAAGACTTAAGCACACCGCTGTCTTCAAGAAAGACCTGCTACATGTGGCAGTCTCTCCCCTTGTAAGCCCCTGCACCGTGCTGTAGTACTCACACTGTCCTCCTTGTTCCCACTGCCTCTCAGGAAGGACTCCCTCCAAGCTCCTCCTGTTGTCAGGATCCTCTCAGGCCAGCACCTAAGCCCGGCCCGAGGCAGAGAACCCCGCCCTAGACTATTGGGTTTGCCTCAAGGGCCACTGATGGCCTCTTCAGCACTGCATCTCCATCTTCCATCCGACTCCCCTGCCAGCATGACTCATTTATATATAAGGGCTCACTTATTTCCCTTCCAGGCCCACCACCCGGGTATTGGCTAAACTCCCTTAAATATGCAGAACAACCCTCCTAGCCTCCACATTCTTCAACATTCCAGAACCAGGGGGAGGCATCAGAGAGCTGTCTATTTGAGTCACGCTGCCCTAAACTCTAATAACCCTGAGCCAGATTCAAAGACTCATAGGGTTTAGACATGAGTCAGAATATATTTTACCTGCTCTGACACTAATAGGACACTAGAGGGTGCTACATGTAAAATGCCATTGACGACCTGTATTACTAGTCACCTGGATGACTTGAAACACATTTTAAGATGAGGAATTCTGACTTCTCCAACATTTATTTGTTGTATGATTGTTCCTTACCTGATACTCATAAGTTTTAAAGCCACACAGCCTAGTAAAAAGCATTTATTTTCAGAAGGAAGCCAGTAATGGCTGTTCCCATATTTCTTTCATGGCAGGTATACTCAAAGAGGAGCTACAGCCAGGTTTTCAAAAAATAATAGACAGCAGCTACAAAAACTGTAGCTACTGACGTTTAACAAACAGACACTCACCTATCCAGGGATCCAGCGGCGTCCTCACCCAGGCCGGTTCTTTGCTGGTTTAGAGTCCCCAGCCTTGGCATGTTAGCTGTGGGAAGCCAACTGTGACTCCTTGAGGCTTGACAGCCAGCTTCTTACTGCGCATGCGCAGGTCACGCTGAACCCTGTGAATGGTCCTGCAGCCTCCTGGGACCTGTGACATGTCCCAGAAGGCTACAGGCAGGGAGGAAGGCCTAACCTCTGCTAGGATCACCTAGGCAATCACAGCAGAAGTGGTAGCGGGTACCTGCCAACACTAAGTACCCACTCCCCCCCAAAATATTCCAAATATGGCAGGGGAGGAGGAAGAGGAGCGGAACTTCCCCTTTTCGGAGAAGTTCCACTTTAACATTTCACTAGATGAAATATCACTAAGGGTGATTATACATCTTCACGTTATTTTGTTGCAAGCTGAAATCTTGTTGATTTTTTTTTTTTTTTGAAGACTTGATCTTTTTTATAGTCTTAGTTTGCTAGTTTTTCAGTGTTATGTCTGAATTTTGTGTTGCACAGGTCACAACATTTGAAAATACCACCCTGTCTTTTTCAGTACCAGAGCTCTTAGTTTTAAATATCCTTCTTTCACAAAGTTTGACAGACCAACCACAAAATCGATGTCATTACAGAGGACGCTCATGTAACACCTGGAATTGTAACTGGCCAAATTTAGTACATAGAGTAAAAATTACAGTGTAGACAAGAAAGTCACTGACATGATACGTGAAAGGCTTTGCAATGGTATTGTCTCTGTGGATTTTCCAGAGTGCAGCAAAAATCATCTGAAAGACTGCAAGAGAGAGATGTCTCAACTCTGAGCAAACTAAAAAAATGTCATACTATCTTTTAGTTATTTTCAGTTCAGTGAATATACAGTGATTTTATTCACAGAGGATGAGTAAAACATGCTCTTCATTAATTGAATTTTGGGGAATTTATTATGAAGAGGTTATTGGCTGAATATGCAAATTTGCATTAAATCGTTTTTAAGACCTCAGTAAACAATATGGTTGATTTACAAAAGACAAATAAGCTGTTCACTTTGCAAGGGAAGGTACACTTTGAAAGGAGATTTCCCTTACAGCTCAGTGAACGTGATGCAATTTCACTTTGCAAAGAATACCCAATCACATGCAAAGAAATTTTTAAAAAACTAAGCATTTTTACTTGCACATGATACGATGATTAAAGTCAGCAGAGCTTCACCTTATTCACTAAGTTCTAGGTAAAATTCCCTTGCAAAGTATAACTTCCCTTACAAAGTGAACAGTCTGTTTGCCTTTAGTAAATCAACACCAATGTGTTAGGCTAATTGGGCAATTTTAATCGCTTGCTGCTGGAAGATACGTGCTGTCAGTCACCTTATTAGTAAAGGATCACCATGGAAAATTGTAATAGTTCAATAATGCTACATAAACTGCTAGTGATTAAGGGCTCAGAAACACGGCTTATTAGGGCCACACACTGCCCCGAACAGCGTATTTCTGTGGCAGATACAGCCAGGTGTTTCTGATCAGCTTTGGAGAGGAAGCCTGTACATACAAATCAATAACAGACTGACAATGTCTGCATGTAATCACACATGGAATGATTACCAGTGGTTAGCAACATATGTGCGCCCCTGGATCTGAACTGTCTGTGTCCTTGGGTACACATCTCTCTCTAACCGCAGGTATTCACTACATGTGCCTGTCATTGATTTCTTCCTGTACATGGCTGATCAGAAACACCTGGCCGTACCCTCCGCAGAAATATGTTGATCTGGGCACTGTATGGCCTAATTGGCTGTGTGCATCAGCCCAAAGTGCTAGAAGTAACAAATAAACACTGGAAAAATAATGTGGAACAAATGGCTCCCCATGCAGAAAGCCACACAATAGCATGTGGTAGAATATAATGAAGATACGATTGCACAATGCTCAAATAATAAATACTACAATATGTTTCAAATGTTATTTGTGTAGCTTACTCAAAAGGGAGATTTTTTTCCAACTGTTTAACGATCAATTGCTACTCCTAGTGATTAATCACTACTGATTTTATTAGCATTATTTGGATACTGAAAATTGTATTCTTTTTTAGCTCTAGCATAATGGAGTGGCTGCCAGCAAGAGGTTAAGTCACTTAGTAGCAAGAATTTAACTTGCAGGGGTAGTTTAGCCTGTAAAGCCCAACTCCATACAAAGTTATGAAAAAAAATAGTCCTCAGTAATTCCTTTTTATCAACAGATGTCCTCAGTTTTTGAGGTAGAATGAACCCCAGAATCAACCAGGAAGAAAGGTGACATCATGTGAGTGTAGGGCATCATAAATCATCACCATGGTGCCCTAAACATGGTGCCCTAAACTATGATATAGAGTGAAGCACTAATTTCATCAAGTCAGCACCTCTGTCCTCATCATTGAGGACCTCCCACCACTGGAGAAAATTCAAAGAGGAAGAGAACTATGCATGACTGGCCTGAAGGCATCTTGAAAAGGTAGGTATAAAAAAAGCTTAGTCTTTATACTGACAACACAGATCCTCTGCTGCACTGAAATTGGCAGTCAGTGTTGTCAGCCTTGCCAAATTATCATCTCTTGGATGACAGAACACACTTTCCTAATTTCCATGATATATGGGGGAGGTTTTCTGTAGTCTGCAACAGAGCTAATGACTCTGGTTGTGATTTCAGTGCAGCCAAAGCAGACTGTTAGCTCAAACAGGAAGTTAGGAGCACACCAGATGCAACAGGTACAGGTGCAACAGGTATTTTTCGTTACTTGCGGCATTTTCCAATGCGAACCTCATTCCAAAAAAAGTTGGAGCGCATTGTAAAATCTACATAAAAACACAATGCAATCATTTGCAAATCTCATAAACTCATATTTTATTCACAATAGAAAAAAGAAAACATATCAAATGTTTAAACTGAGAATATGTACCATTTTAGGAAAAAATAAGGTTGTTCTCAAATTGATGGCAGCAACGTGTCTCAAAGAAGTTGGGACAGGACAACAAAAAGCTGGCAAAACAAGTGGTATTAACATGGACAAGCTGGAAAAAAAAATTTGCAACTAATTAGGTTAATTGGCAACTTGTCAGTAACATGATTGGGTATAAAAAGGACATCTTAAAGATTCTGAGTGTGTCAAACTGATTCCTGAATAATGTTCCTCAAAATAAAATTGCAAAGACTTTAAATATATCATCTACAGTACCTAATATCATCAAAAGATTCAGAGAATCTGGAGAAGTCTCTATTCACAAGAAACAAGGATGAAACACAGTACTGGACGCTGTGATCTTCGGGCTCTCAGACAGCACTGCATTAAAAACGGGTATGATTCTGTGATGGACATCACCATATGGACTCAGGAATACTTTAAACAAAATCACTGCCCTTTAACACAAGTCGCTGTGTCATCCAAAACAGCAAGGTAAAGCTCTATCATGCAAAGAAGAAGCCATATCTGAACATGATCCAGAAAAGCCACGTCTCCACTGGGCCAAAGCTCATTTAGGTAGGTCTGTTGCAAAGTGGAAAACTGTTCTGTAGTCAGATGAATTGAAATTTGGCATTCTTTTTGACAACCATGGGTCCTACAGCTTCTAGACTAAAGAGAAGGGGGACCTCCTGTCTTGTTATCAGCGCTCAGTTCAAAAGCCTGTGCCTCTTATAGTATGGGGGTGCATTAGTGCTTATGGAATGGGCAGCTTGGAAAGGCACCATCAATGCTGAAAGATGTATCCAGGTTTTAGAACAGCATATGCTCAGGCAAGAATGGGACAACATTCTTTACCCAAAGCTCCAAAAACTGCAGAAACTGTTCTCAGTACCCAGATGTTTATAGAGTGGATGCTAAATGGTGGTATACAAGGCCCTGTCCTAACTTTTTTGAGATGTGTCACTCCCATTAATTTCAAAAATACCTTATTTTCTTCTTAAAATGGTAAATTTTCTCAGTTTAAACATTTGATATGCTTTCTATTGTGAATAAAATATGGGGGTTAGGATATTTGCAAATCATTGCATTCTGTTTTTATGTAGATTTTACACAATGTCCCAAATTTTTGTAGACTAACCACTAAGATACATGCACATGTTTTGGAGAGATGTACTCCATAAAACAGTTCCCTGATATGTGTTTCATCTGTGTCTTAACGTTTGCCTGGAGTTAAGCTTTAAAGCGGTAGTAAAGCCAAAAGGAAAACATTTTTTTTTGTTGCAGCGTGCCAATCCTTGTATTTCGTGGCTGCATTTGTTTTCTTTTTTTAGGATTTTTTTCCCTTTGGTTTTACCTGATGATATGTCTAATAACCCACTTCCTGTGAAAGGGGGCTTCTCTATCTATGAAGAAGCATCAGACAGCAGCACTGTATGAAGAGTAGTGTTAGATGGACTAGTAGATTTAGATGGATTTTACAGCATTAGCATTTACAGATTATTATTTTTTTTGAGTTTTTAACTAAATGCATGGGAACTGACCATTGAAAGCACCCTAGCCAGTGTTAAATGGTTTGTCTCAACCATCTAACTTCCACTTTTGTTGGGCAGCTTGGCCTTTTTAAAGGAAGTTGAAAAATAACAGCAGGATGAACAGGTATAAAAACATTTACAAGAGGAACTCAGGAAACAAAGATTGTTTTATTAATGTTTTTGACAGACTGCATCATTTATGTCATTTTGATTATGCCTTTAGGGCCACTTTAACTACAGAAATTGTGATGTTCTTTTTGAGCCGAAGCCTACAATTTCACGTGTTGTGTGCTATCACACACACATATATAATAGTTTTCTGTGAGCAATGCTGATTATAATGGGATGAGCTTGGTTCAATGACAGAACCACAGTGAAAAACTGCCCTAGTGTTGCTTCCAGGAGAAGTACAAGGGAGAGGAAACACTTCCATGTTACTACATAATGGTCTGTAGTAAAGCTCCACTTACCAGTACCATTATCACTACCATGACCACTTGCAATCTTTGGTAAACTTCAAACCTGGAACCTCGCTTCCACCTTGGCTTTCCAATTGGCCTTTTCTTTTGAAAGGTTAATCTTCTACTTTACATCATAGCTGCCTGCCATTTCCTGGATGTCATCCAGCCAATCTGTTCTTGCACCCTTCCACAATCTTGTATAGCTCCTCTACTTTTTTGCAATATGGCCAAAAATGATAATTTTCTCTTTAATATTCATTTGCATCTTCTCTGTGCAGCTTCTTTTCATTTGTGACCATTTACATCCAGCTGATTTTCAAGATCCTTCTGTAGCACCACAGTTCAAGACTTATGACCATCTTTTTTATGGATGATAAGTTGTAAGAGGAAACGATACCAGACAACATACTAGACTTGGTTTTGTAGCAGTATTTTCTTTGTTCTTTGTTCCTCAATAGTTTTTTTTTGTGTTTCCTATTTAAAATGGCCTTCTTTTAATCCAATATTTGTGAAGCTGTAGGACTGCAGTTGTGCGGTCACAATGACAACACAGAATAAGCTGTATAAGAGCTGCGCTGGATATTTTACACTTTGTCTATTATATCACCTGCAAGGTAGTTAGTAATCAAAGTGCAGACATGCTTTACATCATACAATGGATTCTGAAGTTTTAGTTTTGTCTTAAACTGTTTTATGATTTCTTTAGTTTTAGGCAAATTACTCCCTCCTGGTGATTTAAAGGCAGGTCAATTATTTAGCTAACAGGCAGAAAACTAGGCTTTTATAGTCTTTTGAAAGAGGCTCTCCAGAGTGTAATAATGAAAGCAATTTATTGAATGCCTATGAGCTTGCTTTCCAAGCTGTGCACATTAATCTAACGGTATTTTCTAGTGTAAAGTGTGCAAACAGATTGCACCAGCTAATCTCCATCAAATGCTGCCTTTTATGCGAAAGGACAATGCCAGCTACTAAATTCTACTATGAGAATTTTGGCCTATTTATTTAGGATAATTTTGATAAGGTTGTTTGTTATATTATCCATATTTTGTTAATGTCACCCAGTCAGTATTGTTCAATTGTGATAACTGGAGGTTATTAATAAAAAATAAAAAAAACACAAATGCAAAATAAAGTCAGTCATTGTTGATGATTTGAAAAAACTAAAGACTGATCACTTGCACCCTTCCTAAGATAGCCTCTAACCTTAAGCCCAGGTTCACACTGTTCAGCTGTGGGAATGAAGCTGTACGAGTTCAGCTGAACTCTCACCATTTCACTCCCGCATGGCAGTCCTGATTTTGACCGCGATTTCAGAGACATCTGCAGGTTTCTGCACAGATGTCAATGTAAATCGCAGCCCAAAATCGCAAAAAGTAGTACAGAAACGATGCAGTGCAGCAAATGCGGCATTGCACCGATTAGGACAGTGCCATTGACTACCATTTCCGCCGATTTGACATGTGATTTGACATGTTAAATCGCATGTCAAAATGCTCCAGTGTGAAGCAGAGCTAAAGTAGAAGACCGGTCTAAAGTTATCTAGGCTTAAACCTGCTCCCAACCTTATTCTAAGCCCTATAATAACTCGCTTGTAAAGAAAAAATGTCTATCCTCACCTATCTAGGGGCCCTCCAGTCCAGGCATGCGATTTCCCTAGCGCCTGGATTCAGAGAGAGGAGAGAGCAGCTGCAGTGCTCGGGCAGTGACATCAACCATATGGGGCATCTGTTGTCCATTCTCCCTCCTCTCCCTTGAAGCCAGCGCTGGGAGACAATCACTTGACCGCACTGGAGCAAAATTAGATTAGATAAGTATCCACATTTCCTTTAAAGGCTAATTAGTAAAGGGCTTAGAATGGGGGTGAGAGCAGGCTTAAAGCGGTTGTAAAGTCAGAAGGTTTTTAATCTTAATGCATTCTATGCATTAAGATAAAAAGCCTTCTGTGTACACCAGCCCCCCTAATATTTACCTGAGCCCCATCTCTGTCCAACGATGTCCACGAGTGTCTCGGCCATCAGAGACTCTCCCTCCTGATTGGTTCCGTGCCATTGGCTCCCACTGCTGGCTGATCAGGAGAGAGAGGGGACCGGGCCGGGCCGCAGCTCTGTGTCTGATTGGACACAGGGAGCTGTGACTCAGCTCGGGTGCCCCCATAGCAAGCTGCATGCTGTGAGGGCACTCAACAGGAGGTGCTAGGAGCACAGAAGAGGGACCCAAGAAGAGGAGGATCTGGGCTGCTCTGTGCAAATCTACTTCACAGAGAATGTAAGTATGACATGTTTGTTATGTTAATAGAAAAAAAGGAGACTTTACAATCACTTTAAGCTTAGATAGCTTTAGACTAAACTCCTACTTTAATATTTAGCCAGCATGTGGAAGGGTTGGAACCTCTGTCGTTTGATTGCTATCTGTGTCTCTGCTGGGCAGATTCACCCCTTTGTTTCTGCTAGTGGGCACCTGTTTCTGTTAAAGAGGTGATTTTTGCATCAAATTTACCTCAAAATTATTCTTACTTCCTGTTGTGTCTAGATGACAAGTTTGAAGCGAAGTCTATCTAACTTGACACAGACTGCAAAAAATAAGCTAGCAGAAGAATGCATACACTTTAAAGACATATATAAGGACAATAAGAATACCCATTGCATAGCACCACAAAACTGGAAGCAAAGCCGCCCTATCTAATAAACAAACATGGCTGGCCTATGTACGCATACAGTACAGGCTTATTTATAGAAACATATCCAATAATATACATGGAATGGATATGATCTACACACATTGGAGGGTTACCTTCAGCGGCCAATATAGTGTATTGTTGGCTGCTAAAATGTATCATGGTAGTTCTATACATTGTATATGCATGTAATCTTTAAATTAATCACAGAGGCATATGAAACCTACCAACAATTTGAAATGGGAATTACTGATGAATAACAGTATGAATACACAATTTAAACACACTTCTGTTGTCTTCACAACAATTTCTCTCTACTAGGATGTTATAGCAGCATACATGTTGAGATTCAACATAAATTTAGAGCATAGTGAGCATTTTGGTTATTAAATAGCACAATTTGGTATACAGATCTCCACTTTAGAACTAACATAGGGACAGCTATAGAGTAAAGAGGTAGAGAGCGATTGGTCTCCAAAATAAGAACACAAAATTGGTCCAGCTGGCCCTTTGAATTCAATTCTGTAACTATAGTAAAAAAAAAAATGCCATGTACCTGTCTCATATAAATAATCAATGCTGTAAAAGCAAACCTGACCTGGCCCTTTGTAACATAGCCAAACACAAGAAAGGGCAACATCACTAGCTTTCATTTATAATGATGTGTGAAAATAAGTTACACAATCATTTATGCGGTGGACCAGTAAATAAACAAGAAGCCAGCCCAGCATAAAAGTTACATTATTAATACTTACATTACTTACATTAATAATAAACAAAATAAAATGTTGGACAATGTATCTTCATTCTTCTAGAACTCCTGTAACCACCACTATCGGCAAGAGTACACCTACTGTAAATCCTTTGTCTCAGTAGACCTGGGTCTTATTGCAACTGGTCCTGAAATGTACACTGAATCCCCACTGACTTGAAGGGGGCCACATAATGAACCTAGAAATCCCCAGTATATTGTCTCATTAGAATCAGGATGAAAGATAATTTATTACTGATGTAAACACTTGGGCTGCAGCTGTGGGTAAGTAAGGTACTGGAGCTGGTCCAGTTTAACTTATAAGGACTGTGGGGGTGGGTTAGCTGGTGATTTTATGGAGCATGGACTGTCTGTATACAGGGGCCAGTGCATGTTCTGTTTTACACCCTGAATGGACTAGTTCACTATGGTGTCCGTTTATGAAGCAGTGAAATCTATTCACTGCTTCGTTCTCCGGCATTCACAGTGAAGATCTTTCTCCTCTGTGTGCCAGTTTATGAAGCTTTGTAGATCGCTTCACCTTCTGAGGAGTGAAGTGATCTACAAATGCTTCAAACAGTGGAGAACGGCCCCTGATACTGGAATCTCGTGAGACTTTACGAGATTACAGCACCAGAATACCAAGATGTCAGTTTATTAAGCAGTGATAAATTATCACCGCTCAATACACGGACAGACGGCGTGGATTACTGTTAATAAAATAAGAGTCCCCCTACATTAAATACATATGTATACACACACACATTATATATACATGTATATACACACACATGATATATATATACATATACACATTATATGTATATATGTATAAATATGTATACACATAAATATGACAGGGGGACATGCTTACAGTGTTGGGGGGTCTGAACGAGGCATAAGGAAGTTAAAAAACTTCCTCCTCCCCCCTCAGATCCCCCCAGATTCTCTCTTCACTCCCCGATTCACCACCTCTGAGCTGGTGAACCTGGGAATATGAATTCGGACACAGATCGCCAGTGAAGCGGTGAGATCACCGCTTCATAAACTGGCCGTTACTGTGTCATTCATGGGGATTCTCTGTGTGTAGAGATAATAGGCGGGAGAACAAGTTCAAACATGTTCTCCCCCGATTATCACTGTTTGATAAACTGGACTGTGATCAGCGGCGATCCTTGGGATCACCGCTGATCACTGCTTCATAAACGGACACCTATATGTTGGAAGAACTTGTAGGAGGGCCCAGGTCTTAAGTGCCAAATCAGAGAGAGACCACACACAGTTGTTGATGTTTGATGTTGTGTTTCTATAGGTGAAGTTTCACTCCACCTGTATAACCACACAGTGCAACCTACTGGATGGAGGGGAACTTGCACTTGCCTGCAAACTGCAAATATACGCCTTCCAGCGATATATTTTCCATTAATCACTCATTCCTTCATATGTGTGGCCACTTAGAGTCAGCTCAGCTGCCGTGACTGTAATCCTCACCAATAGATTTTTCACTGACTTCACATTACAGAGATTATAGCAGAAGGAGTCAGAATCAGATGGCAGATTCAGGAATTCTAGCAAGGAAGTCTTCTCTCTAGTGCCCCTGAGAGATACAGTGCCTTGAAAAAGGATTCATACCCCTTGAAAATGTCCACATTTTGTCATGGTACACACCAAAAATGTAAATGTATTTTATTGGGATTTTTTGTGATAGACCAACACAGAGTGGCACATAATTGTGAAGTGGAAGGAAAATGATAAATGGCTTTCAAAATTTTTTACAAATAAATATCTGAAAAGTGTGGCGTGCATATGTATTCAGCCCCCTTTCTCTGATACCCCTAACTAAAATGGAGTGGAACCAATTACCCTCAGAAGTCACCTAATTAGTAAATAGAGTCCGCCTGTGTGTAATTATTCTTAGTATAAATACAGCTGTTCTGGGAAGTCCTCAGAGTTTTGTTAGAAAACCTTAGTGAACAAACAGCATCCTGAAGACCAAGGAACACACCAGATGGGTAAGGGATAAAGTTGTGGAGAGGTTTAAAGCAGGGTTAGGTTTATAAAAAAATATCCCAAGCTTTGAACGTCTCATGGTGAACTGTTCAATCCATCATCTGAAAATGGAAAGAGTATGGCACAACTGCAAACCTACCAAGACATGGCCATCCACCTAAACTGACAGGCCGGCCAAGGAGAATATTAATCAGAGAAGCAGCCAAGAGGCCCATGGTAACTCTGGAGGAGCTGCAGAGATCCACAGTTCAGGTGGGAGAATCTGTCCACAGGACAACTATTAGTCATTTACATTTATGTTTTTGGTTGTAACATGACAAAATGTGGAAAATTTCAAGGGGTATGAATACTTCTTCAAGGCACTGAATAACAAACCAATGTTTGACTCCAACCTCCAAGCTGCTTTTGATGTATTTCAATGATCTATCCATTTAAATACATTTTAAAGGTGTTTCAATGTTGGCTTCTGTATCTTTTATTGAAAATATTGGAAAATAAATTCATTTTAAAGCATGTATTTTTTGAACCCTAGGAAAAATAGTGAATTTCTTGACCAACTTTCACAGCCTGCAAATAGTTCTTCCTACGACAGCTATGAGAGAACACCAAGTGCATGGGTAAGGGTTTAATTTTATTATAATTATTTACAAATTGATTCAAATGTGCTACAATAATGTGTCTTAGATTTTCAGAGTAAACAATCAAAATAAACACAAACTATGGGTTTACTAGAAGTTAAATAATAAGCAGCACATAATTAGATATAATTTCTCTGCCGTTTAAAGGTATACCTCAGTAGACATAGAAAATGATAGCGGTATTAAACCGAAAGCGAACATTTATTTTATTGCAGCTTACCAGTTCTTAGCTGTGATGGCTGCATTTGTTTTTGCTTTTTTAGGCTTTCTTTCTTTTATTTTCACCTTGTGATCCAGCTAGTAAGTCTATTGTTTTTCAACAGAACACGCTGTCACGGCAGAATTAGCGGTTACAGGAGTGAGAAAAACCATATACCACTGAGAGGGGTGCTTACAATGATTAGCTTTTATTTATGTAAAACCTTTATCCAAAAAGGAACACAACTGTTGCTGCAATTGCTTAAAAGCTGTTAGCTGGAGGTTGGCTTCAATTTGTTTAGTGTATTTAAATCTGCTAGTGCATCAAACTCTCCCCTCCCCCAGATTAACAATGCTGCTGTCCAAAGGGAGGGCCTGGAGTGTGCAAAATCTGGTGCAGCTCTGTCAGTTAAGGGAGTCAAGCTCTGAAGAAAGTCTGCCATAATGGGGGGTGGGGGGGGGGATAATTACTAAAATTGGGGTGTGCAAAATCTGGCGCAAATTTGCATAGAAACCAATCGGCTTCCAGTTTTTATTATCAAAGCTTAATTGAACAAGCTAAAATTAGAAGCTACTTGGCTACCATGCACAGCTGCACCAGAATCTGAGTGTTCCAGTTTTAGTAAATCTCCCCCAAGATGTGTCACTGAGTCCGTCACCAGGTGTAAACAGAGAGAAAAAGCCTAAAAAGGAAAACGAATACAGCCACCACATGTAATGATTGGTAAGCTGCAATATATAACATTTTTGGTATTGGGTTTAATACTGCCTTAGACATGAAGTTGCATACAATAAGCACATCCTATCTCCTGAGTAGTATAGATCATCATTTTTTTTGTATATAATCTGGTGATCCTGTAATGCACCTCTTGGTGATGTAGAATCATTTCTGCTTCTTACACAAAGCAAGTTGGAAGCAAAGAAAATTCCAGTGCTAAGATTCCCTGAGCTGCCAATCAGATCCAAATCTTGAAAGTATGTGATTGATATTGCAGGAGGCAAAGAGAAATGTATGTGTAGCAGAAAAAGATCAAGTGGTCCATCAAGTCTGCCCTTTGTTGATTTCTTTTTTGTTTGTGTTTTTTTTTCTTTGTTTGAAGGCATTTCTCTGAGTATAGATTTATGTTTGTCCTAAGCATTTTTGGGTTTTCTTATTGTTGATGGACTCACTAACTCTGCTGGAAGTTTGTTCCAAGCATCAACTAGTTCTTAAGTAAAATAATAATTTCTAAGGTTAGTTTTGAACTTCCCCGCTGCCAGTTTGAGGTCAGGGTTTTGATTTTAGCTTAATTTTGGAAATACTGCTCTTCCAAAGCTTATTCACACCTCTACTGTGTTTAAAGGTTTTAGTCATGCACCCCCTTTCCCTTCTTACCTCAAGGCTGTACCCAAGCTCTAAGTGAGGTCTTACTAACAATCTATATAGGACAATTAGGATCACCTTCTTTCTGCTGTTCTAGTGGTGTACCCCAGAATTCTATTTGCTTTCCCCACTTCTATGCCACACTGATTGCTCATTTTACAGTCATTTGAAATAAGGACTCCCATATCTTTTTTCCTCTGTAATTCTGGCCAACATTACACCCAATGCTTTTTAAAAGGGTTCAGATGATTTGTGTGTCTTGCCACCACATTCCCATCGAATAGTATCTACAATATTATAGTTTATATGGGAGTTCATCTGTGCTAAAATATTTGTAAACAATGTAAGCTAAAAAAGATGATTTATGCATAAATAAATAGCTCCGGGCTGACCCTCTTCTATTTCTCCGTCTCTATTTCATCCCCCCACCTCTTTTATTTTTATTTTATTTATATATATATATTTTTATATATATATATATATTTTGTTATATTTTTATATATATATATATATATATATATATATATATATATATATATATATATATATATATATACACACATACAGTACTCATTATTTTAATTTTTTTTTCACATATATCACAGTTTACATTCTCCATCTGCTTCCTCATAACCTCACTTTCTTTGTATATAGTATATTAATTTTTTCAACATGATATGCTTGTAATAGTACATCATTGCAGTGGTGAAAGTGTGTTGAAAGTCTCAACATGTTTCGTAGCTATGCTTCCTCTATAGAACAAAGGAGAATATGTCCATGAATTCACAAAATACAATATATCTGTCATTTATACCAAAGAATATACAGTATATCAAGAATCACAATTATACATTTAATCAAGATCAAACCATCTATATTTATAGACCCATTCTATACAGTATATGAATGACTATGTTGCATTCAGGCAAAGTCATATCTCCACACAGTTTGAAAGACAGCTTACTCAGGAGAGAGATGAGGTGCTAAAAAATAAAATTAACATCAGACTATATTACAAGCATTATTGTCAATAATATCTTCATTTAGTACACCAATACTTATAATGAACATAATGGGGGTTATTTACAAAAGGCAAATACACTTTGCACTACAAGTGCACTGTAAGTGCAGTCACTGTAGATCTGAGGGGAACATGCAAGGAAAATAAAAAACAGAATTTTTGCTTGCACATGATTGGATGATAAAATCAGCAGAGCTTCCCCTCAGATCTACAGCGATCTACAGCGACTGCAGTTACAAGTGCACTTTCAGTGCACTTGTAGTGCAGAGTGGATTCCCCTTTAGTAAATCAACCCAAATGTGTACTAGAATACCCACATGCTGTTAGATAAATCCTAAGGGATAATTGGGGTCTAAAAGGTGAACGAGAAAAGAAAAGTAGGCAGACTTGATTAACTACTCGGTCTTTTCCTGCCATCACTTTTCTATGTTTCTATGTCAGTACCACAGTAGGGAACCGGCTGTGAAGCCAAAAGTCTTTACTGCCAGGTTCCCTTAACAGGAATGGCGACGGCTGCACAAGACAGCCGATCCGAAGATTGGCTGGGGTGCCGACATTGCGGGCTCCCTGGACAGGTAAGTGTTCTTATATTAAAAGTCAGCAGCTGCAGTATTTGTAGCTGCTGAATTACAATTATTCGTGGACCTCCTCTTAAGAACGCTTTCACATTGGGGTGGTTTTCAGGTTCTTTAGCGCTGGAAATAGCCTCTGCTAAGCGCCTGAAAACCACCTCCCATTCATTCAAGTGTAACTTTTCACACTGGGGCGGTGCGCTTGCGGGACGTTCTGAAAAGTCCTGCAAGCAGCATCTTTGGGGAGGTTTGGGAGCGCTGTATTTAGCGCCCTCAAAACGCCTTGCTCATTGGAATGAATGGGCAGCGCTTCCGAAGCTCCTGAAAAGCGCTTCGGAAGTGCCGCAACATGGAGTTTTTAACCCCTTCTTTGGAGTTAAAAGTGCCCCACTAGCGGCAAAAAAAGCGCAGCTTAAACAGTGCTAAAGCATCTCTAAAACAAGCAGTGCTTTAGCGATAACGCGGCCCCAGTGTGAAAGGGGTCCTAAGGCTGCATTCACACATAATCACGGGTGAAATAACTGTGATTCTGCCCCATGATTTTAAATGGTTGCAAAAAGTGGGGTGCGTTTGCTCTGCTATTACTTCTAATGGCACCCCAATCGTGCCGCAACTTTGCAGTGATCGAGCTGAAATTGCAACACTCAGCGGGTGTCGCTCAAAAAGGAACATGAGCTTCTCTTGGGTGACAGCAAAATCGCGGAGCGATTGGGGTGCTGTTAAAAGTAATGGCATTGCAAGGTGTCCTGCAGCTTAATGGATGTTTGGAACTTTCAATCATTTTATTGCATTCTGTGCCTTCCTGTCCTGGTCATAACTGCATCTCCTGTTTATAGCACAGCAGTAGATTTGGAGTTTCATTAGGATTTTGATTACATCGGACCACTAAATGTGCTTGCAAAATTTCATAAAACGTGTTGGCTTTTTCTTCATGTTGCTAAAAATACAATTGGTTATTTTTTTTCTTTATCATGATACAGAATATGCAGTTGTGTCCTATAAATTATGCACATTTCATATTTATACAAAAAGGAATTGATTGTCCTATTTTCATTCTGTACTAGTTTTCTAAATGCCCCCTAATTGTATTATGTATTTGTCTGTTACTTCTGGAAAGGTTAGGGGCACTTGTAATGTGCAGTAACTAACACCTACATACTCATAAACTTTGGCCCCTGCCATAATTTAATTGGAGGGGGCAGTGTAGGAGATGCCTATAATTTGACTTGCGTCTTTATGCAGACTCCTGGGGAAAGCAGAATTACACAAGCAGGAAATTACATTTCTAAGAAGTGGAGTAAAAAGTAAACTGTATTTACAGTAGAATGGCTCCGGAAGCCATGATAACAAATATTTGATTTTTGGCAGTTTTAGAAAATTCTATCAGCGGATTAAATTAGATAGGTAATTTTAATAACATTTAAATATAAACAAGTCTTGTGCAGCTATAGATTCCTTTTACCTAAAGTACTTTTTATATAGTAAAAATTTTCCAAGCCAAGGAACTTGTGTTGGTTTCGTGCAAGTGAACCAACGTAAAGTGTCTGTAAATTTTAAAAAAATGGGATGGAGTGAGCAAAGGTTAGAATGCCTATCATGTTTATATTGCTGTCTGTGCCCACCTCTCCAATTGTCCTGGTAACCGCTGTCACATTTTCCCAAGTAGGACACAGACAAAAAAAATTAGATATGACAGGGCTTTAACCATTCCCTACTCTACCCAGAAGTCATGTAGAACTATAGGCAAAACCTTTTTCCTGGTGCCTCCATGGCAGCATACCTGTGACAAGCTCCGCCTTGGCTCCTCCCTCAGGACCAGTGAATATTCTAAAAGAAAAGGATTAGTGCAGTCCCAGCAATCTCCTTTTTCCCTCATACCTCATGGTCAGTTAATGTTGGTCGAACATCCCTTACTTCTGCAGTCGGCAGCTTTCAGCTGGGTTCAAGCCTCTCCCAGGTGCAGTCCCTATTCTTGTCCAGCTAAATACGCTTATAAGATGGGGAGCCCCTTCTGTGGGCCTTTTGGGACAGCAGTTGTATCTTAACTAAAAGCTCCTATCTGAATTCATATACTGGCATTTGCTCAAGCCTGCAGCAGAGAAAGCAGCTAGATCTATTTTTCACTTAGCCTTATCCTTCCATTTCTCCCTCCTCTCATCTAGCTTTCCTTTCCTTGCGTTCCTCTCTTTTTCGCTTTCTTCCTCCCCCACCACCTTCCCCTTCTTGTGATATTGTACCTTCATTTCTGGTTACTATAGTGGGCGGCGCGCACCTCGCGCTGGCCTTTCTGAGTCCCTCAGCGTCTTCCTGCCTGCTCTGCGCATGCGCGGATGTCAGAAGCCGGCTTGGTGGGCCGGGCTGAGTCGGGTGGGCCACATAGTTCTTAATGCCGCCAGCCATGCAATAGGGGCAAATTTTACATTTTTTGCCCTTGTTTGTTAAAATAATTTCCTTGCTCCAGTTGAAATACCAGTCGCTAATTCCTTTATCTTTCTCTAGCTGCTTTTTCTGTCTGTTGCCTAAAATAAGCAGTACGCCACCCAAACAAGACCCTCTCCAACATTTAAGGTAGGGACCGTCATCCAGTTGAGTAAAAAAAAAAAAAAAAAAGAGAGGGAGCACTTATGCTGGTACGTTTATGTATTTCAGCCTTGTATGCCAGAAGAAGTCCAAGCGGACATCAAGGCGACAAACAAACCTATGAAGGCCCCAACCAGATCAGGATACCATGCAGGGTTCATCTGTGAAAAGACATAGTTCTTCACATTCACCAACTCTCAAATCCGTAAATGCTGGATCATCCCATTACCAACCAATTGGTCTGCAAAAGCTGTTTTAGAGTCTATGCAGCAGGCAGAGAGTCAGAGGGTTAACAGGTAAGATGTCCTACTCAAAAGATGGGCAGGGGATACATGGTGGAACGAGCAACAGCAGTTCCATTGCAGCAATTAGCTCAATCTATATGAATGAATGAATGAATGACTGACTTGTATAACGCTGCAAATGCGAACTGAATCGCCTCAAGGCGCTTGGTCCGTCCTGTGTAGTCCAGCTTGTTAGAAGAGGTAGATCTTGAGTTTTTTCCTGAAGGCCTGATGGTTTTCTTCCAAGCAGATGTTGGTCGGTAGAGTGTTCCATAGCCGTGGTCCTTGGACTTCGAATCTTCATTCTCCCTTCGATTTGTAGCGGGATTTGGGAATGTGGAGGAGGTTTTGGTTGGTTGATCGAAGAGTGCGATTAAGTATGTAGCATTTTATTTTCTCGCATAGGTATTGAGGAGCGTTTCCTTGTAGGCATTTGTGGGTGAGGCAGAGGGTCTTGAATGTGATCCATTCTATTACGGTTAGCCAATGTAGGCTCCTCAGGGATGGGGAAATGGATTCCCAGGGTTTCTTTCCTGTTATCAGTCTTGCGGTGTTTTGGATGAGTTGTAGGCGCACAATCTGGTAGTTTGGTAGTCCGGTGTAAAGGGAGTTTTTCGTAATCTAGTCGGGAATTAATGATGGTTCCAACTACTGCTGCTTTTTCCTCTTTTGGAATAAAGGGGATGAGTCTGCGTAGCAGGCGAAGAAGATGGTGAGATCCGCTGACTACGGATCCAATTTGTGCATCCATTGACATTTGAGTCAAAAATGACTCCGAGACTTTTGGCTTTGGTTCTTGGGGCGATGGTCTGTCCAAAGATGGTGGGCGGTGTCCAAGGGTTCTTGTTTTTTGTATTATGGTTTGCAGGTAGTAGAAGAAGCTCTGTTTTGGATCCGTTGAATTTGAGGAGTAAGAGGAGTTAATTCTTCTTGGCCCATCCTCGAGAGAATCCTCTCATCATGCAGCAAGTATCCCTCCTAGACATCTGGATGATGGTGGACTGCCAAGTCGCATGACAAGTCGTACCCCATGATTTCCAATGAGTACCGTTTATTTGTGCAATTTCAAGTCGCAGTGACTTCAGAGTAGTCCCTACACTACTTTGGTCCCACTTTGATGTGACTTGAAGTCCATAGACCTCAAGAATACACAGGCATTGTTTCAAGTTGCATCAAAATCGTGGCAAAATAGTGTGACTTCCAGGTCGCAATAGTGGAAATATAGGCTTACTCTGATGGCGTGAGGAGTAAAAAAACGCCGATCACCGTTTTCTGTGCAAGGGACATGGGTCCCAAAGAGGAAGAGGCGAAGCCGCCTCATCTGTGCGAACCAGTACCGCCTGCCAGTGCTACCTGCCAATACCCACAGTGCCAAGAATCAGTGCCCACCAGTGCATAACAGTGCCACCTACCAGTGCCACCTACCAGTGCCACCTACCAGTGCCATTTATCAGTGCCACCTAATCAGTGCCACCTAATCAGTGCCCACCAGTGCCGCCTATTAGTGCCCATCAATGCAGACTATCGGTGCCCATCAGTGCAGCCTTATCAGCGTACATCAATGAAGGAGAAAAATGACCTGTTTGCAAAATGTATTAACAAACTATAAAACAGTTTTTTGTATTTTTATTTTTTTTAATCAGTCTTTTTTAATTTTTTGTTAAAAAAATTAACCCAGAGGTGATCAAATACCAACAAAAGAAAGCTCTATTTGTGGGGAAAAAAATGATAAACATTTCATTTGGGTACAGTGTTGTATGACCAAGCAATTGTCGTTCAAAGAGTGACAGCGCTAAAAGCTGATCTGGGCAGCAGGGGGGTTTAGGTGTCCAGTAAGAAAGTGGTTAATTAAACAAGCTAGAGGCTGATTGGCTACAATACACAGCTGCACCAGATTTTGCACTCTGCAGTTTTAGCAAATCAACCCCATAGTGTTTTTCTATATATTTTCTTAATTTTATGTTCATAAGTATTTAAAAATAACTTTATTTATTTCAGAGTAAATATGAGCACTTTTGTTTACTGATGATCTATGACAGGGGTATTGAAATAAAATTCACAGAAGTCTGATCAGTAAAATGTTCTTCCAGGAGAGGTCTGAATTGCATGTTTGAGATTCTTCAAATCACAGCCCTACCCCTCTTATATCACAATAGCATTCTTTCATCAGTGTCCTCAGTGCCCCCTGAATATCACAATCCCTCCCTTTACTCAGTCCCCCACTTCACATCACAGTTTCCTCCTTCACAGTAGTATCCCCAGCCCTCCTTCACAGTAGTGATCTCAGCCCCCCTTCACAATAATGTTCTGAAACCCCTTCACATCCATTTCCTCTGCCCTCCTTCACATCACTCCCCAGTCCCACACTCACTTTCTCTGCCTGCCTTAACATCACTTTCCCCCACAGCCGTGCCCTCTGCCCCCCTAGACCCCCTAAGCGTTTTTTCCTCTGTCCTCCTTCACATCACCCCCCCCAGCCATTTCCTCCTCTGTCCCCTTCATATCACCCCCCGGCAGCCATTTCTTCTTCCCCTTTCACATCACTCCCCCCCCACAGCCAGTTCCTCTGCTCCCTTTCACATAGTACTGCTGTGCCTCCCGCCATCTGTCCTCCCACTCCCTGCTTTGCTATGAGATTGACAGCGTCGGAGGCTAGGGGAAAGAAGCAGCTCCTAAATGGCATGGCTGCGTGGTCCAGATAGGACAGTGACTTTGACCATTTACTAATGCCTGATCTATGATTACAAGCTAAAACAGGATCCTATCTTGCACATATGATCTTATCTATACACACAACACTAAAGTGGTCAGTTCTACCCTCCCCCACCCCCAATTAGAAATTTGCTGCCTAGGTCTGCAGTCTAAAAAAAATGCAAAGCTAGTGCTGTGCTCACAGCCCAGCTAGCATTTTACATACAGAACTGCCAATTAAAAGACTGTTTGTAAAATATAAAGTTTTATACAAATCATAAAAATGTGATAAAATCAGTTTATATTCTTCTTAACGTGAATAAATAAAACAAACAAAAAACCTTTAGTTCCCTATGCAATTTGGACCCATATTTATAGAGTGCTCTCCAGCTTTTTGTTATAACCTACCCTAATGTTTGACTGATCAGGCCTTTGCAATGAACTGTCCACTCATGTGTATATATATATATAAACAAGTAAATAAAAAATCAGTCAATTCCCATGTCTACACAGGGGTTGATTTATTAATTGTAGCCAATCAGCTTCTAACTTTCGCTTGTTCAATTAAGCTTTGACAAAAAAATAGCTAATTGGTTTCTATGCAGAGCTTCGCCATATTTTGCACTCTCCAGTTTTAGTAAATCAACCCCCCAGTTTTGCTTTCATGTCTTGAGCTGTATTTTTCTTTCTCAGTGACAAATGTTAGCATATATATCATGAAGTAGTTTAGAGGAAATAAGAAACAAAATCAGCTAGTAATTATGAAAATTAAAATGTAAAATTCATATCTCTGAATTATTTTTATAAACCAAGATAGCTAGTCAAACCAGAGTATAGATCTTGGTAATGTGAATGTATCATCCATAATAAATGAATAAATAACATGGATAATAATGATTACATAAACAATTCTAATGAATTCTGTTTGTATCAAGAAAAATATTCTTTAACGGACTATTAAGCAGACCTAACTGTAGCAGCTACATCAGGGACTGACTGACATGTAATATGCATAGCTTTTGTAAAATGTAAAGTCTCAATGAGTTCTCTATTTTATAGGAAAGAAGCCCATCTGGTGAAGAACAAGACTGGAACAATTATTTTGTAATTATATTACTTTTATTTTAGCGTCTCCATTAAAATTGTATGCATCTGAGCAGGCCAGAAGGGTGCTCCTGGTTGAGGATGGGTGCTGCACTGGGTCTGGCCAAAGGGCCGGGTTTTCCCAGCCTTCTGGCTAGGATTGGTGTGGTTGCTGTTCCTGTCAGCGTCCGGTGGAGGAGCTGGTGTCACCCTAAAGAGGGATCGGGGTGGTGCTATGCAAATCTGCCAGCAAGGGCTAGTCCCGGTGGAGGCTACTTTATAGTTGGCGGCTCTTCCCGAGAAAACCTGGCCGCACTGGTCCGGCTGAGGTTCAGACCTGAAAAGAAGCCC
The DNA here is from genome assembly GCA_037952925.1 of Lithobates clamitans. Taxonomy (NCBI): domain Eukaryota; kingdom Metazoa; phylum Chordata; class Amphibia; order Anura; family Ranidae; genus Lithobates; species Lithobates clamitans. Next base: position 1,392,443 of record JBBGZY010000282.1, read on the forward strand.
CTGGAGTGGCAGTCCAGGGGTGCCGTAAAATCACTGTGAGTGAGGGTCACTTTGATTTATGGCACCATGCTCACTGCAACATATCACACTTTTTTCCACCTGCCTCCTGGGCCGGTCTTTTGGCTGGGACCGGAGGAATTTGTGATTCCTGGCCGGAGGGCCTGGTCATTGTTTCACACAATGACCACTTTTCACTCTACTCTCCACCTCCTTCTCCCCACTTTCTTTTATTTAAGCCCCTATGTTTGTCACGTTTTTTTCACATGTGACTGGTAGGGTGTAGGTCCTCGGGCCTGCCCTGAAAGTCTTGGGAGGGGGTGGACATGGACTTCTGGCTTGGTTCGCCCTCTCTCATAGGGTCTCCCTTTGGGGGAGCCCCACCAAGTACTTGGTTGGGTCTGTTTCGGCAAACCCTCCAGAGAAAGGGGTCCTGTCTGGAGCCCCAGGGAATCAGGGAAAGGCCCTCTGATTTTAGAGGGCTTGTGTATACACCTGTTGCATGTTTTTGTGTTTCACTCTTTATGTGTGTGCACATTTTTTTTTTTTTGGCACCGGGTGAAGTTTTTGAGTGTGTTTCACACGCCATGGGCTTTCAAAAATTAATATTGTATACATAAAAATATATATTGACTGCTTCTATTGTATTTTGACTACCTTCTCTTACATTCTATATGTCACGGCACAGGACCAGGAGGAAGAAAGGATGTTACAGCTAGCACTGAAAGAATCTATGAAAACGGTGTGTATGACATTACTGATTGCATAATGAGAACAAACATATACAATCCATTCAATTTATATCAAATCAGGCTAGCTCTTGTACTACATAGTTGATGGTAGATATAACGGAGATTGTACAATGATTGATGGTATTGTATAATGTATGGTCAGCATAATATAAATCAGTTGAGAACATATTTATAGTTTTAGTTATTGTAACAATTGAAATTTGTGCCAGCTTCTAGTAGCATTTTAGTAGCTTTTAGAACCTTTTAGGAGCATTAGAATTTTTCAGTACACAAAGTAAAAAATAAAAAGAAAGCTAAAAAAAAAGCTGTTAGGAGCAGTTAGTAGCATTTAGGAGCATTCAGCATTTTTTTTTCTGCTGGAAAAACGCTTCAAAAACTCGACCAAAAATTTAATTTTTAGCTCCTAGACACTGAAGATCACAAAATGCTAATAACCTAGTAGTAGTGTGCATGGACACATAGGATAACACTATTAGTTTCTAGGAGCAGAAAACATGCTAATAACAGCTTCTAGGAGCTTAAAAAAACACTAGTGTGCATGGAGCCTTACATTTGATGGTTTATAGTTTCATGATTCTATTTAATATGTTCAGTGGGCTTTTGTATATGAGGCCTGACAGCTGATCACGTGGTAAGGGCTCAGGGTCGACTCCTTACTTCGATCTGTAATCAGCTGAGTCTCATCGACTTGCTAATCACAGAGCATGCTGCGCGTGCCCTGCAGAAGGTGCGCAGGCCGTTCAAGCACGGGAGGATATTGACGCCCTCCCCGCAAAGTGGGTCCAGGCTGTAGCCGCCATTCAGCTATAGCGCAGGTCTGAAGGGGTTAAAGTAGGACAACATCTTTCAGAACTCATGAACCAAAACTGTTGTGAAACAGAGTAAAGAAAAATCCTATTACAAAGATTTCTGAATCACCCATGCACCCGCTCTTCTTTGTAAACCAGACAGGTCTCTGTTTTAGTCAGTCACAGGGTGCAAGCACACAAAGTTGGACAGTTTATTAAGAAACTTAGCTTGCTGTTTTTTTATTATTTTGTTGGAATATTTTTAAAATTAAACTTTAATATACAAACTTTTCAATTTATAAAAGTACAGTTTACAAAAAATGGGTTTCCTTTTAAGAACCGTGTTTACAAACATTATTGTTTTGGTCAGTGTCATGTAAAGTCATAAATTTGCACTTTAAAATTAGTCAATAAATAGGAACAATATAAGATTTGACTACTGAATAACCTATATGTGATACCGTCAAGTGCTTAATTTATTTGTTGCTTTTTTTTATGTATTTGTAGTGTTGTAGTTGCCACTAGTAACAAACATCCACCATATCACCCTGCTGCCAGACTCCCATATATCACTTGCAGAGTGAAAAGTCTCGAAAAGTCATTTGCTGTGTTTTGTTTTTGTTTATTGGGGGGTACAACTTGGTTGGGGGGAAGGGGTATATGGGATGCCCATAGGATAGATCACTTTGCCATCATATTTAGAGATTTTATAACTTGGCACATAGTCTGAGCCTGAAGGAATGATGTGCATGTGTAACAGCTACAGTCTTTTCCCTGCATCACCATGCAGACTATTGCTTTTCCTCTGCATAACTCCTGCAGACTATTGCTTCCAGAACTTCCTCATCTATGACCGTGTAAAGATGAGGACATCACCCTTGACCATGTAAGGGTGATGTTCCCAGAACTTCTCTCCTCCTGCACAAATTTGTACTGTATCATATTCATTTCTTGTCATATCTTCTTCTGTAATCAAAAGAACACACTCTGAATAGTTTCTCATTCTGACTCTAGTTGCTCGCCGCTACTAGGCCAGAGGCCTGCAGTACCTCTCCCCAGAGGCCTAGTAGTTTAAAAGCATGTTCTGGATGGTGGACTACTGTTCCCAGCCAGCCTAACTTGCAAATCATATGCCCTCAGGCCACATACCGTATATACTCGAGTATAAGTCGACCCAAATATAAGTCGAGGCACCTAATTTTACCACAAAAAAATGGAAAAACTTATTGACTCGAGTATAAGACTAGGGTGGGAAATGCAGCAGCTACCGGTAAATTTCAAAAATAAAAATAGATACCAATATTGTTTTTGAATATTTATTTCAAAGAAAAACAGTAAACTAGCTCTGTAAGTGGAAAAGAGGGTCAATAAAAACTATATGGTATCAACAATAACTTTAAAAGTACAAAAACCTTAGCTCAATCAGCAACCAAGCTAAAACACAAGAGTTAAAATCCTTCAAAACTGGATTCCTTCTCATCATCTGTATGTCCAAACAGAGCTTCAGCATTAGCTGGTGTGAGGTTATCAGCATAGACATTGTCATCATCACTGAGTTCGCAGTCATCATTGTCACTGCTGTCGTTCTCAAACAAAACGCTGTCTTCGCTGCCATCCATAGCATTACTAATGCCACATTTCTTGAAGGCGCGTTGCACCATGTCCTCCGGAATCTCTTCCTATGCATCATGAACCGATATTGCTATCAATTCCATGTCGGGCTTCATCAGATTTCCACCTTTGGTCAGTCGGGCTTGACCAGATGACATCCATTCATGCCACATCTTTTGCACATGGTCTTTGAAAGGTTTATTTAAACACACATCTAGCAGCTGCAATACAGATGTAAGCCCACCTGGAATAATGGCCAAAGTAACTTGAGAAGATTTTGCCAATTTTTTTATGTCATCAGATGTGTGGGCTCTGAACATATCCCAAACTAGCAAATTTCTTCCAGCCATTTTTTTGTTCCGTCTTCATCCATCCAGCCTTTAATATGTGCGCGCACTGTAATTTGTGGTGGGAATTTGACCTTTTTAGGCAATGTCTTTCTTTTAAAAATAATGACAGGCTGCAGCTTGGTTCCATTAGCCAAACATGACAGAATGACTGTGAAATGTTTTTTTTTCATTTCCTGTGGTTCTGAGAAAAATAGTTTTGTCTCCCAAACTTGCCACAGTTCTGTTGCTTGGAAGATCAAAGGTCATAGGTGTTTCATCCATATTTCCAATATCTCCCAGGTCATAGTTATGGATCCTTCTTTGTTTTATGATGAATGAATGAAATGACAACATAGACCAAACCTTTTCATGAAGCGGGTACACCATCCTGCTGACGCAACAAAATTTTCAATGCCTGGTGCTTTTAATTTGTCATCTTTAGCCATATGAAGGGCACGTAAGCGAATTCCCATGCGTGTTATGCAGTAACCATTTTGACGACCCTCCATAAACCATTTATGCAATTCATTCTCTAGAGACCCATATGAAGTTGTTAAACCACGTCAAGCTTTTTTTTCCTTTGGAATCTTTTCCAAGTCAGCTTTTATTTTCCGCCAGTCCCTCACTTGTTTTTCACTAACACAAAATTCCCTACTTGCAATACTGTTATTGCTTTCTTCTGCTCTTGACACAACCTTAAGTTTGAAACCAGCGTTGTATGACCTGCATTTTTGTTTTGGTCCAGGATTAATGGTAGAAGTATTGGGATCCATTTCTATCAGGATAAAAAAAAAAGACTTGTATAGTTTGAGGCCTAATGCAGGCTGATGATATTACAGAATGTGATGACATGACTGTTTGCATAGAGCAGCCTGTGTTAGGGCTCATAATATACATTCTACCAGTGCCCATTATATGCAGCCTGCCAGTGCCCATTATATACAGCCTCCCAGTGCCCATTATATACAGCCTGCCAGTGCCCATTATATACAGCCTGCCGGTGTCCATTATATACAGCCTGCCAGTACCCATTATATACAGCCTGCCAGTACCCATTATATACAGCCTGCCAGTGCCCATTATATACAGCCTGCCAGTGTCCATTATATCGGTATACAGCCTGCCAGTGTCCATTATATCGGTATATAGCCTGCCAGTGCCCATTATACCGGTATATAGCCTGCCAGTGCCCATTATATATACGTTAGCCATTGTATGTCACACAACCTGGTCCCAATACACACAACCTGGTCCCAATACACTATTAATAATCTGGTCCCAATACACACAACCTGGTCCCAATACACACAACCTGGTCCCAATACATTATCAATAATCTGGTCCCAATACACACAACCTGGTCCCAATACACTATCAATAATCCGGTGCCAGATCTGGTATAACATATATGGTACTGGAGTGGAGTACTGTTATTTCACTCACCACATGTGAGATCGCGCTGTGTCAGATATCCGTGCAGCCGCCGCCTAGCGATGTCCCGCCTCTTATGACATACGGCACAGTGATTCCTAGCATTGGAACACTGTGCCGTCTGTCACGAGGAGGCGGTACATCGCTATGTGGCTAAAACGGCATGGGAGGGAGGGGTAACACAAGGTGGGACATCGTTATGTGGCAGTGATCTGACACAGCATTTGGGGAGGGGAACCTCGCAGGGGCGCCGGGCCATTCACGAGCGCCACCCAGCGGCACGGTCCTGACCCCTTTTCTCCTCCATTTCGGGCATTTTTATTCACTGACTCGAGTAAAAGTCGAGGTGGCTTTTTTCAGCCAAAAAAATGGGCTGAAAAATTTGACTTATACTTGAGTATATACAGTAGATTTGACACGACTCCCCACAGTCTCTCCTCTGATCCAGGACTCCTTATCAATGACCGTGTAATAAGGACTTCACCAATGACCGTGTAAAGGCGAAGTTCCCTCACAGACTCCCTGGCATGTTTCCACATTCAGCCCTCCACTGTGGTACACTCATCGACCTTTCTCTGCCCTGAATCCATGATGGAGAACTTAACCGGACCGTATGTCCTGATGCTGCAGGAATTCCTCATGAATGACCGTGATGCTCCCTCACAGCTCTCCCAGGCCTCCTCCTGCGATTGGCGCACCCCCCCCCCCCCCTTAGATTGGGATGGCCTTCTGCTGCTGTCTAGTACTCCATTCTCCACTCCTCCCAGTCAACAAACCCCCCCCCATCACCAATGTAAAAAGCAGAAAAACGCCCAAATCTGCCTAAAAAAAAAGTTTCAGAACTTGTTTGAGCTTGGAGAATAATTGATTTTTTCCCCTCCAGTGTTTTGTAGCTTCAAGGTACAAAATGCTCAGGTGTGAATTTTAGGCATCATCTGCAACAAAAATTATATTTTTTGTTAGGTGCTCTCAAAGGGTTGTTCAATTCTTAAGTGATGCATACCCTAAAACTTTCCTCATTAGAACACTACAAGTGCATCATTTGATTAATAATTAAAAACTCCCATTTAGATTCACTCTAAGCAAACAGCTATTTCTTTACAGCAAAAACAGATAGGAATCTGCAACAGGGTTTGTTAAAGGGGGGATTTTTTTTCAACAAAAATTGAGTTATTCTTTAATTTTGCCTTTTAGCCCCCAGTCAAACCAGTGCAATTTGTTATGCGATTTGATAGTTTCAAACTACATGACAAGTCACACCCTATTGTCCGCAATGAAAGTGGACAAATCTGTGTGATAACTGACTCCATCGGAGTCGCATGGATTTTGAAAGTAGTTCTTGCACTACTTTTTGCAATTTCAAGTGCGACTTGCATTGACACCTGTGCACGAAGTGGCACAGATGTCTTCCAAGTAGCACCTGAAGTAGCACTACTTTTAAAATGCTACTTCGAAGTAGCGCGATTTCAGTGTCGCAATTGGTGTGACTGGTCGTGTTAAGCCCTTTTAAAACAGCTGCTTTAACATTTAGAACTTTGTAAACTCTCTTGAAAATTATAAAAAAAAATTCAGATATTTTTTTTGTAAAATAAAAGCGCTGCCTCCACTGAATTTTTAATTTTTTTTTGCATTAGTATATGTTCCCTATGGAAATGCTTAGCTACCCATGCCCTTTTTCCCAAAAGCTTGCTAATTGGCCTTGAAGAAGGCCAGACAAAAAATTAGGGATTCAGCTCCCATGGACTTCAGTGGGGCACACCACAAAGTTTGGGGTTTGCAATTTTTTTTGTTGAATGTCCAGCGAACCAAACTTTGGTTTTCTCATCACTAATGTCCCCCATTACCTATAAAACAGTATTAAAGATTTTTACAGGCATATGGTCCAATGCATTAATAAAATATTATACCAAAATGGTACTAATGACCAACAAATTAACATATCGGTTTTAAAATAATCATTATATCAAACAAAATCAGCTGTGTAGGAGGAATGAAACTGGCTAGAAGAATGTGTTGAAGACTTTCTTTACTAACAAGCTGAGATGTCTGAAAATAGTTTGATGTAAAAAATATCTTACACAATGGCAAGACAGAGCAGAGCAACGAGAAATAGGGGGTCTTACTGCATCAACCATGTCAATTCCAAGCATTAAGTTCGGGCATTTCCAGATGTGTTCTGGAAAAAATAGTATGGTTTCCTCAGAGCCTTGATTTCAACATCATTCAGTCTGCCTAGGATTACATAAAGAGACAGAAGCCAATGAGAGCTGATCGTATCATACAACTGCTAAGTTGAAAAAGGGAAGAGACAGGGTTTATTTATACAGTCATTTTTTGCTTTTCCCCAATACAAGTCAGAGGAAGTACAAAAGGAGATCAGAAAGAACTTGAAGGATATATACACCCCAAAACCACATTTTAGCATATTGTAACTTACAAATATTAACAGGTATTTTCTATACTTTCCGAAAATGTTCTTGCCTAAAAAAAATAAATAAAGATTAATGTAACAACATCATCTTAGGATAGGTAAGCTGGAATAGATTACCTTTTGAAATTTTTGTTTTTGGGTTTAGTGTACCATTAAAAGCATCTTAAACAAAACTCAAAAGCAAGCTAAATGCACCTGTAAACATGCTTCATTTTCCTATCTACACAAGCACTTAGGGAGTTAGGGATGGTTTGTTTTAAAGCTCTTTGCTGTTTGTTAAGAACATGTGAATAATTTAATGTCAAAATCTGAGCACAGGTGTGCTTTAAAACACATTGCAAAATGACGACCCGTCCTTGTCCTCGCTAAGAAGAAACAGCTTTGTTACCTTGAAATAATTAGTTACAATTCTTTTGGATCGTATATTTTTTTAAGTAATATTTTAATAAAAACTACTAACGTATTTTTTAAATATATTATTTTCAATGAAAAAAAAAAAACTTTAAAAGCATTCCTGAACTTTACCACAATTAAAAGAAGTATTCGTTTTTTTTTCTTAACCCATCATACTTACTTAGGTGGATGCAGCATCGTTCTGATGCTGCATCTGCCCCTCGGCATCTCTACACTGAGAACCAAGCCATTGAACATCGTCGATTGCTTGGTTCTCTCAGCTCCCTGAGCGGAGAGCTGCTGACTGTCAGGGAACGCCAGGGAACAGATGCAGCATCGGTCCCATGCTGCATCCACCTAGGTAAGTATAAAAGGGGGGAAAAAAAACAAACCCATACTTCTCTTTTAATACTTTTTAAGCATGTATAAAAACTGTTTATTTTCCTTTTGGGATAAAGGTTTTAAATAAATTAACAAAGCTGACCATTATAAGCTCCCCTGAGGTAAATGGTTTATCTCAACCATTTAACTGTCGCTTTTGCTGGACAGCTTGATCTGTTAAATTAATGTGAAAAATAACAGACTTACTGGCTGGATCATTAGGTGAAAATAAAGGAAAATGCATATTGGCATAGGCTTGGCATACTGCAATATAATATGTTTTTTTTTTTGGGCTTATAGCACTTTAATATCCTTAAAAATTGATGTATAGCCCTTAGCATTTTGGTATTTATGTTATTAGATCATTGATATCAGTCTCTGATATTCTACATCTTCTTAGTGGCAAACATATTAATTGCTAGATTCTGGAAATCACCAACATTTAAGGTAACGTTAACAAAAAACAAACTTTCATGAAGGGAATTTTGTGACAAAAGCGCCATTTGACTGTGCGTGTTCTTTATTTTTCAGGCAAAGAGTGCAAGTGATGAAGAAGAACAAAATAGGGCACCTTGTAATCCAGAAATGAAAGATAATACAGTAATAACTAATTATTATTTAAGCTTCACGCATGATACGAAGAGCGTTCAAGTCAAACTGGGACTTTTGCGATTATATAATAAAAGAACATTTATTTTTTTTAACATACCCCCCTGCTACATTTATACACTCAGCATTTATCTAATGCCTGGAAAGCTTCAGCATAGAAATATTTGTCAGTACGATTGAACCATCCTAGGACAGCCTGCTTCACTTCGTCATCATTGCACCAAAGAAAGATTTGTCTCTTGTGCAATTTCATGACAGGCTATGCATCAATTATCCAGGATCTGAATGTTCCCAGGAAAGACTGCTGTGGGCTGGGAACCACCATGGCTGGGATCGTCACGGACAGATGTATGGCCATCTTTGAAGCGTTTACACCATTCAAATGTCTTACTGCGATTTAGCGTCTCATCGCCATATTGCTCTTGACGTTTTCTGTAGCTATCCGCAGTATTTTCGCCTTTGTTCATAAGAAAACTTCAACACCACACACTGATCCATCCACGCACTAACACTGTTGTCTGCCATCTTGATTACCGGTCTCTGGACTGGCCCGCGACATGTGCGACGCCTATCAGTAATAGGACACATTTGCCACTTACTACTGCATGTAGTACTGCCACACTAGCATCCCCTTTTATACCGGAAAAATTAAAAAACGCCCTAGTTTGACTTGAACGCCCTTGTAATTTAATATACTATGTGCATTTTATTGTATATTGAATACCTTCTCTTGCATGTCACTGAAGTGGGATGAAGACAGGACGTTTCAGCAGGCACTGAAAGAATCAATGTATAATCCAACTAAATACATAGTGTCGTTTTAGGGCTTTTTCACACTGCTCTGTAGTAAACACAGTGATTTTGCTGTGTTTCAGACGTGTTTCCTGTGCGTTTCTGGTGCATTTTTGGGTTGCCTGCACAAATTGCGTTGCACTTTTACCACGATTTTAGCATGATTATGCCACGATTTCCATTCATTTCAATGGAAAGCTGCGTTTTTGGTGCAGTTTTGAAAACCGCACCAAAGACGCAGCATGCAGGATTTTTCAAAACGCACTTGCATGACAAGTCGCACCCCATTCGCGGCAATGGAACCGTTAAAATTACTGCGACTCAAGTCACAGCGGCTTTGAAAATGTTTCCTGCACTATTTCTGTGAGATTTCAGTGCGACTTTAAAACCGCGCTAAATGTCGATGGGTTTGACAGGAACTTTCCTATGCTTATACAACACACCAACTAGTCATTTTAAAACAATCCATGTGAGCCTTACAAAATGATGTACAAATGAGGGAAATGTGTGCACTACATAAATGACAAAAACAAGAAAACTAGATTATATACAATGGTAACATGGAGTAACATGTGTTGGCTAAATATTTTAGTACAATATAAAGTATATACTGTATCTCTGTTGTATAGGTTACCCATGCAACAGTAAAATGTTGGCAGTTTTTCTAATCTTCAGAAAAATGAGGAAAGAGAGGAGGCAAGAGATGAAAAGCCACAACCTTTGCAGATATGGCCTAACCTTACTGGAAATGCATGTTCACACTTTATACAGTAAACTACGTTAGCACTGTGGACTTGCAGGATTTGGGTTCAGCTGTGCTCAGAAATTATCAGTACAGAGATTGTGTCCTCCTCTTGGATTTTCATAGGTTATCTTAAAATGCTCCATTTTTTCCTTCCAAAATCTAAATATATTGGTAAGTTAACTGGCGTTTACCATTAGTCCTTGTAAAGTACATGTTTACAATCCCCGATCATGGAACAGCCGTAACGCGTATTAAACAGATATTTCAGTATATAATGTTTAATACTATTCAATGGGAAAAAGATCAATACGTTAAAAGAACTCTACTCCACACTAACTTGGTACAACATGCTGTTTGCTTCTGATTATGTGGATATATACACAAAATCTGATGCTCCTCCACACATCTCTTATTAATTTTAGTGTACTGACCCATTTAATGTTTATTACAGGCAAGTCAGCAATTTTACAAACAGCTAACGGAGGAAAAAGAAAGAAAATGGCAACAAATGGACGAAGAACATTGTAGAAAGGTATCTATATAAGGCTCTTTCTGTAAACCTGTATACAGGCATTCTCTCTATTCTTCGTTTACTATTCCTATGACTCTCTGTTGCGTGATGGAAGTCATATATAGTTTACTAGTATCATGGGAACTATAGCAGTTTTAACTTGTTATATTTCTACTGTAGCTACAATAAAACATTATATATATACAGTAAAACTTTGGATTGCGAGCATAATTCGTTCCAGAAACATGCTTGTAATCCAAAGCACTTGTATATCAAAGCAAATTTCCCCATAAGAAATAATGGAAACTCAAATGATTAGTTCCGCAACCATTTATTCATAATTCCTTCAGTTTATAGTCCATATAACAAAGATTATAGCAACGTGACCATCGGTTCCTGGTGCAAGCGAGCAGAGAGTCGCCTCCGGGGTTTTATCAGATTAGCAAACCCATCAGATCAGTGAATGGATGTGACGTTCACTCAGCTGCGCGTGCATTCCACGGGTTCGCTAATCTGACAGAACAGCGGCATCGGACATCTTACTACAGCCAGCTACAGCTTGAATTAATTTTAACAATAAAGTGAGCGTATATAAATATAGTATATTGACATCTGTGATATTGTTTCGATGTTTCATTTTGAAAGCCTAAAGGTTTAGCGCTGAGCAGTGTGGGGTGTACCAACATGGCCTCCGCTACTTTCCTACTGCTGGTGTCCAGCTTCTTTCCAAATGTAACATCAAAACAGCATTGCAGATATCAATATACTATATTTATATACGCTCACTTTATTGCTAAAACTACTCTGAAATTCAAGACGTAGCTGGGTGGAGTAAGATGTCCGCTGCTGGTGACTGCAGGTGTTCTGTCAGATTAGCAAACCTGGTAGCTGTGGACTGCATGCACAGCTTTTGGAACTTCACTTCCGTTTGCGCTTGTTAACCATGAGCGTGTCCCTGTCTGTACCCTGCAGCTATGAACAGCCCGTCCTGACTGCTGAGAGCCATGTGTGCTGAACCACGCTGACAAGAGTAGCTGTTTACAGGCTTTTTACTGTATAAGTGTAAATGTAGAGATGGGGTGTAAACTAAAGCAACAAATCAGAAATGATCTTCCATCGGCTGAGAATGATACAATGTACAAAGGTAGTTGCTTGTGGTGAACAAAATGGCAATTATGGGTCATACTTGGGCATCATTGAAGAAATTCAGCGATGGCAAATATAAGCAGCATTGTTTATTATGGAGCTGCTTATCATCCCTGTCCATGCATCAGCCAGAGGACAAACACTTTCCACAGGGATCTGCATTTCTTCACCTTAGCAAGCAGTGCAGGAGGTATACATATCTTATTAGTCCATAGTTGTCATTGAGCACAGCTTGCCTATAAAATAAAATTGGGAAAGGCATAGAGCAACACGATAAAGGAAAAAATTTTATTTAGTTAGTTAATTTTTATTTGTATGGTTTCTTTAACTAATGTTATATGCAGATGGCAGGTCACACATTTGATATACATATGAATGAAATCGTAAACACAATGAATCATTCTGAAGCATTCTTACAATGGATTTACATAATTGACGCTTGGAGACTATTAGCAAGTGATTGCCACTAATAGAGGGGAAGAGGGGGTAGCTTTAGAGAAACTTTGTTTTTTAGACCATAGGTCCTAAGTTCGAAATCCTCAACTGGTTGAAATTATGCCGCGTACACACGGCCGGACTTTTCGACCGGACTGGTCCGACGGATGCCGACGGACCAAATCCGGCGGACAACTTGATCGTGTGTGGGCTCCACCGGACCTTTAGCGGACTTTTCCAGTCGCAAATCTGAGGGACTTTAGATTTGGAACTTGCTTCAAATCTTTACGTCATAACTCCGCCGGACCCAGAAATCCGCTCGTCTGTATGCTAGTCCGACGGACAAAAACCGACGCTAGGGCAGCATTGGCTACTGGCTGTCAACTTCCTTATTTTAGTCCGGTGTACGTCATCACGTACGAATCCGTCAGACTTTTGTGTGATCGTATGTAGTTAAGTCCGTTCGTTAGAAAGTCCGCCGCAAGTCCACCAAAAGTCTGTCGAAAGTCTGTCGGACGGCCTGTCGGACTTTGGTAGCCTAAAAGTCCGACCGTGTGTACGCGGCATTAGAATGATGATTTGTGTTGGGGAAAGAAAAGATTGCCCTGGGCCCACCAGTCTCTTAGGATGGCCATACATTATATACAGTAATTTTCTTGTACAATGATCCATTGGATTTACCAAAACCATAAAATTTTAGGTCAAACCTAAATACTTTCAATTTTTATGCAATCAGGCAAGCCCTTGCACTACATACCGTAGTTGAAGGTAAATCTAAAGGACATTGAACAATAACACTTTATAATGTATGACATGCTTTAAAACAGATCTGATGATTATATATGTTATATACACTATATTACCAAACATTTTGGGACCCCTGCCTTTACACATACATGAACTTTAATGGCATCCCAGTCTTAGTCCGTAGGGTTCAATATTGAGTTGGCCCACCCTTTGCAGCTATAACAGCTTCAGCTCTTCTGGGAAGGCTGTCTACAAGGTTTAGGAGCATTTGTGAGGTCAGGTACTGATGTTAGACGAGAAGACCTGGTTGTTCTATCGGGTTGAGGTCGGGACTCTGTGCAGGCCAGTCAAGCTCCTCCACCCCAAACTCACTCATCCATGTCTTTATGGGCCTTGCTTTGTGCACTGGTGCGCAGTCATGTTGGAACAGGAAGGGGTCATCCCCAAACTGTTGCCACAAATTTAGGAGCATGAAATTGTGCAAAATGTCTTGGAATGCTGACACCTTAAAGCCCCGTACACACGATCGGATTTTCAGACGGGAAATGTTCGATGTCAGGCTGTCAGACAATTGTTGTCGGACTTTCCGTCAACAAATGTTGGCTAGCATGTCTTCAAATTTTCTGCCAACAAATGTGTGTTGTTGGCTTTTCCGAGAAGGTGTACACAAGTCCTTCGGACAAAAGTCCAAAGTACAAACACACATGCTCGGAAGCAAGGACGAGCCAGAAGCGGTCGGTCTTGTAAACTAGCATTCCTAATGGAGAATTAACATTCGTGACGTGGCAAATTATGAAATCTCCAAATGCAGTGCACATTCTCTTCTTCTTTAATGGGATAATAATGAAGCTGCTTTGCTGGTGATACTGATGGAGTTATTGCAAACAAATTTTCAAAGGCTTTTTTTTTTTAGTGATATCAAGAATAATATTATGCTTTTTTTTTTATTTGGGCAAGTTACCACAACACCATTATACCGTAATTTTAAAGATCAAAGATACAACTATGTTGGTGTCCCCTTGTCGATTTTACATTGTATTTTTTTAAATGTAACTGCCTAGTCCCAGACTGTCATTTGAAGTAAAACACATAGCCAAGTATTATTCTACACAATTTTTTTTATTGTACATTAAAAAAAGAAAACAAATAAAATTAGACATGCTATCTGCCAATAGAACTTAACCAAAAAGTGCATTCTATGCATCCAAAAATATAGAAAATATACCAAATCAAATCATTATTCAACCAAAAAAATAATGTCAAAGCAATGAGTATAAAGTGTAGTCCCTCGCGCTATCAAAGTGAATCTATTAAATGGACAATAGTATATCTAAAGATTGCAGCTAGATCTAAAGTGTATATGGTGCACTCATAATAAAGAAAAATATATAAAAAGTGATCAGCGCAACTAATTAAACTAAACTATATAACAATCATGAGGTATGAATATAATCACTGTGCAAATATAATCACTGTGCAAATGATGCTAGTAAACAATATAATCACTGTGCAAATGATACTAGTAAACAATATAATAAAGTGACTAAATAAATATGTGTGACAGTGTCCAATGGTCCTGTGCAAAAAATCATATCCAATAATCCAGTGCAAACTTTTAAAACAGTGCACATAACACTATAATGTGCAAAACAAATAAAATGGCTGTTACTGAATAATCTGAGTTATTCAATAACAGTTGGATGGTTCATTCAGTCCCCGAAGAGAGTTTAATAAGACTCGTGGCCACTCATTACAATTAGAAGAAAAGAGGTTTAACCTTAAACTACGTAGAGGGTTCTTTACTGTAAGAGCGGCAAGGATGTGGAATTCCCTTCCACAGGCGGTGGTCTCAGCGGGGAGCATTGATAGCTTCAAGAAACTATTAGATAATCACCTGAATGACTGCAACATACAGGGATATACAATGTAATACTGACACATAATCACACACATAGGTTGGACTTGATGGACTTGTGTATTTTTTCAACCTCACCTACTATGTAACTATGTAACTATGATCACAATCAAAATCAGAGGCTATCAAAATGACTAGGATAGTAGTCAGTTAGTCCATAAAAGAGGAAAAGAAGAAAAAGTGCAAACGTGCATAAAGTGCATTTAATCGGTATCTTCAGTGAATAATCTCCAATGTGGGATCTTCGTGTGTACCACACAGTGCTCTCTACACTCTTACCTCCATACAGATGGTATATGGCTTTAAGGTTAATGCGACTGGGGAGCCTCCCTAGGAAGTGATCGGACGCCGCGAGACCCGGAAGTGTTGTAAGAGGCGCCTGATTAAGATTATTCACCGAAGATACCGATTGAATGCACTTTTTGCACGTTTGCACTTTTTCTTCTTTTCCTCTTTTATGGACTAACTGACTACTATCCTAGTCATTTTGATAGCCTCTGATTTTGATTGTGATCATCTGGGACTGAATGAACCATCCATCTGTTATTAATTAACTCAGACAGATTATGGTATTTAGTAACAGCCATTTTATTTGTTTTGCACATATATTGCACATATATTGTTATGTACACTGTTTTGAAAATTTGCACTGGATTATTGGATTTGATTTTTTGCACAGGACCATTGGACACTGTCACACATGTTTATTTAGTCTCCTCTGATTGCGCAACATGTCTGGTTGACGAATGGCCAGTCAGAAACGAACTGAAAAGTGCTAACTGAAAAGCGTGAATCAACACTCGCCAAACTTCTACTAACATGAAATTAGCAGTAGGAGCCCAAAGGGTGGCGCAAAAGAGCTGAAAAACTACGTAGTACGTCACTACGTTCGTTATTGTTGGCCAACAATTGTGTGACCGTGTATATGCAAGACAAGTTTGGGCCAACGCCCTTCAGACAAAATTCCACAGTTTTGTTGTCGAAAAGTCCAATCGTGTGTACGAGGCATAAAAGTTCTCTTCACTGGAATTAAGTGGCCAAGCCCAACCCCTGAAAAACGACCCCACATCACATTCCCCCTCCACCAAATGATTTGAACCAGTTCACAAAGCATATATATGTATATACAGTACATGTATGAGAGAATCTACAGTGGTATGCTTTGTATGGATCCAGTGGACACACAAGATAAATTGTATCAAGTGGAGCAGTAACCTTACACAGAGGGAGCGCCCTTAAAGAAGCTAATAAGTTGAACTTGAGATCCAGTCCTTCTGGTAAGAAGCGTGTGTTCATGTTTAGAATGCACCTTGCTGAAGCACCTCTTTTGTGAATCACTGTTCATTTATAGAGCACAAATAACTGGACTTTTTTTCATTTTTCACTGTGGACTGAATGTGTTTATACAATTTTCATCGTTGAATTTTCCACCTCTATTGTTTGATATTTGGATCATTTATGAGTATATGACAAAAAAGGTTGCACACTTATTTATATTTTATATATATATATATATATATATATATATATATATACAGTGAATATAAAAAGTCTACACACCCCTTTTAAAATGTCAGGTTTCTGTTATGTAAAAAAATTAGACAAAGATAAATCATTTCAGAACTTTTTCCACCTTTTTAATGTGACCTATAAACTGTACAACCCAGTTGAAAAACAAACTAAAACCTTTTGGGGGGGAGTAAAAATAAAAAAATAAAATAATGTGGTTGCATAAGTGTGCACACCCTCTTATAACTGGGGATGTAGCTGTGTTCAGAATGAAGCAATCACATTCAAACTCATGATGAATAGGAGTCAGTACACACCTGCCATCATTTAAAGTGCCTTTAATTAACCCCAAATAAAGTTCAGCTGTTCTAGTAGGTCTTTCCTGACCTTTTCGTAGTCGCATCCCACAGCAAAGAGAGCTTCCAAAGCATCAGAGGGATCTCATTGTTAAAAGGTATCAGTCAGGAGAAGGGTACAAAAGAATTTCCAAGACATTAGATATACCATGGAACACAGTGAAGACAGTCATCATCAAGTGGAGAAAATATGGCACAACAGTGACATTACCAAGAACTTGACGTCCCTCCAAAATTGATGAAAAGTCTAGAAGAAAACTGGTCAGGGGGGCTGCCAAGAGGCATACAGCAACATTAAAGGAAACAAACTATGAGGATCTTGCGAGCTACCTGTTGTGAAAGTAAAAATATATATCAAAATAAAATTGGCGTGTAATAATGATCGACAGCTGATAGCACTAATCACGTCTCATAAGGTCGTGTGAAAACAATATACACTAAAAATTACTATGCTGCACTATCTTCTAATACTAATTCCAATAATAATTTTAAAGTGCCAACATTACAATAATAAGAAAAAATATATTAATAAACCATGATTAATTGACAAAAAATATATATATTGCAAAAACTGTATATAGAGTCCTTTGATTACTGTGATGATAAAATCTATATAAAGTATCACATTCCACAGACAAAATGAAATTTTGAAATTTTATATAAACTGTATGTATATAGTTAGTAGTTTATGCGGGCATACATAAGTAGCAGCATTGTGGATATTATATTTCATTTAGACTTGACTTTATCATTAGACTTGGTTTTTCATAGTTTGGGCAAGCGCAGAATATTTATATATTTTCTACAATAAAACATTTCTCACATGCTCTGGCCCTTGACTTCCACATCTCATTACACAGAAACTGTATGATTTATAAAGTACATGGAAATGTAGGTCGCACCTCTCCCTCCCTGAATACCAAAATTTAGCATTCTAATAAAAAAAGAAACTCAACGACGTAATTTGGTGTATGATTGGCCGCGGCACGTTTATTGGTGTAAATTGTAAATAACATAAATCCATTCAATCATTTTATTAATACATAAAATTCTCACTTGTAAATAATAAATATAAACAGCTCAGTCTTCAGGACTCGAGCAATACCGCATATCAATAAGACATGTCCCCCCTCTAAGACCCCTTTCACACTAGGGCGGTTTGCAGGCGTTATTGCGCTAAAAATAGCGCCTGCAAACCGACCTAAAACTGCCGCTGCTGTTTCTTCAGTGTGAAAGCCCGAGGGCTTTCACACTGAAGCGGTGCGCTGGCAGGAGAGAGAAAAAACTCCTGCAAACAGCATCTTTGGAGCGGTGAAGGAGCGGTGTATTCACCGCTCCTTCACCGCTCCTGCCCATTGAAATCAATGGGGCAGCGCGGCTATACCGCGGCTATAGCAGCGCTATGCGAGTGGTTTTAACCCTTTTTCGCCCGCCAGCGGGGGGTTAAAACCGCACCGCTAGCGGCTGAATACCGCCGCTAAAACGACGGTAAAGAAGCGCTAAAAATATGTTTTACCGACGACGCCCCCACCGCCCCAGTGTGAAAGGGGCCTAAATGTAATAACAAACCACATAATTGTGCCTGCGAGAAGGGGTGGGGGGTGGGGGGCTTGTTGCTGACTCTGACCAACTGTTAGGTATATTTTTGTGATCATAACAAACAATTGCAGCATAAATAAACAAATAGGAGAGCGGGCCAATAAATAAGAAGTCATCAAGGTAGTGCAATATACCATCATGACCAGATTCAAATGAAACCACCCATTGAAGAAATTATGCAAATTTCTCAAAATACGCACATGATATAGAACATCCCATAGGGAGGCACATGTCGTAGTAAAATGTATCTTCAAATAACATGCCGAGGAAATTATAAAAAGCTGGACTAATCAGAAGCAGAATCTAAATGCTGCTTTAATGTCCGCTTTAGCGAGTAGTGCAGCTTTCCCAAACTTCCTGATATGATGGACTGCATCTTCAAAAGTACAGTGTGAGACAGATGTTAGCTCCTCGTTTATCTCATCATTTAGTGATGAACCTTTTGGAAAGGAAAAATTATGTATTAATCAAAATGAGTTGGGATCTTTCTTACGGATGATTCCCAAGGGAGATATTCTAGAATGTTTAAATGGGGGGTAACTAAATGGCCCTGCTATTCTGCCCTCCTTAATTTCCTTATCTAGCTTTTCCTTGAGAATATGGGAACATTGTGAGACCGACTTAATTATCAACCAATTTGCATCCCTTAAAAACTGGCAAAGGAAAACCACTGGAGAAACCTTTAATTAAAAACTTGTCTCCTGGTCTGGATAAATTTCCAACCATTGCTGCATGTTTGGTAGGTTTACTGGTGTTCGAGCCTTTTGCATGGTTATCCCCTTGACCGTGTATAGTGACATTCCTTTTGAAACATTTGAGTAAGGGGTGGGGGCCTGAGCAGTGTGAGCACTCATGTTTGTATTTGCAAGACCCCCCCCCCCCCCCCATTTGCACTGGTTCGCGTTAAATGCAAAACAGTAACCCCTTTTATAAGGGGACACTGTGGCTGAGGTCTGTTGTTTAGGGTATACCGGTTTCTGAGGCACTATGAGGTTTTTTGTCTAAATGATTCGTTGTACTGGTACCAGCCTAATCCACCAAAACCACCAAGACCTTGCCACATCTTCCTCAGGCCTTATCTTCTGATTTTTTTATCAGATCTGTTGATAAACAGATGTCGATAACTGCCCTTACCATATCTTATCTTTAACCTGAGCAGAAAGGTGATATCCGAGTGGTAAGATCTCGCAAGGTAATATTTCTTTAAGACATGATTCTGGAACTGAAGAATTAGCAATACTCAGTTCTGCTGGCAAAGTATTGCTAGCATTCACATTAACCGCTGAAAAGGAAGTATTGCTGTTAACATTGGGCACATTATCAATTCTATTCCTGGATTCATTAGCCCATACATTAGCATAATTAATATTATCGTTTATAGGTGTATTAATGCTGTCAGCTAACTTATTAATAGATTCCATCACATTTTTTAATACCTGCGACAACTCACCCTGACCACTAGATGTCGCTGGTGTATGAGGGTCTTCATGGTCAGGTCAGCGGCAGCTCTAGTATTATAGCTCTTTTGAGCTGAGCTTGTTGCTGACTCTGACTAACTAGGTATTTCCCCTGGGGGGGCACCTTATATAGATGAGCCCTCCTTCCAGAATTTTCCCATTGGTCATGTGACCCTCTGGAACATTCCACTGTGGTCATGTTAAATTCCCCAATATTCTCCAATGTCACATGACCCAGATTTTCCCGCTTGACATTCAAATCGTTTTTCTTAGTGACCATGACACTTTTTTTTTTAATTATAAACATTACACAGCTGTACGGGGGGTGGCCACATGTCCATGCTGTTCGGGCCCAATTACTTTAGCCCTCTCAGTCCATGATGTTAAATGCTTTTAAATACTACAGCATGAAAAAGGCAAACATTATGTCAGAGTGTCATACAAAACTAACCTGATGCAACATGCTGTTTGCTTCAAATTTTGATCATATTTACAGAAAACCGTAGTCATAAGGGCTATTCAAAAAGCTTTCCGCCAGTCTCCAGCCTAATGATTAATTCACTGTTCTGACCCTAGTAATGTTTAATAAAAGCAAGTCAAAAATATTGCAGACAACTAAAGGAAGAAGAAAGAAAATTGCAACAAATGAAGGAATAGCATTGCAGAATGGCATTTCCATGTAATGCCGCTTTTCGTAAACATACATTCTTCATTTACCATACCAGTGGTGCTCTGTTATATGATGAAATGCATAATATATAGATGTACATTTTTTAAATTCATATTAGGTGTACCATAGGAACTATGGCCATTCTTAACTTATTATTGTATTTGTACTGAAGCTGCAAAAAGCATTGTGCAACAGGACCTGGCCCCTAACTTTCAGTTAACCCTTCTGCTGAGTTGAACACCTAACTTTCCTCATCTGAACACTTAAGCAACTCAACTCATAAAATGAAAATGTATATTATATTTTTTTATTTTGAATAGATTAGGATGGAATTAAAACCTATGCCATTTTTCCATGGCAGTTTGTGTTCCTATTAGGCAGATTCACTTTCTCTATTTGTCCTGGTGGCCATTATCACAGAGAGAATGATTTGAAATCCAAAATTTTACAGTTGTCACTGTTACAAGAGGTGGGGATGACTCTTCTGATGTTCTAGTAACAACTGTCTAAAATAGGGAATTCCTATCTCTTTGTAGAGATGACTTCTCACTTCCTGGTATTTCTCTAGGACAGAAAGGAAATCTTCCCCCACCGGACACAGGCAGGAAAAAATAAACTGATAGAGGTTTTACCTTACCTGCTTTATTCAAAAGCTTTGGCTATACCTACACAATGTCGTGATCTTGCCCGAGCATGGACCGGCTCTATGAAGTAAACGGGTCACAGGAGTGCAGAACGAACTGCACTTATGTGATCCAAAGGGGAAGTACAGCAAAGGAAGCTTTGGCTGTACTTCTCCTTTAACTTTTGCCCTAATCCTAAAGCTACATTTACACCGGCAAATAAGGCCAGTGCGAATTGTAGCAGCAGAAATATTTTGTTGACACTGCGGATGAGAGTGGGTAGGTGCAGCTGCCGATCACGTTCATTATAATGACAGGTCGCCAGCAGCTGCAGCTATTCTCGGCTCTCTGCACAGCCAGTGAATATTTGCGGGGCTGTTACCTGTTTGCAAAAAGTAAAAATTACATCTGTGTGCAGCAAATGACTTGTAAGTACTGTAAGTGTGTCATTTTTTTTCCACCAGAAAAAAGAGGAAGAGAGAAGGAGACAGCAGGTGGAAAAGACAGAACCTTGTCAGGTAGGGCCAGACACTAATGTAAATGTGTTTTAAAATCAAAGGGGTTACATGGTATACTTACCTGCTCTGTGCAGTGGTTTTGCACAGAGCAGCCCGGATTCTCTTTTTGGGTCCCTCTTCAGTGCTCCTGGCCCCTCCCTCCTGTTGAGTACCCCCACAGCAAGCAGCTTGCTATGGGGGCACCTAAGCTGAGCCACAGCTCCCTGTGTTCATTCAGACACAGAGCTGCTGCCCGGCCTGCCCCCTTTCTCTCATCATTGGCTGACTGACTTTGGTTGACAGCAGCGGGAGCCAATGGCGCTGCTGTCTGAGCCAATGAGGAGGGGAGTCGAGACAATCCTACAACATCGCTGGATCTAGATGGGGCTCAGGTAAGTATTGAGAGGGCTGGTACACACAGAGCGCTTTTTAAAAAATGCATTAAAAAACCTTCCGACTTTACAATCACTTTTTATCAGTTAACATTCAGTTGCTAAGTGAATTTTCTCTAATCCTTAACCACTTCACACAAAACAACGTACCTGTACGTCAGTACTTCGACGCTAAATACCTGGGTCATGGCAGCAGCGGCGTACGTTCCTCTTCAAGATAAAAGTGGTCTCCAAGGCGGTTTTGCTGCCAGGTCACTTTTATCGGTGGCAGGAGAGGTGCTGTCCCATAGCCACAACAGGAAATGAGAGAAAATTCCTCTAAGGTGAGGCACACAGACAGCAATAAAAACCTGACAGGTATTCAACTCTCTCTACATTCCATCTAAAACTAAAAAAAATTTAAATTATACTTTAAAGTGGATGTAAACCCAAAAAATTATTTTTTTTGATATCATACTGTAGAGTATACTATTTCCTATCATTTGAGCCCAGTCTTGCCACACAGAGTTAATCCAGCTCTGAGCAATCCTCTTTTATTGTTCAGTAAGATAATTCTTGACAAACTGAGAAAAACTTTGTCAAATCCTCCCCCTTGCTGTGAGTGACAGGTGATTTACATCTCGTGCACTAGCCTAAGACACAGGCATTATTTTTTAATTCCCTCCCACACTCCTTTCTTCAGCAGCTCTGCAAGGATTGGCTGTTCCACACCTCAGCATGATTTGGCATGCTGAAGTCATGTGGTTACTTTCCTGTCTTTTCACTGGATGTTAGAGATCATAGCAAAAGTTCAGTGTTAGAAATACACAGGGAAGTGTAGAGGTGGGCGGGGAGTCTACTGACATCACGACTCCACCCACCGAGCTCCAGACAACAGACCCACCCACAGAATATGCAGTTTTTCGGGTCTCATAACAGACAGAGGGGAGACATTTGACAGGTAAGGATACGTGCAGGAGGCATGTATATCCTTATAGATAACCCCTATGGCAGTAGTTTTAGAAAGGATGACATTGGGTTTACATCCACTTTAAGTTACATCATTTACAAGAAGTAAGCAATGTCACTGTAGCCTTGCAGTGTTGGGGTCTGAGTTCAGTTATTCTAAGTTCCTCGAGATTCTCCTATGTAAACCTAACAATAAACTTCCACTTACTCCTTCTTGGTTTGTTGAATCTACCATTAAGTGCCGGTTCACACAGGGGCGACTTGTCAGGCGACTTAACCGCCTGACAAGTCGCGCTCCATTCTGTACTATGGAACCGTTCCATAGATGCAGTACAATAACTGAGCATTATTATGACAGGACAGGAAGTGTGTTCCTGGCCTGCAAAAAAAG
Source organism: Lithobates clamitans (assembly GCA_037952925.1). Taxonomy (NCBI): domain Eukaryota; kingdom Metazoa; phylum Chordata; class Amphibia; order Anura; family Ranidae; genus Lithobates; species Lithobates clamitans. The sequence goes on from JBBGZY010000282.1 coordinate 1,415,898, forward strand.
AAAACAAATACAGCTAACACATCTAAGGGCTGGAAAGTTGTATTACAATTTTTTTTCTTTGGTTAACCACTTCAGCCCCGGAAGGTTTTACCCCCTTAATGACCTGGCCATTTTTTGCGATACGACACTGTATTACTTTCAGACTTCTTTCACACTGAGGCAGTTTTCAGGCGTTTTAGCGCTAGAAATAGTGCCTGTAAAGCACCTGAAAACTGCCTCCCATGCTGCCTGAATGTGATTGCCTGAGTGCTTTCACACTGGGACGGCGCACTTGCGGGACATTAGAAGAAGTCCTGTGAGCAGCATCTTTGGGAAAGTTTGGGAGCACTGTATACAGCACTCCCAAAACGCCCTGCCCATTAAAAAACATGGGCGCTTTTAACCCTTACTTCGGCCGCTAGCGGGGGGTTAAAAGCGACCCCATTAGCGACCAAAAAGCGCAGCTTGAACTGCACTAAAGTGGTGCTAAAACTACCGCTAACGCTCGGACAGCCCCAGTGTGAAAGTAGTCTAGCTGACAATTGCGTGGTCGTGAGGCACTGTACTAATTTAAAATGTCCTTCTTTTTGATCACCTCTGCAGTTTTTATTTTTGGCAATATAAACAAAAAAGGCTGACAATTTTGAAAAAATATATATATTTTTTTACTTTCTGCTATAGAACACATCCAATAAAAAAAAATGTAAAAAGTCTAATTTCTTCATCAATTTAGGCCAACATGTATCCCAATAAGTGTAATATTGATTGGTTTGTGCAAAAGTTATCGCGTCTACAAACTATGGGATATTTTTATGGCATTTTTATTTCTTTTTTTACTAGTAATGGCAGCGATCAGCACTTTTTAACAGGACTGCGACATTGCGGCGGACAAATTGGACACCTAACTGACACTTTTGGCACTTTTTTGGGGACCAGTGGCATTATTACAGTGATCAGTGCTAAAAATATGCACTGTTACTGTACTAATGACACTGGCAGGGAAGGGGTTAACATCAGGGGCGATCAAAGGGTTAAATGTGTCCCTAGGGGGTGCTTGCTAACTGTGTGGGGGATGGTCTGACTGGGTGAAGACAGAGATTCCTGTTCCTGCTTAGCATAAACACAAGCTCTCTATCTTCTCCCCTGTCAGAACAGCGATCTGCCTTGTTTACATAGGCAGAATGGCCATTCTGCCTCTCTCTGTAACGATCGTGGGTGGCCGGTGGACATCAGGGTCCACCAGACCCACTGATTGACTCCTCCTCTGTCCAAATAGTGGCTATTGCATGGAATGATATAAAGATAGGTGATTTCGCACAATAGAGCCGACCTGCCGCACTACATGTATGTTAGGCGGTGGGAAAGTGGTTAAGAAATCTTTTCTTGGCTTCCATCATAAATGACCTTGTATTTTGCCTTAGAAGCGTTTCCAGAAATAGGAATTACTGCAGATGGTGTGCCTGGCAGGAAACAAGCCCAGGTCCTTACATACTGTACCTTTCAACTTTTTGAGATGGGAATGAGGGACACCTATTAACTCACGCATGTAGGCATAGGACATGAGGAAGAAAGAGGGAAAGAAGAACTTTGTTCCAACTCAGGGACAGTTGAGAGCTACAGTATGTCATTAGTTCCTTTAAGATTTAAAGTGTTAATCACACAGCCACTGAGCTGGACAGTAAGACTGTTGAATTTGTACTCTCATGAAGAAGATTTGGATTCTGTTTTTTCTAATCCCTCATAACGTAACTGCAGGGTCACCTATCATTACACACAAATTTCAGTATATGATGTGAAAGTGTATCTATGGTCAACTTTTAAATCTATATATTCATTTCCACTTTAAATTTAAATTACTGTATTTTATAGTCTAATCTTGTTAATCTAAGGGATACTGAAGTTTGAAATCTTACTTTTTGAGTAATGCCACACATTCACTTCCTCGAATTCTGAACATAGTTCACTATGTCTTGTGAATATGTGCTGCTTGTGTCACACATTTCACAGATCCTGCAGTATGAACTACAGGAAGCACAGTCAGTACAGGAAACTACACGTCATATCTGTTTGCAGATAGCAATGTACCATGGGATATGTAGTCCCTAGAAATCTAAAACAAACAAAGAATGAGCAGAGGAGATGCTGCAAAGCATGCAGGGGATCCAGGAAATTGTGGAAAGATATGGCCAGCAGACAGGCACTTACAACTATCATTTGTATTGCTATTACAATACTGGTGTTCTAAAATGAAAGTGTATGATGTTACTATAAAAATATTTTAAATGTTATCAAATACTACAGTGGAATTTCTGGTAGCTAGAACCTTAGTAGCCAAACACTGGAGAACAGACAAAGCCCCAAATGTGTCCGAAGTCTTTACAATCACCCAGACTCACTATGTGTATGAATCTCTACTGGCTAGCAGAGGTGGGCAAAAGGAAAAGTTTGATAACCAATGGAAAATATGGACAACATGGTTTAAAAGTAATAAAAGCTGAACAATCTTTGAGATAAACTCACCTTACTTTAAGTAAATATATTATGCTTGCGTAGAGGTCAGACCGGGGAAGAAACCATTCCCTCTCCCCCCCCTCCCACTCCCACATTTCCCTTCCCTTTTCCCCTCCCTCTCCAATTTCCATACTCCTATATCTTATGTTTCTTTCTACCTTCCTATAGTTTTATCTATGCTGACGGAGTATATGTACACCTATAGAGATAATATTCTTATGATAATTTTATAGCAACTCGGAACATACAAAAACCTTGTATTAGCCCTTGCATGTATTTTTAAACATTTTACTGATGTATGATTATATCACATGTATACTCTGTGAAAAACCAATAAAAACTATTTAAAAAAAAAAATACTACAGTGGAAGAAAAGGCAAACTTCTTGTGTTCCAAACCAAACTAACTAGATATAGCATGCTTCAGAATATGATAAATAAAGAAAATCTGATGCAGTCATTATAGGTAGTCACAAAACCTTTCAAGAATCATGTCCATTAGTATTTCAGTGTTCTGACCCAAGTAATGCTCATTACAGGCAAGTAAGCAGTCTTACAGATCTTACAAGCAACAGCTAAAGGGGGAAGAAGAAAGAAAACTGCAGGAGATGAAGGAAGAACAGCGCAGAAAGGTATTTATATAGAATGCTGTTTCCTGGGTCATGCATGGAGGCATTAAAGTGATTGTAAGGGTTTGTTTTTTTTGTTTTTTTTTAAAGAACAAACATATCATACTTACCTCCACTGTGCAGCTCGTTTTGCACAGAGTGACCCCGAACCTCGTCTTCTGGGGTCCCCCGGTGGCTCTCGCGGCTCCTCCCCACATCAGATAACCCCCTAGGAGAAGCACTCTCGTGAGGGGGTTACTTTGCGGGCGCGCTCCCGAGTCCAGCATTCAGCGTCCACAGCCGCCAAATGTATGACTCAGCCCTGCCCCCGACACCTGCATCATTGGATTTGATTGACAGCAGCAGGAGCCAATGGCTGCACTGCTATCAATCTATCCAATCAAGAGCTGAGAACCCCGGGCAGAGAGACAGTGCATCCCCGCTGGGTCAAGTTCCAAGGCTCAGGTAAGTAAACCAGGGGGGGCTGGGGGGCCGGTCACTGCCAGGTGTTTTTTCACCTTAATGCATAGGATGCATTAAGGTGAAAAAACAAGGAGGTTTACAACCCCTTTAACCCAATCCAATTACATATGGCACTTTAAAGGAGCTGTTGTCAGCTTTACATTTTCTGCATGTGTAGCCCTCTTTTGGTGTGGGGTTGTGACAAATGGCCCTCCCCAAACAGGATTTTGCATTAAACCTGTAGGTAAATAAGAGAGCCAGAACCTTTGCTAATAAAGTTGTCAGTGCCTCCACCCAGGACAGGGCCTCTGTGAACAGAGGGGATTCCCATCCTGGGAAATGAGTCAGTAACATAACCAAAGTAATTGGGAGCAGAGCAACTACTGCAATTAGCATATATCATTTACCATAAGTATATAGAAGCACACCAGTATGAAAATACAAGCTTTAATATAAGAATAGGTTAATAATAGTGTATACACCCAATGTACAAACAGGTATTATCAGCAAAGGGAACACCAAGAGTCCTGGGGGAATTGTCCTCATATACACTGACTTATAAAGTTATTAATAAACATACCTCCAGATGAATATTGCCGCAAAATTCAGTTCTAGGGCCCCTGAGCATAATTGCAATGTGGCATCTGTCATTGTTTCAGAGACCTGAAGACAAGATCAGGGTTGATGGGGAGTTAATTCACCTGTTGTCCAACCAGCCTGGAATGCAGATTCTCACCCGCAGAAACCGTGGTGTGGCAAAGCCTATACTGGCTATTGTGCCCTAAACTAAAACTAACTATAGAATCCCAGACCAGAAGGAACAGGGTAAACAAAAGTAACAGGAACTGTAAACAAACTATATTGCAATAAACAGATTCACCTACTAATATACTAGAAGGTGGTCACTATACACATACAGTAGCATAGACCTATCTATCTGGCACTGTGCATGTGTGATAACAACGGTAGTACAGATAAGTCTATCACAAGGATTTAGAAGCACACTTTAGAAGCTATGGGGAGCTGCAGTTAAACTATTAGAACATAGGAATACTTGCCTAATGGTCTTTGCTTCTGGTCTTGGTAAAACAGCAACAGCAGCATCTATGTGTGTAAGGTCATGAAGTTCAGTTCTGTGTCTGCTTCCTTGAAACTGCCTTTTATATAAAATCACAGTTCTCTAAACAGGGTTTCTGACCCAACTAGCAGGAACAGGAAGTTCATGTCTGTAACTTACCAACTCTCTGGTAATTAGAAACAAAGCTTTTTACAAATACAGGGAAGTTGAAGGCAGCAGACCCCGACATGCATTTTCACTGCCTGGCTAAAATGGCACAGATCACACATCACATCTGTGTGTGAGATTGGTTCGCCTCCACACTGGCACCTGCACCTGGATTTCAGCTTGACTTACTGAAGTATGATATACAGTATATGGCCTCTTTTGTTGACACCTGACCATTACACATAGATAAACTTTTTAAACAACTCATTTCAAAACCAAAGAAAATAAAGTTGGCCCCACCATTTGGGGCTATAACAGGCTCTACTGTTCTTGGAAGTCCTTCCACCAAATTTTGGAGTGTGTCTCAAGCAATTTGTGCCCATCCATCCAAAAAAAATCATTAGTCAGTTATTGATTTTTAACAAGAAATCTGATTCACAAATTCAGTGGTGTACTGCCACTGGGTGCAGGGGGTACTGTATGGCACAACAGTACTTATACTAATAGGGCACTTTCACACACGGGGGCGTCGGCGGTAAAGCGCCGCTAGTTTTAGCGGCGATTTACCGTCATTTTAGAGGCGCATTTCAGCCGCTAGCAGGGCACTTTTAACCCCGCTAGTGGCCGAATAAAGGGTTAAAAGCTTTGTTGGTGCTGCCTATTGATTTCTATGGGCGGGGCACTTTAAGAGGGGTGTATACACCCCTCCTAAAGTGCTGCAAAGATGCTGCTTGCAGGACTTTTTTTAACGTCCCGCAAGCGCACCGCTCCAGTGTGAAAGCCCTCGGGCTTTCACACTGGAGTGACAGGAGAGGCGCTTTACAGGCGCTATTTTTAGTGCTATAGCGCCTGTAAAGTGCCTCAGTGTGAAAATAGCCTTAGAACTGCAGGGGCGTTTCTGCCCACCTGACAGCAGCAGTTCAGAGCCAAGGGGAGGCCAGTCACATCACACAGCCAAGGTGAGATCCTCCCCTTACCCTGATGGGGGAAATCTGTACTGAAGGAGGGTCTACACTTGGGGGGGAAACTGAGGAGGGGTTAGACTAAGGGACGTGTCTGTACTAAGGGGGTGGGCTGGGGGGGCCTGGCATTTAGGTTTATGGGGGTGAGAAAAGGCATGGGTACCCCCCTAGCCCATTACCAGGCCCTTTGGGTCTTGTATGGATATTAAGGGGAACCCCGCCCCCAAATTAAAAAAAGAAAAGGCGTTGGGCCCCCAGGCCCTATATACTCTGAACAGCAGTATGCAGGCGGTGAAAATAAGACAGGGACTGTAGGTTTGTTATGTAGAATCTGTTTGTAATTTGGAACAGGTACATTTTGTAAGTGTAGCTCCAGCCAAAACATCTATTTTAAAGCTTTTTGGAAAACCTAGGGAAGGGTTATCACCCCTGTAACATTTGTTTTGCTGTCTGTGCCCCTGTTCAGAAGATTTCACCTCACTTTCTGTCCCAATGACAGTTGGATTTTGAAAATTTTGGGTTTCTAAGGGAAACAAGGATTGGTAATAAATCAGTGGAGGAGATGCCTATTTCCCATATTAACTCTTACAGGAGAAAATTTCCCTTCCTAGGGGTAGATTTCCTCTCACTTCCTGTTGTCTCCCTCAGTTTGTAAGTAGGAGTCGTTTGTAAGTCGGATTTTTGAAAATAGGGGACTGCCTGTATATACTATATGGCCTGCCCTATACACTCTGCGGAAAATTGGGCCTTAGGTGTTGGTGGTACCAGAACACTGTAAGCCCTCACAGTTACTCTTGCTGGGCGCTGGAACGGGCCCTGCTGTGAAATATTATATCAAGAATTGTAATTACATGCCCCTGTTAAACAGGGGCAGAAAAATTGGGCCTTAGGCAGTAGTGGTGGTGCCACAACACTGCAACCCCTCACAGATACTCTTGTTGAGCGCAGGAATGAGCCCCGCTGCAAAATATTACAGCAAAAAGTGTAACTACACGCCCCTGTTAAACAGGGGCAGAAAAATTGGGCCTTAGCCACTGGTGGTGGTGCCCAGAACCAAAAATGTTCTTAGAAGCTATCAACATGAACATTGAGGAGGAATAGGATAGTCACTCAGCATAACAGGATAGTCACTCAGCATCAGCATAGGCAGTCTTCAAGGGATCTTACATTCATAAAAAACTTACATCAGCATCAGGTGCTTGGTAGCTGGTGATCCAAGACTGATTCATTTTTATGAAGGTGAGCCGATCAACCGAGTCGGACAGGCGCACTCTGTGATCGGTTACAAAGCCTCCAGCAGCACTGAATGTGCGTTCCGAAAGAACGCTGGATGCACGACAGGCCAGTAGCTCAATTTTATACTGTGCAAGCTCTGGCCAGTGATCCATTATCAAGACCCTGTAACCTAGTGGATTTTCAGTTGGAAAGGTCTCCAAGTCTGATCTTGCCCCTAGGTATTTCTGCACCATGTACAACAGACGCTGGCGATGGTTGCTGGAACCGATCAGACCTTGGGGCTGCGGACTAAAAAATTGTCTGAACGCATCGGTCAGACAGCCACCTTCTCCACCGCTCCTTCTGTGACTGACTGAAGCTTCAGCAACACGTTGTCCAAGAGGACCAGGAAACTGTAACCTCCCAGGCTCTGGAAACGCATCGCACAAACCTTTCTGCAAGGCCTCCCAAAGATGTTTCATCTTTTGCTCCCTCTGCGATGGCTGGATAAGTTCCGCCACCTTACCTTTGTAATGTGGATCAAGAAGGGTTGCCAGCCAGTACTGATCCCTCTCCTTGATACCACGAATCCAAGTGTCCTTTCGCAATCTTTGCAGGATCAGGGAGGCCATGCAGCGTAGATTTGCTGAGGCATTCGGTCCAGAGTCCTCTGGGTCACTAAGGACGACCTGATCTGCAGCCACCTCCTGCCAGCCATGTACATGGGTTTCTGGGGCCTGAAAACGATCCCTTGAAGACTGCTGCTGATCCTGAGTGTCAGGCTTCATCTCCTTGCTAACACAATCCTCCTCCTCCTCCTCTTCCTGTGTGATAGGCGGGCCTGCAGGAATACTGTCTGGATAAAGGGGCCTTGAGAGGTAAGGAAGTCCTCCTCTTTCTCCCTCTGTTCTCCCTCAAGTGCCCTGTCCATTATTCCACGCAGCGTGTGCTCCAACAGCTAGACAAGAGGGACCGTATCAGTGATGCATGCACTGTCACTGTTTACCATCCTTGTGGCCTCCTCATGACAGGACAGTGCATGCATCCTTGATCATGAACCACTGGTGTGGTGAAAAAAAGCCAAGCTCCCCTGACCCTCTCCTGGTGCCATACTCGCACAGGTAGTCATTGATGGCCCTCTGCTGTGTGTGCAGCCACTGCAGCATTGCCAACGTTGAGCTCCACCTGGTGGGCATGTCAGATGAGGCGGTTCTTGGGCAGGTTGCATTCCTTTTGGAGGTCCGCTAGCTGAGCACTGGCATTATATGACCGGCGGAAATGCCCACAGACTTTCCTGGCCTGCCTCAGGAGATCCTGTTGGCCCGAGTACCTGCACAAGAACCTCTGCACCACCAAATTAAGGACGTGAGCCAAACAGGGAACATGGGTGAAATGTCCCTGTCGGAGGGCGGAGAGGAGGTTGGTGACATTGTCGTAAACCACCATTCCTGGCTGAAGCTGGCCTGGCATCAAACACCTCTGAGCCTGCCCCAGCAGAGCTGCCAGAATCTCTGCCCCAGTGTGGCTCCTGTCCCCTAAGCAGACCAACTCAAGCACCACATGACATCTTTTTGCCTGAGTGCTTGCGTAAGCCCCTAGAACGCCTATGGAGCTCCGCTGGTTCCGAGGATAAATCTGCACAGGAAGAGGCCATAGAGGAAGAAGAGAGGAGGGGGTGGAGGAGAGAGGTGTGGCAGAATCACCACTACCAGCATTTTGGAGGCATGGTGGCGGAACAAGCTCCAACAATACTGCACCCTCTCCTGCATCCTTCCCAGCTGCCAGCAGGGTTACCCAGTGCGCCGTGAAAGAAAGGTAACATCCCTGTCCATGCCTTCTGGACCATGAGTCAGCAGTAATATGCACCTTACCGCTGACCGCCCTGTCCAACAAGGCCAAGACACTGGATTTCCACATGTCAGTAAAAAGCCAGAATGGCCTTCTGAGAAAAAAATTGGCGTTTGGGAACCTGCCAATGAGGTAACGCACATTCCACAAATTTTCGAAAGGGGGCAGAGTCTACCAGCTGAAAAGGTAGCAGTTGGAGTGCTAGCAATTTAGCCAAACTAGCATTCAGCTGCTGAGCATGTGGATGGCTGGGACCAAATTTCTTTCGACGGTTTAGCAACTGGGGTAGGGAAATGTGCCTGCTACAAACGGATGTTGGTGTACCGCTAGCAGATTGCCCGCAAGTGCTTGGGACACCTAATTCTACACCTTCATTCCTTTCAGTACAGGTCTCAGAGGACTGAAGTTATACTGGGGTTGGAGATCCCAGCTGATGAGGAGCAAGGAGAGGTCCACCTTGTTCTTTGGTGTGGGTCTTTTAAGTACTGTTGCCAATGGACTGCATGGTAGCTCGACATATGTCTGGTCAAGCATGTGGTGCCCAAGCGACTGCTGTTTTGGCCTCGCTTGATACGCTTCAGACATATGTTGCAAACAGCAACGGTGCACACGTCTCAAAAATAGCCCACACCAAAGAACTTTTGGAAAAACGCACGGAGTCAGCAGCGCCCTGCGCATGCGGAGCTCTGCAGTGTGATGCAGTCGGTTGCCTGCCCTTAAGCTGGCCCCTGGAGGGCATCCTGCCTAGTTGGAGATGTGCCTCTTCCTCCTCCTCCTCTCTTCTATCTGGCACCCACGTAGAGTCAGTGACCTCATCATCCCCTCCCTCCTCGCCACTGGAGCAAACCTGGCAGTTTGCTGCAGCTCGGTGAACATGACTTCCAGTTTCTTGTCCTTCTTGGACACCCCCTCTCTCTGGGCTCACGTTACTGCCTTCATGCTCAACCTGGGTACCATTATCAGAGCCTTCAAAACGCTGCGCATCCTCCAGCAGCATGTACCCTACACTGTGGTCGAACAGTTCGGGGGACTCCTCAGGGCATGATGGGGCTAGGGAAGGAGTGACTGATGACATTGAGCCGATGGAAGAGGCCGCTTTGGCAGCTGCAATGGCAAAGTACCCTGAACCTGGGTGAGAGAGGATGAGGAGGATGAGGATGGCTTGGTCATCCACTCTACCAACTCTTCTACATGTTGTAGCTCAACACAGCCAGCTGCCGAAAAAAAGGACAAGCATGCCCCACGGCCATGTGCTAAGGATGTACAGTGTCCACGACCAGCACTGTTGGCTGTAGACACAGAGCCTGCGTGCCCTCTTTTAGAGGCCTGTGAGCATGTGCCTCTCCTTGGTGGCCTTCCAGACATACTGTACAATTAGATTAGATTAGCAAAACAACACCTGAACGCTAAAAACAGTACACCAGGAATGGCCTACAGTCAGGTATAGGCTTGGCTAGACTATATATATATATATATATATATATATATATATATATATATATATATATATATATATATATATATATATATATATATATATATATATATATATATATATATATATATATATATATATATATATATAAAATACACTGCAGCTAACTGAATCGACTGCCTGCCTGAAGTAGATTAGAAACAGTACAGCAGGAACGATCTGCAGTGAGATCTAGCTAAACTGGATCAACTGCCTGCCTGAAGTAGATTAGAAGTAGATTAGAAATAGTACAGCAGGAACGGTCTGCAGTGAGATCTAGCTAAACTGGATCAACTGTCTGAGGTAGATTAGAAACAGTACAGCATGAATGGTCTGCAGTGAGATCTAGCTAAACTGGATCCACTGCCTGCCTGAAGTAGATTAGAAATAGTACAGCAGGAATGGTCTGCAGTGAGTTCTAGCTAACTGAATAAACTGCCTGCTCAAAGTAAATGAAATGACACACTCTCTCTCTTTCTATCTCTCCAAACGCCAGCAACACACTACACAGGGCCAACGTGCAGGCGGCCTTATATAGTGTGGGGCGTGTACTTAACCCCCTGAGCCATAATTGGTCAAAGGCACCCTGCCTTTGGCCAATTATGGCTTTGTTTGCTTACGGCGCTGTGATTGGCCAAAGCATGCAGGTCATAGTGCATGCTTGGCCAATCATCAGCCAGCAAACCACTGCGCAGTGCATTATGGGCTGTGACACACTGCTCGAATTTTGGCACGAACGGCCCATAATATTCGATCTTTGGCAAATGATCGAACTGCCGATGTTCGAGTCAAACTCATGTTCGACTTGAACAGCCATCCCTACTTTTAAGTCCCTCTCACTGTTAGTACAATTTGATCACATCCACAATGGGCGTTAAAGAATTATTTTCCCCAGATGCCAGATATACTAGGTACGCCACCAGGCATACCATTTTAATCCAAAGGTGTTCAGCAAGGTTGCAGTTAGGGCTTGATCTACAAGTACACAGAATTACCACCCCCCTCTCTTCCTTTTCCAAAGAAGATTGCACTCTAATGGCCCTATTACAATCACACAACCCGAGACCTTAGCAAAGAAAGACATAAATGTAATATTTTATTCGTGGGAGACACACAAAATGTATTATTTATGTGGTTTTCCTATGAAACAAGCAACACAGCAGAAACTATGGTTATCTTAATTTTCTCGCAGCCATTAGTCTACCTAAATTCTGACCCGTGGGGTGTTTCTGACTTTGGTATACAACCACTTTGACATGTATATTGAAATTCTACCATAAATCCCCCAGCAGCTGACAAATAAAATTGATTAGTTTTGTTAGCTAACCTTTATTTCCCTAGCATTTATAAATCTGTCACTAAGGTGTTATTGCATTAACTTCTGTCAGCCGCTCAGATTTGCCATCGTTGTTCCACAAAGACACTACATTTTTTTCTCTACTTAATATTGCATTAAGCTTCTTCTCTGAGCATTTTTCCTGCTGCATCAATCATTCTGCTCTCTTGTGATGTATCTTTTATGTTTCCTTCAAACCATTTTTCTCTTATGCATTACCCTAATCATCACGCTGACTGGCTTCCACATTTGTTAAATCACCTTTTATTCTTGCCGGTGTTTCATCAACTTCTGATAATCCTCTGGCTATTTCTAGAGTCACATCAGGTTTTTAACTTCTGTTTTGAAAGAGTAATTAGACTTTTTCTTACAGTTTTAATATCATATCCTGAGATTTTAGTGTTGGTTATAGGCACATAATTTTTCCTCATTAACGCAGATGTAACTGCCTCTAATTTTATGTGAGTGAATAGAATAGAATAAAGAAATATATCTCCAAGTGCTGTCAATTTCTTCATAGAGACACACTGTTCTTATCACTCCCTATTAAAATATACCTGCTGCATGCACTTGATGGAAGCAGATATTTTGCAAGTTAATACAATACACAAAAAGGAACAGACAGAGAACTATGGTTTTTAGATGGAGAGATCATCAAAGCTCCACAATTCCTCTGGTTTGCTTTATAGACTTTGCATAGAGTCAGTACAAAAACTGTTGTAGGCATAAAGAGCAGTTATCTAGAGGTGCTTTGTATACCTAGAGCCTCCCAAACCCACCCATCATGGCTGAATCCCGTTCTGACTGGCAATGTTTTTGCATTTTCTAAAGCCAAAGCTGGCTCACCCCTTCGTATCTCCTGCACATCCTAATTTCTCAATGAAAAGTCTATCAAACTGATTGGCCAATAGAAATGTGTTATTTGAACTGGAGATAGCAGCAATCTCTGATAGTACCCGAGTGTATTTTGTCAGAACGTCCCCAGACTCAATTGTAATGGCAAGATTGTGGTGGTTACTGCTGTTATCTATAAGCTACTGCTACCTTAAAGTATATTGCTCCATTTGTACATCCAGTGTCCACAGTGAAATTCCACCTATTTACCCTGCAAAGCCTAACCAGGCCTAGATTTGTAGTCGGATGTAAGTTCTTGAGGGCTGTTCAACTTCAGTTAATCCTGACTCATTAAAAAAATTTACAAGAGCTGAAATAGATCTTGTCTACATTAGACATGTACTGGGTCATATTATAATAAATAATTATGGATGAGCAAATCAGGTAAATAGGCAAACCAGCAAATCACAAATATTTTCCTTTCACCATTCACCATTATGTACTCAACCTGTGAAGAACCACATGGATCCTGAATTGCACAATTCTTTGCATCTATCAGGTAGATACGATAGTGAACATTCAGGTGAAACAAACATTTCATCAAATCTCTTGTTTCTGTAAGATGGAATCAGGACAACCAGTGATTAATACATTTCAGCAAACTTTAAAATTCCATTTTAATTATATTTAATTTACTTCCTTTCATATACATGACTTTGTTGATCTTGCAGCAATAACAATGTCTCTTCCTTAATTATTAGATTTGCTTGCTATGTACTTTGTGCACATGTACAATTAAAAAAGTAGCATATACAAAACAAACAAGTCAATAAACCTATTTTCACTACAACACTCTATAACCATCCCAAATGCTACATTCTACAATAATTACTTTTTTTCTTGGTAAAAATTAAAAAAATAGAATCCACTCATTTATTAGCTTTCTGATTCCCACATGCTGTTCTCCTAAAAGCTTTTTTTTTCCTTTCTCTTCATCAAGTTCATCGGGTGTCACAACAAAAGCCATTCTGCGTACATACAGAAAGGGCTGCTAGAAAAAGTCACAAAACTAATGCAAGTATTAGCCTTTCTGTTGACCTTTTGCTGGAGCTGGGCGGTCGATACTCTGACAATGTGACTTGTAGTGTTGAAATAATTGCTTAGAGGTGTGCTGTAACTGAAGTATTTTCTAGCACAGCTTTTGGATGGGAGCATGTTTATTTTAGTTTCAAGAAACCATATAAAAAAATAAACACCATTACTGCAACTGTTCATGTGTGCATACCAAAAAAAGGCTTTTTTTTATTTTATTTTATTTTATTAAAGGCTTCTTAAGACATTTCATTCCTGCTGTCTCCCCATCATAACACAAAGACCAACCTAAAAAAGGGCTACATATTACTAATCTTTCTCTAAAATATGCTTATCATCTACATTGCTTTCATTACATCTGCCAGCTTTGGTAAGCAATTGTTTTTGTCATTTTGATTATTTTCAAATCTTTAGTTGAAAAGGCATTTATTATAAAGTAGTGAAAAAGATCCCCTTCAAACTAAAATAGAATACCTCCGTGAAAAACCTGTCTCCTGTGCATCCTTGCTCTCTGTATGGAAACATGGAAACAGTGGTCTCTCTGCAGAGTTATAACACACCCCTCCTGAGTTACAGAGCATTCCAATCAGAAAAGTTCATACTTATACTCTAGCTCTGACTCAGCAGAGGGTTACATAGGTATATGGATAGTCAAGTTGAAAAGAGACACAAGTCCGCATTCACCCCCAATTCCCAAAAAGTTGGGACACTGTGTAAAATCTACATAAAAACAGAGAGCAATTATTTACAAATCTTTCAAATCCACATTTTATTCACAATAGAAAATAGAACACATATCAAGAGTTTAAATTCCGAGAATGTACCATTTTAAGAAAATAAATACAGTTGTGCTCATAAGTTTACATACCCTGGCAGAATTTATGATTTCTTGGCCATTTTTCAGAGAATAGGAATAATAACACAAAAACATTTCTTTCACTCATGGCTAGTGTTTGGTTGAAGCCATTTATTATCAATCAACTGTGTTTACTCTTTTTAAATTGTAATGACAACAGAAACTAACCAAATGACCCTGATCAAAAATTTACATACCCCAGTTCTTATTCTCACACGTAGCTGGGGGGGGGGGGAGGGGTTGCTTAAACAGACCAGGATCATGCTTGTGTTACATTTCTGAAGTTTAATCCATAGAAATGCAACACTGATCATTGTTATGTCTCACTCACCAACAATTGGTCAGTATGCTTGGAAACTCTGGATTCATAAGTTGGCGCCGTAAAGATACTAATTCACTCCCTTGTTATCTCTCGCCTTGACTATTACAAATCCATCCTTGTTCCCCTACCTATACACAGGCTACTCCCCTCCCCTTTAGTCTATCATGAATGCTGCTGCAACACCTTTCTATTTTTCCAGCCATTCAGGGTCCGACACCTCTCTCTGTCAATCCCTCCACTGTCTTCCACTTGGCAAACACATTCAAAATACTAACAAAAACAACAAACAAAACCATCCACCACACTGCCCCCAACTACATCACTATCCTTGTCTTAAAATATCACTCAAATCCTGCTCCTCACTTCTCCCAAGACCTCCTGCCCTCTAGCTCCCTCATCATCTCTGCCTTCAGGACTTCTACAAAGCCTCTCCCATCCTCTGGAACTTCCTACACTGATTGGTATGACTACCTCTCATTATGTCCACCTTTAGATGATCCCTAAAATGTATCTCTTTAGGGAAGCCTATCCCACCACCACCTAAAAACTGGGGTGTTTGCTTTCTCCATCAACTCATCTCTGATAGTTAAAACATCAATTGCACCTCCCTTTTACATTGTAAGCTGCCACAAGCAGGGCCCTCCTAACCCTTCTGTATTGTATTATATTGTAGCTTTACTGTTTCACTTTAATTTGTAAGGTGCTGCACAAGTTGTTGGCAATATATAAATCCTGTATAATAATTTAAAAGCATGAAAAAAAACTCAGTTTAAAAAAATAAATCAAATGTATAAATTCAGAAAATCTCATACACTTTGGGAACAAGTAGTTTGACTGTGAAGTTGCAGATACTAGTAACAATATTCCTTAATAATATATTTTACAAAGTGGGCAGATTTGGAATGGGTTACATTAGAATACACATAACCTTCACCCTATCTAAAATATGATACAGCCATGAAAACAGGGAATACTCAGCCTACCCAAATGACTGTTAATTATGTGTTAATTATCATTTAAACCTAAATTGAGGAAAAAGTAGCAGATGCCTGCATAATTTTCCCAAATTCAAAGGCTGTTAAGAGCAGCAGCTCTAATTCTGATCCACTTACTTTACTCTGGTTGAAAATTAAAGACTGACTTCTTGCTATGGAACTACATCTTAATTGTTTAACGACTGGCAGAAAACATGTATTTGTCTCAACCTCTACTGTCACCATTGAGTTACAAGCAATTTCCAGTACGTTACACAAATTCACATGGCTGTTTTCAAATGTAATAACCTTGATGCATCTTTAGTGCCATAGTTTATTATATAAACCTAATGATGCATTCCCTATTCCATTAAAAGGAATGTGTCAGTATCCATCGTACACACCAAGGATTGATGAAAACAATTTGATTGCCTTATGTTGTATGCACATACAGAAAATTATTATTTTTTTCTCTTTGTAGAGCGAGTTGTTAGAAGTGAAGAAAGCAGAGGAAGAAAAGGAAAGAAAACTGTCTCAACAGGAAGAACGTAGAAGGTACGTCTCACTAAACAGAAGAAAAGATTATTCAAAATATACATGAAGAGTGAAAAAATATATTGTATACCTTAAAGTAGTTACTTCAGCCTTACACCAAGACATATTCTAAAAGTGTATCTAAAGCTGAAACTATTTTTGTTTTGGATACAGTGGTAAGGAATTGGAACCCCTGTCAGGTTTTTCTTGCTGTGCCCCCGAGATTTATCCTCTCTATTTGTCCTGGTGAATGTTGTCACAGTGTCTAAATGTGATGGGAAAATCAAGAATAGAGGGGAGATTTTCACTCCCTACCGTGTCCCCAGGACAAGAAGTGGAGGAAATCTCCATAATAGGACATTGATTACCAAAAACCAAATCCTGAACAGGGTTTTTGACATTCTTTCCCAATCCAATCAAGGTTTTGGCTTTATATTCTGTAGCACCCTCTAGTGTCAGAGTAGGTAAAACATATTCTTACTCATGTTTAAACCCTGTGAGTCTGTAATTGGGACAGGGTTGCTAGAGTTCAGGGCAGCCTGACTCATACAGACAGCTCTCTGGTGCCTCCCCCTAGTACTAGAAAGTTGGAGAACATTCTGGAAACTAGGAGGCGGTGGTTGCGGGCTGTTCTGCATATTTAGGGGCGCTTAGCCAATCCCCAGGAGGTGGGCCTGGCAGGGGAATAAGTGAGCCCTTAAATTGGAATGAGTCATGCTGGCAGGGGAGTCAGGTGGAAGATGAAGATGCAGTGCTGAGGAGACTGTTGGGGGCCCTTAAGGCAAATCCCCTAGTCTGGGGAGGTGCTCTGCCTTGGGCCGGGGCTCTGCAGATGGCCTGGGAGGATCCTGACAACAGGAGAAGCTTGTAAGGAGTCCTTCCTAAAGAGGCAGCAGAAGCAAGGAGGACAGTGTGAGTACTACAGCATGGTGCAGGGATTTACAAGGGGAGAGACTGCCACATGTAGCAGGTCTCTTTTGAAGTCAGCGGTGTGCTGACCTTGTCCTGGGAGATCGCCAGAGAGTCTGTTGGGTATGCTGGTGAAAAGATTCAGTCCGGTGGACTGGGGAAGAGAATCAGACAGATGAGCTGGTGAAGAGGCAGCCAGGTGGGCTAGCATTTCCTGTGGAGGTAGAGCTGGGACCAGTGTCTAAAGGGGAGTTGAAGGTACTCCAGGATGCAGTTCACAACACATTGTGCTACTTTGGACTGAGAGTTCCAAGCCTGTAAGGGGCTGTTGCTGATATAAGAGACTATTAGCTGTACCGAGGAATCCATTGGAGCTGTACAGAGGATCAGTGGGGGCTGTATATAGGGAGGAAGTTGTCCCTGGTTTTGTCCCTATTAAGTTGGGCATCCTATAATTCCTATCCCCATCCAAATTAATACCCTCTAATAAAAAACACAAAGCAAAGCTCAAGGACTGGCACTGTTTCTGGATGAAAGCTGAAATGTTGTGTGCCTGGCTGTGCAGCAGTGGGAAACCCTGTCACCTGCAACTCCTACTGGGGTAGTACCACACATACTTAAAGGATAAGTTCACCTTTAGGGACTTGTTGTATGTTTCACCCCTATTTAGGTATGGGCAGAAAGCTGGAGGAAGAGTGTGCAGAGGCCTGATATTGCGCCTGTGATCCACCGATAATGGGTGAAATCCTTTACAGGCTCCTGTGGAAAAAAATATTGAAAACATATGTTTTCCTGCAAAAACATATGCATTTATTATTTTTTTCCTAAAGGTGAACTTAGCCTTTAAATGCCTTGTCCCTTAGGTACCTGCTTCTAACATCTTGCATAAATTAAGCTTGAATATGCATCGCTTTCAGTGAATTATGCTCAGATCTGGTCAGTCAGCGGGTGTTGCTGTGAGTTGTAATAGTTAAAATATGGTCAGTTTAGTGCACATTTTTATTCAAATCTGAGAAAACAGTTATGTCATCAATATTCCTATTTTCTTGTGCAGAATGCATCTCCTCTACTACCAGAATATATTTAAAACCCATTTAAATCTGTCTCACATTCACCACTGTATACATAGCTATCTCAGCATATATGACTGTTACATTTTGATAGTACTGTCACAGCAAGTAAAAGCATGTGTTTAGCATCGCAAAACAATTATTTAAAATGACTAACTGCATGTTCTTGTTTTTTACAGAGTAAACAATGCTTTTCTGGATAAACTCCAAAGACTTAACACTAAAAAAGAAGAATTTTCTGGGGAGTCAAACACATGGGTGAGTATATATCATTATATCATTAGTGATGCTAGTTACGCTTTTTTAAATATTGTTTTGTTTAGTACAAAATACTGTAGCTGTCATTTGATAGGTCATAGTGATTATTTATACCTTCAGAGAGTAAAGTATTAATAAGGATTCTAGGTAAAACTCGTACAAGTGAACAGTGATATGTGACGTAGACATTAATTACATAATTCTTTCTTTTTCTTTCAGGCTTAAAGTTCACTTGTGGAGAAATCAAGCTACAGCCAAGTGTAATTAAATTCTCAACAAATAACCTTCAGAGATCCGGAGCTGTTGACATGAGACACTTCAATTAAATAAAAACATTGAGTTTTGTGATTTACTTCTTATGCAGCCTAATCATGTTTCCATTTACTTAATAATTTAAAGGTGGCAATGCAGACCCATGCTCATACAGGGGATAGTTATTGGTAGAGAAATTCTAAGGCTAGGCTGCATTTGTGTGTGCATGTGTCCTACAAATGTCAGCCTGCCAATGGTAAGCAAAAAAGTACTAATTAAGATACAAATTCAGGTTCCGGGTGGTGGGAGGATATAAGGGACGATGGTGTTCTATACATGCTGCCAGACCACCAGGTTACCTGGATGCTAGAACCAACTCACCACACGGGCTTAGTGGAGGAAACCCCTTCTATTTATTTGGGCATGCATTTGGATGACCGCATCCAGTTTTGATGGATTTGAGGATAGCTAGAGGCTCTCTGATCTATTACTCCAATTATAGTCTGATTTGCCCCCAATCCCTGATATCAGGTGGATGGATTACATATTGTAAACTGATAGTGGGCTTGCACGAGTGATCTATCGTGGTTGACTCCACATTTTGGAGGAGGGTTTCCCTTGAGTGCTGCATGGTTTTCATAAGCCCTGATGAAGCAAAAGTTGGTGAAATGCATCAGTGCCTGAAGATCCATTGCATCAGCATCCTTGGTGTACAAAAAATACACAGTGAATCCTATTAGCACTATTATTGTTTTTAAATACTTGAGACATACATATTTGTATGTATTCTTTTTATCTCTGTTATAAATAAATAAATTGTATGATAAATTGTCTGCTCCTTGTGTGACCTGTATAGTCCGAAATCTCTTTGCTTGGTTTCCACATATATACAACACGGATGATGGCCCTGAATGTCACAATAATATATTGATACTAATTCATACTCATACTCTTTAAACGTTTTGGAACTGGTATAGTTAGCAAGTCCAGCATCTGGTTGATGGGTAAGCAGAAGAATTGCTTGCATGGGGTACTTCAGTCCAGGGGGAGATGCAAAAAGGGCTGAACTTGCAAATTATGGTGCTGTTTACTCTCTACTTACTTTTTAGTATAAAATTTTACTCAAATAGGGATTCCAGGTAAAACTCCTACAAGAGAACAGTAATATATGTGACCCACACAATAATTACTGAATTATTGCCTTCCCTTTATAGCTAATAGACAGTTTCAGACTGCCTGCCCTCTTACAGTATAGATGTGGCCAGATCATTTTATACTTTTCTGTTTCAATCGTTTTTATTGGTATTTTGATAAATATAGAGAAAATGAACACTCTGCAGAGCAGCAAACTATCCTCACATGCTCTGAATCATACAAGAACTGATACAGAACAAATGAGGGGAGGAGAGTATGAAATTGTCAGGGGAAGATCTTGGTAAACTGGTTAGATCTTTAGTAAGGCCATGGTGGAACATGTGGGGATCAACAGAAATAGATGAGAAAAATAACCTTTGGGTCATGAACATAGTACATTGCGAAGGCATTATTATCCCTGAGAGGTAGCCATCAGGATTGTTGCCCTGTATATCAAGATGAGGATCAATGAGGGCAGGAAGATCCTGAGGTTGAGACCTTGCTGAAACATAATCACTGTGAGTAGGCCCTCGAGAATGATATAGCAGGTTCTAGTCCAGTGACCACTTTTCTCCAAATGTCTTCCCCCCTGGTTCCCCTGTTGGGGGCTTCAATCTCTCAGCTATAACAAAAAAACCGGGATCAGAGGAACAATAGAAATGGTAAAGAAAGAAAGAGGAAAGAAGTGAGTCCGTCTGGGTATCCTTCAGTCATTATCGGCATCAGTGTCCTGGGACCTGCAAATAATCCAGCCAAGGAGACCAAATTTTGTCAAAGGTTGGTTGCTTTTCTCGTAAGATACTCACTACCTTTTAATTCAATATGATCCACGTAAGTTTCTGTTTCATCAAGGCCATATCTATGACAGAGCTTTTCCATGCTGTGGCTATAGCGATTTTAGCCACTAAGAACATAAAAAAAAATTAGGGTCTGGGTATGTCGAGGGATATTTTCAACGGGCTTATTTATTAAGGCTACACTTGCTTCTTTAGGGATATTGACCATCATGACTGAGAAAACAAGTGAGTGTACCCTTATCCAAAAGCTGCGAACCTTAGGGCATGCCCACCACATATGTAATGGTGTGCCAATTTGACCACAACCCCTGAAGCACACAGCTGAGGTGCCTGGATACATTTTTGACAAACACTCTGGCACCAAGTACCATCTGGCGTGGACTTTATAGCCTGCTTCTATCAGGGCTACATTCAGAATTCCTTTATGAATCCTTGTGCTCCATTTATGCCAGTCTTCCACCTCGGGGGTTATGGACAGATCTCTTTCCCACGCCACCTGGTAGGATAATCTATCATTATTGGTATTGAGCAGTTTATATAATAGTGAGATGCTCCCCTGAAGAGCAGCATTCTGCATGCATCTATTTTCAAACACAGTAGAGACTGCCACATCAGAGCTGTCTTTCTGTAGGGATTGGAGAAAGTGATAAATTTGTTGCAAGTGCAAGCTCACAGCGGGGGGCATCTCAAGGCTTCCCGTAAAATATGAGGAGGGACGTATGCCTCTGTTTTTTGTTCAATAAATTTTTATTGAAGAGTGAAATACAGTTTACAATGAAATGAAATAGCAGTATGTTTTCCCTGGTAGCAAACTAAACAAACACAGGGTGCCACCTGGCTTAGGGAACAACTAAGATAGCATTAGTCATAGACAAGGGGTCATTAGATGCTTAGGACCGTTCAGTAAACATAAGCCAGTATGACTCATTGACATAGTAAAAAAAATGAACATAAAATGCCATTAAAGGACCAAACATACCTCGTATAGTGTATAATGAAAACTGTGTGTAGAGAAATAGAGAAAGAAAGGGAGAGGATGAGGAGGGGGGGGGGGGATATCCTGCCTTTGCTTGATAACAATGTATTCCATGAATTACTATGAATTATCTTAAGTTGATTGAGACATAGTTTACGCATAGGCAGAGGAAAATTTGAAGGCAAACCAGCAGGACCATATTTTCTTGGATAATTCAGGTTTACTTCTAAGGGTATAAGTGAGATCTTCCTTATAATATATATGGTCTACTTCCAGTAGCCACTGGCGTAGGGTTGTAATAGTTGGTTGTTTCCAAAGCCTAGGAATAAGCGCCTTTGCCGCGTTCAAAAGATGAGGCATTATACATTTTTTTATAGGGTCCCACTGATTTGCCCGTAAAGTTGAACAATATCACCCATGGGTCATTGGGAACTTCAGAACCCTGGATCTCTTTGATCCTAAATAGTATGGTCAACCAATATGGGCGATTGCGCGGACACAACCACCGTACATGTGCATGGGTTGCATGCTCTCCGCATCCTCGCCAACAGAGTGCTGAAATGGACGGAAAGACTTTATTTAGCACCACTAGGGTGTAGTGTAGTGGGGTGTAGTGCCACCTCGTCAGCAATTTACAATTTACCTCCACAGTTTTGGAGGACATTGAAGAGGTGTGGGTTAATTGGAGAATCGTTAATCGTTTCCGAGAGAGGATTTTGTAGGTCTTGTTCCCATTTGGATAAAAAGGAAGGCCACTCCTTTGAGGTTAATGGCAATAATGCTTGGTAGATGTAGAAGATAGGTTTCTCAGGTCATTAACAAGGATGGTTTCTACCGGTGTTAGGTTTGCTAGTGAACGTTATGTCTTTGGTAGTGATTTAATAAACATGGTATCTCCACCGGTCCATGAATGACACCGTAGAAGATGGTAAGAGCGTAGAGAGAGGTACAGTACCAGTGGCAGATGTTACTTGGTGGATTAGAATTGGTGTCTTAAAGATCCAAGTGTGTGAGACTTCGGGTCAAGATTCCCCACAGGGATGTAGGCATGTCCCGTTAATTACATTAGAGGAGAGTTGTACAACCATTTGTGCATTTTGCATAATGAGTCCCAGATCGCGAGAGTAGACCAAGTAAGTGGTGAAGTGTACGGGGATAACTTCCGAAATTTCCCAGGTATCTATATCAGAGGGAACAAGTCCACACCACTTAGGTCTAATACTAGTTATACCCACAGCTTAGAGCCTTTATGGTATTTCCAGTCTGATATTCCATTCAATACTATCGCTAAGAAGTAACTCTTAAAGTCTGGTAAGGCTAGGCCCCCTTCCATTTTAGGTAAGTAAACTTCCAGCAATTCGGGGTCGTTTGCAATTCCAAACGTATTTGCATACTGTCGATTTCAAAACTGTAAAGAACCCCAAGGGGATCTTGCAAGGGATCATTTGGAACATGAAGAGCAGCCTGGGCAAGATGTTCATCTTCACAACGCTGATTTTCCCCAACCATGAGTGTGCTAGTTGGGTCCATTTATGTAGATCTGATCTAATCGAGTTCAGTAATGGGATAAAGTTTACAAGAAACAGAGAAGCTGGGTTAGGTTAAGAAAAATGCCAAGATATTTCATCGAGTGTGGATGCCAACTAAACAGAAAGAATGGTTTCAATTGAGCCACAGTTTTATGTGGGATCGAGATGTTTAATATTTCAGATTTAGACAGGTTAATTTTAAAATTGGAGATGGTTATGAACACTGTAAAGGCCGACATCAGGTTAGGGAGTGAAATAACGGGCTGTTGAACATAAAATAATATGTCGTCTACGTATGCCGCATATTTATTTTCTGTGGTGCCTATTTTAATTCGGTGGATGTTGGGGTTGTTCCGTATCGTCGAGAGGAAGGGTTCTAACGAAAGGGCAACTAAGATGGGGGGGAGGGGACAGCCCCGACGAGTGCCATTGTGTAAAGTGAAAGGTTCGCTTAAGGTGACGTTAATTCGTAGTTGTGCTGTAGGGAAATTATAAAGTGCTGAGATCCGGGATAACATGGACTGGCCAATGCCCAGGTGGGATAAAGACATCAGATATTCCCAGTCCACCCTATCGAACGCTTTTTCAGCATCTGTAGATAGGAGAAGGGTAGGCTGGGAAGATCTACGAGCGTAAGTGTTCAGGGATAGGGTTCTTAATGAGTTGTCACGGGCCTGTCAGAGAGCTCACCTCGGTAGGCAGGGTGCTGCTTGGGGTGGTGTGCGTCGGGGGGGCGGCGCACGCTGTTGGTCCTGTTGCGCGCGCTCCTTGTGGCACTGGTATGCATCTTCCGGTCAGGCCTGGTGTGTGTGCCGGTGTGCGGGTGCGCGCTCGCGCCGTTTGGCGCCAATCTGTCTATTTAAGCTGGTCTCACTCTCTGATCAGTGCTGCCTGATCAACAGCTCTGCCGTTCCTTGTACCTGTTTCCTGTGCCTGTAAACCAAGATCTCCTGACTAACCCGGCTTGTTTCCTGGACCCCTCTGAACCCTGCCTGCACCTGACCTCTGGCCTGTCTGACTATTTTTCTGCCTGCTCCATTGTACCTCGTTGCCTGCCTGTTGCCGAATCCAGCCTGTCTCCTGACCACCCTGTTCAGTCTTGTTGCATGTGTTCCAGCCTGCACCTTGCTGCTTAAGGATTGCTCATCCACCTGCATCTGGACTCTATTACCAGGCTCCTATACCACTCCGTACTTCTGTGCTTTCTGTATACTCTACCAGGGGCCGCGAGTCGGACGCGTTAGAGAGCCTACCCTCTGCCCAAGTGGACTCACCAGTCTGGTAAGTGAGAAGTCTGATAGTATCAGGCAGCCATGACCGAGTCCGGGCAGGGGGCTTCTCCGATGGATGAACTCTGCAGACATTTGGCAGGTTTAACCCAAGCGGTGAAAAGTCTACAAGAGGGCTATACAAGATTGGAGGAACGTGTCCAGGCTCTGTCTGCACCCACCAGTCCTCAGGGGACTTCATCTGCAACTTCCGCACCCTCCGTAGTTATGCTCCCTCCAGAGCCCAAAGTACCCATACCTGAAAGATTTTCCGGAGACCGTAGCAAATACCGCGCATTCCGAAAGGCTTGTGGACTCTACTTCGCTTTACAGCCCCGTACCTTCTCCCTAGAGGCTACTAAGGTGGGCTTTGTTATTTCCCTGCTGTCCGGTGAGCCTCAAACCTGGGCCCACCGTCTTCTGGAGCAGAAGTCTGATTCTTTGGAAAGTCTGGATGTCTTCTTCTTGGCAATGTCACAGCTCTTTGAGGACCCTCAGCTAACCGCAACTGCTGAAGCCACGTTGCACTCCCTCCGTCAAGGCCGTAGAGCGGCTGAAGACTATGCTGTTGAATTTAGGCGCTGGAGCTCTGACACGGCCTGGAATGACGCTGCCCTGCGCCACCAGTTCAGGATGGGATTGTCCGACCCGCTCAAGGACGAGCTGGCACGGGTCGGAGTGCCCCAAACTCTGGAGGAGCTTATTAATCTTTCTATTCAGATTGACCGTCGTCTGAGAGAACGACGCACTGAAAGGTCTACCAGTACCTTTCAAACCACCTGGATGCTCCCACAAGTCCCCAGTCCTCCCAGTCGGCCCTCTGCTCCACCGACTTCTCCAGTCCTTGATGCTCCAGAACCCATGCAGCTTGGCCTGCTTCGTCCCTCCTTGACTCCCGAAGAGAAGTTACGCAGACGTGCTCATAATCTGTGTCTCTACTGTGGGGAATCTGGGCACTACGCAAGCGTCTGCCCCAACAAGATGCGTAAGTGTCATTCTACTGCTCGTACGTGTGCAACTATCATGCCAAAACCTAGTACTCACCTTACCATCTCTGTCACTTTGCAGCTTCCAGGAAAGGATATTCAGGTACCGGTCATCATTGATTCCGGAGCATGCAGCTGCTTCATCGACCTGGCCTTTGCGGCCCAGCATGACATACCACTTCGACCCAAGACCCAGAGTCTTGCTGTACACCTTGCAGATGGTTCCGTCCTCCGTTCAGATCCGGTCATTCAGGAGACTGTTCCTCTAGTAGCCATCATGGATCCTCAGCGCCAAGAACTCCTCTGTTTAGATGCCATCTCCTCACCTCTTTTCCCTATCATCCTTGGAATGCCGTGGCTACAAGCCCACAACCCCCGTATTAACTGGGCTTCAGGAAGAGTTGAGTTTCTTTCTGAGTACTGTCAACAGCACTGTCTGCAAGGAGACTCCCCAACTTCTCTGCTTGCATCCCGATGCCGAATTACGTCAAGCTATTCCAGAACCCTACCGAGACTTCTCGGATGTTTTCAGCAAGAAAGGTGCAGAAATCCTTCCCCCACACAGGCCCTATGACTGCCCTATAGAGCTGTTAACCGAGGTACCCTTTGGAAGGATCTTTCCATTAACAGAGCAGGAATTAGACACATTAAAGAAATATCTTGATGAAAACTTGGATAAGAAGTTCATCCGCCCGTCCACATCTCCGGCTGGTGCCGGCATATTCTTCATAGAGAAGAAGGATCATTCTCTTCGACCATGCATTGATTAATCGAGAGTTAAACAAGATAACGATCAAACATCGCTACCCGCTACCCCTGGTGCCTGAGCTATTCCAGAGGCTGGGAACTGCTACTAATAAACAGAAAAGTGCAGCGCTAAATGTATATACAGCATATAGAATCTTGGTAAGAGTGGAATCCTGCCATGTGATTTAACATAAATTAGTGAGCAAAATATCAAAAATGAAAAAAAACAAATAATAAACAAACAGCATATATTGCAAATGTATGTAAAAAACAGAAGGAGATCTGAAAAAAAGTCCAAACAGGGATATTCAATCCGTAGATATAAAGCACCCATCCAAGAGAAATGTGTAGAAAAAAACGCCAGAAAGATGATCCACCATGAAGTGAGTATATAGAATCTGCTTACCGGACGGCGATGACTGCTATTACGGCAGTCTCGCCCCCAGAATAGGGATTAGGGTCTCCCAAAACCGAGGGTACAATACAGGACAAGCAGCTTTAACAGTCGGTCCTTACCGGAAACATAAACAGAATACTCCCATAGCGTAAAACCGTATGATAAAAGGGCATTTATTAGGATAAAAAGAATCACACTTACAATGTTTGTAGAGAACATATAGCGTAAGGGATATCGTACAACCGGCGGTGTCTCCGTGTGCCGCGAATCACTTCCTATGCTCGTAAGCCCATCCAAGAACGTGATGACATCACCATTGTAGGCTTCTCCCTACGTGTTTCGTCACGATAGGACGTCGTCTGGGGATTGGCCAGTGCTGCCTGATCAACAGCTCTGCCGTTCCTTGTACCTGTTTCCTGTGCCTGTAAGCCGAGATCTCCTGCCTAACCCGGCTTGTTTCCTGGACTCCTCTGAACTCTGCCTGCACCTGACCTCTGGCCTGTCTGACTATTCTTCTGCCTGCTCCATTGTACCTCGTTGCCTGCCTGTTGCCGAACCCAGCCTGTCTCCTGACCACCCTGTTCAGTCTTGTTGCCTGTGTTCCAGCCTGCACCTTGCTGCTTAAGGATTGCTCATCCATCTGCATCTGGACTCTTTTACCAGGCTCCCATACCACTCTGTACCCCTGTGCTTCCTGTATACTCTACCAGGGGCCCCGAGTCGGACGCGTAAGAGAGCCTACCCTCTGCCCAAGCAGACTCACCAGTCTGGTAAGTGAGAAGTCTGATAGGGCCTCTCTCCCAGCGATGAATCCGGTTTGGTCTCTAGATATCCATTGAGGTATCAGGGGAAGGAGCCTATTCATGATGGCTTTAGCATACAGTTTGGCGTCTAAGTTCAATGACGTATGCCTCTGTGTTCAAAGTGATCACCTATATGGTACATTCCCTTATTCAACCACCAATCATACCTGTCAGGTTGCATACCCAGTGGGAATAGGAGGTTTCCAAAAAGGGGAGCTACTGAGATATGCGATGAGCGTACAGGCCATCTCCTGCAGCTTGTATCCCACATCTGTAGTGAATGGGAGAGCGTTGGGCTCAGTATAGCCCTGCAGTGTTTCGGGGGGACCCAAAGGACGAGATCCATTGCAAGTGCAAAACTTGCCTGGGCCTCTATGGCAACCCGATCTGGTTGGTAATGTTTGCTATGGAGTTGGCCTAGTTGAGCGAGCTGTGCTGCCACGTAATATTTCCGAAAGTCTGGCACCCCTAGTCTGCCCATATCCTTAGGAGCATACATCATGGCCCTTGCTACTGTGGGTCCTTTGGTACCCCAGATAAATCGGAATACTTTGGATTGGAACCATTGTGTAGCGCTAACAGGGACCTGGATTGGTGAAAAGTGTGAAAAGAATATAGTAACCTGGGCAGGATTGTCATTTTCACAGAGGCAATCCTACCTATCCATGATAACCTCACGTCCGACCATGCCTGCATGTCCTCTAATAGCCCAGCAAATAGAGTAGGGTAATTGGCCTTGTAAAGGAAGGAAACGCTGGGGGTCAGTCTGATTCCTAAATAGGAGAGGAACATCGACTGCCACTGAAATGGTTATTGCGACTGAATACTCTGTAGTGTCGGAACTGGCAAATTGACATTCATCACTTCTCATTTGTCATGGTTAACTATGAGCCCAGAAACTCTCCCAAAGCGGCCCAGAAGGGAAAGTAGGTTTGGTACAGTAGTGTGGGGTGAGGTGATGAACAACAACAAATCATCAGCAAATAGAGCACACTTATGGCTCCTCCCCCCACTCTCTATCTCCAAAATGTCTTGATTTTGCAGTATTGCTATTGCGAGAGTTTAGATGGCTATGACGAACAATATAGGAGATAGCGGGCATCCCTGCCGAGTGTCCGACGAGATGGGTATCGGATCCAATCTGTGGCCCCTCAGAACTATCTGCTCTGTGGGTGAGCTATATAAGGAGTGCAGCGAGGCCAAGAACTTAGGACCGAAGTTCCATCTCGACAGCACCCGGAAAAGAAATGGCCACGAGAGGGAATCGAAAGCTTTAAGGATATCAAGGGACAGCAGCATCCCAGTCCTATTTGCTCCGCCATCCCAAGAGTAGTGTAGTATGGAAATAAGGTTGATTGCTTTACGGACCTGGCCGACAGTCTGTGTGGCAGAAATCCTACCTGGTCAGAGTGTATGTAGCTAGCTAAAATGACGACAGCCTATTCGCCAACATTTTTGTAAATAGTTTCAAGTCAGTATTAATTAAGGTTATAGAGCGGTAATTAGCTACATCACTGTGCTGGGGCTTAGGAATGAGGGTAATGAATGCTCTATTAGAGTCCATGTCTATTGGATTGCCTAGATCGCCCTTTTGGATGGCTTTAAAGAATAACGCCAAAGACGGATCCAAAAAGGGAGCACATTTTTTATAGTATAGGGTTGTGAACACATCCGGTCCCGGCGCTTTGCCCCATAGGGCTTGTTTAATGGCCACCAATACCTCCTCCACTGTAATGTCCTTATCTAAAAGGTCTCTATGTTCGTTTTTTTAGAGTTGGGATAGGGAGTTGGTCGACCAAGTTATCAAACTCTGGTTGACCAGTATCGTTCCCGCCGTCATACAATGTCTTGTAGAAGGCATTACTGTAAGACCAAATTGGGGTTTTGGGTAAAGGTGCTGTCAGGTTTCTTAAGCTTGGGGATGTGAGAGGCTAATCTTGTCACCAAGAGTTTTCCCGGTTTGTCCACTTGGGAGTAGAACCTGGCCCGTGTCCAGCGTAATTCTTTCTTTGCTTTAGTCGTAAGACAAACGTTTAATTCTAATCAAGCGACTACGCAAGTTTAGTTGGGGGTTTCGTTTATGTTCTTTGAGTATGACTGTTAGGTTGTCCTCTTTTTGCTTCAGCAAAGCACCATAGTGTCTCTTGTATCTAGCGGCCGTCTGATTTAAAATACCTCTGATCGTGGCCTTATGAGCGGACCATGTGCAGAATGGGGAGGTATGTGCTGGGTCATTCAGGGAGAAATACTCCTTCAGAGCCATTTCAATGGCAAAAGGCAAGTGGCCAGGTTGCTAAGGTAAGATTCATTCAGACGCCAGGCACAAGAAGTCATAGAGCTGTGCAGAGAGGAGAGGGGGACCATTACTGGTGAGTGATCTGACCATAGGGTCTCTAGGATCTTAGAAATCATGCAGAAGGGGAGTGACGTGGCAGGCGTGAAGATGTGGTCTATCCACAAATACATCAAATGGACGTGGGAGTAAAATGTGTAATCACTTGTTGTGGCGTTAAATTCCCTCCAAATGCCCACTAAGTCATTTTCATGCTGTAGATTTGCAAATTTAGTACTCATCCATGTTGGCCTCAAAATTTGAGATCCTGGGGGCGAGTCTTGTCTAAAGAGGAGTCTAAGGGGACATTAGAGTCCCCACCTATCAGACGTGGAAATCAGAACTGTTGGAAAAGGTTTTGAAAAAATGGCAACTGATCCTTATTTGGAGCATAGTAGGTAAGAAACGTTACCAGTGAGCCTTCCAGGTCCCCTTTAACCAGAAGAAAACGGCCATCTAGGTCATTGATTATCTGTGAGGGAGAGAAAGCTAAGCTTTTCGCAACACAGATAGCCACTCCCCTTTTTTTGTCTGGTGCATTTGCGAGGAAAAAGGTTAGGTGATAATTTTATACTTTTATTGAACTGTCTAAGGTCTGTCTAAGTGCACAAGAGCTACTTCTGGGCTTACTATTTTATTGTATGAAAATTGGGAAGCTGAACCCTCTAAGGCCTCATGCACACGGATGCAAAATATTGTGCTTATAAACCTGTATGACGGGGGGGGTTTAGTATCTGAACACAAATATTTTATAGCCAATGTGTCCATGCACATGGTAGCATTTGGACCCAAATTTTAAGGCAGGGTTCTGATCTGTAAAAAAAATGCCAACATTCAGTTTTTGGAGGCAGGTTTTTCTTACTGCAAGCTTATCTTACAATGTTGTGCCATAGTGTAGGGCACAAATGCACTTTATTTGAGCCACTAGTCTCCTGCAGGAACTAGGATGCAGGTGACTCAAGTCACTTAGCGTCCATTGTTGCCACTGTTTATATACTGTTGATGGTTACTTGTCGCATCATAATGAATGAGTCATTTGTGCGACAGCTGCGCATGCTCAAAATGACTAGGCTTCAGCCATTCATTTGGTGCCCCGGAACATTCCCAAAGCTGGCTGAAAATTAGAAAAACAAGGTCAGGATGGTAGATGTGTTAGTGTGATAATAGCATTTATGCATTTATCAGTGTATGCTTTTATCAGAAATGTTTTCTATGGTTCTACATTGTCTACATTGCTGTATCATCATATATACATTTACCAAGAAGCCGTAATATCCATTAAAGCAGAGGTCCAGTCATTTAAAAGTCAGCAGCTACACCTTTTGACTTTTAATAAACAGACACTCACCTGTCCCAGGGTCCAGTGATGCAGCTGCACAAAGCCTCGTTCCTCTCCCCCTCCTCTCCATGGTGCCGGCATTCTAACTGTGGGCGCCCAGCTGTGGCTTGACAGCCAGGCACGCACTGTGCATGGGCGAGCCGCACTGCACGCTGCGAATGGCCGGGCAATCTTCTGGGACCTGTGAAGTGTCCCAGAAGATTGCAGGGAGGGAGGGGGGAAAGGTGAACTTCCTTTCCGGCGCCGCGGCACCAGGGGAGGAAGTGAGAGCTGGGTGATTGTGAAAACAGGGTACCCGCCCCCCCAAAATGACAGGCCAAATGTGGCCTGTCAGGGGGTCACCGGTACTTAAAGCGGAAGTTCCATTTTTGGGTGGAACTCCGCTTTAACATGTTTGCTCTTTAAAAAAAAAAATGTTAGAATGTTTGTCAGCTTTTAATTGTAATCTGTATCCATGATGGCAAGATATCTCCCCATTTTTCCTTGCAAAAGTGAGCAGACTTTAAATATCCAATCATTTGCTAAGTAAATTTTCACTTTGTTAACTAAAGTAAGTGAAAATTCACTTTAATAGTACACATGCTCTACTCCTTTAGTAAATCAGGGTCACTGTGCCCATGTGACTAGTGCTTTCAGGATAGCAAAGAAGTGGAAAACAAGCAAAAAAAGAGTCTATAAGACTTCCTGTTAAAAAAAAGGAAGATAAAGGGAAAGTTTTACCAAGATGGACAGCCTAAGGACTCATTGACATGTGCGGTTATACTGTCACTCCTTTGAAAAGCAATTCCTAAAGATCAATTTTCAAACAGTGTTTGTTTAGTGTGGTTGTAGGGTGGTTGCGGCGTGGCCCCACTCACTTAAATGGGTTGCATATGATGGTAACACCTACTGAATGCAACATGCCATTTATCTTTTGCTGTGTATTACAGCTGGACCATGGGGAACACATTGCTGTGTTTAGGTGGGTGATGGTAAAACCACAGCTGGCCTGCCCATCCTTATCCAGAAAAAGTTTAGACCGGAATTCTACTTTAAGTATTTTTCATTTAAATTTCCGTAATTGTTTAGTGCCCAGTGCCCACTCCACATCATACCAGTATTTTTACCTGCAGGCAACATGTTTATACCATATACTGTTTAACATGGTAATATTTAAGCTACATTGAAATTCAAGTAGGCTAAGTAAGATTAAAAGAAACATGTCAGTGATTCTCATAGTAACCAGTAAGCTTATTTTTTCTTCACTGACCTGTACTGTAAAATAACCATTAGATTATTGCTGCTGCTATGTGCAAGGCAGATTTTTTCTGTCGGTATTCAGTTTTACACTTAAAGTTCAACATTTTTACATCAGGTCATAAAAACATATGAAGTGTTCATACTTAATGCAAAGATCCCAGTACTATTCTTCATCTATATTGCTGCTGAGAAAAAAAAAAAAACTCGGTGTCATTTCCATTAGTCCAGAAATACTGCAGCAGACATAAACAAAAAATCTCTGTTTCCTTTTCATTAGTCCAGGAATAATGCTGCAGAGATAAAAAAAAATGGAAATAAGTGTCCTTTTCATTAGTCCCGGAATACTGCTGCAGAGATGGAAAAAAATGTGAAAAATGTGTCCCTTTCATTAGTCCAGGAATATTGCTGCAGAGATAAAAAAAAACTGTTGGGGAAAGTTACTAAGACAAGAGCAGACATAATCTGGAACAGCTGTACATACTAACCAATTAGCTTCAATCTTAAGCTTGTCCTGATAAGCTTTGACATAAAAGTTAGAATCTGATTGGCTGCCATAAACATCTGCCCCACATTCTATCTGCTCAAGGCTTTTAATTCCCCTCTGTGACCATTTCATTAGTCCAGGAATACTGCTACAGAGAAAACGCTCTAAATCTGTTTCAGATTTTTTATTTAAATGTTGGTAGTTTAACATATCTAATACTGCATCCTTTTCTTAGCTTGCAATACTTAAGTGGTAATTACCGGTAGGTTGTGTACACACTTTTCTGCAAAAATAAATTGTTCATTACACGAGGAGTTGTTTTGTGGTGGCACAAAGGTCAAATATAAGTGATTAGAATACCTTTGTATTATTAAAATAGTAACAGTCAGGAAACAACTTTATGAAGTTTTAGCAATTTTGAATAAATGTACAACTTGAAATAAATTATAATTATCTATAAGAGATAGTCCAGCCTTAGAGATATTGCAAACAAATTACGAAGAAAGCTGCCTTTGAATATGAGTAGTATGTTACACAGTTACACAGTAGGCCGAGGTTGAAAAAAGTCCATCAAGTCCAACCTATATGTGTACAATATATAAATAAAGTGCAGCGCTAAGCAAATAAAGTGCAATCTGTGCAATGAAACAATATGTGTGATCAAATGAAAAAATAAAATAGGAGACCACAAATCTCAAAACACATGTGAATAAAGTGCAATCTGTGCAATCATAATGCGTGATCAATGAAAAAGGTTCAAAAATTTGAGATTATGGATAAGTCTCAGAACACATATGACAGTGTTATAGTACATATATATATAAAGTGCAGTTTTGTGCTAACAAAATTCATATAAACTAGAGTCCATTTAAGAAATCCCATAAAAGAATGTGTGTTGAAAATGAAGATCAAACACCCAGCGGTGTGACACCCATCACCAGAGCTAAGATGGAGGATTACCAGAAAGCCAGTGACTCCCCTTACTCAGGAAGGTCAAACAGCTCTTGGTCGGATCTATGATCCACTGAAGGAAAGCCCGGATGTCCTCTCTAATGATGGTGTATACCGGAAGGCTCACAGTAACATTTCTCAGACACCATCTCATCCGCCTTAAACCGTCCGCGGGAACTGTTCAAAATAGTGGCTCAGTCTATGAACCCGACCTGCTTAGAGCCCCCAGGAAACGATACTCAAGAATTCTGCAATGAGTTATCAGATTTCTTCATAGACAAAATCGACAACATTCGGAAATCAATCCATCAGAAAACAACGATCACCCTCACTGAACCAAAGCAAAAAGAGGATATCGACACAAACATCACTCAACCACCGAATTTCATTTTGTCCCCAATCACCATAGACACAACCAAAAACATCATCAGAAGCCTTCGAGACAGCACATCACCGAACGACATCATCCCCACTAAACTGCTTAAAGAATGTTCCGACATCTTAGCTCCTATCCTAACACAGCTCATAAATCAATCATTCAAAGAAGGGACTGTGCCAACCTCCCTCAAGCAAGGCATCGTCAAACCTCTGCTAAAGAAAGCCAATCTCGACCCTAAGGACCCTAACTGCCGCAGACCAATAACTAGCCTCAACGCCATCTCCAAGATTATGGAGAAAGCGGTAGTACAACAGCTACAACGCCACCTGGACACACACCAACTCCTGGACCCTCTGCAATCAGGCTTCCGCCCAGGCCATGGCACAGAAACAGCACTTCTCAAAATATGGGATGATGCCCTTGAAGCAGCAGACGACGGAGAAAAGAGTCTCCTGGTACTGTTAGACCTCAGCGCAGCATTCGACACAGTGAACCACAACACTTTACTCGTCCGCCTCGCTGAAGTAGCAGGAGCTACAGGTTCTGCTCTAAAATGGTTTACATCCTTCCTAGAGAATCGCTCCCAGACAGTGAAACTAGGTACATTCACCTCGGAAACCCGGGCAGTCTCCTGCGGAGTCCCTCAAGGATCACCCTTGTCACCGGTACTATTCAACATATACATCCGCCCACTTCTCAATATCATCAGGAAAACTGATCTTTGTTTCCATTCATATGCTGACGACACCCAACTCTACCTTCGTATCAACGGACAAAAAGACCTTCATCAGCAATTACAGAAATGCCTCTCCCTAATAGACGACTGGATGACCACTAGCTCCCTCAAACTCAACGGATCAAAAACAGAACTTCTTCTCCTACAAGCTAACAAAAATTCCAAAATAAAGACTACATGGACACCTCCCACCATCCTTGGACAGACCATCTCCCCAAGCACCAAAGCCAAGAGTCTCGGAGTCATTTTTGACTCAGGAATGACAATGGATGCACAAATAGGATCAGTGGTGAGCGGATCCCACCATCTCCTCCGCCAACTACGTAGACTCATCCCCTTCATCCCAGAAGAGGACAAAGCGGCAGTTGTGGGAAGAATCATCAATTCCCGACTTGACTACGCAAATTCGCTCTACGTAGGGCTACCCCAATATCAGCTTGCGCGCTTACAACTCATCCAAAACACGGCGGCAAGACTGTTAACAGGAAAAAAACCCTGGGAATCCATCTCCCCCTCCCTAAAGAGCCTACACTGGCTAACCGTGAAGAAACGGATCACATTCAAGACCCTCTGCCTCACCCACAAATGCGTACAAGGAAACGCCCCACCATATCTCCGCGAGAAAATAAAACACTACACACCGAATCGCAGTCTTCGATCAGCTAACCAAAACCTCCTTACCATTCCCAAATACCGCTACAAAGCAAAGGGAGAATGAAGATTCGCAGTCCAAGGACCTCGACTATGGAACGCTCTTCCTACCAACATCCGCATGGAAGAAAACCACCAGGCCTTCAGAAAAAAACTAAAGACCTTCCTTTTCTGAGAAGCTGACATCAGAGAATGCATCCAGCGCCTTGAGGCGATTCAGTTTGCATTTGCAGCGCTTTATAAATCATTCATTCATTCATTCATTCAAATCAGGAAGTATTATCAGAAGACCATCAATGGAACTCGATGCCAGAGTATATATGGAACATAAAACTCCACAAAGTGTGATATTGTATCAACATCCAATTTATTAAAAAGTAGAGTTCAAGCATGTGGGCATATGGAAATTCAAATCGATCAATTTTCCTTATAAAAAATGGCTGAACAGCGATCGCACATGTGCAGTAGCATATGTACGTGACTCTCCGATGCGTTTCGTCATAGGTGACGTCATCGGGGGTACGTACACACGCCAAGTACTGTGCTATAAATACAACCATTGAGAGATGAGGAAACATTTCCATTGGTTGAATAAAATGACATATGCATCCATTGGTAAAAAGACATGTCCCTAATTGACAGTACATAATCCTTCTCGTTAAACAGAATTGACTAGGTACGCAGCGCCATCTTGTGGGCCACAATAAGAAAGCCCTAAAAAGGATATGGATCAATAAATGGATACGATTCCTCGTTATCCCAAAGTCTACAATGTAGACTATTCAAAAGCACATTCAATTTACATGTTTATGAATAAAAAAATAGTGTATTTTTGTATATAGTTGTAAAATAAATCAAATAAAATACAAAAAATACTAAAAAAATATATAAATTATTTTTTTATCTTAGATCTTTAGAGGTCGGACATGAAGGGTTGAAATGCCCTTAAAGATATATATATATTTTGCATATATATATTTTTTAAATATTTTTTTCATGTACACATGCTAATGTGCATGCGCGATCGCTGTTCGGCCTTTTTTTATAAGGGAAATTATTTGTATCTCCATATACCTACATGTTTGAACTCTACTATTTTAATGTAAGTGCATTACTTTTTAATAAATTGTATGTTGATACAGTATCACACTATGTGGAGTTTTATGTTCCGTATATACCCTGGCATTAAATTTCATTGACGGTCTCCTGATACTACTTCCTGGTTTACTGTGAGCCTTCCGGTATACACCATCTGCAGTCAAGGCTTCCCTTCAGTGGATCATAGATCCGACCAAGAGCTGTTTGACCTCCCTGAGTAAGGGGGGGGTCACTGGCTTTCTGGTAATCCTCCATCTTAACTCTGGTGATGGGTGTCACACCATTGGGTTTTTGATCTTTATTTTCAACACACATTCTTTTATGGGAGTTCTTAAATGTACTCTAGTTTATATGAACAAAATTGCACTTTATTTATATGTACTTTAACACTGTCATATGTGTTCTGAGACTAATCCATAATCTCACATTTTTTAACCTTTTTCATTGATCACGCATATTGATTACACCGATTGCACTTTATTCACATGTGTTTTGAGATTTATGGTCTCATATTTTTTCATTTGATCACACATATTGTTTAATTGC
The DNA here is from genome assembly GCA_037952925.1 of Lithobates clamitans. Classification (NCBI taxonomy): domain Eukaryota; kingdom Metazoa; phylum Chordata; class Amphibia; order Anura; family Ranidae; genus Lithobates; species Lithobates clamitans. The sequence goes on from JBBGZY010000282.1 coordinate 1,453,010, forward strand.
ATTTTATTTGCTTAGCACTGCACTTTATTTATATATTGCTATTGTGGCTGGAATCTAGGTTATAATGTACAGTTGCTGTTTGTTTATTTCCTAGCGCAGATATATATTTTCACTTCTTTTTAGTATATGTACAATAGCACATCTCTAAATCCACCTAAGTTCAGTTAACTAGAGATTTAGAGACATTGCGATTTTTAATTTAATTTCCCCTAAATTTCATCAAGGATCAGGTGATTTTTTGTTTTTTTTCAACATCCAGGATTGCTCTTTATTGAATAGATATGTAGCACAATTATAGCAAGTATCAGACCGATACAAATCAGCATAAAAACAAACATCGCAAGCTATAAAATACAGGCTTCTCATACAAATATATGAATATATAAATCTCCATACAACAGAAGTAGTGTAAAGGAAATCTTTTTCGATAAAGGAGGAACTACCCAGAACACAGACAGCAAGATCCCAGGACACAAAATCTTGGATGAATAAAAAAACAAATAGTGGCATACTCATTGCGACACCCATGGCTCCCAGATCCTGTTGTATTGCCTAGAGCAATTTCCACTAATATATGTTAATTTACATAGGCAGCACCGCATTAATTGCAGACTACCACTAAGCCAATCCACACTCAGCAAGGCTAAATAAAGGGCAGCTGGAGGCTTGGAGAGGGGATCCTGTGAGAGAAGATCCTCGATTGAATCTGTCTCCAAAGTTGGGGGGGGGGCTAGAGAACTGTGCATGACGCAGTTGACAGTGACGGAAATACATCCAATGGGGTAAACCAAATTTATAGGAAGAGTTCACGAAAGGACAACAACATGCCCCCAGCAAAATATTCCGAAACAACTACCCCTACTCATTCACATAGGGTGGGGCGTCAGGGTTTGGGGGCCCCTTTGTTAAAGGGGGCTTCCAGATTCCGATAAGCCCCCTGCCCGCAGACCCCCACAACCCCTGCCCAGGGTTGTCGGGAAGAGGCCCTTGTCCCCATCAATATGGGGACAAGGTGCATTGGGGTGGGGGATGTGGAGTCCCCCTGCCCCAAAGCACCCACCCTCCCCCATGTTGAGGGCATGTGGCCTGGTATGGTTGCTAGCTCGTCCCCACCCCTTTCCTGACCTGCCGGGCTGCATGCTCAGATAAGGGTCTGGTATCGATTTTGGGGGGACCCCATGCATTTGTTTTTTGGTGTGGGGTTCCCCTCAAAATCCATTCCAGACTGAAGGGTCTGGTATGTTCTTGGGGGAGAACCAACACCGTTTTTTTTTCGATTTTGGCGTGAGGATCCCCCCTCAAGATCCTCAGAGCACAAGTTACATGCCACAAGTAGAATCAGTTACGACGATGATCCAACTTGGATGCAACTTACATTCAAATCAATGGACTGAAATTGTGCCCAAGTTGGACCAAAGTAGTGCAGAAACTTTTTTGCAAAGTCAGAGCGACTTGTGTTGGACAAGTTAAGAGGGCTCTCATAGGGAACCATTGATTTATACGCCAAAGTTGGAGCGTATGTGGCACCAGTGTGCCTTAGTCTAAAAGTTAGGACAGAAAGTTGGAAAACATTGGTTAGTTGATATTTAGCAGCTATTTTCATTGCTTAAAAATTACTGTGTTGCAATTTGTCACAACCTAGGCACAACTCCCAAGGAAATGTATACATGCATATAGTATACAGTATATATAAGAAGGCCAGTATGGTGGCCTGAAATTATGGGAAGAGCCCGGGGGGTATATATTCAGCCTGCTCACCTGTATCCCTTGTTGGTTCCAGTGCACGATACCCTCCCACCCATTCCCCTTTTCATAGCACTTGCCTTGCACGTCCCTCTTCTACAATCATTCATTGCTTATCATTGGGTATGCCCCATTTTTTAGCGTACCGACCAGCTGACCAGGGCACACCTCAAGTCTGTGTTATGTTGTGAGTCTTGTGGCATCTTTATGTGGTTCCATGTCTGTCTCGGTTGAAAGACTCTGATCATAAATGCAGGCTAGCCTAGGGACAAAGGTATTCAATCAGGAACAGACCACACACATACAGTCCTTGATGTTGTAATGTATCTTGCATATTGTATAAAGGTTAATGCTAATGAAATAAAATATTCTATAGGCACTAGTATTAGGCAGTATAAGTTGGTATTTGCAAAGTGTCACCAGGCTTGAGCCTATATCACCAGAGAACAACTTCTGCTGAAGGGGTGGCAGTTTGAGGTGTATTGAGATGGTACTCCAATGCTAATGAGAAGAGCTCAACTTTACTGGTCCAGACACTGGAAGGTTTCCCTTGCACAGGCAATGTCCCTGACCCGACACTAAATAAATTTAAAGTGAATAGACGTAGGGATATATGCAAAATTATACACTAATATCCAAATACCAATATAAGGTGAGTAAATATAGGATATATGCAAAATCATACACCAATATCCAAAATCAGTAATAATTAATTACCAAATGTGAATAAACATATGCAAATGAGTGAAAACATCCCAAAAATAATAAATAAAAGTCCAAAAACCAAAAAAGAGTCCGTGATGGAAAAGAAAAGTGCCAAAAAGTGCCAAAAAAGAAGATAAAGATGCAGATGGGGGAATCTTCTATGACTCTTCACACACCCAAGGTGGAATATCAGATGCGCTTACCAGATCACGGTGACTGCTATTACGGGATGAAAAACAAGAGGACAATCCATAGCGTAATGAAGTCTGCACAGTCGATTTATTAAAAGGAATTGCACTTACAAGAAATCGGTGTAAAAACGGCATGAACCATAATACCAACGAGAATCGGCGTCTCCGTCTGCTGCCTCCGCTTCCTAAGTTTGTGTACAGCCCAACACGAGAACGGACGTGGTGACGTCGTAGGCTCCTTCCTACGCATTTCATCACTGAGATATCATCTGCCGCTTACGGGTTCCATATGCTGAGGTTGTGGGGAGACCTAATTCCCTGTGCTGTTTATGACTGCCGTAATAGCAGTCACCGTGATCTGGTAAGCGCATCTGATATTCCACCTTGGGTGTGTGAAGAGTCATAGAAGATTCCCCCATCTGCATCTTTATCTTCTTTTTTGGCACTTTTTGGAACTTTTCTTTTCCATCACGGACTCTTTTTTGGTTTTTGGACTTTTATTTATTATTTTTGGGATGTTTTCACTCATTTGCATATGTTTATTCACATTTGGTAATTAATTATTACTGATTTTGGATATTGGTGTATGATTTTGCATATATCCTATATTTACTCACCTTATATTGGTATTTGGATATTAGTGTATAATTTTGCATATATCCCTATGTCTATTCACTTTAAATTTATTTAGTGTTTGTTCAATTATGTTTTAGCGCCACATCTTTTTTCTTATTTTCTATGATGAGATTTGGAGACTAGATCTTGGTGCAGGCTGCTTTGGTTTCATTACACGTTTTATTTTTGATTTTAACCTTAGGCGCAGCTTTTAATTTTGTTTTTTCCAATGTCCCTGACCCGACTCGTCAGGAACAAGTCCGTGTGCTAATAACTCTCCCTAACAAGCACTCTCCCAAACTTAACACTTGCTTACTAGTACTAAGGGCACAATGAGCTCTGTTATGTCAAACAAAACGTTTCCGAAGTAGACTTAGCGTATATGCAGAGCCCAAGCTTTTCTTTTTTTTGGGGAGGGGGATAGAATTTGGCAGAGAAAAAAAACAATTCGGTATTGCTGCCAGTGTGCCCACTGGGAAGATTCATGATAACTGCTGATCATACCAATCCAACTCATTTAGAGAGAGACATATAATTTTACCCCTGCACAGATCATTAGTTTTTTAAGTTGTCAAGGGAATAGAGGGGAAGTATTCCAGTGACAACTGTTTAGGAGAGCATTTTCCGCTTTAGGGAGATTTCCTCTCACTTCCTGTTGTGTTTTTGGGATAGACAGTGAAAGGAAATCATTATGCAGCAAAGGCCAAAATTGGGGGTCTTAACCATTTTCTACTATATCCAAAACTAAAAACAAAAAAAGCTAAGGAACACATTTTTGATAATATAAGTGTAAACCATAGCACAAGATTATTGAAAGCCTTGCTGTAAATGTGTCTTGTTTGTAAAACATTACAATATAAGACTCATCAAGCTACATCAAGGTACCGCAAAAAATGCCCCAAAAGGATCATTTGAAAAAAGCACAAATAGAAGAGAAAGGGGCTGCGTTTCATGGTACCAATACAACTTGTACAGTTGTAAATTCCAAATTTTTTAAGTCAATAAAATTTCTATCACGAAGTTAAAAACGATATATATTGCATATATGCCTTGTTTGTAGCCTTGACAGCAAAATAAATTGATGACAATGATTGAAATAAGCAATAGCGAGTACAAGTAGCATGGATTTTCATTTCATATCTAGGTGTTAGGAATCTGTATGTGAACAGTGAAAGAAACTGGAAAAACATGGTCCTTTTTTATTACAAGGTGCAATTGTTTCCTGCAGAATACAATATGTTACTTTGTTGCGGCTGCCATTCATTCATAAGGTCATGACATGTTCTGTTTTAAAGTATGCTATGTGGGCTAAAGATGTAGCTGAATGTTCTATAAAATTAATGTTCCAGAGGTGTACAAATACATTAGGTGAGGAGGTTACTGTTCATGATTAAATGTTATTACCAGAGTTAGCATTGAAATTATTCTAACTATTTTTACTTTATTGCTGTTATATTACTATGATTTTTTTTTTACCATAAGTTATCTTAATACCTTGAAACTTTGGAAAAGTTAATAACCCTTAGTTTCTATGCTTCAAACACACAATTTAACATACCGTATATACTCGAGTATAAGTCGTTCCGAGTATAAGTCGAGGCCCTAATTTACTACAAAAAAAATGGGAAAAACTTATTGACCCGAGTATAAGACGAGGGTGAGAAATGCACAGCTACTGTAAGTGGAAAAGAGGGTCAACAATGCCCATTTGCAGCATCACTGTGCCCATTTGCATGCCTCACTGTGCCCATTTGCAGCCATAGGTCCCCTGAACTTCAAACTCTGTAGTTAAGGGTTCCTAGATCCCCCCCTAGCTGCAGCCAAAATTTGGGGTCTCTGAACCCAAAGGGTCCTGAAATGACATTGCTGCAGATGGACACAGTTGACCAAATTTGGGGCCCTGTATCTCGGGGCCACTTAGTGCTAGGAACCCCAAATTTGGTGTGCAAACCCAGTGGAATACAGGGCCCCAAAAATCAGTTCAGAAAATGTCAAGCACTTTTCTGCAGCAGAAAATGACATTTTCCGAATCGGTTTTGGGGCCCCGTATCTCAGGGCCACTTAGTGCTAGGAACCCCAGATATGTTATGGTAGCAGTTCCAATGGGTTTGCACACCAAATTTGGGGTTCCTAGCACCAAGTGGCCCTGAGATATGGGGCCCCAAAGTCGGTTCAGAAAATGTCAAGCACTTTTCTTCAGCAGAGAATGACATTTTCCGAACCAATTTTGGGGCCCCGTATCTCGGGGCCACTTAGTGCTAGGAACTTCATCTTTGGATATGTTGTGGTACCAGTTCCCCTGTGTTTGCATACCAAATTTGGGGTTCCTAGCCCTAAGTGGCCCTGAGATATGGGGCCCCAAAGTCGGTTCGGAAAATGAAATTTTTTGCTGCAGAAAAGTGCTTGACTCGAGTATAAGTCGAGGGGGGCACTTTCAGCACAAAAAAATGTGCTGAAAAATTCGACTTATACTCGAGTATATACGGTATGCCTTTATTAGTGCTCCTAGTTTACAAACATCTGGAAGGAACAAGCTCAGAACTAACATATTGGGGTTGATTTAATAAAACTGGAATGGGCAAAATCTGTTGCAGTTCTGCATAGAAACCAATCAGCTTCCAGTTTTTTTTGTCAAAGCTTATTTGAACAATCTGAAGTTAGAAGCTGATTGGCTACCTTGCATAGCTGAACCTGACGTTGCACTCTCCAGTTTTAGTAAATCAACCTCATTGCTTTTATAAAATCAAAGAGTGTTCAAACTAGCACTGTATGAAAAAATGATGATTACAGAAAATTAACTGGTTGGCCATGTTTGACACACTGTGTTAAGCAATTTGAGCTATTACAACGCTGTAAATAGTTGATACTGTAAAACAGTCAAGTTGAATAGTAGAGACTGTTCACTTAGAAAGTAAAGGGGAGATTTCCTAAAACTAGTGCACACAGAATTTGCTGAAGTTGTGCATAGTAACACTAAAAAAACAGCTAATATGTTTTATAGTCAAGGCTGAAGTTAAAGTTTATGAAAGTCTAATTTTTTTTCCCCTTCGAAATAACAATCATGTTATACTTACCTGCTCTGCTGCAGTGGATTTGTACAGAGCAGCTCAGATCCTCCTATTCCTGGGTCCCTCTTCGGTACTCCTGGCCCCTCCCCCCTACCGAGTGCCCCCACAGCAAGCAGCTCCATTTAGACACAGAGCCGTGGCCGCACCCCCTCGCTCTCCTTATTGGCTCACTGACTTTGATTGACAGCAGCGGGTGCCAACGGCGCCCGCTGCTGTGTCTCAGACAATCAGGAGGGAGAGTCCCGGACAGCTGAGTCCCTCGTGCAACATTGCTGGATCAAGATGGGGCTCAGGTAAGTATTAGGGGGGCAGAGGGAGGCTCCTGCTCACAGAAGGTTTTTTATCCTAAAGTGAAACTTCACTCTCCCAATTAACATAACATATTTAACTGCTTCAGATCCGGGCCATTGCCAAATGAGGGCAACAGCGCGGATCTAAATTGCCGGGACGACGTCTATTGACGTCGTCCCGTGTACGAGCGGCCTGCGCGCCCCCTGCAGGGCGCGCGCGGCGCGCTCGGTGATCAGCGAGTCTATGAGACTCACCTGATCACAGATCAGAGTAAGGGGTTGGTCCCGACCCCTTACCACATGATCAGCTGTCAGCCAATGACAGCTGATCATGTGATGTAAACAGAGCCGGTAATCGGCTATTTTTCCTCCTCGCGCTGACAGCGTGAGGAGGAAAAAAAAAACCCGATCACCGGCGGCCGTGATCGGGACATCAGTCCCGATCACGGCGATCTTATAACACAAAGCAATAGGCAGCAGTGCTGCCTACCAGTGCCCACCAGATTAACCCATCAGTGCCCACAGTGCCATCAATCAGCGCCACCCATCAGTGCCCACAGTGCCACCCATCAGTGCCCACAGTGCCATCCATCAGTGCCCACAGTGCCACCCATCAGTGCCACCCATCAGCACCCACATCAGTGCCACCCATCAGCACCCACATCAGTGCAACCTATCAGTGCCCATCAGTGTCACCTACCAGTGCCCATCAGTGCCCCCCATCACTGCCCATCAGTGCCACCCATCAGTGCCCCCCATCAGTGCCGCCCATCAGTGCCCCCCATCCGTGCCACCTATCTGTGCCACCTATCCGTGCCACCTATCCGTGCCACCTATCCGTGCCACCCATCCGTGCCACCCATCCGTGCCGCCCATCCGTGCCGCCCATCCGTGCCGCCCATCCGTGGCCATCAGTGCCACCTTATCTGTGCCCATCAGTACCGCCTTATCTGTCCCCATCGGTGCCGCCTTAACTGTGCCTATCAGTGCCGTCTTAACTGTGCCTATCAGTGCCGCCTTATCTGTGCCTATCCATGCCCATCAGTGCAGCCTATCAGTGCCCACCAGTGCCGCCTCATCAGTGCATATCAATGAAGGAGAAAAATTACCTGTTTGCAAAATTTTATAACAAACTATTAAACATGATTTTTTTTTTTTCAAAATTTTCCATCTTTTTTTGTTTGTTTAGCAAAAAATAAAAACCCCAGCTGTGATTAAATACCACCAAAAGAAAGCTCTATTTGTGGGAAAAAAATGATAAAAATTTCATTTGGGTACAGTGTTGTATGACCGTGCAATTGTCATTCAAAGTGCGACAGCGCTGAAAGCTCAAAATTGGTCTGGGCAGGAGGGGGGTTTAAGTGCCCAGTAAGCAAGTGGTTAATTGATTTAAACTTTTTTTTTCACATTTCTTCAGTTACTTCCTGGTTTCTTGCCTAGGCAAATGATGTCATACATCCCAGGAGTCTTCAGGAGGAGAGGAGAGGAGAAGGGTTTTTCTCAGCTAAGCACACTCTCCTGCATGCATGCTGGAGCTAAGTGCAGATAGATTCCAGTAAGTAAATACTGTGTGAATAATTTGCCCTTGCTCAAGATGGCCACGGCTAGAAATGCTAGGGGGTGTTTTTCAAAGTGATTTCTCAATAAAATAAATCATAGAGTCATGAATGGATGGGGGAGTTTGCTTTGAATATTAAAAATTAATTAAATAGTGTTTTTGGTTTGTGGTGCTCAGATGCAGTGAAGATCCCCTTTAATGCATAGAATGCATTAAGATTAAAAAAAACCTTCTGCCTTTAGAACCACTTTAAAAGCTTATTGGTTACTAATCACTGCTGCACAAGATTCTGCGTGCACCAGTTTTAGTAAATTCACATGTAAATGTCCATTTTGCAAAGTTTATGTTTACTTAGCGAATAATGGCTAAATAAGGAGGACCTGTGTCCACTTTACAGAACCAATCAACACAAATAAAAAAACATTGTTTTCTAGCTCTTTGCTAGCTCTTAAATCATTGATATGGATACAGCTTCAAAGTAAACCATTTTCTAAGCAAACTGTCTCTAGTCCTTTCCTAATTTAACTTCGGTGTATCTCTGCTCCTTAGGAGTTGTTCAAGTTCTGGAGGTAACAATGTGAGGCTGGCCTCTAAAAAAACAAAATTTATGATAAGAGGGGTTAAATTATATACCCACCACCACATGATATATAAAATAAAATGCAAAGTGCATTAAAAATTAAAATCTGCAGGAATCTGGACTTCCTAGAGGTTTAATAGGGGATTGGATACATCAATGGGTGGGGCAGAAAGTAAATTTAAAGCATGTTAATGAGTGGTTGGAGGTTTTATAACAAAACTCCAAAAAGCAAATCTCTTTTTTTTATCCAATAGCAGTACAAAATGAACTCTACAAATAATGTATCCACCTTTAACATGACGATATATTGGTGAACCATTACTATGAATATCCGGAATTTTATAGAACCCCTAGCAAATGAATTATCTGGAAAGAGGGCATTGGCTAGTAGTGGGCCGTGGTTTTCTGCACATGTAAAACTAGGGGAGATTAGAGCCAATCACTTTGTGTATGTGGCTGGTACGAGATAGAACGGAAGAAGGGGCTCTATATCAGTGGTCAGGGGAAATTACCTCAGAAAAGGCGGGACCCAAACACCAGATCACACAAGGCCTGGAAGGTTGAGCCAGTGCAGATGAAATACAGAGAGTCAAAGAAAATTGCTGATTAATGACACAGAGAGATACAGACTACCGGTGGAGACCAGAAGCAGGGAAAAAACACATAAAGGAGGAAACTAAATGACGGAATCCAGTTATAACCTCCCTAATTTACACAAGGACAAAGCTCAAGTTAAGAGCTGTGGTTGAGCCAGTCCCTAAAAAGGTTGTGGTTTCTGTATAGAAAAGTTATATTAGACACTAGCTACTCCCTGTTCACAGGTGTTCTGCTTCCATTTAAGACTGAAGGGACCAGAAAATTAGTATAGCGCCCCTGCCCTAGGCTGTCTAAATGTAATCTTTTGCTCTGCTGTATCCAGCTGAGATGCAATTTATTTTCCAGGTCTCATCAGGTCTATCCCTAAACTTGGGGGTTGATTGCTCCTGCCTGCCTCAGAAATAGTGTGAGGGTATCAATCCCTGGGCTGTGAATATTTATTGGACCCTTGCCAATACCTGGGAGGGGTCCCAGAAGGTGTGGCTAAGAAGAAGGTAAATGTTTGGGAGAGTCTGATCAGAGCTCTCTCTCTTTGTGTCTCCTCAGTAGGAGGTAGCCTGTGTATTACAGAAGAGCTGCTGCTGTTAGGTCTCTGTATGTGCTATGGCTGAGGGCCTGGAGGAAGCTGGACTTAAAGAAACTTGCTGGAAGATACCAACTGTGAAAGCTCTGCTGGAGAGGCAATCCTTTCACTGGAAAGTGCTGCAGGGGAGCTGGTTGGGGAGCTGCCTTTGGACATTGTTAGTAGGACTTTTTGCTTAGAACACTGGGTGTGCAAGTACCTTGAGCATTGGATGCCAGAGGCCGCTGCAAAGATTGTGACTGCTTACATACAGTCGCAGACTAGCTGGCTGTCCCCTCTACTTCTAGCATTACCGGGGTTCCTACTGTGCTGAAAGAATTTGTCCTCTAATACCTCCCAGATAGCAAGCATAACTTGCCACACATTTGTGGCAGTATTGAATCGTAATGTCCTGTACACACAATAGGGTTTTCCGACAACAAAATCCATATTTTTTTTTCGACGGATGTTGGCTCAAACTTGTCTTGCATGCACATGGTCACACAAATCTTGTTGGAAATTCCGAACGTCAAGAACGCGGTGACGTACAACACATACGACGAGCCGAGAAAAATGAAGTTTAATAGTCAGTGCGGCTCTTCTGCTTGATTCTGAGCATGCGTGGAATTTTGTGCATCAGAATTGTGTGCACACGATTGGAATTTCCGACAACGGATTTTGTTGTCAATTTGAGATCCAGATCTCAAATTTTGTGTGTCGGAAATTCCGATGGAAAATGTCCAATGGAGCTTACACACAGTCTGAATTTCCAATAACAAGCTCCCATCAAACATTTTCTGTCGGAAAACCCGACTGTGTGTACAGGGCATAAGTCTTGTGAATTTGCTACACATCTTCCCTGGTCAATTGCAGAGCACTTGAAGCACAAGTTCTAGTTGACACTTTTCCAATTTGTAGCAAATTTTAGTGGCAAGTTTCTAGCAAGAACAAACTTGCAGTGGTGAGTCTACAGCAAGAGCCCTTCAAGTCTATAGCAAGAGCCCCGCAAGTCTATAACAAGAGCCCCACAAGTCTACAGCAAGAGCCCCCCCAAGTCTATAGCCAGAGTTATGCAAGTCTCCATTTTTGGCAAGAAAAAAGAAGCAAGCAGCGCTAATCTATAATCTCACAATCTGTGATAGTGAACTCACTGCACGAGCCCCCCAAGTCTATAGCCAGAGTTATGCAAGTCTCCATTTTTGGCAAGAAAAAAGAAGCAAGCAGAGCAAATCTATATTCTCACAATCCGTGATAGTGAATCCACTGCTAATAACCTAATCCCTTACTGTACCCATGTGAAATAAATTCAATCCATTGCATAAAACAATTCATCTATCATACAAAAATGTTGTGTTTCTATGAAAACTATTAAAGTGCAAATGCTTTCAAAAAAAGTGCAAAAGAAAAAATGGTGTGCTGACACGGTGAACAAAAAGTGCTTAGTGCAAGAAAATATTATTCATTAGGAAAGTGCATGCATCAAAAATTCATATGTGTTCAAAATATTTGCAGTCCATTTTGCAATCCCAGGAAAAATCCAAGATTATTATCACTTTCTTGGATTTTTCCTGGGATTGCAAAATGGACTTCAAATATTTTAAACACATATGAATTTTTGATGCATGCACTTTACTATTGAATAATATTTCCTTGCACTAAGCACTTTTTGTTCACTGTGTCAGCACACAGGTTTATCTTTTGCACTTTTTTTAAACAGCATTTGCACTTGGTTTGTTTCATAGAAACAAATCATTAATGTATAATAGATGAATTATTTTATGCAATGACACAGAGTTTATCATTATACATGATTGTTGAATTGAATGCATTTCACATGTGTACATTAAGTGTTGGTTCACACTACCGCGACTTGGGATCCGACTTGTCAGACCTCAAGTCGCCCCAAGTCGTTTGACATCTGAAAGTCCATGTAAGTGAATGAGAGCCGTCTATATGTACGCTACTGAAATCTCTCCGACTTCAGAAAAGGTCCCTGTACTACTTCAAGGCGACTTGTAGGCGACTTGTACCCATTGATTTCAATGTAAGTCGCCTACAAGTCGGATCGTGATCTATACTGAAGCGACTTCACAGGAAGAGAAGATGTTTTTTTCAAGCAAACCCCTCCCTCCCCCAGAGCGGATTGTAGTTTGATTGGCCACTGGAAAGTCGCCTGTCCTGGAGGCGACTTGAAGTCGCCTTGTAAGTCGCCCCAAGTCGCCCCAAGTCGCGCTGTGGTGTCGCCCTCAGGTCGTGTCCAGGTCGCCTGGCAAAGTCGCGGCCAGAGTCGTGTTGCCCCTGTGTGAACCAGCGCTAAGGGATTAGGGTATGCTGGTGATTCACCAGGATTCAGGTGGCAGCAATCTTATTTAATCCCTCGATCTTCCATTCATGTCTTTGGCACTAGTGTTCCTTGTTGTTTGTCCAAGCGTCAGTTTTTATCAGGTCTATTCATATAATAAGTGAAGAGAGGTGAATTTTCAGAAAAATCTAAGCCAAAGTGGCTGAAGTAAAAAAAAAAAAAAAAAAAAAAAGCTCTCATTGAAATATTTTTCCTGGTGCCTCCATGGCAGCATACAGGTGATAGAGCTCCGCCTCGACTCACCTGTATGCTGCCATGGATAGGCACCAGGAAAGGAAAATTACGGTAAGTATGATACAATTTTCCGTTTTCCTGGTGCCTCCATGGCAGCATACAGGTGAGTCGAGGCGGAGCTCTATCACCTGTATGCTGCCATGGATAGGCACCAGGAAAGGAAAATTACGGTAAGTATGATACAATTTTCCGTTTTAGTTCAGCTTTTTTGGTCTATATTTTACCATTTCACTAAAAAATGTACCTCAGTTCACTGAATAGTGCATTAAGACAAAACTGATCTTTATAAAAAACATTAAAATATTTGAATAAAATCAATACATAACACTGGATTACATCTTAGTTATTTTTTATTAGGGTGAACATTTAACAAAACATAAAAAAGAAAATTTATAATATGAAAAAGAACATTCTCAAAAATAATAAAAATGATACAATAAAAGATAAAATAAAAATTGCAGTAATATGCAATACTATGTGAAAAAGTGATGAAATGCACTAATTCAAGAAGCTAAACGGCAAAAATAGACATATATGCATGAATGCCTATCCCTAATAAAAAAAAAACACAAAAAACAAAAATTGCAATAATATGCAATACTATGTGAAACAATGATAAAGTGCAATTCAAGAATCTAAACAGCAAAAAGACAAATATGCATAAATGACTATCCCTATTTTAAAAAAACAAAAAAATACAATAATATGTGAAACGGTGATAACAGTGCTTGAATCAAAAGCAGGTATTCACCTGATTTTACTTAAAAAACAATAAAACAAGTCCCAAATAATAAAGTACATGTGCATCAAAAAGTGATGAGATGTGAACACCACGTGCTCAAAAAACAGTTCTTGAAAGTTGTGAACACAATTGTTCCCACCATCCAGGCATCCACCAGGAGTGTGCCCTAGCAGCTCGCCTTAAACAAAGACCACAACAGGTCTAGTGGCGCTTTGGTATACAAATCCTTAATGGCAGTTCATGTTCCACTCTTCTCTCCTCGCCTGCATCGAAATCCACAGCTGGCCTGACAAGGCTTTAATATATGGATCCTTTGTGGAAAATCACATTCCACTCCACTCTCCTCTTCTAAAAGCGCAACTAGACCTGTCTTTTTTTTAAGGTGAGCTGCTAGCATATAAACAAGGAAAAATAAAACATTCCAAATTGTGTTCCACTAATGGGATATTAGGGTTAGTCACTCCTTGATTTCTACCTCTCTGAACTCCATATCAGATCTCATGGATACCACTCATCTCTCTGCACACCACGCCCCAGCACCAATTAAAGAAAAACCTTACACATAGCAGGGAGCAATGATGAAAATTCAGCCACAGTGACCCCTGTGGTGGGATAACTATTACACAACATAACTGAACCAAAACTTGCAGCAGACTTGTAGAATGTTTGCAAAGAAAGTTGATCTGGAGTCATGCAATGCAGACTTGCTGCAATTGTGCAACAAACTTGTGAAGCTTGGCAAGTCTAGCAAGAGCTTAGCTAGTCATTTTCAGACACAATTACTTGCTATCTGGGCTGTGTGTGGTTTTTGGCGTATCCTGCAACGTCATCCCTCTACCCACTTATATTTAAGTACTGCAATAAATCTTCAAAAAGACACCCCTAAGCTAAGCTTGAATTTTGTCTGAACTAGTACCTGGGCTGGCAGCCACTGAACAAATAAGGCAGACCTGGTTTATTTCCAGCGGCCCTTGTGAGGGTGATAACTACATGAGCAACTTTAAGGGGTTGTAAAGTTAGAAGATTTTTTTTTACCTAAATGCATTCTATGCATTAAGATAAAAAGCCTTCTATGTGCAGTAGCTCCCCCTCGGCCCCCCTAATACTTACCTGAGCCCTCTCTGTCCAGGGATGTCGAAAAGTGTCTCGGTTGTCTGGGACTGTCCCTCCTGATTGGCTGAGACACAGTAGTGGTGCCATTGGCTGTCAATTAGAGTCAGTCAGCCTTAAGGAGAGAGAGGAGGCGTGGCTAGGTCACGGCTCTGTGTCTGAATAGACAAAAGGAGCTGTGACTCAGCTTAGGTGCCTCCATAGCAAGCTACTTGGTGTGGGGGCACTCCTCGGGAGGCAAGGGCCAGGAGCACCAAACAGCGACCAGAGAAGAGTAGGACCTGGGCTGCTCTGGGTAAATCCACTGCACAGGGCAGGTAAGTATAACATGTTTGTTATTTTTATAGAAAAAAAACCAACACTTTACAATAACTTTAAGGTTTGGACCAGTCCACAGTCAAAACCTTAGTTAACCTAAGTTTTCTGCACCAAAGAGGCACCTTGTTACTGGCCAGTAGCCTTTTATTTGGGAATCATTCTAACACATGAAAAAAAATGAAAAATGAGACTGGGATTTGAAGCTATCAAGAGGGCAAATTGAGGGTTATTGAAACCCTTGGTTGCAGTTTTTGGTAGAGCAGTTTTCTATGACATAACCTGTTTATTTTCACAAATCTACCCTGCGGTTATCTCTAATTATTATTTAGTGAATGGATTAATATTTTCACTTGTGAAACAGAATCATTTTTGTTTGTTGGTTTGCTGTTGTTGTTTGCGGTTCATAGATACATTACTGGGTCAACTCAAAGGACAAGTATGGTTTTTACATAGGAGCTACTTGGAAGTTATGTGAGAATACAGTGGCTAACACTACAAATATAGTGTAATTTGCTGCCACTGCATCTTAACAAATATGCAAAAATTTGATTTTGCTATCATCACTGCCAGCATATTCCTCTATTACTATTACTACTACTACTACCACATTTATCATTAAATAAAGAGGCATTGTCATGCTAATCTAACCAGTTAAAATACTTATATTACACCAGGGCCTGGTAAATGCAAGGTAACCTTAAAGTGGTTATAAACCCTTTACAACCACTTTTTGCTACAGGTCAGCCTATAATTAGGCTGATCTGTAGCTACACTGGATATCTCCTAAACCTGCACTGTTTAGGAGATATTCCCTGTATTTTCATGTGCCAACGTCATTGGCACATGTGCACTGAAGCAACGGCACCTACGTGCCGTTGCATCAGTTAGACTGTGCCGTTACCAGTGGCTCCCTCGTGCATGTGCGGAGTGACATTTTAGCGGTTTCAGCCAATCACAGCCTCAGAGCCTGTGATACCTGGAAGTAACTCTGGGAGCGATGGTATGAAGACGGCTGCGGGGGCTTCGATCTCAGGTAAGTAATTCATAATGAGCTAGTATGCTATGCATACTAGCTCATTATGCCTTTGTCTTGCCGGGGTTTTTTTGTTTGTTTTTTTCTAGGGTTAACAACCACCTTAATACCTAAATATTTATGTTACAAGCCTTAAAAAAATGCAAGTGTAACAAACTATACAGAAAAGTAAGTACATTTGCTGATAAGAAAAAAGTTCTATCTCTGCTGGTTCATAATTGACCTCCAGTGTGTTGTTAATAGACTTCTGTGATATAAACCGTCGTTTATTAAACAGAAACCAATAGATAAAGTGGAAGGAATGACATACAGTTTAATCCCTCTTTAAACTATAGAGATTAAAAAGTGTTTTATCGAGGAAAAGTAAAGAGAAATTCAACACTTTTAAAAGTCGAATGCAGGAGAATTTCCAAGGGGACACTTATGAGATAGACGTTCGCCAGTGTCACATATACAACTGCTTCAACTATTTTTTCAGTTTTTGCAACATAAAAATAGCAGAACTGAAACAAATTAACTGCCTAACTCAATGGTTTTTATTGGTTATGAAATTAACAGCCACTGATTCTTACTTAGAGGAGATTGTGATAAATTAAGAGTAAAATAGCATTAGAAGATTTAGGAACTGTACTTTACTGTATACTTCCACAGAGTTTAGCAGCAGTGATTACGCTCATTTTAGAAATAATGGACTGAGGCGACATGACAAATTAGATAGCAGGCATCCCTGTTTAGGAGATAAACCATGTTCCAAAGATATAGGAACGTTTTCAGAAAATAATCTTAGAGAAACAGCATACACTGGGCAAAGTGTGGAGAGTTACAACTTTTATAGCCAAAAAAATGCCGTGCCATAAAAAGCTAAGTTTTATTTTTAGTCTTTTAACAGCTTTTAATACAAGGAAGGTAAGCAGTAGTTATAGGGTGGTGGTTAGTGTTGTGGTATAATTTTAAATGTCCTACTTCAAGAAAAATAATCGAAAGGTAAAAAATATATCAGTGTGGGTTTTAAGTGTATTCCTACCTTTTGATCAAATATTATACACATCTGGGATATGAAGAAATAACTAAGTATTTTTTAAACAAGTGTTTATTCATGCATTAGAATTGTCTCTTGGCAAAGCTTTCTAAAAATGTATTTTCCCTTTGCCTGTATATGAGTCAATAGGGAGGGAAACAATTTGCTACAATGATTGACAAGCTCTGCACTGCAAGATATAAGTGCAGAGTGAGTGGAAAATACATGTAAGCATTATGCATTTTCAACTATATTGGGCACAATAATAAGGAGTAGGTTTATTATAGTGCAGTGTTATCATTCTGCATTCAACACATCCCTGACAGTCTGAAAAACCTTATGAGACATGTAGTCATATTTTAAAATAATTACATTTTGGAAAATGTAGAAATAACAGCTGCTAAAATCATATATAGCCAAGTGCTAGCATAAAGTTCCCTCTTTAAAGAAACAAGGCTGAAATGGGCTCTGTAAAGGTATTGGTGGGACAACATGTCCCAGTGTGACTATTAAAGCGGTAGTAAACCTCCGAGACCCCCTACCCCCCAAAAAAACCCAGCAAGACAATAGCATAATGTGCAAGTATGCATCGCATACTAGCACATTATGAAATACTTACCTTTAGAGCGAAGCTCACACAGCTCGCCCGGTCACTGCTGAGGGGGCTGAAATGTTCACCTCTGTGTTTCTTCCGGGTTCGCGGGCTCCAGCGCTGTGAGTGGCCACGATGACACGATGCAATGTGATGCGCGCAGAAGTCCTTTGTCCGGTAAGGTCAGGCCCGAGCCACTGGACCTTCAGTGCGCATGCGCTGCTGATGCCAACGCCTGCATGAAAGGTGAATATCTCCTAAACTGTGCTGGTTTGCGAAATTTTCATTTTACCTACAGGTAAGCCTTATTGTAGCATTACCTGTAGGTAAAAATGACCAAGCAAGAAATACAACTGCTTTAACACAGCCTCTATATGCACTTCATATTGCCCCCATTGGCTATCATTGAATAACATGAAGGAGATTGCCAAACAAAGGAGGATGGGAAATATATTTTTGGTACATAGAATAACATGAGGATTATGCGGAAAGAAAACAACCACTCCCAAAAAGCTTTGCAGCTGAGGGGGGGAGGGAAGCAAGGAGGAAAAACGCCTCAAGGAAGTTCTAGGTCCTAGTGATCAGACCAGAGAAGAGGAAGCATAAATCCAGAGATGCAAACCAAGCAGAGAAGGGTCCCACCGCTCAGGTAGGCACAAACTAGAGGAGATAAAAGCCAGTGTTGTTTTATCCTTCAAAGGGGAAGAGTCCCAGGTGCTGGTTGATGCAGGATGAAGCAGGAAAATCGAGGAAAGCTGGAAGCCGCACACCGGTGTAATGATGAATGCTTTTATTGGTAAAAAGCTAAATCATAAAGGAACACAAAACACTACAGCAGAAGCGCACAGAAACATCTGACGCGTTTCACACTCACGATGAGTGCTTAGAGTAAGCACTCATCGTGAGTGTGAAACGCGTCAGCTTTTTCTGTACGCTTCTGCTGTAATGTTTTGTGTTCCTTTATGATTTAGCTTTTTACCAATAAAAGCATTCATCATTGCACCGGTGTGCGGCTTCCAGCTTTCCTCCATTTTCCTGCAGAGAAGAGGAAGGACAGGGATCTGAGCACCAAGCCTGTCCTGCAGCAGAACTGACGCATCTGCTGAGGAGTGGCCGGGACAGCAACCTGATAATGATTATTATAGGACCTTCAGGTGCCTCAGTCAAGCTACAGAATCCAAGTGAAGAAGCTGTCAGTTTCACCCGCGGCCACCATTACCTCAGAGAGAGAATGGCAGCCATCTTTAACAGTCAGCAATATCTCAAAGAAATTGTCAGTTTTCATCCGCAGCCACCATTACCTCAAGGAGAGGGCAGCAGCCAACTTTAACAACCAACAAAGTTATACGTTTCACTTCCAGCCACCCCTACCCTAGTGAGAGGGTGGCAGTCATCTTTAACAGTCAGCAATATCTCAGAGACACTGTCAGTTTTTACCTGCAGCCACCATTACCTCAGGGAGAGGGTGGCATTCATCTTTAACAGTCAACAAAGCTGTCAGTTTTACTTCCATCCACCCTTACATCAGAAATAGAATGTCAGCCATCTTGAATAGTCAGCAACAATCCCAGAGTGATTTGTCAGCTTCACTTGCAGCTACCATTACAACATGGTGTGGTTGATAATTTTTTGAAGGGATTTAGTTGTGTGTATTTCTGTATACGCCTCTCAGTAATTTAGGGTGAGGAGTCCAGCCAACTATTGTGACATCTCAGTGAGTCGAAACAAATTTTGCCAATCATCACTTGCAGTCTCTAAATCTCAGTAAGGACCTGGTGGTCCCTCATCATATCTCACACATCAGGTTAGTCTAAATGGAGTTTGAGCTATTAAGCTGAAAGGGGTTAATACCTGCAAACAAGGATTGGTGAGAGAGGGTTGTCAAACCCATTTTACACAAATTACAGAAACAAACAGATATTGTTATATTACATGTTCTAGCACATCCAATAGAAATAGAATTCCTCCTACTCTATCCATCAGTGCTTCCTTTTCTTTTCTAAAGTATTACCTTATAAACACTTTTAAAAGAACTGATGGACCTAATCAAGATTTACCACATATGCACCATCAAAGACAGTCCCCAAGTAAGCTGGCAAAACAAAAATTTAAAAAAAATTACAGTTTGGGGATAATCTCCTCTTGTCTTAATTGTTAGCACTAGTCTCATTATTTATTTTGTTAACCGCTCCAGCCCCGGAAGATTTTACCCCCTTCCTGACCAGAGCACTTTTTGTGATTCGGCACTGCGTCGCTTTAACTGACAATTGCACGGTCATGCAACGTTGCACCCAAACAGAATTGACATCCTTTTTTTCCACATAGAGCTTTCTTTTGGTGGTATTTGAACACCTCTGCGTTTTTTATTTTTTGTGCTATAAAAAAAGAGCGACAATTTTGAAAAAAAAACGCAATATTTTTAACTTTTTGCTATAATAAACATCCCCCAAAAATATATAAAAAAAACATTTTTTTCCCTCAGTTTAGGCCGATACGTATTCTTGGTGAAAAAATAGTTTAGTGCTAATAATATAATGTGCAAATACCAATAAGTGTGCTCAGAACACAATAAAAATATAAAGTGACTGCACAATATAAAAAAAACAATGATAAAGAAATGTGCATAGCACAATAAGTGCTAAAATCCAATGGTGAGTGAAACTACAATAGATAGTGCACAATAAAGTCCACAAAAACTGAAAGTAGACAGGATGAACTTCTTCCTGTTAAAGTGACACCAAAACAGTGGGGAAGAAAAGTTGTCTGTAGTCACTCTAAACAACTCTTCAGGGATAAGTAGATGGATACTCTTACCAGCTGGCTTGGACCCACATGTCTTACGACTGTCTGGCAAACTTGTTCATGGCCCAGTGAGAGGAGGATGTCTTCTATGCCCTCAACAGGCCCGAATTAGTGCTGTGGGCGAGGTACATAGACGACATCCTCCTCCTGTGGAGGGGAGACAGAACCTTTTTGGACGCCTTTATGGCTGTTCTAAATGAGAAAGATTGAGGTATCACATTGAATTTTGAAGCCAGTCCAACGACTATACATTTTTTAGACTTGTAAATTACAGCCACCAATAATCGCCTGGAACTTAAAACTTTTTTCAAGCCTACTGATAGGAATGACTACATTCCGGTGGACAGTTGCCACCACCGTCAGTGGCTACAATCTGTTCCCATGGCCAGTTCCTTCGCCTTAGGCGCAACTGCACCAATGACAGCGATTTTGTTTGTCAATCTAACATCCTCCGACAGAGATTCGTGGAGAAGGGCTATAAGCCCTCCGATTTGGATGCTGACATTGGTGCGGTTTCTTTAGTGGATAGAGCCTCCTTATTAGAGACTAAACCCAAAACCAACAGGGATGACAAATTCAAATGGTCCTTTTTTACTCCCTTCTCTACACAGCACAAAGAGATCAAAAAAATCTTTAATAAACATTAGAAGGTACTCCTTAGTGACAAAATTTTGGGAACCTCTCTCCCAGAAAAAGCAGGAATCACCTTTAGGGGAGCACATTCCATTCAGGGAGACATTGCCCCAAACACTATAGATCGCCCAAGACTGTTTCGTTCTTCCCAGAATGTAAAGGCTACTACCCATGCAGAAAATGCAATGTTTGCTTACATAATGTTTTAGGGAGACGTAAAACCGATACTTTCACGTCTACAGTCACCATGCATGTCTACTCTATGAAGCACTTAACTACATGCCTGACTAGGTTCATAGTGTATCTCATTATGTGCCCATGTAAAAAACAGTATGTGGGCAGTACCATTAGGAATTTCTCCATCAGGGTCAATGAGCATTTGGCCAAAATTAAAAAGGGATGCATTAAACATACTGTCTCCTGTCATTATTTAGAGCACCATGGGAAAGATCCGACAGGCACCTAATTCCAGATCATTAACAGATTTGTCCCCCATTGGAGGGGGGACTCATGCTTACGTGGCGTGTCACGACTTGAGACTTTTTGGATACACGAGCTCAAATGTTACACTCTCCATGGCATGAATGTCGATTGGGACATAAATTGCTTCATTAATCAGGCGTAAATGACAGTTGTTTTTTCTTTTCCCCCTTTTTCTGTACTAACATCTTAACATGGTCAGTTTAACTAAGTGTTATTCCAACATGTCACACTTCATACCACATCATACCACATTATTATTTTCATTACTTAATTTCCTGTCTGTCCATATGCCTCACACAGCATGTGTCTGTATCCCTCACTTATGTAAAGAGGTCCCCCGCTGCCATCTCTCTGATGGGCACAGATGTATATATGCTGATTGTGGCTCATACAGTGGACATTCCATTTGGACTTAACAAAAATTTTAGTAGGATTTTCATTTTTATGTTTCTGGGTGTTCTTCTTTCTATTAGTAATGCCAGTTTACTATTTGTTTAAGAGGATAACAATGATTTGACTCGGAGAGAGTTGTGTGCTGACACCTCGCATTGATTTATTGGTACAGGTTCGCATCACAATACTCTCCGATAAGTTTGCATCTCCTTCTCCAGATTAAATTCATTGGTTGTTGGATATGCCAATTGTCATGTGACCTCCATGACCTGGACACGTGACCTACACGATGAGGCTGTGGCGTTGCCCTGTTCCTGGTGAGGGGAACGCGGGCTCGTATTACGCACGCTGAGGTTGTCACGTGACCCACTGATAATGTTGTGCCATGTGACACAATGACGAGGCTAGCATCACATGATCTCTCCAGCGATGACTCACTGGAACAACAGTGACCCCATTGGCTGGGTGATGACGTTAACTGGTGACCCCGATGGTGGGAATGTGGCGATGTCTGGCTCCGGTTACAAGGAGCATGGGCACTTTTGACGTATACCGCCCGCGTCATATAATCCCCGTAATGGCGAGTAAGACCTTGGGTCTTGTGGTGGTAACGTCTCTGCCTCCCATTGGCCAATGCACTTCAAATGATGTATGTTTAAGGTGAGGTTTGGAACGCATCTGATAATGTTTGGTTTCCGTTTTATTTTACAACCTTTTATTTTTAAAAGTTCAAGTTATTAGATATTCTTTGTAAATATAGGATACATTTGAGTTTGCAAGCCTTGCATAGCCTTGAGTGAGATTGAGGCTTGGAAGGCATGCCCTTCGGCCCACTTCCCATCCCGCCCCTTCCTTGGGCGGATCTGTGTCCAAGAACTTATTTATTTAGTAGCAATGTGAGGGGACAGAGATATGCCCCAGTTGAAGACCTCTAGTGTCAAAACGCATCGGGCTAGCATTTAGTGCACCCCACGTTGCTTTTTATACATTTTTTATACCTTGTGATCACTTTTATATTTGTCATTTTTGATGTATGACACATTCCAATAAACCTATCGGTTTGACCTGCTCTGGAGCCCCCCTTCTTTTTTCATGTTTTGTTCGTTGGAGCGTATGAGGAGCTGTTCTGAGGTACATCCATCCTGACCACATAGTGTCTGTGGAGTTCGTCGACAGAGATTCAGGGACCCTGCACCTGATCCATTTGACCTTCCTCCATGCCCAGTATCTGATCCAGACCATTCAGGATCACAAGCTTTACTGATCCACTGTCGTAAGACATGTGGGTCCACCCCAGCTGGTAAGAGTATCCATCTACTTATCCCTGAAGAGTTGTTTAGAGTGACTACAGACAACTTGTTTTCTTCCCCACTGTTTTGGTGTCACCTTAACAGGAAGAAGTTCACCCTGTCTACTTTCAGTTTTTGTGAACTTTATTGTGCACTATCTATTGTAGTTTCACTCACCATTGGATTTTAGCACTTATTGAGCTATGCACATTTCTTTATCATTGTTTTTTTTATATTGTGCAGTCTCTTTATATTTTTATTGTGTTCTGAGCACACATATTGATATTTGCACATTACATTATTAGCGCTACACTATTTTTTCACCATCTTTGTTTGTTAGAGTGTCAGCAGCTTCTTTTCACACTCATCTTTATTTAGCACAGTTTTTTCCCCCATTTCCACACCGATACGTATTCTTCCACATATTTTTGGTAAAAAAAATGCAATAAGTGTACATTGATTGGTTTGTGCAAAAGTTATAGCGTCTACAAAATAGGGAATAGTTTTATGGCATTTTTATTATTAATTTTTTTTTAGTAGTAATGGCGGCGATCTGCGATTTTTATCAGGACTGCGACATTATGGCGGACACATCGGACACTTTTGACACTTTTTTGGGACCATTGTCATTTATACAGCGATCAGTGCTATGAAAATGCACTGATTACTGTATAAATGACACTGGCAGGGAAGGGGTTAACCACTAGGGGGCGATGAAGGGGTTAAGTTGCCCTAGGGAGCGATTCTAACTGTGGGAGAGATGGGCTTCAACTCACATAACAGCAATCACTGCTCCCAATGACAGGGTGCAGTGATCTCTGTCATGACACAAGGCAGAACGAGGAAATGCCTTGTTTACATAGGCACTTCCCGTTTTGCGGCTCCGTGACACAATCGCCAGACATCATTAGTAAAAAAAAATCTCCATAAATCCCCAGTCTGTTTTGTGACTGCATTGCATAGTTGCAAATGATTACAAGGTTGTTGTTATAGTTGTATACCTTGTCTTTGTTGACTCACTTACCTTCAATATACTCAAGGTCATTTAAGACTGGTGTGGATTATTTGTGTAAAGGGTGTGTCAGAGTAGTAGGTATTACACCACTCAGTTCAGTGAAAGAAGAATAACTCCAGTGGGATTACCGAAGTGGCGGTTCCTGCAGGAGTGTGAGATATATATATATATATATATATATATATATATATATATATATATATATATATATATATGTATCTATTTATACACTGTATATACATATATAGAATGGGTTAAAGAGGTCAAGGATTTTGGAAATGTGTAACTACTGATGGAGCAGGGAAATTCCAATCGGCAGTTGTACAGAAATCGACTGATAGATTGACTTCTACACAACCTTCCTGCCCATACATGGATCAAAATTCAGCTGGTCCCCACTGAACCGGGCAAATTTCGATCCATGTATGGATTTAGTATATGATCTAAACTACAAAGATGTTCGTAAAAAACATCAAAACATGCATTCTTTTATCCTAGAAGCATATAAAACCTTGTATACCTGAGAACCTACAGGACACCTAGTGTGCAAACAATAGACATTAGCCAAAAATGTCTAACCTTGCTGATGCTCCTGGACTGGATGCTAATCGCACAAATTTGAGGGCATCGTTATCATAGTGTGGATACTGTAAAAGATGCTGCACTTTTTGCCTCATCCGTATTTTCCTATGCCTTTCTGATTTTGAGGACTAAGGCCTAAGGGAAGAGAGAGTCAGGAAAAGTGTGATCTCAGGGGCAAAGATCTCAGTTGTTTGCAATAATGTTTGATTGCTGGGCACAATGTGTTGTGTGGGAGATTAGCTTGTGGGGATCACTTTCTTCTCGGAAAGAAGGTCTGCATACAGGCAGTTTTCTTAAAATCAGGTGTGTTGCCCGCTTTATTTACAAGTGGTTTGCAAGTCATAAAAAAATGAAACAAAAACAGTAAATCAAGTCCTTGCCGTCTGGCGCTAAACTAAACAGTAAACTGCTCTCTATACAGTGTGAGGCTGGTCCCCATCACTCACAAAGCATGAGGTAAAGCAAACCTTTTTTTTAATCCAAACAAACAGAGCTCCTCTCTCTCAGATTCCCTTCTGAGACTCAGGCCAGAGCTTTGCTGTGGACTCAAGTGGACCAGAACATCTGGACCAGAACCTAGCCTGCCACAGAGGCTGGAAAAACCTGGGTCGGATTCTGGTTCAGTCCCTTACAATAGAACGAATGTGAGGGAAATATAGCGATTATCCACTACATCACCTCGCATACCGTCACAGTTGTTACTGTCTCTGGAAGAGTGTATACTGTACAATCACTCACTTTTTTGTTCTAAGTGTATTTAAGTGTATCTAAAGCCAAAACTTTTTTTTTTTTTTTTAACTTTGGATAGAGTAGCAAATGAATAAAAGCGCTATTGGTTTACTTCGGGTCCTGTAGACACAACAGGAAGTGGGAGGAAACCTCTCCAAAGAGAGGGAAGTTGCCCTCTAGACAGAAAACACATGTCCCCATTGGGAGCGTTACCCTTTCTGTCTGGTGACAACACAAAATATTGTATTTAAACTCACTTTCAGACCTGGTGACAGTGACCACTGTAACAAATAGAGAGAAAGTGACTCAATAGTCGATACCCAAAACTAAAAAATACAATTTGCTTTTGGCTACACTTTAAATCCCAGGAGCAGACAGCCAATTGTCAGACAGTGTACTATAATTTGAACTTTCTTCAGAAAAAAAAATGTAATTATTTTTTCACAAAATACATTTCTGTTTCAGCTTTTGATGGAATGTCCTACCCTTGTGATAGGGAGGATTCCACACCTATATGCTCAAGCACATGCAACAGCAAAGAAATTGGTAATAAATACATAATGAAGCATGGCAGCAACATGAAATGTGTCAGAAAGCAACGAAATCTCAAGCTGTGCCTTCTCTTTTCCAACTGGGGACTGCTGTGGCTGTAAAGTCACACCAGAAGCAAGTAGAGAGGAAACAGTGGGGCTTTTCACATCATCTAATCTTGCTGGAGAGCTGGGGGCTTCGAGAGGAGGAGGAGAGGAAAAGGACAGCAGCGTGTATAAACATCAGCTGGAAAATTAGTTTTACAACCTGTTACCCTACAAAAGCCAGTAAAAGTGATGGAAACAAATTGGATATTTTGCACATGGAGGTTGAGAATGTCATGCCTTCCAGATTAGACACTGGCTTGTGTAATGGTGAACAGGGCAGGCTACATGTTTGTCTGTCTGCAGAGCAACAGGAGCATTGTCAACATACAGGGGTTGATTTACTAAAATTGTAAAGTGAAAAAATCTGGTGCAGCTTTGCATAGAAATCAGCTTCAAGTTTTTCTTTATAAAGCTTAACAAGTTAAAATTAAGCCTTGTACACACGATTGGATTTTCCACAGACAAAACCTCGGACTTTTGTCTGAAGACGTGTGCCTGGATTCTGTCTTGCATACAAATGACAAGGAATTGTCAACCAACAAACATGAACTTAGTGACGTACTACCTGGTTTTTCAGCTCTTTAGCGGCCCCCCTTGGGCTCCTTCTGCTAATTTTGTGTTGGTAGAAGTTTGTTGAGTGTTTATTCGCGTTTTTCATTTCGTGTTTTTCATTTTGTGCTTTTCAGTTCATTTCTGAACGGCCGCTCGTCAACCAGACATGTTGCGGACTCAGAGGAGATAATGTGTTATTTATTATTGGCCTTGAAGTTATTGCTTTGACCCAAGTCCAGCCCAGGAACAGGAGGAGTTGGAGTTCTTGAACCAAAATCTGGTTGCTTTAGTAATCGTGACCAATTATGTCATATGCCTTTGCTGTGGGAGCTCCAGGAGAATAATCCAGATGATTTTCGGAATTATCTCCGGATGACGAACCCCTGCTTTCACCAACTCTTGGCATTGTTGACCCCCTATATTAAGAAGCAGGACATATGCATGGGGCTTTTATTTTATTTTTTGTTGGAAAAATAGTGATTTGATTTGTTATATTTTCTATATTTTTGGATGCATAGAATGCACTTTTTGTTCTATTGGCATGTCTAATTTTATTTGTTTTCTTTTTTTAATGCACAATAAAAAAAATTGTGGAGAATAATACTTGGCTATGTGTTTTACTTCAAATGACAGTTTGAGAGTAGGCAGTTATATTTAAAAAAATACAATGTAAAATTGACAAGGGACACCAATATAATTGTATCTTTGATCTTAAAGCCTTTGAAAATTCATTTGCAATAACTCCATCAGTATCACCAGCAAAGCAGCTTAATTATTATCCCATTAAAGAAGAAGAGAAGTGTGCGCTGCATTTCGAGATTTCATAATTTGCCACGTCATAAATGTTAATTCTCCATTACAAACGCTAGTTTACAAGACCGAGCGCTTCTGGCTCGTCCTTGCTTCCGAGCATGCGTGTTTGTACTTTGGACTTTTGTCCGAAGGACTTGTGTACACATACAAATGGTCAGATCATCTGCCAACAGCCTGTCATCACACATTTCCCATCGGAAAATCCGATCGTGTGTACGCGGCTTTAGAAGCTGATTGGCTACCATGCCCAGCTGCACCAGATTTTGAACTCTGCAGCTTTTGGGCCTTGACAATACAACATTTTCCTGGTTCTGACCAAAAACCTCTATTATCAGCCATCAATGCCTGCTTAGACTGGATGAATTCTAGCTGGTCTAGCTGAGCTCTGAGAAAACTGAGGTTTTGATTTTAGGTAATCCATATCTGATTAACGACCAAAAGGCCTGCACCTACTTCTTAGCTATTTAATGAACTACCACTGTAATATAGATTCGTTTTAAATTTCATTAAGTCTAAGTGCTTATGCTGTGATCATACTGAATGCCTGAAAAAAAATGTTTTTTAAACTTACGACCTGCTAGACTTACATTATCCTTTTATCGTAACAATATGTTTTATACCAGCTCAGCAGGAATACAATATATTACCTCTTTTTATATCATGACTAAATTAAAGAGATGTTCCTAAACTCACGTATATAGTCAACTTTTCATTTTGTGCCCACACTGCCACCTGCTGTATTCTTGTTAGAATGCACTTAAAAGACTATATACAAACAGAATATATAAAACAAAAACAATAAATAGTTATGTGCAATATATGAAATAACATTCAAAACCGTGTATAAAAAAATATTTAAAAAATTGCAAGAAGACTACTTTGACATTTATTTTACTTTGCTTTTACTGTATTGCCTATTGTTCCAAGTTAGCTACCATTATAAGCAAAAACAGCTATTAATAACAGTTGGTATGGTAGTTTGCTGGTATGGATTACTATAGAGAAAGTCTGCTATAAGTTGCAAGCTCTTTATTCCCATTATGCCACCATTTCATCTTTTTTTAACAATCACCTATAACTTTTACATACTCTATTCATTAGTAAATATTATAAAAACCATAATAATGCAAATAATATACTTTATGTATAAAAAACTGTCAGAATGGCAGTGACCTGCCACAACTTATCAATGACTAAAACTGTCATTGCCCAACTGCCAGTAGAATTAGTAGTTCCTTGATCAGGCACTGTGCATAATGCTTCTAAGCTGTGCTCATCCTTGGGACTATCACTGCTTATTGCTTTAATAGTTGAATATTATGCAGTACTATGCAGATGTTTTAGGCAGGTGTGAAAAAAATGCTGTAAAGTAAGAATGTTTTTCTAAATATATATTTTAATTGTATATTTTTTATCAAGGTACAAAATGCAAACAGAAGAAAAATCTGAATCAAATCAATATTTGGTGTGACTACTCTTTGGCTTCAAACCAGAATCAATTCTTATGCTGTGTACACACGATCTGATTTTCTGACGGGAAATGTTGGATGTAAGGGAAAGTCTGACCATGTGTATGCTCCGTCGGACATTTGTTGTTGGACTTTCCGCCAACAAATGTTGGCTAGCATGCTCTCAAATTTTCAGTCAACAAATGTGTGTTGTTGGACTTTCCGATCTCGCGTACACAAGTCCATCGGACAAAAGTCCAAAGTACAATCACGCATGCTTGGAATCAAGGACGAGCCGGAAGCGCTCAGTCTTGTAAAAGCATTCGTGATGGAGATATCACATAACTATTGAACTTCTTTTTTATCGGCTCGCTGTATGTCTTGTTCGTCACTACATTCGTAATTGTTGGCCAACATTTGTGTGACCGTGGGTATGCAAGATGAGTTGGAGCCAACAACCTTCGAACAAAATTCCACAGTTTTGTTGTCAGAAAGTCCGATCATGTGTACGGGGCATTACACTTTATACACTTGCACAAAGTCAGGGATTTTGTGGGATTCGAGTCAGGTGTATGATTAACCAATTATACCAAGCAGGTGCATCAATTTCATATGTACAGTAGGTTGAAGTACAGTCATTACCTGAAACAGAAACAGCTGTGTAGGAGGCTTAAAACTGGGTGAGGAACAGCCAAACTCTGCCACTAAGGTGAGGTTGTGGAAGGCAGTTTCATGTCACAGGTCATACACCACAGCAAGACAACAAAACACAAGGTAGTCATACTGCATCAGCAAGGTTTCTCTCAGACAAAGATTTGAAGGCAGACTGGGGTTTAAAGATGTGCTTCAAAGAAGCACAAAGAAACAGGCAACATTGAGGACTGTGGACGCAGTGGTTCGATCACTGAAACTTAATGCAGCAGATGAAAGACACATCATGCTTACTTCCCTTCAACATCTGCAGATGTCCAGCAGCACAGAACTGGCAGAAACCCAGGTGGGACCCAGGTATACCCAGTGGCGTATCATCCATGTGTGCATGGTGTTCACTGCACATGGCCCCCGAGTGGGGGCCCACTGTGACCCACCCTGCACACATGGATGATTGTCCCTTGACAGCCAGTGATGATCATTGTGGCAGCTGCAAGCACCGATCTCCCTGTATGGCATTTGAGCTAACAGCCACTTTTCCTCCTCTCCCTCCTGCGGCTGTCAGCTGAAATGCTATACAGGGAGATCGGTGCTTGCAACTGTCCCCTCACTGCAGTGCCGCACCAATCATCCCCCCCCCAATGTCCACAATGTCCTCCTTTTCCTCCAGTCCCTGCCCCATGTTCTCCTCTGGCCCTGTGCCTCCTACTGTGCACTCCTCTCCTGCACATAAAACCCACCTCCATACACTCCATACTCCTCTCCTGCACATACTATGCACCGCCAAACACTGCGCACTCCTCTCCTGCACATAAAACCCACCTCCATACACTCCATACTCCTCTCCTGCACATACTTCCAGCCTCCATACACTCCATACTCCTCTTCTGCACATACTACCCACCACCATACAATCCATACTCCTCAGCTACACATACTACCCACCTCAATACACTCCGCACTCTGCTCCTGCACACACTACCCACCTCCATACACTCCATACTCTTTTCCTGTACATACTACCCACCTCCATACACTGTGCACTCCTCTCCTGCACATAATACCCACCTCCATACTCTCCATACTCTCCATTCTCCTCTTCTGCACATACTACCCACCTCTATACACTCCACACTCCTTTCCTATGCATACTACCCACCTCCATACACTCCACACCCCTCTCCTGCATATACTACCCACCGCCGTACACTCTGCACTGTGCAGTCCCTATTTGACATTACCACATTCTGCAAGTAAGTCATCTCAGACTCTATTAAACCACACCCCCTTTAAGCCATGCCCAAAATTTCACGTCTACGTTTTGCCGCACCACATTTTTTTTAACCGATGCCTAGGGTCCACTTTTTTCTTGCACAAGGGCCCGCTCATTTCATGATACACCCCTGGGTATACCCATCTACTGTCCAGAGAGGTCTGGCCAAAGATGTCCTTCATATAAGAATTGTAGCCAAAAAGCCATACCTCTGACATGGAAAAAAGGCTAAGTGATTCAACAATGCATGAAAGCATAGGAAATGGGTTGCAGAAAAAGGGCAGCAGGTGCTCTGGATTGGTGACTCAAAATATGAAATAATTGGCCATAGTAGGAGGCAGTTTGTTCATGAAGGGCTGGAGAGCGGTGCAATAATGAGTGTCTGCAGGCAACAGTGGAGCATGGTGGAGGTTCCTTACAAGTTTGGGGCTGATTTTCTGCAAATGGAGTTGGAGATTTGGTAAGGATCAATGGTGTCCTCAACGCTGTGAAATACAGGCAGATACTTATCCATTATGCCATACCATCCAGGAGGCATTTGATTGGATCCAAATTTATTCTGCATCAGAAAAATTACCCCCAAATATGCAGCCAATGTCATTAACCACATGCCGACCAGCCACCGCGAATCGCTGTCATGGTACATTGGTACCATAGACGGCCACTAGGGGGCACGCGCTCCCAGCTCGCCCACGGAGCTGATGCGAGTGCCCGGCGGTCGCGATCACCGCTGGGCTTCCGCGATCGCTCGGGGCACACTGAGAACCGGGATCTGTGTGTGTGTGGACTAAAGTTTTTGCGTTATATGCATAGTGTTTTATCCATTTGTGAGTATCAGTTTGACTTGGTAGATGTTATTATTTGCCTATGGTAACGCACAAGGAGTTTGTGCCCCCCTGTGTGTTTTTTGCAGTTCATTGAAGATTTCCCAGTCTGAGGAGGGCTGCACCCCAAAGAGGCATTGTGCATTGAAGTACTGTAAAAGAGAAGATCCCTGGATCTAGCGCTAGAGTGTTTTTTGGAGACTTCACCTCAATACTAGCATGTTACACCCATTCTTGTCCAGCTAATTTTTACTGCTGTGATAGTTTGACTGGTGATTGCTCAGTTATGCATCACTGTGCCCAAATCATTTTTGTACCAATTTTTGAGAATTGCACATCTGATTCCTGACTAGCTATACATTTTTTTGGAGGCCCTGAAGGGCCATGACAGTATAAACACCCGTAAGATCAATACATTTTTCCAAGCAGACACTCCCAAAGTGAAAAGGTAAACAATGACAATCAGCAGCACTGCAAACACTGGCACTGGCCGTGAATAGCAAACTGGAAGCACTGATACTGGCTGTGATCAAGCTTCTGGCTGTAATCAAGGTGCTGGCTGTAAACGGTCACTGACTTTATTCAGGCACTTGCTGTAATCAAGTGCTGGCTGTAACCAAGAACTGGTTATGATCTAACACTGGCTGTAATCAGGCACTGGTTGCAATCTGGCACTGGTTGTCATTTGACGCTGGCTGTAATCAGGCCCTGGTTGTAATCTGGCACTGGTCGTAATCAAGTGCTGGCTGTAATCAGGTGCTGGCTGTAATCAAGTGCTGGCTGTAATCAGGTGCTGGCTGTAATCAAGCATTTGATAAAATCAGGCGCTTGCTGTAATCTAGTACTGATTGTAATCTGGTAGGAGGAGCACTGTGAGTACGAGCAATGGCTACTATCATCTCTCCCCCTCTCACATGTGTGCGTGTGACAGGAAGGGGAGAGCTGGCTGCTCATCGCAGCCGGTGTTTACGGCTGTGATCACTGTGAATGGTCACTTTGATCATATGGTACAGAGCCATTCTCAATGGATCTGTGTCTTTTTTTTCTGTGATCTGCACTTCCCAATGACAGTGCGATCGCAGTTATGCCGCGTACACACGGTCGGACTTTTCAGCTACAAAAGTCCAACGGACGCTGACGGACTAAAGCTGGCTGGTAATCCGATCGTGTGTGGGCTTCTCCGGACTTTCAACGTACTTTTTTAGCCTCAAATCCGACGTACTTTAGATTTGAAACATGCTTCAAATCTTTACGTCGTAACTACGACGGACCCCGAAGTCCGCTCGTCTGTATGCTAGTCCTACGGACAAAAAAACGACGCATGCTCATAAGCAAAAACTAAACGGAAGCACTCGGTCTAGTAAAACTAGTGTTCGTATTGTAGGTAGCACATTCATCACGCTGCAAAATCTGTGATCGTTGAATGCAGCGCATTTTATTTCTTCTTTACGAATGCTCTAAAGAACGAAGGTGTTTTGCTGTTCATAATCAGAGTTCTCCCAAACTGATTTCTGAATTCTTTTTCTCTTTGATCTCATGAATGATATAGTATGCTTTTTATAAACAATGTTTCCATACTAATAATACTTTTTCCCTTATTTTTTTTTTTTTTTTAGGTTTGTAAAGTTACCACAAAGAACCCATTATTCTTTTTTTTTTTTTCTAGTGATTATTTTTTAGTTTTTAGATAAAGTTAACCCAAAGCACCGTTTTTGTTTATGTATATTTTTTTATTTTCAAGACTTACCACTTGAACATTATTAACATTAGTAATGTATTTTTGGTGTGTTTTTTTAAAACTCAATGAGATTGTTGTCCCTTGTTAATTTAACATTGTGTGTAAAATCAATGATTTAAAAGAAAACACATAAAGTCTTTTGCTAAACTCAAAAAAGATCCATTTATTCATGGTCAAAATAAAATAAAGAGGAAGTCAACACTGGAAAAAGTCGGTGTACAAGAAAATTGGGATCTTGAGGAGTCCATATAAGAGGGAGCACAATCTGGTCCAAGAATCCCAGAGATCAACAGCACCAGCAGATGATCTAGATGTCCCCAGACTGTGGTCCTACAACAGCCTGCGTCTTCTGTCAGACCAGACTGAACCCAGGTCATCACTTTCTTCTCTTCCCTGCAGCCTTTCCTCCACGCTGCCCTGCAGCCTTCCCTGCAGCCTTCCCTGCAGCCTTCCCTGTAGCCTTCTTTTGAGGCTGTGGCTCTGGTGTTTCAGTTGTGGCAGGAGGAGGAGGAGGAGGAGGAGGAGGAGGAGGAGGAGGAGGAGGGGGGGCTGCCTCATGTAGTTGGGTGTTTTGTGTTAGCGTGCCCTGCAGCCCCTTATGGATTGTTTCCCCAAATAGGCGCTCACAAATGAGGCGCTGCTCCCAATCCATCTGAAGAAGCCTGCTGGCTAAGTAGCAGCCATAGGATTCTTCCGCTTCGGGGGGGCTCGTTAAAAAACGGGTGGCCTGTTGCATGAGGCGCAGGGATGCGTCCTGTGTGACCATCCCCTTCCTGGCCCTTTTTTTGGGAAGGTGGAGGGGAGGCACTTGGGATTGGGTCAGGCTCCTACTGGGCCCAGCCACCTCACTTGGCCCAGCCACCTCACTTGGCCCAGCCACCTCACTGGGAGCAGCCACCTCCTGCCTGACACTGGGCCCAGCCTCCTCCAGGATGATGGTGAATCCGGCCTCCTCCAGGCTGTCCATGGGCCCGGTCTCCTCCTGCCTGCCACTTTCCCCACATTCCTCCTGGATGGACTCATCCTGTGTATAAAAAAAGGACAATAGTTTTAGTTTCTTTTTTTGGGTTCATCAATGACACACAGTTTGCTTCTCATGACTAGCAAATTCAATGTGAATACATCTCTTTAATAAAAGAGTCTAATCAGACACCCTAATTATTTCAAGCAGGTGCCAAACATATTTAGCCACTACTATCATTTGATATGTATACACAATTTGGAGTGCAAAATTATTTTAGACAATTATAACATCCAGTTAACATCATTAATATTAGTACAGTAAATATTTGTTAAAATAATTTACCTGACTCCAGATGGTCATATCCGGTTCATCCAGGATGGAAGACCCAGCTTGCTCCTCATCAGCCTCTGCTGGGGTGGAGGGAAGGGTGGAGGGAAGGGTGGAGGGAAGGGTGGAGGGAAGGGTTGAAAGTGATGCCCTGGCTTCATTCTGGTCATCAAGAAAACGGAGTTGATTGTAGTACCACAGCCTGGGTACATAAACATCATCTGCTGATGCTCCTGATCTCCTTGATTCCTGGATCTTCCTATGCTCCCTTTTATACATGTTCCTCAAGACCCCAATTTTCTTGAGCACTGTCTCCATTGTTGCTCCCGGGATGGTCGCCTGGAAAAAGGACAGAAGTCTCTCCAGCGTTGACTTCCTCACATGCTTGGCATAATACTGAGGGTGTTTCACCTCCCACAAATTCCTCATCTCTCGATATTTTGAAATAAAAGATGTAAGGAACTCTGGATCCTTCAATAGGGGATTCATTATATCTGGAAAAGAGAAAGTCACAAGACCAAAAACACTTATTATAGGTTTCTGCTAACCCCTCATCATCTTCTCCCTATGTAGGCCTCATCAATCTATCAAGCCATATAGGCCGCTTGCTACAAAGTCATGACCATAAACCCCAAAAAAATATATATCTCAAATTACCTTCGTTTTGTAACGTCCTGGTCCACTATCACCTACGCACAGAACGTACGTACGACACGTGCGAAAGGCCCCTCTTTATACACTACGCATGTGTGAAACTCCGCCTGCGTCGCCCGCCCCTGACGTTCGAAATTAACTCATGTTCTCCGCCCCCTAATTCGACGCACAGAACGTACGTACGACACGTGCGCAAGGCTCTTTATACACTACGCATGTGTGAAACTCTGCCTGCGTCGCCCGCCCCTGACGTTCGAAATTAACTCATGTTCTCCGCCCCCTAATTCGACGCACAGAACGTACGTACGACACGTGCGCAAGGCTCTTTATACACTACGCATGTGTGAAACTCCGCCTGCGTCGCCCGCCCCTGACGTTCGAAATTAACTCATGTTCTCCGCCCATTTTTTGTTACGGCGCGTAGTGGAGTTAAAGAATGGCGGAGACACCTGAAATGTTGACGACCTCAGGTAGTGGAGACAGCCCGGAGGCTGGAACGTCAACGAAATCTATGAGGCCTAGATTTAAGGCCTCTAATATGAGTTTTAAAGAGATGGTGGAGATGGTGGCCATTCTTCACAAAGACGACTATGATGGCAATTATGGGCCGTACGCACGGCCAAATTTGCGCAAGGCCAAAATAATGGCGAAGGTCGTGGAGACTTTGCAGGCATCTTTTGGGGTCCAGCGCTCCAAAGATCAATTGAGAAAAAGATGGTCTGACCTGAAACTCAGGGAGCCGGATCAATACCGACGTATCCGGAAAGTTCTTAAAAAAAGTAAGTACTTGTCGTGTTTTTCTCTTGTGTTTATTACCTTGTATACTGCTCCATGTGCTTTTCCTTCCTATACGATTTTTGTTCATCGTTTTAAACGATCTTTTAATAAACCTCGTTACATATCCATATCTATATCTATATCTATATCTATATCTATATATATATATATATATATATATATATATATATATATATATATATATATATATATATCTATCTATCTATATATATATATATATCTATATCTATATATCTATATATATATCTATATATATATATCTATATATATCTATATATATATCTATATATATATATATATATATATATATATATATATATATATATATATATATATATATATATATATCTATCTATCTATCTATCTATCTATATATATATATATATATATATATATATATATATATATATATATATATATATATATATATATATATATATATATATATATATATATATATATATATATATATATATATATCTATATCTATATCTATATATATCTATATCTATATATATATCTAGATATATCTACATATATCTCTATATATCTACATATATCTCTATATATATCTCTATCTATATATATCTATATATATCTATATATATCTATATATATCTATATATATCTATATATATCTATATATATATATATATCTATATATATCTATATATATCTATATATATATCTATATATATCTATATATATATCTATATATAAATATATATAGATAGATAGATAGATATATATAGATATATATATATATAGAGAGAGAGAGAGAGAGAGAGAGAGAGAGAGAGAGAGAGACATAGAGAGAGAGAAATATAGAGATAGGTAGATAGATAGATATAGAAATGTAAAACATTCTTTATGAATATTTGAAGTTCTCTTAATTTTTTGGATTTACATTTAGTTAGATATTTAGAAATTTTGTTCCAGATATAGAGAGAGATCAAAAGATTATTAACTATATTTTGAGATATTGATATCTATCTATCCGGTATGTCTTTATAATTTTAAAGATTGAAGTAAAATAGGAACTCTACACAAACCACTTCACTACAAATGTTGGAAAATTATTATGTCCTAAAATATCTGTGTGCTAATTAGATTACTAATTTTTTGTTTCACATAGGGGAAAAATCACTCAGCCAACCACAAGAAGACAGTCCACCCCAAGCAAAACATGATTGGGCAATCAGCCCAAGTCCCATTGAGGATGTGGAGGAAGGAGAGGTGGGCGACATGGGCACCCCACCAGGTGAGTGTCTGACACACCAGCTTACGTTAATCTATGCATGGCTGCCTTTTGTTTAATTGAATTTGTCTACTCTATTTTAGGGGATCTGGTTGTGCTTCATTCAAGCAACAGTGCCACCCCCGAGGATGTGGAGGAATTAGGCTACATGGGCACCCCACCAGGTCAGTGTCTGAGACAACAGCTTTATTTATGGTAAGGTAAACTATGTATGTGTGCATATTTCTAAAGACATTTTTTGGTTTCATTCCACTTTAGGAACAACAAGAAGTGACTATTTCACCTCTGAAAGTGCCCAACGTCTAATTGGTCAAATAATGGCCTGGAATAAAGACATGGATGAAATGCGTAATCGGCTGGATCGTATGCAGCAGGAAATGAAGGACATGATTGATGTTTTGGGTTGAATCTAAATGCCCTTTTTTAAACCCCAAAACATCAATCATGTCCTTCATTTCCTGTTTTGCTGACCCCATTCTGTGCCTTCTCTTTCTTTTTTTGGCAGAACATAAATGGCTGTTTAACCTAATGTCAAAAAGGAGGGCTGTTTCTCGTATATACCGCAAAAATCCACAAAAAAATAAAAATTGATTTTCTAAAAAACACCAAAAAAACAAAAAAAAAGTGATTTTAAAAAACCAAAAAACAAAAAAAATTGATTTTAAAAAACCAAAAAAAAAAACAAATTGATTTTAAAAAACCAAAAAAAAAAAATTGATTTTAAAAAACCAAAAAAAAAACAAATTGATTTTAAAAAACCAAAAAAAAAAAAAAAT
The DNA here is from genome assembly GCA_037952925.1 of Lithobates clamitans. Taxonomy (NCBI): domain Eukaryota; kingdom Metazoa; phylum Chordata; class Amphibia; order Anura; family Ranidae; genus Lithobates; species Lithobates clamitans. The sequence continues at coordinate 1,490,968 of JBBGZY010000282.1, forward strand.
TGATTTTAAAAAACCAAAAACAAAAAAAAAGTGATTTTAAAAAACCAAAAAACAAAAAAAATTGATTTTAAAAAACCAAAAAAAAAAACAAATTGATTTTAAAAAACCAAAAAAAAAAAAAATTGATTTTAAAAAACCAAAAAAAAAAACAAATTGATTTTAAAAAACCAAAAACAAAAAAAATTGATTTTAAAAAACCAAAAACAAAAAAAAAGTGATTTTAAAAAACCAAAAAACAAAAAAAAATTGATTTTAAAAAACCAAAAAAAAAAAAAAGTGATTTTAAAACACCAAAAAAAAGAAAAATAATTAATGTTAAAAAACAAAAAAAATAAAAAAATTGATTTTAAAAAACAAAAAAAAACAAAAAACTTGCTTTTAAAAAAAAACAAAACTTGATTTTCCAACAAAAAAAAAGCCTGTTTTCGAAAATCAAAAAGCCAAAAATATTTTTTTGTGGATTAGGTAGAAATATTTAAATATAATTATATTTTGCTACATTATTAAGATACCATTATATTTTTGTCTATGAACATTTTATACTAAATGCAGAACTGAATGCATAACAACCATTAATAAAAACATCTCCTTATAGGATTTTAACAAATGTGTGGTTTGTTATTTCAAGGCTCAGTATCAGTTTGGTTATAATTGTCAAAAAGTTGTTTACAGTGGCAATGGAGCTTATTTAGACATTTTTAAAATTCAAATACAGTTGGCACTACAACTGCTCGACCATAACCTAGGAGACAGCCCAAAAGAAAGGCAAGCAATAAATATAATGCCAGATTTCAGCAATATTTTTTTTATTGTAAAAAAATTATATATCCTGGCCCATTGCAATGGCCCCCCTACCCATAAAATAATCAACATATTGCTGTCTAACTTGACGGGAACTTTGGGGGGCCAAGCCAGTACGGACAGTGTCCAGGCCTGTAAGGTTGGCTTCTATTTGTCCGGCCTCAGGCCCAACTGTGCCTATATAATTGGCAGAATGCTTGTTTAAAAAGTTGTGCAGAATGCAGCACGATAAAATGATAAAATTAAGTTTGTATTCCGCCAAATTAATGGCTGTTTGAAACAGGCGGAACCGGCTGGCCAGAATTCCAAACGCATTCTCAACCACTCTTCTAGCTCTGGCCAGCCGGTAATTAAAAACCCTCCTCTCCGGGGTGAGGGTTCTTTGGGGGAATGGCCTCATGAGGTGCTTGCTGAGAGCGAAGGCTTCATCGGCAATGAAGACAAAGGGGAGTCCTTCCACGTTATCCTCATCAGGTGGCAATCCCAGGCCACCACTCTGGAGACGCTGGCAGAACTCCGTCTGGGCAAATACTCCTCCATCCGACATCCGGCCATTCTTCCCCACGTCCACATATAAAAAATCATAGTGTGCCGACACCACCGCCATTAAAACAATACTGTGGAACCTCTTATAATTAAAATAATATGACCCCGAATGGGGTGGTGGCACAATGTGGACATGTTTCCCATCTATAGCCCCTCCACAATTGGGAAAGTCCCAACGGCTGGCAAAATGGGATGCCACAGTCTGCCATTCCTGTGGCGTTGAAGGAAACTGGGGAATCAAACAAGAAAACCAAAATCAATTAATTTGGAAGCTAACATTGCAAGAAAATTAGACAATTAAAAACATTATTCCCCAGCATCAGTATAACATTCAATAATTTAATTCTTCTGGAATAACTAATATGGAAAAAGGCACACTTATCAGATTGCTCACCCCCTCTGATGGAACATTGATTACATTTTAGGGGGTTGTGAAATCCCTAAAAAAAATTACTTTAACGACACGCAGGAATTTAGGGACTAAAAAGGCTACAAGACTGCAGTTGTCGCACTCTGCAGGTGCAGTTGCTAACCAGCTTACAGTAAATGAGGTAATGTCAAAAGGCATTCATGTTGCAAGGAGTACACAATCACAGGCAAGGGCAAATAATGAAAACACTTTGAGGCTTGCATATGATTTGATGATGGAAATCAGCAGAGCTTCTGCTCATTTACTAAAGCACTGGAACAAATGCACTTGTAGAGTGCACATGCATTTTGCAAAGTGCAACATAGATTTGCTTTAGACAAATCAACACCACAGAACATTCAAGCAAATTTTAACGAGGGTGGGGGTGGGGGGGTTGTGAAATCTAGCTAATTGCTAATTAGCAGCACACTATTTGGAGTGAGTTCAGGTGGGGGGGGTTGTGAAATCTAGCTAATTGCTAATTAGCAGCACACTATTTGGAGTGAGTTCAGGTGGGGGGGGGGGGGTTGTGAAATCTAGCTAATTGCTAATTAGCAGCACACTATTTGGAGTGAGTTCAGGTGGGGGGGGGGTTGTGAAATCTAGCTAATTGCTAATTAGCAGCACACTATTTGGAGTGAGTTCAGGTGGGGGGGGGTTGTGAAATCTAGCTAATTGCTAATTAGCAGCACACTATTTGGAGTGAGTTCAGGTGGGGGGGGGGTTGTGAAATCTAGCTAATTGCTAATTATAAGCACACTAAATACACTCCAACAAAATACATTCAAAATGAGTAGACTAGGTGGATATGTTCCCATCACTTCATGCTGGGAAGGTTATTGAAGGAAACTATACATGCATGACAAAAAATAACAGGAAAAAATTCCAGCATGTGTGAGGATAAAAAGGGGACATTCACACTATATTGCAATGATGGGAAGTAGTGTTTGAAGCAAAAAATACATTACATTATCAAAGATTACATAAAAGAACATGTGATGCTAATAAAAGAAAAATATCTTACCTTAATATAGTCCTTCTGCAGGACCTGTATGATGGCAGAACAGGTCTCTGGGATAATGATCCCCAGAGCCTGGGGGGAGATGTCTGTCGAGAACTTAAGGTCCTGCAGGCTTCTCCCTGTGGCCAAATACCGCAAGGTAGCGACCAGCCTCTGCTCCGGAGTGATGGCTTGCCTCATGCAGGTATCCTGCCTGCTGATATAGGGGGTCAGCAAAGCCACCAAACGGTCAAAAACGGGGTCCGTCATCCGGAGAAAGTTCCTGAAATCCTCAGGATTATTCTCACGGATCTCACGGAGCAAAGGCATGTGACAGAACTGGTCACGCTGAAGCAACCAATTCTTGGTCCATGAACTCCTCCTCGCCCTGTTCATGGACTGGTCTTGGGCTGAAGAATAAACTACAGCACCAAGCACATACAATGCACGAGCTCTACGACGAGTACGTACAGGTAACATGGCTTCAAAACGGTCGGCTGGTCAGAACGCACTAAACAGAACGCACTGAAGAACAGCAAGGCCTGTGAAGAACGACCTGAAAATCAGGAACGAGCGGCCAATAAAACAAAGATTTCTCAATGCCAACTGACCAAACGCACTGAAAAGCAGATACAAACCTCACAAGCACAGACTGAACAACAGTTAAAACGAACTGAAAAATACGAGTCTCACAAGCGCGAATCGTCTCTCACCAAACTTCTACTAACACGAGATAAACACGAGATTAGCAGAAGGAGCCCAAAGGGTGTCGTACGGGCTATTGAACTTCCGTTTTATAGTCTCGTCGGACTTGGTGTACGTCACCGCGTACTAAGCTGTCGTACTTTTGTGTGGTCGTGTGTGGGCAAGTCCGTTCGCAAGAAAGTCTGCCGCAAGTCCGCCGAAGGTACGCCGGAAGTATGTCGGACAGGCTGTCCGACTTTTGTAGCTGAAAAGTCCGACCGTGTGTACGCGGCATTAGTGTGCTGACAAACACTGTGTGGGCGTGTTTCACCATTGTCATATATCGGGAAGTCCAGCTTGCAACCACTGCTTGAATGCATACATGTAGAGAGAAAGTGGCTTCAAAGAGAGTGAAGAAAATTAGCAGTACTAAGATGCAACAAAAATAATTTAAAAAAAAATGTTGCACACAGTATTGCAATTGTTCATATTACACATTGTTTATAAGCCTAACTCTAGGATGGAGGGGAAAAAACCTTGGCAGTCCCCCCCATCCACTTCTGTCTGCATGCCAGCCCTGTCCTCTTCCTTCCTACCTGTGGACAGTCACTTGGCGCCATCATGTACAATGCAGGACAATTAGCTGTTCATTGTACACGAAGGAGACAGACAAGCAATTACGTCCAGAAGCGCCTTCAAAAGGAGGTTTTACAGGAGCTGTAGTATGAATGGAGGTAACCTACAGGGACAAGGAGTAAGGTAAGTATTACTCCTTATTCCTGTACCCATAGACTTAGCAAGAATTTAATCCTCACATTCTGGTGGGCCCCACTGCAGGGATAATTCTTTTCTTGTGCCAGGAGTTGGACTTTATCAAAGTAAATACTAAACAATTAGGATTTACATACTTCAATGTTTAAAATTGACCTACAATTCAAAGGGTAGATTGTGGATGAAGTGTTCAATGTTTTTCTTTCAGCATATAAAACAAGAGTACTTTGCTGGCTCATTTTCCTGAAAAACTGATCATAAGATTTCAGGACTCTTGTATATATTATGATTGTGTATTCATGCTGGGTTCCTGTAGAGGGAGACAAAACACTACAGATTTCATACAGTTTAACTAAGCAATCAGTTGTAAAGTATTAAGGAACACAATGCTGTTATTTAAATTGGTTTATAAGATTTATATTGTACTGAAGACTGAATTAGTAAGGATTATCAGTACTAGCAGGTTATAATATTTTAAAGTGGAAGTATAGGCTATTATAAGTCTGGTTAAAAATATTGCTTCCTCCCTCCTCTTACCTATGCTGTATACAGCTTGTAAAAAAAGATCAGTGTAAATTCCTTTTTTTTTATTAGCTTCAGTGCAGTCACTAATAGAGAAGCAGTGGCTCCCATGTGTTGGTGAGCACTCAACAATTGGGCTGACAACACTCACCAGCTTCCATTGCTCCCCAGTTGCCGGCGCTTGCTCCCATCTGATGCAGCAACTGCTCACTAATACCAGGGGATCGCACCTTCTCGGTCAATTGACTGCACTGAAGCTGATAAATAAAAGTATTTGCACTGATCTCTCTTACAAACAGTATGCAGCTTAGGCAGTGGCGGTGCATCCATAGAGGGCGCAGGAGCGCCGCCCCCTCTCTCCTGCACCCGTCAACCTCCAATAGATAGACTCATGCATTGCCGCCGCTGCCGCACCCTACTGAGGTGTCCGGCCCCTTGTCGGGAACCGGCATCAGAATTACAGCGGCGGGGATGTTTTTGGAAGTGCCTGATTAGAGCCGTCGGCTCTAATAGGCTTCCTGATTAGAGCCGTGGGCTCTAATAGGCTTCCAAATTGGTAAAGAGCAGGCGCACTGCTGTGCGTTCGCTGCTTATGTAGTGCTGTGTTAGAGAATCAAATAAATTGCTTCCCTAACACTGACCCGCCTCTCGGCCAATTAGGTGCTCTGGGTCTGGTTACCTGTCACCCGATTGGCTGAAGCGACAGGCGCTGTGATTGGACACCTATCAGGTGTCCAATCATAGCAGAAGACGATGGGAGAGGACATTGAGGACTCGGAGGGAGCGTGGAGGACAGCATTGACCCGAGACAGGTAAGTGCCGGGCGGGGGGACACATTGGCAGCAATTGATGGAGCAAACTGGTGGCAATTGATGGGGCAAACTGGCGGCAATTGATGGGGCAAACTGGAGGCAATTGATGGGGCAAACTGGCGGCAATTGATGGGGCAAACTGGTGGCAATTGATGGAGCAAACTGCCGGCAATTGATGGGGCAAACTGGCGGCAATTAATGGGGCAAACTGGTGGCAATTGATGGGGCAAACTGGCGGCAATTGATGGGGCAAACTGGCGGCAATTGATGGGGCAAACTGGCAGCAATTGATGGGGCAAACTGGCGGCAATTGATGGAGCAAACTGGCGGCAATTGATGGAGCAAACTAGTGGCAATTGATAGGGCACGCTGGCTGCAATTGATGGGGCACACTAGCAGCAATTGATGGGGCACACTGGCAGAAATTATGTGGCACACTGGCAGCAATTGATGGCTACAGTAGCTGCGTTTGATGGCACAGTGGCGGCAATTTATGGGTGCAGTGGCTGCGTTTGATGGCACAGTGTCTGCGCTTTATGGGCACAGTGGCTGCTCTTGATGGCACAGTGGCAGCATTTAATTGCCTTCTCCACCTCCTCCTCCCCTCCCACCAGCTGTCACCCTCCTGTCCTGAAGGACAGAGAGAGCAGCGCCATCTCAGTGCAGTATGACCGCAATTTAATGTATAAATAGTAAGAAATACACTCACAAGGTTAAAACAATTCCAGCATAAATGATGAATGTGGTGTTCATCTGCTCTATTCTTGGGTGGTAGCTGCTAGTGTGTCAGTGGCCAGAGGTCAGGGGGCGCTGGTGGCTCCCAGCGCTTCCTCGTACACTCGGAGGCGCTGATGACATCACTTCCACACAGGCATCAGTGTCTCTGAGTTTATCAGGAAGCACTGAAAGCCAACAGTGCCCCCCATACCTCTGGCTGTCAACACACTAGCGGCTACCACCCAAGAGTAGAGCGGATGAAGACCATATTTATTATTTATGCTGCAGTTGTTTTTAACCTTGTGAGTGTACTCCTGCATTAAATTGCGGTCATACTACACTTAGATCTGTCTGTCCTTTGTGTTTCCAGAGTCTCTTCTAGCTCGCTCCCCCCCACCCTGCCCTCACTTATCCCCCCTACCCCCCCATCCTGCCTTCACTTACCCTCCTAACCCCCCACCCTGCCCTCACTCGCCATCCTACTTCCCCCCACCCTTTCTCACTTTCCCCCCTACTCCCCCCCCACCCTGTATCACTTACCCCCCTACCCCCCTCCCGCCCTGCCCTCACCCCAGCCTCACCCAAATCCCTAACTCCACCCCCCATCTCCCAAACCACCCCTCTTCCTACTCTTCCTAGGTGATAGGTATCGGTAATTGGTATCAGCGAGTACTTTAAAGAAAGTATCGTAATCATACTTGGTGTAAAAAAAATGGTATCGGTACATCCCTATTTAAAACCAAGGTGACAAGACTGAGATAAATCTTTTTCAACACACTTCTTGCTTAGAAATACCAAATTTTACCAAAAAAATAGTAGATAGGAAAGACAAGTTACAGTAATATTAGGACTGATGTTTATTTAAAAAAACATTTTTTTCTCTATAGCTTTAGTTACCTGTAATTAGGTATGTCTAACACTGTGCAGGCTGCTGAATTCTGCAGAAATCTTCACTGCAGGGCTGCCCTGTCCTGTTCCTGGCTCTGAACTTTCAATGCAGTTGGTCTCCAGGCTCAGCTGCAAGGGGATCTGACAGGGACATGCCCCTCCCAGGGGCGTAACTACAGGGGTCGCAGTGGTTGCAATTGCAACCTGGATCCATGCTGCAGGGTGCCCGTGCGGCCCCCTCTGTACGCCTGGATAGGAGGAGCAGCAGGGGACTGCCTATAGAGAAACCAATCTCTCTATTTTCCTCCTGCAACCGCTGAATGCCTGCGGGAGGGAGAGAAGGAGGAGCAAGCATTCAGCAGCTGCAGGAGGATATTAGAAAGTTTAGTTCCTTTATATGCAGCCTCCCCTGCCACTCCTCCTATACAGCTTTTTTATGCTGTCCCTGTGTGCTCTTCAGCCCCCCTGTGCTCTTTCCTGGCCCCCCGTGCTCTCTCCTGGTGCCTTTCTCCCCTCTGCTCAGCTGCTGTGGGGGATCTGTCAGGATGGACAGAGCTATTCCTGTCCGATCTTTCAGTGCAACTGAGGCTGCATCCTCAATCTCTTTTATCTGTCTCAAGAGTAAAACATCAGAGTTCTGTTTAAACCCCTGATATCTCACCAAAGCCCCCCAACTATGGTTTTTAAAAAAATAATAAAAAATAATGTTGAAAAAAAAAGTGGTAAAAAAATGTAAAATAAAATAACAACACCAGTAGCAGAACTACCAGGGTCACAAAGGTTGCATTCCGCCACCGGGTTTGGGGGGAAGGGTCCCAGCTGGGGGTCAGGGGGCCCTTCATGGTTTCTTGCACCAGGAAAAGTTCTTTCACTGATTACACTGTCTGTAACATGATCTGTGAATGAAGGAGAGTCTGATCAGTCACAGGATTCTCACCCCCATTCACATATCTGTTACAGGCAGTGTACACAATGAAATAACTTTCCTCAGTGGAGGAGAGGGCAGGAGGGGATGTCTCCCCCTCAGATCTTCTTTAGTGTAGCTGAACCCAGAGACCTGAAGCTGTTAACCCCTACAGCGCCAGAATGTCAGCAGCAGGAAGAGGACAGGGCAGCCCTCCAGTGAAGATTTCAACAGAATCCAGCAGTCTGCATGGTGTAAGACATACTTCATCAGAGGTAACTAATGGTTTCCTGTTTTCCTTTAGCCAAACTCCTCCTGGGAGAAATTCTAATAGATACCAATTTTCAAGTAGAAAAATAATGAAACAGAATTTGTATTTTTGGAGGGGCAAAGTAGAGTAGAGTTGAGCTATGGAATGTTCTGTTTTTGTCTTGCAGAGTAGGGTAACACCAGCTGCAGCGGTGACAGGCAGTGACACAGTATATATTATATAGAAATGTACATAAATATATATTTTATTTATTTATTTTTTTTCATTTATTTTGTTATTTTCAGGCTTATAAAGCAGCAGGTACTATTAGTTCTGCTGCTGAAAAGTGCAGCAATGATGGGGCACTATCCCTCCTCCTTTTGACCACATGCACTAGTCAATTTATTTTCTCCCACTGACCACCAAGCCTGATACATTGTCTAGTCTCACTGATGCCAAGACATTTTCTACTCCTACTGGACACAGCCACTAAAGTCTGCAGGATAGTAAATTGGCCCTTTATTTAGAAAGTTTGGTGACCCCAGACATACAGTGCCATGGTCAGGACTTTGAAATTTGCTGTCAGTGTGAGGAGGAGGACACTGCAGGAGACTGAAGGCTGCATGTAAGGAGGGACTCCACTGGGGGCACCTGATGTAAGGACGGACTGCTGGGGACATCTGATGGCATCTGGTTGTAGGCGACGTGGCAAGTGACACACTCAGAGCTCCCACTGATTCTGCATTATGAACTGAGAAACCACTTTGCCTTTTGGAATCCATTTTTGGCTCTGCTTCGGTGGACATAGAGGGGACGTCCCCGCCCTGTAGAGGCTCTACCCTTGCCTCCAATATTTCACCACTTTGCCCAGGGTGGCATCAATCTCCATTGATTCTATGCTCATGGCAGTAGAATCCAACCTCTCTGGTAAGCGTATTCCATCTTTTCGCTAAAGTTGATGATATACAAGTTGACGGTTGGGAAGCAGACAGGATCAATACACAGATTATTTAACCACTTGCTTACAGGGCACTTAAACCCCCCTCCTATCCAGACCAATTTTCAGCTTTCAGCGCTGATGCACTTTGAATTACAATTGCGCGGTCATACAACACTGTACCCAAATAAAATTTTTATCATTTTTTCACCACAAATAGAGCTTTCTTTTGGTGGTATTTTGTCACCTCTGCAGTTTTTACTTTTTGTTAAAAAAATGTAAAAACCTGAATTTTTTTGAAAATTTTTTTTTTATTTTTTTATATTTTGTTATAAAAAATGTAAAACCTTTTTTCTCCTTCATTGATGTACACTGATGAGGCGGCAGTGATGGGCACTGATAGGCGGCAGTGATGGGCACTGATGGGTGGCAGAGATGGGCACTGATGGGTGGCAGTGATGGGCAGCACTGCCAGGTGGCACTGATTGGCACTACAGGTGGGCATTGATAGGTGGCACTTGTGGGCATTGATAGGTTGCACTTGTTGGCATTGATAGGTGGCACTGTGGGCACTGTTTGGTGGCACTGTGGGCACTGTTTGGTGGCACTGTTTGGTGGCACTGTGGGCACTGCTAGGAGGCACTGTGGGCTCTTTTAAATTGGCACTAGTAATCGGCACTGATGAGGCAGATGTGCCTCTTCCATCCCAGCCGGTGATCGGCTTTTTTTCTACTCACGCTGTCAGCGTGAGTAAAAAAAAAAAATGATTACCGATCTTTTTGTTTACATCATGTGATCAGCTGTCATTGGCTGACAGTTAATCACATGGTAAGGGGCCGGGACCGGCCCCCTACTCGGAACGGTGATCAGCCGAGTCTCAGTGCTGGGCGCGCAGAGGGAGCGTGCACAGGGGAGGCCGTCATATGACGGCCTCCCGGGAATGCAGGTCCGCGCTGTGGCCGTCATTCAGCTGTAGCGCGGCCGTCAGGAGGTTAATCTCACTGCGGACTGTTGTCCTACTTGGATTACATATTCCCCTTGTTACTTGGGACATTACGTCTATATGCACTTTGAACTTTATTCACTATTAATACATGTGTGTTTTTAGCGCTACAATTTATCCTATATTTATTACACAGATATAAAGAGTCTGAAATAATTTGTGAGTAATGTATTAAAATTAATAGGATAACCGTTAGATTGAATTGTTCTCACTATGAGCACTATCCTATTCTATGCGCGCTTATAACTATAACAAATCAGAGAATAACTTGATAAAGTATAATGCAGTATTAGAGAGCTCCCATATTTAATATCACATTAACCTTAATATGGTAGAGGAACACAAGGCCTTGTATTTTACTAAACAGTCCTTCTTTTCTTCTGTCTTCCGCTACCAAAAATAAAGTAGATTTGTAATCCAAGGGTTAATGACTCCTGATCAATGTAGGCTGAAAGATAGAAGCAAAGTTCTGGTGCAGCAACATTATAACTAACTTTGATGCCAGGGACTCAGTACTAAATCCTCATGACTCTGCTTGTGGGACTATGGGTCCCAGCAACTCTGTCTTGTACAGATGAATGTGTAGAAGTGCATCAAAAAGCTTTTGGGCAACAGGACTCTCACCCAACCAGGACAGCGTTGTCAGAAGACTTGGTCACATCTCAGAGACTTCTCCTGTGTTCCTGTTGAAGACTTGCTCGGCTGACGTCCCTTTTGCTCCTGATCCTGCTTGCTGTACTACTACGTTGATCTCTGGCTCTCTGACATTGGCATTGGCTGACTACCCAATCTGGTTACTGAACTCTGGCTATGTATTGACTACGCTTACTCTGTTTACCTTTTTATTATTATTAAACAAGTGTGATGAACTGTACTTCTGTCTCGGTCTGATTCATGGTTTCTGACAGTTGTATATCAAATTTGGTATATCAAAATATACCAAAAAATTACCAAACAGGTTTTTTCTTATTTACTGGAACGTCTTTCAATGTTTTACATGCCCTTTTATGACCCATCAGAGGTCTATGATCTTCCAAATACTGTACCTCCAGTGAGCCTATCATTGAACTCATACCACTGCTACTATGGGTTTGCCTTGGACACATGGGTACTAGATGCAGAAAAGTATACAATGCCAGGAATGTATGCCAGGATTCATTCCATTCAACTCTGCACTGTTCTCCTAGTCGGGCGCAATATTTACTAGAAGGCTAGCAGCTTTAGATGTGGTGGCTGCTGAAGGCATTGTTCACATCAACATACTGCAATTGGAAACAAAGCAAACACTTATATAAGCACTTGTATGCATTTTCCCATTCGGCTAAGTACACTCTTTGTGGTCTAGTACCAGTGGGAGACATCAGCATATGTCCCCGCCTCATCTTGATAACCATGTATAGAGAGGCTACCGTTGACATTTATACTTAATTCGTTGATTGATATTAAAGGTAATTAGAATCTTATTAGTACTTATTAAAAAGGTTTGGGGAAGAAGTTATACTGTGCATAGTTTCTTTTATATATAAACGTGGACACATTTTCTTGATACCTTTCTACATAAAAAGAAAAACCCAAAATTTTTTCTAGAAAACTTTAAAACTGACCAATGTGATTGACTTTGCTTTTATGCTTTTAGATTCAACAGAATAATAAAACAAATATAAATGCCATGGATAAAATTGATGGCGTATTTGCCCTAATGTTTTGTTGCACAAACTTTAGGGATTGCTTACACTTGTGGTGGGGAGTGGCAGTAAAAATAGTAGGTTGAGCAGCATTCTTATGCCCCTCCCCCCACCTTAAGCTTCAAAGGCAGCTGGACTGGGTTGTACACATACCGCAACAAAATTTGTATCACCGGTCCATCAAATGCGGCCAAAGTGGATTGGCTTGAGCCAAAATTGTGCTGCAATCGCGTGCAATGTACACAGTTGCAGGACTGTGGTGCAAGCTTTACAGGGGAAAGACAGGCACTAAGGAAGGTTCACGGAACATAGTGTTACATAATGGGTTTATGAGAAATCTCCATTAACAGCTGTAAATAATATTGCAATTAGAAATATATTTCAGTTAGAAGGAAATATATTTAAACTATTGAGTGTTGTGTTGGTGTTACGGTAATTAGTTCAACTTCAAAGGTTGCCCTTTTGTTTTCCCTGATAACATCTCACCTGGGTAGTAAACAACAGCCTTTTTTGACTCATCCAATCAGGCTGTGCCTAATATTCATTTACTAGGTACAGTGACCAATTAGGGAGAAGTATATTAGCCACGGTACAGAAAGGAGGGGGGGATATAATGCTTTGTGACCAAGCTAAGTCCCTCTTTGGTGTGGGCACAGAGAGCAGTCATCATGGGCTGATCTGAAGTTAACAGGTAATCTAACGCTATACTTGCATCTTATATTGTATTTGTAAATATCATGTATGCCAGGGGACCTACACTGTACATTGTGTTGTAAATACAGTCTGGTGTGTAATTTGTATATATTATGTAACTCTATCAATAAATGTGTATTGCGGATGGAACTACCTCTTTTGTGTAAGATCTCTCAGATCTAGATATGTATATGTACATACTACTACAATGATTGAGGCGTATGAACATAATCACAGAAACTAGTCAACAATAGCTTTTTAGAAGGTCAACAAGTTTAGCCAACTCTTCTTGAGAAAATTCTTTTCCCATCCAACGTGAGTCATTCATGCAAATGGGGAAGCTTGCAAATGCCAAGATGGTGCAGCATTTACAGGGCTGAAACAGGTGGTAAAAAGGTGTCATATCACCTCCTCACCACCTGGTCCGCAAGTTCTTGCCTCGCAAATTCCCGTATTTGATATTCCGTACTCAAAACTTTCGAAGTCCGCGTTTTTCGTTCGTAGTTTGTACCACGCGTCTGGCTTGGCTGTCGCAGGTAAGGTCCCGTCGGACTTTTCGTTTTCATATCATGTCACTAAACCGTGATTTCAAATTTTCGTTTCACTCGCATTTCACAAACTGCAATGTATATCGCTCGTACTTTCGATATGTTACCATTCGACAGCACCGCGACGCAGACGTCGCTTCATTTCTAGCATGTCGGTATTCAAAAACAAAAAAAAAAATATATAGGCGTCGGTAGACAGCCATAGCGAGTCGCAATTTGCAATTTATCAAGTCAGTTCGATACCAACCATTTCTCATTTCTGAAACATTTCTAAAACTCATTTCTGACATTTCAAATCATTTCTCATTTCAGTCACTTACCGCGCTCCGATTCGAATCCAGTCGCACCAAAAGGTGCGCCGATTCGTTCCGGTGTGCCCCAGTTATTACGGCCTCATTTCTATACATGCTCCAGAGTTATGTTATTTTCAGTTATTTGTACCTCTGTCATGGTTATCATTTCATTTTCATGTATTCACGTTCCGACATGAATCCAGTCGCATGGAAATGCACCGATTCGTCTCGGCGTGTCCCAGGATTGGCCTCATTTCTATACATGCTCCAGAGTTACGTTATTGTCAGTCATTTGTACCTCTGTCATGGTTATCATTTCATTTCCACGTATCACGTTCCGACACGAATCCAGTCGCATGGAAATGCACCGATTCGTCTCGGCGTGCCCCAGGATTGGCCTCATTTCTATACATGCTCCAGAGTTACGTTTTATCAGTCATACGTACCTCTGTCATGGTTATCATTTCATTTCCACGTATCATGTTCCGACATGAATTCAGTCGCATGGAAATGCACCGATTCGTCTCGGCGTGCCCCAGGATTGGCCTCATTTCTATACATGCTCCAGAGTTACGTTAGTATCAGTCATTCGTACCTCTGTCATGGTTATCATTTCATTTCCACGTATCACGTTCCGACATGAATTCTGTCGCATGGAAATGCACCGATTCATTACGGCGTCCCCCAGGGCTCGGCCTCATTTCTGATACATGCTCCAGAGTCTGGTTCATAGCTAGTCGCAGACATCGGGGGGATTGATCCATATCTCTGTCATGCAATTTCTACCATTTCACTCCCACAACGCATCACCGTTCCGAAACCAGTCGCATCTGACATGCACCGACTCGGCACGGAATGTCTCGCTGGTTCCGATCGCATTTCATACCTATACCAGAGCTCGGTTGGTTGCCAGTCGCATACACGGCACAACCAATTCGAGCCTCGGTCAAAATAATCATTTCTCTCATTTCATTTCATACTGCGCTCCGATTCGAATCCAGATGCATCAAACAGGCACCGATTCGTCCCGGGTGCACCAATGTTTTCAGTTGCCTCATTTCAATACATGCTCCAGAGCCCGGTTCACGGTCGAATAAATCATGACGACCAGGCCGGACCTCTGTCATGGAGTTCATTCATTTCATAATCAAGGCAAACATTTCGAATCATTTCAGTGTCACAAGATTGCAGGCACCATACAAATCGTTGCTTCAAGTTAGTTAGCAATCCCTTCACGAATTGTCACCTTTTCATTTTCCTCAGGTCAGTCAAAGTTCAGTAGGTCCACCCTGCACCAGGTTGGACGATATCCCCCCAGGTAAAAAAAAAAAAAAAAAAGGAATGGGAGAATAAGTCGGGTAAGTATGACTCAGCGGATCAAAAGAAAAAACTTGAAATTCATGTCACCCCAATAGGTTACAGTCAACCAGGAAATAAAGCTCGAGAGATCCTCACCAGAGCAACCATGTCCCAGGCCGGCAGCGAAGACTTCACGGCCCCTCTGTCACCCTCTCCGGTCTCAGAAAGCGGCAGCGTGCAATCCCTCAGGGGATGGACTATCCCCAAACTGACGGCAGAGCTCAGACGCAGAGGTGTGCCCTTTCCCGCCACAGCGAGGAAAGGCGAGCTTTTCAAGCTCCTCTTTCCCCCACCAGCAGCAGGACCCAGTACCCAACAGGCATCCCTCCAGTCCATATCATCGGCCATCTCGCAATTACACACGATGGTGTCATCTCTATCCACCTCAGTTGCAGACGTCCAAACCAGGGTTGCACTTCTGGAGGCCCGACCGGCCACGGCTGTCCCCGACCCAACTGCAACTCAAACCTTGACACCTCTTCCTGCAGGTACCTTAGGCTCGAGCGCCATTGTCTACCCCTCCCATCTGGTCCCAACCAGTATCAGGAAGGACATTTTGGACGGCAAGGACGTCAACCTGGCCTCTCTCCTTATTTCAGTGCATGATTTGGCAGAAAATAAGGCCTACTCCTGGGGCGACATATCGGTGGTCCTTAAAGCCAAAGACCCCAGGTTGAACCGCAAGCTATCAGTCCCAGAGTTTACCTTGGCCTTTGGCATGCTCAGAGATGTCCTGTGCTCAGCCACCCCTAGCAGGCGGGAAGAGCTGGACTTGTATCTCCATACTGTGGTAGACTTGGGCCACAAGTATGGAGGTTTTGCCTTTTACAATTATCATCGTTCCTTTTCAGCCAAGGCCGCCGCCAGATTCATACAATTCCAGACTACGACAGATTGGAGTCTCATGGACACAGAGCTCTTCTGCCGCCACTTTGCCGGCTTACGCTCACCTCTGTGTGCGATTTGCCAGTCTTCCACCCACACTGCCACCTGGTGCGCCAATACGGCGATCAGACGGCCCTTCGAGTTCCCCTCTACCTCAGGTACAGTACAGGGTCAGTCGATCCCTGAACCAACGCCTCAGGTGGACAAACTCGGACGCCCAGTCCGAACCGTGGGAGGGGCAGCCATCTGTAACAACTTCAACTATGGGTCCTGCAACTTCAGCCAGTGCCGTCTACTTCACATCTGCACCTTATGCCAAAGAGCACACCCTAGGAATTTGTGTGAAGTCAAGCAACACAAGAGGGCATGACTAAGCCGCATCAACCTCTTATGGTTAGGACTGTATCTCACTTCACATCCCACCCCTTCCTTGGCCACCTACCTTATCCAAGGCTTCACAGCAGGCTTTCACACCGGCCTCATTTCACTACCCCACAGTACTCACGAATGTGCCAATCTTCGTTCGGCAGCCATTGACGAACAAGCCATAGATCAGCTCTTACAGGCAGAGGTAGATCGAGACTACGTGATAGGCCCTTTCACTTGCCCCCCTTTCAGTACATGGAGAGTCAGCCCTATTGGGCTTGTCAAGGGCAAGTTCTCAAATAAATTGCGTTTGGTGTACGACCTGTCTGCGCCTCATTCTTCCCACATACCCAGTCTCAATTCCCTGATCCCCTCCGAAGAGTTTTCCCTAAAATATTCCTCCGTGGACATGGCAATACAAGCGATCATCAAAGCAGGCACAGGTGCCTGGCTCTCCAAAGCCGACATCTCGGATGCTTTCAAGCTCCTGCCCATCCACCCATCCCTTTGGTGCTGGCATGGCATCAAATGGAAGGAAGCATATTATTTTGCTACAAAACTCACCTTCGGTTCGAAGAGTAGCCCGTGGCTCTTCGACACGTTCGCCCAGTCCCTCGTTTGGATACTATTACATAAGGGTCAATGCCATGAAGTCATCCATTATCTGGATGACTTCCTACTGATAGAACCGCCCAGCAAGCCCCCAGGAGATCTCGACAAACTTAGAGTAATTTTTGGAAACCTCAATGTTCCTATCGCCGAGCACAAAGTCGATGGCCCAGCAAACATCATCACTTTTCTCGGGGTCAGCTTGGATACCTGCGCAATGCAAGCCAGTCTCCCCCCCGACAAACTAACACGCATTAGGGCAGTCCTTCACGAGTTTACAAACACCAAGGGCTGTACCAAAAAACAGTTGCAGTCTCTCCTGGGTATGCTCAACTTCGCCATGCGAATTATCCCACAAGGCCGCACATTTGTATCACGGCTGCTCAGATTTCTGTCAGAAACTCAAGACCCTGATCAGATTTTGAATTTAGACTCCGCAGCTATAGCGGACCTATCTATGTGGGAGGAATTCTTGTCCGCCTGGAATGGCATATCTCTATTTATACCTATGGTTTCGGTCCATTCACCCCAGGTGGTGACGGACGCTGCAGCCTCCAGAGGGTTTCGCGGCAATTTTTTGCCATCATTGGTTTTCAGGACCCTGGCCTCAACAGATACTATTGATACCCGGCTTTTCCCAAACCTCTGCCCTCTTTGAGCTTTATCCCATAGTGGCAGCCGCACAACTCTGGGGCCACCACTGGACAGGACAAACCGTAGTCTTTACCACCGACAACCAGGCCACGGCAGACATCATCAACAGAGGCAGGTCCAAGTCCCTAGCAGTCATGTCCTTCCTGCGCAAGTTGGTACAACTGTCCTTACAGCATCAGTTCAATATACACTGTGCATTTATTCCCGGCAGATACAACTCAGCAGCTGACGCACTGTCACGTTTCAATTATCCCTCCTTTTTCAAACAGGTTCCCGATGCCGATCCAATGTCGGCCCCTATCCCTGTCTGGTCACAACTGACCCTGGACTAGTTCAACATCTACACGGAGCTACGCAACTCATAAATCATTCCCTCTCCTACAACACACTTAAAGCCTACCAGACAGCTTGGAAGGCCTTCAATAAATTCCTCACGTCCTGCCGTAAAGGACCAACAGATATCAAACAGGTACTGGCCTTCACTGCACACTGCCACACGCAGCTGGCCTTATCCTACAATACCATCCGGCTATACCTAGCCGGCATTCAACATTTCATGGCGCTTGAAGACCCCACGAAATCTTCACTGTTCTCATCTCACGCTATACAAGCCGTTCTAAGGGGAATTCAGAAACAACAACCAGTCATCAGCACTAAGCGCTTGCCCATTACGGGGCCCATCTTTAGGGACATGTCAACTATTCTGGGTACTTCGCCATTCGGTCTGCTCCGCAGCACGGTCTTACAAGCAGCCATATATTTAGCTTACTATGGGTTCTTGCGGCCTGGCGAATTCACCTCTAACAAACCCACAGACCAAGTACTATGCAGACGACACTTGCTTCGATACCAAGACCACTTCATCCTGCACCTCGAGGTCTCTAAAACCCAGCAAACGGGCTCAGGAGTGAACATTCACCTCTACAAAACCAACAACAGCTGGTGTCCAGTCGCCGTACTCAACCGACTCCTGTCACTCCTGCCTGAGCAACCAGACAGCAGTCCCCTTCTACCATTCCCAGTTAAACCCTTAAACGCCTCTCAGTTTGTGGAACACATAAGGATACTTCTCCGCAATCTTCACCTTAACCCTAGTCAGTATTCCGGACACTCTTTCCGCATCGGAGCCGCCTCCGCGGCGTCCCGCCACGGGGTTCCAGACCACATCATCAAAAGACTAGGCAGGTGGAAGTCAGCCTGCTTCGCCCGGTATATCCCCAATCTACAAACAGAGATGGCACAGGCATTCTCCAAATTGGCTCAATAAATAACTGAAAACCAATAAAATTATAACCCTACCTGAATGTTTTTGCCCCCTTATTTTGGCATACCGGCCATTAGACCAAGGCACACTTTCACGTCCATTTCATATGGTAAGTCCACACTTTCAGGTCTATCTCCGATTGGTAAGTCTTATCTTTACTATAAGTGTTATCCATGTACATATCGGACATAGGGCTCCAACCATAAGTAGGAAGGCCAGTATGGTGGCCTGAATTTATGGGAGGAGCCCGGGGGGGTACTTAAGCAGCCCGCTCACCTGTGGTGCTTGTCGGTTTCCTGTGCGCGATACCCACCCTCCCATCCCCATTTCACAGCATTTCTCAAACTATTCATTTCATTCATTTCTCTTACAGAATAATCATTTCTTAAACCAGGGTATGCCCCCTTATTTTGGCATACCGGCCATTAGACCAAGGCACACTTTCAGGTCCATTTCATATGGTAAGTCCACACTTTCAGGTCTATCTCCGATTGGTAAGTCTTATCTTTACTATAAGTGTTATCCATGTACATATCGGACATAGGTCTCCAACCATAAATATATATATATATATATATATATATATATATATATATATATATATATATATATATATATATATATATATCTAAAATAAAAAAATATAGTTGTCGTTTTAATTGTTCTCTCTCTCTCTATTCTCTCTCTATTGTTCTGCTCTTTTTTACTGTATTCTATTCTGCAATGTTTTATTGTTTTTATGTTTTATCATGTTTGCTTTTCAGGTATGCAATTTTTTATACTTTACCGTTTACTGTGTTTTATTGTTAACCATTTTTTGTCTTCAGGTACGCAATTCACGACTTTGAGTGGTTATACCAGAATGATGCCTGCAGGTTTAGGTATCATCTTGGTATCATTCTTTTCAGCCAGCGGTCGGCTTTCATGTAAAATCAATCCTAGCGGCTAATTAGCCTCTAGACTGCTTTTACAAGCAATAGGAGGGAATGCCCCCACCGTCTTCCGTGTTTTTCTCTGGCTCTCCTGTCTCAACAGGGAACCTGAGAATGCAGCCAGTGATTCAGCCAGCTGACCATAGAGCTGATCAGAGACCAGAGTGGCTCCAAACATCTCTATGGCCTAAGAAACCGGAAGCTATGAGCATTTCATGACTTAGGTTTCGCCGGATGTAAACAGCGCCATTGGGAAATTGGGAAAGCATTTTATCACACCGATCTTGGTGTGGTCAGATGCTTTGAGGGCAGAGGAGAGATCTAGGGTCTAATAGACCCCAATTTTTTCAAAAAACAGTACCTGTCACTACCTATTGCTATCATGGGGGATATTTACATTCCCTGAGATAACAATAAAAATGATAAAAAAAAAATGAAAGGAACAGTTTAAAAATAAGATAAAAAAGCAAAAAAATAATAAAGAAAAAAAAAAAAAGCACCCCTGTCCCCCCCTGCTCTCGCGCTAAGGCGAACGCAAGCGTCAGTCTGGCGTCAAATGTAAACCCCAATTGCACCATGCATGTGAGGTTTCACCGCGAAGGTCAGATCGAGGGCAGTAATTTTAGCAGTAGACCTCCTCTGTAAATCCAAAGTGGTAACCTGTAAAGGCTTTTAAAAAGGTATTTATTTTGTTGCCACTGCATGTTTGTGCGCAATTTTAAAGCATGTCATGTTTGGTATCCATGTACTCGGCCTAAGATCATCTTTTTTATTTCATCAAACATTTGGGCAATATAGTGTGTTTTAGTGCATTAAAATTTAAAAAGTGCATTTGAAAAATCGCTGCGCAAATACTGTGTGAAAAAAAAAAAATGAAACACCCACCATTTTAATCTGTAGGGCATTTGCTTTAAAAAAATATATAATGTTTGGGGGTTTAAAGTAATTTTCTTGCAAAAAAAAATAATTTTTTCATGTAAACAAAAAGTGTCAGAAAGGGCTTTGTCTTCAAGTGGTTAGAAGAGTGGGTAATGTGTGACATAAGCTTCTAAATGTTGTGCATAAAATGCCAGGACAGTTCAAACCCCCCCCCAAATTACCCCATTTTGGAAAGTAGACACCCCAAGCTATTTGCTGAGAGACATGTCGAGTCCATGGAATATTTTATATTGTGACACAAGTTGCGGGAAAAAGACAAATTTTTTATTTTATTTTTTATTTTTTGCACAAAGTTGTCAGTAAATGATATATTGCTCAAACATGCCATGGGTATATGTGAAATTACACCCCAAAATACATTCTGTTGCTTCTCCTGAGTACGGGAATACCACATGTGTGATACTTTTTGGGAGCCTAGTCGCGTACGGGACCCCGAAAACCAAGCACCGCCTTCAGGCTTTCTAAGGGCGTAAATTTTTGATTTCACTCTTCACTGCCTATCACAGTTTCGGAGGCCATGGAATGCCCAGGTGGCACAACCCCCCCCCCCCCAAATTACCCTATTTTGGAAAGTAGACACCCCAAGCTATTTGCTGAGAGGTATAGTGAGTATTTTGCAGACCTCACTTTTTGTCACAAAGTTTTGAAAATTGAAAAAAGAAAAAAAAAATGTTTTTTTCTTGTCTTTCTTCATTTTCAAAAACAAATGAGAGCTGTAAAATACTCACCATACCTCTCAGCAAATAGCTTGGGGTGTCTACTTTCCAAAACGGGGTCATTTGGGGGGGTTTGTACCACCTGTGCATTCCATGGCCTCCGAAACTGTGATAGGCAGTGAAGAGTGAAATTAAAAATTTACACCGTTAGAAATCCTGAAGGTGGTGATTGGTTTTCGGGGCCGCATTTGTGGCTAGGCTCCCAAAAAGTCCCACACATGTGGTATCCCCATACTCAGGAGAAGCAGCTAAATGTATTTTGGGGTGAAATTCCACATATGCCCATGGCCTGTGTGAGCAATATATCATTTAGTGACAACTTTGTGCGAAAAAAAAAAAATTGTCACTTTCCCGCAACTTGTGTCAAAATATAAAATATTCCATGGACGCAACATGCCTCTCAGCAAATAGCTTGGGGTGTCTACTTTCCAAAATGGGGTCATTTGTGGGGGTTTTGTGCCATCTGGGCATTTTATGGCCTTCAAAACTGTGATAGGTAGTGAGGAGTGAAATCAAAAATTTACGCCCTTAGAAATCCTGAAGGCGATGATTGGTTTTCGGGGCCCCCGTACGCGGCTAGGCTCCCAAAAAGTCCCACACATGTGGTACTCAGGAGAAGAAGCTGAATGTATTTTGGGGTGCAATTCCACATATGCCCATGGCCTGTGTGAGCAATATATCATTTAGTGACAACTTTTTGTAATTTTTTTTTTTTGTCATTATTCAATCACTTGGGACAAAAAAATAATATTCAATGGGCTCAACATGCCTCTTAGCAATTTCCTTGGGGTGTCTACTTTCCAAAATGGGGTCATTTTGGGGGGGGGGTTGTACTGCCCTGCCATTTTAGCACCTCAAGGAATGACATAGGCAGTCATAAACTAAAAGCTGTGTAAATTCCAGAAAATGTACTCTAGTTTGTAGACGTTATAACTTTTGCGCAAACCAATAAATATACGCTTATTGACATTTTTTTTTACCAAAAACATGTGGCCAAATACATTTTGGCCTAAATGTATGACTAAAATTGAATTTATTGGATTTTTTTATAACAAAAAATAGAAAATATCATTTTTTTTTTAAATTTTCGGTCTTTTTTCATTTATAGCGCAAAAAATAAAAACCGCAGAGGTGATCAAATAACATCAAAAGAAAGCTCTAAATTTCTTTTGGGTACAGCATTGCATGACTGACGCAGTGCCAAATTGTAAAAAGTGCTCTGGTCAGGAAGGGGGTAAATCCTTCCGGGGCTGAAGTGGTTAAAGGAGAATTATACAAAACAATGATTTGTTAAACCCACAAGTGTAAAAATGCAGCAATTTAGATATTGGATGAACGGTTTAGCACTGGGATGCACTTTTTTTTAAAGATAAACAGTGCATTTTTATACATCTATATAGATCAGACCAAAATAATGGACAAATGAGGAGGAAAGAGGGACAGAGGGACTTTGTTCCAAATCAGGGGCAGTCCCTCATAATCAGGAACATTTGGGAACCATGGGAATGACACATAGTGAAACAATTCTACTTTAGGTAACAACTAACTAACTCAGAGTGTATTGTCTCAGAAAGTTGATATCATACCTTCTTAATACTATAAAAAGCACTTTGTGTTTGCTTTAATTGTGATGTCATTATTTCCAGTTACATGATCTAGCAATCTCCAAGCGGATCTCAGCCACCTCACAGGGACCCTGCTTTTGCAATCCCCACACAGGTCTGTTTGCTTGTCTATTCAGCGTGTTATGAGAACACTCCACATCTTAGGAGGATAGAAGCTTTACACATTGGGGAAGTCAAGTGCTGGGACCTCCCAGGGAACATTCTTCTCCTTCCCGCTACAAGAAATTATTGCCACATTCCTAAACTGTATTTAACAACTGCATGTTTACAAAAGTGACACAATAATGAGCTTCATAAGAAACAAGCTAATTATGGAGCAATTATCATAAAGGTGCTAATGTAGAAAAAATGTGCTAACAAGAACATTTCTTGTAGCCAATAAAAAATAGTCAAAATATTTGTTTCATTTCTTAAAGCACAAGCTATCAAACTTTCAGTTCAAATCTGTTATACATGACAAGGGTACCACAGATGTCTCCCTCTTAATACACAGTACCCACCAAAACCTCAAACATATAACCCTTGAGCAAATAATGACAGACACCGATCTGGAGAAAATTTGCCCAGTTTAGGCCATTTATTAACAATTGAACAAAATAACATTCCTAAAAACAGAAACGAGAAGTACCCGTAACATAAAGGTTGCTGGTCTTGGGAGGCAAAGAACCAAATTCAGGTTATGAATCTGTGTTACATCTTAATAATCCCCAGCCGCGCAACACGGGCTCTGGGACAACCACACTTCCAGAGATACCACTTTTTTACCACTTCCCAGCCCACCATTAATTGGGATGCAATAGAGGACACCATACCTTAGATGGGTCACCCTATGAACTGTACCAAAAATGTTAACGCCTCCAAAGACCCCAACCGCCAAGACTGTTAAAAAACATTCCAAACACAACACGATCCAGGGTGGAGTGCAGGGATTTCTGCTTGTCCGTTGCTCCAAGGATCTGCCGTGCTTTTGGGATACCTTCCAGCATACATCCCAGCAGCCCCCCCATCCATGACAAACTAGCCAATATCGTAAGTGGACCTCCCCTAAAACAACAATGCCATTTTAATCCTGTCCAGCCCTGTTTCCCCTGTCATGGGGCCCTGCGCCTATATATATTTTTACTTCGGGCCTATCTTGATAAGGGTACCACAGATGTCTCCCCCTTAATATGAATCTGTGTTACATCTTAATGATCCCCAGCCACGCAACACCGGCTCAGGGACACCCACACTTCCACAGATACCACTTTGTTACCACTTCAAAGTTAAACCACCATTAACTGGGATCCAATAGATGACGCAATACCTTAGATGGGTCACACTATGAACTGTACCAAAAATGTTAACGCCTCCAAAGACCCCAACCGCCACTGCTCACAGGTGAAAAACCTTACACCTGTGAGCCCCTCTACAAACGCAATGCTCGCTGCACACCATCTTGAATGCCAAGAAGCCACAAGTCTGTCCCTATAGCATTCAAGTGGACCCCATCGCTCCGCAGATACAGCCAGGTATCCAAATCCTGATGATGGACAACAAAACCTCTATTGTGCACAACAAAACGGCTAACCTCCTTGTTGACCTTAATGCGCGCCTTGTTCAGCTTGTCGACCAACCTTGCAAAACACCACGAAGTGTGGCTGACAATCTCTGACCAAACCGCGATCATGTCTGGCAAGGTCTTGCGCAATCTGAGAAAATCAAATTTAATGTCACGGATGAGGTGACGCATGGACCGAACGTTCAGGTCGTTAGCACTTGCGTGTAACACCAAGATGTCTGGTGCCCTATCAAACCGGAGCGAAACGGTGCACTTCTGGCAGGACCCTACACCATAACAAACCCGGAACGCCTATCCACCTAATTGTGGCATCCATTTTTAGAAAACCCAGTTGCCGCCCATTGAATGAAGAAGTAACAGGATGAAGTATAACAGGAGAGTGCGAATTTCCATACTGACCATCTCAACTTCTGCTCTCGCCAAAAGATCCCTCCATTCCTGCCATACTTTGGAATATGCAGACCATGTGGACACACTCAAGGAACTCCGTATTAGGCCTGTGCAACCTTAACACAATTCACCACAGCTCCCATGGACAAGGCACCCCGTGTTTTGCATCCGGTGCCAACTCTCTGAACCTGTCCAGCTGCAACCGAGACAAAGAATCATCCAGTGTTAGACGTCCCCAGTAGGTGTACGGCATATAAGAATACATTTAACTGTAAACAACGCAAAACAAGGTGGCACAACAACCTAATAACTGGTGGTGAAGAGGCTGAAAGCCAATTAATAACTTGCACTACTCCTAGCTTGTCACAGTTTAAGTGAATTTTCTTATTGCAGAAGGAAGCCCCCCAAAGTCCCACAGCAACAATCAGCAGAGTTCCAAAAGATCCAGGTTCCATAAGAACCCAGCCTCCCGCCACTCCTCAGGCAAACGCTCTGCACTCCATCAGCCACCAAGGAATGCTCCATAGCCGGTGGAACCTGCAGCATCTGTGTAAAGCTCGATATCAAAATTGCTAACAGGGCCTTGCTGCCAAAGGGAACGTCCGTTAAAGGTATCCAAGAAAATGTGCCAAACCCCTAAATCCTCCCTAAGTTTCTAATTTAAAGTAATGAAGTGGCGTGGCAAGGAGAGCCCCGCAGTGGCTGCCGACACGCGATGGCTAAAAATACGGCCAATGGGCATAATACGACAGCTTGCCGAGGAGAGACTGCAACTGCCGCAATTGAATTTTGCGCTTACTGACCACCAAGCAAATATCAGCCATGAGGGCGAGCAGTTTGTTCTCAGGCATTCCATGGCCAGAGAATCAATAACTATTTCCAAAAAACTGATTGTCGCAATCTGACCCTCAGTCTTATCCGCAGCCAACAGAATACCAAAACGCTCAGCAACATTGTTGAACGGTGACCAGCAAGATGCCGCACAAATTGAATGAAGGGGGGCCCATGCACAAGAAGTCATTCAAATAGTGGATGACAGAATTGACCCCTGACACCTAACGAACTACCCATTCAACAAACAAGCTGAAATTGAACAACCCATTGGTAAACAGCTAAAGAACAAAACCCCCCTAGTGGTGGACTTTTATAGCACGTAAAGAGTAAAATAGTATTTATATACAAAGATAGTTTATTAAATTTAATTTAATTTAATAAACTACCGTATATACTCGAGTATAAGTCGTTCCGAGTATAAGTCGAGGCCCTAATTTACCACAAAAAAAAATGGGAAAAACTTATTGACCCGAGTATAAGACGAGGGTGAGAAATGCACAGCTAATGTAAGTGGAAAAGAGGGTCAACAATGCCCATTTGCAGCATCACTGTGCCCCTTTGCAGCCATAGGTCCCCTGAACTTCAAACTCGGTAGTTAAGGGTTTCTAGATGCCCCCTAGCTGCAGCCAAAATTTGGGGTCTCTGAACCCAAAGGGTCCGAAATGACATTGCTGCAAATGGACACAGTTGCCTGAATTTGGGGCCCTGTATCTTGGGGCCACTTAGTGCTAAGAACCCCAAATTTTTGTTTCTAGCACCAAGTGGCCCCGAGATACAGGGCCCCAAAATTCAGTTCAGAAAATGTCAAGCACTTTTCTGCAGCAGAAAATGACATTTTCCGAACCATTTTTGGGGCCCCGTATCTCAGGGCCACTTGGTGCTAGGAACTTCAGCTTTGGATATGTTGTGGTACCTGTTCCACTGGGTTTACACACCAAATTTGGGGTTCCTAGCACCAAGTGGCCCTGAGATATGGGGCCCCAAAGTCGGTTCAGAAAATGTCAAGCACTTTTCTGCAGCAGAAAATGACATTTTCTGAACCGATTTTGGGGCCCCGTATCTCGGGGTCACTTAGGGCTAGGAACTTCAACTTTGGATATGTTGTGGTACCAGTTCCACTTGCAAACCAAATTTGGGGTTCCTAGCACCAAGTGGCCCTGAGATACGGGGCCCCAAAATCGGTTCGGAAAATGAAATTTTTTGCTGCAGAAAAGTGCTTGACTCGAGTATAAGTCGAGGGGGGCACTTTCAGCACAAAAAAATGTGCTTAAAAAATTCGACTTATACTCGAGTATATACGGTACCTTTGTAAATAAATACTTTTTTACACTTTACGTGCCTTGAAAGTCCACCACTAGGGGGTTTTTGTTCTTTAGTTTCAAATACTGGATGTGGCTCTAAAAAAATGCAATAAATTGCCGTTCTATATAAATTTTTCCATTGGTAGATATCGGTCAACATAAAACGAATCCAACCTATGCAACCCACTAGGTGAAAACTCTGCAGATGCACTGGCAGTAACCGGAACGCTGCCTCTATGTCCATCTTAGCCAGGAGGGCACATTGCCCATAATGCCGCACCCAAAAGATGGCAGCATCAAAGGAGGTGTAAGAAACCGCACATGCCTCTGGGTCGATCGCATCATTCACCAAACCACCCTTGGGGAAGGACAGATGATGGATAAAACAAAACTTGTGAGCTTCCTTTTTGGGAACCAAGCCCAAAGGGGACACCACTAAATTGTCCAGAGGGGTAAGAGAAAGGCGCAGCCATGCGTCCCAGCGCAACTTCTTTAGCTGGACAAAATGTATTTAGCTAACTAGTTGGAAGAAAAGAGGTTCAGGTCCACATCCCCAATACAACAGGGTTCCTCAAAAAGTGTGACTTTAGAGGACCATGAACACTCAAAAGAATAGAAATGTTATATAAATGTTATATAAAAAGTAAAAATTTATTACAGAGAGTAAATAACATGATACAAAAAAATAAAACACATCATGTAAAAGAGCAGAAGACATACACATGGAAGAGGCCCAAACTAACTGTCGGGGAGACAGAGGAAATCCAACGTGTTTCAACAAGTGAAGTAAGGGTCTTCTTCAGGGAAGGAAATAGGCTTCATTTCCAGATGAATACAAACAATCTACAATATTAATATAAACATAATTACACACAGAATTTCAAAATATCACATAATTTATAAGCTAATCATCTTTACTATAGTTTATAAAATAAAGCAAAAAACATAGGTATCAGTACTGACCTCATGTGTTACGTGTTTCAAACAATGGAACATATGTCCATCAGTCCATATGGAACACTCCTGCATCTGAGAACTGTCTCCTACAAGGGGGGCGGGAGCGGTCACAAAGGACAAACCAACACGAGTCTAAGTATAAAAAAGAAAAATGAAAACAAGGTAGTAGCACCATGGACTGATGCACAAAATAAATGGAAGCTCAATAGAGTCGACCACATATATGTATATACACATACCTATCGCTTTAAGGTTTGTGAGTTAAGTCTTGCAATGCAAAAGTTCTTTCACAGACCCGCACCAACTAGCAATGACCACTAGTGTTGAGATAAGGCTCTGCCGCAGATGAAACCATAAAAACATCCCATACTTAGAGGTTGGTGCCCCTGATGTAGGGGAGCTGGCTGAATAACTAGCAGTCAAACCTAAGAGCAAAAAATAAAATGTAATATGCATTTGTATAGTGCAAGGAAAATGATCCCAGCATTACTATTGCACAGGAGAAATTACCCATCATTGCAAGAAGGTGTCAGGAGATGCCAGCCCTGAATCTTACCTAATGGATGTCGTAGGTGCAGTGATTCCCTGTGTCTCCAGAGTGAAGCAAATATAATAATGTCAGCTCGTTTTTTCAGGAGCAGTGAATTTAATAATGCTTAAAGTGAAACAATAAAAATTTAAATATTCCTTTAAATATCGTGCTTGGGGGCCTCCTTAGTCTGCCTGTAAAGTAGCGCATCTTTCCCATGTTTATAACAGTACCACAGCAAAATTACATTTCTAAAGGAAAAAATGTCATTTAAAACAGCTTGCAGCTGTAATGTATTGTTGGATCCCGGCAATATAGATAAAAATTATTGAAAAAAATGCACCAAAAATAGCAAGAAAAATGGCGTGGATGTCCCCTCCAAAATCCATACCAGGCCCTCCAGGTCTGTTATGGATATTAAGGGGAACCAAAATGTAAAAAAAAATGGTGTGGGGGTCCCCCAGGCCCCCAGGCACTATATACTCTGAACAGCAGTATATATACTTTATGGCCTGCCCTATGTACACTGCAGAAAAATTGGGCCTTAGATGTTGGTGGTGCCAGAACACTGTAACCCCTCACAGTTACTCTTGTTGGGCGGAGTAACAGGCCCTGCTGTGAAATATTATATCAAAAAACTGTAATTAAATGGCTCTGCTAAACAGGGGCAGAAAATTTGGGCCTTGGGTGGTGGTGGTGGTGCCACAACCCTGTAACCTCTCACAGATACTCTTGCTGGGCGCAGGAACAGGCCCTGCTGTGAAATATTATATCAAAAACTGTAATTACATGCCCCTGTTAAACAGGGTTAGAAAAATTGGGCCTTTGGTTTTGGTGGTGCCAGAACACTGTAAGTCCTCACAGTTATTCTTGTTGGGCACAGGAACGGGCCCTGCATTGAAATATTATAACAAAAATTGTAATTACATGCCCCTGTTAAACAGGGGCAGAAAAATTGGGCCTTGGGTGGTGGTGGTGGTGCCCTAAACCAAAAATATTGTTGGAAGCTAGCTTCTTCAAGATTGAGGAGGAATAGGATAGTCAGCATAAACCATCTTCGAGGGATCCCAGATCCATAGCAAATTCAATCAGTTACATCAGCGTCTGGTACTTGATAGCCGCTGATCCAAGACTGATTCATTTTTATGAATGTGAGCCTATCAATGGAGTCTGTTCACAGGCGCACTCTTTGATCCGTTACAAACCCTCCAGCAGCACTGAATGTGCGTTCAAAAAGCACGCTGGATGCAGGACAGGCCAGTAGTTCAATTGCATATTGAGCAAGTTCTGGTCAGTGGTCCATCCTCAAGACCCAGTAACCCAGTGTATGCTCTGTTGGAAAGGTCTCCAAGTCTGCTCTTGCCCGTAGATATTCCTGTACCATATAATGCAGATGCTGCTGCTGAGTGTTATCCTCTACATCCATGCTGACACAATCCTCCTCCTCTTCTTCCTGTGTGTTTGGTGGGCCTGCAGGAATGCTATCTGGATAAAGGGGGCCTTGAGAGGAAAGGAAGTCCTCCTCTTCCTCCCACTGTTCTGCCTCAAGTGCCCTGTCCATGATTCCGTGAAGCGTGTGCTCCAGCAGAAAGACTAGAGGGACAGTGTCACTGATGCATGTATTGTCGCTGTTTACTATCCTTGTGGCTTAATCAAATGGTGACAGGACAGCGCATACATCCTTGATCAGTAGCCACTTGCATGGCGAAAAGAAGCCAGGCTCCTCTGACCCTGTCCTGGTGCCATACTCGCACAGGTACTCATTGATGGCCCTCTGCTGTGTGTGCAGCCGCTGCAGCATTGCCAATGTTAAATTCCACCTGGTGGGCATGTCACAAATGAGGTTGGTGGGCAGGTTGCATTCCCTTTGAATGTCAGCCAGCTGAGCACTGGCATTGCATGACCGCGGAAATGACCACAGACTTTTGTGGCCTGTCTCAGGAGATCTTGTAAGCCTGGGTACCTGGTCAAGAACTACTGCACCACCAAATTCAGAATGTGTGCCAAACATGGAACATGGGTCAAGTGTTCCTGTCGGAGGGTGGAGAGAAAGTTGGTGCCATTGTCGCATGCAACCATTCCTGGCTGAAGCTGGCATGGCGTCACCCACCTCTGAGCCTGCCCCTGCAATACTGACAGAATCTCTGCCCCAGTGTGGCTCCTGTCCCCTAGGCAGACCAACTCAAGCACCGCATGGCATCTTTTAGCCTGACTGCTTGCGTAGCCTCTTCAACACTTACGGAGCACTGCTGGTTCAGAGGAGAAATCTGCAGAAGAGGCCATAAAGGAAGAAGAAGAGTAGGGGATGGAGGAGAGAGCTGTGGAAGAATCACCACTAGCATTTTGGAGGCGTGGTGGAGGAACAAGCTCCAACATTACTGAACCCTGTCTTGCATCCTTCCCAGCTGCCATCAGAGTTACCCAGTGCACCGTGAAAGAAAAAGTAACATCCCCGTCCATGCCTGCTGGATCATGAGTCAGCGGTAATATGAACCTTAATTCTGACCGCCCTGTCCAACGAGGCCAAAACATTGCCTTCCGTGAAAATAAATGGTGTTTTGGAACCTGCCACTGAGGTACAGCACATTCCACAAATTCATGAAAGGGGGCAGAGTCTACCAACTGAAAAGGCAGCAGTTGCAGTGCTAGCAATTTGGCCAAGCTAGCATTTAGACGCTGAGCATGTGGATGGCTAGGACCAAATTTATCATTACGGGTCAGCAACTGGGGTAGGGAAATTTGCCTGTTAAAATCAATTGGTAATGTACTGCTAGCAGATTGGCTGCAAGGACTTGGGACACCTATTGCTGTACCTTCATTTCTCTCAGTGCAGGTTTTTGAGAGGACTGGAGGTATAGTAGGGTTGGAGATCCCAGATGAGGAGAAAAGAGAATTCTGCCTTTTTCTATGATGTGGGTCTTTCAAGTGCTGTTGTCAATGGACTGCATGGCAGGTCATCATATGTCTGGTCAAGCATGTGGTGCCCAAGCGGCTGCTGTTCTAGCCACGCTTGATCCGCTTCAGACATAGGTTGCAAACAGCAATGTTGTGATCTGCTGCACACGTGTCGAAAAAGGCCAACATCAAGGAACTTTTAAAAGTCAGCGGGGAGTCAGCAGCGCCCTGCACCTGCGGAGCTCTGCAGTGTGATGCAATGGGGTGGCTGCCCTTAAGCTGTCCCTAGAGGACATCCTGCCTCATTGGAGTTGTGCCTCCTCCTCTCTTTTCTCAGGCACCCAAGTAAAGTGAGTGACCTCATCATCCCTCCCTCCTCATCACTGGAGAAAACTTGGCAGTATGCTGCAGCTGTGGGAACATGACTGCCAGTTTCTTGTCCTTCTGTGGCACCCCCTCTCTCTAAGCTCATGTTACTCCCTTCCTAAACCTGGCAACCAACATTGGAGCCTTCAAATCGCTGTACATCTTCCATCAGCATATAACCGACACTGTGGTTCGAATAATTCTGGGAACTCCTCCGTGCATGATGGTGGGGCTATGGAAGGAGGGACTGTGGACAAGGAGCCGGTGGAATAGGCCGCTTTGGCAGCTGCATTGAAACTACTCTGAGCCTGGGTGACAGAGGATGAGGAGGATAAGGACAGCTTTGTTATCCACTCCACAAACTCTTCTGCATGTTGTGGCTCAATTACATGGCCAGCAGCAAAAAAAAAAAGAACAAGCGCGCCCCACGGCCACCTGCAGAGGATACACTATGTCCATGACCACCACTGTTGACTGTAGACACAGAGGCTGCTTGCCCTCTTTTAGTGGCCTGTGAGCGTCTGCCTCTCCTTGGTGGCCTTCCGGACATGATGTATTTTTTGTTTTGCAACACCACACTACACTGTATTATATAATGAGTACACTGCCTGAAGTGTATTAGAAACTATACACCACTGAATGCACTGTATATAAAGTGCTACACTGAATGCAGAGTATATATATATATATATTAGACTGTATATATATTAATACACCACCTGAAGTGTATTAGAAACAGTACACCACCGAATGCACTGTAGATATAGGCTACACTGAATGCAGAGTATATATATACTGTATCTCACAAAAGTGAGTACACCCCTCACATTTTTGGAAATATTTGTGGTCAGAGATGAGCATAGTACAACAGCCAGCAGGATCTGGAGCCAGAAAGAATGTCAGCCAAGCAATTCTTTATAGGAAACACAGGAGAGCGTCTCTAGAGATGTGACCAAGGTGAAGGCAGAGATCATCTGGGCTGGACGGCTTAAGTAGGCAGGACTGACTATGGTTCTGAACATGTGGAGCAGGAAGCGGCTGTCAAGTGGATGCAGTAGATCAGGCTGTGCCCGGACTTTTCCTGAACCGACCAGGGAGGATTTCGGGA
This sequence comes from Lithobates clamitans, assembly GCA_037952925.1. Lineage (NCBI taxonomy): Eukaryota > Metazoa > Chordata > Amphibia > Anura > Ranidae > Lithobates > Lithobates clamitans. The sequence goes on from JBBGZY010000282.1 coordinate 1,523,721, forward strand.
GTCAAGATAGGCAGGTGAGGCCTGGCACTTCTAAGATCTGAATCCCAGGGTGTTTTTCAGAGAGGCACCTGTCGGTTCATTAAGGGAAAAGGATAGAACTACCATTACAGGAACCAAAGATTTAGAGGCAGCTCATACTTCCCGAAGATATGGACTGTACATATTGCACATTCTTTTCTGCAATGCATTAAGGGAATAAAGTTTAATGTTCAACTGTTCTGGACTGTCTGCTGTGTCATTCGTGCAGGGGAGGAGAACGGAGCTACACTAACAGAAAGGAATGAACTACCAGCAGCTCCTACAAGGGTAGTGTGCTACATGGAGGTCCCACCGAGATTTTCACCTTTCTGTTAGTCCGTTACCCCTAGCAACTTCAGAGACAGAATCAGCATATCAGTGACTGTATTCCGGATAGTCCTAAGGGACCATCGCATGTGGCACCTTGCCATTTATACAGAGATGTCTGACGTGGGTACAGCTCCAGCACCGCCACTGTTTGCCAAATTTATCCTGCTACACAGTTGAAAATGTGGATGGAGTTGTGGATGTCGCTGTTGCCCTTGGAAACATGGACACCGGGGGTGGTGTGGCCGGAGACTGCAGGGAACATGTCTCTTACAGTTGGGACATCACAAGGGACATTTTCACTGTGAAACAGTAGTTGCTGTTTAACCTGCAATTCTATTGTGTCTGCCGCCAGGGGTCGCTGGTGTACACCATAGAAATGAAGAGCTACAGTTCCTCATGCGCTGGACCAGCGAGAGGGGGTGGAGTCACGCCCCAGAGGAAAGATTACCAGCGTACCACGCATTGTACTCTCAGCAGAGGAAGATGGCACGGAGCTTTACCAGCCCGCAAGCCATGCAGCAACTTACTGAACAGCAGGAACGGATCCTCGTAGACACCGGCATCCGTCTGGAAGTCACCGGTGGGCTAGCATTGGGAGTAGTTGATGGAGTGTAGAGACTGTGTTTAATTTGTTCCGGCTGTCAGAAACCCACCATGGGAGTCACCGCCTGGGCCCGGTGCGGCCACCGCAGTTTGCAGCTAACGCGGCTGGGACCTGAACAGCAGGAGGTATGCTACTACCACGTGGACAGCACCACCAGACTCTGCACGCCTCAAGCCTCAAACCTCCGGAGGGCCGTAGAGGGCCAAGTTGTCTCGGTGACTGCAGCGGAGGAGTTCCGTCCAGAGTTAATAAAATCGGATACGTCGGAGGTCCAGGTAGGATCTGTGGGGAAGGCCTGTGGTCTGGTTGGGGATTCTGGGGTTGTTGGTGTAGTTGAGCAGACCCCGGGAAATCTCCCTGAAATGCCAACCTGTTCTAATAAGCCCCTCGCTGAACCTGTCCAGAAGGAGCCACTAGTAGAAGAGGGTGATCCCTTAGGTGAGCTGGGCAGGGGAGGCAAGGGCCGGGCCGTTGACTGGGGTCTGGAGAGGTACGTATCCTTGGAACATTTATTTGTTTGGTCCTCTCCAGAGGAAGGTGGCTCTAGTGAAGAGGAGGAGTGGTATGTGGAAAGTTCCACGCCTTTAAGTGCTTCCACCGGAGCTCTGGAGAGCACAGCCACATTTCCTGCACCCCCAGTACCCCCTACTACATACATTATAGGTGCCCCTCACAACAAGGCACCCTCGTACCAGCTAAGGGCTGTTAAGGCCCCGGACTCTTGTGTGTTGCCTGGATGGGGAAGGCCTAAGGAACTGCCAAGGTTATCATGGTTCCAGAGGGACGTTCAAAAGAGGGGTGCACAGGAGTGGGGGTTAGATTACCCTTACGTGTCAGAGAAAATTATGAGGATCGTGGAGGCTTCCCAAGAACAATGGGAAAGGGACCTTATTTGGGACTATTTGCATGTGCCTAAGCCCCAAAGGAATGGCGGCAGGGACAGGCCATTTACAAGAATCGTGTCTCAGAAACCTGGTCAGCATACCAGGAGTTACTCAATTTCAGTCAAGGGGGAAGGAGACACGCGGAAAAGACTGCCGGACCCCCGGTATTATTCGTAGAGTGTTATTACAGGTATGCTGGACTAAGCCTTGGACTGCAAGTGCAGACGGGTTAGGGTGGGCTATTCCATGGACTTCCTACACAGGGCAACAACTTCAGTGCCTACTTGGCCAGTATGGACACTATTCCTGTGTTGTCCCTGTCAGTCCCTTTGCTAGTTCTATGTTAAGTAAAAAGTTATGAACTCTCATTGGAGTCACTCAGAAAGTATTTGGCGCATGGACTTAAGTGTAAATAACCTGGCGTGTCTACTCAGGCTCTGTCCTGCAGGAGTCCACAGATTACTTTTGAGGGGATGGTAGTCCTGGTAGTGTTACCCATGCCAACAACATGCTCATTGTAGTTAAAGTACAGGATGGGATGTTTGCTCTGTGTTTCTTTGCAGGTATCGTTGGAAGGGACGGCGTTTGAACCCACTTGAATATCACAGATGAAGGCTTAGAGCAACCAAAGCATTTCTCTTCCGAGAGCAGTGGCTTGGTTCTCTTTGAATGAGACATAGTTTTGAGGGACCAATAGTTTAGACTATATTTATGTTGTGGAAACTGTAAAACATTGTTATGTATTTTTCCGTTGTAAAATTTTGTGATACATACACAGCACTACACACTTGGACATATGAAATGCCTTATGTTAGGTAGGTAGGACTGTTCTCTAGCTGTGGATTCCTTTTCCACAACTGGGGACAGTTGTGATTTCAGGAGGGGGTGTATGTAGCGCCCACCTACTTAGGTGTGTGCTAACTAGTTAGTAAGGGTTAGTGTTAGGTAAAATTGCCAGTGCATTGCCCTGTTGGTTTAAGCCTGGTTGGGTTTGATTTGGTTGGGAGAGGTGACAGAGTAAAACTGGGGGTGTGCCCACCTGTAATCTGTTATGAGTGATTGAGGCCTAAAAAAAACAAATTTTACAATAAAACTTTTTGTTATCGACTTTTGGATAGAGTGGAAGGGGATTAGAACACCTGTCAGTTTTTATTTCTGTCTGTGTCCCAGTAAGGGAGATCCACCCTCTCTATATGTCCTGCTTTCCATTATCATCAAAGTCAAAAGTCAAACAAAATCCCAAATATTGTGTTTGTAGGAGTGGTGCAGTGTAATACACAGTTAGGTGCAATAGAAAACCTGTACTGAAGCAATGCAGCAACAGTTCACAACAAACCCAGTGGAAAGACTGCCCACCCGTGTGCACTACGATTTCCAGCACTGTAGACAGAGCGGGTTTCAGCTAGTTTGACAGCGTCTATTGAGAGGGGCAGAATGCAGCCTGACCATCTCATGCCCAATAAGGAAAATGTCCAGAAGAATTACATCCCTACGCTTTCCCTCCTCGTCAGGAACTTTTCCCTACTGCTAGTACTGCCCCTAACAGACAGGGTACCTTTCCCTTACCCTCCCTAACTCTATCCAAAATGTTAAAAAAAGTTTTGCCTTTATTTCTACTTTAGGTCTTAGAACACCTTTGTTTCATGCACCTGAAATGTATTTACCGTATTTTTCGCTCCATAAGACACACCTGACCATAGGATGCACCTAAGTTTTAGATGAGGAAAACAGAAAAAAATGATTAATAGGAGGGGGAAAAAAAGGGGGTGGGCTTTAGACACACTCACCAATTCTCCAGCTAGGACCTACCACTATGTGCCTGCTGTAGTATCCTTTCACAGTGCTTTGTGTGTGCACAGCAGTGGGTAGAGTATGAGCGGGGCTGACGGGGCAGACACAGCAGGGATAGGTTGGATCATCAGGAGGAGGAGTCACTGGCCTTTTCAACACACTGTGCTGTACACTCGTATTTCTGTGTCTCTCAATATCTCACTCATAGGCTTTGTATGAGTGAGATCTTAAGTAAATGGATCGGCACAGCACAGTGACAGTACATCCGCTTCCAGCCACAAACTCCTGGGACTCCCAGCCAGGCAGCCAGCAATCAGCCATGGTGACAACTTAAAGACTGCAGGCAGCAGGTGCGCGCCACGCCGCTGCTAACAAAGCACTTCCTAGCACTTCCTGCAGCTTCCCCCTAGATCCGACCGGCCCTAATGGGGCCCCTAGTGCATCTGGGGCCCCTGAGCTGTGCCCAGGTGTGCCCGCTTGACAAGACGGCCCTGCCGCGGCAGCAACGGGGGGGGGGCCTGGTCACTATTTGCTTTATAAGACTCAAAGACATTTGCGCCCATTTTGTAGGGGGAAAAAGTGCGTCGTAGGGCTCATTTACACTTGCTTGGGCTCCAACACACATTAACGGCTAGTTTACACTTGCTTCAAAACAAGGCTTCGAACAGGCTTTGTTAACGCTAGTCAAAGCCCCTGTCACTAAGGAAAATGGTTAACTTATAGTCCTGTTTACACCTGCTTTTGCTTTGCTTTGCTTCGGCTACGCTTTAAAAAGTATATCCCATGTAGCTTTAGTGGTGCTTCAAAGTGTTTTCAAAGCCTTTCATAGAAGTCTACGGCAAGGCTTGCTTGAAGCCCTACTGAAGCCCCACCGAAGCCTTATCGAAGCCCCACGCATCCCCACCAAAGCACCATCGAAGCCCCATTGAAGCTCCCCCACGCATCCCCACCAAAGCCTCATCGAAGCCCCACAGAAGCCTCATCGAAGCACCAAGCAAAAGCAAGATGTAAACAGGACTGTAAGCTAACCATTTTATTTAGTGACAGGAGCTTTGACTGGCGTTCAGAGAGCTTTAGCAAAGCCTGTCTGAAGCCATGTTTTGAAGCAAGTGTAAACTAGCCCTTATGGAGCGAAAAATACGGTAGTTTATTTTAGCTAAAAGTGGATTTGAACTTTATAAACAGTATATATCCCTTTAAATAAACAATCTAAGACCCCTTTCACACTGGGGCGGTTTTCATGCGCTTTAGCGCAAGAAATAGCCTCTGCTAAGCACTTGAAAACCATCTCTCATGCAATCCAGTATGCCTTTTCACACTGGGGCGGTGCGCTTGTGGGACGGGAAAAAAAAGTCCTGCAAGCAGCATCTTTGAGGTGGGTTGGGAGCACTGTATACAGCGCTCCCAAAATGCTCCTGCCCATTGGAATGAATGGGCAGCGCTTTCAAAGCGCCTTAAAAGCATTTTCAAATTGCCACAAAACGAGAGTTTTTAACCCCTTTTTTGGGGTTAAAAGCGCCTGCTAGCTGCCAAAAACAGCAGTAAAGCGGTGCCACGGCCCCAGTGTGAAAGGGGTCTTAAGCCTGTACAATCTTTATTCAGCTCACAGGGAATGGTTTTTATATTTACAAAGTAATTGTTAAGAAAATTTTATTTGATCTGTGTGGACATGTGGCTATAGAAAATCATAAAGGTACCATTAAAAATAATAACTGTCCTGTGTATGCAGTCCCATGCTAACCACATTATCAAAATCACTATGTTTCAATGTAAACAGTGCTGTTATGTTTTTATCATTTAGAGTTGTTCTCCTGCCTATATTACCTGTGATTTTGAAACTCTTTTACCATCTTAGCCAAACATATGAGGCAGTCAGACAATTTATGCTCATTTCTACCTATTTAAATGAGTTATTTTTTTAGCACAATTAGACGTTGCCCCAAATACTTTATTTGGAGCACCTGTAAATGCACAACATTTTGATTTTGGTACCAGAACTCCTTCTCTAGAACTGCTCTCATCAGCTTTGCTCAGGTGTGAATGCAGACTAAAGCATTACTAAATATAAATTGACCAATCAAACATAAAAATCAGATTACATATCATCAGTCTAAGTTACTAAAAGACACCTATTTTTCATTTTGATTAGAGTGGGTATCACGTATCTGGTAGGAGAGCCTGAAATGATGAGGAAGGCCTCTCTTACTCTTCTGACTCGAAGCCCATGGTAGTGTGAACAGAAGGTGCAGGAGTGCAGATTGGCACGAGTGTCTCTAGGTCTTGCCAAGTAGCAGAGCGGGTATTCATGCCAGGCAGGAGAGGTGGTCAGTAGTCTTCAGTGAAGCAGGTGGGCTGGTAGACAGCTGGAGGATGGCAGACTGAAGCAGGCTGGTACTGGCGACATCGGGCAGGTGAGGCATGCACTGGTAGCAGACTGTAGAACAGCAGGCACCACAGGATGTGTAAGGAAGCAGAGCCAGGCAAACTGGGTCATATACTGGCAGGATGGATCAGGTACAGAGGAGCAGGCAATAGTGTGATCTGGGTACAAACTGGGTCTGGAGCCATTGGGTGGAATAGAAGAAAATGGAGCAGACAGAAGCAGAGGACAAGCCAGGGTCAGTGCAGGCAGAGTTCAAAGAGTGGCCAGACAAGCTGGGATAATGGGAACACAGGATGCAGGGAAGGCTGAAAGACAAAGCAGCAATGATCCTGAGCACCGGCCAAGTTTAAATAGCACGTTTGGCGCCAACATCTATCACAAGTGCATGCCTGCTCTGCGAGCATGCGCATGTGTCCAATTCTTACTAGCATGAAAGGAAACATGTTTTAGCCTGTGCACAGAAGGCCTTTCCTTACATTAGGGGAAGGTTAAAACTACTGTCATGTTTTTGCTAATTTGTATTTAATCAGGGAGATTTCCCTTCACTTCATCTTCTGTAGACTGTGAGAGAATATCTTTCCAATATGAGGGAAATATGAGGGAAAGAGATTTGTTAGGTAGCGAATGAGGCTGCAGTATATCCTCCATCCTGAAGGTGACACTGTGCTGTTTCTCAGGCTGGCAGGAGTCCATTAAAGACTAGTTGTCTCTTGCTATGGGCTACAGTTTTGCCATTTTGGGGAAGACAGAAATCCTATTAGATACTGAAATCCCACGAAATTTAGGCAGCCAGCTTAGCTGATGACCAATACAACAAAACAAAACAAAAACTCTTGCGCATAAATGTATAAGCCCGACAGTTCAAAGTTCTCGATGGATGGTAGCTTTCAGCCTTGCTGCCCTCAAGGATAGGGAAATCCTAACATACAGACAAAAAACAGAAAAGAGAGGGCGCACCGGCCTTGTACATTATCTTTAAAAAGGTTTTCTGTTTTAATAAACCTTTTTAAAGATAATGCACAAGGCCGGTGCGCCCTCTCTTTTCTGTTTTTTGTGAGCTTAGCTGATGATTTTCATACATAATGAAATGTTGTATCATTCAGTGTACTTGCTGTTTGGGGGTAAGGTAGGGACAGAGCACAGCTGGATAGGGAGAGAGAAGGTACAGTATTAGGTTGGTAGGTGTTTTCTTTCAGGTTGTCTCCACTGTCAGCCTCCTGGAACTATTTCTCACTGCCAGCTGGATATCTGCAGGGATAATTGGGGATCTTAGTGTGACCAAGCAATATCCAAGCAATATCATAGTTCTTCCTTGTAGGTAAACAGTGCACTGTACTGCCTGACTTGTTAGGTATGTGGTGCAAATGCTGAAAATTGCCTTATTTCGATGAACAGTAAGTTTCTCCAATGTAAAGTTAAAGATACACGTGTGTTACCTCAATTCTTGGTTACACTGGTTAGGCCCCACCTACAATTGGAAGTGTTCTTATTGGAAGATTTCCCTACTGCTGTTCCGGTGGCAACTCTATATTTTGGTTTAGCCCTTACCTTCAATACCGGTGACATTGGTTATCCGGACAGTTAAAAAGAGTGACAGGGACACAGATAGCAATTAAAATGGAACTGAAGTCTAAAGTCTTTTTTCATCTTCTATAGAGTAAGGAAGGACTATAAACCCTGTCACGTTATTTTTGCCACTTGTATCCGATTAGAGAAATTTCACTTTCACTTCCTGTCCCAAAGTCATAATAGGAAGTGAGGTGAAATCCCTTCAAAGTGAGGGAATTCCTGGTTGTCACCAGACCTATTATTCCCATTGGAAGATTTCCCTACGGTAATATTACTGTTCTGGTGACAACCCAAAATATGGGATTTCACTTTCACACTTATCACTGGTGATGACCATAAATAGGAAAAATAGAGAAGATCGACTACTTAACCCAAACAATGTGGTAGGTATATAAAATAGAAAAAAAAAACAATTGCAAAGATAAAAAAACATGTTGTATTCCACATATTTAAAAATATACGCAGAATCCTTAAAGCGGATCTTTAACCTATTTTGTAACCATGGGTCATTATAAAAGACAGGCATATCTATTTAATGTGTGGATATTACATACTGTATATATTTTGTTTTTTCTTAGTACCTTTTTTCTTCTTCTGCCTAGGCAATTGAGGCTATCATCATTATCCCATTAACTCCTAGTCTCCAGGCATCCTCTGTTTGGGTATTGCGTTATTTAATTACAGGAGATGACGACATAAGAGGAGGATTGAATCGTCAATAATTGAATCATAGGATCTCTGGTGCGATTACTGTGCAGGCGTGAGAATTGGATGTGCATGTTGGTTAGCCAGCTGCACAATATCCAGGAAGTAAGCTGGCGCTGGCTTTGCATGCCCGTATTTTGAATGGCCCCGGCACACTGGAGGTATGAGAGATTTTACTCAAAATCACACATGAAAACCCCGGATTTTATTTTATATAACGTGCCTAACCGCAGGGAAATCGTTCCAGAAGGATATTGAAGGTGTTTTTATTTTAAATACTGTAATCATGTTTTGCACTAGGAGTTGCTTCCCCAGGATCAATACTGAATTACATACATATATAACTACAAGAAAATCCAGTTAAATACCTGCAGTATTCTGAATAACAGTAATTAACAGAAGTGAACTGCATTTACCTAGTAACAGTATATAAAGACAATCCTAACTTGCTATAACCAGTGCCCGTTGTATTTCTCTGGCCAGTGACTGATGAAAAAAAAAGAAACCATTGGCCAGCAAAGTTGGGGCCCTTGAAGAAAGCACAACAGTTCCCAGCAGACAACAGATTAAATTGTGCAATGTTACTCTCCTACCAGACCCTGTGCGCCTTCTTCTGGGTCTCCAGTCACATGCTCTGGTTCAGGGATAGGAGTTGCTGTGGTGTCTTTCCTTCAATCCTGCTGAGACAGGTCTCCTTTCCTTCCTTACAAGCAGTAGGAACACTGTTTAGTACAGCCTGCTCTCACCAGGCATCCACAACTTACATCTCACACCCTCCCGGGGAGAAGGTTCTTGGTCTCTTTGCTTCCCTCATCTAAGTTCTCATCTGATTGTGGTCAGCTATGGCAGGGATCTGTTCAGCCAACAGCAGCAGCTCAATCTTTTTTCCCACACACCTGCTTGCTTTCAAACGGTCCTCTCCCCTTTCCTTGGCAGCCTGCAGACCCACCTTCTTTGCTCTCTTGCATCAGCCAATCATCATCCTCTAGTATCGAATCAGACCCAGCCAAGATAGCTGCCCCCTGCACTGGAGACACTCCATAGACAAGCAAAGTGGTCTCCTTAAAGATGGCTGCTGCACTTCTGCATAAATAAATATTCAGTTTAACCCTGTAAACACGGCAGAAGGATAATACAGCAGTAACAAAGGAAAAAGTTCCGCAGCAGTTATTAGCTGCAGTCATGTTACACAAGTATTGTTCAATAGTTTGAAATCTGCAGCTTTCATTAAAAAAGTACTTGACAGGCATTTTCTGTTATAAAGTGATAGTGGTCTGTCCATGTCATCCCTGCCAATTGCATTCCTGCGTAGTCACTCTGTCACTTTTGATAGAATCTACAATTGAATGTTTCAACACACATTGCACAGGCATGGTCCACTGGGAATACATACCTTCAACATTGGAGTGCATGTATGTAGATGAGCAGTGGCTGCAAAGAGGCTACAGGAGATCCACACTGACATTAAACGAAGAATAAAAAAATAAAAGGTGAAAACAAGTATTTTATATTTTTAAAAATTGCAAATGTTTACGATTTACATTTATACACATTTCTTTAGCATGCTCAATGTCATTCACTTAGGATTTATATCTATTGCATCCTGATTCATTCAGGCAGAAAGCACTGACTATAAAAGGAATATCTATAGAACAAGACACCTATGTTTATAATATTGCTATATTAGGTAGCATGTGTAGCGTGTGTCAGATTTTGTAATGTGTAGTGGGTGTGATCTTATGTAGAAGCTTACAATTCTCCAGGGGAAGTTACAGTATAGGTTTGCTGCGGAAGCCCATTATTTCTAGTAACACCCTTATGCATGTCCCTTGACAATGTATTTAAATACAGTATTTTCAGGTATGAGTGCATCAATTTCACTAACTTCCGCATTTTTTTTATGAATCAAGTGGTTTCGTGACGTTTATTGCGATTGCCATGCAATTGAGATTGAAAGTTTTTTATTCATATAATTTCCTTTTTAGTCAATACAGGAAATATCAGGTAATTAGTTATCCTGTTTTGCATTTTTTCATGTAAAAAAAGGCAAGAAGACCCTGGCAAAGGCTCTGGGCAGGCATATTGGGTAACATCAAAGAATCTAATGGGAAAAAAGGAATAGACTAAACACCTAAACAATACACAACTTAGAGCTTGTATTTACCTTATGGTAACCATAAATGCTTCAATATTTTTATTTGATTCATGTGCGATTCAATCAAAATGGGGAAAAAATCGATCATTTATTGAAGTCCATCATTAGGGTTCTTTTTTGTGCTTTGCCCCCTGGAGAGCAGGCCGTAATGTATCGATGAGTGTGATTGACAGATGGTGAGGCTGTAATATAACCTCTGAAGTTCGCACCACAGTGCCGCAGCCATGTTCATTGCTTGCATTTGTGGGGCAGTTGTGGTTTAGCCCTATTCACTCACATGGGTTGTGTTTAGCAAGTGCATTTCACCTGTGGAATGTGTATACTCCTTTCCAGCTGCCTTTGTAGCTTAGGGGCAGCGATTAGGGGGAGGGCAGCGATTAGGGAGAGGCAGCTCAACTTCCTGCTTTTATCACCCCCCCACCCCAACAAAAATGTGTAAACTAAGCCTCAGACTGATGTTTCACCACTTAGGTGTCATCAGACATGCAGACATCAGAACAACCTAACCTTGGATAAAGAGATGTAACCTAAGAAAGTAATAAAGTAATTAATGAGCATTGGTTATCACTACTGCTTAAGTAGTGTATGTATGGGCTGAGCATTGGGTCCACATCAGAAGGTGAGCCTTAAATTAACATTAAAGTCTTGTTTTTTTTTATTTTTTTTAAACATGTTACCTGCTCTGTGCAATGGTTTTGCACAGAGCAGCCCTAATCCTCTTCTTCTCAGGTCCCTCGCCGGTGCTCCTGGCCACTCCCTCCTGCTGAGTGCCCCCCCAGCAAGCAGCTGGCTATGGGTGCACTCGACCTGAGCTGCTGCTCTGTGTGTCTATTCAGACACAGAGACACAGCTTGGCCCACCCCCTCTCCTCCTTGGCTCACTGACTTTGATTGACAGCAGCAGGCGCCAATGGCTCAGCAAATGAGGAGAGAGAGTCCCGGACAGCCGAGGCTCTCATGCAACATCGCTGGAACGAGATGGGGCTCAGATAAGTATTAGAGGGGTTGAGGGGGCTGCTGCACACATTAAGATAAAAATCCTTCTGCCTTTAGAACCACTGTAATTCTGGTATGGAGACAGCTCTCTTGTAAATCAGGGTGACCCGAAGGATCACTGAGATGGCAGCAGTATCAATAAAGGACAAGAGTGAAAGAAATGTAGATGAGGTTCAGCAAATCTTTACTGGTCACAATAAGGAGTTACCAGTAAATAGCAATAGCTAACATGTCTCAGGGGCTCAGTTGTTAGGGCTTGTAGTGAAGACAACTCCTTACACAGATGCTGGACTAAGAATGATTGTTTCAAGTCATAAATACTCATTATGGTCACCGGTCTGGTAGCAATCAGATTGACCCAACACAAGGCTTAAATGAGAGGGAAGAGGCACCAGTGGGAACTGCCGCTATCACGCCTGGCAACGAGGAATAAACACAATGGAATGGAAATGCAACAGTGCTTAAAGTATACCTCTATTCATGGTATTGCTAATACACCATAGAGTGGCAGTCTTCTACGCATATGTTGCAGTGGAAATAATGAGACACAATGTTGTTACGAAAGGACTTTAGATCACTTTCCAAAAGTTTTAGAATTCTGTTAGCATTATAACCATTTTTTGGTTGAAAAAAAACATCTACCTGGATTGTTACTGCAATCTGTACCTACCCAAAGTAACTTGTCTGCACAGCTCTGCCCTGGAGTCATCTGCACTTCACACCTTGGCCTGCTCCCAGTTAAAAAAAATAAAGCTAGCCATACACCAGAAGAATTTTGTTTGAACTTTTTTATTTTCCAATTTTCTCGGCAGAATGTAATTCTAATTGTAAATGTGTTTTCTGTTGAAAAAAAATCCTAAATATTGTAATGAAACCATGTCTGGGACTCAATTCAAATAGCAGGTCTGGCTGAAATTTGTGGGATCCATAATGCCAAGAAAGAATGTTCTGACATGATTTTTCTCTGAAAGTTCAAATGAAAATCTAACCATGCGTGGACAGCTTTAGTGTCATATAGGGGGCATTTGTCAAGACATACTGGGACGTGTGTGTTAACCTCTGGCAGCATTCAAATGTTTGTCACTTTGCCTGTGAATTTGTGTCTCAGATGCCTTGTAGCAATGTACAGTACACTGTATACTGTAAACCAGATTTCTCAATCTTTTCAACAGAGAGAAATCATTGAAATTGAAAAAAAAAATTGAAATAACTTTCCAGTCTCAGACAACCCCTGCTAAAAATTTCTATATCTACGACCCATCATACATTAGTGTGATGGTCAGTGGGAAGAATGTTCCTTAAACTTGTGGTTAGGGATGAGCTTCGTGTTCGAGTCGAACCCATGTTCGACTCGAACATCGGCTGTTCGGTCATTCGCCGAATTCCGAACGTTATGGGCCGTTCGCGCCAAATTCGTGTGGCGCGTCACGGCCCATAATTCACTGCGGCATCGCAGTGCATTGCTGGCTGATGATTGGCCAAGCATACACTATGACCCGCATGTTTGGCCAATCACAGCGTCGTCAGTAGAGAGAGCTGTAATTGGCCAAAGTCAGGGTGGCTTTGGCCAATTATGGCTCAGGGGGTTTAGAACACGCCCCACACTATATAAGGCCACCTGCACGGCGGCCCTGTGTAGTGTGTGTTCCGGCGTTGAGATACATAGATAGACAGAGAGACAGTGTCATTTCATTTGAGTTAGCTAGATTAGGCAGGACAATCAGTGAGTTAGCTGCACTTACAGTGTATTGTGTATATATATATATATGCATCCCAGGTGTTGCATATATATATATACACTGTATTCAGTTTAGCTAGATCCGTTCCTGTTATCTTCCTACTGACAGGCAGGCTTGTCTTGTTACAGTACAGTGTTACTTGTTACAGTTACAGTATTTACAGCTACCTGAAGAAAATTGCTGGTGTTCTTTTGATCCTATTAGTACCACAGTCAGGCAGCTAGACTATTTACAGTTAGTGTAGTGCGTCCTGCTCACAGTGTTCAGCTAAAACTACAAGTTAATGTAGTGAGACCTCTGCACAGTGTTCATCTAAAGCTACAAGTTAGTGTAGTGCGTCCTGCTCACAGTGTTCAGCTAAAGCTACAAGTTAGTGTGGTGCGTCCTCCTCACAGTGTTCAGCTAAACCTACAAGTTATTTTTTTGCGAGCTCTGCACAGATTTCATCTAAAGCTACAAGTTAGTGTAGTGCGTCCTGCTCACAGTGTTCAGCTAAAACTACAAGTTAGTGTAGTGAGACCTCTGCACAGTGTTCATCTAAAACTACAAGTTAGTGTAGTGCGTCCTGCTCACAGTGTTCAGCTAAAACTACAAGTTAGTGTAGTGAGACCTCTGCACAGTGTTCATCTAAAGCTACAAGTTAGTGTAGTGCGTCCTGCTCACAGTGTTCAGCTAAAACTACAAGTTAGTGTAGTGAGACCTCTGCACAGTGTTCATCTAAAGCTACAAGTTAGTCTAGTGCGTCCTGCTCACAGTGTTCAGCTAAAACTACAAGTTAGTGTAGTGAGACCTCTGCACAGTGTTCATCTAAAACTACAAGTTAGTGTAGTGCGTCCTGCTCACAGTGTTCAGCTAAAACTACAAGTTAGTGTGGTGCGTCCTCCTCACAGTGTTCAGCTAAACCTACAAGTTATTTTTTTGCAAGCTCTGCACAGTGTTCATCTAAAGATACAAGTTAGTGTAGTGCGTCCTGCTCACAGTGCAGCTAAAACTACAAGTTAGTGTAGTGAGACCTCTGCGCAGTGTTCATCTAAAGCTACAATTTAGTGTAGTGCGTCCTGCTCACAGTGTTCAGCTAAACCTACAAGTTATTTTTTTGCGAGCTCTGCACAGTGTTCAGCTAAAGCTACCTGTAGAAGGTTGGTGGTGTTCTCATACTACAGGCAGGCAGTTGATTTTGCTAGCTGCAGTATCAGTACATATATATATATATATATATATATATATATATAAATATATATATATCTCAGCTTAGTGCAGCTACAGGCCATTAGTATGTCTGGAAGGCCAAGAAGGAGAGGCAGACAGTCACAAGCCAATAAAAGAGGGCAAGCAGGCTCTGTGTCTAGTGCTGGTCATGGAGACGGTGCATCCTCATCAGCACGTGGCCGTGGGACACGCTTGGCCTTTTTTTCGGCAGCTGGCCGTGTTGAGCCGCAACATGCGGAAGACTTGGTCGAGTGGATGACCAAGTCGTTCTCATCCTCCTCATCCTCTCTCACCCATGCTTAGGGTACTTTGTCTGGCAAAGCAGCGGCCTCTTCCCTCGGCTCAATGTCATCAGTGACTACTTCCCTAGCCCCACCATGTCCTCCTGAGGAGTCCCTCGAACTTTTTGACCACAGTGTTGGGTACATGCTCCAGGAGGATGCCCAGCGTTTGGAAGGCTCTGATGATGATACTGAGCTCCAAGAAGGCAGTAACGTGAGCACGGACAGAGGGGGTGCCTAAGAAGGACAGCAATCTGACAGTCATGCTTCCCCTGCTGCAGCATACTGCCAGGTTTGCTCCAGTGATGAGGAGGGAGGGGATGATGAGGTTACTGACTCAACGTGGGTGCCTGATAGGAGAGAGGAGGAGGAGGCGGCACATCACCAACGAGGCAGGATGCCCTCCAGGGGCCAGCCTAAGGGCAGCACACTGACTGCATCACACCCCAAAGCTCCACATGTGCAGGGCGCTGCAGTCTCTGCGCGTTATTCAAAAAGTTCTTTGGTGTGGGCCTTTTTTGAGACGAGTGCATCAGATCGCACCGCTGCTATTTGCAACATATGTCTCAAGCGTATCTCGCGTGGCCAAAACATCTCCCGCTTGGGTACCACATGCTTGACCAGACATATGTTGACCTGCCATGCAGTTAGTTGGCAAGCGTATCTAAAAGACCCACACCAAAGAACAAAGAGGACCTCTCCTTGCTTCTCATCAGCTGAGATCTCCAACCCCACTATACCTTCAGTCCTCTCTGAGACCTGCACTGAGAGGAATGAAGGTGTAGAAGTAGGTGTGTCACAGCCAAGTACTTGTGGGCAATCTGCTTTCGGTACACCGACGTCAGATTGTACCAGGCAAATTTCCCTGTCCCAGCTGCTGCACCGCCGAAAGAAGTTTGCTCCCAGCCATCCACATGCCCAGCGGTTGAATGCTAGCTTGGCAAAATTGCTAGCACTTCAACTGCTGCCTTTTCAGTTGGTAGACTCTGCCCCCTTCCGTGAGTTTGTGGAATGTGCGGTTCCTCAGTGGCAGGTACCCAAACGCCACTTTTTCTCACGGAAGGCGATTCCGGCTCTCTACCGGCATGTGGAAGGCAATGTCCATGCCTCGCTGGACAGGGCGGTCAGCGGTAAGGTGCATATTACCGCTGACTCATGGTCCAGCAGGCATGGACAGGGATGTTACCTAAGTTTCACGGCGCATTGGGTGACTCTGCTGGCAGCTGGGAAGGATGCAGGACAAGGTGCAGTAGTGTTGGAGGTTGTTCCACCACCACGCCTCCAAAAGGCCACTACTAATGATTGTGACACACCTCTCTCCTCCAACCCCTCCTCTTCTTCTTCCTCCATGGCCTCTTCCTGTGCCTTGTCCTCAGAACCAGCGGTGCTCCGTAGGCGTTCAAGGGGCTACGCAAGTACGCAGGCCAAAAGATGCCATGCGGTGCTTGAGCTGGTGTGCTTGGGGGACAGGAGCCACACTGGGGCAGAGGTTCTGTCAGCTCTGCAGGGGCAGGTTCAGAGGTGGTTGACGCCACACCAACTTAAGGCAGGAATGGTGGTTTGCGACAATGGCACCAACCTCCTCTCTGCCCTCCGACAGGGACAAATGACCCATGTGCCTTGTTTGGCTCACGTCCTTAACTTGGTGGTGCAGCGGTTCTTGGGCAGGTACCCGGGCTTACAGGATGTCCTGAGGCAGGCCAGGAAAGTCTGTGTGCATTTCTGCCGGTCATATAATGCCAGTGCTCGGCTGGCGGACCTCCAAAAGGAGTTTAACCTGCCCAAGAACCGCCTAATCTGTGACATGCCCACCAGGTGGAACTCAACGTTGGCCATGCTGCAGCGGCTGCACACGCAGCAGAGGGCCATCAATGAGTACCTGTGTGATTTTGGCACCATGACAGGGTCAGGGGAGCTTGTTTTTTTTTTCCCCACGCCAGTGGGCCATGATCAGGGATGCATGCACTGTCCTGTCACCATTTGAGGAGGCCACGAGGATGGTGAGCAGTGACAGTGCATGCATCAGTGACACTGTCCCCCTTGTCCACCTGTTAGAGCACACGCTGCGTGGAATAAAGGACAGGGCACTTGAGGCAGAACAGAGGCAGGAAGAGGAGGACTTCCTTAGCTCTCAAGGCCCCCTTTATCCAGACAGTGTTCCTGCGTGCCCGCCGATCACACAGGAAGAGGACGAGGAGGAGGAGGAAGATTGTGTCAGTATGGAGGTGGAGCCTGGCACTCAGCATCAGCAGCAGTCTTTAAGGGATCAGTACCAAGAAACACATGGACTTGTACGTGGCTGGGAGGAGGTGGCTGCGGACCATGTCGTCCTTAGTGATCCAGAGGACTCCGAACAGAATGCCTCAGCAAACCTACGCTGCATGGCCTCCCTGATCCTGTGTTGCTGAGGCTTCGGTCAGTCAAAGAAGGAGCGGTGGAAAAGGTGGCCGTCTGACTGATGCGTTCAGACAATTTTTTGGTCCGGAGCCCCAAGGTATGATCAGTTCTAGCAACCATCGCCAGCGTCTGTTTTACATGGTGCAGGAATACCTAGGGGCAAGATCTGACTTGGACACCTTTCCCACCGAAAATCCTCTGGGTTACTGGGTCTTGGGGATGGATCACTGGCCAGAGCTTGCACAGTATGCAATTGAGCTACTGGCTTGTCCTGCATCCAGCGTTCTTTCGGAACGCACATTCAGTGCTGCTGGAGGCTTTGTAACCAATCAAAGGGTGCGTCTGTCCACCGACTCGGTCGATCGACTGACCTTCATAAAAATGAATCAGTCTTGGATCACCACCAGCTACCAACCACCTGATGCTGATGTAACCGAATAATTTTTTTTGAAATCTCAGATCCCTTTAAAGACTGCCTATGCTGATGCAGAGTGACTATCCTGAGTAATTATCCTCTTCCTCCTCAATGATCACGCTGATAGCTTGTAAGAACATTTTTTGTTCTGGGCGCCACCACCAGTGCCTAAGGCCTAATTTTTCAGCCCCTGTTTAACAGGGGCACGTAATTACAATTTTTGATGCAATACTTTGCAGCAGGGTTCGTTCCTGTGTTCCAACTAGAGTATCTGTGAGGGGTTGCAGTGTTGTGGCACCAGTGCCTAAGGCCTAATTTTTCAGCCCCTGTTCAACAGGGGCATGTAATTACAATTCTTGATCTAATATTTCACAGCAGGGCCCATTTCTGCGCCCACCAAGAGCGAGTGAGGACTTACAGTGTTGTGGCACCAGCACCACCACCACCACCACCACCAAAGGCCCAATTTTTCTGCCCTTGTTCAACAGGGGCATGTAATTACAATTCTTGATCTAATATTTCACAGCAGGGCCTGTTTCTGCGCCCACCAAGAGCGAGTGAGGACTTACAGTGTTGTGGCACTACCACCACCACCACCAAAGGCCCAATTTTTCTGCCCTTGTTCAACAGGGGCATGTAATTACAATTCTTGGTCTAATATTTCACAGCAGGGCCCGTTTCTGCGCCCACCAAGAGCGAGTGAGGACTTACAGTGTTGTGGCACCAGCACCACCACCACCACCGCAAAAAGGCCCAATTTTTCTGCCCCTGTTCAACAGGGGCATGTAATTACAATTCTTGATCTAATATTTCCCAGCAGGGCCCTGTGAGGGCTTACAGTGTTGTGGCCACAACAACACCTAAGGCCCAAATTTCTGCTGAGTATATAGGGCAGGCCCCTACTTTCAAACATCTAACTTACAAACGACTCCTACTTGCAAACGGAAGGAGACAACAGGAAGTGAGATGAAATCTACCCCTAGGAAGGGAAATTCTCTCTTGTAAGAGTTAATATGGGAAAAAACATTTCTCCTTTCCACTGATGCTTTCCAATCCTTGTTCCACAAAAAACCCCAAATTTTCAAAAAACATTTGTCATTGGGACAAAAAGTGAGGTGAAATCTTCTGAAGAGGAGGACAGACAGCAAAACAAATGTCACAGGGGTGATAACCCTTCCCTACGTTTTCCAAAAAGCTTAAAAAAGATTTTTTGGCTGGAGCTAAACACGTTAAAAATATACCCGTTCAAAATTACAAACAGATTCTACTTAACAACAAACCTACAGTCCCTGTCTTGTTTGCACCGCCTGTATACTGCTGTTCAGAGTACAGAGCCTGTATACTGCTGTTTCCTTTTTTAATTTGGGTGCGGGGTTCCCCTTAATATCCATACAAGACCCAAAGGGCCTGGTAATGGACTGGGGGGTACCCATGCCGTTTGTCTCACTGATTTTCATCCATATTGCCAGGACCCGAGATTACATTAAAGCCGCAAGCAGTTTTAAATGACATTTATTCCTTTAAAAATGACATTTTGTGCAGGGACTGTTCTAAGCATGGGAAACACGTGCCACTTTACAGGTATACTATAGACACCCCCCAGGTACGATATTTAAAGGAATATTTCACTTTTTTTTTTTTTACTTTGGGCATCATTAAAATCACTGCTCCCGAAAAAACGGCCGTTTTTAAAGGTTTTTTTTGCATTGATACATGTCCCCTGGGACAGGACCCGGGTCCCCAAACCCTTTTTAGGACAATACCATTCAAATTAGCCTTTAAAATGAGCACTTTTGATTTCGAACGTTCGAGTCCCATAGACGTCAATGGGGTTCTAACGTTTGTGCAAATTTTCGGTCCGTTCGCAGATTCTGGTGCGAACTGAACCGGGGAGTGTTCGGCTCATCCCTACTTGTGGTCATTAGGAAGAATTACCTCTTTACAAATAGCTAAAATTATCAAGTGGGAACTCATCTGAGAGGCAGATATTACTACTGTAGACTGTGTCCAATTTGTCAATAGCACCAGTACATTAGAACAAACTGAGGTTTGTATAGTTGGATGATTTTACCTGTATATTAGAAAAGGCTGAGGCTGAGCACAGATGACCGATTGTAACTGTATATTAGAACAGTCTGACACTTAGCACAATTGGCCGATTGCACCTACTGTATATATTAGGACACCACTAAAGAAGATCTTGTGGCTTCCATGCATTGCCTTCATGCATCAATTTTCAGTTGAGTTAAAGTCAGAAGCTATGCAGAGGTTCTGTTGTGCAATGTGTCCTTACTGTTATCAGAAGATAAACCAAAAGGTGAAATTTCAGCAAGGGAGACTAGAAGTGAGTTTCTTCTAGGTAAGAGCTTTGGGCTAAACTATATATTACTGCAGAGTTTAGCCACAAGGTATATGCAATTAACCTCCAGAATGGTAGATCAATTTTTCTATATGTTCTCATTAACAGTTGTCAGTGTTTTAGTCATGTTTATATGTTTTTATAAATAAGATAACTAAAATAAGAAAATTGTTAAAATGTGTGTGAATTGCTTACATATTCCTCCCGTGTTTTTCCACATTTATGTCTTACACTTGACCAAGTGAACACAGCTGAAGTCAAAGAAACAGCATTACTTTCTGTATTTGTATTGATTTATGTTTTTGTGGTTTCCTGTTAACCTTTGAACATGTTTATGGCTGGAGGTGAACCACAATTGCTTGCTTGTTCACTTAACCAATTTCTATGAAGCAGGATGCACATGTAATTACACAAGATCTCATCTTAGAGGAAATGTGCCAACCTGCAAGAAGGTTCTCACATCTATATTATCGAAAATTTACATCACTTTTATTTCATAAACCTTTATATGGCAAACAACACAGCTAGCAACGATATTAGAAACTATAAACACTTCAAAATAAAATATGGAAGAGTCTGTGGGAATATGTGAATTTATTCAAGAGTGTTGGTCATACACCACAGTTGAAAATAAACATAGAAACAGGAAATTATATTTTAAAACATGCTACACATATACAAATAAATAATTGGAAATTATATGGGTAACTTGAATTACATTGGTAAGCAACACCTTAACTAAAATTTGGATTTAGGTTTCATTTTCAAGATCTGGTCTAAAGAGCTTTGCTCATGTCCAAGAGAATTGGTCACATGTGCCGACTCTCTAAATACTTGATTTCCTGGAATGGGTCATTTAAAACATTGGCAAGCAACACTTTACCTTAAATTTGAATGTATAGTTGTGCTCATACATTTAAAGCCTTCACTCCTGATTACAGTGTGCCAGAAGCTGTGAGGCATGTCAAGATGTTGTTGGGCATATTGTAACTGGGCTTTTTCGTGGCATTGGTGAAGGAAAAGCTTCTTTCTGACAACTTGACCATGCAGCTCATTTTTGTTCAAGTATCATCGTATTGTGCTCCTTGAAACAACCACACCATCTTTTTCCAGAGAAGCCTGTATTTCTCGTGAAGTTACCTGTGGGTTTTTGTTTGTATCCCAAACAATTCCTTTGGCAGTTGTGGCTGCAATCTTTCTTGGTCTATCTGACTTTGGCTTGGTATCAAGAGATCCCCAAATTTTCCACTTCTTAAGTGGTTGAACAGTACATATGCTCTACCAGCTTTATAAAGTTCCATTACCTTGTTACGTGGGACTTTTGACAGTTCTTTTCTGCTGCCCATGGCTCAGTATCAAGCCTGCTCAGTGCATCCACGCAAGAGCTAACAAACTCATTGATTATTTATGCACAGACATTAATTGCAATTTAACAAGCCACATATTTGGAAAATTAACCTTTAATTGCCATTTTAACCTGTGTGTATCAGTTTGTGTGTCTGTACCAAGGCCAAACATTTCAGGGTATGTAAATGCTTAATCAGGGCCATTTGTGTGATTTCTATTATCATTTAAAAAGGAGCCAAACAACTATGCTATAATGAATGGCTTCATATGATCACTATCCTTAAAGGGGTTGTAAAGGTGTTTTTTTTTTTTTTTTTAAATAACAAACATGTCATACTTACCTTCACTGTGCAGCTCGTTCTGCACAGAGTGGCCCCGAACCTGGTCTTCTGGGGTCCCTCGGCGGCTGTCTCAGCTCCTCCCCGCAAGCATTTACCACCTTCATGCGAGCTCTCTCGCACGGTGGTGAGTGCTTGCGGGCGCGCTCCCGTGATACAGCCGGCGGCTATAGCCGCTCGCTGTATCACTCGGCCCCGCCCCCCGGCGCGCCGCGTCATCGGATGTGATTGACAGCAGCGCGAGCCAATGGCTGCGCTGCTTTCAATCCATCCACTGCAGCCAATCAGCGGCCAGGGTGAGCGGAGGAACAGATGTCGGGAACGCGAAGCTGACTTTCGAGGCGTCAGGTAAGTAAAACGGGGGGGCTGGGGGCGGCGGTTCTGTCAGAAGTTTTTTCACCTTAATGCATAGAATGCATTAAGGTGAAAAAACTTTTACCTTTACAACCCCTTTAAGCATAAGCTGCAGAGCTGCAGGATAATTCTGTTGGTAACAGATCCAGGCTCACCTGCCCTCTATCTATCCATTAGAATGCATGTGCTTCTGCTATGGAGTCTTTCATAAATTTACGCATGTATTTGCACATGTGTGGTAACTAAACCTCTGTTTTTAACCCAAACTGATAGGTTAATTTGGTTGGTAGCAAATTGGCTGGTGAGTTGAGCTGTGAATTTTCTTTGGTATTGTTTTGCGTGCTTTGCCCTTCCATGTGCTCCTTGCTGTGAAGGTCAGTTATAGGTGGGGTCAGGGGCCAGCTGTTTGTTACTGATGTAATATTGATGAGGGAACACACTGGACACCTTTGTTGCCATTGTGCTATGTGCTGGGTGTCCAGTGTGCCCTTGTGCCTTTAAGAAGGGATGGGCTACCTCCAGGCTCACCTGCCCTCTATCTATCCATTAGAATGCATGTAACTCTACTATGGAGGCTCTCAAAATTTACAAGAGTTAGGACTGCAGAAATATTGGAGTGCCTTGGAGCAGCTCTGCAGCTTACGCTTGTATTTGCATATGTGTGCTAACTAAACCCCTGTTTTTAACGCAAACTGTTAGCGGATGCGTTGCTTATAAATCTAGCTACAAAAAGAGTGTAACATGTATGGTTAGCATAATGGTGGACCAAAGTATTTTCCTTTTAGGACTATTCAATAAAACCTTGGTGGACAGTAAAATGTGACCAGCTTAGGATCCATGTTTCAATATCCTGACATTAAAAATAAATATGTGATTTTATTTTTTAGATTGAAAGGAGATCTCAAAATGGAGGACATACAGTTGAAACATCTTCTTTCAACCAAATCATTTTACACAATATACTTGTTTTTTAGCTTTCAGCCTTACCTTTGTGGATTGTGTAATCAGCTTGCAACATGTGTGGTCAGCTTAAATCCCATCTTCAGGAAATCGAAAAATTTTCACTTGCAGTGTGTCTGCACGTTTCATCTAAGGGACAGTAAAAGCACTTTTACTTACCCAATCCTCTGCTCTGTCTGGCAGTCAACGCTCCCCCATCTTCCAGTGGTGGACTATTCCTTGACGTCCTCGTGTCCAATGCAGGGATCCTGCATCGGTCTTGATGATATCAGAGCACCTTAAACTGAATATGGGGAGAAGAGGCCTTGATGACCATTCTATCAGCGAAGAGGAACTGACAGGATCAGAGGATCAGGTAGGTAAATCTGTTTTTCCCATAAACAGAAATGAATAGTTAACCCTGGCAGTGCAGGCACATTCCCACTGCAAGGGAGAAATTTTAGGTTTCCTGGAGTGCAGCTTTAACACACAGTGAAGTTGAGTGTATATCAATTTAGTACATACATGTGGAATGTTTTTAGCAATACTAAAGCTAGCCACACATTAAAATTTGGTTGTGTGGTTTCCTTAGATGTATCAAAAAACAGTTCTGGCACCCCATGCAGTGTTCACATCTGATGTGAGCTCTACCTTCACAATATCAGGAGCCTGCATTTAAAATCAGATGAAAAAAAAAGATTGCAAACCAAGCACTGTTGTTTTGTAAGAGACAGGTCTCTAGCCCGATCTAAAAAGCGATCATGTTCTGTTCTTCGCCAACCTAAAAAGGGGAAACTACTCCATTTTGGCATCCAAGTCCACCTCACCACTAACCACAAAAATAGCGGGCATGGTGGCTAAGATGCTAAAATAATCATTAGGAGTTGCACAGAGCAGTCTTTAATGACATGCATATTAGAAGCTTAAGGTAGGGTATGACTGCTGGAGAACAAACTAGCCAAGGCTCAATCATCCATATGTGAAACTAAAAAACAACATGTTCACTTCATGAACAAACTAAATGACCTGGAATATAGCTCAAGGAGAAATAATCTCTGCATCATGAGTCTGCCAAAACACTACAAACTACCTATACTTGAAACCATCAGTTCACAGACCATAACCATCTCTGCTGCCCTAGAACAATGCTGCAAAGTAGAATGTGCACACCAGGTCAGACATCTGAAGCCCAATGCAAAATTCGGAGACACAGTCATTATAAAGTACTTAGACTGCAATGACAAAGCAGAGATCCTAAGAGCCTTCAGAAACCCAAAGGCATTTTAACTGGATGGACACGTGCTCCATATCTTTATAGACTACTCAGCAGAAGTTGAAAGAGAAAAGCATTTGCAAAAGTCTGCATGGCTCTCTTCCTTATGTAGATGCTCCCAAATCTGCCACAGTATATTAAGGTGTTACGTTTGTCATACCTGATGGATATTGTGGTGTCTAAGGAGTTCACATGCATGCTTGTCCATTTTTAGTTTTATTGAGATGTGAAATATGATACTCAAATTAGTGGTTTTCTTCCCCCTCTGTCAATATGATAAAAAAAAAATCATCAATATGTAGTAAATATATGGCTTTTGTTGTATGAGGCTGATGATGTAGCTGGGGCAGTGTTGTGGATGGCTTTGTATGTTGTGGTTAGTGTTTTGAATTGTATAGGGTTGGGATAGTAAAAGCCAGTGAAGGAATTGGCAGAGAGGGGTAGCAGCCACAGTCAGTTAGTAAAGGTGTATGAGTGTAGCAGCAGTATTCATTATAGACTGAAGGGTGGATGGCCTGTGTAAAGGTAGACCAGTGAGAAAAGAGTTGCGTTAGTCAAGTTGGGACATGAAAAAGGAGTGAATACGTTGTTTTGTTGTGTCATTAGTTAAGAAGGGGTGAATTCTGGAAATGTTATCGAGGTTAAGGTGGCAAGTATTAGCCAGTTATCAGATGAAGTAGTCATATCTTAAAGTGATTGTAAAGGTTTGTTTTTTTCCTATAAAAATAACAAACATGTTATACTTGCATGCCCTGTTACAGTGGATTTGCACAGAGCAGTCCAGATCCTCCTCTTCGCGGGTCACTCTTCTGTGATCCTGGCCCCTCCCTCCTGTTCAGTGCCTCCACAGCAAGCAGCTTGCTATGGGGGCACCTGAGCTGAGTCACAGCTCCCTGTGTCCAGTCAGACACGGATCCCCGACCCCTCTCTTTCCTGATTGGCTAGCCGGGCGGCTCGGATCGGGGTCTGGTATGGATTTTGGGAGGACCCCCACGCCGGTTTTTCGGCGTAGGGGGTTCCCTTTACAGTTTCATACCAGACCTAGGGGCCTGGGATGCCCCCCCCCCGCGCTCGCCACAATAGGAAAATTTTTTCCTTTTACAGCGAGCGCAAGATGCAGTACTCTGCTCCTCCGTCGTATCTGGTCCGTCGGACCAGCATACAGACGAACGAGCTTTCCGTCAGGAACTGAGTCCGGCGGAGTTACGACGTAAAGATTTGAAGCAAGTTTCAAATCTAAAGTACGTCGGATTTCCGACCGAAACGGTCTGTCGGAAGTCCGATGGAGACCACACACTGTCAGATTGTCCGCCGGATTTGGTCCGGCGGCGTCCGTCTGACTTTTGTAGCCGAAAAGTCCGACCGTGTGTACGCGGCATTACTGTTACATAGTTACATAGTAGGTGAGGTTGAAAAAAGACACAAGTCCAACAAGTCCATCCTATGTGTCTGATTATATGTTAGTATTACATTGTATATCCCTGTATGTTGCGGTCGTTCAGGTGCTTATCTAATAGTTTCTTGAAACTATCAATGCCCCCCGCTGAGACCACCGCCTGTGGAAGGGAATTCCACATCCTTTCCACTATTACAATAAAGAACCCTCTACGTAGCTTAAGGTTAAACCTCTTTTCCTCTAATTTTAATGAGTGGCCACAAGTCTTGTTAAACTCCCTTTGCGAAAAAGTTTTATCACTATTGTGGGGTCACAAGTATGTTATTTGTATATTGAAATCATATCACCTCTCAAGCGTCTCTTCCCCAGAGAGAATAAGTTCAGTGCTTGCAACCTTTCCTCATAACTAATATCCTCCAGACCCTTTATTAGCTTTGTTGCCCTTCTTTGTACTCGCTCCATTTCCAGAACATTCTTCCTGAGGACTGGTGCCCAGAACTGGACAGCATACTCTAGGTGCTGCTGGACCAGAGTCTTGTAGAGAGGGAGAATTATCATTTTATCTCTGGAGTTGATCCCCTTTTTAATGCATGCCAATATTCTGTTTGCCTTGTTAGCAGCAGCTTGGCATTGCATGCTATTGCTGAGTCTATCATCTACTAGGACCCCCAGGTCCTTTTCCATCCTAGATTCCTCCAGAGGTTCTTCCCCCAGTGTACAGATTGCATTCATATTTTTGCCATCCAAATGCATTATTTTACATTTTTCTACATTGAACCTCATTTGCCATGTAGTTGCCCTCCCTATTAATTTGTTCAGATCTTTTTGCAAGGTTTCCACATCCTGCGGAGACGTTATTGCCCTGCTTAGCTTAGTATCGTCAGCAAATACAGAGATTGAACTGTTTACCCCATCCCCAGGTCGTTTATGAACAAATTAAATAGTCTTTAGTCTTTAAATAATCTTTTGTGTCTGTTCCCTACTGCAGTAGTTATTATTAATTCGGAACCACTAATCAATATGAGGATAGGAGTTGCCTATCATCAAAATGTCCTGCTCAGGTGGCGAGTCAGCCAGGAGGATTGGTCCCAGCAAAGAACCCTGGTGGACCCCACTACCCACCCCTGACCATTCCGAGTACTCCCCATTTATCACCACCCTCTGAACTTGCCATTGTAGCCAGCCAATCAGATGGTACCATTCCTGTCAGTAGACTGTCAGTAAAAATTAAGAACAATGGTCTGGCAATTACTTGACTGAGTTGCCTAAGTACCCTCGGGTGCAAGCCATCTGGTCCCGCTGATTTATTAATGTTAAGTTTCTCAAGTCTAATTTTAATTCTGTCCTCTGTTAACCATGGAGGTGCTTCCTGTGATGTGTCATGAGGATAAACATTGCAGTTTTGGTTACTGAAGCCCCCCGATTCCCTCGTGAAGACTGAGGAGAAGAATAAATTAAATACCTTCGCCATCTCCCCATCCTTTGTAACCAGATGTCCTTCCTCATTCTTTATGGGGCCAATATGGTCTGTCCTCCCTTTTTTACTGTTTACATACTTAAAGAATTTCTTGGGATTTTTTTTGCTCTCCTCCGCTATGTTTTTTTCATGTTCTATCTTAGCCGTCCTTCTTGCACCCTTACATTTCTTGTTGCATTCTTTTTAAAGTCTGAATGCTGATGATGATGCCTCAACCCTGTATTTTTTGAAGGCCTTCTCCTCTGCTTTTATATGCATTTTTACATTGGAGTTAAGACTTTTGTTCGCTCTTTTAAATTTATTACCCAATGGGATGCATCGGCTAATGCCCTTATTTAATATGCTCTTAAAGCAAACCCATCTCTCTTCCTTGTTCTTTGTTCCTAAAATTTTATCCCAATTTATGCCTCCTAGCAAGGTTCGTAGTTTAGGGAAGTTGGCTCTTTTGAAATTCAGTGTCTTTGTATTCCCCTTATGTTTCCTATTTGTGTGATTTATACTGAAGCCAATCGACCTGTGATCGCTGTTACCTAAATTTCCCCGTATTTCCACATCCGTGATCAGGTCTGTATTGTTGGTAATCAGTAGTAGGGATGAGCCGAACACCCCCCGGTTCGGTTCGCACCAGAACCTGCGAAAATTCGCACGAACGTTAGAACCCCATTGACGTCTATGGGACTCGAAAGTTCAAAATCAAAAGTGCTCATTTTAAAGGCTAATTTGCATGGTATTGCCCTAAAAAGGGTTTGGGGACCCGGGTCCTGCCCCAGGGGACATGTATCAATGCAAAAAAAAACTTTTAAAAATGGCGTTTTTTTCGGGAGCAGTGATTTTAATGATGCTTAAAGTTAAAAAAAAAAAAAAAGTGAAATATTCCTTTAAATATTGTACCTGGGGGGTGTCTATAGTATGCCTGTAAAGTGGCACGTCTTTCCCGTGCTTAGAACAGTCCCTGCACAAAATGTCATTTTTAAAGGAAAAAAAATAATTTAAAACTGCTTGCAGCTTTAATGTAATGTCGGGTCCTGGCAATATGGATGAAAATCAGTGAGACAAATAGCATGGGTACCCCCCAGTCCATTACCAGGCCCTTTGGGTCTTGTATGGATATTAAGGGGAACCTCGCACCTAAATTAAAAAAAGGAAAGGTGTGGGGCCACCAGGCCCTATATACTCTGAACAGCAGTATGCAGGCGGTGCAAACAAGACAGGGACTGTAGGTTTGTTGTTAAGTAGAATCTGTTTGTAATTTTGAACTGGTACATTTTTATCGTGTTTAGCTCCAGCCAAAAAATCTATTTTAAGCTTTTTGGAAAACATAGGGAAGGGTTATCACCCCTGTGACATTTGTTTTGCTGTCTGTGCTCCTCTTCAGAAGATTTCACCTCATTTTTTGTCCCATTGACAAATGTTTTTTGAAAATTTGGGTTTTTTTGTGAAACAAGGATTGGTGATAAAGCATTAGTGGAAAGGAATTTCCCTTCCTAGGGGTAGATTTCATCTCACTTCCTGTTGTCTCCTTTCTTTTGCAAGTAGGAGTCGTTTGTAAGTTGGATGTTTGAAAGTAGGGGCCTGCCCTATATACTCAGGAGAAATTTGGGCCTTAGGTGTTGTTGTGGCCACAACACTGTAAGCCCTCACAGGGCCCTGCTGTGAAATATTAGATCAAGAATTGTAATTACATGCCCCTGTTGAACAGGGGCTGAAAAATTGGGCCTTAGGCACTGGTGCTGGTGCCACATTACTGCAACCCCTCACAGATACTCTAGTTGAAACGCAGAAACCAGCCCTGCTGCAAAATATTGCATCAAAAATTGTAATTACACTCCCCTGTTAAACAGGGGCTGAAAAATTGGACCTTAGGCACTGGTGCTGGTGCCACAACACTGCAACCCCTCACGGATACTCTAGTTGGAACGCAGGAACAAGCCCTGCTGCAAAGTATTGCATCAAAAATTGTAATTACACGCCCCTGTTAAACAGGGGCTGAAAAATTGGGCCTTAGGCACTGGTGCTGGTGCCACAACACTGCAACCCCTCACAGATACTCTAGTTGAAACGCAGAAACAAGCCCTGCTGCAAAGTATTGCATCAAAAATTGTAATTACACTCCCCTGTTAAACAGGGGCTGAAAAATTGGGCCTTAGGCACTGGTGCTGGTGCCACAACACTGCAACCCCTCACAGATACTCTAGTTGGAACGCAGGAACGAGCCCCGCTGCAAAGTATTGCATCAAAAATTGTAATTACACGCCCCTGTTAAACAGGGGCTGAAAAATTGGGCCTTAGGCACTGGTGCTGGTGCCACAACACTGCAACCCCTCACAGATACTCTAGCTGAAATGCAGAAACAAGCCCTGCTGCAAAGTATTGCATCAAAAATTGTAATTACACTCCCCTGTTAAACAGGGGCTGAAAAATTGGGCCTTAGGCACTGGTGCTGGTGCCACAACACTGCAACCCCTCACAGATACTCTAGTTGGAATGCAGGAACGAGCCCTGCTGCAAAGTATTGCATCAAAAATTGTAATTACACGCCCCTGTTAAACAGGGGCTGAAAAATTGGGCCTTAGGCACTGGTGCTGGTGCCACAACACTGCAACCCCTCACAGATTCTCTAGTTGAAACGCAGAAACGAGCCCTGCTGCAAAGTATTGCATCAAAAATTGTAATTACACTCCCCTGTTAAACAGGGGCTGAAAAATTGGGCCTTAGGCACTGGTGCTGGTGCCACAACACTGCAACCCCTCACAGATACTCTAGTTGGAGCGCAGAAACGAGCCCTGCTGCAAAGTATTGCATCAAAAATTGTAATTACACGCCCCTGTTAAACAGGGGCTGAAAAATTGGGCCTTAGGCACTGGTGGTGGCGCCCAGAACCAAAAATGTTCTTACAAGCTATCAGCGTGATCATTGAGGAGGAACAGGATAATTACTCAGGATAGTCACTCAGCATCAGCATAGGCAGTCTTTGAAGGGATCTGAGATTTCAAAAAAAATTATTCGGTTACATCAGCATCAGGTGCTTGGTAGCTGGTGGTGATCCAAGACTGATTCATTTTTATGAAGGTCAGTCGATCGACCGAGTCGGTGGACAGACGCACCCTGTGATCGGTTACAAAGCCTCCAGCAGCACTGAATGTGCGTTCCGAAAGAACGCTGGATGCAGGACAGGCCAGTAGCCCAATTGCATACTGTGCAAGCTCTGGCCAATGATCCATCCTCAAGACACAGTAACCCAGAGGATTTTCGGTGGGAAAGGTGTCCAAGTCAGACCCTAGGTATTCCTGCACCATGTAAAACAGACGCTTGCGATGGTTGCTAGAACCGATCATACCCTGGGGCTGCGGACCAAAAAATTGTCTGAACGCATTGGTCAGGTGGCCACCTTCTCCACCGCTCCTTCTTTGACTGACCGAAGCCTCAGCAACACGTTGTCCAGAAACAGGAGTCTCTGGGAATGCGTTGCACAGACCTTTCTGCAAGGCCTCCCGAAGATGTTTCTTCCTCTGCTCCTTCTGCATTGGCAAGATAAGGTCCGCAACCTTACCCTTGTAACATGGATCAAGGAGGGTTGCCAGCCAGTATTGGTCCTTCTCCTTGATACCACGAATACGAGCATCCTTACGCAGGCTTTCTAGGATCAGGGAGGCCATGCAGCGTAGGTTTGCTGAGGCATTCAGTCCGGGGTCCTCTTGGTCACTAAGGATGACATGGTCCGCAGCCACCTCCTCCCAGCCACGTACAAGTCCATGTGTTTCTTGGGACTGATCCCTTAAAGACTGCTGCTGATGCTGAGTGCCAGGCTCCACCTCCATACTGACACAATCCTCCTCCTCTTCGTCCTCTTCCTGTGTGATCGGTGGGCACGCAGGAACACTGTCTGGATAAAGGGGGCCTTGAGAGCTAAGGAAGTCCTCCTCTTCCTGCCTCTGTTCTGCCTCAAGTGCCCTGTCCATTATTCCCTGCAGCGTGTGCTCCAACAGGTGGACATGGGGGACAGTGTCACTGATGCATGCACTGTCACTGCTCACCAACCTCGTGGCCTCCTCAAATGGTGACAGGACAGTGCATGCATCCCTGATCATGGCCCACTGGCGTAGGGAAAAAAAAACAAGCTCCCCTGACCCTGTCCTGGTGCCATAGTCGCACAGGTACTCATTGATGGCCCTCTGCTGCATGTGCAGCTGCTGCAGCATGGCCAACGTTGAATTCCACCTGGTGGGCATGTCACAGATTAGGCGGTTCTTGGGCAGGTTAAACTCCTTTTGGAGGTCTGCCAGCCGAGCACTGGCATTGTATGACCGGCGGAAATGCACACAGACTTTCCTGGCCTGCCTCAGGACATCCTGTAAGCCCGGCTACCTGCCCAAGAACCACTGCACCACCAAGTTAAGGACGTGAGCCAAACAGGGCACATGGGTCATTTGTCCCTGTCGGAGGGCAGAGAGGAGGTTGGTGCCATTGTCGCAAACCACCATTCCTGCCTTAAGTTGGCGTGGCGTCAACCACCTCTAAACCTGCCCCTGCAGAGCTGACAGAACCTCTGCCCCAGTGTGGCTCCTGTCCCCCAAGCACACCAGCTCAAGCAACGCATGGAATCTTTTGGCCTGCATACTTGCGTAGCCCCTTGAATGGCTACGGAGCACCGCTGGTTCTGAGGACAAAGCACAGGAAGAGGCCATGGAGGAAGAAGAAGAGGAGGGGTTGGAGGAGAGAGGTGTGTCACAATCATTAGTAGTGGCATTTTGGCGGCGTGGTGGCGGAACAACCTCCAACACTACTGCACCTTGTCCTGTATCCTTCCCAGCTGCCAGCAGAGTTACCCAATGCGCGGTGAAACTTAGGTAACGTCCCTGTCCATGCCTGCAGGACCACCTGCTGACCGCCCTGTCCAGCGAGGCCAAGGCATTGCCTTCCACAAGCCGGTAGAGAGCCGGAATCGCCTTCTGTGAGAAAAAGTGGCGTTTGGGTACCTGCCACTGAGGAACCGCACATTCCACAAACTCACGGAAGGGGGCAGAGTCTACCAACTGAAAAGGCAGCAGTTGAAGTGCTAGCAATTTTGCCAAGCTAGCATTCAACCGCTGGGCATGTGGATGGCTGGGAGCAAACTTCTTTCGGCGGTGCAGCAGCTGGGGCAGGGAAATATGCCTGGTACAATTTGACATCGGTGTACCGAAAGCAGATTGCCCACAAGTACTTGGCTGTGACACGCCTAATTCTACACCTTCATTCCTCTCAGTGCAGGTCTCAGAGAGGACTGAAGGTATAGTGGGGTTGGAGATCTCAGCTGATGAGGAGCAAGGAGAGGTACTCTTTGTTCTTTGGTGTGGGTCTTTTAAATACGCTTGCCAACGAACTGCATGCCAGGTATACATATGTCTGGTCAAGCATGTGGTGCCCAAGCGGGAGATGTTTTGGCCACGCGAGATACACTTGAGACATATGTTGCAAATAGCATCGGTGCGATCTGATGCACTCGTCTCAAAAAAGGCCCACACCAAAGAACTTTTTAAATAACGCGCAGAGACTGCAGCGCCCTGCACATGCGGAGCTTTGTGGTGTGTTGCAGTTAGTGTGCTGCCCTTAGGCTGGCCCCTGGAGGGCATCCTGCCTCGTTGGTGATGTACCGCCTCCTCCTCCTCCTCCTCTCTCCTATCAGGCACCCACGTTGAGTCAGTGACCTCATCATCCCCTCCCTCCTCATCACTGGAGCAAACCTGGCAGTATGCTGCAGCAGGGGGAGCATGACTGCCAGATTGCTGTCCTTTTTGGGCACCCCCTCTGTCCGTGCTCACGTTACTGCCTTCATCTAGCTCAGTATCATCATCAGAGCCATCCAAACGCTGGACATCCTCCTGGAGCATGTACCCAACACTGTGGTCAAACAGTTTGAGGGACTCCTCAGGAGGACATGGTGGGGCTAGGGAAGGAGTCACTGATGACATTGAGTCGAGGGAAGAGGCCGCTGCTTTGCCAGACAAAGTACCCTGAGCATGGGTGAGAGAGGATGAGGAGGATGAGGACGGCTTGGTCATCCACTCGACCAAGTCTTCCGCATATTGCGGCTCAACACGGCCAGCTGCAGAAAAAAAGGCCAAGCGTGTCCCACGGCCACGTGCAGATGAGGATGCACCGTCTCCACGACCAGCACTGTTGCCTCAAGACGCAGAGCCTGCTTGCCCTCTTTTATTGGCTTGTGACTGTCTGCCTCTCCTTATTGGCCTTCCAGACATACTAATGGCCTGTAGCTGCACTAAGCTGGGATATATATATATACTGATGCTGCAGCTAGCAAAATCAACTGCCTGCCTGTACTATGAGAACACCACCAACCTTCTACAGGTAGCTTTAGCTGAACACTGTGCAGAGCTCGCAAAAAACTAACTTGTAGCTCATTTAGCTGCCTGCGGTAGTGATAGGATCAGGAAAACACCACCAACCTTCTACAAGTAGCTTTAGGTGAACACTGTGCAGAGCTCGCCAAAAAATAACTTGTAGCTTATTTAGCTGCCTGCGGTAGTGATAGGATCAGGAAAACACCACCAACCTTCTACAGGTAGCTTTAGGTGAACACTGTGCAGAGCTCGCACTACACTAACTTGTAGCTTATTTAGCTGCCTGTGGTAGTGATCGGATCAGGAAAACACCACCAACCTTCTACAGGTAGCTTTAGCTGAACACTGTGCAGAGCTCGCAAAAAAATAACTTGTAGGTTTAGCTGAACACTGTGCGGAGGACGCACTACACTAACTTGTAGCTTTAGCTCAACACTGTGCAGAGGTCTCACTACACTAACTTGTAGCTTTAGCTGAACACTGTGCAGAGGTCACACTACACTAACTTGTAGTTTTAGCTGAACACCGTGAGCAGGACGCACTACCCTAACTTGTAGCTTTAGCTGAACACTGTGCAGAGGTCTCACTACAATAACCTGTAGTTTTAGCTGAACACTGTGAGGAGGACGCACTACACTAACTTGTAGCTTTAGCTGAACACTGAGCAGAGGTCGCACTACACTAACTTGTAGTTTTAGCTGAACACTGTGAGGAGGACGCACTACCTTAACTTGTAGATTTAGCTGAACACTGTGCAGAGGTCACACTAAACTAACTTGTAGCTTTAGCTGAACACTGTGAGGAGGACACACTACACTAACTTGTAGCTTTAGCTGAACACTGTGCAGAGGTCGCAATACACTAACTTGTAGTTTTAGCTGAACACTGTGAGCAAGACGCACTACACTAACTTGTAGCTTTAGCTGAACACTGTGCAGAGGTCTCACTACACTTACTTGTAGCTTTAGCTGAACACTGTGCAGAGGTTGCACTACACTAACTTGTAGTTTTAGCTGAATACTGTGAGCAGGACGTACTACACTAACTTGTAGCTTTAGCTGAACACTGTGCAGAGGTCTCACTACACTAATTTGTAGTTTTTTAGCTGAACATTGTGAGCAGGACGCACTACACTAACTTGTAGCTTTAGCTGAACACTGTGCAGAGGTCTCACTACACTAACTTGTAGTTTTAGCTGAACACTGTGAGGAGGACGCACTACACTAACTTGTAGCTTTAGCTGAACACTGTGCAGAGGTCTCACTACACTACCTTGTAGCTTTAGCTGAACACTGTGCAGAAGTCGCACTGCACTAACTTGTAGTTTTAGCTGAACACTGTGAGCAGGACGCACTACACTAACTTGTAGCTTTAGCTGAACACTGTGCAGAGGTCTCACTACACTAACTTGTAGTTTTAGCTGAACACTGTGAGGAGGACGCACTACCCTAACTTGTAGCTTTAGCTGAACACTGTGCAGAGGTCACACTAAACTAACTTGTAGCTTTAGCTGAACAGTGTGAGGAGGACGCACTACCCTACCTTGTAGCTTTAGCTGAACACTGTGCACTACACTAACTTGTAGTTTTAGCTGAACACTGTGCAGAGGTCACACTAACCTAACTTGTAGCTTTAATTGAACACTGTGAGGAGGACGCACTACAATAACTGTAAATAGTCTAGCTGCCTGACTCTGGTACTAATAGGATCAAAAGAACACCAGCAATTTTCTTCAGGTAGCTGTAAATACTGTAACAAGACAAGCCTGCCTGTCAGTAGGAAGATAACAGGAACGGATCTAGCTAAACTGAATACAGTATATATATATATATATATATATATATATATATATATATATATATATGCAACACCTGGGATGCATTTATATACACAATACACTATAAGTGCAGCTAACTCACTGACTGTCCTGCCTAATCTAGCTAACTCAAATGAAATGACACTGTCTCTCTCTCTCTATCTAAGCACGCCGAAACACACTACACAGGGCCGCCGTGCAGGCGGCCTTATATAGTTTGGGGTGTGTTCTAAACCCCCTGAGCCATAATTGGCCAAAGCCACCCTGGCTTTGGCCAATTACAGCTCTCTCTACCGACAGCGCTGTGATTGGCCAAGCATGCGGGTCATAGTGCATGCTTGGCCAATCATCAGCCAGCAATGCACTGCGATGCCGCAGTGAATTATGGGCCGTGACGCGCCACACAAATTTGGCGCAAACGGCCCATAACGTTCGCAATTCAGCAAACGATCGAACAGCTGATGTTTGAGTCGAACATGGGTTTGACTCGAACGCGAAGCTCATCCCTAATCAGTAGATCCAGTAACGCTTTATTTTTAGTTGGTGCGTCTACCATCTGACCCATAAAATTGTCCTGCAAGACATTTAGGAACTGGCGAGCCTTAGATGAATGTGCGGTTCCCTCCATCCAGTCTATGTCTGGATAGTTAAAATCCCCCATTATGATAGCATTTCCCATCCTTGCTGCTAATCCAAATTGTGATAGGAGATCTGTCTCCCCTTCCTCTCTCAGGATAGGGGGCCTATAGCATACTCCCAGTATTATTTTCCCCTTAGCTTCATCCCTTTGGAGCTCCACCCATAAGGATTCCACCTCCTCCCTAGCTCCCTTAGTGATGTCATCTCTCACATTCATTTGTACATTATTCTTGATACATAGGCGTACCCCTCCCCCTTTTTTACCCTCTTTATCCTTGTGATAAAGGGTATACCCTTGAATGTTTGCCAGCCAATCATGAGAGCTGTTGAACCAGGTCTCTGAAATTCCCACAAAATCCAAATCCTCCTCGTACAACAGTATCTCTAGTTCACCCATCTTGTCCGCCAGGCTCCTGGCATTGGTGAACATGCCACGTAGTTTAGACTGGTCGCATATTATCCTCTTATCGGGTGTTCAGAGATTGCAACTAGGACCTGCTACTATACCTACCTTGGGTTTATGTGCTTTGGTCAACCTACCACTAATGCCCCCAATACTACCCTCTGGAATATGTTCCGCGCTGACTATCTACCTCTGGACCCTCCCCCCCATTACCTAGTTTAAAGTCCTCCAGGAAGTCCTCCAGGAACCCAAACCCCTCCTTACTACACCAGCTCTTCAGCCACTTGTTTATTTTCCTTATCTCCCTCTGCCTTTCTGTTGTGGCTCAATTCCTGAGAATACTACCTTGGAGGTCCTTTTCTTCAATTTAGCTCCTAAGTTCCTAAAATCATTCTTTAGGACACTCCATCTGCCTCTGACTTTGTCATTGGTGCCAATGTGCACCATGACAGCTAGGTCTTCCCCAGCCCCTCCCAGTAATCTGTCCACCAGATCCGTGATGTGCCTAACCCGAGCGACCGGTAGACAACATACTGTTTGGCACTTCAGGTCATTGTTACAGATTGGCCTCTCTGTCCCTCCAAGCATTGAGTCCCCTACCACCAGAATCTGTCTTTCCTTTCCCTTCGCTCCCCCTCCACTCTCACTGGAGGAGTTCTTCCCCCGGCAGCTCTGAGAGTCCCTCAGCTCCAGCAGTGCTGGTCCCTGACTGGTTTCACCAATGTCACTCAATGGAGCATACTTATTGGGATGCTCCAGCCCTGGATCAGCCTCCCTGGCATTTCCCCTTCTACCCTTCCTGACTGTCACCCATCTACTCTTTGCTAGTGCCTGCACCTCTTTGTCTCCACCCGCCTCTGTGCTGGCCCCTGCCGGCACCTGCTGTGTATGTTCCTGGCTCTCCTTTAGTATGGAGGGACTTCTCAGTGCTGACAGTTGCTTCCCCAGATTCAGAACCTGGGCTTCCAGGGAAACTATACGCTTACATTTTGCACAGCAGTATTCACCCTCGATCGGATGATCAAGGAACGCATACATGCCGCAAGATGTACAACGAGTCGCCTCTCCACACCCGCCAGGCATCGTACCTATTAAGTTTATAAGAGGATTGGGGATTATACCCTGTCCAAATTACTTAACAACTAGCTTCCTGACACTAATATTCAGCAAGACAATACACAGGTACTCAACAAGACAATACACAGGTACTCGCAGAACTACGTGCACTCGCACACCACTTGCAGAACTATGTGCACTCGCAAACCTACGTACACTCGCAGAACTACGTGCACTCACAGACCTACGTGCACTCGCAGACCACTCGCAGACCTACGTGCACTCGCAGACCTACGTGCACCCACTGACAATTCGCAGAACTATGTGCACTTGCAGACCTACATACACTCGCAGACCTACGTGCACTCGCAGACCACTCACAGAACTACGTGCACTCGCAGACCACTCGCAGAACTACGTGCACTCGCAGACCTACGTGCACTCGTAGACCTACGTGCACTCGTAGACCTACGTGCACTCGCAGACCACTCGCAGAACTACGTGCACTCGCAGACCTACGTGCACTCGCAGACCTACGTGCACTCACAAACCACTTTCAGAACTACGTGCACTCGCAGACCTACGTGCATTCGCAGAGCACTCACAGACCTACGTGCACTCGCAGATCTACTGTGAAGAAACCTTTCCGTATTTGAAGATTAAATCTTTTTTTCTCTAGACATAAGGAGTACCCCCTTGTCCTCTGTGATGACCTTAAAGTGAATAACTCAACACCAAGTTCACTATATGGACCACTTATGTATTTGTACAAGTTGATCATACCCCCCCCCTAATCTTCTCTTCTCAAGAGGGAATAGATTCAGTTGCTCTAATCTTTCCTCATATTTGAGCTCCTCCATGCCTCTTATCAGTTTGATTGCCCTTCTCTGCACTTTCTCCAGTTCCCCGATATCCTTTTTGAGATCCGGTGTGGGGTGAGGTGTTCCCCCAGATGGGCGGGGATGACTGGGATGATGTATGGGACATTCATTTTACTAGATTGGTCTCTGCTAGAGACCAACCCATTCAATTTAAATTCCTGCATCGTATATATATTACTCCAGCTAGATTGGCTAAGATGTTCCCTACCCAGTCACCTGGTTGCTGGTGGTGCAGTTCCCTCACTGCGGATTTCATGCATATCTTTTGGGATTGCTCGAACATCCAAGTATTTTGGAAGGGGGTCACAGAATGTATAGCAGAAGTAACCGCTATCTCTATACAGCCTGTGATAGAGGTGTGCCTTTTGGGACTGGTAGACAATCTAGCACCAAAAAGAGTAATACCGCGTACACACGACCGGACTTTCTGGCAGAAAAGGTCAGAAGGAATCATTGCATTTGGACATTCTGAACGTGTGTGGGCTTCATCGGACTTTTTCTTTCTAAAATTCTGACAGACTTAGAAATAAAACATGTTTCAAATCTTTCCGACGGAATCAATTCCTATCGGGAAAACCGTTCGTCTGTATGTTAGGCCGACGGACCAAAAACGACGCAAGGGCAGCTATTGGCTACTGGCTATTGAACTTCCTTTTTCTAATCCCGTCGTACGTCATCACGTTCTAAATGAACGGACTTTCGTGTGATCCTGTGTAGGCAAGTCCATTTCAGCAGAACTCCGTCGGAACTCCGTCGGAAAGACCGTCAGAAAGACGTCGGAAAGACCGGAAAAACCTAATAAAAAATTAGGTTTTTCCTAATTTTATACATTTACTCTGACAGAAAGTCCGGTCGTGTGTACGTGGCATTACTCGTACTTTACTGACGATCCTAATCTATTACGCTAGGAAAATTATAGTGTTGTCATGGAAAAAGCCCAATCCTCCATCTGTATCAGCGTGGAAGGGTGTGGTTAATAGGGCTGCACCTTTATACAAGGCTACATACATTAGCAGGGGCATACCACAGAAATTTGATAAAGTGTGGGGCAGTTGGATGAATAGTGAAACTACGGTGGCGGATTGAGTGGCATCCAATAGAATGCACCTGCAGCAGGATTTAACATGTAAGTAACTATTTGACATATCTAAACGTACCATTGACTGTTATTAAGAAATGGTGGCCTTATTATTATTTGAATCTTTTCACTGAGTGAGGGTCTGGAAGGAGGAGGAGAGAGTCAATGCTAAAGAAATGTAAATAGTTTCTTTTTGTGTGTGGCCCATTGGGTCCTGTGTGTACTTGTTATATTAAAAAGCAATAAATACAACTTTTTTTAACAAAGAGAGAATAAATTCAGTTCCTATAATCTTTCCTCATAACTGAGCTTTACCATGCCTTTATCAGTTTGGTTGCCCTTCTCTGCACTTTCTCTAGTTCCCCGATATCCTTTTTGAGAACTGGTGCCCAAAACTGAACTGCATATTCCAGATGATGTCTTACTAATGATATGTACAGGGGCAAAATGATATCTCTCTCTCTGGAGTCAGTTTATTGAGGATTAGGGTTGGTTGTCTGTTCGAGTCTAACATGAGTTCAACTCCAACATTGGCTGTTCACCGTTCGCCGAATAGCGAACAATTTGGGGTGTTCGCGGCAAATTCAAAAGCCGTGGAACACCCTTTAAAAGTCTATGGGAGAAATCAAAAGTGCTCATTTTAAAGGCTAATATGCAAGTTATTGTCATAAAAAGTGTTTGGGGACCTGGGTGCTGCCCCAGGGTACATATATCAATGCAAAAAAAAGTTTTAAAAACTGGCGTTTTTTCAGGAGCAGTAATTTTAATAATGCTTAAAGTGAAACAATAAAAGTGAAATATTCCTTTAAATTTCGTACCTGGCGGGTGTCTATAGTATGCCTGTAAAGTAGCGCATGTTTCCTTTGTTTATAACAGTCCGAGAGCAAAATTACATTTCTAAAGGAAAAAAAAGTCATTTAAAAGTGCTAGCGCTTCATGAGAAACCCCCGTACATGTCACTGGGTAACCCCAGCATTTCCCCTTGCGTCAGAGGGGGGCAGGGTCACCCATACATGTCACTGGGTAACCCCGGCATTTCCCCTTGCATCAGGGGGGGGCGGGGTCACCCGTCCACCTCATGAGTGGCCCGGCCTTTGGTTATTTAAGAACTGTCATCGGAGTCACGCGTTATTCTGCCGGGCGCCTCCTATGGAGGAGGCTGTATCGTTCGTGGATCGTAGAAGGATTACATCGCTGGAATTTTTTTTTTATTAAAGGACTTGTGCCAAGCTGTGTGTGCGTTTTTTTACCTTTTTTGTCACTTTTTTGGGTGAAATGGTAGGAGTACAATGTACCCCATTACCATTTCACACGGGGGGCGGGATCTGGGAGTCCCCTTTGTTAAAGGGGGCTTCCAGATTCCGATAAGCCCCCCACACGCAGACCCCCACAACCACTGGGCAAGGGTTGAGGGGATGAGGTCCTTCTACTCATCATCATGGGGACAAGCTGCTTTTCGGGGGGCTACCCCAAAGCACCCTCCCAATGTTGAGGGCATTTGGCCTAGGACCGTTCAGGAGGGGGGGCGCTCTCTCGTCCCCCCTCTTTTCCTGTGGCCTGCCAGGTTGCGTGCTCGGATAAGAGTCTGGTGTGGATTTTTGGTGGAACTTCACTCCATTTTTAAAAAAAATTTGGCGCAGAGTTCCCCTTATTATCCATACCAGACCTGAAGGGCCTGGTAATGGAATTTTGGGGGACCCCCATGCATTTTATTTTTTATTTTTCAATGACTTTCAATGACTTTTATATGTATTGTCGGGACCGACAATTCATTAATATCCGGTACTAGCGCTCCCGGCCAATCAGGAAGCGGGTCCTGAGACCCGCTTCCCGACTGGCTGAAAGGAAAAGTGATTCTATTGGCCTGGGAGGAGGAGGGAGCAGATGCATGGCAGAAGCCGTCGGCGATGCCGCGGACGAGCTGCAGTGGAAGCCACCACTGATATCTACACACACTTATGCCCTGTACACACGATAGGATTTTCCGATGGAAAATGTGTGATAGGACCTTGTTGTCGGAAATTCCGATCGTGTGTAGTCTCCATCACACATTTTCCATAGGAATTTCCGACACACAAAGTTTGAGAGCTTGCTATAAAATTTTCCGACAACAAAATCCGACGCAAAAAGTGCCACGCATGCTCAGAATAAATTAAGAGATGAAAGCTATTGGCTACTGCCCCGTTTATAGTCCCGACGTACGTGTTTTACGTCACCGCGTTCAGAACAATCGGATTTTGCAACAACTTTGTGTGACCGTGTGTATGCAAGACAAGTTTGAGCCAACATCCATCAGAAAAAACCCTAGGATTTTGTTGTCGGAATGTCCGATCAGTGTCTGAACGTGTGTACAGGGCAATAGACTGTGTGTCAGGATGGGACCCAAGGCTTAAACCTGAGCAGGACGTCGGCGGCGCTCCTGGCTCATCATACTGGCAGCTTCGTACGTCCAGATCGAATCAGGGGTAGCTTCAGCCGGAGGACTCCTCCAGGGCTAATGTCACAGAATCCCCCTTCTCCTTCACCTTCCCTACAGAGCCCCCGGAACCCCCCGGCATCTGGGACCACCCCCGGCTACCCCATCACCTGCCGGTGCACTATGAGCTGGAGTTGTGGCCAACGCTGGAGCCGGACAGGAACGGGAAGTATCCCTTGTCTGGCCAAGTCACCATCACCGTCCACTGTGTGCACAGGACCAACACCTTGCTACTGCACTGCCATAAACAATAAATAGTAAGTGTGAACACTTTCTTTATGTTTGTTCTAAGATTGTTCCTCTTGCCTTTATAAGTACTCATTTAGGTGATCGCCGCCATCTGTCTCCCGCGGGGGGGTTAAGTGGGTGTATGACTGCCACCGTCCATCTCCCTGGGGGGGATGGTTGGTGTTAGTTTGTACCCCCCACCCAAATTTTGAGCACCAGCGCCACTTTATACCTGTTATGATATGTCTGCCTGTATTACCTGGCTTGTGGTTTACAGGTAGAATATAGACGTTCCCAATCTCTGGATTTTCTTGCATTGCATTGTTCAGGGCAAAACGTAGGTGGGTTTGTCATGTTTTACTGAGACCTTTTAGTTGTTGAGTAAAGTCATGGGTGGGATCATAATCCAGTGTTTCTATAGTAAGTATCATCTGCCAGCTGCCTCCTGCCATCTTGTACACTATATTGTCAAAATTATTGGGACGCCTGCCTTTACATGCACATAAACTTTAATGGCATCCCAGTCTTAGTCCATAGGGTTTAATATTGAGTTGGCCCACCCTTTGCAGCTATAATGGTTTCAACTCTTCTGAGAAGGCTCTACACAAGGTTTAGGAGTGTGTTTATGGTAATGTATGGTGAAGCGGGGGGGATTATGGTGTGGGGCTGTTTTTCAGGGGTTGGGTTTGGCTCCTTATTTCCAGTAAAGGGAACTCTTAAGGCATCAACATACCAAGACATTTTGGACAATTTCATGCTCCCAACTTTGTAGAAACAGTTTGGGAATGATCCTTCCTGTTCCAACATGACTGCGCACCAGTGCACAAAGCAAGGTCCATAAAGATATGGATGAGCGATTTTGGTGTGAAGGAACTTGACTGGCCTGCACAGAGCCCTGACCCCAACCCAATAGAACACCTTTAAGATGAAGTAGAGTGGAGACTACACACCAGGCTTTCTCGTCCAACATCAGTGCCTGAACTCTCAA
This sequence comes from Lithobates clamitans, assembly GCA_037952925.1. NCBI lineage: Eukaryota > Metazoa > Chordata > Amphibia > Anura > Ranidae > Lithobates > Lithobates clamitans. The sequence continues at coordinate 1,566,585 of JBBGZY010000282.1, forward strand.
ATGTGCTTCTGGAAGAATGGTCAAACCATCCCATAAATACACTCCTAAACCTTGTAGACAGCATTTCCCTGAAGAGTTGAAGCTGTTATAGCTGCAAAGGGTGGGGCAACTCAATATTAAACCCTACGGACTAAGACTGGGATGCCATTAAAGTTCAAGTGTGTGTAAAGGCAGGCATCCCAATACTTTTGACAATATAGTACATATATTTGTTTGTGTCAATCACAACTACCACACCCCCTTTATCTGCTGCTTTAACCACTTGCCAATCAGCCACCGTAGTTATACTGCGGCGGCTGGTCTGCTGTATTGCGCGTATCGCCGTAGGTGTACGTCGCTTCGTGCAATAGATACAGTGGGCGCGCGCCCGCGGCACGGCCCCGGAGCCGATGCATGTAGCCGGGGGCCGCTCCACAGAGAACCAGAACGGGATCTGTCAATGTAAACCAACAGATCCCCATTCTGTCAGGGGAGTACAGAGTGATCGTCTGTTCCTAGTGATCTCTCTGTACCCCCTGTCAGTCCACTCCCCCCATAGTTAGAAACACATGCATTTTTATAGCACTGATCGCTGTATAAATGTCACTGGTTGCAAAAAAGTCTCAAAAGTGTCCAATCTGTCTGCCTCAATGTCGCAGTCCAGCTAAAACGCATAGATCACCGTCATTACTAGTAAAAAAAAAAATAATAATAAAAATGCCATAAATCTATCCCCTATTTTGTAGACGCAATAACTTTTGCGCAAACCAATTAATACACGCTTATTGCGTTTGTTTTTACCAAAAATATGTAGAAGAATACATATCGGCCTAAACTGATGAAGAAATTTTATTTTTTTTTGGATATTTATTATAGCAAAAAGTAACTTGATTTGATTGTAGCCGTATTAGTGCAATTGTGACATAGAAAATTGAGTACTGTCCGTGATACTTTTTTTATTTGCACTAACATTTTCAGGACAAGCTTTCGGGGTATGTCCCCTTCTTCAAGGTCCAAGCAGTACTGATTCACACATTTTTAAGCAGAATGTAAAAGAAAAAAAAGAGAGAAAATAAAGACAAAACACACACAAATCAATGGTAATAAAGATAGCAGCAGAGTTAGTGAGATAAGAAAAAAGGAGAGCTATAGACTGGAGGAGGGGGGGATACTGGTCACAGAGGGGGTCGTAAAACTTTAGCATAGTGTGTAAGGAAACCAATATCTAAATTCAGGCCATTATGTTTCATGTCAAAAAGAAGTATCATTCTTAGTTCAAACGTTTTCCTTTCCTGGAGAGTTCTGAAATTCCCTTTAAGAACTAAAACATTGAGGTCTTCTATAGTGTGGTCTGGTTGTGAGAAATGATGTCCCACAGGTGTGCATAAAATGTCTTCTTTATGTTCTTTGATGGTATGTCTGTGCAAATTCATCCTCGCTTGCAACTTCTGTCCTGTTTCACCAACATAAGATCCTTTGTGCACCTATTGCATTGGATGAGGTACACAACATTACTGGAGGTACAGCTGTATGATCCCATGATACTGAAGGTCCCATTGTGTGTGTAACACTTTTGGATAGCTTGATCTGGTTGCATAGTTTGCAGCGTTTTTTATTGCAGGGTTTGCTTCCATTATTTGTGACTTCATAATCAGAGTGAAGTTTCCTGCTGATTGGTTTGTGTCTGAGGTTGGGTGGTTGTCTGAAAGCCAATAATGGGGGTTGTTGGAATATTCCTTTTAGAGTTTCATCCTCTGTTATAATGCGTTGTAAATCTTTGATTATCTTTTTGATCCCTTCAAGTGCTGGGTTGTATGCGGTGACTAGAGGTACTCGGTTATTTGTTTTTTTCTCTGTGTATTGAAGGAGATTTTCTCTTCGGGTTTTCAAAGCTGTGTTTATGCTGTTGTTGATGGTTTTGTCTTTGTAACTTTTGTTATGGAAGGAGTCTGCCAGTGTTCTGAGATGTTTATCTCTGTCTTCTGGGTCTGAACAAATTTGGTGGTATCTGATGGCCTGGCTGTGTATGATGGCCCGTTTAGTGTGTTGGGGGTGAAAACTGGAACTATGAAGATAGCTGCATCGGTCAGTCAGTTTTCTGTATATCGACGTGTGAAGCTTGTCATCCCTGATGTATACTGTAGTTTCCAGGAAGTTGACATGTGTGTTTGAATAGTCCATTTGTAGTTTGATAGATGGGTGAAAAGTGTTGATCAATGAGAAGAATTGGTTTAGATTTTCTTCACCTTCAGTCCATATCAAGCTGTCAATATAGGTATCCAGTTTGGGGTTGCGTCCTTGTGGAGGTGTGAAGTTGCTGTTCTTTTTCTTTTTGTCACCTCCTATTGTCCTAGGATTCCTTTCCTTACTGTGAAAGTATTCTTACTGTGAAAATATTCTTTGAGCCTTAGTCTCCTAAAGAATTCCTCCATATCTGACCATACCTGTAAATTATCCAATTTGGTGGTTGGGCAGAATGTGAGGCCTCACATTCTGCCCAACCACCAAATTGGATAATTTACAGGTATGGTCAGATATGGAGGAATTCTTTAGGAGACTAAGGCTCAAAGAATATTTTCACAGTAAGGAAAGGAATCCTAGGACAATAGGAGGTGACAAAAAGAAAAAGAACAGCAACTTCACACTTCCACAAGGACACAACCCCAAACTGGATACCTATATTGACAGCTTCAGACTGCGAGTCACATCCCTGATATCCAATCAGCAAAAGAAAATATTATACAACCTTTCACCACTGGAGCGAAGAGCTGTACATGATCTGCGCAATAATCAGGCCATAACCATCAAACCAGCAGATAAAGGGGAGCAGTCGTTGTGATGGATACAGACAAATATATACAAGAGGGCCACAGGCAGCTGGCAAATACTACTTACTACAAAAAACTGGATTATGATCCGACCCAGGATTTTACTAAGCAATTAAAAGGTCTCATTGCGACAATGCCAAGCCACCTACATTCAGAACTCATCAATGCGATTCCGGATAATCCAGAAATTGGAGACTTCTACATGCTGCCCAAGATTCACAAGCCAGGAAATCCAGGCAGACCCATTATAACAGGTATGAATAAACTTACCGAACATATCTCAGGCCTTGTAGAAAACATGTTAAAACCTTCAGTCATGAACACTGCGAGTTTCCTGCAAGACACCACTGATTTTCTGAACAAGCTTAAAGCGGAGCGCCGCCGAAAATTTTTTTTTTAAAAGTCAGCAGCTACAAATACTGCAGCTGCTGACTTTTAAAACATGGACACTTACCTGTCCAGGGCGCCCGCGATGTCGGCACCCGAGGCCGAACCGTCTCTCCGTCCTCGGGTGCTGCCGCCTCCATCTTCGGTAAGGGAATCAGGAAGTGAAGCCGTGCGGCTTCACTTCCCGGCTCCCTACTGCGCATACACTAGTTGCGCAGCGCAATACGGATGGTCCCTGCTGCCTCTGGGACCCGTGTGTTTCCCAGCAGGCAGCGGGGAGGGAGCAGGAAGTGGCGTAAATAACCGCAGATTCTGCGGCTATCTATGCCGGAAGTGGGTACAGATACCTGTAATATACAGGTATCTGTACCCCCCTCCCCCCTGAAAGGTGCCAACTGTGTCACCGGAGGGGGGGAGGAATCTGATGAGTGGAAGTTCCACTTTTGGGTGGAACTCCACTTTAACAATATACAACAATTACCACCAAATACACTTCTAGTCACTATGGATGTAGAATCTCTGTACAGTAACATCCCTCACAAGGATGGGTTGGCGGCATGTCACAGATTCTTATCATCCTCCCCAAACCACAAATACACTGCTGAGGATGTTACACAGCTCATCGAATTCATTCTTACACACAACTACTTCACTTTCAATAATGACATCTATCTCTAGTGTATGGGCACTGCTATGGGAAGCAAAATGGCACCCCAATATGCAAACTTATTTATGGCTGACCTGGAAGACAAATTCCTGAACAGCATACAACAAAACCATACAGATATTATCGCTATATTGATGATATCTTCATGATATGGACTGAAGGTAAGGACATTTTAATCAATTTCTCTCATTGATCAACACTTTTCACCCATCTATCAAACTAAAAATTGACTATTCGAACACACATGTCAACTTCCTGGACACTACAGTATACATCAGGGATGACAAGCTTCACACGTCGATATACAGAAAACCGACTGACCGATGCAGCTATCTTCATAGTTCCAGTTTTCACCCCCAACACACTAAACGGGCCATCATACACAGCCAGGCCATCAGATACCACCGAATTTGTTCAGACCCAGAAGACAGAGATAAACATCTCAGAACACTGGCAGACTCCTTCCATAAGAAAGGTTACAAAGACAAAATCATCAACAACAGCATAAACACAGCCTTGAAAACCCGAAGAGAAAATCTCCTCCAATACACAGAGAAAAAAACAAATAACCGAGTACCGGTATCTCTAGTCACCACATACAACCCAGCACTTGAAGGGATCAAAAAGATAATCAAAGATTTACAACCCATTATAACAGAGGATGAAACTCTAAAAGGAATATTCTAACAACCCTCATTATTGGCTTTCAGACAGCCACCCAACCCCAGACACAAACTAATCAGCAGGAAACTTCACTCTGATTATGAAGTCACAAATAATGGAAGCAAACCCTGCAATAAAAAATGCTGCAAACTATGCAACCAGATAAATCTATCCAAAAGTGTTACACACACAAATGGGACCTTCAATATCATGGGATCATACAGATGTACCTCCAGTAATGTTGTGTACCTCATCCAATGCAAAAGGTGCAGCAAAGGATCTTATGTTGGTGAAACAGGACAGAAGTTGCAAACAAGGATGAATTTGCACAGACATGCTAGGTTTTTACTAGGAACTGTCAGCACAGGCAAATTTAAGCAGGCCTATGCTGCAAGCTAAGCCTGTCTGTTTTGATCTGGGGGGCTGGGAGTGGTCAGAGTAGCAGTGGGTGTGGCCACCTGTGCTCTAGATCTGAGACACCACCCCTGAGTCCAGTGAGAGTGTTCTGGAAGAGGGGCTGTGCCTAGAACTGGAGTGGCAGGCAGCTTGTGTGGGAGCCCTGACCAATCCCCAATTGGTATTGGCAGGGGGCGGGCCTCCTATAAAAGCTGAGGTAACATGCCACTGGGGGGGAGAAGTTGGCTGAGTGAAGTGCGGAATGGAATGCTAGGCAGCAGCAGGAGTGCACCCCCATCTGGGGGGGGGGTGTACCGATCGCAGGAGAAGGCCCGGGGAGAGCTGTGAGGGAACTTTGCCTCTACACGGTCATTGGCAATGTCTTTATCACCACACTGTCGGTGGTAAAGAACTCCTGGAGCAGAGGGGCAGGTGAAGCTGTCAGAACGCATGCTACGGTCAAGTTCCTCATCAAGGACTCAGGGCAGTGTACAAGTAAAGGTGCAGAGAACTGGAAATGACAATAAGAACAACAACTCAGGGCAGTGGAAGGTCGGTGAGTGTTACCGCAGTGGAGGGCTGGATGTGCCAGGAATTCTATGAGGGAACTTTGCTTCTACACAGTCATTAGCAAAGTCTTCATCAGTCACACGGTGAATGATGGGGAGTCCTGGATCAGAGAAGAGACTGTGGGGATCTGTTTCACACTCAGTTTTAATGCACATCTAATCTTCTGGCTCTAACCAAATGCTGTTGTGCTTGAATCTTAAAATATGAAGGCAAATGTACATTCTTTGGGCATCCCATATCCCATTCCCTATGCAAGTTGTAACCCCCCCCCCCCCAAAAAAAAACAACAAAAACAAAAACCAGCAAAAGACTGTTCATTGTCTCTGGAAGTGATGTATGAAATCTGGAATTGGCGGATTTTGTTTGTTACTAGCGGCAACTACATCGCTAAATAAACAATTTTTTTTTTATAAAGTAAAAGTTCAAAAAACTTTTTTCTTGCTTTGCTTTTAAAGGTACATGAGGTTTTTTTGACCCCAGATCTCTCAATAACGAGAGATCCTTTTTTCTATATTTAAGGGATGTTTACATTCCTTCTAATAGGAATAAAAGTGATAAAAATTAAATAAACAAAGGGACAGTGTGAAAATAAAAAGTAAAATAAATAAGAAAAAAAAAATTCAAAGCGCCCTATACCTCCGTTCTCGCACGCAAAAGCAAACACATACGTAAGTCGCACAAACATATGTAAACAGTGTTCAAACCACACATGTGAATTATCACCATGATTGCTAGAGCTAGAGAAAAAATTCTAGCACAAGACCTCACCTAGCATCACCTATGGAGATTTTTCAAGTACTGTAGTTTGTCGCCATTCCACTTAATTTTAAAGCATGGCATGTTAGGTATCTATTTACTCGGCATAACATCATCTTTCACGTTATACAAAAAAATTGGGGTAACTATTGTGGTCTTTCTTTACTTCATGAAGGTGTATTTTTTTATTCCAAAAAATTGCATTTGAAAGGATCGCCATTTCATTCTCTAAGGTCTATGCTAAAAAATATATATTGTTTGGGGGTTAAACTTTTGAACAAAAAGTTCCAGAAAAGGCTTGGTGTTTAAGTGGTTAGGATACCCTTGGACCACAGGAATTTATGTGTGAGGACAGTAACATGTACAGTATCTCACAAAAGTGAGTACATCCCTCACATTTTTGTAAATATTATCTTATATATAATATATTATATTAATTATATTAATTATATTATCTTATAAAAATATATCTTTTCATGTGACAACACTGAAGAAATTACACTTTGCTACAATTTAAAGTAGTGAATGTACAGCTTGTATAACAGTGTAAATTTGCTGTCCCCTCAAAATAACTCAACACACAGCCATTAATGTCTGAACCGCTGGTAACAAAAGTGAGTACACCCTTAAGTGAAAATGTCCAAATTGAGCCCAAAGTGTCAATATTTTGTGTGGCCAAAATTATTTTCCAGCACTGTCTTAACCCTCTTGGGCATGGAGTTCACCAGAGCTTCACAGGTTGCCACTGAAGTCCTACTCCACTACTCCATGATGACATCACAGAACTGGTGGATGTTTGAGACCTTGTGCTCTTCCACCTTCCATTTGGGGTTTCTCCACAGAAGAATAGGTTTTAGATCTGGAGACATGCTTGGTCAGTCCATCACCTTTACCCCCAGCTACTTTAACAAGGCAGTGTTTGTCTTGGAGGTGTGTTTGGGGTCGTTATCATGTTGGAATACTGCCCAGAGGCCCAGTCTCCGAAGGGAGGGGATCATGCTCTGCTTCAGTATGTCACAGTACATGTTGGAACTCCTGGTTCCCTCAATGAACTGTAGCTCCCCAGTGTCGGCAGCACTCATGCAGCCCCAGACCATGACACACCCACCACCATGCTTGACTGTAGGCAAGACACACTTGTCTTTGTACTTCTCACCTGGTTGACGCCACACACGTTTGACACCATCTAAACCAAATATACATTTATCATGGTCTCATCAGACAACAGGACATGGTTCCAGTAATCCATATCCTTAGTCTGCTTATTTTCAGCAAACTGTGGGCTTTCCTGTGCATTATCTTTAGAAGAGGCTTCCTTCTGGGACAGCTATGCAGATGAATGTGATGCAGTTTGCGGCATATGGTCAGAGCACTGACAGGCTGCCCCCCACCCCTTCAACCTCTGCAGCAATGCTGGCAGCACTCATACGTCTATTTCTCAAAGACAACCTCTCGATATGACGCCGAGCTTGTGCACTCAACTACTTTGGTCGATCATGGAGAGGCCTGTTCTGAGTGCAACATGTCCTGTTAAACCGCTGTATGGTCTTGGTTAGGGATGAGCCGAACACCCCCCGGTTCGGTTCGCACCAGAACCCGCGAACGGACCGCAAGTTCGCACGAACGTTAGAACCCCATTGACGTCTATGGGACTCGAACGTTCGAAATCAAAAGTGCTCATTTTAAAGGCTAATTTGCATGGTATTGTCCTAAAAAGGGTTTGGGGACCCGGGTCCTACCCCAGGGGACATGTATCAATGCAAAAAAAACTTTTAAAAACGGCCGTTTTTTCGGGAGCAGTGATTTTAATGATGCTTAAAGTAAAAAAAAAAAAAAAGTGAAATATTCCTTTAAATATCGTACCTGGGGGGTGTCTATAGTATGCCTGTAAAGTGACGCGTGTTTCCCATGTTTAGAACAGTCCCTGCACCAAATGTCATTTTTAAAGGAAAAAATCTCATTTAAAACTGCTTGCGGGTTTAATGTCATGTCGGGTCATGGCAATATGGATGAAAATCAGTGAGACAAACGGCATGGGTACCCCCCAGTCCATTACCAGGCCCTTTGGGTCTTGTATGGATATTAAGGGGAACCCCGCACCCAAATTAAAATAAGGAAAGGTCCCTATATACTCTGAACAGCAGTATACAGGCGGTGCAAACAAGACAGGGACTGTAGGTTTGTTGTTAAGTAGAATCTGTTTGTAATTTTGAACATTTTTAATGTGTTTAGCTCCAGCCAAAAAATCTTTTCTAAGCTTTTTGGAAAACATAGGGAAGGGTTATCACCCCTGTGACATTTGTTTTGCGTCTTTCCTCCTCTTCAGAAGATTTCACCTCACTTTTTTGTCCCAATGAAAAATGTTTTTTGAAAATTTGGGTTTTTTTGTGGAACAAGGATTGGAAAGCATCAGTGGAAAGGAGAAATTGTTTTCCCATATTAACTCTTACAGGAGAGAATTTCCCTTCCTTAGGGGTAGATTTCATCTCACTTCCTGTTGTCTCCTTCCGTTTGCAAGTAGGAGTCGTTTGTAAGTTAGATGTTTGAAAGTAGGGTCCTGCCCTATATACTCAGCAGAAATTTGGGCCTTAGGTGTTGCTGTGGCCAAAACACTGTAAGCCCTCACAGGGCCCTGCTGTGAAATATTAGATCAAGAATTGTAATTACATGCCCCTGTTGAACAGGAGCTGAAAAATTAGGCCTTAGGCACTGGTGCTGGTGCCACAACACTGCAACCCCTCACAGACACTCTAGTTGGAACGCAGGAACGAGCCCTGCTGCAAAGTATTGCATCAAAAATTGTAATTACACGCCCCTGTTGGACAGGGGCAGAAAAATTGGGCCTTAGGCACTGGTGCTGGTGCCACAACACTGCAACCCCTCACAGACACTCTAGTTGGAACGCAGGAACGAGCCCTGCTGCAAAGTATTGCATCAAAAATTGTAATTACACGCCCCTGTTAGACAGGGGCAGAAAAATTGGGTCTTAGGCACTGGTGCTGGTGCCACAACACTGCAACCCCTCACAGACACTCTAGTTGAAACGCAGGAACAAGCCCTGCTGCAAAGTATTGCATCAAAAATTGTAATTACACGCCCCTGTTAGACAGGGGCTGAAAAATTGGGTCTTAGGCACTGGTGCTGGTGCCACAACACTGCAACCCCTCACAGACACTCTAGTTGGAATGCAGGAACGAGCCCTGCTGCAAAGTATTACATCAAAAATTGTAATTACACGCCCCTGTTAAACAGGGGCTGAAAAATTGTGCCTTAGGCACTGGTGGTGGCGCCCAGAACCAAAAATGTTCTTACAAGCTATCAGCGTGATGATTGAGGAGGAAGAGGATAATTACTCAGGGATAGTCACTCAGCATCAGCATAGGCAGTCTTTGAAGGGATCTGAGATTTCAAAAAAAATTATTCGGTTACATCTGCATCAGGTGCTTGGTAGCTGGTGGTGATCCAAGACTGATTCATTTTTATGAAGGTCAGCCGATCGACCGAGTCGGTGGACAGACGCACCCTGTGATCGGTTACCACGCCTCCAGCAGCACTGAATGTGCGTTCCGAAAGAACGCTGGATGCAGGACAGGCCAGTAGCTCAATTGCATACTGTGCAAGCTCTGGCCAGTGATCCATCCTCAAGACCCAGTAACCCAGAGGATTTTCGGTGGGAAAGGTGTCCAAGTCTGATCTTGCCCCTAGGTATTCCTGCACCATGTAAAACAGACGCTGGCGATGGTTGCTGGAACCGATCATACCTTGGGGCTGCGGACCAAAAAATTGTCTGAACGCATCGGTCAGACGGCCACCTTCTCCACCGCTCCTTCTTTGACTGACCGAAGCTTCAGCAACACGTTGTCCAGAAACAGGAGTTTGTAACCTCCCAGTCTCTGGGAACGCGTTGCACAGACCTTTCTGCAAGGCCTCCCGAAGATGTTTCATCCTCTGCTCCCTCTGCGATGGCAAGATAAGGTCCGCAACCTTACCCTTGTAACGTGGATCAAGGAGGGTTGCCAGCCAGTATTGGTCCTTCTCCTTGATACCACGAATACGAGGATCCTTACGCAGGCTTTGCAGGATCAGGGAGGCCATGCAGCGTAGGTTTGCTGAGGCATTCGGTCCGGAGTCCTCTGGGTCACTAAGGACAACAACGTCCGCAGCCACCTCCTCCCAGCCACGTACAAGTCCATGTGTTCCTTGGGACTGATCCCTTAAAGACTGCTGATGCTGAGTGCCAGGCTCCACCTCCATACTGACACAATCTTCCTCCTCCTCCTCCTCCTCCTCCTCGTCCTCTTCCTGTGTGATCGGCGGGCACGCAGGAACACTGTCTGGATAAAGGGGGCCTTGAGAGCTAAGGAAGTCCTCCTCTTCCTGCCTCTGTTCTGCCTCAAGTGCCCTGTCCATTATTCCACGCAGCGTGTGCTCCAACAGGTGGACAAGGGGGACAGTGTCACTGATGCATGCACTGTCAGTGCTCACCATCCTCGTGGCCTCCTCGAATGGTGACAGGACAGTGCATGCATCCCTGATCATGGCCCACTGGCGTGGGGAAAAAAAACCAAGGTCCCCTGACCCTGTCCTGGTGCCATAGTCGCACAGGTACTCATTGATGGCCCTCTGCTGCGTGTGCAGCCGCTGCAGCATGGCCAACGTCGAGTTCCACCTGGTGGGCATGTCACAGATTAGGCGGTTCTTGGGCAGGTTAAACTCCTTTTGGAGGTCCGTCAGCCGAGCACTGGCATTATATGACCGGCGGAAATGCACAGAGACTTTCCTGGCCTGCCTCAGGACATCCTGTAAGCCCGGGTACCTGCCCAAGAACCGCTGCACCACCAAGTTAAGGACGTGAGCCAAACAGGGCACATGGGTCAGTTGTCCCTGTCGGAGGGCAGAGAGGAGGTTGGTGCCATTGTCGCAAACCACCATTCCTGCCTTAAGTTGGCGTGGCGTCAACCACCTCTGAACCTGCCCCTGCAGAGCTGACAGAACCTCTGCCCCAGTGTGGCTCCTGTCCCCCAAGCACACCAGCTCAAGCACCGCATGGCATCTTTTGGCCTGCGTACTTGCGTAGCCCCTTGAACGCCTACGGAGCACCGCTGGTTCCGAGGAAGAGGCCATGGAGGAAGAAGAAGAGGAGGGGGTGGAGGAGAGAGGTGTGTCACAATCAGCATTTTGGAGGCGTGGTGGCGGAACAACCTCCAACACTACTGCACCTTGTCCTGCATCCTTCCCAGCTGCCAGCAGAGTCACCCAATGCGCCGTGAAACTTAAGTAACGTCCCTGTCCATGCCTGCTGGACCATGAGTCAGCGGTAATATGCACCTTACCGCTGACCGCCCTGTCCAGCGAGGCATGGACATTGCCTTCCACATGCCGGTAGAGAGCCGGAATCACCTTCCGTGAGAAAAAGTGGCGTTTGGGTACCTGCCACTGAGGAACCGCACATTCCACAAACTCACGGAAGGGGGCAGAGTCTACCAACTGAAAAGGCAGCAGTTGAAGTGCTAGCAATTTTGCCAAGCTAGCATTCAACCGCTGGGCATGTGGATGGCTGGGAGCAAACTTCTTTCGGCGGTGCAGCAGCTGGGGCAGGGAAATTTGCCTGGTACAATCTGACGTCGGTGTACCAAAAGCAGATTGCCCACAAGTACTTGGCTGTGACACACCTAATTCTACACCTTCATTCCTCTCACTGCAGGTCTCAGAGAGGACTGAAGGTCTAGTGGGGTTGGAAATCTCAGCTGATGAGGAGCAAGGAGAGATCGTCTTTGTTCTTTGGTGTGGGTCTTTTAGATACGCTTGCCAACGAACTGCATGGCAGGTCAACATATGTCTGGTCAAGCATGTGGTACCCAAGTGGGAGATGTTTTGGCCACGCGAGATACGCTTGAGACATATGTTGCAAATAGCAGCGGTGCGATCTGATGCACTCGTCTCAAAAAAGGCCCACACCAAAGAACTTTTTGAATAACGCGCAGAGACTGCAGCGCCCTGCACATGTGGAGCTTTGGGGTGTGATGCAGTCAATGTGCTGCCCTTAGGCTGGCCCCTGGAGGGCATCCTGCCTAGTTGGTGATGTGCCACCTCCTCCTCCTCCTCCTCCTCCTCCTCTCTCCTATCAGGCACCCACGTTGAGTCAGTGACCTCATCATCCCCTCCCTCCTCATCACTGGAGCAAACCTGGCAGTATGCTGCAGCAGGGGGAGCATGACTGCCAGATTGCTGTCCTTCTTGGGCACCCCCTCTGTCCGTGCTCATGTTACTGCCTTCATTGAGCTCAGTATCATCATCAGAGCCTTCCAAACGCTGGGCATCCTCCTGGAGCATGTACCCAACACTGTGGTCAAACAGTTCGAGGGAATCCTCATGAGGACATGGTGGAGCTAGGGAAGGAGTCACTGATGACATTGAGCTGAGGGAAGAGGCCGCTGCTTTGCCAGACAAAGCACCCTGGGCATGGGTGAGAGAGGATGAGGAGGATGAGGACGGCTTGGTCATCCACTCGACCAAGTCTTCCGCATGTTGCGGCTCAACACGGCTAGCTGCCGAAAAAAAGGCCAAGCGTGTCCCATGGCCACGTGCTGATGAGGATGCACCGTCTCCACGACCAGCACTAGACACAGAGCCTGCTTGCCCTCTCTTATTGGCTTGTGACTGTCTGCCTCTCCTTCTTGGCCTTCCAGACATACTAATGGCCTGTAGCTGCACTAAGCTGGGATAGAACACCTGTAATTTTCTTAAGGTAGCTTTATATACTGTAACCAGACAAGCCTGCCTGTCAGTAGGAAGATAACAGGAACGGATCTAGCTGAACACTGTGAGCAGGACACACTGTACTAAATGTAAATAGTCTAGCTGCCTGACCGTGGTACTAATAGGATCAAATAGAACACCTGTAATTTTCTTAAGGTAGCTTTATATACTGTAACCAGACAAGCCTGCCTGTCAGTAGGAAGATAACAGGAACGGATCTAGCTGAACACTGTGAGCAGGACGCACTGCACTAAATGTAAATACCAGGAACGGATCTAGCTGAACACTGTGAGCAGGACGCACTGCACTGAATGTAAATAGCAGGAACGGATCTAGCTGAACACTGTGAGCAGGACGCACTGCACTGAATGTAAATAGCAGGAACGGATCTAGCTGAACACTGTGAGCAGGACGCACTGTACTAAATGTAAATAGTCTAGCTGCCTGACCGTAGTACTAATAGGATCAAAAAGAACACCTGTAATTTTCTTAAGGTAGCTTTATATACTGTAACCAGACAAGCCTGCCTGTCAGTAGGAAGATAACAGGAACGGATCTAGCTGAACACTGTGAGCAGGACACACTGTACTAAATGTAAATAGTCTAGCTGCCTGACCGTGGTACTAATAGGATTAAAAAGAACACCTGTAATTTTCTTCAGGTAGCTTTATATACTGTAACCAGACAAGCCTGCCTGTCAGTAGGAAGATAACAGGAACGGATCTAGCTGAACACTGTGAGCAGGACGTACTGCACTAAATGTATATAGCAGGAACGGATCTAGCTGAACACTGTGAGCAGGACGCACTGCACTGAATGTAAATAGCAGGAACGGATCTAGCTGAACACTGTGAGCAGGACGCACTGCACTAAATGTAAATACCAGGAACGGATCTAGCTGAACACTGTGAGCAGGACGCACTGCACTGAATGTAAATAGCAGGAACGGATCTAGCTGAACACTGTGAGCAGGACGCACTGCACTGAATGTAAATAGCAGGAACGGATGTAGCTGAACACTGTGAGCAGGACGCACTGCACTAAATGTAAATACCAGGAACGGATCTAGCTGAACACTGTGAGCAGGACGCACTGCACTGAATGTAAATAGCAGGAACGGATCTAGCTGAACACTGTGAGCAGGACGCACTGCACTAAATGTAAATACCAGGAACGGATCTAGCTGAACACTGTGAGCAGGACGCACTGCACTGAATGTAAATAGCAGGAACGGATCTAGCTGAACACTGTGAGCAGGACGCACTGCACTGAATGTAAATAGCAGGAACGGATGTAGCTGAACACTGTGAGCAGGACGCACTGCACTAAATGTAAATACCAGGAACGGATCTAGCTGAACACTGTGAGCAGGACGCACTGCACTGAATGTAAATAGCAGGAACGGATCTAGCTGAACACTGTGAGCAGGACGCACTGCACTAAATGTAAATACCAGGAACGGATCTAGCTGAACACTGTGAGCAGGACGCACTGCACTGAATGTAAATAGCAGGAACGGATCTAGCTGAACACTGTGAGCAGGACGCACTGCACTGAATGTAAATAGCAGGAACGGATCTAGCTGAACACTGTGAGCAGGACGCACTGCACTAAATGTAAATACCAGGAACGGATCTAGCTGAACACTGTGAGCAGGACGCACTGCACTGAATGTAAATAGCAGGAACGGATCTAGCTGAACACTGTGAGCAGGACGCACTGCACTAAATGTAAATACCAGGAACGGATCTAGCTGAACACTGTGAGCAGGACGCACTGCACTGAATGTAAATAGCAGGAACGGATCTAGCTGAACACTGTGAGCAGGACGCACTGCACTGAATGTAAATAGCAGGAACGGATGTAGCTGAACACTGTGAGCAGGACGCACTGCACTAAATGTAAATACCAGGAACGGATCTAGCTGAACACTGTGAGCAGGACGCACTGCACTGAATGTAAATAGCAGGAACGGATCTAGCTGAACACTGTGAGCAGGACGCACTGCACTAAATGTAAATACCAGGAACGGATCTAGCTGAACACTGTGAGCAGGACGCACTGCACTGAATGTAAATAGCAGGAACGGATCTAGCTGAACACTGTGAGCAGGACGCACTGCACTGAATGTAAATAGCAGGAACGGATGTAGCTGAACACTGTGAGCAGGACGCACTGCACTAAATGTAAATACCAGGAACGGATCTAGCTGAACACTGTGAGCAGGACGCACTGCACTGAATGTAAATAGCAGGAACGGATCTAGCTGAACACTGTGAGCAGGACGCACTGCACTAAATGTAAATACCAGGAACGGATCTAGCTGAACACTGTGAGCAGGACGCACTGCACTGAATGTAAATAGCAGGAACGGATCTAGCTGAACACTGTGAGCAGGACGCACTGCACTGAATGTAAATAGCAGGAACGGATCTAGCTGAACACTGTGAGCAGGACGCACTGCACTAAATGTAAATACCAGGAACGGATCTAGCTGAACACTGTGAGCAGGACGCACTGCACTGAATGTAAATAGCAGGAACGGATCTAGCTGAACACTGTGAGCAGGACGCACTGCACTAAATGTAAATACCAGGAACGGATCTAGCTGAACACTGTGAGCAGGACGCACTGCACTGAATGTAAATAGCAGGAACGGATCTAGCTGAACACTGTGAGCAGGACGCACTGCACTGAATGTAAATAGCAGGAACGGATCTAGCTGAACACTGTGAGCAGGACGCACTGCACTAAATGTAAATACCAGGAACGGATCTAGCTGAACACTGTGAGCAGGACGCACTGCACTGAATGTAAATAGCAGGAACGGATCTAGCTGAACACTGTGAGCAGGACGCACTGCACTAAATGTAAATACCAGGAACGGATCTAGCTGAACACTGTGAGCAGGACGCACTGCACTGAATGTAAATAGCAGGAACGGATCTAGCTGAACACTGTGAGCAGGACACACTGCACTAAATGTAAATAGTCTAGATAGAAGATAACAGGAACGGATCTAGCTAAACTGAATACAGTGTATACATATATATGCAACACCTGGGATGCATATATATACACAATACACTGTAAGTGCAGCTAACTGACTGACTGTTCTGCCTAATCTATCTAACTCAAATCAAATGACACTGTCTCTCTCTCTCTCTATCTCTCAGCACACCGGAACACACACTACACAGGGCCGCCGTGCAGGCGGCCTTATATAGTGTGGGGTGTGTACTAAATCCCCTGAGCCATAATTGGCCAAAGCCACCCTGGCTTTGGCCAATTACAGCTCTCTCTACTGACGGCGCTGTGATTGGCCAAGCATGCGGGTCATAGTGCATGCTTGGCCAATAATCAGCCAGCAATGCACTGCGATGCCGCAGTGAATTATGGGCCGTGACGCGCCACACGAATTTGGCGCGAACGGCCCATATCGTTCGCAATTCGGCGAACGACCGAACAGCCGATGTTCGAGTCGAACATGGGTTCGACTCGAACACGAAGCTCATCCCTAGTCTTGGTCACTGTGCTGTAGCTCAGTTTCAGGGTCTTGGCAATCTTCTTATAGCCTAGGCCATCTTTATATAGAGCAACAATTATTTTTTTCAGATCCTCAGAGAATTCTTTGCGATGAGGTGCCATGTTGAACTTCCAGTGACCAGTATGAGAGAGTGAGAGCGATAATACCAAATTTAACACACCTGCTTTCCATTCACACCTGAGACCTTGTAACACTAATAAGTCACATGACACCGGTGAGGGGAAATGGCTAATTTTCCCCAATTTGGACATTTTCACTTAGGGGTGTACTCACTTTTGTTGCCAGCGGTTTAGACATTAATGGCGGTGTGTTGAGTTATTTTTCAAATTTACACTGTTATACAAGCTGTACACTCACTACTTTACATTGTAGCAAAGTGTCATTTCTTCAGTGTTGTCACATGAAAAGATATAATAAAACATTTACAAAAATGTGAGGGGTGTACTCACTTATGTGAGATACTTTATATGAAATTTAGCTGATAGTACAGTGATGTCCAAATAGTACAGTGCAATCTTAGTTTTAATCCATGTGTATTAAATATCTAGATAATATTCTCACCAATTCTATTTCTGGAAAATATATTGGAAAATAAAAAATTAAAAAAAAATAAAGTGACCAGCTCGATAACTATTAATATGCGCTTGCGTCAAGCTTAATGCTATGTAAAAAAAAAAATAATACATACAATACATCAAGCCAGTATATTTACAGGTTTTTATCATTACCATCTCAATTCTGACCCCAGTATATAGAATCTTGTATGCTGGCTAGTGCTTGATCTTTACAAGCAAAGAGTGCTTTCAGTAGTGTTTAATGAGAGCCAATCAAATGCACATATCCCTATGGTTTCACACTGTGGTTTGGCCACAGCGCAGGTAAAAACTGTGTTGCACCCAAAAAGCAGCCAAACCACAGTGTGAAACCCATAGACTTATACTAGATTGGGAGTTTTTGGTTTTATTTTTCTGAAAACGCACAAAAAGTCCTGCATGCTGCAAGAAAACACACATAAAGCGTGCAATCTAATAGAGAGTCTATGGAAAAGTGTGGGTACACTGCGCTGCACCTGAGGTGTGGCCAGACCACAGCAGGGCAGGCTGAAAGGGGCCCAAACAGGTCCCCTGTATGGTCTTTGCGTAATTATGCAGTGTTGAGATCAATTGATTTAAAACTGATATTATAGATATTGATGGATTCTCTGAGGGTAGCTCTCTCTCTCTCGCTCTGGGAATCTTGTCCATCGTGAGAGGACCAACCCTTGAAGAAAGTGGAATGGAAAGGGATCAGCAATGTTCCAATGATATAGCAGTAAAATTGTATTTTGTGTTAACTTTGGAAATCAAATCAAGTGAAAAGTACCTGGCCATGAAATGCCTGACGTAGTCCATGAGATGTATTTAAATCTACATAAATCTGTGTTAGAGATTGCCGCTCCCAGAAGTATTAAATTGCATGACAGGGTGTAGCCCACTTCCCCTTTCTACTGTATTGCTGTCTTAAAGTAGAGGACAGGAAATGCTCAGTATGACTTTGTAACCATTTAAACATGTAAACAATGGTCACGGAGATTATGTTTTTACTACTGGATACTGACATGTAATTATCTAGAGAAAAAAGTATGCATATAAAAACCTATCAATCACTAGCACAGATAACATTTGGGATATTAATGATCACAGATTTTCTCCAGCATGTTTTAATGAAAGCTGCAGAAGCTACCTCTGCACCTTACATTTATAAGTTGTTAAATAAGTCGGCATATGTTTGTATACAAAGGTTTACTTTAAAGAGGTTCTTCACGCTTGAAAAAAAAGTCAGCAGTTACAAATACTGTAGCTGCTGACTTTTAAAGAACACTTACTTGTCCAATGACCCAGCACCATCCTCACCAGGTCTAGTTCTTTACTTGTTTCTGGGTTCCCAGGGCCAGCATCTTCATTGTGGGAACCTCACTGTAATGCCGCGTACACACGGTTGGACTTTTCATCTACAAAAGTCCGACAGCCTGTCCGACAGACTTTCGGCGGACTTTCGGCGGACTTGCGGCGGACTTGCGGCAGACTTTCTAACGAACAGAACAGACCACACAAAAGTCCGACGGATTCGTACGTGATGACGTACACCGGACTAAAATAAGGAAGTTGATAGCCAGTAGCCAATAGCTGCCCTAGCGTGGGTTTTTGTCCGTAGGACTAGCATACAGACGAGCGGACTTCGGGGTCCGTCGTAGTTACGACGTAAAGATTTGAAGCATGTTTCAAATCTAAAGTACGTCGGATTTGAGGCTAAAAAAGTACGTTGAAAGTCCAGAGAAGCCCACACACGATCGGATTACCAGCCAGCTTTAGTCCGTCAGCGTCCGTTGGACTTTTGTAGCTGAAAAGTCCGACCGTGTGTACGCGGCATAACAGCTTCACAGCCGGCTTCCTACTATTAATGCACGAGCTGCGCTGTGCTTTTTGAATGGTCCTGCATCAATCCTAGTGCAAGTGGGAGTGGGTACCTGTAGGGTTGCCACTTTTTCTTCAAGCCAAACCTGAACACTTTAGCTGTGCACAGTAAAAATATTTTTTTGGTATACACTAAAGGATTGTAACAGACCTGAGACACCTTTGGGCACTCCAAAGAGAATAGTAATATGGTGCACATATTGCCCACTCACCCTCCTGTCAAGCCCCGTTCCGAGCCACATTCCTGTCTGAATAATATGTCCGGGTTCCAGGTGGACTGAAACCCGGATACATGACTCAAAGCCCAGACTGTCCAATTGAATCCCGGACAGGTGGCAACCCTAGGTACCTATCAAAATTAGGTACCTGCCCCCCCCCAAAAAAAATTACATGCCAAATATGGTAGAGGAAGAGGGGAGGAGGACGTAAAGGGGAACTTTCCCTTTTAGATAAAGTTCAGTTTTAAAGTAGATAGATAGAGTAAGGAAAGGTTATTACCCCCATCAGTTTTTTTGCCATCTGTGTCCCATTGGGGATGATTTGTTTTCACTTCCTGTCCCATAGCCAAAACAGGAATTGAGAGTAAATCCCTGCAAATTAAGAGACTCTCTGGGGGCCTCGCAAGTCACCAGAACTAGTGTCCCCATTGGAAGATTTGCTCTCTATTACTTTTCTTGGATTTTTATTTACTTTCACTTTTGATAATAATGGAAAACAACACATATAGAGAGTAGGGATGAGCCGAAGACCCCCCCCCCCCCGGTTCGGCTCGCACCAGAAAATGCGAACAGACAAAAAATACATGCGAACACCAGTAAAGTCTATGGGACATGAACATGAAAAACCGAAAAATCAAAAGTGTTAATTTTAAAGGATTATATGCAAGTTATTGTCATAAAAAGTATTTAGGGACCCAGGTACTGCTCCAGGGGACATGTAACAATGCAAAAAAAATGGAAAATTTAATGACTACCTTTCCGTAATTTTCCTTTCCCAGTGTCTATCCATGGCAGTATACACATGGTTGGTTGCTCCAACCACAACCAACCCACAGGACCACTTTAACGCTATAAAAAAAAATAGTTGCCCCCCCACAAGTCATTCTTGGAACTAGTCTCAAATAATGCAGATTACGGCAAGTGAGGTCGTATGCTGCCATGGATAGGCACCAGGAAAGGAAAATTACGGAAAGGTAAGTATTCACTTTTCTGTTTTCCTGGTGCCTCCATGGCAGCATACACATGGTAAATAATTCGCTCATAGGGAGGGTTCCAGGTTATAATGAACAATGAAGGTGGTAAACGAAGACCAACTTGCCGCCCGACAAATCGTTTCCGGAGAGACTTGTGCTAAAGCTGCCCAAGAAGATGCTATCCCCCGAGTTGAGTGGGCATTGATTGCTCCTAGAACGGGAAGATCACTAGCCCGATAAGCCTTCTGAATCATACATACAATCCAGCTTCCTATAGTTCTTTTGGATCCTGCCAACCCTTTCCTGACTCCGTTTGGAATAACAAAAAGGTGTTGGTCTTTGCGGAAAGACTGTGTTAGCTCGATGTACCGAAGAAGCGTCTTTGCAACGTCTAGCTCATGTAATCTTGACGTAGCTGGGTCTTCTTTAAAAGCTGGGAGAACCCATTCCTGATTAAAATGGTAAACAGTCGGAACCTTGGGTATGAACTGATGAATCAGTTGTAGAAAGACCCTGTCCAGGAAGAATGTAATGTATGGATCTTGAGCTCCCAAGGCTTGGATCTCTGAAATCCTACGGCCTGAGGTGACAGCTACTAGAAAGGTGGCTTTCAGAGTAATACTTTCCAGAGTACAATCCTCGGTAGGTGCGAATGGAGGTGCTGTCAGAGTATTCAATACCAAAGGTAAATCCCACTTCGGGTACAGCGTTTTCCTGGGTTGTCCCAACCTTAGAACTGCTCTCTAAAATCGTTCTATCAAAGGATTAATAGCCCATCTGGTGTCTGTTAAGGCTGATAAGGCCGAGACTTGTACTTTGAGGCTACTAAGCCCCAAACCTAAATCTAACCCCTTCTGTAAAAACAGGAGAATGTCATTTACACCTGGTTTTAATGGGTTAAACTGGTTAGCTTCCGCAAATTCCGAAAATTTCTGCCATATCCTGTAGCAGGTTTTATTGGTGGACAAATTTCTAGTTTGGAGCAGTGTCTGGATTATCTTCTGAGAACATCCTAATTTCTCCAGCCTCTTCTGCTCAATTTCCAAGCCCTTCAATCCAGGACCTCTGGATGTGGGTGGATGAAAGTCCCTTGAGACAGAAGTTTGTGCATCTTCGGAAGGACTAAGGGGTTGCAAAGAGACAGTTGGGTCAAGAGAGTGAACCAAGGCCTCCTCGGCCAGTAAGGAATCACTGCCAGGATGGTCACTTTTTCCTCTGTTAGACGCCGAAGGAATCTCAGAATCAGTGGAATTGGGGGGAACGCGTATCCCAATTGAAAGGTCCATGGCTGGACTAAGGCATCTTGTGAAGAACCAAGGTCTCTTGGTGTTTATTGGGGATGTGAATAAGTCCAACTGAGTATTGCCCCACTTCTCACAAATCCACTGGAACACCCCATGGTCCAGGGACCACTCGTTGCTGATGAATTCCCTTGACAGGCGGTTTGCCAGTTGATTCTGGGTAAATCGGCCGCTCTGAGGTTGACTAGATTCTTCTCGGCACACATTAAAATCGGGGTTACGTCAATTGATAACGACTAGCTGTAAATTCCCCCTTGGTTCTGGACGTAGGCTACTGCTGTGCTGTTGTCTATTTGTAACAGTAGAGAGCTGCCTTTGAGAAGAGGTACCAAGTGTGATATAGCCTTCCAGGCTGCCCTCAGTTCTAGGATGTTGGAGACTATGCCCTCCGAGTTGAACTGCCACCTTCCCTGGATCATCTGATCTCTGTAGTGAGTGCGCCGGTTGTAAGAGTAATCCACGAGATGGGGCCAAGATGACAGTGATTCTGAAGGTTGGACTTCATTGACATTTTGATTAGAACTCTCTGAGACAAGGATCTCCTCCTCCACTGGGATAGAAACCCCTGTTGAAAACCGAGGAGATGCCACCGGTCCCACTTCACCATCGGGATGCATGAGGAAAAGGTTCCTAGGAGACTCAGACATTCTGACACTGACATGGACTTGCTCGCCAGTGCCCTGCTTACTTTCTTTATGATTATAGGGATTTTTTCTGACACTGCCCTCTTCTGAGTGTCAAATAGTGCCTCTAAGTATATCATCCTCTGTGCTGGAATGAGTTGGCTCTTTCTATGATTTATTACCATCCGTATTTGGCCAAAGTGCTCATGACCTCTTGTAGATGGGTGTTCAGGGCTCTCCTGTCTTCAGATAGGACTAGGATATCGACCAATAATGTAGAACACAGAGACCCTTCTCCGGGAAGGGAGCCAGAATGGCCACTAATACCTTGGTAAAGGTTCTGGGCGCTGTTGATATGCCGAAGGGCAAGCACTGGAACTGTAGGTGAAGTTCCCCTATCTTGAACCTTAAGAATGATTGGAAGTCATGATGGATTGCTATATGCAGGTACGCATCTTGGAGGTCTATAGAGACCAACCAATCTTCCGGCTGTACTAATAGGATGACCGTGTTGAGGGATTCAATCTTGAAATGTTTGAGCCTGATAAACTTGTTTAACTGTTTCAGGTCTAGAACTGGTCTCCATCCCCCGACTTTTTAGTGCACCAAAAAGATCGGGGAATAAAATCCTAAGTACTTTTCCGATTCCGGAACCGGTATCACTGCTTCCTGATGGACCAGCATTTGAACATATTGTAGAAGGATTTCTCGCTTTTCCTTGAAAGCCGGAATCCTGGAGGGCAGAAAGCAAGAGCGGGGCGGATGGTGCTTAAATCTCCAAAAATGCCCTTGAAGGATTGTGGAAGTGACCCACTGATCTGAACAGGTCTCCACCCAAACTTGAGTGAATGCACTGAGACGGGCACCCACTGGCCCGGTTTGAGTGGGCAAGGAGTCAAAAGGACTTCTGATTTTCGTGCGCCGAGGTAGTAGGCTTTTGCTTTCCCATCTTCAAGAAGGTTGCTTGGGAGCCCTTCCAGCCCCTCCTGTATTCCCTTCCGGGACGATGTGTTCTGGCGTCCCTGGCCTTCTGCTAAAAAGACGCTTTTGCTGCAAATTTCCTTCTCTTATTCCTATCTTAAGGAATCAGGCCGCTCTTGCCCCCTGTAACCCTATTAATTGCGGTCTTCAACTTCTCACCAAATAGGGCTTTCCCGTCATAGGGAATGCGGCACCAAGTTTGTTTGGAGGAGGGATCTGCTGACCACAGTTTCAGCCAAAGGTCTCTTCTAGCGGTGACTGAATATAACATAGCTCTGGCCGAGCATTTCATGGTATCAATTGCCGCCTGGCTAAAAAATCTGACGCCAACTTCAACTCATCAAGATCCTTTATAATCTGGTCACAATCCACGCCCTGCCTGTGGCCTGATTCTACATTATCGATCCGAACTCATGTTGCCCTGGAGACTGAGGTTAGAGCCACTGTCAGCTTGCAGGCTCCCCCGGCTGCCTGAAAAGGCTTTTTTAGATCCAAGTTAATCCACCGATCTAGAACATCCCTGAAATAAACTGCATCCTCTAAGGGCAGCGTTGTGTTCCTGGCATGTCTCATGACTGACGCATCCACTGATGGCATTGAATCAAACAGTTGGGCATCTGACTCTGCCGAAGGGTATAATTTGTTGAAACGATTATAGGCGCCACCTTCCGCCATTCATCTGTCACAACATCCCTTATCTCTTCCATAAGCGGAAAGGTTGGGGGTTTCTTCTTTAGGTGGGGAAAGTATTTTCTAGACTTGGCAGGGGGTTCGGGTATCTCTTCCCACTGAATCGCGCTTATAACTGCAACCACAAATGGGTTGATCAACCCGAAATCGAATGCAGAAAAGATTTCCTCTGCTGTGTCCCTGTCATCCTCGGAGCTGGAGCCTGAATCCGCCTGTTGAATTTGAGTTTCAACAGACCTCCCGCTTGTGGATGGGACCACTAATTCCTGGGACAGGGATAATTCCTGAATTGATGCTTTTTTCAATTTTTTCATGGTATCGATGGATTCCTACTTATCTTTATCCTTGTCACCGATAGCTTCACTGTAACATACTTCACATACTAGTTTTTCTGGGAGGGCTTGTTTGCCACAGACCCAGCATGCTTTGTCCTTGGGTCGGGTGGAACCATGTGGTGGAGGGGCCCCCCCAGACGTGCGATGAGGCGATCTTTGTGACCTGTGAGATGCACGAGAAGAGGATGAGTGCCCATGCCTTGAACTGCCATGGCCTCTTGACCTCTTATCCGGTGAGTCCCTGCGGGATGATCGGTGGTGCGGGCTGTAATGAAACAGACAGGAGATTTTGATGTTTCATGGAATATGCGCGATGCTCTTTTTTGTATTGACAAAATTTACCTGAGCGGTACAGTCCCTTACCTAGTGGTATGTCGAGGATCTTTTTGTTGCGACACTAGACTTACTGAAATAGTAAAAAAATATAAAAAGTTTTTTTTTTTTTTTTTTTTTTAAACCTAAAAAAAATAATTTTTTGTTGTTGTTTGTAAGTGCTGCAATACCTCTAACTTCCTTTTGGTAGGCAGGGGTGAGGCAAGAAGGTGTTCTAAAGATAGTGAAGAGGAACTGATTATTCTCCAGCAGCAGGGAGAGCCATTTCCCTGTTGACAGCTGCCTTCATAATGGCCATAGACAGGCCATATATATACATACATCTACATTGGGTGTAGCAAGACGGCCACCAGTGGCTTCATTCAGTCATCACGCATGCGCCGACGACATCATCCAGCGTTGCCAAGGTCCTGCCTTCTGAAACTGGCAAAAGGAGCCCCAGGAGGTGGGCGCGAAGCGCTGCAGAGACCAGAGAAAAGGGGGTATGAAGTAGCATGGAAGCGTGTCTCCCAGAGGAGCAGATCCCAGCATAAAGGAGCTTGGGGAGGTGCAATGAGTTATTCCATAGGAACTTTAAATAACAAACAGCTGTCATCTCCTGGGAGTAATGCAAATGCATATCCATGAAAGATCCTTTGTTGATTTTGATCAAACCGCCACTGGGATAGCTTTCACAATAAAGTAGATGATCAGGGGAAGGGGGGAAGAGAAGATCCACAGAAAAAACAGGCTCCCATACTTATTGGCGCATTTAGCAGCCTAAATCCTGAGACTCCATACTACAGGGCAACATGAACCTGTAATAGTAGCACCAACATGGTGGTGAGGTAAGGGCTGATCCGGGTGTTCCTGCAGGCTTGAGGACAGAAAAAAGAATGACGTGTAGGGGGGCAACTCTTTCTTTTATAGCGTTAAAGTGGTCCTGTGGGTTGGTTGTGGGCAGAGCAACCAACCATGTGTATGCTACCATGGAGGCACCAGGAAATGTTTTTTTAAAACGGCCGTTTTTTTCTGGAGCAGTGATTTTAATAATGCTTAAAGTGAAACAATAAAAATGTAAAGTAACACATCTTTCCCATGTTTATGACAGTACCACAGAAAAATTTAATTTCTAAAGGAAAAAATGTTATTTAAAATTGCTTGCGGCTGTAATGTATTGCCGTATCCCCGCAATATACTTAAAAAATAATTGAAAATAACAGCGTGAGTCCCCCCCAAAATCCATACCAGGCCCTTCAGGTCTGGTATGGATTTTAAGGGAAACTCTGTGCCAAAATAAAAAAAATGACTTGGGTCTCCCCACCAAAATCCATACCAGACCCTTATCAGAGCATGCAACCTGGTAGGCCACAGGAAAAGGGAGGGATGAGAGAGCATCCCCCCTCCTGAACCGTACCAGGCCACATGCCCTCAACATGGGGAGGGGGCTTTGGGGTCCCCCCAAAGCACCTTGTCTCCATGTTGATGGGGATAAGGGCCTCATCCCCACAACCCTTGCCTGGTGGTTGGGGGGGGTCTGTGGGCGGGGGGCTTATCGGAATCAGATCCCGCCCCCCTATGTGAATGGGTATCGGGTACATTGTACCCCTACTCATTCACCCAAAAAAGTGTCAAAAGTGTAAAAACAAAAGGAGACCGTTTTTTACAATCCTTTTATAAAAAAAAGTGACCCACAAAGTCCATCCATCTTCGATCACAGCGCAGACGGACCCGAAAAATAGAAAAAAAGACAAAAATACTCCGCCCCCATGACTGCTGTCTTTTCGCTGTGACAGCTCTTATACAGGTAAGGGCAGAGCCACCCACTGACGTAATCAGATGACCCCGTCCCCCCGATGACACATGATGTTAGAACGGGCGGGGTCACTCATTTTGTCACTGGGTGGCCCTGCCCTTGCCTATATAACAGCTGTCACAGCCAAGAGACAGCAGTCAGCGGGATGCCTCCCCAGACCCCCACAACCACCGGGCAAGGATTGTGGGGATGAGGCCCTTGTCCCTATCAACATGGGGACAAGGTGCTTTGGGGGGGACGCCAAAGCACCCTCCCCATGTTGAGGGCATTTGGCCTGGTACGGTTCAGGAGGAGAGGGGTACTCTCTCGTCCCCCCCCCTTTTCCTGCGGCCTGCCAAGTTGCATACTTGGATAAGGGTCTGGTATGGATTTTGGGGGGACCCCACGCCAATTTTTTTTACATTTTGATGTGGAGTTCCCCTTAAAACCTATACCGGTCCCAAAGGGCCTGGTGTGGACTTGGGGGGAACCCATGCCCTTTTATTCTTAATTCTGTCATAGAGTTGCTATTAACCACTTCAATACACTATATTATATATTGTACACTGCACTATATAACCTACACTCTATTATATATGCTGCACTGACTGCACTATATACTCTGAACTACAGTATATATACTATACGGACTGCACTATATACTCTGCAGAAAAATTGGGCCTTAGGTATTGGTGGTGCCAGAACACTGTAACCCCTCACAGTTACTCTTGTTGCTAATATAAAAGTCCAAGAACTGTGATCCGGTGCTCTAGCCAGGACGTTCAGGCCCCACAGATATGATACTTAAATCAGGAAGGCTAACAACTTGGATGCTCTTGAATAAAAGTACTTTATTAGTTACATGGGTACAGGCTTTACGCTGACGCGTTTCGGCTAAGAAGCCTTCATCAAAGCATACATGTTTGATTTAAAAACTGATATTTATAACAAAGTAAGCCCTCCAAATGGGGCGGGTGCATCCTGATCAGAAACAATCAAATCAATTAAAAACACATGGAGAAAAAAGAAAGAGACACAGCAGGCATATGAAGGATATATCATGAACAAATAAAACATGTTCTGCCAGTGTTCCAATGAATATATCAAAACAATGTAGTTATGTTAACCACTTGCCGACCGCCTAACGCAGATATACTGCGGCAGAGTGGCACGGACAGGCAAAATCACGTACCCGTACGTGATCTGCCTTCCGCGGGTGGGGGGTCCGATCGGACCCCCCCCCGGTGCCATAGACGGTCGGCTCTCGTTCGCGGGCGATGGGAGGTGAGGGGGAGGCCATCCATTGATGGCCACCCCCTCCCGATCGCTCCCGGCGAATGAAAACGCTTCCTTTCCCTCTGTAATGTAAACAGAGGGAAAGGAAGTGATGTCATCTCTCCTCGAGGCGGTCTTTTCGTCCGGCGCAGAGGAGAGAAGACATCCAAGTAAGTGCACCAACACTACACTAACAGTAGAACACGCAGGCACACTTTTCACCCCCCTGTCACCCCCCGATCACCCCCTGATCACCCCCCTGTACCCCCTGTCACTCTGACACCAATAGCAGTGTTTTTTTTTTTTTTGCATTGGTGTCAGTTTGTCAGTTATAAGTGTTAGGGCAGTTAGGTTAGCCCCCTTTAGGTCTAGGGTACCCCCCCTTAGGTCCAGGGTACCCCCTAACCCCCCCCTAATAAAAGTTAACCCCTTGATTACCCCCCGTCACCAGTGTTGCTAAGCGATCGTTTTTCTGATCGCTGTATTAGTGACACAGGTGACGCTAGTTAGGGAGGTGAGTATATAGGTTTGCTGTCAGTGTTTTATAGCGACAGGGACCCCCATATACTACCTGCTAAAGGTTTTAACCCCCTGATTGCCCCCTAGTTAACCCTTTCACCAGCGATCACCGTATAAGTGTTACGGGTGACGCTGGTTAGATAGTTTGTTTTTTGTAGTTTATTATAGTTTATTACAGTTTATTATAGTTTATTATAGTTTTAGGGCACCCGCCGTTTATTACCTTATAAAGGTTTAACCCCCTAATTGCCCGGCGGTGATAGAAGTTAAGTTTTTAGGATCTGATAAGGTCTGCGTCGCCCCAGGCAGCGTCAGGTTAGCGCTAGTACCGCTAAAACCCACGCACGCAGCATACACCTCCCTTAGTGCTATAGTATCTGAACGGATCGATATCTGATCCGATCAGATCTATACTCCCCAGCAGTTTAGGGTTCCCTGAAACACAGTGTTAGCGGGATCAGCCCAGATACCTGCTAGCACCTGCGTTTTGCCCCTGCGCCCAGCCCAGCCCAGCCCACCCAAGTGCAGTATCGATCGATTACTGACACTTACAAAACACTAAGCACACATAACTGCAGCGGTCGCAGAGTCAGGCCTGATCCCTGCGATCGCTAACAGTTTTTTGGTAGCGTTTTGATACAGTCGCTAACAGTCAGGAGCTTTTTTGCCTGTGAGTCTCACTAGTGTACCCCTAAATTTAGAGGCCAAAATGGCAAATCCAAGGTACACTAGTGAAGAGGCCTACAGGATTCTGAGTATGACAGATAGTGAAGAGGAAGTCACTCATCTGTCAAGTTCAGGCTCAGAATACGAACCTGTAGAGGACAGCGGCTCCATGACAGATAGCTCTGACGACGGAGTTGTGGTCCCTGCTAGGGTCAGGCGTACCAGACCCCGAACTTATGCTGTCCTTGAAGTGCATGAACCGCAGGGCTCTCGTAGGGAGCAGAGAGGTACTAGTGCCGCTACTCCTTCTGGTGAACTGGCAAGCACCAGCGGCCTAGTACACCCTGGTCGTACATCCAGCACTGCAGTATCACGTGGTGACGTGGCGAGTCCCATAAGTGCAGTTCAAGCTGGCGAGGTGGCAAGCAGTAGTAGTGTCCCGCTGCCACCAAGAAGACAAAGACAGGCCCGTCGTGCCCATAGTGCCCTTCCTGCTGCATTGGCCAATCCGAATTGGGAACCTTCCACTTCTGCAGCACCCGTACTTCCCCCTTTCACTGGCCAACCCGGAATTCAGGTGGAAACAGTTGACTTTACGCCACTGGATTTTTATTCGCTGTTTTTCACCGAAGATCTCTATAGATCTATTGTGGACCAAAGCAATTTGTACGCTGGTCAACACATCGCCACTATTCCCCAGTCCACCCTTGCCAGAGATTGGAGACCAATTACGGTCTCCGAATTTAAGATCTTTCTGGGCCTTTCCCTCCTCATGGGCATAACCAAAAAGAGTGAGTTGCGGTCATATTGGTCCACTGACCCAATTCACCATATGCCCGTGTTCTCTGCCTCCATGACCAGGGCACGATACGAGCAGATTTTGCGGTTCATGCACTTCAACGACAATGAACTCTGTCGTCCTCGTGGAGACCCTGCATACGATCGGCTCTACAAAATTCGGCCCCTCGTAAACCACCTCAACCAACGTTTTGCAGACTTGTTTACCCCCCATCAAGTTGTCTGCGTTGATGAGTCCCTGATTAAGTTTTCTGGCCGCTTGTCCTTCAAACAGTACCTTCCCAGCAAGCGTGCCAGATACGGGGTCAAGATGTATAAGCTCTGTGACAGGGCCACAGGCTATACATGTAGATTTATGGTTTACGAGGGCAAAGATAGTCACGTAGAGCCGATAAACTGCCCTGACTACATAGGAAGCGCTGGCAAGATAGTGTGGGACTTGGTGTCACCCTTATTCGGAAAGGGGTACCACTTGTACGTGGACAATTATTATACGAGCGTGCCACTTTTTAGTCACTTGTTTGATCATCAGATTGGAGCATGTGGCACCGTGCGACCTAATCGCCGGGGCTTTCCCCAGCGGCTTGTAGAGTCCCGTCTTGGGGGAGAGAGCCTGCTTGCAGTATAATAATTTGCTCGCTATGAAGTGGAGGGATAAGAAGAATGTTTTCGTTCTCACCTCCCTTCATGCAGACACGACGACCCAAATTACTACGGCGACTGGTGTTGTGGAGAAACCCCTCTGTGTCCACGAATACAACCTTAATATGGGAGGGGTGGACCTCAACGACCAGTTGTTGGCGCCGTACTTAGTTGCCCGTAAGGCCAGACGCTGGTACAAAAAAGTGTCTGTTTACTTATTTCAATTGGCTTTGCTGAATGCTCATGTGCTATACAGAGCTTCAGGACGGACTGGATCCTTCCTTAAATTCCAGGAAGAGATCGTCAGAGCCTTTCTGTATCCAGATGGTGCTCCACCTCACCTTCCCAATCCAAATGCAGTAAGCCGGCTGCATGGGAGGCATTTTCCTTATGTCCTCCAGAGTACCCCTACCCAACGAGCCCCCCAAAAAAGATGTCGTGTCTGCAGCAAGCGCGGATTTAGGCGTGACACCCGGTATTGTTGTCCCTCCTGTCCTGACAATCCTGGTCTATGCATTGGTGAATGTTTTGAACGCTACCATACACTAGTGGAGTATTAGCGTAGGGTTCAGCACGGCACAGACTAGGCACACTAACACAGGGTCTCCCAAGATGCCATCGCATTTTGAGAGACCCAAACCTGGTACAGTTACAGTTAAAAGTTAAAGTTACTAAAAAAAGTGTTAAAAAAAAAAAAAATAAATAAAAAAATAAAAATACAAAAAAAATATAAAATAAAAAAACCAAAAATAGTTGTCGTTTTATTGTTCTCTCTCTCTATTCTCTCTCTATTGTTCTGCTCTTTTTTATTGTATTCTATACTGCAATGTTTTATTGTTATGTTTTTATCATGTTTGCTTTATAGGTATGCAATTTTTTTATACTTTTTTATTGTTAACCACTTTTTTGTTTTCAGGTACGCCATTCAGCTGCAGAGCGGATTTATTTATCTTGACAGCAACAGCGTTTGCTCCCACGATATATAAAGCCGTGACTCCAGCGCTGTCGGAGGTGATTTCACCACCACAGTTCCATACTTCAGCATATATGCCGAAGCGTGGGGGCAGTAGTGGGTGGAGGAGCAATTTGCTCCTGCCTTTTGCGGGAGGATGCCCCCATGCTTCGGCATATATATATTTTAGGTAGGCACAGGTTGCGTTAAATGTTTTATTTTTTACTATGTTTTTTTTGTATTTGCTTTGCAGGTATGGTAAGGTATACTGTTATACTGTAATGTTACTTTGTTTTTTTGTTAACCATCATTTGCTTAGCAGGTACGCCATTCAGTTGCAGCGCGGATTTATTTATCTTGACAGCAAAAGCGTTTGCTCCCACGATATATAAAGCCGTGACTCCAGCGCTGTCGGAGGTGATTTCACCACCACAGTTCCATACTTCAGCATATATGCCGAAGCGTGGGGGCAGTAGTGGGTGGAGGAGCAATTTGCTCCTGCCTTTTGCGGGAGGATGCCCCCATGCTTCGGCATATATATATTTTAGGTAGGCACAGGTTGCGTTAAATGTTTTATTTTTTACTATGTTTTTTTTGTATTTGCTTTGCAGGTATGGTAAGTATTACTGTTATACTGTAATGTTACTTTGTTTTTTTGCTTAGCAGGTACGCCATTCAGTTGCAGCGCGGATTTATTTATCTTGACAGCAACAGCATTTGCTCCCACGATATATAAAGCCGTGACTCCAGCGCTGTCGGAGGTGATTTCACCACCACAGTTCCATACTTCAGCATATATGCCGAAGCGTGGGGGCAGTAGTGGGTGGAGGAGCAATTTGCTCCTGCCTTTTGCGGGAGGATGCCCCCATGCTTCGGCATATATAAATGGTGCATGTATGCCCATCATTAGAAGTGGGCGGATGAAGGGAGGTATTCTAATGGTGGGCATACCCACCGATCAATATCTTTTTTTTCGTTCAGCCCACAGGCTGCATGAAAAAAAAGTTTACAATACAAGGACCAGCAACGTACTGGTATGTTGCTGGACTTTGAGTGGTTATACCAGAATGATGCCTGCAGGTTTAGGTATCATCTTGGTATCATTCTTTTCAGCCAGCGGTCGGCTTTCATGTAAAAGCAATCCTAGCGGCTAATTAGCCTCTAGACTGCTTTTACAAGCAGTGGGAGGGATTCCCCCCCCCCCCCCCACCGTCTTCCATGTTTTTCTCTGGCTCTCCTGTCCCAACAGGGAACCTGAGAATGCAGCCGGTGATTCGGCCAGCTGACCATAGAGCTGATCAGAGACCAGAATGGCTCCAATCATCTCTATGGCCTAAGAAACCGGAAGCTACGAGCATTTCATGACTTAGATTTCGCCGGATGTAAACAGCGCCATTGGAAAATTGGGAAAGCATTTTATCACACCGATCTTGGTGTGGTCAGATACTTTGAGGGCAGAGGAGAGATCTAGGGTCTAATAGACCCCAATTTTTTCAAAAAAGAGTACCTGTCACTACCTATTGCTATCATAGGGGATATTTACATTCCCTGAGATAACAATAAAAAAGATGAAAAAAAAAAAAAATGAAAGGAACAGTTTAAAAATAAGATAAAAAATCAAAAAATTAATAAAAAAAAAAAAAAAAAAAAAAAAAAGCACCCCTGTCCCCCCCTGCTCTCGCGCAAAGGCGAACGCAAGCGTCGGTCTGGCGTCAAATGTAAACAGCAATTGCCCCATGCATGTGAGGTATCACCGCGAAGGTCAGATCGAGGGCAGTAATTTTAGCAGTAGACCTCCTCTGTAAATCTAAAGTGGTAACCTGTAAAGGCTTTTAAAGGCTTTTTAAAATGTATTTAGTTTTTCGCCACTGCACGTTTGTGCGCAATTTAAAAGCCTGTCATGTTTGGTATCCATGTACTCGGCCTAAGATCATCTTTTTTATTTCATCAAACATTTGGGCAATATAGTGTGTTTTAGTGCATTAAAATTTTAAAAAGTGTGTTTTTTCCCCAAAAAATGCGTTTGAAAAATCGCTGCGCAAATACTGTGTGAAAAAAAAAAATGAAACACCCACCATTTTAATCTGTAGGGCATTTGCTTTAAAAAAATATATAATGTTTGGGGGTTCAAAGTAATTTTCTTGCAAAAAAAAATTATTTTTTTATGTAAACAACAAGTGTCAGAAAGGGCTTTGTCTTCAAGTGCTTAGAAGAGTGGGTGATGTGTGACATAAGCTTCTAAATGTTGTGCATAAAATGCCAGGACAGTTCAAAACCCCCCCAAATGACCCCATTTTGGAAAGTAGACACCCCAAGCTATTTGCTGAGAGGCATGTCGAGTCCATGGAATATTTTATATTGTGACACAAGTTGCGGGAAAAAGACAATTTTTTTTTCTTTTTTTTTTTTTTTGCACAAAGTTGTCACTAAATGATATATTGCTCAAACATGCCATGGGAATATGTGAAATTACACCCCAAAATACATTCTGCTGCTTCTCCTGAGTACGGGGATACCACATGTGTGAGACTTTTTGGGAGCCTAGCCGCGCACGGGACCCCGAAAACCAAGCACCGCCTTCAGGCTTTCTAAGGGCGTAAATTTTTGATTTCACTCTTCACTGCCTATCACAGTTTCGGAGGCCATGGAATGCCCAGGTGGCACAAACCCCCCCCAAATGACCCCATTTTGGAAAGTAGACACCCCAAGCTATTTGCTGAGAGGTATAGTGAGTATTTTGCAGACCTCACTTTTTGTCACAAAGTTTTGAAAATTGAAAAAAGAAAAAAAAAATATGTTTTTATTGTCTTTCTTCATTTTCAAAAACAAATGAGAGCTGCAAAATACTCACCATGCCTCTCAGCAAATAGCTTGGGGTGTCTACTTTCCAAAATGGGGTCATTTTGGGGGGTTTTGTGCTATCTTGGCATTTTATGGCCTTCAAAACTGTGATGGGTAGTGAGGAGTAAAATCAAAAATTAACGCTCTTAGAAATCCTGAAGGCGGTGATTGGATTTTGGGGCCCGTATGAAGCTAGGCTCCCAAAAAGTGCCACTCATGTGGTATCCCCATACTCAGGAGAAGTAGCAGAATGTATTTTGGGGTGTAATTCCACATATGCCCATGGCATGTTTGAGCAATATATCATTTAGTGACAACTTTGTGAAAAAAAAAAAAAAAAAAAAAAATTGTCACTTTCCCGCAACTTGTGTCAAAATATAAAATATTCCATGGACTCAACATGCCTCTCAGCAAATAGCTTGGGGTGTCTACTTTCCAAAATGGGGTCATTTGGGGGGGTTTTGTGCCATCTTGGGATTTTATGGCCTTCAAAACTGTGATAGGTAGTAAGGAGTGAAATCAAGAATTTATGCCCTTAGAAATCCTGAAGGCGGTGCTTGGTTTTCGGGGCCCCGTACGCGGCTAGGCTCCCAAAAAGTCCCACACATGTGGTATCCCCGTACTCAGGAGAAGCAGCTAAATGTATTTTGGGGTGCAATTCCACATATGCCCATGGCCTGTGTGAGCAATATATCATTTAGTGACAATTTTGTGCAAAAAAAAAAAAAATTGTCACATTCCCGCAACTTGTGTTAAAAAATAAAATATTCCATGGACTCAACATGCCTCTCAGCAAATAGCTTGGGGTGTCTACTTTCCAAAATGGGGTCATTTGGGGGGGTTTTGTGCTATCTTGGCATTTTATGGCCTTCAAAACCGTGATAGGTAGTGAGGAGTGAAATCAAAAATTTATGCCCTTAGAAATCCTGAAGGCGGTGCTTGGTTTTCAGGGCCTCGTACGCGGTTAGGCTCCCAAAAAGTCCCACACATGTGGTATCCCCGTACTCAGGAGAAGCAGCAGAATGTATTTTGGGGTGTAATTCCACATTTGCCCATGGCATGTTTGAGCAATATATCATTTAGTGACAACTTTGTGCAAAAAAAAAAAAAAAAAAAAAATGGTCACTTTCCCGCAACTTGTGTCAAAATATAAAATATTCCATGGACTCAACATGCCTCTCAGCAAATAGCTTGGGGTGTCTACTTTCCAAAATGGGGTCATTTGGGGGGGTTTTGTGCCATCTTGGCATTTTATGGCCTTCAAAACTGTGATAGGTAGTGAGGTGTGAAATCAAAAATTTATGCCCTTTGAAATCCTGAAGGTGGTGCTTGGTTTTCGGGGCCCCGTACGCGGCTAGGCTCCCAAAAAGTCCCACACATGTGGTATCCCCGTACTCAGGAGAAGCAGCTAAATGTATTTTGGGGTGCAATTCCACATATGCCCATGGCCTGTGTGAGCAATATATCATTTAGTGACAACTTTGTGCAAAAAAAAAAAAAATTGTCACATTCCCGCAACTTGTGTCAAAAAATAAAATATTCCATGGACTCGACATGCCTCTCAGCAAATAGCTTGGGGTGTCTACTTTCCAAAATGGGGTCATTTGGGGGGGTTTTGTGCCATCTTGGCATTTTATGGCCTTCAAAACTGTGATAGGTAGTGAGGTGTGAAATCAAAAATTTATGCCCTTTGAAATCCTGAAGGCGGTGCTTGGTTTTCGGGGCCCCGTATGCGGCTAGGCTCCCAAAAAGTCCGACACATGTGGTATCCCCGTACTCAGGAGAAGCAGCTAAATGTATTTTGGGGTGCAATTCCACATATGCGCATGGCCTGTGTGAGAAATATATCATTTAGTGACAACTTTTTGTAATTTTTTTTTTTGTCATTATTCAATCACTTGGGACAAAAAAAAAAAATATTCAATGGGTTCAACATGCCTCTCAGCAATTTCCTTGGGGTGTCTACTTTCCAAAATGGGGTCATTTGTGGGGGTTTTGTACTGCCCTGCCATTTTAGCACCTCATGAAATGACATATGCAGTCATAAAATAAAAGCTGTGTAAATTCCAAAAAATGTACCCTAGTTTGTAGACGCTATAACTTTTGCGCAAACCAATAAATATACGCTTATTGACATTTTTTTTACCAAAGACATGTGGCCGAATACATTTTGGCCTAAATGTATGACTAAAATTGAATTTATTGGATTTTTTTTATAACAAAAAGTAGAAAATATCATTTTTTTTCAAAATTTTCGGTCTTTTTCCGTTTATAGCGCAAAAAATAAAAACGGCAGAGGTGATCAAATACCATCAAAAGAAAGCTCTATTTGTGGGAAGAAAAGGACGCAAATTTCGTTTGGGTACACCATTGCATGACCGCGCAATTAACAGTTAAAGCGACGCAGTGCCGAATTGTAAAAAGTGCTCTGGTCAGGAAGGGGGTAAAACCTTCCGGGGCTGAAGTGGTTAAGAAAAGATTTATGTCCATCCTATCATTCAAGCAATATGGTTTTCTAGTATTGATGGTATGGATCCACCACACTTCACGTTTAAGCAGAATACAATGAATGTCACCTCTTCTTGGGAGTTTTTAAACCTGTTCAGTGCCAAAAAAGAATAAAGAAAAGGTGTAAAGATTGCCATGGTGTACTTCCCAGAAATGTTTTGACACATTTGAAATATTTTTAGCATTAGTATTTGTAGTGTCATTCACATGTTCCGAGATTCTAACTCTCAATGGGCGTATAGTACACCCAACATATTGCAGATTGCAGGCACTACATTGAATTACATAAACCACCGATTTAGAATTACAATTGATATACTGTTTGACGGTATATGTTTTCTTAGTAGAAAAGGAAAAAACGGAGGTACTTTTTTTATCTCTATGGCACTGCCTGCAGGTTTTATAGCCACACATGTTGGCTCCTATGGTGGAAAGCCAAGTCTGTGGTTTGGCTTCTGAGAGCAAAACAAACTAGGTGACAGCATACTACGTAGACTGGGGGCCCTTCTGCTAGAGAAGTTACAACCCCTTTAATGGCACTATACAGATCCTTGTCAGCATACAGGGTGGGAAGATGTTCTTTAAGAATTGCAACAATTTTGTTGTACTCTAAAGAAAATGCAGTAACAAAATTAACTTTGTTTTTACTAAAATCACTACACTGTTTGTGTTTGTTTGTACTACTATTCTGAATCATCTCCGCCCGATCTCTGTAAAGAGCTATATTTTTACTTCTAGCTATTGTTCGTTTGTTATAGCCCCTTTATTTAAGTGGCTTTTGAATTACTGTACATTCTTGCAGAAAATCCTCATCTGTAGAACAGTTCCTCTTGGCCCTGATGAATTCACCAGTGGGCAAAGATTTAATGGTGTGACTGGTGTGACAGCTATTAGCCAATAAAAGGGAATTCCCTGCACAGGACTTTCTAAAAGTTCTAGAAGTCACTGTGTTGCTATCTGAATGCCCCATCAGAGTCAAATCCAAAATGATCTATTTGGGTCAGGTGGTCACACAGGTGAACTCCAAATTTAGAGAATTAGTATTAGGATAGTTCATAAATTCACCTATGGCATCACCCGATCCATGCCATACTACAATCAGATCATCAATGAAGCGTCCATACCAGGCGATATTGGTTTTAAATGCATTACTGTGGGCAAATAAAATTAATTCTTCCCACCAGCCCATATAGAGATTCACCAGAGAGGGAGAAAATGTTGCCCCCCCGGATGCACCTGGACTCTGAATTTAGTATCATTCATCAAAAAAATGATGTGTCAAGAGGAATTCCACTGCTCTACAAATAAACTCCTGTACATTAGAACTATAATCACTGTAACATGAAAGATGGTGTTTGATGGCTAACAGTGCTAGAGAGTGGGGAATGCAAGAACACGAAGATCTGACACCTATAGTGATCCAGGTGCATTCTGTGGACCAAAAAATTTCCTGCATGTGGGCCAACAAATGTCCAGTATCTTTAACCCAGGTAAACAAACAACAAGCAGTTGAAGAAATTGATCAACCCATTATCCCAGTTTTTCCAGTAGTAATCCTATACCAGCAACTATAGGGCGACCTTTCACTGGAGTGTCTTGCTTGTGTATTCACTACAGTACCCCCCTTATCTCCCAGGCGAATCACTAAGTCAGATCTCATTTTCAAAGCGTTTAGGGCTATGGTTTCTTTCTTGGTCAAATTGATTTTGTTTCTAATGTTATGTTGCTGACATGATTCAGTTTTGGTGGTGCCACAACACTGTAACTTCTTACAGTTACTCTTGTTGCTAAATGTTATTTTCAAAATTGTAATTACATGCTTAAACAGGGGCAGAAAAATTGGGCCTTAGGTTTTGGTGGTGCCAAAACACTGTAACGCCTCACAGTTACTCTTGTTGGATGCAGGAATGGGCCCTGCTGTTAAATATTATTTGAAAAATTGTAATTACATGTCCCTGTTAAACAGGGGCAGAAAAATTGGGCCTTGGGTTTTGGTGGTGCCACAGCACTGTAACCCCCTCACAGTTACTCTTGTTGGGTGCAGGAACAGGCCCTGCTGTTAAATATTATTTCTAAAATTGTAATTACATGCCCCTGTTAAACAGGGGCAGAAAATTAGGTTTTAGTTATGCCATAACACTGTAACCCCTCACAGTTATGCCCCGTACACATGGTCGGATTTTCCGACGGAAAATGTGCGATCGGAGCTTGTTGTCGGACATTTTCCATCGGATTTTCCGACACACAAAGTTTGAGAGCAGGCTTTAAAATTTTCCGACAACAAAATCCGATCACGTCAATTCCGACCGTGTGTGGCCCATTCCGACGCACAAAGTGCCACGCATGCTCAGAAGAAATTCCGAGACGGAACAGCTCGGTCTGGTAAAATTAGCGTTCGGAATGGATACAGCACTTTCGTCACGCTACAATGTTTTAAATTGTTTAATACAGCGCATTCTCTTCTTCTTTATAATGTGAGAAGAATGAAGTAGTTTTGCTGCTCATATTCACACAGACTTCTCACATAATTCTTTCTTTATTATTTATCGTGATTCCCTCAATATATTTTTTTGTTGTTTTATTTTTGTTTTGTATTTTTTTCAAGGCTGATGTTTTTTTTTTGTTTTTTTGTGTGTGTTTTGTGTGTCAAGTTACCACAACACCATTGATATCTTGTATTATTTAATCTCAAGGAGATTGTTTGGTGTTGGTGTCCCTTGTTAATTTCACATTGTAGTTTTGAAATGTACCTGCCTCCTCACAAACAAACTGTCCTTTTTGAAGGAAAACACACATAGGCGAGTATAATTGAACCAAAAATTCCTTTATTAAGGGCTCACAACCAAACAAAGAGGGAGCCAACAGCAGAAATTGGCGAAGCCTTTGGCCCCCAGGGCAGACATCAATTATTTTACATCAAAATTGGTGGGCTGAGGAGTCCATATCTAAGGGAGTGCAGTCTGGTCCAGAAGTCCAAGAGATCATGAAAGCAGCAGATGACATGTATGTCCCCAGGCTGTGGTCATACAAGAGACTGCATCTTTTGTCAGACCAGACTGAACCCAGGGCCATCACTCTCTGGTCTTCCTTCCACGCTGTGGCTGTGGTGGTGTAGTTGTGGCAGGAGGAGGAGGAGGAGGAGGATGGTCCAACTCACTCTGGTGGGGATTGGGTGTGATTTCGCCACTCACCCCCTTAGTTAGGACTTTATAAAGGTTCTCACACAGCTGGTGTTGACCCTCCTGCATGCCCTTCAGTTTGGTGGCAGCCATGCAGGCAAAGGCCTCTTCAGGAGTGGGTAAGGCTCTGAGGGATGCAGAAGCCTCCTGAATGAGCCTGAGCGCTGAATCCTGCACGTGACTCCCCTTCCTGGGTCTTTTGTTTGGAAGGCAGAGGGGAGGAACCTGCGATTCGGTCAGGCTCCTACTGGTCCCAGGCTTCTCCTGGCTGTCACTTAGCCCCGCCTACTCCTGGCTGCCACTAACCCCCGCCTCCTCCTGGCTGCCACATTGCACAGCCTTCTCCTGTGTGCCGCATTCCAGAGCCTCGTCCTGGCTGAAATCTTCCTGTGTATGAAAAAGGGACATAGTTCTAGTTTTTTATTCATCAATCACACACAATTTTCATCTCATGATTGTTGCAAATTGAATGTTAACAAATATAACAGACTATCCTTCTGAGCCCAGCATTTTTCATTCTTGTCCCAATTTTTTTGCCCACTACTGTCTATTGATATGTAAAAAAATGTATTAAATCAGCAATTAGTGATCAATAATAACATCTAGTAAAGATCATTTATTTATTGACCAGAAATCTGTAGAAGAATGCTATACCTGACTCCATCTGGGCTCCTCCACTTCTTCCTGGCTGGAAGTCCCAGGTTGGACATCGGAAGCCTCAGCTGGGGTGGAAGGAAGAGTGGAAGGAAGGAGAGGGATTGAGAGGGATTCCCTGACTCCAGTCTAGTCTGACAGAAAACAAAGTCTCTCATAGTACCACAGACTGCGGACATAAACGTCATCTGCTGCAGCTCCTGATCTCTGGGAATCCATGACCTTCTTGCGCTCCCTTAGATAAGTGCTCCTCAGACCACCAATTTTGGCTTTTAAATAGGGGATTTGCCGTGGGGACCACTGGCTTCACCAACTCCAGCAGTTTCTCCAGCGCTGTCTGCCTCTTTTGTTTATTATTGCAATGTGGATGTTTCACCTGCCACAGACAGGGCAGCTCCCTGTATTTGTCTATGAACAGGGGGAGGAAGTTGTGGTCATTGAAGCTATCCATTTTATCTGCAAGACACAACACAATACAAACCCTAATGTCAGGCAAAACTCTCCTAATCTTGTTACAATATAGGCCTCAATCTAGAAGCAGTATAGGCCCAAGTTTTGCTCTTACCTTCGTTATCACGATCGGCGCCTCTGATACTCCTTCCTCCACTCACAGATCGTACGTACTACGCACGCGTGTTACGCTTTATAGACACTGCGCATGCGTGTAACTCCGCCCGCCCCTGATGTTCTTTCTAGTCTATTCCCCGCCCCTTCTCGTTCGGCGCAGTGGGGGAAGAGCACATAACGGAGACACAACAGGTGCGTGCTAATTACAGCAATGAGGAGGAGGGGAAGGAAAGCCCGAAGCCTGAAACGTCACGATCCAGAAGGAGAAGATTTAAGGCATCGAATATGTCCTTTGGGGAGATGGTGGACATCCTGATTAAGGCCGACTATGACGGGAAGTATGGACCTTACCCCAACCCCAATGTCAGAAAGGCCAAGATCATGGCGAAAGTGGTCAAGAGTCTGCACTGGAATTTCGGGGTACGACGATCGAAAGATCAGCTCAGGAAGCAGTGGACGGACCTGAAATTAAGAGGGCATGAGCAGTACAGAAAGATCCGGAGAGTGCTGCAAAAAAGTAAGTAGTTGTCCTGTGCTCCTATTCTTTATGTTTATTATGTTCGTGCTGCTCCATGTGCTTTTCTTAACTGTTATCCAGTTTCAAAAGGCAACTTTCATGTTCATGGGCACATTATTCGTTCGTATAAAACATTGTTCGTTTGGCCTATAAAACACCATTGTTTTGGCCATATGCATTTGCCCACATTTTTTAGGGCCTACTTGTCTGAAAATAATTTGGTTGTGTAGATGGGTTTGTTACTAGAATGAAATGCAAACTAGATTCTGTGTAAGGAGAGGACACTCAGCAGCTGTTTACACATCTGGACGCTAGAGCACTAGTGTGGGACACAAGAACACCCTTTTTATTAGGGGCCCACACAGGTGCTCCAGTGTATACTATAGGGTTGTCTCCATCTGTGAAGCTTGTACAAAACAGGTAAGTATTGAAGTTTGACAAAGGACAAGAAAAATGCAACATCTTGGAACTCTGCCAAAACAGACAATTGTACCCACTTCCAAGCAATGTTTCATATTTATAGTTCTGCCATCAAATATGGCGTGTGTGCTAAGTATACCTATTTTTTTTACATAGGGGATAAAAGACTCGGAGGACACCCCTCATCCGAGGAGACCAGAGACCCCCCACCTCTGGAAGAAGGGGAAATCCACCCAAGCCAAGCAGAGCAGGAGGAGGAAGATGTGCTGGAAATTGGCACCACAACAGCTGAGTGTCTGCAACCACAGGCTCAGGTAAGAGATGGATGCCGGCATATTTATAATACATGGTGTTTTTTGGTTTCTATCTTTTTAGGTGATCGTGATGTTGTGGATCCAGATCCTTTCACCTCGGAAAGTGCACAGATCCTGATCAGGGGGATCATGGGGTGTAATAGGGACTCGGAAAACATCCTTAAAAACATCAATGATGTTCAACAAAAAATGAAGAACATCAATGATGTTTTAGGGAGAGTTTAAATCCCCTCAAAATCCCTTTTTTTTGGGGCGCTTTTTGTGAGCTAAAAATTTTTACCATTTTTTGACATGTTTGCGAAAAGCCAAATTTTGAAGAGGCACACAGTGTGTCACCATGTGCTATCTGCCATCACGGGAGATCAATGGACGCGTTTTGGGGGTGCAACCCCTTCCTCAATAAAAAAGTAGCTGTGAGGAAGGAGTTGCACCCCAAAAACACGTCCCTTGATCCCCCATGATGGCAGGTAGCACATGTTGACATTCGGCAATTGGTGTGCATCTTCAAAATTTGGCTTTTCTAGGGGTGATGTCACCCCATCTGAACGCAATATCAAACACAGTTTGTAAATACTCATGTCTGATATTGCCTTCAAGTTCTACCAAATGTGAACTTTGTAAGTTCAAGATTTGTGTCTTTCTTGTTGGTTTTAAACATGCCTGTTTTATCCTAACCACCTGACATCCGACCGTAGCCGAATGACGGCTACAGCGCGGATGTCAATTCCCGAGACGCCGTCATATGACGGCCCCCCCTTTCCTCGCTCCCCGTGCGCGCTCACGAGTGCGCAACAGGGAAATTCTGTGTTGGCCGTGTCCCTTGGACACAGCCAATCACAGATCGCTGTAAATGGCCAATCACAGCGGCCATTTACAGCGCGATCGCCATGGCCAATAAGCGATGATCTCACATGTAAACATTTGAGATCATCTGTCATTGCTGGCTCTCTCTCCTCACACAGAGACAGCGTGTGAGGAGAGAGAGCTTCTGTCAGCGATCTTTGAGTTTTACACAACGTTTACAGTGCCCACAGTGCCTATCAGTACAGTGCCCATCCATACAGTGCCCATCCATACAGCGCCCCAGTGCCCCATCAGTACAGTGCACCATCAGTACAGTGCCAATCGGTGCCCCCCTGTGCCAATCAGTGCCCACCTGTGCCAATCGGTGCCCACCTGTCTGCCCAGCGGTGATCAGTGTCCAGCTGCACATCTGCACAATCAGTGCCCACCTGTGCCACCTCATCAGTGCCCACCTGTGCCACATCATCAGTGCCCACCTGTGCCACCTCATCAGTGCCCACCTGTGCCAATCAGTGCCCATCTCTGCTGCCTCAGTGCACATCTGTGCAATCAGTGCACATCTGTGCCACCTCATCAGTGCCCATCTGTGCCACCTCATCAGTGCCCATCTGTGCTGCTTCATCTGTGCCGCCCCATCTGTGCTGCTCCATCTGTGCCACCCCATCTGTGCCGTCCCATCAGTGCCCAGCTGTGCCACCTCATCAGTGCACATCTGTGCTACCTCATCAGTGCACATCTATGCCATCTCAGTGCACATCTGTTCCACCTCATCAGTGCCCACCTGTGCTGCCTAATCAGTGCCCACCTGTGCCGCCTCATCAGTGCCCACCAGTGCCACCTCATCAGTGCACATCTGCACATCTGTTCCACCTCATCAGTGCACATCTGTTCCACCTCATCAGTGCACATCTGTTCCACCTCATCAGTGCCCCTCTGTGCCACCTCAGTGCCCATCTGTGCTCATCAGTGCCGCCTCATCAGTGCCCATCAGTGCAGGCTTAGCAACCATGTCCAAAAGAAGCTTTTCCGCCGAGGAGGTGTACCAAATACTGTCCCAGGCCGACGAGAGCAACGGGGAGCTCTCTTTTTCGGATTCCCTTTCCGACTCCGATTCTGAGTCGGACATAAATTATGAGCCAGTCCTCAGTAGTGGAACACTGAGTGACTCAGAGGAGGAAGATATTCGGCCCGCTAAACGAAGGCGTTCTGGTGAGGAGGCAGTGGCATCTACCAGCACCGCATTGCCATCCACCAGCACGGCAGTCCCATCCACCAGCACCGCAGTCCCATCCACCAGCACCGCAGTGCCATCCACCAGCACCGCAGTGCCTCGGCAAGAAAGGCCAAGGACCCATGCCAGCCTTCCCTATGCCCTGCAGAACACCTTGTGGCTTCCTCCTAATTCAGGAGAAGCCAACATTCCCCCTTTCACTGCCCAGCCAGGAGTCCAGGTGAACACGTAAAATTTTTCCCCAATAGATTTTTTTAATTTAATTTTTACCGAGGACATGCTGTCAAATATTGTGGCCCAGTGCAACCTTTATGCACAGCAATTTATTTTGAATAATCCAACGTCCTACTATGCCCGTCCCTATGAGTGGAGAGACCTAACGGTGGAGGAGTTGAAGGTTTTTTAGGGCTCACATTTAATATGGGACTCACAAAAAAAACACTTTGATGTCCTATTGGTCAACCCACCCGCTCCAACACATGCCAGTATTCTCCAAGGTAATTCCCAGAAAC
Source organism: Lithobates clamitans (assembly GCA_037952925.1). Lineage (NCBI taxonomy): Eukaryota > Metazoa > Chordata > Amphibia > Anura > Ranidae > Lithobates > Lithobates clamitans. The sequence goes on from JBBGZY010000282.1 coordinate 1,611,218, forward strand.
AAATACCTCATGATATTGAGGTTTCTTCATTTCAATGACAATACCCAGTGCCCTACCCAAAATGACCCAAACTATGACAGGCTTTTCAAAATTCGGCCACTTTTAAATTATTTTTCTGCACTATTCCCCCTGCTGTTTACCCCAGACCAGAACATATGTGTGGATGAGTCCCTTGTTAAGTTTAGTGGCAGGTTTAAAATAAAACAATATATTACCAGTAAAAGGGCCCGCTATGGGGTGAAGGTATACAAATTATGTGAATAAATAATGATATTTGAAGCGCTTCACAATGTGCATGAAAATGAATATAAAAGTAAATATAAATAGTCAAATAAATCCAGCGGTGAGTAAAAATTCCTAAAAAATCCAACAATCAAAATAGTGTAAAACTATAAAAATTTAGTGACACCAAATGTGTAAAAAATTCACATAAAAAATCCACATAAAAATAAATATATAGGGATGTATTCAGAAGGTTCAATTATACAGGTGTGGAATCCTGATTGGTATAGAGCTTTTGATCACTAGCAAAGCTGTTTAAAAACACTTGCTTAATTAAGGTGCTCATTGATCTTAATAGTACCAAAGTGTTTTTTGCTTCTATTCACAACCAATGTGAGAATCATAAACAGGCAAATAAGAGAAAAAAACAATCATTGTGCAATAGTTAGGATACCAAGGTACACAGGCAAACATCAATCCACTCACGTGTGCCTTATAATGATAAGGCAAATGCAGGTTTTACTATAGCAGTCAGCCGCCTTAGACAGGAGCAGATTCAGTGCAGTACACTGTGTAAAACTGCTAATCTGCACAGAGCGTCCTTGGCTCCTCCCACCAGGAGGGAGGAGCCAAGGACGCTCTGTGCAGATCAGCAGTTTCACACAGTGTACTGCACTGAATCTGCTCCTGTCTAAGGCGGCTGACTGCTATAGTAAAACCTGCATTTGCCTTATCATTATAAGGCACACGTGAGTGGATTGAAGTTTGCCTGTGTACCTTGGTATCCTAACTATTGCACAATGATTGGTTTTTTCTCTTATTTGCCTGTTTATAATTCTCAAATTGGTTATGAATAGAAGCAAAAAACACTTTGGTACTATTAAGATCAATGAGCACCTTAATTAAGCAAGTGTTTTTAAACAGCTTTGCTAGTGATCAAAAGCTCTATACCAATCAGGATTCCACACCTGTATAATTGAACCTTCTGAATACATCCCTATATATTTATTTTTGTGTGGATTTTTTATGTGAATTTTTTACACATTTGGTGTCACTAATTTTTTATAGTTTTACACTATTTTGATTGTTGGATTTTTTAGGAATTTTTACTCACCGCTGGATTTATTTGACTATTTATATTTACTTTTATATTCATTTTCATGCACATTGTGAAGCGCTTCAAATATCATTATTTATTCTTTTTAAGTGACTCTGAAAACACTCTCTTTTGATAGCAGCCTCACTTGGTTTTATGTGTAATTATCAGCTATTTAGCATCACAGCGCTTTGTGTTTTATATATATTTTATACAAATTATGTGACCAAGTCACAGGTTACATGTATGCCTTCAAAGTGTACGAAGGGAAGGACACCCAGCTGCAACCCCCTAATTGCCCAGACTACTTGGGATTAAGCTGGAAAATTGTTTGGGACCTCACATACCCCCTACTGGAGAAAGGCTACCACTTGTATGTAGACAACTTCTACACATCTCTGCCCCTGTTCCACAACCTTCATCGGAAGAAGACGCCTGCATGTGGTACCGTAAAAAAGAACCGGAAGGGCTTTCCTCAAAGTCTGGTCAATAAGAAATTGAGAAAAGGAGAAACAGCAAGTCTACGAAACAACGAGATTTTGGCAGTGAAGTGGAGAGACAAAAGAGATGTGTACATGTTGTCTTCAATCCACGATGATACCTTCATGGAAATCCCCAGAAGAAATGGCCCCATACAGAAACCTAAATGCATCTATGGTTATAATTTGTTTATGGGGGAGTCGACTTGAATGACCAGATGCTGGAACCGTACCTTGCTACAAGACGGACATACCATTGGTATAAGAAGGTCGCAATTTATTTTTTTCATTTGGCCATCTACAATTCATATGTCATTTATCGTAACTCCACCCAAAACCCCAAACGCTTCCTTGGCTACCAGGAGGAAGTTTTCACTGCCCTTATATTCCCGAACGGCCCCCCAGAAAATATCCGATCAGATGTTCTAAGTCGACTCTCCAAACGCCACTTTCCCGATAAGATCCCTCCCAAACCAACAGACCAACAACGGCAAAAAAAATGTAAGGTGTGTACCAGAGCAGGATTCAGAAGAGACACATCTTTTTATTGTGCACAATATCCTTCTGAACCAGGCCTCTGCGTAGGTGAATGTTTTCACCGTTACCATACTTCACTAAATTATTAGTGAAGTATGGTAAATGTAAGCCTCCATTCCTGCAATTTACCCTCACACCCCTTATGCCACTGCCTCCACTGTAACTGACCCTGGCTTGTTATTTGACCACGCTTCTGCCTAACAATTCTGTACATACCTCTGCCTGATCTGGAACTGACCCTGGACTGTTATTCGACCATGCTTCTGCCTAACGATTCTGTACATACCGCTGCCTGATCTGGAACTGACCCTGGACTGTTATTCGACCATGCTTCTGCCTAACGATTCTGTACATACATCTGCCTGATCTGGAACTGACCTTGGACTGTTTGACTATGATATTTGCCTGCCTCTTGGACTGATCTTGTACCCTGATACTGGACTAGTGGGATTCAACACAGGGGTCTCACATATGTGAGGGGCTCCAGAATTGTTTTTCTGGATGAAGAAAACAATTTTTTTGTTTTCTTAATCCTAGATTAGGGTCTGGAGATTTGGAGGCTTCAAAGAGATTTGGGTGGGAGAAGCCTCTACCCCTGTCCCCATTCTGTCCTGAACGAGGCCCTACTTCTGCCTGTAGGACTTACTGCCGTCATGCCTCTGCCTGTCGCACTGACCACACCACATGGACCTGCCTACTGCCAGGACCAATTTTTTGGGCACTGCGGACAATATCTCTGCCTGCACTGACCCTGGACTTTATATGGACAGTAACCCTGCCTGCTGCCTGGACAATTGTGTTCGCCGCTGCTGACCAAGTCCCTGCCTGCTGCCTGGACCAGTGCTATCCTCCTGTGTACAACTGTGCTACTATAACCACAGGTAATCTTTTGTTTACGCTTTGCTCAGCATAATGTATTTTGGGGTGTATTTCTTGGTATGTGCATGCTATGTGTCCCTGGAACACCTGACGGTGTTCCTTGCATTTTGGATCTCTGTATGTGACCAGGCTGTGTAGAAGTCTCACACATGTGTAATACTCAGGAGGAGTAGCAGAATGTATTTTGGGGTGTAATTTTTGCTATCTAAATGCTATGTGTTGGAAATATCTTATAAACGGACAACTTTGTGTAAAAAAAAAATGCGTTTTCATTTTTTTCCACATTTTCCAAAAACTTCTGGAAAAAAAAAACCATTCAAAAGACTCATTATGCCTCATAGATTATACGTTGGGGTGTTAGCTTTCCAAAATGGGGTCATTTTGTGGGTGTTTTCATTGTCCTGGTGCTCCAGGGCCTTCAAAAGTGTAATAGGTGGTTGAGAAATGTGATGTGTAATTTATGCTCCTAGAACACCTGATGGTGCTCCATGCATGTTGGCCTCTGTATGTGGCCAGGCAGTGAAAAAGTCCCACACATGTGGTATCGTAATACTCAGGAGTAGCAGAATGTATTTTGGGGTGTCATTTGTGGTATACACATGCCATGTGAGAGAAATAAGCTATTACAATGACAATTTTGTGGGGAAAAGAAAAAAAATCTCAATTTTGCAAAGAATTGTGGGAAAAAAAATACAACTTCAAATAACTCACCATGCCTCTAACTAAATACATTGAAATGTCTACTTTCCAAAAAGGGGGGCATTTGTACTTTTCTGGCTTGTTAGGGTCTCAGGAAATGAGATAGGCCACCAGTACATCAGATGTGATAATTTTTTTTATGATTTGCACCATAGCTTGTAGACTCTAAAACTTTCACGCAGACCAAATAATTTCCACACATTTTTGGTTATTTTTACCAAAGATATGTAGCAGTATAAATTGTGGCCAAAATTTATGAAGAAACATTACTAATTTGCAAAATTTTATCACAGAAATTAAGAAAAATTCGTTTTTTTCAAAATTTTCGGTCTTTTTTCATTTATAGCGCAAAAAATAAAAAACCCAGAGGTGATCAAATACCAACAAAATAAATCTCTATTTGTATGAAAAAAAGGACAAAAAAATAATTTGGGTACAGTGTTGCATGACTGAGTAATTGTCATTCAAAGTGTGAGAGCACTGAAAGCTGACATTTCTACTTTTTTCTAATGTGACCCCAAAAATTGTTATACAACAAACATGTTGGTTTGTTTTAAAAACCTTTTCTAACTGCACATGTGATTGTGCTGGTATTAAAAAGATTGTTAATCAAGAATGTGTGGATTATTGTTTCAACGCTTTCAACACTTTTGTGGTGCTCTAATTGGTGTTTTCTGTGACAATGGGTGTTATTTCCTAAGGGCAAATCCACTTTGCACTACAAATGCAGTTTCAAGTGCACTTGTAGTGCAAAGTGTCTTTGCCTTTAGTAAATAACACCCAACAGTGCTTTGTAAGGTTACACAATCATGCCAGTTTCAGGACTCATCACATTTCTGTCAGGGTCAGCTAAAAAAAACACAAGCAGTAAATGTCACCAAAGATTTGAGTAGTTATTTGTTTTTTTAATTTGAAAAAGGTTTCAGACATTGTCTGGCATTTTGATGGCCCCCCTACCCGCAAAGAATTCAAGGTATCTTAGCCAGACATCACGGGCACTCAGGGGGGGCAAGCCAGGATGGCCACTTTCAAGCGCCGTCAGGGTTGTTTCATTTTGAATTCCAGGCTCAGGCTCAACTGAGCCAGCATAGTTGGCAGAATATTGCCGTAAAAAGTTGTGTAGAACACAGCACACCAGGATAATATGATTCAGTTTATACTCCGCCATATGTATGGGTGTAAGAAATAGGCAGAAACGGCTGGCCATGATTTCAAACATGTTCTCCACCACTCTTCTGGCTCTGGCCAGCCGGTAAATAAAAACCCGCTGGTCCGGGGTCCGGGTCAAACGCTTTATCTGCAACGAAGACGAATGGGAGTCCTTCCACATTGTCTTCTGGAGGTGGCAAGTCCAAGCTGCCATTCTGGAGACGCCTGTAGAACTCCGTCTGGGCGATGACTCCACCATCGGACATCCGGCCATTCCTCCCCATGTCCACATACAGGAACTCATAAGTAGCCGACACCACCGCCAACATCACAATACTATTGAACCCCTTATAATTATAATAGTACGACCGCGAGTTGGGTGGTGGGACGATGTGGACGTTTTTCCCATCAATTGCCCCTCCACAGTTAGGAAAGTCCCACCGCTGGGCAAAGTGGGAGGCCACAGTCTGCCATTCCTGTGGCTTGGAAGGAAACTGTAGAGTCAAACAAAAAAAATTTAGTCATTTTGCACATAATCAGGGAAAGCAGATTAGACACAAACATTCTTGGCCAACATATAGATAACATTTATTTGAGGGAGTTTTTAAAGACCAAAGTATAAGGTACACCTATCAGATCTCCCCCCCCCCCTCTCATGGGCCATTTCTAACATTATAGGGGGGGAACTCTTGGACAGGTAACCCTCTCCACTTCATTGAGAGATGAATGCCTAAATAATGGGTATTACTTTGAACAGCCCCTCCTTAGTTACACTATTGGCAGCCCACTGGACAGGTAAGAAGTGTCATAATACAAAGATATAAATACACATTGTACACATTTGAGCACATTTGGACATTCTGCTATTACCTATCAAGATAATAATAGTATACAGAAACTTGAAACAGTACCATTTGAAAGTATACAGACAGGCCCTTGTACTACATGCTTTGGGGAATTCATCCATACATCTGACCACAAAAGAGGTGGGTATAGTGTGTATGGGTTTGGCAAAGTCAGCAGATAGATGATTGAGGGAGGGTTAAAAATGATTTGGGGACCCCCCAAAAAAAGCCTCTGTCACTCTGCCTGAATTTAAAGCACAAATCACATTTAAAAACATTTTACAGGGTCTTTGGGGTAAAGCACTACTATGGAGCTGATAAAATACATTGTTAAGTGACTACATGAGGTGAATATAGGGCCAGGAGACCATGCTGGGGAGGTAAGTGAAGGCAAATATGTATGAAGGGCAACAAAAATAATTACCTAAAAATACAGCATGCATGAGGACAAAGTGGACATTCACAGCATATTACAATCATGGTAATTGGAGAATGAGGAAAGAAATACAATATATTAGCAAACATTAAATACAATAAAATGTGATATTAAAGGATACAAATCTTACATTCATATACTCCTTCTGCAGGACCTGGATGATGGCAGAACAGGTCTCTGGGATAATGACCCCCAGAGCCTGGGGAGAGATGCCTGTCGAGAACAAGTCCTGCAGGCTTCTCCCCGTCGCCAAGTACCGCAGGGTGGCGACTAGCCTCTGCTCCGGAGTGATGGCTTGCCTCATGCAGGTATCCTGCCTGCTGATATAGGGGGTCAGCAAAGCCAACATCAGTGAAATACGGGGTCCGTCATCCGGAGAAAGTTCCTGAAATCATCAGGATTATTCTCACGGATCTCATGGAGCAAAGGCATATGACAGACACGCTGAAGCAACCAGTTCTTGGTCCATGAACTCCTCCCCACCCTGTTCATGGACTGGACTTGTGTCAAGGTAAGGACTCCAACACCAAGCCCCTGCACAGCACAAACTCTACGAGGAGTACGTATATGCAACATGGCTAGAAAACGGTTGGCTGCTCAGAACGAAGTCACAGAACACACTGAAGAACAGCAAGGCCTGTGAGGAGCGACCTGAAAAACAGTAATGAGCGCACAAGATCGCACTGAATAGTACAATACGAACTGACTGCACGCACTGAAGTGCAGATACAAACCCACAAGCACAAACTGAACAGCAGAAAATGATCTGAAAACCACGAGTCTGAAAAAGCGCGAATCGTCGCTCACCAAACTTTTACTAACACGAGATTAGCAAAAGGAGCCCAAAGGGTGCCGCGGTTGGTTCTGAACTGGCCTTTTCTAGACTCGTTGTACGTGGTGTACGTGGATTTTGTTGTCAGAATGTCCGATCAATGTCCGATTGTGTGTACGGGGCATAACTCTTGTTGGGCGCAGGAATGGGCCCTGCTGTTAAATATTATTTCAAAAATTGTAATTACATGCCCCTATTAAACAGGGGCAGAAAAATTGGGCCTTGTGTTTTGGTGGGGCCAAAACACTGTAATCCCTCACAGTTACTCTTGTTGGACGCAGAAATGGGGCCTGCTGTTAAATATTATAAAAAAAAATGTAATTACATGCCCCTGTTAAACAGGGGAAGAAAAATTGGGCCTTGGGTTTTGGTGGTGCCAAAACACTGTATCCGCTCACAGTTACTCTTTTTGGGTGCAGGAATGGGCCCTGCTGTTAAATATTATTTCAAAAATTGTAATTACATGCCCTTGTTAAAAAGGGGCCTGGGGTGTTGGTGGTGCCCTAAACCAAAAATATTGTTGGAAGCTAGCATCATCAAGATTCAGGAGGAATAGGATAGCATAGGCAGTCTTCAAGGGATCCCAGATCCATAGCAAATTCAATCAGTTACATCAGCATCAGGTGCTTGATAGCTGCTGATACAGGACTGATTCATTTTTTTATAAATGTGAGCCTATTAACAGAGTCTGTGGACAGGTGCACTCTTTGATCCGTTACAAACCCTCCAGCAGCACTGAATGTGCATTCAGAAAGCACGCTGGATGCAGGACAGGCCAGTAGCTCGATTGCATGTTGTCAGAAACCATGAATCAGACCGAGACAGAAGTACAGTTAAATCACACTTGTTTAGTAATAAAAATAAAAAGGTAAATAGAGTAAGCATAGTCAAAGCATAGCCAGAGTTCAGTAACCGGATTGGGTAATCAGCCAAGCCAGAAGTCAGGGATCCAAGTAGTGGAACAGCAAGCAGGCAAAGGAGCCAAAAGGGATGTCAGCAAAGCCAGTCTTTAAATAGGAAAGCAAGAGATGGTTTATTGTGATGTGACCAAGGTGAAGGCAGAGATGAAGTGAGCTGGACAGCTTTAAGTAGGCAGGTCAGACGACCAGGATCAGGAACAGCTGGGTAACTGGAGAGAGATGATAGCTGGCAATTAGCCGACAGCTGAGCGGCCAGCTCAGAGAAGGAAGGGCTGAGCCAGCCCTGACACATATTGAGCGAGTTCTGGCCAGTGGTCCATCCTCAAGACCCAGTAACCCAATGGATGCTCTGTTGGAAAGGTCTCCAAGTCTGCTCTTGCCCCTAGATATGTTGCACCATATAATGCAGACGCTGGCGATGGTTGTTTGAACCTATCAGACCTTGGCGCTGAGGACTGAAAAATTGTTTAAAGGCATCGGTCAGCCAGCCACCTTCTCCACCACTCTTCCTCTGACCGAATGAAGCCTCAGAAACTCATTGTCCAGCACCGGAAATGGTAACCTCCCAGGGTCTGCAAATGCGTTACACAAACTTTTCTTCAAGGCCAGCGCTGACAGTACCCCCTCCTCAACGACCCCTCCCCCTCGAAGGACCACCGGGCTTGAGGGGAAAATGTCTATGGAAATGTCTATGGAAGGCAGGGGCATGTACATCCGAGGATGAGACCCAGGAACGTTCCTCCGGACCATACCCCTTCCAATGCACCAGGTACTGTATGCACCCACGGAACCTACGGGAGTCAACAATGGATTGTACCTTATACTCCTCATGGTTCTCAACCTGTATAGGGTGAGGACGTGGCAACGGGGTGGTAAATCGGTTGCAGACCAACGGTTTCAATAAGGAGACATTTGAGATGTGCATACTAGGAGGAAGGTCCAACGTGTAAGCCACTGGGTTAATCCTGCGAAGGGTACAGAAAGGCCCAATAAACCGAGGTGCGAACTTCAGTGAGGGAACACGAAGACAGAGGTTGCGAGATGACAGCCAGACCCTGTCCCCAACCTGGTAGGAAGGCACAGGCAGGCGTCTGCAGTCAGCATGGAGTCTGTACCTACCATTAGCATGACGCAAAGCCTCCTGGACTTGTGCCCAATGGAACGAAGACCACGGAGATGCTCCTCTAACGCAGGAATACTCTGCAGAACAAACGAGTCAGGTAACATGGGAGACAATCGGGAGGCAGAATTCAAGGCACTGTTGTGAGCAAACTCTGCCCATGGTAATAGGTCTAACCAGTTGTTATGATGGTCAGAAATATAGCAATGTAGGAATTGCTCCAAGGACTGATTGGCTCGCTCTGTGGCCCTATTAGACTGTGGGTGATACGCAGAGGAGAAAGCAAGCTGAATTTACAACTGTGCACAAAAGGCTCGCCAGAACGGGGAGACAAACTGACTGCCCCTGTCTGAGACAATCACCTTGGGTAGCCCATGTAAGCGAAAAAAGATCTCCCGAGCAAAAATGGAAGCCAGTTCCTTAGAAGTAGGCAACTTCTTAAGTGGAATACAATGACACATCTTTGAGAACCGGTCAACCACCATAAGGATAACAGTGTTGCCTTAGGAGTTGGGTAACTCCACAATGAAATCCATAGACAGGTGGGTCCAGGGCCTCTCTCCATTGGGTATGGGTTGTAGGAGGCCCACTGGAAGGTGTCGTGGAGTCTTACTCTGAGCACACACAGAACAGGCAGCTACAAAGGCAGTTACATCAGCACGTAGACTAAGCCACCAGGATTGTTGGGAAATGGCCCAAACGAGTTGATTCTTCCCAGGGTGGCCAGCTGCCTTGGGAGAATGGTAAGTCTGGAGCACGGCAGTACGGAGACACTCTGGGACAAAGCAACGGTCACACAGTTTCTCAGGAGGAGCATCGACCTGAGCAGCAAAAATGTTTTCACCCAAAGGAGAAGTAAGACTGGTGCGAACCGTAGCCAGAATACGATCAGGAGGAATCACAGGAACCGGAACTGACTCCAACTTGGAAGTGGAGGTAAATTGTTGTGACAAGGCGTCAGCCCTTACATTCTTAGTACCGGGTAAGAATGAGACAATGTCATTGAAACTTGACAAGAAAAGAGCCCATCGTGCCCTTCTGGGAGAGAGGCGTTTAGCCTCAGACAAGAACGTGAGATTCTTATGGTCAGTAAGAATGAGAATTGGCACAGTGGTACCTTTCGAGGAGATGTCTCCATTCTTTCAGGGCTAAAATGATCGCCAACAGCTCTCTGTCACCAATCTCGTAATTGCACTCAGCAGGTGACAATTTCTTGGAAAAGTAACCACAAGGATGCATAGCACTCTCAGAGGTGGGACGTTGAGACAGAAGGACGCCAACACCAGTCTCAGAAGCATCAACCTCAAGCATAAAAGGTAACATAGGATCAGGATGTGCCAACACAGGAGCAGAAACAAAGGCAGCCTTGAGACTCTCAAAGAACTTAATGGACTCCGGAGACCAACTCTGTGGCTTACCGTCCTTTCTGGTCATATCAGTTAGGGGCTTGACCAGAGACGAGAACTTACGAATAAACTTACGATAATAGTTGGCAAAACCCAGGAAACGCTGCAAAGGACATAAACCCATGGGTCGAGGCCACTGTAGGACTGCCGAAACTTTCTCTGGGTCCATTGAAAAACCAGCAGTGGAAATGACATAGCCCAGGAATTTAACTTGTTCACGATGGAACTCGCATTTCTCCAGTTTACAATAGAGATTGTTCTCTTTTAGTTTCTGAAGCATGCGACAGACATCTGTGTGGTGGCTCTCCAGGGACTTGGAAAATATTAGGATATCATCGAGATAAACCACCACACATAACTCAACAAATCTCAGAGGACAACGTTAATAAATTCCTGGAAAGCTGCCGGGGCGTTACAAAGCCCAAAAGGCATTACGAGGTACTCATAATGGCGTGTTCTGATATTAAACGCAGTTTTACACTCGTCGCCCTCCTTAATCCTCATGAGATTGTAAGCCCCTCTCAGACCAAGCTTTGTGAAAACCAAGGCAGTCAAATAACTCAGTAATCAATGGAATCGGGTCGGCATTCTTAATCGTGAAACGATTGCGACCCCTGTATTTAATACAAGGTCTCAGTTCACCGCTCTTCTTTACAAAGAAGAAACCGGCACCAGCAGGAGACGAGGAATTGCGGATGAAACCTCGAAAAAAGTGCATCTGCAACATACTCCTCCATGGCTTTATCCTCCAAGACCGACAAGGGATAAACCCGGCCACGAGGGGGTATGGCACCAGGTTGAAGGTCAATTGCGCAATCATACGGCCGTTGTGGAGGCAAACTACCGGCTTGACCTTTGTCAAAGACATTGCTAAAATCACGGTACTCCTCTGGCAGGGAGGAGAGTGAAGAGGTGCACAGGACCTTGGCTACCTTCGGGATGCATGTCTCACTGCATTGTGGTGACCAGGAGAGAACCTCAGCATGGAGCCAATCAAAAGAGGGGTTGTGCCTCTCTAACCAAGGATAATCAATAACCAGCAGAAACTTAGGTGAGGAAATAATTTGGAATTGGATTATCTCATGGTGAAGCGCCCCTATGGCCACGGACAACGGAACCATCTCATGAGTCACATGGGCAGGCTGCAGAGGTCTCCCGTCAAGAGCCTCAATGGCAAGTGGAGTGTCACTCATCTGCAGTGGAATCGAGTGCTTTGATGCAAAGGCAGGATCAATGAACAGGCCTGCAGCCCCAGAGTCGATTAGAGCCTGTATCACGATAGACGACTTAGCCCAAGAAAGGGTAACCAAAACCAGGGGCTTATCCTTCTGGATAACTGGGGACGACACAACGCCACCTAAGGTCTGTCCATGACAGGACCTCAAGGTTCGGGTGTTCCCAGGATGGGTAGGACAAGACTTCAAAAAGTGACCTGCCTGGCCACAATAAAGGCACAATCTCTCCCTCCTCCTAAAGGCTCTCTCATTCGCAGAGAGATGTGTGAAGCCCAAGTGCATGTGTTCATCTTCACTGACCGACTCGGTACCAGGAGGCATGGGAGGTGAGGGAGGCACGGGTGGGACTGCAAAGCTGGGAGGCAAATGTATAGGAGGCTTCCACAAGCGCTCCTTAAAAGAAAGTCTTTCTCTGAGTCTGGAGTCAATGAGGATGGCAAACGAGATCAAGCTCTCCAGCTCAGTGGGCATATCTCGGGCTGCTATCTCATTCTTGATGGAATCATAGAGACCATGAGAAAAAGCAGCCACGAGGGCCTCATTGTTCCAAGCAACCTCTGCTGCCAGAGTACGGAACTCAATGGCGTAGTGGGCAACAGTTCTCGTACTCTGTTTGATGGACATGAGGCACTCGGCAGCAGAAGCGGAGCATGTGGGAACGTCAAATACCCTTTTAAAGGAGGCCACAAACTCAGGGTAACTCAAGACAACAGGTTTTTTGCGTCTCCCATAGAGGGTTAGCCCAGGCCAAGGCTCTCTCAGAAAGCAAAGATATCACAAAACCTACTTTGCTTCTGTCCGTGGGAAACGCCTGGGGCAGCATCTCAAAGTATATCTCAACCTGATTGAGAAACCCTCTGCATTGAACTGGATCGCCCCCAAATCGCTGGGGAAGTAGAGCGGAACCAGACATACCTCTTATAGAGGTAATACTCGAGGCGGGTGCCTGCACAGAGACTGGCGCAGCAGCAGGGATGGCCTGCAACTCAGGTTGTACCGGAACAGCCACAGTGGTGTATTCCAGGTAAACCCTGCAAGTCAGGAGTGTTCTTAACGCCATGGCAAACTGATCCATGCAGTGATCTTGCTCATCCAATTTGGAGAAAATATTACCAACAAGTGCATTGACTGTATCTTCTGAATTCATGGTCTTCGCCTACTGTCAGAAACCATGAATCAGACCAAGACAGAAGTACAGTTAAATCACACTTGTTTTTTAATAAAAATAAAAAGGTAAATAGGGTAAGCGTAGTCAAAGCATAGCCAGAGTTCAGTAACCGGATTGGGTAATCAGCCAGGCCAGAAGCCAGGTATCCAAGTAGTGGTACAGCAAGCAGGCAAAGGAGCCAGAAGGGATGTCAGCAAAGCCGGTCTTTAAACAGGAACGCAGGAGAGGGTTTCTTGTGATGTGACCAAGGCGAGGGCAGAGATGTGAGCTGGACAGCTTTAAGTAGGCAGGTCAGACGAGCAGGATCAGGAACAGCTGGGTAACTGGAGAGAGATGAGAGCTGGCAATTAGCCGACAGCTGAGCGGCCAGCTCAGAGAAGGAAGGGCTGAGCCAGCCCTGACACATATTGAGCAAGTTCTGGCCAGTGGTCCATCCTCAAGACCCAGTAACCCAATGGATGCTCTGTTGGAAAGGTCTCCAAGTCTGCTCTTGCCCCAAGAAATGCTGCACCATATAATGCAGACGCTGGCGATGGTTTCTTGAAACTATCAGACCTTGGCGCTGAGGAGTAAAAAATTGTTTAAAGGCATCAGTCAGCCGGCCACCTTCTCCACTGCTCTTCCTCTGACTGAACGAAGCCTCAGAAACACGTTGTCCCGCACCGGGAAATGGTAACCTCCCAGGGTCTGGAAATGCGTTACACAAACTTTTCTTCAAGGCCACAGACTTTTATTGCCTGCCTCAGGAGATCTTGTAAACCTGGGTACCTGGTCAAGAAACAGCATCTCACAAAAGTGAATACACCCCTCACATTTTTGTAAATATTTTATTATATCTTTTCATGTAACAACACTGAAGAAATTACACTTTGCTACAATGTAAAGTAATGAGTGCACAGTGTGTAAAAAAATGTAGCGCTAACAAAGTTAATGCTCTGTGATACAGTGCAAGGAAGAAAAATTTGACAAATCTAACCCAATGCATGTGAAAGATGAACCTGCATGTGACAGTCATTCACAAAGCAAAAAGTCCAAAATAAAATGAATTATATATATAAAAGTCCAAAGGAAGAGCATGAGAATGACGTGTCAATCTTCTATCATGCAAACGACCTTATGAAACTTCAACAGTGGAGGATCCAATGGATGAAATAAGATGAGGTACTCTTACCAGAAAGGGTGGACCTGGATGTCAGCAACACCGGGTCAAAAAGGCTTGAATGATCAAATCAGTGGCTCTCTCTGATGGAAGTAGAAGTCGGGGGTCTCCACAGATATCATCAGACGACCTCATGGAACTCTGCAGGACTGGAGATACGATGTGTCCAAAAAACACGCCACAGCAACTCTCCTCAAAATAAATGTATATAAAAGAAGAGAGAGGGGGCTCCAATGGTGCAGATCAAAAAGGTAGGGTTATTAAAACCAATAATACATAAAAAGTGAACACAAATAATAAAAGCAATGGTAAATCTTATTTCATCCATTGCATCCTCCACTGTTGAATTTTCATAGGGTTGTTTGCACGATAGAAGATTGACACTTCATTCTCATGCTCTTCCTTTGGACTTTTTATATATATAATTCATTTTATTTTGGACTTTTTGCTTTGTGAATGACTGTCACATGCAGGTTCATTTTTCACATGTATTGGGTTAGATTTGTCACATGTTTCTTCCTTGTACTGTATCACAGAGCATTAACTTTGTTAACGCTACATTTTTTTACACTCTTCGTTTAAATTTTGTCACATTTTGTGTAGCAGCTGCCATATTTCATTGTATATTTATGCAGTATTATGTCACTTCCCTGTCTTTTTTTATTGCTGCAGATATTTTTTATCACTTTTTCACATGGATATTTTTGATTATAGAACTACTAGATCTGTTAACACAGATGATGTATTCACTAGTGTTGGTCAAGACATTGAAATGAGTGGTATGTTCCTTAGATTAAAAAATTTGATGACTATCGAGATACATCTTCAATGGGACACTGCCTTTTTGGAACAATACGTCAAAGAACAGATGGTTCCTAGGGGCCTCCGTTGGGATGTAGCACCCCAACAGGGTGATCCTGACTTAGAGTCATGGTTCCGATACTTTAATGAAGTTGGGATTAAACTCCTTGGGTTCTTGATCGATAAGAAAAAGTTTAAATTATCTATGATAGATAAAGAGATCAAAGACCTTAAAGATAAAATAACTCCACGTAAAACTACCCCAGAGTATATTTCTCTTTCTACCAATTTGAAGAACCATTTGGAGAAGGAAGAAAAAGACCAGAAGAACAAGAAACAAAAGAAATATAGCCGGGACCTTACTGACTATAGGACTAATCTTGTTTTCATCTGGCAAAAGAAAATTAATGTTACTGCATCACTGGGAGAGGATGCGTCTGCTATGGATGTGGCCAACTCCGGTACCCAGAGTATAGATAGGAGGTTAACACCCAGTCTAATGGAAAGTTCCATACCTACACATAATAATGTGCAAGTCAAGAAGGGTTTATTTAAATCACAGGAACGTGGAAATAGGCCCGCTTACCATCCCCCTAATTCTTATCATCCTCAACCCTTAGGTCGAAGGGGAAGGGGAGGCTCTAAGAATAGAGGAAGAGGACAACCACGTGGACACCCAGTTCCTTCATACCGGCATGATGACCTTAGAGGTCCTTAATTCGACCCTCCATCTGGTTGGTATGACCATCGGGACGATTATAGGCAGAATCAATGAAGGAACGATCCAGCCTTTAGAACACCTATTCGTACCTATAATCGTTTTTACCCTTTACAAGAGAGGGATTCTAGAATAACTTGTCCTGATCCCTATCGATATGATTATGGGGATGATGATTTATGTACTAGGTCCCCATATAGCTACAATCAGAACTATCCTGGGACCTCATACCAACCCGGATTTTCCCAAATCCATGGAAGATTATCCAACAAGTCTAGAAAGAAAAGAGGTACCAGAGGGGAGAGGAGGGTCCAAAGCAAAAAGAAAAAGAACATAATTGGTACTGGCATCTTCAATCTCAGCTCTGTTTGCTTGACAGATCAGGAGAAACATGTCCTAGATAAGGGATTAAAATTTGTACCTCCGAGAACTCTTAATAAGTTCTCTACGTTTATAGATGTGCAAAAATTCATCCATAAATTGAGTATCCAGAGACATTTTCTCACTCAACCCCCCACTGATAATTTGCCTCTCTGAAAATCAAATTGTACATACTTGGTTATCTAATCCATCACCGTTTAATCCCCCGGGCACTATGGCACCATCCATTAGTGTTTTTGTAGTTTGGTATTACAAGATCTTGATACATTGCCCAATAAGAGAACATATACAGATCCTAAGCTTAAGAAAGGTTTGAAACAACTCTGTGAGCGTAGAAACTTAATTATACGCCCCGCCAACAAAGGTGGAGCTATCGTAGTACTCGATAAAGATGCCTACATCCGAGAGATGGGTAGGATTCTAGATGACTCTGATACTTACAGCCGTATCCCCGGGGATCCAACGTCGGTTTACAAAAGGGAGTTGCCCCTTATTGTGAATGAGGGTTCCTCCTTTGGGACCCTGGATAAAAAAGAAAGCAGTTTTCTCATACCATTAGCACCACGTATTCCGGCTATATATTACCTACCCAAGATACATAAGGACCCAGTTGATCCCCCTGGCCGACCCATAGTCAGCAAGATCGACTCAGTGACATCCAGGATTGGTAGATATATCGATTATCATCTCCAACCACTGGTTCGTCTTGCTCTTTCCTATCTTAAAGACACCGGTGACACCATCAGACGACTGGAATCTGTCCAATACCAAGAGGGTATGATCCTTGTGACAGCCGATATTTCGGCACTATATACGTGTATTCCTCATGATTTAGGCTTTGCAGCTGTTGAATACTACCTATTCCAGAATGCCACCATCCCCTTACTACAACGTAACTTCATCATGGACCTCCTCAGATTTGCCACCAAACACAATTATTTTGTTTATTTTGGTTTCAAAGTTGTTTTTATTTACAGATTAAGAGTGTGGCTATGGGGGCAAAATTTGCCCCCAGCCTGGCCAATTTATTTATGGCCAAGTGGGAGGAGGATGTCGTCTATGCCCTTAAGAAACCTAAATTAGTTCTCTGGGCTTGTTACATAGACAACATCCTCCTCCTGTGGAAGGGCGATTCCGCATCTTTGAATGAATTTATGTCTCTGCTGAATTCCAACGACCGAGGCATACATCTTAACTATGAGGCTAGTTCCGCCTCTGTCCATTTTCTTGATTTGGAGATCATTGCTGTCAATCAACATCTCGAGTTCAGAACCTATTTTAAGCCCACCAACCGGAATGGGTACATTCCGGTTGACAGTTGTCACCACGCTCAGTGGCTTAAATCGGTTCTGTGCAGCCAGTTTCTCAGACTGAGACGGAATTGTACCCAGACAGAAGATTTTCTTGCCCAGTCTCAAATTGTGAGAAATAGGTTTATAGAAAAGGCATATGATGCAGAGATTCAACGGATTTGTTCCATTGATAGACAGACTCTGTTTAGGACACACCCTAAGGTTGTTACTGATAAATACAAAAATAGTGCTAAAATCTTGTGAGCCACAAATGGATTAATGCCTTCAGTGTGAATAAATGAACCTAATTCAGCTGCACACACTAACCACGTTCCATACCGTGTATATGCCAAAAATAAATAAATATATGTGTATGCGCTAAAGGCTATAAATACGTGAACAAAGAATATAATAAATCTATACAATATTAAAAATTATTATAAATTATAAACAGTGTCACACACCTGTGAAGAAAGTGACTATAATCCACAATTGAATATATGAAAAATGGTAACATGCACCATGCAAAAAAATGTGAGAAAAAAAAAATCCTTTAAATGATTAAAAAAAAAATATATATAAGTGCTACTTGATAAATAAAGTGTCCGAAACCAATTCATACAAATGAATATATCTCAGTCCAAGCCATTCATAAGAGTATATAAATCAAAGTGCACAATAGTGTCCAAACAAATAGCAGGCAATCCTCATGCTGGTTTTTTTGAAAAAGTGCTAAATATTCCTCATGCTCTGATCCCCCAGATGAAGGCACGTATACCCTGTGCCGAAGACGCGTAGGGGAGGGGCAGGATGGAGCTTTCTACACACAGACAGGCAGGGGATTGAACACCACACCGCACGCCACAGGATTCATCTGTATTGCATGTTTTGGATAGGATGGTGCATTGACGAACCCAAGCATTGTGAGTACCCTCCTGGCGGGATTGTTTTTAGGGCTTTTCAAATAAATTCCCGGCGGTATTATGCTATGAGTCTCCTTTCTTTCATATATGTCACCATTTGAGCGAGATACAGATCATCA
This sequence comes from Lithobates clamitans, assembly GCA_037952925.1. Classification (NCBI taxonomy): domain Eukaryota; kingdom Metazoa; phylum Chordata; class Amphibia; order Anura; family Ranidae; genus Lithobates; species Lithobates clamitans. The sequence continues at coordinate 1,629,634 of JBBGZY010000282.1, forward strand.
CCAGCATACCCTGTGTGAGCCCTGGAGTGGCTCTAATGCGTGTTTTGACACTGTTTAGCTACTGTGTCACACGCTCTAAGGTGAGCGCATTATCCACTGGGGGTCACTGGAGAGCACTGCAGCATGCCTTAATGTGCACATCTCATAAGAAGAGCATGAGGAATATTTAGCCCTTTTTCAAAAAAAACAGCATGAGGATTGCCTACTATTTGTTTGGACACTATTGTGCACTTTGATTTATATACTCTTATGAATGGCTTGGACTGAGATATATTCATTTGTATGAATTGGTTTCGGACACTTTATTTATCAAGTAGCACTTATATTTTTTTTTTTTCTCACATTTTTTTGCATGGTGCATGTTACCATTTTTCATATATTCAATTGTGGATTATAGTCACTTTCTTCACAGGTGTGTGACACTGTTTATAATTTATAATCATTTTTAATATTGTATAGATTTATTATATTCTTTGTTCACGTATTTATAGCCTTTAGCGCATACACATATATTTATTTATTACTGATAAATACAAGTGGTCTTTTTTTACTACATATTCAGTCCAATTTAGACAGATTCGGAATATCATTTTTTTTATCCAAAGAAAAATTTATTGAATTCAGCATAGACAAACATACCCAGGCTTCAAACAATACTCAGTTACATTGCATAGTTTGTGAATTCACAGTACAATTTGGCAATACATTCAACCTAAGTGAGGCTCTTCTTTCTGATCAATAGTCTGTTCAATTGTCATTAGTCAGCATTTAGACCCAGTAATTGCCCATCACCAGGTCCACCGGGACTAGTCCCAGTACATCTAGCCACGGGCCCCTAGAGTTTCTCAAACTTTTGGGCACACCCCCTGTGTTGATATACCATTTTCTCAATCCATTCCTTAACAGTGGGAGGGTCCTCTGATATCCAGTGGAGCATTATCATCTTACGTGCTAACAGTAGGGTCCTAGTAACTTCTATTCTGACGCTTTCCTCCCATTCAAAACCTTCCAGCACATTTAATAAACATTGTTTTGGGTCAGTGGGCATAGATATCTGAAATACCCTGTTTCTTGGTCCCCACCACTCCGCCCCAATAGGGGTGAAGCTTCGGGCACCTCCACAGAAGATGGATCAGATCTCCATGGTCTCTTTTGCATCTAGTGCACATCTGGGTAGATCTAAGACCCATTTGGTGTAGTCTATGTGGGGGGTATAGTACACTCTAAAAATAAGATACAGTTGTGTTAGCCTCTGCGATACATTAAGCGAACTCATGGGCACCGCTTGTAGAATCTCCTCCCACTGGTCCTCATCTATCTGTCCCACATCTCTCTCCCACTTCTCCATCACTCTCAAGGGGTGTTTGTTTCCCCAAATCCAAACCTCTGGAGAACTCCCCACAAATACTCCCATTCGATGCTATCGAAGGCCATCATAGCATCCAACGAGAGCAGTGCCCTCTGTCCCCTGTTATCTGTCTGGGACTGAATGTTCAGAAAAAGTCTCCTGAGATTCACTGCTGTAGATTTATTCGGCATAAACCCTGCTTGGTCCGGATGTACTATTGACATAATAACCTTATTCAGCCTAATTGCTAGGACCTTTGCCAATAACTTAATGTCGCTCTGTAGCAGGAAAATGGGTCTATATGATCCAGGGTCGACGGGGTCTTTCCCAGGCTTTAGTATCAAAACAATATTAACTGTGGACATAGAGGGGGACAGGGTCCTATTTTCCCTGGCTGCATTAAACACCGCCAGAAGCTTAGGAAGAAGAATTGCATCATATTGCTTATAGATTTCCATGGGGAGCCCATCTGACCCAGGGGCCTTACAGTTTGGGAATTCCGCCAGCCTTGTTTGTAACTCCTCCACTGTAAGTGGAGCATCTAGGGCCCTCCTGTGCTCATAGGTGATTTGTGGGAAATGAATGCCCTGTAGGTATCTCATAAGTTCCTCCTCAGTATACTGTCCAGTAGGGAGATACAGGTTCTTGTAAAATCCTGCCAGTTCCTGCAAAATTAGATCGGGGGAGCACACTTTCCCTCCAAAGTTCTGATTGCGAGTTGCTACCTTGGCCAAAAGACGGCCCTTGGTTTCACCCTCCTCGAAGAATGCAGCCTTGGAGAAGAATTTTTTCATCTCTGTCGTGGAGGACAGAAGTCGCTCATAAGCGGATTAAGCAGATCTCCATGACTCCCTGGCAGAGTCTGTGGGATCCTGAACAAATTATTCCTCCAAGTCCTGCACCAGCTTTTCATGCTCCTCCCTCTGCCCAGATGACCGCCTCTTAACTTTTGTAATTTCTGCAATTAATAGACCCCTCAAATGGACCTTAAAAGCCTCCCATTGAGTCAGAGGGCAATCAGTAAACTCCTGCCTAGCTAGGAATTCCCGCATGCTCCTCTCCAGCTCCACAGGGGGTAGAAATAGCTTCAGCCAAAAGGCATTAAATTTCCAGGGTGCCCTGGGCAACCCTGACAGTGGAGCCACTATCAAGCTAATCAAATGGCTACAGACTCTTGAGGCCAGCTTTAGCACCTTTTGCAACCCTGGGTACGTATTTAGGAAACGCTGCACCACCAAACTGAGGACATGTGCACATGTGTCAACGTTCCCTGTCTAACAGACAGGAGGTTTGAGCCATTATCACACACCACCATTCCTGGCTCCAGCTGGCATGGTATGAACCACCTCTGGGCCTGTCCCTGCAGAGCTGCAAGAATCTCTGCTCCGGTGTGGTTCCTGTCCCCTAAATACACCAGCTGAAGCACTGCATGGCACCTTTTAGCCTGACTCTGGGAATAGCCCTTTGGATGCTTAGGGGGTACCTGATGTTCATAGTACAATTCTGCAGAGGAGAGCATGGAGGTGGCGGAGGGGGGTAGAGCTCACAGGTCTGGCATCATCACCAACAGCTGTATGGAGACATGGGGGCACAACAAGCTGCAGCACCGAGCCCTGTCCTGCATCCTTTCGAGTTGCAAGCAGCGTTATCCAATGTGCTGTGAACGAAATATATTGTCCCTGTCCATGCTTGTTGGACCACGTGTCAGCAGTAAGGGGGATTTTATGGCTGACTGCCTTGCCCAACAATGCCAGAACATTCCCTTCCAAGTGATGCTAGAGAGATGGAATGGCCTTACGTGAAAAGTAGTAGCGACTGGGAACCTGCCATTGTGATACAGCACATTGTGCGAATTCACGGAAGGGGGCAGAATCCAATTCTGGCTAAAATTCTGGCTAAAAGGCAGAAGTTGGAGAGCCAACAGCTTTGACAAGCTTGCATTTAGACACTGGGCATGTGCGTATCAGGGACTATTTTTTTTCCGCTGCAGCAGATGGGGCAGAGAAACTTGCCGGCTACAGTCTACAGCTGGTGGTGTGCTGCTGGCAGATGTGCTGCTAGGACCTGGGACACCCTGTGCTATACTATCATCCCTGTCAGTAAAGGCTGCTGAGAGGTAATGGCTCGGTATAGCAGGGGCAGACTGAAGTGAGTAAGGAGGAGGGCCAGATTTGTGCCCCTTTTGTGTGGCTTTTAGGTGCTCTTGCCAACAGTCTGAGTGGTTGAATGTTAAATGCCTTGTTAAGCATGTGTATCAAGAACCATGAATCAGACCGAGACAGAAGTAAAGTTAAATCACCTTTGTTTATTATTAATAATAATAATAAGGTAAACAGAGTAAGTGTAGTCAAAATAAGCCAGAGTTCAGTAACCGGATCGGGTAGTCAGCCAAGCAAATGTCAGAGAGCCAGAGATAAACGTAGTAGTACAGCAAGCAGGATCAGGAGCCAGAAGGAACGTCAGCCGAGCAAGTCTTCAACAGGAACACAGGAGAAAGTCTCTGTGATGTTGACAAAGGCGAAGGCAGAGATCAAGTGAGCTGGATGACTTTAAGTAGGCAGGACTGATAAGCAGAATCAACAACAGCTGGGTAACTGTGGAGAGCTGGCAATTAGCTGACAGCTGAGCGGCCAGCTCAGAGAAGGAAGGGCTGAGCCTAGCTCTGACACGTTTGATGTGCCTGAGACCCATTTTGCAGATAGCAACAGTGCGATCTGCTGTAGATGTGCTGAAAAGGGCCCAGACAGCTGAGCTTTGGGGAGTGGGCAGGGAGATAACAGCTGCAGAATGTTAAGGAAGGGGTGGCTGCTCTCTACTCTTTCGTTCTCTTTCGGCCTCCTTGGAGTTGTGCTGCCAACAGTCGCTAACTCAGTCAAGTAATTGCCAGACCATTGTTCCTAATTTTTACTGACAGTCTAATGACTAGAATGGTACCAGCTGATTGGAGAAAAGTCAATGTAGCACCAATATTTTAAAAAGGCCCAAAATACACCCCTGGGAATTACAGACTAGTTAGCCCAAGATCAATAGTATGCAAGCTCTTGGAGGGGATGATAAGGGTTGATAAGGGACTATATACAAGATTTTAGTAATGAAAACGTTATCATTATCAGTAATCAGCATGGATTCATGAAGAATCGTTCTTGCCAAACCAATCTATTAACCTTCTATGAGCAGGTGAGCTGCCATCTAGATAAAGGAAGGCCCATAGACATGGTGTATCTGGATTTTGCAAAAGAATTTTACACAATTGCCCATAAACATTTACTGTACAAATTAATGTCCGTTGGCATGGACCAAAGGGTGAGTACAAGGTTTGAAAACCAGCTACAAAGGCGAGTTCAGAGGGTGGTGATAAATGGGGAATACTTGAAATGGTCTGGGATGGGAAGTGGGGTCCCCCAGGGTTCTGTGCTGGGACCAATCCTGTTTAATTTGTGCTAAGCAGGGCAATAACTTCTCCGCAGGATGTGGAAACCTTACAAAAAGATCTGAACAAATTAATGGGGTGGGCAACTACAATGCAAATGAGCTTTAATGTAGAAAATTTTAAAATAATGCATTTGGGTGGCAAAAATATGAATGCAATCTACTCACTAGGGGATGAACTAGGAATCTAGGATGAAAAAGGACCTGGGGGTCCTAGTAGATGACAGGCTCAGCAATGGTATGCAATGCCAAGCTGCTGCTAACAAAGCAAACAGAATATTGGCATGCATTAAAAAAGGGATTAACTCCAGGGATAAAGCGATAATTCTCCCACTCTACCAGACTCTGGTCCGGCCACACCTGGAGTATGCTGTCCAGTTCTGGGCACCAGTCCTCAGGAAGGATGTACTGGAAATGGAGCGAGTACAAAGAAGGGTAACAAAGCTAATAAAGTATCTGGAGGATATTAGTTATGAAAAAAGTTTGCGAGCACTGAACTTATTCTCTCTGGTGAAGAGACGCTTCAGAGGGGATATGATTTCAGTTCATAAATACCATACTGGTGACCCCACAATAGGGACAAAACTTTTTTGCAGGCGGGAGTTTTATAAGACACTTGGCCACTCACAAAAATTTGAAGAAAAGACTTTTAACCTTAAACTGCATAGAGGGTTCTTTACTGTAAGAGCGGCAAGGATGTGGAATTCCCTTCCACAGGCGGTGGTTTCTGCGGGGAGCATTGATAGTTTCAAAAAACTTTTAGATAAGCACCTGATCGACCACAACATACAGGGATATACATTGTAATACTGCATAGGTGTGCATAGGGGGTGTGCCAGGTGTGCCTGGGCACACCATAATCACTATGTGCGATGCCCATACCGCCCGGACTTGCCCCTGTGCTACCCCCCCTGCAAAGTAGTGCTGCTGTCTTCCCTCCCCCCAGTTGCTGCGGGGGGATGTTTCATGATGGAGAGTGGGGGAAAGGAGCTAGCAAATATGTCATTTACCAGCACCTTCCTTTTCTAAATGTACACAGTGAACACACTCACTCACTGTCTTTATTAAAAACTGAAGCATAGAAAACCATGTTTCCTATGCTTCAGTTTGTGAATGAACAGGAAGCCTCTCAGCACAGAACACTTACCATCCATTCACTGCCCTTATGCAGCTGAGTCATCAGAAAAAGGCATATGTGTTTGAATTTTGGGGTGCATACCCTAATGCAATAGGCTGTGCACACCTATGTAATACTGACATATAATCACACACATAGGTTGGACTTGATGGACTTGTGTCTTTTTTCAACCTCACCTACTATGTAACTATGTAACTATGGGGGTTATTTACTAAAGGAAAATGCACTTTGCACTGAAAGTGCACTTGGAAGTAAAGTCACTGTAGATCCGAGGGGGACATGCAAGGAAAATAAAAAACAGCATTTTAGCTTGCACATGATTGGATGATAAAATCAGCAGAGCTTCCACTCATTTCAGATCTACCCCTTAGATTTAGAGCGACTGCACTTCCAAGTGCACTCGCAGTGCAAAGTGGATTTGCCTTTCGTAAATAACCCCCTATGTGCCTATATGAATCTCTACCGAGTTAACACTACTGTTTACTCAGTGCTAAAGGTTTTCATATTTACTTGCACTGTTATCTGATCATGCAGGTTTCCATGTTTATTTGCACTGCTATCTAATCAGGCAGGATGATGTGCTGTGGAGCCAGACACAGGATAGCATTTACATCTACTGGGGGGAGAGACTCAAACCAGTAGCCCGGTCACTCTCGGGTTCGTACACTAAGATTCGCACCCTGGTTCTGCATTTTGGAGATCTTAGGCCTAGCCCAGATAACGATGTTAACTATTTTTCCACTATAATGCTACTTTCCTGTTGTAGAATTGCATCATGTTTATACTGTCAGTTTTGTTGCTGTTATTGTATATCACTTCATATCTCGCTTATTATATTCTTTGCTGATGGATTACAGTAATCCTGCAGAGCCACTCTCTCTCTCTCTGACTGACTATCCGATCCTGTACCCTAAGTCATAATGTGCCTAACTGGTCTTAACGGTGCACCTTCACCATTCTACATCTCACATTTCCATCTGCACATACGGTAGGTTACTAGCTTCCCTAATGGGATAGCTTGAGAGGATCTAACCATTCCACCTAACAAAGCCCTCTGCTCCTGTTTGTTGGCTACCCTTACCTTCTCAACTGTAACCCACTCCCTCTTTCTTAGAATCTAGACTTTCTCAAAACACCTTTTCCAGGTCATTTTGGTACACAGCAAGGGTCTTCTGATTCTAAGGGATGACTTTAATTTTGTACCTTTATTCTGATGTCTCCAGGGGCTCCTCCCATCTAATATATATGCTTATCTGTCAGGGCTGGGCTCTCTGCAGCTCCCTTCTCTCTGCTCAGGCTGCTCAGCTGTTGTATAATTGTCAGCACCCATGGTTTCCACAGTGGCTCACCTGGTGATCATTTCCTGCTTGTCAGTCCTGCCTACAGCCAGCCCCTTCTGGCTATTTAAACTACCTTGTTCATTCCTTTTGTGCCTTCGCCTTGGTCAACATATCTGGAGAATCTCTGTTGTGCTCCTGTTATAAATTTTGCCCGGCTGACCTCCCTTTTGGTTCCTGATCCCGTTCTTCTGCCTTCGACTATGCTGATCTCTGGTATCCTGATTACTGGATTGTCTGGCTACCCGCATTGGCTTCCGATTCCTGGCTATGTTTTGACTACGTTTACTGATCTGTACCATTTTTACCATTACATTAAAAGGTGTGATTTTACTGCATTTTCTGTCTCTGTCTGATTCATGGTTCCTGACATTATCTAAAGCAAATAAAAACAAAACTCCATTTAGCACATCTGGTTGGATAGCAGGTGCTTCGCCCACCATCCTAGCAAGTGAGACTACCTATTTTACTCTCCAACACACTTATTGTACCCTCATCTTGATTATTTTTTTAGTCTCCACAAACACTTAACAAGTGTGGTCAAAATATCTATTGGCCCACTCTCGTTATCTGATTAAGTACCGATTTATATATCTCTAGAGCTTATCACTAGTAAATAATGAAGATTGAATGAAGCCCATCTCTAAGACCAGACAACAATGGCAGAAGTTGCAAAATACCTTGCTACTTACTTCCAGACTAATGACACACCCAAGTTGGCACCCAGTATCTCAGCAAAGCTTTTATTGTTTAAATCACTTCACCATCAAGAATTAGGGATCAAGGCCACTACCTCTGCAGCTATTGCCTGGGAATGTAGGTCCTCTTACCAGAATGTATACAATATACTGTATATTGGGTCTATCCAATCCCAGATAGCAAGGATATCTTGCCACAAATGTGTGGCAGTGTTGAATTGTAGGTCTGCTAACTTGCTGCACATTTTTACTGGCAAGTTGTACACTTTCAGAGCACTTAAAGCACAAGTTCTAGTTGACACTTTTCAAATTTGTAGCAAATTTGCGTGGCAAGTCTCTAGCAAGAGCAAAGTTGCAGCAATGAGTCTACAGCAAGAGCTCTACAAGTCTACAGCATGAAAATTCAGCCACAGTGACCCCTGTGGTGGGATGACTATTGCACAATATAACTGAACCAGAATATTTGCAAAGAAAGTTGATCTGGAGCCATGCAATATAGACTTGCTGCAATTGTGCAACAAACTTGTGAAGCCTGGCAAGTCTAGCCATAGCTTAGCAAGTAATTTTCAAACTTGCAGCTCAATTGCTTGCTATCTCGGATGCTCTTCATGCCAACAAATGATTGAGTCCTACCTCTAAACTTCTGGCCATACTAACCAGGTGGACTTCATTCCACAACCTGAGGCCAGAAGCAAAACCACCAGGGTAATTAACCTCATCCACTCTGCCCAGTCAAAGGTGCTATTTTATAAGAAGGCAGAGAAAGCCTTAGCCTGCATGGGTGGCAATTCTTAGAGGCAACGTTGTCATACTTTCACCTAGGATTCCACATGATGTCTTGGATGTCTTGGAGTGCTTTTAAGCCCTAGTTTACACTGGTGTGACTTTGAAATCACGCTACTTCAGTGCAGTTTCAAAGCCGCTAGTCAGTGTTATTTGCACCACCAATTTCATTGTGGCTTGCAAATTCATTTAAGAGAAGTCTATGCAAGTCACAATGAAATCAGAAAAAAGTAGCGCAGGAACCTTTTTCATAATCTCTGCGACATGATATTAATGGTTCCATTGTTGGCAATGGGGTGCGACTTGTTATGCAATTTGGAACTGGCAAATCGACCCCGGTGTAAACAAGGGTTTACTGTACTCCCCAGGCTGCAGTCTGCATTACTGAAACTCGCTCAGGCTTTTTCACTTTCTCTAATAGTATTATAGTATTCACTTTCTCTAATAGTAGTAGTATCCCCACTAATTTTTGTTCTAATCTTAAAACCTCTGTACTATCATAGCAAACACAAACAATCTTCTATTTTTTGTCTCCAACTCAGAAATAGCTCTCCTGAATCAACTGATGCTCTTTAAACAATAAAGTGACCTTTTAAATTTTAAGATAAGTTACACCAAATCAGTGGCTCTCAACATCTCTCTGCCCCAGGCAGACTAATCATCACACAACAAGACTTTCCCCTCCATTGAATGCACAGCTGAAAGCTGAGGTTTAGTGATATATCTATATATATCTATATATATAGATATCTATCTATATATATAGATATATATAGATATATAGATATATATATATATATATATATATATATTTTAAATCTGAATCAAGAACAATTAATTACATGGAAGACAAATGTCACCATTTTGGTTACTTAAAATATTCAATCCTCTGCCCCCTGCATACCCCAGCATAGAAATACGTCCATCCTTCACTCATAGAGTGCTTTTTATTGTGGGAACTGATAGTACAGCTTCTATGAACGGAGCAGGAAATTGGAATAGGCTGTATAGGCTGTTTACTTAGCAAAGTAACCTTTCACTTTGCAAGCTAATTTTCACTTAGCTTGGTAAACAAGGCAAAGCTTTGTTTACTTCAACAATACAATCACAGGCAGGCAAATATCAGATATATTTTAGGATTTTCTTTTTATGTGATTAGATATTCTTTGCAAACTGAAATGTCACATTTACTAAGCTAAACCAAAATTCACTTTTCGAAGACACCAGCCTAAACTCTTTTATTAAATCAACTTCAATGGTCTACCCCTCATTGCGAATGTGAAGCCGCCTCCTCTCACCCTGCACCCAGAAGTGACGTCATCTCTGATCTCCCCTGTGTTCCCTGCTGTTCCCAGAGGCGCCTGCAAATGCTGGATTCCACCTGCACGAGCTGATAAGCTGCACTCCAGAGACAGAGACTTTCAGGAGAAAACCACACTCGGATCCTGCTGCAGGATTACTACTGCAATTCTTGTATTCATGCTCCTTTCGTGAGTAGTTTTACTTTTGCCTTATCATTAAATGGTTTACTCATACTGCACTTAGAGGCACTGCATTTCTTTTCCTTTGTTGCATTGCAGAGACTGCTTCTAGCTCTTTACACTGGCTGCCCTTAGTGCTGGAACATGGATTTCTCTCCCCTTTCATCTTAGAGACTTTTGCCATGGACTTTGTCCCTCTTATTGAGAGATGTTTTTAATCATACTCTTTTGATCTGTGTACATCTTCAGGGTTTTTCCTCATACAAGTGTTGAGTTAATTTTTTGCCAAGAAGAACTTCAAAACCTGACATTTGTACTCTTGGACGTCTTGGCGACTCTGCCTGAGAGCTAGTCCAGGATGGGCGCAACTGGTTCCAAGAGCAAGGTTTTAAACTGCTTTCCTGCTAGCATTGAGTCCTGTTTTTTTTAATACAAGATATACCCACTTTCCCCCCATGTGCTGACAATGTCAAAAAGCGGGAACATAATTTACATACCTTCTGGAGCTGCCCCAAGGTCTACCCATTCTGATCTGAGGTCCACAAATGAGCTTTTCAGCTAACTTCAGTCCATCTGGGGTAGATAGTAGGTAGGTATGAAACAATACAAATTACCCCTTCCTATTCACATATTAAATGTGGCCTGCTTTTGCATCCCTGGTATCTGGAAGCAGACGACAAACCTAACCCTACCTCACTGATTGCCAAAGTACACAACATAATGAGGATAGTGGACATAGAGGCCAAACTCCACAATACACGGGAGAAGTTTAGACACATCTAGTATCCATGGTTGGACTTTATTTTCTGTAATACATATAAAGACACAATGTCCCCCACTGTCTTAAACCCTGTGGACAGCAGAATATAGAAGCCTCCTGCACATGCACTGGATAGTGATGTGCTTCCTGTTTAAGTACATCTTCTGATCTATGTTGCCTTCAAGAAATGCTACATGAGTGATTATCTTGACACAAGTGGCCATAACCCGAATGTACCCACTCTTTCTCTCTTCAATTCCTTAGTATTTATGGGCCCCTCCCCCTCTATCTTTCCTGCCCTCCTCCCCATTACACTTTCATCCCTTCCTCCAGCGCCTACCCCACTTCTTTTGAGCCCCCTCTCATCCATAACCACCCATCCCACTCATTCTTCTCTTAGATCCCCACCTAACTCTCCCCAGTTGCTTTGGAAAGTGTTACAACAAACATTGGATACTTTGTGACTATTTTACTACTTTATTACACATGTTCCAGACACTTGGGTTATGTTCTTGACACTCATGACAGATAAAACAAAGAATACATTTCTGCTACGTGTATTGGTATACAAATCCCTTTTCCATTATGGATGGTAAGGTCTTTAAAAGGATGCACTGATCCTTCAGCTACACAATCTCTATAAAGCAACAATAGAACAAAGCACCAGTCAAAAAGACCAAATGCAGTAGTATAAAAGTCACTTTAATGAACACAAGTAATTGCACATACAAGATGGTGGTAAAAATCAGCTTAAGTCATAGGTCTAGCAGAAGACAGGGACTGGCAGTTCCCTGTGGCCAACAGTTGATTATTTTTTACTATTATTTTTTATAATTTTACTAACACACACCTTTTAGGTTCCATTGACATTTCCTGGTGTGCTTCGTCTGGGATTGTAATCCAAAGTGTGTGTGTGGGGGGAGGTGCAGGCTTTATCCTACTTCACTTCTAAACCTCTAGTTTAAAAGTAAGGGAAATCCCAGCACTTTGGTGGTTATCAGTGCAAAGGGAACTCTGAAGAATTGTCTCCCCAGGGTTCCCTCTGACATTACTGACTGTAAGCCTATATTTTCTCCAAATATGAGCAAGGAGGTTATTGTTTTAAATACCATGACAGGCACTTGCAAGTATCACAAGTATTTGAACATCACCTTTCTTATTAATTTAGCCACCTTTAACCAACTAACATATTTACTTTAAGGATTTATGCACTCACAGAATTTAGAGCAACATTTTCCTACCTAGTGCCTAAAAATAAAACTCTCATTTTTGTAGAAAGTACATTATATTTATCTAATGTGCTGGTTTGGATCAATGAGTTTAGAATATTAGGAAATAAAAATAAAGTGTACAAACACACCATTTTCTTGTAAACACTTTTAAACCACAGGAATATTCCATAATGCAGAGCCAAGTAGGCCAGTTACAATGTCAATTTCCTGACCAACAAGGGGCCCAGTTTATTGTTGCTTCCAGTCAACTAGTTTCTTCTGCTGGCAGGAGGGTCAGACGGTTTGCACTAACAATAGTTTGCATTTGTTTGTCCTATTTATAGAAGCAATGTTAACAAGTTAAAGGCTCTATTTTAGAAAAAAATATTGCATTGTGTCATACAGAGCCAAATTCATACACTAGTAAGCAAGAGCATGTGTTCTGCCTGATTGTTATTCTCAGGGGTCAGTGTATTATGAAATCGTTATGAGGACCAGTGGTAAACCCAGCTCAGCATAGTGCAAATTTTGTACAGGTCACTGGATTTTGTTCAGTATTTTATGGCATAAAATGAAATGTACACACATTTGTATTCACACCCTATATCATTGTTATACCAACAATGTATATGTACATCCTATAGGATCATTGTACTATGAATGAACACTGAACAAAATGAATCACAGACTTTTTCATGTCACATAGCACTTTGCAACTTCCTTATTGTATAAAGACTGCCTTATATATTGGAATCTTTCATTTTTGAGCTGCATATATCTTTTTGTTCTCTTTTATTTCAGACTTAACTAAATAATGTTGTCAATATATTTTAGGAAATACAAAAGGTCATTCTGCCCAAAACTATTTTCAGACTAAATGGTTGAATATTTCATCCGTTTCTATTATTTCTTGAGTTTAGCTCTAGGCATTTAGCTATAGGCTTCCAAGAATCCTCTATTATTTATTTTACTTGAAAAGTCTAAGAGCAAGCATGACACCCCTTATACTAATTGTGGAAGGTTGGCTAAACTACAAAAAATTATAATTTTATTGTTGAAGTACCAATAGAATAGTTGATTTTAAAAAGTAAAAAGCTTGTTCAAGATATAAAACCCAAAATAATATTTTGGATTTATTTGACCCAGCAACAAAAAATGTATTAGATTTATATAAATCAATATTATATGGGACCAGTTTTACACAGATTACAAGTGCCTTAGAGGTACTAACCTGTAAAAATGATATAACAAAATGATAATCTTAGATGTTGATAGTCCAGGAAAGGTGTTGATGGAGGGATTTTGGTAATGGCCCTGATTTGTTGAATATATCTATATCTTTTAAATCAATATAAAAGAGGTTGTAAAGTTCTGAATGTCAAATCTGTTGAGAAAATCCTTATTTTTTTTCTTTTTGTATTGCAAAGTTGCATCCTTTTTAGAGTAACTATTGCATTTGCCTAGTTATCTGTAAGAGGATTTATTCTTAACTATTTTTAAGAATGCAGCCCTGTGAATCTGCTTAGTCAGGAAAACAGCTCAATTGTTGGTTTGGGGTAAAATCTGCTATGTTTTTCCTGGTGCTTAGAGAAAACTGTTATGGGCTGTGAAAGACATGAACTCTTACTTCCCAAACTTTCAAATGGTCAGTGAGGCACAGTGAAGACTTTATACTAATAGGCACTTAAATATGTTCAACAACACTTATCCGATAAGTCACACAACTGCATGTAGACCGGTATAAAATTTGAATTTGTGTGGTTGTTGTGACTAGATAAGGTAGAAATTTGTAAATGTAAATACCTGAAGCCATAAGGCCTCATTCACACACCTGCTGGGGGCCATACACCATCAAGAAGGAGTACATGTCTGCACCAGGGAGTCAAAGGCATTTGTGTACAGCTGTGGCCAGTGGCCTGTACAAATCAATGATAGGTTGACAGATAATGAAGCTATAGTACTATAGCTAGTACTATAGCGCTTGCTGTTGCTAACCTTCTTCTGAAAGAAGGGTTGTTTCCTGGCTGCTCTGCTAAACCTCTGGCTTCAATAATTAACTGGCTCAAAACATTCATGCAAGTCTGAAGCCCATATCTGCCTGATTGTTGGTGGCTAGTTGCTCAGACTATTAAAGAAAATGTGTGGGGTTTCTCCCCCCCCCCCTTTTTTTTGTGTGTTGTGTTGTTGAATTGTTTGTTCCGCCTGTAGTTATTTTGTTTTTGTATTTTTGTCTGCAAGATTGAAAAAAAGTTATAAATAAAATCTGAATTAAAAAAAAAGTGTCAACATGACAGCCAGGCAACTAGCATGTGCAGGAGAATTCAGGAATGACAGCCCATCATTTCCTTTAAAAATGCTTTTGTCTCTAAAGGTACCCTAAAAAACACAAGCAAACCAAGCTTTCTGATTAAAGCAGAACTCCAAGCACATACGTTTTTATAATTCTTAAAGTAATTGTAAAGTTTTTTTTTTTTTTTAAATAACAAACATAATATACTTACCTCCTCTGTGCAGCTGGTTTTGCACAGGGCAGCCTGGATCCTCCTCTTCTCGGGTCCCTCTTCGCTTCTCCTAGCCCTTCCCTCCTTTGAGTGCACCTCTTGCTACAGGGGGCACCCAAGCTGAGTCAGAGCTCCATGTATCCATTCAGACACGGAGCCCTGACCTGGCCCCGCCCCCTCCCCTCATTGGCTGGCTGACTTTGATTGACAGCCACGGGAGCCAATGACACCATTGCTCTGTCTCAACCAATCAGGAGGAGTGTCCTGGATGGCTGAGGGGATTGTGGACATCGCTGGAGAGAGATGGGGCTCAGGTAGGTAATTAAGGGTGTGCTGGGGGGGCTACTACACACAGAAAGTTGAATGCATTAAGATAAAAAACCTTCTGCCTTTACAACTCCTTTAAGTTCCAAAAAAATTACCTAGTGATTTCATACAGGAAGCAATAGAGGAATCCCACAATTAAGACTCAGACAGCAATAAAAAAGTGACAGAGGTGTTACCTTCCTCTATCCAATCTAGAAAAAAAGATTTCTTTGTTGTTCCACTACAAATTATTTTGACAGTCTTGCATAAGGTGTACACATTTAAGAAGACCCTATTGCAAATGCTAACAAAAACTGTACAGTATTTATAGTCTTGCTGATTTGGACAAATAAAGAATAAAAACAAATAAAGAATAAAAGAGTGAAATACCTATAGTATTTTGCTGCTTACATTCAGACAACATCTTTGCAGGCCTTGGTCTGTGATTGTGAGATCTCAGCTGAAATTGAGAAATTAGATTGATTCTATTCTTCAGCAGAAAATCATGTGATAAAGGGGGGGTAGTTACTAAAACTGGGGCGCTCAGAATCTGGTGCAGCTGTGCATGGTAGCCAATCAGCTTCTAACTTCAGTTTGTTCAGTTAAACTTTGACATTAATACCTGGAAGACGATTGGTTTCTATGCAGAACTGTGTGCATTTGCTCTATATCTGAGGCAAAGCTCTGAAATGAGGGGAAGCTCTGCTGGTTTCCAGTGGCGGCTGGTGCTCAAAATATCGGGGGGGCGCAAACAAATTGAAAAGTACTGAACCCCCCCCATCAATTGCAGCCTCACTGTGCCCATCAAATGCAGCCATTGTGCCCATTAAATGCAGCCATTGTGTCCATCAAATGCAGCCATTGTGCCTATCAAATGCAGACACTGTGCCCATCATATGCAGCCACTTGTGCCAATCATAAGCAGCCACTTGTGCCCATCATATGCAGCCACTGTGCCCCATAACATGCAGCCACTTAGCCCCATCATATGCAGCAACTTGTGCCCATCATATGCAGCCACTTGTGCCCCATCATATGCAGCCACTTGTGCCCATCATATGCAGCCACTTTTGCCCATCATATGCAGCCACTTGTGCCAATCAAATGCAGCCATGTGTGCCCATCATATACACCCACCAGTGCCCCATCAAACGCTGCCACTTGTGCTTATCATATGCAGCCACTCATGCTCATCAAATGCAACCACTTGTGCCAATCAAATGCAGCCACTTGTGCCAATCAAATGCAGCCACTTGTGCCAATCAAATGGAGCCACGTGTGCCCATCATATGCAGCCACTTGTGCCCATCATATGCAGTCACTCATGCTCATCAAATGCAACCACTTGTGCCCATCAAGTACAGCCACTTGTGCCCATCATATGCAGCCGCTTGTGCCAATCAAATGCAGCCACGTGTGCCCATCATATGCAGCCACTTGTGCCCAGTATATGCAGCCACTTGTGCCTGTCATATGCAGCCACTTGTGCCAATCGGATGCAGCCACTTGTGCCCATCATATGCAGCCATTTGTGCCCATCAAATGCAGCCACTTGTGCCAATCAATTGCAGCCACTTGTGTCAATCAAATGCAGCCACTTGTGACCATCATATGCAGCCACTCGTGTCAATCAAATGCAGCCACTTGTGTCAATCAAATGCAGCCATTTGTGCCCATCATATGTAGCCACTTGTGCCTAGTATATGCAGCCACTAGTGCCCATCATATGCAGCCACTTGTGCAAATCATATGCAGCCATTTGTGCCCATCAAATGCAGCCACTTGTGCCCGTCAAATGCAGCTACTTGTGCCCATCAAATGCCAGGCTCGGCTGTCACTTCACTAACCCCCCACCGTGGCTGGTCCGGCGGAACTTACCACTCATGTGGAGGGGCTCTGCTCTGCTCCTGGAGTGATGAGGTTCTCCTCCTTGGCAGGAAGTGGTGGCTCTCCTCCTCGGCGGGCCTCCTTCTCGGTGGCTCTCTTCTTCGGTGGCTCTCCTCCTTGGCATGAAGCACGGCTGCGGCTCCTGTGTCTGCTCGGCTCGTCTTCAGGCTTCCTCCACCGCGTCTCCTCTTCCGCCAAAGGGTTAGGCATCCAATAGCATCACCTAATGCTTTGGCCAATCGGAAGACAGGTCTCACGGACCTGCCTGCTAATTGGCAGGGAGGAACGTTAGTGTGAAAATAGTGAAAATTAATTCGCTATTCTGCACAACAGGGTGTAATTGGGACGTAGTGCTCTGCGCCCCGAGCCCACCCTATTTTGAAGCCTATTATAGCCTCTGGCTCTAATCATGTGCTTCAAAATACACCCCCCCCCCCCCGCCTAACCCTGCCATAGTATTTCATGTGACCAGTGTCCTGAATGGGGCCAGGCACATGAATAGGGAGGGCGGCAGAGGTGTCAGGGGGGCGGCGCTCGTGTGCCCACAATGCACAGGCCACCACTGCTGGTTTCTTTTATCCAATCATGTACAAGCACAAATGCTGCTTTTATTTTCCATGCATGTGATTGAGTATTCTTTGGAAAGTTTTACTTCATTTACTAAGCTTTGGAGCAAGTGCACTTGCAGTGCACAGTATAGTTGCCTTTAGTAAATCAACCCCATTGCCTACTCTGAAGAGAACATGAAGCAGTATTTTCCTCAAGAATGGTATTTTATACTTCTATTACTAATTTTCATTCCCAGCAAGACTTAACATTTGAGTTTACGTTCACTTTTAGCCCTATCTTTATTTTGTCATAATATATGATGATCAGTGAACATTTAATGTATTTGGCATACACAATTTCTATATATTGCATGCTATATGGTCAAATATTTGTGGACAACCTCAGAATGATTGAGTTTAGGTGTTTCCAGTGAAGGGCACTGATACATAATTTTTAGATAAAGAGAATTATGCACCTCCAACCATGTGGTAAGAGTTTTTGGGAAAGTTCTTTTCTATTTCAGCATGACTGTGGCTCTGTAAACAAAACCAGGTCCATAAAGACAATGGTTTGATGAATGGGAAGGAAGTGTCCTGCACAGATCCCTGACCTTAACCCTATTAAACACATTTGAGATGATTTGTAATGTCATTTGAAAGCCATGTCTTTTTGTATAGCATCAATATTTGCCCTCACTAATGATCTTTGACTGAATGGGCACAGATTTCCACAGACACATACCAAGGTCTTGTGGAAAGCCTTCCCAGAAAAGTGGAGGCTGTTATAGCTGCAAAGTTTATATTAATGCCCACTGTTTTGGAATAAGATGTCCAATATCAGCAAGGTGTGTCCAGAAACCTCTGGCCACATAGTAAAAAAAATCTTGCCTAATGAGTCTCACAACTATGCCCAGAAAAAAACTCTCTGGGAATGAACGTTTGGCTCTACCTGTAGTTCTAATAAATTATATTTTCAAACAATACAGAGTCATGAGATGATAAATAGTTAAGGTTACTTTTTTAATTTTCAGTATACACAGTTCATGTACTTAATTGTCTTACAATGGTGACAAATCATCCTAAGTATATTATTTTAGTGTATGGTTTGCATGCTCACTGTGGCCCATGGGAATGTGTGGGAGTCAAGTTTGTGGTTCCTCGAGTGCATTCCCTTGTGCTGAGGCCAGAAACACCCAAACCTCCAGACAAAGCAACAAACTGCGGTTGGGAGTTCTACGTCAGCCAGAAATACAACTCAGTCCAGATACACAACAAAACCATGTATCCCAGGCTGACCGACACCCAGGTCAATCTGTTCAAACCTGAGTAAAAAATCAAATGAAATAGAAATTAAAGCGGATCTTCACCCTGTTTTTAAATCAACTGTCGTTATAATGGTCGGGCACTCCTATTTAAAGGCTAAGTTCACCTTTCTTTACCTTTTTTTTTTCTTCTAAATTCGAGCCCCACTATGTACCAATATAGCATTAATGAATCTTCTTTTGCAAAAATAAAACAGCTTTCCATTAATTCTACACAGGCTTACCTCACTCTCTTCATAGTTGTTTAACCACTTGCTTACTGGGCACTTAAACCCCCCTCCTGCCCAGACCAATTTTGAGCTTTCAGCGCTGTCGCACTTTGAATGACAATTGCGCGGTCATACAACATTGTACCCAAATGAAATTTTTATCATTTTTCCCCCACAAATAGAGCTTTCTTTTGGTGGTATTTAATCACAGCTGGAGTTTTTATTTTTTGCTAAACAAACAAAAAAAGATGGAAAATTTTGAAAAAAAAAAAAATCATGTTTAATAGTTTGTTATAAAATTTTGCAAACAGGTCATTTTTCTCCTTCATTGATATGCACTGATGAGGCGGCACTGGTGGGCACTGATAGGCTGCACTGATGGGCACGGATAGGCACAGATAAGGCGGCACTGATAGGCACAGTTAAGGCGGCACTGATAGGCACAGTTAAGGCGGCACTGATAGGCACAATTAAGGCGGCACTGATGGGGACAGATAAGGCGGTACTGATGGGCACAGATAAGGCGGCACTGATGGCCACGGATGGGCGGCACGGATAGGTGGCACGGATAGGTGGCACAGATAGGTGGCACAGATAGGTGGCACAGATAGGGGGCACAGATAGGGGGCACTGATGGGGGGCACTGATGGGGGGCACTGATGGGCGGCACTGATGGGCGGCACTGATGGGGGGCACTGATGGGCACTTATGGGCACTGGTAGGTGACACTGATAGGTTGCACTGATGTGGGTGCTGATGGGTGGCACTGATGTGGGTGCTGATGGGTGGCACTGATGGGTGGCACTGTGGGCACTGATGGATGGCACTGTGGGCACTGATGGGTGGCACTGTGGGCACTGATTGGTGGCACTGTGGGCACTGATGGGTGGCGCTGATTGATGGCACTGTGGGCACTGATGGGTTAATCTGGTGGGCACTGGTAGGCAGCACTGCTGTGTTACAAGATCGCCGTGATCGGGACTGATGTCCCGATCACGGCCGCCGGTGATCGGGTTTTTTTTTTCCTCCTCACGCTGTCAGCGCGAGGAGGAAAATAGCCGATTACCGGCTCTGTTTACATCACATGATCAGCTGTCATTGGCTGACAGCTGATCATGTGGTAAGGGGTTGGGACCAACCCCTTACTCTGATCTGTGATCAGGCGAGTCTCATAGACTCGCTGATCACCGAGCGCGCCGCGCGCGCCCTGCAGGGGGCGCGCAGGCCGCTCGTGCACGGGACGACGTCAATGGACGTAGTCCCGGCAATTAAGATCCGCGCTGTTGCCGTCATTTGGCAATGGCCCGGATCTGAAGCAGTTAAACACACTGCTCGATTATGTCTGCCAGAGTTGACTAGCTGATCTCATTAGCACGCACCTTGCATCATCTACCCTCAACCGGTCAACTCCTTCTTGTGTCATGACCTAAAGTCTAACCAGGAAGTAAGACAGTAGTATTCGACCAGCTATTAGGAGAGTCAGGTAAGCCGGTGTAGAATTAATGGGAAGCTGTTTTATTTTTGCAAAATAAGTGCATCAATGCTATATTGGTGCATAGGGGAGCTGGACTTTATAAAAATAAAAAAGGTGAACAAAGGTAACAATAGCCTTCAATATTTGGATAGCATATTTTTATTTTTTTCTTCCTAGATATCATTTTTTAAAAAGGTCACATCTGCTTTTGTCCACCTAGGTGATTAACATAATTATTCTCCTCCCATTGACTACTGGGATATCCACATCAAGGAGTCTCTGAACATCCTTGCCAACAACTGGTTGCAAGTACTGTGCATGCTAGATAGCCAGCTGCACATATTCCAGGAAATAGTAGGGTGCTGGATTCAGCTGTCCTTAGTGTGAATGTGGCCACTGGCAGACTACAGGTTGGCATTTTTAAAAAAAAAATTCTGCACAAAACAGGATTTAAATAGAAATGAGGTTCCTAATTAGAAAAAACGTTTGTAGCACTACCCCGGAAGGAGCCACTTGGTAATTTGGGTTCTCTTTTCAGTGCCTTGACTCCAAGAACAAGCTCAGCCCTTCTGACACACCTGGTTGAATGAAAGTTACTGCAAGCACTTATAAGAACACTAGTATAAATACCTTTAACTTGTTTGTGAAATAACTCCATGATATAGACAAAGGTTGTTTAATGGTAAATAAACTATGTACAGGTTAGATACAGGTTAGAATAAATGGTGGGTTGAGCATAAATGAACACACAGAAGGTAGCTTCAGATATAGCCTGCTATTATAGTCACTATTTCAATGTAACTTAGAATATAATTTTGTACCACTAGAAAAGGTCTCTGTGTAGCAGCTGTAAAGGGGCAGTTTTTATTCCTAACTTTTCGGCTGGCTAGCATTGGGGCCTAGTTGTACCATAGGTGCACAGGAGAACAGTCCAAGTCAAGAATGCATAAGAATTTGACAATTGAATCTCACACAACTTGTCATAAGCGAGGTAAAAGCTACAGACAACAGCTGCACTCAGTGTTTCTCTTACTATCGATTCTTAGCCAAGCACATGCTCTCTTTGGATTCCCCTGGTGTTTTTATTTTAAAAACTCAATGCAGACTGCAGTTCCTATTTAACTTTTCATTGTAACAGTCAAAAGCAGATGCTGTAAAATTTCCAGAAATGTTATAGCCATTGGGAAAAAACTGAAAAAATTGAAAAAAGTTCAGTGTAGAGTAGTTTTACAAATTGAAAGTCCTTTTGTTACACTGGGAATGTGAAATGCAGTGTAAATAAAAGTATTATGCTTCTAATAAAAGTACAGCTTATTCAGTAAATAAACTAAACTTGATTTGAAAATGATTTTTTTTTATTACAAATGGAATAACAAGAACTGTATATGTTAAGAACATTGGTGGGGGACCCCAGAAGAAGAGGATCAACATAACCATTGCACAGAGCAGGTAAGTATGACATGTTTGTTATTTCAACTACAAAAAAAAAAAAGAAGGTTTAAATGTCGCTTTAAGTTTACTACAGCATTGTGAGGGTTAAAAGGGGAGAACACAGTTTCCTTGCCACTAACAGCCTTACTGCCAGTGAGAATGTTTTTCCCATACTCATGGTCATGAATGGGGTCCAGATGGATTTTAGGACCCCCTCACTCATTATTATAGTGATTTACTAATAGTAAATACTGTGGTTACAATATTGAATTATGAGTATTACAATATTATTATGAATAGTTAGTGAGGGTGCATGTGTTCACCCTAAGATAAATTAAATGGGTCCCCTTAGCAGGTCAAAGAAAGAGAAGAGACGGGTAAAAATAGGAAAGAGGGAGAAGTGCAAAAAAAAAGAGGGGTGGAAGGAAAGGGAGGAGGGGCAGCATTGGGTAAGGGTGGAAGGCTTATGTGCTAAAAAACCAGAGAAGAGGAGCGGCCTAGGTGTCATGGTTGATAAGGTGAGTCAAGGATCATGGAGGTAGCGCCTCCAAATTCAATGCTTTATTTATCTGGTTGGAGGACATATAGTGAGACTGCTTTTTTAACTAAAAATTCACAGTTCTAACGGGATAAGTACTCCTGACAGCCAATTTACTATTTCACGTTCTGGGTAAACACTGGATTTTCTTAAATCAAGGGCTTTGCTAATTTTCATATAGTAAAATACCACAGGGCTGCAGCTTTGCCAATATTAACTTCACTCTAATATAAGAGAAAATAATAGTAAACTCGTGGTGCTCCAGAGATGCGCAGTTAAACTACATATTTTACCGGTTCTAAAAATTGGCCCCTAAACCAAACTCATCCTTAGATACTTAAAGTGGTTCTAAAGCCTTAAAGTGGTTGTAAACCTCAGAAATTAAATATGAACACAGTGATCCTCTGCCATAAATATGAGTCACTTCGGACATCAGGAGAAAAAAAGGTGACAGGAAAGGGACCTCCAGCACACTGCTTGTGATTGACAGCCTCAGCTCTGTTCCTGTGTAAAGAGGGGTATATCCCTTCCCTCCAATCAGCTCTCAGAGCTCTCCTTGCTGAGCTCTGCACTGTGTAACTTCAGCTCTCAGCCCCCTGTTTTCTGACAGCTCAGACATGCTTTATACATTTTTGGCTTTGAAGGACTGTGGAGAAGAGAAGACTGCAGATAAACAGGTACAACTTATGTAGGAGAATTTGTTTCATCTCTGTGTATCACCTGAGGCCATTTCACTTTACTGGAAATATGTAAGGGTTTACAACCACTTTAAAGTTTTTTTGCCTTAAACCTTCTGTGGCACAAGTTTAGGTGAATGACAAAATCTTATCATTGCTATGTAATATGTTGGAAGGTTTTGTCTGACAAGCTAATTTGCTCTCTTCCCTGTGTGTGTCTGTTTAAAATTAATCAGCATCTACGTATATGTTAAAATACTCTAACTAAACAACATTTAGCTTGGTTTTTGGGGTGGGGTTTTTAAGCCAAATAGTTTTTTGTTTTTACCTGTTCCTTATCCTTTGTTGTATATGAGTACTGCCACTCCAGAAATGGCTGCACGGCATTGATGTTGACCACAGTGGACCATGCCAGTGTAATGTGTGCTGAGACAGCCACTTGCAGTCTCCATTAGAAGCCTGTATGACAGGCTGAAAATGCAAGGGCACAATTGCATGGACAGTGCTTTCACCCATAACCCATTTCACCCATAACAGGAAGTGCTTTCACCTATAACAGGAGGTGACAGAACAAGGTCTTTCATGGCAGGATTGGCAATTATTTGTTTTAATGAAAGCTGTATTTTTTAAAATAAAAGTTCAGCTTTACCAAAAAAACACACTATGCTGTTCCATATGGGTATAGCAGCATAGTGTGCTAAACCTACCTACTATCCTGGACCCCCTTTGTATTTAGCCACTTCAGCCTCGGAAGGTTTTACCCACTTCCTGACCAGGCCATTGTTTGTGCTAAGGCGCTGCATCGCTTTAACCCCTTGCCGACCAGCACACGACGATATACGTCGGCACAATGGCACGGCTGGGCAAATGGGCGTACAGGTACGTCCCCTTTAAGAAGCGGCATTGCCGGCGCGCGCGCCGGCCTCGTGCTCCGTGAAAGTGAGCACGGGTCCTGTGGACACGATGTCCACCGGGTCCCCACGAACGTATCATGTTGTAAACAAGGCATTTCCCCATTCTGCCTTGTGACATGACAGAGATCACTGCTCCCTGTCATCAGGAGCAGTGATCGCTGTCATGTGAGTGGTAGTCCATCCCCCCACAGTTAGAATCACTCCCTAGGATATGCTTAACCCCTTGATTGCCCCCTAGTGTTTAACCCCTTCCCTTCCAGTGTCATTAACACAGTAATCAGTGCACTTTTATAGCACTGATCACTGTATAAATGACAATGGTCGCAAAATAGTGTCAAAAGTGTCTGATGTTTCCGCCATAATGTCGCAGTCACAATAAAAATCGCAGATTGCCGCCATTACTAATAAAAATAAAATAATAATAAAAATGCCATAAAACTATCCCCTATTTTGTAGACGCTATCACTTTTGCTCAAACCAATCAATATATGTTTATTGTGATTTTTTACCAAAAATTTGTAGAAAAATAAATATCGGCCTAAACTGAGGAAAAAAATTATTTTTCTTTTAATATATTTTGGGGGCTATTTATTATAGCAAAAAGTAAAAAATATTGCTTTTTTTTTCAAAATTGTCGCTCTCTTTTTGTTTATAGCGCAAAAAAATATAAAACTGCAGAGGTGGTCAAATTCAGCAGTGCCGAATCGCAAAAAGTGCTCTGGTCAGGAAGGGGGTAAATCCTTCCAGGGCTGAAGTGGTTAACTGACAATTGCATGGGCGTGCGACGCTGTACCCAAATAAAATTGATGTCCTATTTTTCACAAATAGAGCTTTCTTTTGGTGGTATTTGATCACCTCTACGTTTTTTATTTTTGCGCTATAAACAAAAGAAGACCGACAATTTTGAAAAAAAAAACAATATTTTTTACTTTCTGCTATAATACATATGCCCTAAGAAATTTAAAAAATCTAATGTCTTCATCAATTTAGGCAAATATGTATTCTACTACATATTTTTGGTAAAAAAAAATCCCAATAAGCGTATATTGATTGGTTTGCGCAAAAGTCATAGCGTCTGCAAACTAAGGGATAGATTTATGGACTTTCAGTTCTTTTTATTTTTTATTTTACTGGTAATGGCGGTGATCTGCGATTTTTAGCGGGACTGCAACATTGCGGCGGACAAATCTGACCTTAAGTGACACTTTTTGGGGACCAGTGACACCAATACAGTGATCATTGCTAAAAAAGGTACTGATCAATGTATAAATGACACTGGCAGGGAAGGGGTTAACACTAGGGGCGATCAAGGGGTTAAATGTATTCCCTGAGAGGTGTTTTCTAACTGTAGGGGGAGTGTTACACTGGACTGGAGGAAAAGAGAGCTTGTGATTGAGCTTAGCTGAAACACGATTCCCTCTCTTTTCCTCCCTGACAGATCAGCGGTTGGCTTTGTTTACATCGGCACACCGCTGCTCCTTGTCTCTCCTGAAAGATCGGCAGATCGCGGCGGCCATTGCGGCCGCCGGACCCTCTGATTGGCTCCCGCTGTGTCCAGTCACAGCGGGAGCGCCGCCTAAACCACGTGCACGAAATCACATACAGGTACGTTATTTTGCGCACTCTGGCTGCCCTGCCATAGTAAATGTACGTAGGGGGGTCCGGAAGCTGTTAAAGAATGTAGTTCAAAACCACTTTTGAGGGCCGGTTCACACCACAATTTCTGCATTCCAGATGCATTTTTATATATATATATATACCAAAAATATTGATCTCTATTGATCTTTATAGTAACAGGCAGCTGCTGTGTAAAACACAATCAATGATCTTATAATTATTAAACCTCAGTACACAGCACTCAATTGTGTAATCCTGGTGCTATTATCTACTATTAATCAACCATGTGAAACATATAAATTCATCATTCACATAAAGTGCTCCTGTGCCTGAATGATTTAAAAAAAAATACAAAAATTGCCTTTCCTATCTCATTAGTGAACTCTAACATAATAGTCCATATACAAAGTGTCAAATTGCTTTCCAATGCTGTTCCTCTGTAAATCAATCAGTGATGTCTCTATTCAAAGAGCTCTGTGCTCAAAGTACTAAAAAAAATTGTATACATATATTCTCTTCTGTGTTTCTAATCCTCCACCGTGCATTACCACCACACTTGTACACTCACCAGATGACCATGACCTCTCTGGAGGAGTATGGTCAAAATGTGCTTTTCCTCCAAAGGGTTAAGAATCCTAGGCAGCAGCCTTTCCACTCCGGGGTAATTATCATTGCATTACGGATGCATTTATACATGAGATTTTTGATGCATTTTTTTATGCGTTCTGGTGCATTTTTTCCCCAATTTTTTTTCTTCATCTTTTTCAGGACATGTGGGTTCTGGTGCATTTTTGATGCATTTTTGCTGCATTTCAGTGAAATTTTTTATAAATGTTGCCATATTCCAGATGCGTTTCATACAGAAAAAATGCTTCTTTTGTTGACTGCACTGGAATGCACCAGGGATATTGAATTACAAGGAAAACACTGTATAGGAGCTTTTGATGCAGGTTAAAAATGCAACAGACTGCATCTAGGGTGAACTAGCCCTAAAATAAGCTTCCTAAAATTTTCTGCAGCCTGCGATAGCTCCATCCTGAGTTATTGTAGTGATAGAGCAGTCATTAAAACCAGTCCCCCCCTAGTGCCCCAGGCGGGAGTGCCCTGCTGTTCTTTTATGGCGCACATATGCAGTCTGTACTCTCTCCTATGTCTATTTCCTATAAAGAGCTCAGCTGCTATGGCAGGAGAGAGTACAGACTGCGCATGTAAGGACAGCCGGCGCTCCCTCCCGACTAGGGGGCAGCTGGTCCCAACAGTTGCTTCGCCCCTACAATAACTTGGCATAGAGCCATCATAAGCTGCTGAGGATTAGGAAGATTCTTCTAAATGCAATTTTGAACTACATCTACATTGTTAGAAAGGGAGCCCTGGCTGGAAGATAGGTTTAGCATAATATGCTGCTATACCTATATAGGACAGTATAGTGTGCTTTTTTATAAGCTAAAATTATACTTTAATATCAGACCTCCTGTTACATATATGATCAGCTTTAGATTTTTTTTTTAAAGATTTAGTGTACATTCATCACTTTCAACTTTTCATGTATATCACTATGCAAGGCACATTTTACACAACCATTGTGACACAAACCACAAACTTGTCTTGAGGAAATCGGCCCCACCAAAATATTAACCTCTTTCAACAAGGATTTTTTTTTAAAAAGGTGGAGTTCACTGTAAGTTTTTTTTTTTCTTGCCACCCTCACCACTGTGTGAAAAATATTTTCTGTCACTTGCACTCTCTTTAAAGTCAGCCCAGCTCCTGTTATCTTTGCAAAGCAAGACGCTTGTAATGACTGGGCAAAAATAGGCAAACAAGTTTTAGACAAGAATAAACTCAAAGTGTTGAATGTGTGCCAGAAAAATAGAAAGAAAGAAAATATTAACTGCCATTGTTTTGCGCTTTAATAATGGTGTTCACATGAATTCAGTGAGAGTAAAGGCATTGTGTTGTGTTTTGTAATCAAATGTCATCTCCTATGTAATATAGAAAGCCATCTGCTATAGTTAAATTATTTTAACAGCTACTGTAAGCCTTGTGAGTCATATGTTAAAAGTAAACATGTAAAAAAATACTTGAAATACTAAGATAACTATAGCGAAGATATCTTTGTTATATGGAACTAAACACGTATAACTTGTCGTGCCCATTTGTGACTATACTAGGGTATCTGAGAAAAGCACAGGCAATTCCAATGTAGTGCAGGGATTCATATCTCAGCATATTCCAAACACTTTTAGGGGGTCCTTTCCTATACCCATGCAGGACAAAGTAAGAGGATCACTTAAAGCCCAGCTCTGAGCACAAAAAATAAAAAAACTCTTGGGTTAAGCCTACACAGGGTCTTTCCTCCCAAGTCATGGAAGGACATTAAAAAAATCCTGATGTAACATTTGCACTTTGGGAAGCTTACACCACCTTAATGCACTGTACACACGGTCGGACATTGATTGGACATTCCGACAACAAAATCCATGGATTTTTTCCGACGGATGTTGGCTCAAACTTGCCTTGCATACACACGGTGGCACAAAGTTGCTGGAAAATCCGATCGTTCTGAACGCGGTGACGTAAAACACGTACGTCGGGACTATGAACGGGGCAGCAGCCAATAGCTTTCATCTCTTAATTTATTCTGAGCATGCGTGGCACTTTGTGCATCAGATTTGTGTACACACGATCGGAAATTTAAGCAATCGGATTTCGTTGTCGGAAAATTTTATAGCCTGCTCTCAAACTTTGTGTGTCGGAAATTCCGACGGAAAAAGTCAGATGGAGCCCACACACGATCGGAATTTCCAACAACACAATCCGATCGCACTTTTTACGTCGGAAAATCCGACCGTGTGTACAGGGCATTAGGCTGCAAGCACACAGGAATACACCCACCTATGCTATATCTTTCTGCCAGAAGCTGGCGGAAACCATTGTAAAAAACATTTTTTCTGTGGTCCATATTTACATGTATTTAGGTATGTGTGGTGATTGTTTATTTGTTCTAGCTACAGGTATGTGTGCGAAAATTATGCCATTCCGCTCCTTTTCAAATGCAGAAATGGTGCTCTTTTATGCCTCTAAACAGATATAAGAGATAAGCATCTAAACACCACAATTTGCATGGACACATTTGGGGGGATTTACTAAAATTGGTGCACACAGGACCTGGTGCAGCTTTGCAAAGTAGCCAATCAGCTTTTAACGTCAGCTTGTTCAATTAAAGTGGTTGTAAAAGCAGAAGGTTTTTTTATCTTAATGCATTCTATGCATTAAGATAAAAAGCCTTCTGTGTGCAGAAGCCTCCCTCAGCCCCCCTAATACTTACCTGAGCCCATCTCGATCCATCGATATTGCATGAGAGACTCAGCTGCCCGTGACTCTTTCTCCTCATTGGCTGAGACAGCAGCGAAGCACTATGGCTCCCAGCGCTGTCAATCAAAGTCAGTGAACCAATAAGGAGAGAGAGGGGGCGGGGCCAGGTCACGGCTCCATGTCTGAATGGACACAGGGAGCTGCGGCTCGGGTGCCCCCATAGTAAGCTGCTTGCTGTGGGGGCACTCAACAGAAGGGAGGAGGCAGGAGAGCGGCCCAAGAAGAGGAGAATCGGGGCTGCTCTGTGCAAAACCACTGCACAGAGCAGGTAAGTATAACATGTTTGTTATTTTTAACAAAAAAAAAAACAAGACTTTAGTATCACTTTAACCACTTCAGCCCCGGAGAATTTGGCAGCTCAATGACCGGAAGACTTTTTACAATTTGGCACTGCGCTGCTTTAACTGGTAATTGTGCGGTCATGCAATGTTGTACCCAAATGAAATTTGCGTCCTTTTTTTCCCACAAATAGAGCTTTCTTTTGATGGTATTTGATTGCCTCTGCTATTTTTATTTTTTGCAATATAAACGGAAAAAGACCGTAAATTAAAAAAAAATTATATTTTATACTTTTTGTTCTAAAAAAAAAAATAAACTCAAATTTAGTTATACATTTAGGCCACAGTGTATTCAGCCACATGTCTTTGGTAAAAAAATGTCAATAAGTGTATATTTATTGGTTTGCGCAAAAGTTATAGTGTCTACAAACTAGAGTACATTTTCTGGAATTTACGCAGCTTTTAGTTTATGACTGCCTATCTCATGGCAGGGCAGTACAACCCCCCCCCCCCCCCAAATTACCCCATTTTGGAAAGTAGACACCCTAAGGAAATTGCTGAGAGGCATTTTGAGCCCATTAAATATTTTATTTTTTTGTCACAAGTGATTGAAAAATGACAACAACAAAAAATTACACAAAGTTGTCACTAAATGAAAATATTGCACACACATGGCATGGTTATATGTGAAATTACACCCCAAAATACATTCTGCTGCTTCTCCTGAGTATGGGGATACCTCATGTGTGAGACTTTTTGGCAGCCTAGCCGCGTACAGGACCCCGAAAACCAATCACTGCCTTCAGGATTTCTAAGGGTGTAAATTTTTGATTTCACTCCTCACTACCTACCGTGTTTCCCCGAAAATAAGACACTGTCTTATATTTATTTTTCCTCAAGAAAACACACTATGGCTTATTTTCAGGGGGTGTCTTATTTTTTTTAAGTATGGTACAACAATCAGCATTTACTCAATTACAGTTAAGTCGTCTTCTTCTGGAACATCGTCATAACTCTCCAAACTTGGAATTCCATCCTGAATTTCTTTCGACTCCATTTCCTTTAGAACCATTGGCCCCAATCTTTCATGTCGAGCAATAGAGCTCTCATGAAATGAGCAGCTCTTATCCATGTAACCTGCTCGGAGTGCATTGGCAACAACACTGTCAGTGAATTCTTCACCCAAATCACGACCTCTTGCAGGCTAGGTTTCACAAAGTTTCCACGCTGATTTCTTGTCATTCTATTTTCAATGTAGTCGTTAATTTCCATACGCAAATGGTCTTTGAATGGCTTGTTTATTGCAATATCAAGAGTCTGCAGATATACAGTCATTCCTGCAGGAATCATTATTTGATCTATTCTTCTCTCTGCAAGGAAGTTCTTCATGTCTTTAGCACGGTGAGTGCTGGCTGAATCCCAGACTAGCAGACATCTTTGGCCACCTCGCAAAACAAGTGGCAGCATTAAATCAAGCCACTTCCTTATAACTGCTTGTGTGCACCAGGCTTTTTCGCTTTCAAGAACATAAATGCCGGAAACACGTTCAATCTTATCTTTCTTTCCCTTACTGATGATAACAGGTGTGGCTTTCGTTCCATCCAGACG
This sequence comes from Lithobates clamitans, assembly GCA_037952925.1. Classification (NCBI taxonomy): domain Eukaryota; kingdom Metazoa; phylum Chordata; class Amphibia; order Anura; family Ranidae; genus Lithobates; species Lithobates clamitans. The sequence continues at coordinate 1,660,501 of JBBGZY010000282.1, forward strand.
TATTGCCAAAATACAGGTAACACGTGAACTTTCGTGACCAGTGGAGGGAACGTAGATTGAGCAGGCACCCCTCTGTTCAATGGTCGTTTGGGCTCCTTGATCCATAAACACTGCAGTTTCATCCATAGCAATCATGTTGCAAAGTTGGTATTTAGAAAAGTTGATGCCATCAACAAAGGACTTGAATGCAAGTGCTCGCTTAATAACTTCAGCATCTTCCAACTTAAACAGTGTTGTTGATTTTCTGAGAGACAGTTCATATCGCTGAAGGAAGCCATCCAGCCAGTGTTGTGATGCTTTGAATTCTGGGGATATGTCGAATTGTGGTGCCATTGCAAGGGCAAATGCTTGAATATCAGCCCTGTGCACAACCAAAGCTTTTGCTCTCCTGTCAGCAACCCATTCACTGATCATGTCTTCCAGCTCAGGAAATTAAGGTTGCCGACCTGAACCACACTTGCGCTTCTTAGCATTTCCTCTGTCCACCTGTAGACTGAGGTTATCATATTCTGCTCGCCATTTTTGGACCATTCGGATATCCAACTTCTTCTCTTTGCAGAAAGCCGTAAGATTCTTGCCCTGGGAGTCCTCCACAATTCCTTTCTTGTACTCAACAGAATAACTCTTTCTTTTTGCACTCATCTTGTCTAATTGTACAGATACTCAGGAAAAACAGAGATAGGCCAGCAAAGCTGATGTGTAAGGGCTGGCCTATTTATCAGGGATCCAGTGAGAACTGCAAAGTGGAGCTGGGATGATCTCTATGGGGTCTCTGGGCTCAGTAGCAGACTGCTTGCTAAAGTTTTTCCCCTATCCCCTGGTGTTTGTGTGGGGTGAGAGAGACCCACAGACTGTTGCTGCTCAGTGCTGGGGAGCAGCTTTACTTCTTCCCCTGAGGATACACAATACAGAGCTTCCTGCTCCTCACGTCACTGAGGAGACTTTTACTTTCACTTTCACAGAACGACCTGACAGGGGGAGCCGACCTTATTGATAAGGCTGGTCACAGGTCACATCCGAGATACAGTAGCAGCTGTCACGATGGGGCAGATGAGAAGGGCTGCCCGACTTCTTTACCGCTCCGCACCACTATCACTAGGTATGTCTTACGTCTTCTTTACCGCTCCGCGCCGGTACGCATAGCCACGCCTATCACTACGTCTTATTTTTGGGGTATGGCTTATATTGGGCTAATGCTTAGAAATCCTGCTACGGCTTATTTTATGGGTATGTCTTATTTTCGGGGAAACACGGTATCACAGTTTTGAAGGCCATAAAATGCCAAGATAGCACAACCCCCCCCCCATGACCCCATTTTGGAAAGTAGACACCCCAAGCTATTTGATGAAAGGCATTTTGAGTCCATGGAATATTTCATATTTTGCCACAAGTTGCGGGAAATTTTTTTTTTTTTTGCACAAAGTTGTCACTAAATGATCTATTGCTCAAACATGCCATGGGCATATGTGAAATTACACCCCAAAATACATTCTGCTGCTTCTCCTGAATACGGGGATACCATATGTGTGAGACTTTTTGGGAGCCTAGCCCTGTACAGGATCCCAAAATCCAATCACTGCCTTCAGGCTTTCTAAGGGCGTAAATGGTGATTTCACTTCCTCACTACCTATCACAGTTTCGGAGGCCATGAAATAACAAGATAGCACAAACCCCCCAAATGACCCCATTTTGGAAAGAAGACACTTCAAGCTATTTGCTGAGAGGCATGTTGAGTCCATGGAACATTTTATATTTTACCACAAGTTTCGGGAAAATTAAATTTTTATTTTTTTAATTTTTTTACACAACGTTGTCACTAAATTATATATTCAAACATGGCATGACTATATGTGGAATTACACCCCAAAATACATTCTGCTGCTTCTCCTGAGTGAGGGGATACCACATGTGTGGAACTTTTTGACAGTCTAACCACGTACAGGACCCCGAAAACCAATCACCGCCTTCAGTCTTTCTAAGGGCGTACATTTTTTATTTGCCCAGTTAGCACAAAACCCCCCCAAATGACCCCATTTTGGAAAGTAGACACCCCAAGCTATCTGCTGAGAGGCATGTTGAGTATTTTGCAGATCTCACTTTTTGTCACAAAGTTTTGAAAATTGAAAAAAGAAAAAAAATACATTTTTCTTTTCTTTCTTCATTTTCTAAAATAAATGAGATCTGAAAAATACTCACCATGCCTCTTAGCAAATACCTTGGTGTGTCTACTTTCCAAAATGGGGTCATTTGGGGGGGGGGGGGTTGTGCTATCTGGACATTTCAGGGCCTCCGTAACTGTGATAGGTAGTGAGGAGTAAAATCACAATTATTCGCCTTTAGAAAGCCTGAAGGCAGTGCTTGGTTTTTGGAGTCCTGTACGTGGCTAGGCTCCCAAAAAGTCTCACACATGAGGTATCCCTGTACACAGGAGAAGCAGCAGAATGTATTTTGGGGTGTAATTCCACATATAACCATGCCATGTTTGAACAATATATCATTTAGTGACAACTTTGTGTAAAACAAAAAAATTTCATTTTCCCGCAACGTGTGGCAAAATATAAAATATTCCATGGACTCGACATGCCTCTCAGCAAATAGCTTGGGGTGTCTACTTTCCAAAATGGGGTAATTTGGGGGGGGGGGGGGGGTTGTGCCATCTTGGCATTTTATGGCCTTCAAAACTGTGATAGGTAGTGAGGAGTAAAATCAAAAATTTACACCCTTCGAAATCCTGAAGGCGGTGATTGGTTTTCAGGGTCCTGTACGTGGCTAGGCTCCCAAAAAGTCTCACACATGAGGTATTCTTGTACTCAGGAGAAGCAGCAGAATGCATTTTTGGGTGTAATTCCACATATAACCATGCCATGTGTGAGCAATATATCATTTAGGGACTAAATGTGCAAAAAAAAAAAAGTGTAATTTTCCCAAAACTTGTGACAAAATATAAAATATTCCATGGACTCAACATGCCTATCAGCAAATAGCTTGGGGTGTCTACTTTCTAAAAAGGGGTCATTTGGGGGGGGGTTGAACTGTCCTGGCATTTTATGCACAACATTTAGAAGCTTATGTCACACATCACCCACTCTTCTAACCACTTAAAGACAAAGCCCTTTCTGACACTTTTCGTTTACATAAAAAAAATTTTTTTTTTGCAAGAAAATTACTTTGAACCCCCAAACATTATATATTTTTAAAAGCAAAGGCCCTACAGATTAAAATGGTGGGTGTTGCAATTTTCTTTTTCACACAGTATTTGCGCAGCGATTTTTCAAACGCAATTTTTTTTGGAAAAAAAAACACTTTTTTTAGTTTTAATGCACTAAAACACACTATATTGCCCAAATGTTTGATGAAATAAAACAGATGATTTTATGCCGATATATGGATACCAAACACACCATGCTTTAAAATTGCACACAGCAGCAACAAACTACATACATTTTTAAAAGCCTTTAAAAGCCTTTAGAGGTTACCATTTTAGATCTACAGAGAAGGTCTACTGCTAAAATTACTGCCCTCGATCTGACCTTCGCGGTGATACCTCACATGCATGGTGCAATTGCTGTTTACATATGACACCAGACCGACGATTGCGTTCGCCTTTGTATCCCCTATGATAGCAATAGGTAGTGACAGGTACTCTTTTTTGAAAAAATTGGGGTCTATTAGACCCTAGATCTCTCCTCTGCCCTCAAAGCATCTGACCACACCAAGATCGGTGTGATTAAATGCTTTGCCAATTTCCCAATGGTGCTGTTTATATCTGGCGAAACCGAAGTCACAAAATGCTCGTAGCTTCCGGTTTCTTAGGCCATAGAGATGATTAGAGCCATTCTAGTCTCTGATCAGCTCTATGGTCAGCTGGCTGAACCACCGGCTGCATTCTCGTGTTCCCTGTTGGGACAGGAGAGGCAGAGAAAACCATGGAAGATGGTGGGGGGGAACGTTCCTTCCCACTGCCTATAAAAGCAGTCTAGAGGCTAATTAGCTGCTAGGATTGCTTTTATATGAAAGTCAACCGCTGGTTGAAAAGAATGATACCAAGATGATACCTAAACCTGCAGGCATCATTCTGGTATAACCACTCAAAGTCCAGCAACATACCAGTACATTGCTGGTCCTTGTTGGGCATACATTGTAATGTTCTTTTTTTCATGCAGCCTGTGGACTGAACGAAAAAAAGGGATTGATCGGTGGGTATGCCCACCATTAGGATACCGTTCTTCATCCACCCACTTCTAATGATGGGCATACATGCACCATTTTTTTTAACTGTAGAGGTGAAATCACCTCCGACAGCGCTGGAGTCACGGCTTTACATATCGTGAGAGCAAACGTTGTTGCTGTCAAGATAACTAATCCCGTGCTGCAGCTGAATGACGTACCTGCTAAGCAAATGATGGTTAACAATAAAACAAAGTAACATTACAGTATAAAAGTAAGACTTACCATACCTGCAAAGCAAATACAAAAAAACATAGTAAAAATAAAACATTGCAATCTGTGCCTTAAAAAAAATATGCTGAAGCATGGGGGCAATCCACCCCTAATGTTAGGAGCAAATCGCTCCTCCACCCCTGCCCCCATGTTTCGGCATATATGCTCTTTTTTTTAAACTGTGGTGGTGAAATCACCACTGACAGCGCTGGAGTCACGGCTTTATGTATCGTGGGAGCAAACACTGTTGCTGTCAAGATAAATAAACCCGTGCTGCAGCTGAATGGCATACCTGCTAAGCAAATGATGGTTAACACTAAAACAAACATTATAGTACAAGCACCAAACCTGCAAAGTAAATACAATAAAACGTAGTAAAAATAGAACAGAGAGAGAACAATAGATATAGAACAATAGTGAGCGAACAGTAGAGAGCGAACAGTAGAGAGAGAACAATAGAGAGAGAGAAGAAAAATACAACCACAACTATTTTTGGATTTTTTATTTTATATTTTTTTGTGTTTTTGTGTGGTTTTTTTTTCACTTTTATAAAAAACGTAAAAAAACTGTAAACTGAACATTGCAGATTAGGGTCTCTCAAAATGTGAAGGCCACCACGTCTTTTGAGACCCTGAGACCCTGTGTTAGTGTGCCTAGGACTGTGTGGTGCTGTACCCTATGCTAATACTTAACTAGTGTGTGGTAGCATTTGAAACATTCACCAATGCAGAGACCAGGTTGGTCAGGACAGGAGGGACAATAAAAGCTGGTGTCACGCCTAAATCCGCGTTTGCTGCAGACACAACATCTTCTTTGGGGTGTTCTTTGGGTAGGGGTACCAGGGAGGATATAAGGAAAATGCCTCTCATGCAGCCAGCTCACTGCATTCGCATTGGGAAGTTGGGCAAGAGCACCGTCTGGAAACAGAAGGGCTCTGACAATCTCTTCCTGGAAGGAAGGATCCAGTCCATCCTGAAGCTTTGTATAGCACAATAGCGTTCAGCAAAGCCAATTGAAATAAATAAACAGACACTTTTTTGTACCAGCGTCTGGCCTTATGGACAATTAGGTATGGCGCCAACAACTGGTCGCTGAGGTCCATCCCTCCCATGTTAATGTTGTATTCGTGGACACAGAGGGGTTTCTCCACAACACCAGTCGCCGTAGGAATTTGGACTGCCGTGTCTGCGTGAAGCGAGGACAGAACGAAAACATTCTGTGAATCCCTCCACTTCACTGCTAACAAATTATTACACTTCAAGCAGACTCTCTCTCCCCGTCTAAGTCGGGATTCTACAAGCCGTTGGGGGAAGCCCCAGCGATTAGATCGCACGGTGCCACATGCGCCAATTCCATAATCAAAAAGGTGACTAAAAAGTGGCACACTCGTGTAATAATTGTCCACGTACAAGTGGTACCCCTTTCTGAATTATAGTGACACCAAGTTCCACACTATCTTACCAGTGCTCCCTATGTAGTCTGGGCAGTTCTCCGGCTCTGCGTGACTATCTCTTCCCTTGTAAACCATAAAACTATATGTATAGCCTGTGGCCCTCTCACAGAGCTTATACATCTTGACCCCGTATCTGGCACGCTTGGTGGGAAGATACTGTTTGATAGACAAGCAGCCAGAAAACGTAATCAAGGAGACTCATCAACGCAGACAACTTGATCGGGAGTAAACAAGACTGCAAAACGTTGGTTCAAGTGGTTTACGAGGGGCCGAATTTTGTAGAGCCGATCAAATCCAGGGTCACCCCGAGGACGACAGAGTTCATTATCATTGAAGTGCATGAACCGCAAGATCTGCTTGTATCGTGTCCTGGTCATGGAGGCAGAGAACACGCGAGTATGGTGAATTGGGTAAGTGGACCAATATGACCACAACTCACTCTTTTTAGTTACGCCCATGAGGAGGGATAGGCCCAGGAAGGTCTTAAATTCGGAGACCGTAATAGGTCTCCAATCTCTGGCAAGGGTCAGCTGGGGATTAGCGGCGATTAATTGACCAGCATACAAATTGCTTTGGTCCACAATAGATCTATAGAAATCTTCAGTGAAAAACAGCTAATAAAAATCAAGTGACGTAAAATCAACTGTTTCCACTTGAATTCTGGGTTGGCCAGTGAATGGGGGAAGTACGGGTGCTGCAGAAGTGGTGGGCTCCCAATTAGGATTGGCGAAGGAAAGGCACTATGGGCTTGACGGGCCTGTGTTTGTCTTCTTCTTGGTGGCAGCGGGACACTACTCGTGCTTGCCACCTCGCCAGCTTGAACTGCACTTATGGGACTCGCCACGTCACCAAGTGTTACTGCAGTGTTGGATGTACGGCCAGGATGTACTAGGCCGCTGGTGCTTGCCAGTTCACAAGAAGTATGAGCGGCGCTAGTACTGGCTCTCTGCTCCATATGAGGGACCTGCGGTTCTTGCACCTCAATGACAGCAGAAGAAGACCGGGGTCTGGTACGCTTGACCTTGGCAGGGACCACAACTCCGTTGTCAGAGCTATCTGTCAGGGTGCTGCTGCTGTCTACAGGTTTGTATTCTGAGCCTGAATCTGACAGATAAGTGACCTCCTCTTCACTATATGTCATGCTCAGAAACGTGTAGGCCTCTTCAATACTGTACCTTCGATTTGCCATTTTGGTCTCTAAATTTACTGGTACAGTAGTGAGACTCACAGGTAAAAAAGCACCTGACTGTCAGTGACTGCTTCAAACGCTGCAAAAAAAACTGTTAGCGTTCGCAGGGATCAGGCCTGACTCTTCGAACGCTGCAGTTATGTGTTTTGTAAGTGACAGTGATCGATTGATACTGCACTTGGCTGGGCTGGACTGGGCGGAGGGACTAAACGCAGGTGCTAGCAGATATGGGCTGATCCCGCTAACACTGCGTTTTTGGGAACCCTAAACTGCTAGGGACGCTAGTATAGATCTGATCAGATCAGATATCGATCCGTTCAGACACTATACGACTAAGAGGGGCGTATGGTGCGTGCGTGGGAGTTAGCACTACTGGCACTAATCTGACGCTGCCTGGAGTGACGCAGACCCTATCTTACGCTAAAACCTAACTTTGATCACCGCCGGGTGATCAGGGGGTTGAACCTATACTGGGTAAAATACAGCGAGTGCCCTGACGCTATAAAAAAAACTAGCTAAACTGCGACACCCGTGACACTTATACTGTGATCACAGGTGACAGGGGGTGATTAAGGGGTTAAGTTAAACCTTTATTGGGGGGGTTAGGAGGGGTCTGACGCTGATATGATGCTGCCTGGGGCGATGCAGACCCTATCTGACACTAAAACCTAACTTTGATCACTGCCGGGTAATCAGGAGGTTAAACCTTTATTGGGTAAAATACAGCGGGTGCCCTGACACTATAAAAAAAATCTAGCTAAACTGCGACACCCGTGACATTTATACAGTGATCACAGGTGACAGGGGGTGATCAAGGGGTTAAACCTTTATTGGGGGGGGTTAGGGGGGGTCTGACACTGATCTGACGCTGCCTGGGGCGACGCAGACCCTATCTGGCGCTAAAACCTAACTTTGATCACTGCTGGGTGATCAGGGGGTTAAACCTTTATTGGGTAAAATACAGCGGGTGCCCTGAAGCTATAAAAAATAAACTAGCTAAACTGCGTCACCCATGAAACTTATACTGTGATCACAGGTGACAGGGGGTGATCAAGGGGTTAAACCTTTATTGGGGGGGTTGGGGGGGTCCCTAGACCTATCTGGGCCTAAGACTAATTACCCTAACACTGATTTTTGTCACTAATGACACCGGTACAGTGATCAGAAAAAAATCCGATTGCTGTACCGGGTGACAGTGACAGGTGGTGAAGGGGTTGATCAGGGAGTGATCGGGGGGGTGAATTGTGTGCCTACGTGACCTGGTGTCAGTGTAGTGTTGTGCAACTCACTGTTAGATGCTCTCTCCTCTCAGTCTGGAACGGAAAAGACAGACACGAGGAGAGATGACATCACTTCCCCTGTCAGTGTTTACAGTTACACAGACAGGGGAAGGATCTCATTCATCAAGACCGATCACCAGGTCCAGGCCAGATATCATTGGCCTTAGGATTGATCAGTTCCTGATCGAATCCGATAGTGGCGGCCAGCGGGGGGCGCACGCGCATGCCCCCCCAGCATGCCCCCAGCCGGCCGCGCGCGAAATGTATAGCTACTGTATAGGACACTTAGATAACAGGGTCAGGGATTACTGCTCCATAATCCACAGAAGTATTAAAAGTGGGAACTTCATTACATCCCACCTTGCACTCAGCTTTCTGAAATGTGGGTATGGCTCCGCTGCCACTCTCCAAAATAGTGAACATTTTACCAGTCCGCTAATTTTGCATGCAAATTGAATGTTTATCCAGTGGAGCAGAAATGCACATTCCATTACTTTGTCAGCATTATTTTCTATTTCTGTGTCACTTGTTGCTTATCTTCATGTGACACTGATAGAATAATGCCGCGTACACACGACCGGACTTTCTGTCAGAATAGACTCCGACGGTCTTTCCGACGGAGTTCCGACGGAGTTCCGCTGAGACGGATTTGCCTACACACGATCACACCAAAGTCCGATCGTTTAGAAAGCGATGAGGTACGACGGGACTAGAAAAAGGAAGTTAATTAGCCAGTAGCCAATAGCTGCCCTTGCGTCGTTTTTGGTTTGTCGGCATACAGACGAGCGGTTTTCCCGATAGGAACTGATTCTGTCGGAAAGATTTGAAACATGTTCTATTTCTAGGTCCGTCAGAATTTTAGAAAGAAAAAGTCTGATGAAGCCCACACATGATCGGAATGTCTGACAGAATGATTCTGTCGGACCTTTTCTGCCGGAAAGTCCGGTCGTGTGTACGCGGGATAAGAATTCCCCTCAGTTTGACGTGTTTGTGTTAGTTCATAACAATCTGAACACACTGAAGTTTCATTGACAATCACACTTCTACTGATGGTTACCTTGTTTGTGTCTTGGTGTCGAATTCTGTATCTCTTTTGAGATTACTGTACCCCACAAGTACACCCTCCTTTGTGCAAGTATTCAATTTTATACATTTTTCTTTTGGGATGTGCACATAGGCTTTGCTTCCAAAAAATGTCAGATGGTTCAAATCCAAGGCTTTTCCATTGCATAGTTCATATGAAGTTTTTTCAGTTGATTTTCCTGGTAGTCGATTTTGGGATAGCATGCAGTCATAATTTCCTCTCCCCAGTATGTGGTTGGCATATCTGCATCAAACAGCATGGCTCTTCCTCTCTCACATAGAGCATGGTTCATTCTTTCTCCAACCAGTTTTGCTCTCGGTTGTTTGGTACAGTAGTTTCAAATAATTTGCAATGCTTTCTGAGAATCACTTGTGTGTTATCACTTGTATATTCAGTTCCATTGTCTGTGAACACAACACTCTGCATTTTGCCAAATGTGTTGCTTACTTGAGCCAAATACTGTTCAAGTTTCTCTGGTGCTTCACTTTTGTTGTGTAACAGATATAGCGTAGTATAACTGGAGTAATCATCTATAAAAGTGATAAAACATGTCTTCTTTCCTGGAGTAAATTTTTTCATTGGACTGCAAAGTCCTGAATAATTTAAGTCCAGAGGTTCCTTAGATCTGCTGTTTCTTGACATTTCTCCTTTTATACAGCTGGTGCGTTTCATTGTTTTGATCACATGGACTAATTTTTATTGCAATGCATAGTCATTTTCAGTTTATTTCTATATTATGTCAGGACTTCTGTGCCCATGTCACCTGTGCCATGTGTGAATGCAGTTTGAATGTTTTTCCTCCTTGGCAGCATTAACCAAATCATGACAGTTCAGGTGATACAGTTCATCTGTAATTTTAGCCTTTGTAAATAAGATATCCTCTTTTATGATAGCACAACTGTCATCTTGGAAGGTCACTACATTGCCTTGTTTTGTGAGCTTCTACACTAACAAAATATTTGTTTTAAGAGAAGGAAGATAGAGGACGTTTTTAAGAGGTAACTTTCTGGTGACACTCTGGGAAATAGGACAGTGAAGAAGAAGATTTGCCCATTAGCTGTGGTGATTTTTTCTGTTTTACTCTGGTCAAGGTGAATAAAGAAATTTATGACATTTGTCAAGTGACTCGTAGCTCCTTAATCAACACACCATGCCTGCAAAGATATGGCGCAATTTTTGGATTGAAAAACATATTCATTATCTGAAGCAAATTAAGTTTTTTCCTTCACACTTTTGGCCTTTTGTAGTTTAGTTTGTTTTTGCATTCTAGCTTTACAGATTCTGCAATCAAATATTGGTTTGCAAAAAGGAACCACTAGGAGTTCCGAAATGCATCACCATAGCAACCAGCCTGCCCCAGGTTTGACATCACATCCTGCTTTGTGTGCCTCAGTGGCTCTCCTCACCTCCTGGAACATTGGACTTGGCTTCCTCACTGACTACATACTGTTTGCTGTCACAAGCGGCCCTTCTGGTGGACGTCTTTCATCCAATGGGGCATGGCTGCAGATAAGCTATTTGATTTTATATTTCTGTGAGTTTGCATTTGGCGTTTTTAATCATAATAAACCCATTGATGCTGCACTTAGCTGGTGCCCCCTTGGGTTCCTTTTTTGCAGATTTTGAAATCTGCTTTTAAATGACCTTGTTTGTTGCTCATAAAACATTTATGTGATTTTTTTTTTTTTTGTTGCATGTTACTGTTTTTATTCCTATTTTTCGTCTTTAAAGCAAACTCTGCGATAGAAGCACCATCACTATTAATGCTTTCTGTTTTATGCTTATATTCATCCATAAGCTTGCCCTTAACATATTCCCATGTCAGTTCATCATTTGGATGTGCATCAAGTGTTGTGATAAGCGTTTCATACCTTTCTGGTAAGCCACTTAGTAATAGTGCTGCGACATAATAATCTTTTGTTTCTTCTCATGTACCTCTCAGGTGTTCAACCATTTTTAAGTGTGCCTAATGTAATCCTGCATGTCCTGGCCTTTCATCAGCTTGGTTTGGTATAGCTTTCTAATTGAAAACAATTTTTTGCTGAGATTAGCTCTTTCATACAACTATTGTAATCCTTCCACATTTCTCTAGCAGTTTCACACTTACAAACAGTATATGTATGATTTGATCATCTTCTCTGAAGGGTGTTCTGGCCTAACTTAATTTATACATTTCCACGTAACTTCTCTTAATAGCAGCATTTTTCATCTTGAATTTCCAAGTTCTGGTTTGTCAGATTTGCAAATGAAAGCTTTGTTACAGCTGTGTTAATGGCCATTATTTTTTCTGTGGCAGTCTTCTTTCTGTTGCTGTAGCTTGCACTTATCTGCTGTAGCTGGCTATGACTGGGTTTTCAGCTTTTCTCTGGGTGTCTGGGTTATGCCTGGGCCCTTAATCTGTTAGAAACTCTGTATATAGTCCTACAGAACAGACAGTGCACAGTCCACATGGGCTTTGCTGCTTAACTGCAGACAGAAAAGAGGAACTTTATTACAGAGAAAAGATATAGAGTTTAACCATAGATGCAGCTACAAACTTATAAACACTACCATCTACTGCTTGAAGAATTTACTGTATCTACTGAATATTGATATTGATGTAGTTGTTGCATAAAATACAAATGAACATTGTATTCCAACAGTTATACATTAACATATTACTAATAAATAATCTAAAGTTACATGCACACAATGAAATCAGATCTTACAATTACTGTGACCTGTAGTGATGTAGCAACTGGCAGAAGGAATCATAAAGCCCAGAAAGTTTACCAAATTTTATATATAGGGTAATTCTTAATTTAGCCATATGTACATCAAATTAAAACATATACTGTATTGGAATGTTGTGCTTATGTATGCAGTACATGTTTAAGTTATGAACACTCACAAAACAAGAAATCCGACTCGTGTTAACAAAATATATTAAATTTAATGAACAGTTCTTTAGCTGCAAATACAAAATTATATGTACAAAGAGCATGAGTTAAATATATTTACAGCCAAAAGTGAAACATAAAACCGCATAAGCATAAAAATGTAATATGTATATGACAAAATATATTCAGAACAAGACTAATAGCAAAATAAATGTAGCTAAATATTGACATAAATTGCTTTTGATGTCAGCACTAAACTTCATATCTTTAAATTATTATAATGTTTGCTACGTATCACCTAGATGATTCACAATTCTATGATTCACCAATGTATAAACTGTATACTGTATATGTGTATGGAATGTAGAAATACAAAAGACACTTACAATTTTTAACTGAGATAATTAACACACTTGAACATATATTCTAACATTGTGATAGTAAATTCTGTAAACCTAGTTTATCCTATGAGAAAGACTTTTTCTGGTAACTGTATTAGCAAACAATTGGTTTCTTTACATGTTTATTATCCTTCATAAAGCAAAATACATAACTCTTGGCTGTGAACATAATAGAATGTCTAAAATCGATAGAAACAGAATTTGAAGTTGGATTGCGGTTTTTGTTATATTTGGGCCAGATTCTAGGGTTTCTTGACAGAACATTGCTGCATCTAGGTCTATTTAGAGTGTACTGTATGTAATACCTCTTGTTGCAAGCTGGCATCACTGAGCCAACAGTTCTCAATTAGGAGCGGTGTTGTCAGCCTACACTTTGTAATCCTTTGCTATTGGGCTGTCTACTGGGTCACATGCCTTCCTGCAGATGCAACAGAACTAGTATGCATAGCAGGTGGACAACGTTCCTGCTTATTGCAAGGAAGTGGTTTATGGTGGCCACACACGCTTTGATTTTACTATCCAATTGATGTGAAATTCAATCGAAATGAACAAATGTGCAAAAAATCTAAATTCCCATAATTTACCCTACGACCAATTTAGACTTGATTTAAAGTGGATTAGATCAAATGGAGTCGATTGGCCAGGGTGGAAACTTATTGATCTTTTGTACAAATTGGCAGCACAGCACTGAGATACTTTGTTTGCAAATAAGATTGTATTTTCGATTGATAATTTACAACAGTATTTTAACTATCAGCCAAAATCCACTTCCTAATTTGTGGCATAATTATCAAACAGGTTGTTGACTACTGATTGATTATTCCTGTAGGAAAATAAATGTCACTTATTGAAGCCTGAATGTGATGTAAGCCTGTAAGTGTTTAGAATTGTCAGCATGCAACAGTGCTGTTACTGGCAGGATGTCCAGGTATGAAGTAATTTTCTTGGAAAAACTATATAAAGTGAGGCATAACGCCAAATATAGTGAAAAAATATGTTTGATGTTTAAATGCATTTTAATAAAATGATGCAAATTAAATCCAATTTCAATAATATATTCACTGTAAAATGTTTTTAAATCTCACTGTGCAACCTCACTCTTTGTATCTTCATATTAAATAAGCAGTTAAAATGATAAGGATTTTACAAACAGTTTTGTTCCAATGCATTGGCTTAGTGCTACTTGTTGAAAACTAGCATAGAAACTGAAAAAAAATGGATCGCCTATTGGTCATAGTTGCATATATATATATATATATATATATATATATATATATATATATATACACACACACACACACACACACACACACAACATGGTGGATTTGATTGCACATATTTATTTAAATCTTTGTTGGTTCAGCATGTCATAATAATACATTCAGTGACTGCATGCTATAGAGCAGTTATGGCGAACCTTGGCACCCCAGATGTTTTGGAACTACATTTCTCATGATACTCATGCACTCTGCAGAGTAGTTGAGCATAATGGGAAATGTAGTTCCAAAACATCTGGGGTGCCAAGGTGCACCATCACTACTATGTAGGCACCTTTTCATGCAGTGACTAGAGCTGTGCCATCAATAGAAACACACGGCCCCATAGCCTTGAATAGCAAGGCACAACCCTCCTCTTCCCCCTCTCTTCTTAAAGCTAATAAATTGGAAGGATACTGCACTGCCCACTGTTAACTCTTTCCTTTGAAGACCAGACGTTTAGAGAAGCAGCACTGAACAAGCAGGAGCCAGCAGCATTGAAAGAATTTTACCAAGTAGTTTACTGAGTAATATTTACTTTACTGTGCTCAATGTGTTAAACCTTTGAGGGCCTAATACAACTTGTGGGCCTCCCACTCATAGCTAAGATCACCAGAAGCCTGCTCAAACAAGTCATAGCTTGTAAGGGCCCTGATTCCTTATGTCAATGAATTCTGAGGTCCAGATGAATAGATAGACAGACAGATAGATAGGCCATTGTCAGAGTACCTTGGAATAGTCCTTCAAGTTAGGCTTCTTGCATTAGACCAGTGGGGTATCATCCATGGGTGCAAGGTGTTCACTGTACATGGGCCCCGAAGGGGGGGGGGCACTGTGCTCTGACCCACACTACAACCTAGGATGATCTGTCCCTGGTTGGTACCTTATGAAATTTGACAGTTGAGGGCGATTGGTGAGGCGGTGGGGGCAGTTACAAGCACCAATCTCCCTATATGGCTTTCAATTAAGAAGCTTCCTTTCTGAGCCTTTAGGGCCCACTTTTGATCTTGCACACGGGCCTCCTAATTTCATCGTATGCCCCTGCATTGGACATACATTACACATTTTTTTAGAATCAAATTAAAACAATACAATGTCAGTGTATGTGACACTAAGTACAACTAGTAATACAGTTCTAGAAACAATTATTTGAAAGTTACTGAAAATATGGATCGAAAAAGTCATATTGTCAATGAAAGAAATTACTTTGAAATACAACATTAAAAAATAGTATTTTCTTAATTGATTTAACACACTTGGCATCCAGCTGCATTGTTTAAAATGTCATATCTACTACAAACACATTTGCTATAAGGAATTAAGTGGGAGCAAAGCTCTTCCTGTCAAAACTCACCCACATACTTAACAAAGTTTATCTAGCAAAGCTGAATGGATAAAATTGTTCACTGAAAATGTCAGCTCGTACGACAAAGAGAACAAAGCATGTTGTGCTAAATATTAAATACTGCATGCTTAATACTGACAGACTGCTGGGGGAAAGTGCAAATCCTGAGAATGCAGCTAAGTAGACTATTCTCAGCTGGAAAAAGCTACCCATTAGTAATTGTGATAAAGAGATGCCTTTTTTGGGGAAAGATATTCAAACCACATTTGCAGTGTATATTTCCAATTGAATTATTTGTGCTGATGTAAGTCAACTTGCATTTGCATAGAAGCATCAGTATGGCAGACACAATAAGTATCAAGTAAGCAAAGTAGGTAGGTTGTCAAGGTTTGCTGCTTGCTCAGCTCCTGGCCAGCAGTGCTCTCTCTGTTGCAGCCGGCTGTGTGACTGGACTGGGTAGGGAAGAGCTAGGGGAACTCCTGAACAAAGTGAAGACCCCTACTCCCTCCTCTCTAGCATGGTGGGAAATGCATGGACGGACATGGGTTGTATACACGCCCCAAACCGCATGTCACCACAAGCACACTGTACAATGTGTGGATTGAGGCCACCACGTAATCTCAGTGCAATAAAAAAAATCACAGGTTTCTTACTCCTGTTACCAGACATTAAGGCCATGAGCAATTGTGGTTTTTACTAACGGACCTTTATTTTACATAAATCTGGTAACCCTGGATAGAACAATAGGCACAAAGCTAGACTTCCATGACTTGCAAGCACAAGACCAATGGATTACTGCTTTGCTAGGATCAATCGTCTTACACAAGATATTTTCTTGTTTGTTGGGCCTCATCTGTCATTGTAATATAACAATGAATTGAACACTTGTATTAATTGACTGTATTTGTTTCGGAATAAGCACCTTCTCCCACCTATATCCAGCTTAAACTTGTATCTAGGTTGCCCACTGCCCAGGAAGTCTTGAAGCCTGGAGAAATGAATTATGCACACATGTTCTGGGAACAAATATTAGCCTCATTGCCTCTTCTTGGCAATATACTGGGGCCTTTTTTTCATAAGAGGTTGAAAGCTGTATATGTCACTTTTAGTTTTTTGTCCTATTATTGAAAGCATGTTGGATATTTTTGTTCACTGGGAGAATTTGTCAGTTTAACAATTTTCCAGTTTGCCAATTGCTGATTTCTAGTTGTTTGTGCCATGATTTTTTTAAATATGTCATATTTATATTTGGGCATACATGGACATGAATACAGAACTTTCTACAGTAAAATATAGAACTTTTGTTCCAACATTCAAGTTCATTATTTTTATAGTATGCCAGTTAGATCTTTGTTTGATCCTTTTTAAAAAGTGGCATATGGCTGTTGTACAGGCTGACAAAAGTGACAAACAAGGAAATGGTGTAAAAAATTAGAATTTCTTTATAAAAAAAGGCCTCCATGATTTTGCTTAGAAGAATTTAGGCAATATCTGCTCCTTCAAGAGAATGCAAGAAAACTGTAACCCAACTTTACCTCAAAATTTAAGCTGGTCTAGCCATAAAGTAAATCAAACCAAAATGCAATTCACCAAAGATTTGGTGAGTTTGCAACAAGAGAACCAACACATCATTAAAATGTAGTTGTTTTTAAAACAATATCCAAATCAATGACAAAGATGAACAAACAATACATTAGGAAAACATGGGTAGCCTACCTTACATCATTATGTCCTATTTCCATTAAAAAAAGCTATGGCCATACCACATGAGATCCTGACAGTACCAAAACATCATTATTTATGTTTGGTTATATTTCCCGCATTTAGTTCTTCTTTGTTTTTTTATGTCTTCACTTTCAGAGTGAAGCTACCCTCTAAGCGGAGAACTCAGCTTTTCTTGTGACCATAATGTTAATATATAAAATGCTAAGTAAAAAACTTTAAATATAAAATATAAACTTTTGTATATTTTTGTATAAAGCACTCTAAGGACTCTTTCACACAGACCCAGTCCTCTTCGATCAGCAGGGAATCTGTGAGTAGATTCCCTGCTGAGTTGGAGCTGAACAGCACAGAATGTCAGTTTTTTACATCTGCGCCCCTTCAGTTTGTGTCTGGTGGACATGGGTAGACCCATGATTGCTTTACGGGAGGCTGGGTGTAAAGGTACTCTGCTGTCTGTTTACATCAGGCTACCTCTGATCTGTCAGACTTGGAGATAGGCGGTTGTAACTGGGCACAAGTCAGTTTACATCCACCTTCCAATAGAGCTGCATGGAGCTTTTGATTTGGTCTGCCTGAAAAACTGACAGGTGGACCTGATTGGAAAGCCTGTGTGAAAGGGCTCCTATGACTCCTGAACATTTACAATTTAACGATAACAAAGAAATGGTTACATGCTTCGTACATTTGGAGCTTTAAAAAAAACATGAATCAACAAAGTAGAATCTCATGCCAGCATGATTACTATATGTCTGAACTCAGAATAATGAGTATTTACAAAAACTTCCTCAGAACATAGGCCCTCAATATATTTACAGAAAAATACCTATTGGAAGATTGTTCAAAATATTTTGACGAATAAATAAGGCACATTTACTGTCCTATAAATATAACATGTACCTCTACTAAAATAACTATCTTTCCAGGACTTATGTACAGTATTTCAGGACAGTGCAAACCAGCAGTTTGGGAAAAGGTGCACTGCTACATTTCATACTTGCTAAAAAAAAAAAATACTAAGTAGGTCTTAGAGGTATATGTCAAGAATCTTGAAGGCCCCAAAATAAGTTGCTTCTTGAGAAAGGTCGATTAAGGCTGTATTAGAGGCTGTAATAAGTATCCCCTCCCCAGCAACCAGTTTGAAGACACCTCCTTTGTAGACACAATAAAAGTTATATAATGACTCATTTGGCCAAACTTCACTTTTTCCTCCCTTCAGTAAAGTCTTTTGATCTCCACTCTTGGTCAATTTTTTGACATAAAGCATGAGTTGCAAGTTATTCTGGGAAATCTTCAGTGCTGCTTTATGTCGTCTAAAGCAAATATTAGCATAGACAAAATAGTACCCATCTTGTAAGACTGTTAATGTCCCATTGTGGTAGCTCATATTTTGTAGGTGGCCCCAACCTTCTTTATAGTTCCAGGAATAAAGCTGTTCTACTCCTTGGCTGCCTGCTGAAAGAAATTTCAGAATTAATATGTAGTAGCAATACTGTAAAATCACTGGGATATTTATGTACTCATTAACACCAAGCATTACATTGCGATAGAAATCTTCAGACTCTAAAGCCTCCTACGCGCGATCAGATTGTTGGCAGGGGATTGTCTGTTGACAGACTGTCGTCCTAAAATCTGACCGTTAGTACGCTCCTTTTGACAATTGTTGTCCAACTTTCTGCCAACAAATGTTGAATGACATGCTAGTAAATTTTCAGCGGACAACGGTTGTCAGAATTTCTGTTGGTCAGTACACAAGTCCGTCACACAAAAGTTGAAAGAACAAACACACATGCTCGGAATCAATGCTCACCAAACACAAAATTAGCAGAAGGGGACCAAAGGGTGGCGCTCAAGAGCCGAAATCCCTCGTAGTACGTCACTACATTTGTGTTTGTTGCACGACAATTGTGTACCGTTAGTATACAAGACAAGATCCTGGCACACACCCTTTTGACAAAAATCAGATGCTCGGTTGGCCAACAATCGCATTGTGTGCACGAGGCTTAAGAGTAAAAGGTAAATGTCTAGAGTAGGTTCCTATATATGGATACCTGTGCACCAAATTGCATATGTAACTCCAGAAGTAGCTGATTTTTATCCTGAATTTGTGTTCTAAAAAAAGAGCACTATAGTGCATCATTCTCTTTACTTGGATGAAAAAGAACAAGAATATTAGCCTTAGAACATTGATTAAACAAGTATTGACAGGTAGAAAAGACAAACTAACAAATGGGTCAATGTTCTTCTAGATCAGCATTAAGGTGGTGCAATTTTTAAGACCTTGTTTAAATATAAAAAGTGAACAAAAGTAATTAATCACTTGCTGCCTGCCATATAGCAGAATGATGGCGGCAAAGTGGTTTCAATATCCCGACTGGGCGTCCCCTGGGGGCGTGCATCGCGACAATCGTTGTTGCGGGGTGTCAGTCTGACACTCCGCAACACTAATCTAGGTAAAGAGTCTCTGACGGAGACTCTTTACCATGTGATCAGCTGTGTCCAATCATGGCTGATCATGATGTAAATAGGAAGAGCTGGTGATTGGCTTTTCCTCACTCGCGTCTGACAGACGCGAGTAGAGGAGAGCCGATCGGCTGCTCTCCTGACAGGGGAGGTCTGTGCTGATTGTTTATCAGCACAGCCCCCCCTCGGATCCTACCCAAGACCACCAGGGAAGCCACCCAGGACCACCAGGGAAGCCGCCCAGGACCACCAGGAAAACCATCCACACTGGACCACCAGGTATGCCCCCTATACCCCCAGGGAAATACTAATCAGTGCCCAGGCAGCTGCCAATCAATGCCCAGGCAGTTGCCAATCAGTGCCCACTCCAATGCCTACCACTGCCAGTGCCACCAGGGATGCCTATCAGTGCCGCCTATCAGTGCTGTTTACCAGTGCCCATCAGTGCCACGTATCAGTGCCCATCAATGCCATAAGAAACCATCTTTGCAACCTTTCAGTGTCCATCAGTGTCGCCTATCAGTGCCCACAAGTGCCACCCATGAGTGCCCATCAGTGCTGCCTATCAATGCCCATCAGTGCTGCATATCAGTGCCACCCATCAGTGCCGCCTACCAGTGCCCATCAGTGCATATCAGTGCCCATCATCAATGCCCGTCAGTGCCCGCTCATTGGTGCCACCTCATCAGTGCCGCCTTATCAGTGCCCATCATTGAAGAAGGAAACTTACTTATTTACAAATTTTTTTAACAGAAACATAAGCAAAACTTTTTTTATTTGTTTTTTATTTGTTTCGCAAAAAATAAAAACCGCATAGGTGATCAAATACCACCAAAAGAAAGCTCTATTTGTGGGAACAAAATGATAAAAATATAGTTTGGGTACAGTGATGGATGACCGCGCAAATGTCATTCAAACTGTGACAGCGCTGAAAGCTGAAAATTGGTCTGGGCAGGAAGGTGTCTATGTGCCCTGTATTGAGGTGGTTAAAGTGACGCCATCCATAATATTATTAGATATTCTTCTAGAGAGGGTTTTCACAGAGAGGATGTAGGCTCCCCATTTGTTTATTACATGCCTAACCCAACAATATTGGTGCATTGGTGGTAAAAAGAACATTTTAACCTTCCACTAAAACCTGCACTAGATTTTAGAATACACTAAAACTTAATTGTAGTTTCAGCAAAAATCATCTATTTAAATTGAATCTGTATATAAAAAAATAAAAAATAAAAAAAAAACTGATTTTGAAATGGTTTACTGATGTCTCCTTTCTAATTTAACCTCAGAATATCGTGAGCCCCAACCTTCTGTAGAGAAATAGTAAAAGCAGACCCTTTACAGCTGTTTGACACACCCCCTTATGAGTCAGAGCATGAGCTCCCAAATCAGCAGGGAGCATCAACTTTGTGAATTGCAATGCTTTAGTTATGACTCAGCAAAGGGCATATCAGACTGTTGCAGAGACATGGTTCTACCGTGCAAGGAGCAGCATTCTTTCTTGGTGGTATAACAGTATAAGACATAAGGCCTCATGCCCACGGGCATTTTAAAAAACGAACTGTAAAGCTAGTACCGACGCCAAGAAAAAAGCGCGTTAAAAATGCGATTGTATATGCGTTTTGCATTGCCGTCAATGCACGTTTAGCTGTGCTAGCTTTCAGACGAGTTTCTTTTTTCTCGTTGACGTCACCGCCGGGGCATGATGGGGCGATGACATCACAAGGGACGTGGTCTCCAACTTACGTCATCCGGTGGCCCCACCCCATGCTAATATACAGTGGGGATGGAAAGTATTCAGACCCTCTTACATTTTTCACTCTTTGTTATATTGCAGCCATTTGCTAAAATCATTTAAGTTCATTTTTTCCCCTCATTAATGTACACACAGCAAACCAGAATTGACAGAAAAACACCGAATTGTTGACATTTTTGCAGATTTATTAAAAAAAGAAAAACTGAAATATCACATGGTCCTAAGTATTCAGACCCTTTGCTCAGTATTTAGTAGAAGCACCCTTTTGATCTAATACAACCATGAGTCTTTTTGGGAAAGATGTTTTTCACACCTGGATTTGGGGATCCTCTGCCATTACTCCTTGCAGATCCTCTCCAGTTCTGTCAGGTTGGATGGTAAACGTTGGTGGACAGCCATTTTAGGTCTCTCCAGAGATGCTCAATTGGGTTTAAGTCAGGGCTCTGGCTGGGCCATTCAAGAACAGTCACGGAGTTGTTGTGAATCCACTCCTTCCTTATTTTAGCTGTGTGCTTAGGGTCATCGTCTTGTTGGAAGGTAAACCTTCGGCTCAGTCTGAGGTCCTGAGCACTCTGGAGAAGGTTTTCATCCAGGATATCCCTATACTTGGACGCATTCATCTTTCCCTCGATTGCAACCAGTTGTCCTGTCCCTGCAGCTGAAAAACACCCCCACAGCATGATGCTGCCACTACCATGCTTCACTGTTGGGACTGTATTGGACAGGTGATGAGCAGTGCCTAGTTTTCTCCACACATACCGCTTAGAATTAAGGCCAAAAAGTTCTATCTTGGTCTCATCAGACCAGAGAATCTTATTTCTCACCATCTTGGAGTCCTTCAGGTGTTTTTTAGCAAACTCCATGCGGGCTTTCGTGTGTCTTGCACTGAGGAGAGGCTTCCGTCCGGCCACTCTGCCATAAAGCCCCGACTGGTGGAGGGCTGCAGTGATGGTTGACTTTCTACAACTTTCTCCCATCTCCCGACTGCATCTTGTTTACCTCTCTCATCAAGGCTCTTCTCCCCCGATAGCTCAGTTTGGCTGGACGGCCAGCTCTAGGGAGTGTTCTGATCGTCCCAAACGTCTTCCATTTAAGAATTATGGAGGCCACTGTGCTCTTAGGAACCTTAAGTGCAGCAGAAATTTTTTTGTAACCTTGGCCAGATCTGTGCCTTGCCACAATTCTGTCTCTGAGCTCTTCAGGCAGTTCCTTTGACCTCATGATTCTCATTTGCTCTGACATGCACTGTGAGCTGTAAGGTCTTATATAGACAGGTGTGTGGCTTTCCTAATCAAGTCCAATCAGTATAATCAAACACAGCTGGACTCAAATGAAGGTGTAGATGGATGATTAGAAGAAATGGACAGCACCTGAGTTAAATATATGAGTGTCACAGCAAAGGGTCTGAATGCTTGTGATATTTCAGTTTTTGTTTTTGAATAAATCTGCAAAAATGTCAACAATTCTGTGTTTTTCTGTCAATATGGGGTGCTGTGTGTACATTAATGAGGAAAAAATGAACTTAAATGATTTTAGCAAACGGCTGCCATATAACAAAGAGTGAAAAATTTAAGGGGGTCTGAATACTTTCCATCCCCACTGTAAGTCATTGCACACGGCGGACCCAGCATTACACTGGGAGATTGCGTTGAGTCAACATCGAAAGAAAAACAGAGGGAGAAGACCCAGCAAAAGAGCTGGAAGACCCTGCAAAAGAGCAAGAATATAGTGGAGAGAGAGGACAGCGCAGAGAGGAGAAGGACCAGAGAGGGCGAAGAACCGGAGAGGGGAAAAGGACCGGCAGAGGTCCTTTCAGGTAAATGGGTAGGGGAATGATGTACCCCATACTTATACACCTAGGGTGGGGGCTGGGATCTGGGGGCCCCCTTGTTAAAGGGGGCTTCCAGATTCCGATAAGTTCCCGCCCGCAGACCCCGATGACCACCGGGCAAGGGTTGTCGGGAAGAGTCCCTTGTCCTCATCAACATGGGGACAAGATGCTTTGGGGTGGGGGGGTGCAGGGCCCCCCGCCCTGAAGCACCCACCCCCCCATGTTAAGGGCATGTGGCTTCGTATGGTCCAGGAGGGGGGGCACTTGCTCGTCCCCCCTTTTCCTGACCTGCCGGGCTGCGTGCTCGGATAAGGGTCTGGTATGGATCTTTGGGGGGGAACCTCACGCAAAATTTTGGCGGGGTTCCCCTTCAAGATTCTCAGCACACAAGTCGCACCGCATGTCAGATCATCTTGATCCGACTTCTGGTGCTACTTCTATTCAAATCAATGGGCTCCCATAGGGAACCATTGATTTTGAATAGAGACAGAAACGTCGGACGAGGCTTAACTCTGTGTATACAGCATTAAGCCTCGTTAAATCGCGTTTAACACCTTTTACCGGCGTTTGGCGGTTTTAAAGCTCTAGCGCTGAAGCCTCAGAACGCGCTGGCCCTGGTTTTTTTTTAAGCATAAAAATGCCTATGCCACTTACAGCTCCCAAATGCCTTGGTGGGCATGAGGCCATAGGCTAACATGGAGAGGCATTTTTAAGCTGTGAAAAACGCTCCTAAAAGCGGCTGTAAAAACGTCCATGGGCATGAGGCCTAAAGAAGACAACAGCAGCCTCAATTTAATTAAATATTTTTTGCTGAAACTACAAACCATGCTTTACATTAACATTACAATACAAAAAGATCAAGACCTATACACTCTGCTCTAATGAAGTTAGTAAATCACACTGTACATTGGAAGGAACCTGTAAAAGAAAATATACAGCGCCTAGGATATTGATGGAAAAAAAGAGGGGGAATATGAGTATCATAGACCGCTGCCACTCAAATTTTTGGTTATATACAAAAACAAGTGCTAGAAAAAAAAATAAGTGCGGCGCTGGTCTCAAAAATGAATCAGTCTGGGTAGTATTAAGGAAATACATACATAAACCAAAATGTAATAATAATATCTAGTGAATATGTGCAATAGTATGCAAACTATAATAATTCATATATAGATAACCATACATGTACTATATCAATACAATTTATCAATATGCAAAAAATCTATACAATTCATCAATATGCAAAAATAAAGTGCAAATGGCAAAATATGTGCAAAAAATATAAAGTGCTAAAAACGTGCAAAAGTACAAAGAAAAATGTCCACTAATGAATAACAAAGCCCATTTGTGATCCGGAGAACAACAGGTCCCAGAATAACCACTTGGTCAATCTTTTTACTATATCAATTACTATAGTTTGCGTACTATTGCACATATTCACTAGATTGTTATATTTTGGTTTATGTATTTATTTCACTAATACTACCCAAACTGATTTGTTTTTGAGACCAGCGCTGCACTTATTTTTTTTTTCTAGCTATTGGAAGGAACCTAACCAGTCTGCTTTAGTATTGCTAGCAACAGCCACTCGGAATATTTTGTTCATATTTTCAGTAGTTTTCTTCTTAAAGGTTGCAATATTAGACACCTGCAGTCCTACCTGTACTTGCCTCTGCATATAGGAGCTCTGCACTCTACAGCATAAACATGCAGGTCATACATGTATTTCACAGACTGCAATACACCCAGATAGAAATCCATGCTACAACAGAACCCCTACATCAAGGAAACTATTGCAAAAATTTGCAAATTTCAACCACAGCAGTCTTAAAATATATGGTAAGCCTTTATTCTGTGAGCTAATAAAAAAAACATAAAAGCAGTGTATATCTTGAAACTTCAGAAAAATAGTCTCATTTGTCAAGTCCATAGAAGCTTAGCAATGATCAGGGGGGTTTATCTATGATCTATGATGATGATTACTTTTGCAGCAGCTCATACATACAGTAAAATGTAATTATCCAATATGACTGTAGGTATTTGCAAAATTAACTTTTTCTTTTCATAAAAGATTTTGCTGAAATGTTAAATAATTAAGAAAATCAGGTTAGAGGATGTTTTTGTTGGGTAATTAGACAGGCCATTGAGTGGTCTGTATTTTTTTAGGACAGGAGAATGGAGTCCAGCAAAAATTATATATTTAAAGAGGAATATAAAAATATCTCAACAGTTTTTTGGCAAGGCATTCTATGGTTTGGTTAAAATCACAGAATCAGTTTAGCCAAGTTATGGTCAAAAGCATTGCTGTGTGTATTCAGAGACCCTATGTCTGGGTGGTCAGATGAGAAAGATGTTGGATTTGTCTGAAAGAACCACTGAAAGTAAAATTCGAGGTCACTCAAAATACTGCTAATTGCCCTGGTCATGGACTTCTTGTGAAATAAATACTACCCAAAACAAAAGAAAATGTTATATTATATGCTTTGTGAAATAAACTATGCAGTTAAAAAAAGGTATGTAAGCAAGTACCCCCATACACTAATACAACTTTTCTGTGCTGCTCTTGTTTATGACAGGTGCCAATAAAGTAAAAAAGAGGCTAAAAAACTCTTGGCTTTGTAGGAACCCCCACCTAATGCTAATGTGGTACATCAGAACTAAGGAAGAGCTTTCTTTAACTCTGCACCAGTCTGGAGTCTGAAGCTGGCCATACTGTACATTATTCAGCCAGCAGGATGATTGAAAAAAACTGAACAGATTGCCCCATCCACAAATTTGCTCTGGGATGGCAAATCGGCAACCCATTGACTGTGATTGCTGACCCGCCATCTCAGAGCATGAGGTCACGGGCCACATTAGAGGGCTCCACGGGTTGAGTACCCCTGCTCTAAAACATCTTGACTTTCTATTAATTTTTTTTTTATTATTATTATTATAGTATATTTCTATAGCAGTATTCTTTCTGGGGACTCAAAGCACTTTTATCTGCTGTTGAGGTGAATAGTCAGGCAGTTATCTTGAGCACACTAATAAAGCCTAGTACACACTATCAGAAAATCGTATGTAAAATACCGCTTTGAAAGCGATCGTACAATAAGCTGATCGATAGTACACAACTTTTGAGAACCGATCACAGCAGTTCATCCGAAGTTATCCGAAGGGACAAACACAAAACGTTTTCTCATACGATACCAGATCGTACGATTTTTGTTTACCCTTTCATGCCTGAAGCCGCGTACACACGGGTAGACTTTTCAACCGGACTGGTCCAACGGACTTTCCGACCGACTTTCAAAGGACTTTTGATGGAGTTTTTAACGAACGGACTTGCCTACACATGATCACACCAAAGTCCGATGGTTTTGTACGTGATGACGTACACCGGACTAAAATAAGGAAGTTGATAGCCAGTAGCCAATAGCTGCCCTAGCGTCGGTTTTTGTCCGTTGGACTAGCATACAGACGAGCGGATTTCTGGTTATGGCGGAGTTACGACTTAAAGATTTGAAGCATGTTCCAAATCTAAAGTTCGTCAGATTTTCGACTGGAAAAGTCCGCTGAGGGTCCGATGAAGCCCACACACGATCGGATTGTCCGCTGGACACGGTCCGTCGGACCAGTCCGGTCGAAAAGTCCGACCGTGTGTACGCTGCATAAGTCTATTTCTGACATTTATTGCTTACAAGTTAAAATCCGTATTTTTTTTTCTAGAAAATTACTTTTTATTTTATTTTAGCAGAGAATCCAGAGAATAAAATGACAATATTTTATGTCACAATGTATTTGTGCAGCGGTCTTTCAAACGCAATTCTTTTGGGAAAAAAGACATTTCATGAATTAAAAAAATAAATAAACAGTAAAGTTTGACCATTTTTTTTGTATAAGGTGAAAGATGATGTTACGTTGAGTAAATAGATACCTAACATTTCATGCCATTTTTCACTGAGCTTTTGATAAAAAAAATGCAGCCAACCTAGTTCAAACAAAGGATCAATGGAAACTGTTGAAGGTGGCTTACATTGATTCATTTGGCTGTTTTTGCTAATGAAATCTGATTTACACATAGGAGACTGAAACAAAGCCATTTCCAGCTTCCTTCCAGTCTCAATCTAGCCAGCGGAAGTGGCGGATCGTGGCTCGGGTCCCCCCAGTGGGACGAGAGGCCCGGGAAGAGCGGCAGAAGGAGGGAGGACGTCCCCTCCCGCTCCTCCGGGATAACAGCCAAGTGGCTTTCAGCTGCATCAGTTGTTATCTCTGAAGAGCTGACCGCCCGCTCTAAAAAACGGTACCAAGATGATGCCTGCAGTTGCATGCATCACCCCGGTATAACCCCTTAAAGCCGTACAGTCGGCGCTAAGGGGTTAAATCAGTACAGTTTTCATCGGAAAATACAATAAATTACATGACTTCCGAAGTGTATTCTGTCGTAAGAGAATTTTCGTAAATTGAATAACCTCTTCATTTTCGATATGGAGACTAGCATGCAGAAAAAAAACAGGCGATCATGATCGTTCGATATTCTCATCGTGTGTACGACCCTTAGTAGAATATTATACTAAGGCAATTTTGGAGCCAATTAACCTGCCTGAATGTCTTTGATGTGTTGGAGAAAACCCACGCAAGCACACACAAACTCCACACAGATAGTGTCTTTACAGGGACTTAAAACGATGACCCCAATGCTGGACACAGAGGTGCTAACCACCAAGCCACCCATTCTAGAGCACACTCATAATGGGCTAGAGACAAATGGCCCTTATGCCCATAGTAGATTTAAAACCAATAAGGGATTGCTTTTTTAAAGTCAATTTCTACATTTCTCTTTATTGTAATGCAAATAAAAAAAGAAAACAATGCAACGGTTCTTGTGGGAAAATTACTTTTCTCCTTTTTCACACATATTGAAAGACCAAATAAGTCACAGCTGGGATCATTACACATTATTATGGCATATCTTACAAGAGCTAAAGTTTATTAACACTTACTTTGTGTACTGTTGACAAATGTAAGATGAGCAACTGGCCAAGTCTGATGATCGCGGCTCCTGGGATGTCCTGAGACCTCTGTAAAAGCTTAGAAGGAATAAAAACTGTATAAGTAAAGTGTCAAATGTGCTAAAAAAAATGATCATTTTAATAGAATCCAACTTACCATTCCCTACATGAGACTGCTTCTGTGTACTTAGTGCTTGTATCTCCTAAAGGTTAAAAACAACAAAAATGTACACTTGAAATACAGTTCAGTTGACTGACCCGTTGGTCAATTTGCATCTAGCAATCAAAAGGAGAAAAAACACTAGAGAGACTTAAAAGGTTGAGACATATCACAGTTTAAAGGACGTGTCCACTCTGCCTCATGTTCACTAAATATGGATTGGGCAGTTAACTGGGTTAGTCAGTTATAAATCATTATAAATCATTGTAAATCATTGTTGTTTAAGGTTAAACTAAGTGTTCATATAGTGAACAAGCAGACAAAAGTTTATATATATATATATATATATATATACATACATACAGTATCTCACAAAAGTGAGTACACCCCTCACATTTTTGTTAATATTTTATTATATCTTTGCATGTGACAACACTGAAGAAATGACACTTTGCTACAATGTAAAGTAGTGAGTGTACAGCTTGTATAACTGTAAATTTGCTGTCCCCTCAAAATAACTCAACACACAGCCATTAATGTCTGAACCGCTGGCAACAAAAGTGAGTATACCCCCAAGTGAAAATGTCCAACTTGGGCCCAAAGTGTCAATATTTTGTGTGGCCACCATTATTTTCCAGCACTGCCTTAACCCTCTTGGGCATGGAGTTCACTAGAGCTTCACCGCTTCATGGAGTCCTCTTCCACTCCTCCATGACGACATCACGGAGCTGGTGGATGTTAGAGACCTTGTGGTGCTCCACCTTCCGTTTGAGGATGCCCTACAGATGCTCAATAGGGTTTAGGTCTGGAGACATGCTTAGCCAGTCAATCACCTTTAACCTCAGCTTCTTTAGCAAGGCAATGGTCATCTTGGAGGTGTGTTTGGGGTCGTTATGTTGGAATACTGCCCTGCGGCCGAGTCTCCGAAGGGAGGGGATCATGCTCTGCTTCAGTATGTCACAGTACATGTTGGTATTTATGGTTCCCTAAATTAACTGTAGCTCCCCAGTGCAGTCATGCAGCTCCAGACCATGACACTCCCACCACCATGCTTGATTGTAGGCAAGACACACTTGTTTTTGTACTCCTCACCTGGTTGTCGCACACACAGCTTGACCCCATCTGAACCAAATAAGTTTATCTTGGTCTCATCAGATCACAGGAGATGGTTCCAGTAATCCATGTCCTTAGTCTGCTCGTCTTCAGCAAACTGTTTGAGGTCTTTCTTGTTCACCATATTTAGAAGAGGCTTCCTTCTGGGACGACAGCCATGCAGACCAATTTGATGCAGTGCGCAGCATATGGTCTGAGCACTGACAGGTTGACACCTCACCCCTTTAACCTCTGCAGCAATGCTGGCAGCAATCATAAGTCTTTTTCCCAAAGACAACCTCTGTATATGATGCTGAGCCCGTGCACTCAACTTCTTTGGTCAACCATGGCGAGGCCTGTTTTGAATGGACCTGTCCTATTAAACCGCTGTGTGGTCTTGGCCACCGTGCTGCAGCTCTTGGCAATCTTCTTATGGCCTATTCTACCTTTATGTAGAGCAATAATTCTTTGCCATGAGGTGCCATGTTGAACCTCCAGTGAGCAATATGAGAGAGTGAGAGCGATAACACCAAATTTAACACACCTGCTCCTCATTCACACCTGAGACCATGTAACACTAACGAGTCACATGACACCGGGGAGGGAAAATGACTAATTGGGCCCAATTTGGACATTTTCTCTTAGGGTCAGGGCTTTTTTTCAGGGGGAACTTGCTGGAACTCAGTTCCACCACCTCTGGCTCAGACCCTTTGGTGCCTGCTCACCACAATCACTTGTAAACACAGAAGTCTGGTTTCTGTGTTTACAAGTGACAGCTCTGCACTCTGTATGTAATGCAATCCTGGTATTCAATACCCTTTTAAGACCCTCCTACTGTTTTTTGTGAAATTTGACTGAACACACCCACTATTTGATGTGATTTGGAGTATGTGGGTAGGGGGAGGGGTTTTGTGGGGCCGTGGTTAAGTTCCAGCACCTATTGTTTGAGAAAAAAAGCCCTGCTTAGGGTGTACTCACTTTTGTTGCCAGTGGTTTAGACATTAATGGCTGTGTGTTGAGTTATTTTGAGGGGACAGCAAATGTACACTGTTATTCAAGCTGTACACTCACTACTTTACATAGGAGCAACGTGTCATTTCGTGTTGTCACATGAAAAGATATAATAAAATATTTACAATAATGTGAGGAGTGTACTCACTTTTGTGAGATACTGTAAATATAGTATATATATATATATATATATATATATATATATATATATATATATATATATATACTCATCTGGCAGAAGACCATACTCATAGATTTTGTATTGTGGCATCTGATCTCAGTGCATTAAGACTTGTACTAAGATGACTACTTGTTATTATTATTCTTTAAGTTTAAATCGAGAATAAAGTAGAACCCAGGTCAAAACTTTTGGGATAGAGAACAGTTACAATATCTGTCAGCTTTTTATTGCTGTTTGTGTTCCTGTTAGGAATATTTCCCATCACTTCCTGTTCCAGTGACCAAAAAAAAAAAAAGATATCTCGTTAATGGGCACACACAGACACCAACAAAAACCTGACAGAGGTTCTATCTGTCCCCCAAGAAGGCTTTTATTGATGTCTGTATCCCTGCAGGAGACAATGTCGTCTTTTCCTGTGTCAGTGACACAACAGGAAGTAAACAGAAATCCCCCCTACGGGAACACAGTCCTAACAATCTGACAAAGCTTCTAAGCTTTTTGACTTTTACTGAAATTAGGCGAAATGTCTTTGATTGCAATAGCACTTAAGTAAAAAAAATACATTACATTTTAACATAAAAATACCTTTTGAACTGCTGCACGTAATGCGTCTTTCAGTTCTCCACATGATTTTAACTTTTCCTTACCACACTCTTTCTCACACATACATCTTGGTTCCATCTATAAAAAAAAGAAAAAAAAAAAGACTATTAGAAGATAAGAAATACTCATGACATAAATATCAGAAACTGACAAGCTTGTAAATACGTAATATATTACCTTTGGATGACCTAAGACATTAACACTCCTAATAGTGTTTATTTTTCCAAATAATTTTGAAAAAGCATTTTTACTAGGAATGAGGAACCAATGTAAGCTGCGGTTGACATAGTAGATTGACACTCCTGGGAGTGTCTATTTTCCCAGTGAATTTTGAGAAAGCAGTTACTGAACATGCGGAAAAAGTTAAATCTATGGTGGCCCTAGTACACTGACATTTCTGGAAGTGTCTATTTTCCCAGTAAATTTTGAGGAATAATTTTTACTGATCGAAGCAGGGATCAGAGATGCAGAAACACTCAATCACTTCTTTACAGGTAACAGATTAAGTTGCATAATTACATAGTTAGTCAGGTTGAAAAAAGACACAAGTCCATCTAGTTTAACCAATCAAGAAAAAAAAAATATATATATATATATATATATCATACAATCCCACATAAACAATCCTTCCCCCACAGTTGATCCAGAAGAAGGTGAAAAACCCCAGCAAAGCATGATCCAATTTGCCACAGCAGTGGAAAAATATTCCTTCCTGATCCCCCCAGAGGCAATCGGATTTTCCCTGGATCAACTTAACCTATAAATGTTAGTACCCAGTTATATTTTGTACATTAACCACTTCAGCCCCGGAAGGGTTTACCCCCTCAATGACCAGGCCATTTTTTGTGATAAAGCACTGCGTTATTTTAACTGACAATTGCACGGTCATCCAACGCTGTACCCAAATAAAATGTGTGTCTTTTTTTTTCCAACGAATAGAGCTTTCTTTTTGGTGGTATTTGATCACCTCTGCATTTTTTATTTTTTTGTGCTAAAAACAAAATAAGAGCGCCAATTTTGAAAAAGAAAATGGATATATTGGTTTGAGCAAAAGTTATCGTGTCTACAAACTATGGAATATTTTTATGGCATTTATATTTATTTATTTTTTACTAGTAATGGGCGATTTTTAGTGGGACTGCGACATTGCGGCGGACAAATCAGACGCCTAACTGACACTTTTGACACTTTTTTGGGAACCAGTGACATTATTATTATTATTATTATTACAGTGATCAGTACTAAAAATATGCACTGTTACTGTACTAATGACACTAGCAGAGAAGGGGTTAACACCAGGGGCAATCAAAGGGTTAAGTGTGTCCCTAGGGGGTGCTTGCTAACTGTGTGGTAGGTGGACTGACTAGAGGAACACATAGATCTGTGTTCCTGCTTAGCAGACGTAGGCAGATCGCCATTCCGCCCCTCTGGGGAACCATCGGGGGGGTCCCCCGCTGTCTATTGCATGAAATGACGTACAGGAACATAGTTTCATGCAATAGAGACGACCTGCCGTAGTATATCTGCTGTAGGTGGTCGGCAAGTGGTTAAGGAAAGAATCCAGGCCTTTTTTAAAGCAATCTACTGAGCTGGCCAAAACCACCTTTGGAGAGAATCTATTCCACATTTTTACAGCTCTTACTGTGAAGAAACCTTTCCGTATTTGGAGATGGAATCTTTTTTTCTCTAGACTTAAAGAGTGCCCCCTTTTCCTCTGTGATGACCTTAAAGTGAATGACTTAATACCAAGTTCACTATATGGACCACTTATGTACTTACACATGTTGATCTTATCCCCCTTAATCTCCTCTTCTGAAGAGAGAATAAAATTCAGTTCCTCTAATCTCTCCTCATAGCTGAGCTCCTCCATGCCTCTTATCAGTTTGGTTGCCCTTCTCTGCACTTTCTTCCCCCGATATCCTTTTTGAGAACTGGTGCCGAAAACTGAACTGCATATTCTAGATGAGGTCTTACTAATGATTTGTACAGGGGCAAAATTATATCTCTCTCTCTGGAGTCCCCATACCTCTCTTAATAGAAGAAATGACCCTGCTCACTTTGGAAACTGCAGCTCAGCATTGCATGCTGATGATAAGCTTATAATCTACCAAAAGCCCCCAGATCCTTCTCCGCTATGGATTCCCCCAGTTGTACTCCCCCTAGTACAGGGATCCTCAAACTACAGCCCTCCAGCTGTTGCAGAACTACACATCCCATGAGGCATTGTAAAACTGACATTCACAGATATGACTAGGCATCATGGGAATTGTAGTTCCCGAACACCTGGAGGGCCGCAGTTTGAAGACCTGTGCCCTAGTATGTATGATACATGCATATTCTTAGCCCCCAAGTGCATAACTTTATTTCTATCAACATTAAATCTCATTTGCCACACAGTTGCTCAATGAAACATTGCATTGAGGTCGGCTTGTAAGTTGGATACATCCTGAAAGGACGTTATTCCACTCCATCACTTGGTGCCATCTGAAAACACTGAAATTGTACTTTTAATCCCAGACCCAGCATCATTTATAAAGATATTAAAAAGTACACTGAACCCTGGGGTACACCACTGATAACCTTAGACCATTCCAAGTAAGAATCCTTAACCACTACTCTCTGAATTCGTTTTTTTTTAGCCAGTTTTTCATTTATTTACAAACTGATTAGTTGATATATAAAATCCAGCAAGAGTGTCACTTTAAACACACCAGAAACACAATAACGGAAAGATCTAAAGTAAGTATATGAATAAATACTATTTATACTTTTAAGCAAAAGTAGAATCATGTTATCATTCTTTAAAAGGAAAAGTTACACTACCACTTCCTCCTCATAAACTCATAGGAAACCAGCCAAACGATGCAAAATGCACAACCCACTATGGGAACCAGGTTTTGCCTATTTAGAGTTTCCACGAACCATAATATCCGGCAAGATGCGATCACAGTTTTCTTTCAGTTGTACTTATAAATACAACCACTGCCTGTGTAATAACACTTTCTGCTGTCAAATGATTCTTGCATTTGAATAACACAGTTGCACATGGACATAATAATTTACTGATGTTTATACTTAGGATTATTTTGACAGAAAGATCCAGGATAAAAAGTTTTGTAAAGACCGCATGTAAATACGCATAAAGGTGCATAAACATGCGTATGTCTTTTACATGCAGAAAAAATCTTCTTCATCCTCTAATTGCCAATGTTGCAATATAAGCGTGTAAATAACTGCACTGAAACACAAAAAGAATTATATTTTTATTTTGCGTCTCTATACTCAATGATGTATTACTGATCTTTATGCAGCTGATTCATAGACAACAATGCATCTTTGTTCAGATCAGTAAAAAACCTGGCTTTTTTAACTCCGGTGTGCAAGAGGCTTAAGATTTGTTCACCAAGACAAACCACAATGTACAAAAAGCAGCAACCCCCTACGTTTATCAATCGTCTTTTAGTGATCTGAATAAATGTCTAGTAGGCCAAAATCCCATTATAATATGGCATACTACATCTTGGACATTATCACTGCTCTTTAGACTTCCTTGTTGATTTTTTTTCTTCCTTATTAAATTATTTTCTTTTTGATTGTCTGATTTTATCCAGAATTGGAAAAAAATACTAGGATGTTTGCCAACTTGTGTTCTTTAGGGGGAAAAAACAATCCTGAAGCAGTAATGACAATGGCACAACAAAGTAATACATTTTCTTGCACCCCCAAGCCAAAGTGTCATATGGGTTTATGGCTTAAATTTGCCTCTACCAAAATCAATGGCAACATGCCAAAATAATTTGTCTATTATTTTCTAAATAGGGAGCATAGTGTAAGGCCCCTTTCACACGGGGTGGATCCGTTTTGACAGACGCCGCTTGCTCAGTGGGGATCACTCTGCTGATTCCCACTGAGCAGACGCATGACAGGTCCGTCTTCGCTCACTGTGCAGAGATGGACCTTCTTTCTTCTCTATGGGGAGAGCGGAAGAAAACAGGCAGCCTAGCCGTTTTCATCCGATCCCATCCGATCCGACCCGCTGGATGGATGGGGAACGTATCAGCATTCGTCTGTTTTCATTGGATTTTGTTGGTTTGGATGTCAGTGGACACATGTCCGCTGACATCTGCCTTCTCATAGAGGACAATGGGTGGCCCAATCGGGTCTGCCTAAAAAAAGGACAGGCAGACCCGATCGGTCTGATCCTGTGAAAGGGGCCTAATACTGAAGACTTGCAATAATCAGCACAACCCAAGTTTCAGCTTAACCGAACATGTTAAAAACATAACGGATATACAAGCCATACCCTCCCTTCAAAAATGTGTTTGAACCCAATGCGTATTTCTAAAATTGTGAAACGTACAGTGCCATGAAAAGTTATTCATACAACTTGAAATGTTTAACATTTTGTAAAGTTACAACCAAAAACGTAAATGTATTTTATTGGGATTTTAGGAGATAGACCAACACAAAGTGGCACATAATTGTAAAGTGGAAAGAAAATTGATAAATGGTTTACAAATTTTTTTTTACAAATAAATAACTGAAAAGTGTGCCATGCAT
This sequence comes from Lithobates clamitans, assembly GCA_037952925.1. Taxonomy (NCBI): domain Eukaryota; kingdom Metazoa; phylum Chordata; class Amphibia; order Anura; family Ranidae; genus Lithobates; species Lithobates clamitans. Next base: position 1,696,201 of record JBBGZY010000282.1, read on the forward strand.
TTGTATTCAGCCCCCTTTACTCTGATACCCCTAACTAAAATCTAGTGGAACCAATTGCCTTCAGAAGACACCTAATTAGTAAATGGAGTCCTCCTGTGTATAATTTAATCGCAGTATAAATACAGCTGTTCTGTGAAGCCCTCAGAGGTTTGTTAGATAACCTTTAAAGAACAAACAGCATCATGAAGGCCAAGGAACACCCCAGACAGGTCAGGGATACAGTTGTGAAGAAGTTTAAAGCAGGGTTAGATTATAAAAAAATATCCCAAGCTTTGAACATCTCACAGAGCACTGTTCAGTCTACCATCTGAAAATGGAAAGAGTATTGCACAACTGCAAACCTACCAAGACATGGCCGTCCACCTAAAATGACAATGAGAAGCAGCCAAGAGGCCCATGGTAAATCTGGAGGAGCTGCAGAGATCAACAGCTCAGGTGGGAGAATATGTCCACAGGACAACTATTAGTCGTGCACTCCACAAATCTGGCCTTTATGGAAGAGTGGCAAGAAAAAAGTCATTGTTGAAAAAAAGCCATAAGAAATCCTGTTTGCAGTTTGCGAGAAGCCATGTGGGTGACACAGCAAACATGTGGAAGAAGGTGCTCTGGTCAGATGAGACCAAAATTGAACTTTTTGGCCTAAATGCAAAAAAGCTATGTGTGACAGAAAACTAACACTGCACATCACCCTGAACACACCATCCCCACCGTGAAACATGGTGTTGGCAGCATGTTGTGGGGATGCTTTTCTACAGTAGGGAAGCTGGTCCGAGTTGATAGGAAGATGGATGGAGCCAAATACAGGGCAATCTTAGAAGAAAACCTGTTAAAGTCTGCAAAAGACGTGAGAATGGAGCAGAGGTTCATCTTCCAGCAGGACAACAACCCTAAACATGCAGCCCGAGCTACAATGGAACGGTTTGGATCAAAGCATATTCATGTGTTAGAATGGCCCAGTCAAAGTCCAGACCTAAATCCAATTGAGAATCTGTGGCATCCATTCTGACAGAGCTTCAGCTATTTTGCAAAGAAGAATGGGTAAAAATTTCACTCTCTAGATGTGCAGAGCTGGTAGAGACATCCCCAAAAAGACTTGCAGCTGTAATTGCCATAAAAGGTGGTTCTACAAAGTATTAACTCAGGGGGGCTGAATACAAATGCACGCCATACTTTTCAGATTTTTTTGTAAAACATTTTGAAAATCATTTATCATTTTCCTTCCACTTCACAATTATGTGCCACTTTGTGTTGGTCTATCACATAAAATCCCAATAAAATACATTTACGTTTTTGGTTGTAACATGACAAAATGTGGAAAAGTTCAAGAGGAATGAATACTTTTTCTTATGTACATGCACATAACAGAAGTGGGAAATGAGGACTGAAGAGCTGCAGACATTACATATCTTTCCAAGGAAAAAGGGCGAGTTTAAAAAAATGGATTTGAAAAAAAAAAAAACAGTCATTCACATTCTAATTTTATAGAGAAACAACCCATTTTTAAGTGAAGGTTTAAAGTAGATGTAAATTTTTACCAGAATGACATTTAGTTTGCTAAATGACTTTGTATAATAAACAAACAACTTTTTTTTAAATAAAACACCACTATTTTAATTCTTTGTTGCATGCATTTCAGAGCTGCTGGTGTCATGCAACTCTTTGAGCCACTTCCTGTCTATATGCATGCACTCCATTGGTGGCTATATTGTATTTCTCAGATCCATTTTTCTCATGGTGACAACAGTGGACAATGACTGCGAAAAGAGTTAAATTGCCACATGTAGGGGGAGATTCACTTAAATTGGAGCATGCAAAATCTTGTGCATAAAAACCAACCAGCTTCCAAGTTTTATTGTTAAGGCTTAATTGAACAAGCCGAAGTTAGAAGCTGATTGGCTACCATGTACAGCTGCACCAGATTTTGCATTCTACAGTTTTAGTAAATGTCCTCCGTAGAATCTCCTTCAGAGGCACATGTGGCAGAGCAGAGTGTTTTCATCCCAGGCAAAGCGTAACCCCCATCTTATACCTCCCACCCATTCCGTGGCCTTTTAAAATAATATACTCATCTAACTATGCTGCCCATGTCCTTCACCAATGCCTGTCCCAGAGATGATGAACAGTGAACCAGTGCTGCAGTCTGTGCCCACTCTGACCAGATGCTACTTTATGATGTCATAACACTGTGAAGTCTTCTGGACCCTGAGAGATTCCTGCCACTGGACAGCCAACAGGATGTGTCCAGGTCACCCAGGCAGTGACGTGGACACCTGAAGAGGACCCTCCTATTCTGCATTGAATAAGATAGAAGATTTGGGATCCAGCATGGCATGTGAACATAGATTTAGGTAAGTAAATGGGGCCTTTTAGCTTAGGATTTTTCTTCAACGAACTAATTTACTGCTTAAGGGACAGGAGAGAATTTTACTGCCCTGGGTTTAAACATAATGGGGTCCTGTAGACCCACGTTCCAGACTGGAATGCTGGAACACTTGTTTCAGCACCTAGATCTTTATAACAGCACTGCTGAGAATAGAAATGTCCAGCCTGACAGTAGCTGCAGTAGCTGTGGCATTAAAATACAGGCAACAGGGTGGGTCAAGGATCTTTAGCACAGGTAAGTACTGTAAGCATATTCTACTGATACTTTGGGGAGGGGTATTCACTAGTAACTAATGCTTGGGCAAGGGAAGAATACACTGATTATTAATGGCTTTGAGAGTGGTGATCCACTGACCTTCAATACTTGATAGGGAGGAGAATCTAATTGCCACTGACCACTTATGCTTTGGGGGTCTATTTGCCACTGACCACTAATGCTTTGGTGAGTCTAATTGCCACTGACCATTAATGTTTTTGGAGAGGGAATCCAATTGCCAATGACCATACCAGTTGTTGAGGGGATCTCACTACCAATGATTTGTGTGCTATTTTCTTTACTGTTGCTAACTCATAGTGTAAAGGCACTATGTTACTTACTTCTGATCCCTGCACTTTATGCTCAGTTCTTTGTTACACAATCCTGGTTGCTTTAATCTATACACTATGTTGTATGTTACATTCTCCTAACCGCTGCATACACTACATTGGCTGGTTGCTAAGTACTACTTTATTGAGACTCTTTTGTAAGGTAGGATTTTTCTTGAACTAACTCATTGACTACTTAAGGAACAGGGGAGAATTTCACTGCCCCGGGTTTAAACATAATGGGGTCCTGTAGACCCAGCCTATGTTCCAGATTGGAATGCTTGTTTCAGCACCTAGCTTTAGATCTTTATAGCAGCACTGCTGAGAGTAGAAATGTCCAGCCTGACAGTAGCTGCAGTAGCTGTGGCATTAACAAACAGGCAACAGGGTGGGTCACGGATATCTAGCAGAGGTAAGTACTGCAAGCATTTGATACTTTAGGGAGCCACTAATTCTTGGGCAATGGAAGAATACACGGATTATTAATGGCTTTGGGGGTGGTGATCCACTGACCTTCAATACTTGAGAGGGAGGAGAATCTAATTGCCTCTGACCACTTATGCTTTGGGGGTCTATTTTCCACTGACCACTAATGCTTTCTGGGGGTCTAATTGCCACTGACAATTAATGTTTTGGGAGAGGGAATCCAATTGTCATTAACCATACTAGTTGTTGAGGGGATCCCACTGCCAATGATTTGTCTGGCGTATATGATGGCATCACCGCTAGGTATTCGTTCTACGTATGTTTAATCCTAATGGGCGCCTTACACGGACATAGGAGCCATCACATCAGCCGGAGCGATAAGAGTGGTTGTTTGTTTGAAACCTTCATACCTACACTGTCTTGTGAGTAGTTTTAACCTGCTTTTAAAATAAAGGAGGCACAAACTTTGCTTAACTATGGAGTTTTTTATGTGCTTTCTTTACTGAGTGTTGCCAATTCTGTTGTTGCTGGAAACCATTGTTGGAGGAGGTGTTGAGTGCATAGAAGCTTGCATTTGTTCACCAGGATTTAGCTGGGGAATGCAGAGCTTCCTTAGAATTCCATGGTATTGGAGTCTGGGAATCCAGTAAGTGGCCTTATTATTTCTTAGGTGGAGGCACACTGACATTACTACTATTGGACAACAGTAAGTGGATCAACCATAGGACCAAAAAAAAGCCAATATAGTTAGGAATCAGCAAAATCCTGCCTTTCATGACCATGACTTCACAGAGTAAAGTGCACACTCCTTACATACTGATAAAGGGTAACCGTATTTGTAAAGCATATGTAATACAATTAAATATTTCCTCAAGATGAAAGTATTTGCAATGCAAGAATAATAAAGTTAGAAAACCTGAGATTAACATTGAGTATTTCTGCTCCACACATCCTGTGACGAATTTTTGTGGTTAAGAGAATAAGCAAGTATAGTAGTAGCTGCAAAACTTTGTAAACTTTCACTCTTCTTTCATTTCTTTGTGGCTTTTCAATGCATTCTTTTCAAAAGATCTGAAAACAAAATCTAACATTCTTTGTATTTTGCTGCAAAGGATGAGTTTTTAACTATACTGCAGAAGCTGAAACGTATTCAAAGTCATTGTATAGTTATTAGCCGCACATTTTTTACCATCACCAGTAAAATTACTACCATTTCATATAAGCAGATTTACATTGTCACAATATCCTAAACCAAGTTAGGACAAAGAAAACACATGTTCTAAGCATAACAAACATCTCCGAAACATCTCCAAAATACGCCCCTTCCTACCTGTCAAGACCACTAAGCAACTTATTCAATCCCTTGTTATCTCTTGCCTTGACCTTTGTAACTCCCTCCTCATTGGCCTACCTCTCCGCAAGCTATCCCCTCTTCAGTCTATCATGAATGCCACTGTCAGACTCATCCACCTTACCAACCGTTCAGTGTCCGCCACTCCTCTCTGCCATCCCCTCCACTGGCCTCCCAATGCCCAAAGAATAAAATTCAAAACACTAACAATAACTTACAAAGTCATTCACAATTCTGCCCCGAGCTACATCACCAATCTTATCTCCAAATATCACTCAAACCGTCCTCTCCACTCCTCCCAAAACCTTCTGCTTTCTAGCTCCCTTGTCTCCTCCTCTTCTTATGCTCGTCTCCAGGACTTCTCCAGAGCATTTTCCATCCTCTGGAACGCACTACCCCAATCTGTCTGGCTATTTCCTAATCTGTCCACTTTTAGGCCATCCCTGAAAACTCATTTCTTCAGGGTGGCCTATCCTGCCTACAGCTAACAACCAAATCTTCTGCTCGCCTCATCAGTTCATCCCTCACAGTCCCTACCTTTTGTTTCACCAACCCATCCCTCTTTGATTGTAAGCTTCTCTAACCCTCTTGTTTTGAATTGTACTGTTGGTGTAGTGTCTCCCTACATAGTAAAGCACTGCACAAACTGTTGGCGCTATGTAAATCCTGTATAATAATAATAAGAGGTGATCCTAGCAGAACAGTGTTGATTCGGGTACCAAAGTGTGCTTACAAACTGCATTGATGAAAATCTGGACCTGACTATAGACTTTAAACAGGGTCTTAAGCAGAATCCTCATCTATCAACAATGATGATTCAGAAACCTTTAAAGGATGAGTTCAGTAAAAGTAAAAATTGAATTCAATAAATCTCCCTCCCCCTGTCCTGAGTGCAGAATGACCCAGTTAAATACATACCTTACTCCCTGTTCCAGCATTGCGCAACCCTACATGATAATGCACAATCATTTCTTCCGAAAACCTCCCCGATGACTCTTCTTAGTGCGCATGTGTGCTGTGAAAGCCATTCATTCCTTTAGGTGAGCCTTATTCCAGCTGTTCTGCAGAAAACGGCCCATCCATAGGAATGAATAGAGCAATGGCACACATGAGCACTAAGAAGAGGAGCTGGTTTGAACGTTTTTGTGATAAAAGCTGTGCGGTTGCGAGCAAGGGTCGCATAGTGAAAATCACTAGAACGGGGAGGAAGGTGAGTAAGGTGAGTATTTAACCAGGTGGGAGATTTATTAAAGTCAACTAACAGTAAACTTGTCGAACCTGTGTCTAGACTATGCATATTAAGGTTACAGTCACATGGTGGTAACGCTGCTGTAAAAATGTTACTGATCATTAGGCAAGGAACAAAAGTTCCAACATTAATGATCAATAAATAGATCCATATTTGAGTGTGTAAAAATTGTCCTTTCCTTTTAATCAATGGTATATATGCATCATGAAGATTTCTGGATTTTTGCTTACGGATCTGAACACAGTACATGTTTTGACAGGTACCTGCAGCAATCTAAGCCAGAGGTTTGGCCCCTCCTTCTTCCCCGCAGACTTCTGGGACACATCAGAGGTTCCAAAAGACTGCAGGACCATTCGCAAAGCAGACTGAAGAATCGGCTCGGGTGAGGACATTGCTGGATCCCTGGTCACTTAAGTGTCCTTATATTAAAAGTCAGCAGCTTAAGTATTTGTAGCTGCTGACTTTTAAATTTTTTGGGTGAAACCTGGAGCTCCACCTTAAATAAAAAATGGTTGCAACTGCTTCTTTTTATGGGCGTGTGAATGATGCCTAAAGTGTTTACATATTCTAAACAAGCAGGACAACATTTTAAAACAAACCATTTTCACACTTGTAGCCATATGCATCATTCTATTGCACCAGAAACTTGGTAGCCTGCCATCTCTCTAATGTAAACACACATCAGTTATTTCTAAGCTAAGAAACCAACTTAAACTGAGGGGCGGTTCACACCACAATTTCTGCATACACAGTTTTAATGCGTTCCGGACTGTTTTTCATCTCAATTAAGGACATGTGCATTACGGTGCATGATTAATGCTTTTCGGTGCATTCCTGTGCATTTTTCATGCATTTTGCCACGTTCCGGATCCATACAGAAAAAATGCAGCATGTTCTACTTTTGTTGACTGCACTGGAACGCACTGCACTGGTGTGAACTAAGGCCATTGGAATACATATTAAACGCTATTCATGCATTTTTGATGTAGAATAAAAACACACTGGACTGCAGCTGGTGTGAACCAGCCTTGAGTCTTTGTTGTGATCTTTGAGGATCTTTGACAAGGAATTAGTTCACATTACATTACATAAATCAGAGCTTGTATACATCCAGATAGAGGAAATTTATCAGCATGTCTGTAGAACCAAGAAAGTTATTCTTACTGTGTACAGCAAGTATTTTCCATTTTAGGTTAATGATTATATAAAACAAGTCCTCTCTGACATCTTTAGCTGCAAGCACTGTGGAGTAATTCAGCCTCATCATTTGAATGTACATACCATAGCCTGGTTACAGTTACACTCTAGATTTTTCCAACCACAGACCCCCATCCACTGCACTTTTCAAAATAAAAATGTGTGTGTGATGCTAAAATCCCTAACCTGGGCTCACATGAAATGGGTTGAATGATGCTTGCCATCAATCAACCTGGGAGACTGGCAATATCCAGGGAAAGGAAGTTCTGTAGGGGATACTTCCTGCCTGAAGGTGAGTTTTACAGCTGCTTTTTGTTATTTTTAAAACTGGACTTCCACTTTAGGTGCTATCACAGCTAGATTAATCAGGCCATTGATTCTTATTGTGATGCAAAAATAAATAAGCCACTGTGTGCCCCTTCACAAATTAGTCTACAGTGGTATTGTGTAAACTGGTCTTACAGTAATTCTTCTACCAACATGCTTGAAAAAATAAGACTTGGTTTCTAGGATTACATAAAAGTAAACATGAGAAGAACTATGTGTGATGAGCCTTGGTGGTGACCCTCAATTTCAAATATAATGCATAATATATTCACAGTAAAACCAGCTTAAAGTTCAACTCCAGCCAAAACACAGAAATATATAGCTTTCGGAAGGGTTAGGACCTATGTTGTGTTGTTATTGCTGCCGGTGTCCTCTTTTGGGTGATTTCTCCTCATTTCTTAAATTATATTTAGAGGACAAAGACAGGAGTAGAAGCCTAAAGATGTGTTGACCCTTCATTACTCTATTCAAAACCTAAAAATAAAGATATAGCTTTATCTATAAAAATATTGCTGTTAGTTAAGGAGGAAATGACAATAGCTTTTGAGAAATTAAAAATCTCTGTTGGGGTTTTCCCTGTCCAAGAGACACAACAGGAAGTGAGAGAAAGTCTGCTCAGACAGTTGTCACTAGACTAGGTGTCCCCATTGGAAAATTTCCCCTCACCTTTGTTCTGGTGGTTATTGTAAATTTCCCATTACTTTCTGTCCCAGTATGGATGATTACCAGGACATATAGTGAGGAGACTCTATTAAATGAGGACACAGACAGCAATAAGCACAATGAGAGATGTTCTAATCCTCCCCAACTCTATAAAAACTGAAAGGTTTTGGCTATACAGGAAAGGATTACAATATGGTCTTGAAAACACTTGAAACAGTGCTGCTAAACCGCATATTTTGTAGCCAACAAACAATCATGTTCAAGAGTTGTTAAGTTGGCAGCATTTGACCTACCTCCAACAAAGTCTTATTGAGAGCTGTGGGAATCCACTTAATATGCATTAAAGTCATTTGGCTTTATGTCTCTGATGAGAAATTCAGAAATCATCATTTGGCAATTATGTAGATTAGTAGCTCTGACTATCTGATCACTATGCTTATCCCTAAACAATGACTGAAGTACTGGAGCCAAAAACAGCAATAACAACCTCTATATTTTTCTTACTGAAGGTACCATTAAATATGCCTGCAAAATCGTTTTAATATTTTATCATATTTTATCTAAAGCCCAGCTCAAGCTAAAACTTGTTTAATTTTCGATGGGGGGGGGGGGGACCTTTACTTAAGGTTTTTATTGACATCTTTGTCCCCAATTGTGAGATTGAACTCCACTTTCTGTCAAACTTGGACACACCCTGTGACAACTGTATCCCTAATTTCTTATATGATCATCATTGGCACAGGAAGTTACGGGAACAGGAACAGGAACTCCCCAGTGGGGCTACAGACAGAAATTAAATCCTGAAAGTAATTTTAAAGTAGATCTAAAACCCTAACTAGATGACATTAAAGTGACATTAAAGTCTTGTTGGTTTTTTTTGTTATACTTACTTGCTATGTGCAGTGGTTTTGCACAGAGCAGCCCAATCCTCCTCTTCTCGGGTCCCTTGCTAGTGCTCCTGGCCCTTCCCTCCTGCCGGATACCCCCCAGAGCAAGCAGCTTGCTTTGGTGCACGCGAGCCAAGCCGCTGCTCTGTGTGTCCATTCAGACTCAGCCCCGCCCCCTCTATCTCCTCATTAGCTCACTAACTTTGATTGACAACAGTGGAAGCCAGTGGCGCCCATTGCTATGTCTCAGCCAATAAAGAGGGAGAGTCCCGAACAGCCGAGGCTCTTGTGGGATATTTGTGCAACATTAGTAGATCGAGATGGGGCTCAGGTAATTATTAGAATGGCTGAAGGGGGCTGCTGCACATAGAATGCATTAAGATAAAAAAAAACTTCTGCCTTGAGAACCATTTTGATTTACTTAAATTGGTTGTAAAGTCAGAAGTTTTTTTATCTTAATGCATTCTATGCATTAGCACCTTGAGGCGATTCAGTTCGCATTTGCAGCGCTTTACAAATCATTCATTCATTCATTCACATAGACAGGAACGAAGAAACTTGCTAAGCTGCAGTCTGAATAGACAAGTTCTCTGAGCTCACTCCCCGACACAAATTTCCAGCTGCTTTTAACTCATGTGTCGGAGGGCTTGTCAGAAGTTATCATGCTGATAACAGAGGAATGGAGCAGCAGAACGACACACGACTTAGAGCTTTGGAGAGAGATAAGTAAACATTACAGATATATGTAGGTCAGATTTCATGAATGGGGTTTACAACCACTTTAAGTGCTGTGTATGTTCTATGTATGTTCCTGTCTACATGCAAACACTCCAACAGCAGCTGCACATCATTTCTCAAAATGAGCTTCCTGATAATGACCATGGTGGAACATGCCTGCACCATACGCATTGGCACAGCCCCTTCTAGTCTCCACTAGAAGTGCATCTAACAGGATAGCAATTCAGAAGAACAATTTAGAGGAAGGAACTATAGCTTTGTCATTCCATAACAGGAAGTGCCTGAAAGGGGACCTCAATGCCAGGATCACCAGGTATTTGGCTTTAAGGAGGACTTGCTAAATAAATGATCTATGGACTACTGGCTGTCTTCAGATTGCTATGGAATAAGCAAAAAAAATAAAAAATAAATCAAACTAAGCTATTAGCCTTTAAAAATACTTTTCTCAAATATTCCTTCACACTTTTTCTGAGCAAAGTCATTAGCAGCTGAATACATTGATGGACTCTATAAACCCTATAAAAAAGACAGTTTGACTATTTCACAAAAGATGTCCCCTGATACCATCGTAATAAGAAATATCTATTACAATTAATCAAATTACTGTTCCAAAGATCTGTTTCTTAATGTTGATCTTAGTAAAAAAACACCGCCATCATAATTACTGACACCTGACAAGAAGCTTTGCAAGGTCCCAGCAGACACAAAGTTGAGGGGGCTGTTCCATTCCAAGAAATCTCTGAGGCAAAGAAAGAAGGTGGAATCTCATCTGGGGATCAGCCTGAAGGTCCACTTTTCAAATATCTGCCTGATGCAGGAGGGAGGCATGCAGCTGCTTAAGGACTTGAAAATACAGACCTGAGAACAGAACCTGGGTGACTGTGTGGCTGGTAACCCCTTTGAAGCATTGTTGCAAAGGCTTGCCTGGCCTGGGGAATTGTCTATGGTGCTTCAGTGCTGTCCATTTCCCTGAGAATTGATTGAGAGGACTACCCTAATGCTGCGTACACACGTGCGGAATTACCGACAGAAAGAGTCCAATGGGAGCTTTCCATCGTATATTCCGATCGCGTGTATGCCCCATCTGACTTTTTCCGTCGAAAATTCAGACGGACTTAGATAGAGAACATGTTCTATATTTTTCCGATGGAACAAATTACTATCGGAAAAACTGCTCGTCTGTATGCTGTTCTGACGCACCAAAAACGACGCATGCTCTGAAGAAAGTACGAGACGGAAGCTATTGGCTACTGGCTATTGAACTTCCGTTCTCTAGTCCCGTCGTATGTGTTGTACGTCACCATGTTCTGGACGGTCTGAATTTGGTGTGACCGTGTGTATGCAAGACAGCTTGAGCGGAGTTCTGTGGGAACTCCGTCCGAAAAACCTTCAGAGTTTATTCCAACGGCAAAACCGGTCGTGTGTACAGGGCATAAGAAGCAGCTTTAGAGAGAAAGTTCCTTACCCTACCTAGGTTACCTAGGTTACCCTACCTAGGAGTAAATGCTGCTGTGTGCTTGGCTGCTGCAGCACTGTACAGAGAGAGGAATCTGGGATAAAACAGCGACCCTTGTGAGGGTAGTACTACATTTAAAAGCCTTTTTTTCCTTGTTCCCAACAGCTAAATGAAGACTTTGCATAGGCTACTTAAAGGGTCACTTTAAGCCCAATTTTAGGCCATTCAGACAAAATACACCATAGAACAAATCTAATAATAGCAATGCAATTTTTATATTTTCACTATTTTTATATAATTACAATCTGTATACATAATATTAGCATTTTTAGATTGTAATTCCCCGGCTAGACAGTCTCCAGGCTCCAAGTGCAACAATAAAATTCCCCAGACTGAAAATAACAAAAACAGTCAGACTAAACTTTTCCTAGTATACATGTAAAAAACAGAAACCTCAAAACTCCGGGTGAACTGAAAATGTCAAAACCAGTGTGAAAGGGTCACCAGCCAATCTACTGCTCTACTGTGCTCAGAAAGTGAAACAGACACCTGACAAGCTGCTAAGGTCAACACAAACACCTGCATTTCCTCTAGTTTTCACGCCTGTCATTAAGCTCCTGTTCACACCGGTGCGGCTTTGAAATCGTGCTACTTCTGCCAATTTCATTGCGGCTTGCGACTTCATTTAACAGAAGTCAATGCAAATCGCAATTAAATTGACAAAAAGTAGTGAAGGAAGCTTTTTCATAATCATTGCGACACGAGTTGCAGCGAAACGAACGGTTCCATTGCTGGCAATGGGGTGCGGCTTGTCATGCGATTTGGAACTGTCAAATCGCATGACAAGTCGCACCGGTGTGAATGGGGGCTAAATAAAGTTCATTATGTTTATTATGTAAATGTAGTGTAAGCGCTGAGGTTCAGTACCATGAAAACAGGTGTTTGAGTTTTTTTCTAAATATGGTGGACAATTAAATGTGGTCTCTTAGGGCTTATTCACACAGGCACAAAATACCCATAAGTGTGAAGAGCTGTATGTTATCTTTTTGTACTAGCATGTAGCTATGTGCAGGTAGCCTATATAAGTTGATGGAGATGCAGGGGCTGTACAGACTCACCTGCACAGGTAAGTTTGACAGGTACACAGGGACAGGTTCTATTCACTTATACAAGCTGCATGCATGAAGCTACGTGCTAAACAACGATAAACAAACAGCTTATCACACTTTAGGGAGCTTTGAGCCCCTGTAAATGAGTCCTTAGAGACTCATTGTTATAGCTAAAAGACAAAACTTTATTTCACTTTGTATAGAGTAGGGAAGGGTTATAAATCCTATCAAGTTAATTTTTTTTACTGCTGGGGGGATTCAACCTCTCTACTTGTCCTATTGATCAGTAATCCGATTTGAAAACAAGGGAAAATAAAACATTTTGAGTTGTCACTGGCACAGGAATAGAGAAAAATCTTTCCATGCGGACCCTTGTTGCAATGACAATTTATAGAGGTTTTCCTTTACTCTTCAGGGATTTCCTCTTGCTTCCTGATGTGTCTATGGGTCAGCAAATAAGTGCAAATCTCCCACAGAGGATATAGGAGGATTTACTTACCTTTTAAAGCAGTAGTAAACCGTGGAAAAAAAAAAAAAAAAAAGTCCCCTGCAGGATAATAGCATAATGTGCTAGTATACATCACATACTAGCACATTTGAAAGACTTACCTTGGACTGAAGCCCTCCAGCAGTGCGCTGTCACCACTGACAGGGCTTCCATCTTCACCCGATCTTCCTTCTGGGTTCCCGGCTTCGGCTGTTTAACGATGACGTCACATCACGGTCGTGGCACGGCTCTCTCAATGGATGGCACGCCGTCCATAGAGAGCACAGTGCACATGCGCCAGTGATGTCACCGGCTGCTACTGATTAAATATTTCCTAAACGATTAAATATTTCCTAAACGGTGGACATTTAGGAGATATTTACCTACAGGAAAGCCTTATTTTAGGCTTAGCTGTATGAACAAGTAAACAATGGCAGCTTTACTACCATTCTAATGGCTTCCTTTTTTTAGTACCAGGCTGTCCTGAAGTCCTAGGACTGTAGGATTCCTTTTATTTCCCTTTTTCCGTATAAGACAGCACTCAGGTCTGGTGATTAACCATTTAGGATCAGAGAACGCCATCTAGATGTTTCACCCAGATATTTCTCCAGGCCTGGGTGGCAGTTTGGGGCCACAGATGTGCAAGTGGAAATAAAATCAATCCTCCCTACAGTATAATAACAGCATGGAAAACACCTAAACCCACCTCTTTGACCTAGTGACCACTGTCACCTGAAAAGGAAATGAGAGAAAATACAAATTTCGAGTTGTCACTGGCACAGGAATAGAGGAAAATCTTTATATGTGAACTTGTTGCAAAGACAATTTAGAGAGGATTTCCTTCACTCTTCATGGATTTTCTCTTGATTCCTAATGTGTCTATGGGTTAGGAAATGAATGAAATTCTCCCACAGAGGATAAAGGAGGATTTACTTACCTTTTAATGGTTTCCTTTTTTTACCACAAGGCTGTCCTGAAGTCCTGTGTAGGTTTCTTTTTACTTCCCTTGCCCCTATAAGGCTCAGTTCACACTACTGCGTCCTAAAAGTCAGATGACATACTGTGCAACTTTGCCAGGTGACTTCCTGATGACTTGTGTGCTACTTTAATAGAAGTATAGAATATGACTTGGATAGAAGTCACCTTAAAGTAGTACAGGAACCTTTTCTAAAGTCAGAGCAACTTCAGTAATGCTAATTAGGAGAGCTCTCATTGACTAACATGGGATTTCACTTGTCATGCGATTTGGGGTTTCACAAGTTGGATCCCAGGTCTGTTATTGTGGACCAAGCCTCAGGCCTGGTTATTAACCACTTAGGATCAAAAAACTCCATCCAGATGTTCCAACTTATTCAAAAGTATGGGATATTTCTCCAGGCCTGGGGGGGGGGGGCACAGAAGTACAGGTGGAAGTTAAATAAATCCTCCTAAGGGTCCCTACAGTATGGTAACAGTAGGGAAAAACACAGGCCCACTTTAAACACACAGGTCTTTGGTAGGAAAACTATCAAAGGAAGAATAGGTCTACTGTTTACCATTTCATCTCTAACCTGACTGATAACATCAAAGAATCTGACTGGATTATATAGGCAACAACTCTACTTTCTTTGCAAAAGTTTTTATAAATCATCATAAACCCATAGAGTCAAAATATACCCATGATGTGTAGAACCACTCCAAACCTCATCCACTTGTTATCCATGGGCTATTAAGGTGCTGACTCCAATGAACCGTCTCTGCTCCTACTTAGGAAATATGCACTGGAGTCACGATCCATAGTAAAATCGACGTATTGCTTTATTCCAGTTACTACAGAAAGAGACTATTATCTACTGCATATTTCCTGCATAAACTCATATAATAGGTCACAATATTCTAGTAAAAACACCACGCTGGCTTGACATTTTTATATAAGGAAGCACGATACTTTTTGAAACATTCCAAAGAAAGAATAAAATTCCCAGAAAAGAGAAGGAAATAATTCTATCTCATGCAGCCTTTATCACTCCAAAGCACTCGCATTCAGTCTTTTCCACAAGTTGGCTTCTGATGGCTTTCTGTGAGGCAGAATAGCTGTATGAGTCAGATCTCTTGTAAAATGTAAACAGTATCACCAGCACACTATTGTAAGCAAAAGACAATCAGTAAGACTTTCATTCATTGCCAGACAATGCAACGTTTTTTGGGGGTGGGGGGGGGTCAGGACCCCATTATAATAAAATATGGGCCGTAGGGAATTTTCTTTGCCAAAGACACTCTCTATACAGCACTTATTCAGGTATTATTATGTTTGGAAAAAAGTAAAAGTACTGTTAAGAAAAGGCTGAAGTCCTTTAAAAAACAGGTTATTGTAATATATCTATAGCTATATATATATATATATATATATATATATATATATCTATAGATATATATACATATATCTATAGATATATATAGATATATCCATATATATATGTAGATATATATACTGTATATATATCTGTATATATATATATATATAACACACAAACACAACAAACCAACTTCATTCACTATAATTGTGCCTTCCCCTTGTTATGGAGGCCGCCTAATTTTTAAATAGCGCACAGTGTAGTAACCAATTCCAACCAATCAAAACACTTTTTTGTATTGGTCTGACTACAACACACTGAATACTGATGTGTTGCTGTTAGCACTTAAAAGAAAAAAGAAAAAGAAAATACTCCTTATTTAATAATATTGCTGTACTTTTACCACCTTGTTTCTTTTTCTCCCCACAACAGTACAAATTGCACTAAAGCAATCTATTATCAATTACCCAAGTTGAATCACTGAAACATTCATTATTACTCTTCACCCATTACATTTCTATGTGCGCAATTATTTAATAAGTCAAACAGTCATTTAAAAAGTGCAATAACCCAAAGTTTGTAAATGCAAAATATTAAAAATAAATTCAGAAAGGATTTTTATGAACATCTGCACTTTGACTTTCTTATTCGACTGCTTTATTCTTTAAAGTCAGCTAAATCTGAATTGTACTTAGTCACACCAAAGGAACAATAGCATAATATATGTGTGTAGTATGTGTTTGTATAAATATCCTATACACAATATACATTTGTCTAATAAATGCTATACATAAAAAGTGTCACATTCACTTCCCTTTTGGAAAAGGCCAAAAAAATTAGTATGTAAACCCCCACCTAACCCCCCCCCCCCCCCCCCCCACACACACACACACACACACACACTAAAAAAAGGAAAATTTGTGTGTCACCATAGTAATCCTTTGACTTTTGGGGGTGTTATAGTCACACCATAAAAAAGCTATAATAAAACATGTTACAGAGAACAAACCTGGCAGACATACTTTCTCCATGTAATGGCATCTACAGGTAAAACCCAACATTCAATTAAAACCATTAATAATAGTTTGCAGTGCTATCAATGACAAAAAGCCCATTTTCAAAGAGGTAACATAATTATGAAGATCTTTATTCCAGTCATGTGACTGTCATTTTCCAATTCCATTAGACTGTCACTTTTTTGGAAATAAGGATCCTTTGTAAATGGAGATATGACAATGTTGCTCACCTTAACATAGAGAAAAAGCCCCAAAGTACAACTAACTTGCAGCAATGCCAGAAAGGTCAGGGCTACGTAGACAGACTTTTGATAGTTTGGCGTTCGTGCAATCTCCGGGGGACCCTCAAGTGCCGCTGCCCCCCTCAGGTACCCGCCGGGGCTCATCCCCACGCCGCTCTCCAGAGGAGACCCACTACACAACTTCTGCAGGGCGCACAGCTGTCACCAGATGAGCACAGTTGTGGCTAGCTCTAGCAATGATAAAGAGTACCTGCGGTGGGATGGACTTGGCAGCAACCAATCACACAGGGCACAGAAAGTTTTTACCAATATTTTATGAACTAAGGCATCCCCTGCATCCCTTTAGATGAGCTTATTACTTGCTCTGTGGGTCACTGGATTGTGTATTATGCCCACTGATCATTAACAACAGAATTCCCATTGTGGTAATTCTTTTTATTCGCCTCTCCGAGATATCTGACTGCTGATGTGTGTGTGTGTATATGTGTTTTATTATATGTATAGATAAGATTTGGTTTACTCATGACTTGTGTGGCTACTTAGGGTAAGTAAATCCACCATTATTAAAAAAAAAAAAAAAAAAGTATATAAAAATCTTTACGGGCTCGTTTAGATGTGCTTTGAAATTTTAGATACCATGGATGACCATAAACGAAACGCGCTGATAATGTTAAGCACCCCCTTCACATCAGTGTCCCCATCAGCACCCCCTTCACACCAGGGTGTCCCCATCAGCAGCCCCTTACAACAGAGTGTCCCCATCAGAACGTCCCCATCAGCACCCCCTTACATCAGAGTGTCCCCGTCAGCACCCCCTTCCATCAGAGTGTCCCCGTCAACACCCCACTTACATCAGAGTGTCTCTGCCAGCACCCCCTTACATCAGAGTGTCCCCGTCAGCACCCCCTTACATCAGAGTGTCCCCGTCAGCACCCCCTTGCATCAGAGTGTCCCCATCAGCATCCCCTTACATCAGAGTGTCCTCATCAGCAGCCCCTTACATCAGAGTGTCCCCATCAGCACCCCCTTACATCAGAGTGTCCCCATCAGCCCCCCCTGCATCAGAGTGTCCCCATCAGCAGCCCCTTACATCAGAGTGTCCCCATCAGCATCCCCTTACATCAGAGTGTCCCCATCAGCATCCCCTTACATCAGAGTGTCCCCATCAGCAGCCCCTTACATCAGAGTGTCCCCATCAGCAGCCCCTTACATCAGGGTGTTCCCATCAGCACCCCCTTACATCGGGGGGTCCCCATTAGCAGCCCGTTACATCAGAGTGTTCCCATTAGCACCCCTTACATCAGAGTGTCCCCATCAGCACCCCTTACATCAGAGTGTTCCCATCAGCAGCCCCTTACATCAGCGTGTCCCCCCTCTCCTCCCCCTCCCATGTGTACTCACAGTTCTGAAGACAGCTTCTCATTCCTCTCACCAGTCATGTGATAAGTGACAAGTGATAAGGGGAGAAAGGACGGAAAGTCTTAGGCTGTCTATCTCCCCCTGCAGGCTGGAGGGTGCAGAAAGCCTAATCCTCTCTCTAGCAAGTGTCTGAAGCTGCTCCTTGGTGACAGGAGTGAAATCGCAATCACTTACTGTTAGTGAGGAGTGGCCCCAGGCTGCGCATGATCGGCCCTTTGAGCCATTAGCCCACCGGGAAACTCCTGGTAGTCCCGATGGTCAGTACATGCCTGAAATCACTGAAGCTCTGGAGCAACTGCACTTGCAGAGGGCAACTGCACTCGCACAGTCTATTTTCCTTTAGTAAATCAACCCCTGTGTGTCTGTCTCTAAGTAGCATAGACATGCGCAGGGGGGTGTGCTGGGTGTGCCTGGGGATACCCCAATCCGGGGGTCAGCAACCCATTGTTCACAATCTACCTGTCAATTATGGGCATGTGACGGGTAGACTATAATCCTTCCTTTGCCGACTCCCAGAACCTAGACAGGAGGGGCGGCAGGGACGACGTTTACTGGATCTGATCTGTATTTTCCTCCTGCAGCCACTGTAAGTCTGCTTCTCTTCCCCTCTCCCTCCTGTCCTCATTCAGCATCAGGAGGAGGAAATACAGTGGGTCGGTACCAGTATATGCCACCCCCACTGCCCCTACTGTCCCTGTTCCTCTACTTTTTTTTCAACCAGCATGCACCAGTCCTCTGATGTCACAAGGAGGTGGTGCCACTAAGTGACATCACCAGGTGGCTCCGCCCCTTACCTATATAAGAACTGTCAAACGGCAAGCCAGGCATTCGGCGGTTTGCCTTATTTGACAGCATTTTTTTGTTCTATTTCGGCTCTGGCTGTGGCGTCGTGATTGACAATAGATCTAGATCGGGGGACACCGTCTTTTTATTTTTTAACAAAGGAATTGTCAAAAACTGTCCATGTGTTTTTATTACTTTTTTGACACTTTTTTGGTGAATGGGTGGGGGTACTATGTACCCCATACTTTTTTACATAGGGGGGAGTTCAGAGCTGAGGCTCCCAGATTCCGATAAGCCCCCTGCCTGCAGACCCCCACAACCACAGCTCAGAGTTGTGAGGATGAAGCACTTGTCCCCATCAACATGGGGACAAGGTGCTTTTGGGTGGGGGGGCAGAGCCCCCCTGCCCCCCCACCCCCCATGTTAAGGGCATGTGGCCTGGTATGATTCGGGAGGGACACTCACTCGTGCCTGCCATGCTGCATGCTTGGGTAAGGGTCTGGTATGGATTTTGGGGGGACCCCACACCATTTTTTTTCCCTTTTTTTATTGACGGTATTTTTTTTTCTTTTTGCACCTGTCAACGGGGGAGCTCATTGACAGCTGATGACTCATCAGTTGTTAAGGACGCCGTGGCCAGCTTCCTGGCCCTCTCCTTAACAAAGAGCTATTCAATCAGGGCTTAGAATGCAATGTGCAGCACGGGGCGAACACCCACCGAACGCCCTGCGAGTTTGTGTGTTCTCCGAATGGGTGAACAGGTGATGTTCTGGCCAAGCTTTTGCTTGGACTGAACCGTTTATCCAACTCTGGTAGAAACGCATCCGAAATGCAGAAATTGTGGTATGAACCGTTCCTTAACCACTTGCCGACCGCCTCACGTAGGAGTACAGCGGCAGAGTGGTTCTCCTGCGCTGGATCACATATCCAATACATAATCCAGCTCTTCTGAGTAGGGGGCACGTGCAAAAATGGGACAAGTCACTACAAATACTTTGTCCCATGAGAACTGATCATGTAAAAAAAAAATTCAAAGTGATGATTCTTTAATCTCAAGGTGTAACAAATACTTTAATTCATAACTGCAGAGATTTCCCTCATAATGTTTTAAAACAGGCAACTTTACTAGAATTATGCTGTGAACAGTATGCATCATGAAAAAAAGAATGTTAAAAAACAAATCAATAATTCATTTTCTGAAACAAAGAAAATGTTAGCTTTTAGATTAGGCAGTCCTGGGAGTGTTACCTTTGAGATGTGACTGTGAATCTTGCTATTCCCTGGAATAATGATCTCCACATTTACATCAGTAGGAAAAGCCATAAAGATGTTTTTTTTGTGGGTTTGAAGTTTGGGTTGTGAAGATGTATTACACTGAGTGCTCTGATGATACAATGTAACCATAAACTAATTGGCAAATGTATTGCACCACCTACTGGCCAACGGGGCAAATAGCCGGTATGCACATGTAAAGGGATGCCAGGGATGCCAGGGATGCCGCCTTTAAAAAAAAAAAAAACAGCCCAACTTTTCTGTTCACAGAGGGAGGAATAAATCAGTAATTTTCTACATTCTGTACAAGGTTTCTTTTGTAGGACACTTTTATTAGCTTCTTTTTTTATCAATGCACGGAAAAATAGGCACAACACAAGAAAAAAAAAAAATAGACAAGAAAAAAACATAGTTACATACGCCAGTGTCATTATGACCTCCACATCTACAGTGCTTTGAAAAAGTATTCATATCCCTAGAAATTTTCCACATTTTGTCATGTTACAATTAAAAATGTAAATTTGGATTTTATGTGATAGACCAGGGGTAGGCAACCTTTTGAGCACAGTGTGCCGAAAAATATTTTCAAAAAAATTGAGAGTGCCAATTTTATAACAAAAAATGTCAACTTCACACTCTCAATCACGAAAATTATTTTTTACAAGGTAAATGCTGTAAACTACTTGAGTAGTAGTGGAAAATTACCATCCTGCACTCTCACACCTCAGATCAGTCCCAATTCCTGCAACTCCACACCTCAGATCAGCCCCAATTCACTGCTCCCCTTTAAATCTGTTTCACCACTGAACCCCCCTGCATATCTGCCCCACCACTGTAACCCCCTGCACATCTGCCCCACCACTGTAACCCCCTGATCATCTGCCCCACCACTGTACAACCCTGCACATCTGCCCCACCATTGTAAGACCCTGCACATCTGCCCCATCTCTGTACCCCCTGCTCATCTGTCCCACCACTGTAACCCCCTGCTCATCTGCCCCACCAATGTTCCCCCTTTCTCATCTGCCCCACCACTGTACCACCCTGCACATCTGCCCCACCTCTGTACCCCCTGCTTATCTGTCCCACCACTGAACCACCCTGCTCTTCTGTCCCACCACTGAACCACCCTGCTCTTCTGTCCCACCACTGTAACCCCCTGCTCATCTGCCACACCACTGTACCTCCCTGAACATCTGCTCCACCACCGTACCCCCATGCTCTTCTGTCCCACCACTGTAACCCCCTGCTCATCTGCCCCATCACTGTACCTCCCCTGCTTTTCTGTCCCACCGCTGAACCCCCTTCTCATCCCTCACACTACTGTACCTCCTGCACATCTGCCCCACCACTTTTCCCCTCTTGCTCTTCTGCCCCACTACTGTAACCCCGCTGCTCATCAGCCCCATCAATGTACCCCTTTTCTCATCTACCCCACCACTGTACCATTCTGCACATCTGCTGCACCGACCTATCCCCATGCTCTTCTGTCTCACTACTGAATCACCTTCTCATCTGTCCTAACACTGAACCTATCTGCTCATTTGCCCCACAACTGTAACCACTTTCTCATCTGCCCTACCAATGTACCCCCTGTACATCTGTCTCACCTCTGTACCCCCTGCTCTTCCGTCCCACCAATACACCTCCTTTCACATCTGCCCCACTGCTCTACCCCCCTGTATTTCTGTCTCACCGCTGAACCCCTCTGCTCATCTGCCCCAATACTGAACCCCCTGCTCATCTTTCCCACCACTGTAACCCCCTTCTCATCTGGCTCAACACTGAAACCCCCTGCTCATCTGCCCCATTACTGTACCCCCTTACTTTTCTGTCCCACTGCTGAAGCCCCTTCTCATCTCTTCCACCACTGTACCTCCCTGCACATCAGCCCCACCGCTGTACCCTCCTGCTTTTCTCTCCCACCTCTGAACCCCTCGTGCTCATCTGCTCCACTGCTGTACCATCTTCTCATCTATGATATGAATGATATGCAGAGTGGTGAAAGGAAGCAGAGATGAGACACATCTACCTGTCCTGTCACCCTCATCCTGCTGATCCACCTCTTGCATCCAGCCCACGTGCTTGTAATGTGTATGTGATGTGTGGGATGTATGTGATGTCACAAACAAGCATCTGGAATGGATGTGCAATGATGAACTCAGGTCAGGAGTATTTTCTGAAAGCAGTGGGCCTGTGTGCAGGATTATAAGTTGGGCCTCCGCAGCTAAAATAAAGTACACCGCTCTGCACCACAGGAAAAGTTGGGTGTGATTCTCATTGCACTGAATCCTGGCTGTGGCTTAAAGGGACACAGAGTACAGGGGTTCAGTAGTAAGTGACGCAAAGGTTCATGAATAAGTTCAAAAAAGTTCCCAGAAGCTCAACAGTAATTCCACAAACTGTCACCTGATTGTGGTTTTCTCAATCACAGTGAAATCCCTTCTTTCTGAGATTGGTAGTGACAACCAAGTGAGTCATCTTCCTCCAGATGGTGGACGGGACTAGCAGGACTGTGATTGGTTTTAGCAGTGGCCAATGACAGTCCTCCTCCTCCTGTAAACAGGGACCGCCCCCCCCCCCATACACACAGCAGAACTGCACCCAATCTCTTCCCCATCACAAAAGCTGACGATCGCAGTTACAGCAAAGTTAGAGAAGCAAACAATGATTCCCATCTTTTACAATGTTTGGGGGCACAGTGCCTCCCCCCTCAGTGCAGGTGCAGCATGGGGGAATTCTGAAATTGGAATGCATTAGTGTCTCACTGACACTTCCCTGTGGTGTTCTGCTGATGGGGAGGGAGTCGAGTGTCGGCAAAAGAGGCTTTGAGTGCCGCTTGCGGCACCAGTGCCGGGGGTTGCCTACCCCTGTGATAGACCAACACAAAGTGTCACATAATTGTGAAGTGGAAGGAAAATGATAAATGGTTTTCAAAATTGTTTACAAATAAATATGTGAAAAGTGTGTTGTGCATTTGTATTCAGCCCCCCGGAGTCAATACTTTGTTGAACCACCTTTCACTGCAATTACAGCTGCAAGTCTTTTTGGGATGTCTCTACCAGCTTTGCACATATAGAGAGTGAAATTTTGCCCATTCTTCTTTGCTAAATAGCTCAAGCTCTGTCAGATTGGATAGAGAGTGTCTGTGAACAGCAATTTTCAAGTCTTGCCACATATTTTCAATTGGATTTAGGTCTGGACTTTGACTGGGCCATTCTAACACATGAATATGCTTTGTTCTAAACTATTCCATTGTAGCTCTGGCTGTATGAGCCCTTTCACACTGGCAGCGCCCGGGAGTTGGCGGTAAAGCATCGCTAGTTTTAGCGGCGATTTCCCGTAGTTTTTGCAGCGTTTTTTGGGCGCTAGCGGGGCGCTTTTAACCCCTGCTAGTGGTTGAATAAAGAGTTAAAAGCGCCCGCAAGGCGCCGCTGCCGAGGGGCTTTGCAGGCACTTCGGCGGCGCTGTCCATTGATTTCAATGGGCAGGGGCGCTTTAGGAGCAGTGTATGTCTTGGTAGGTTTGCAGTTGTGCCATACTCTTTCTATTTTCGGATGATGGATTGAACAATGCTTTGTGAGATGTTAAAAGCTTGGGATATTTTTTTATAACCTAACCCTGCTTTAAACGTCTCCACAATTGTATCCCTGATCTTTCTAGTGTGTTCCTTGGCCTTCATGATGCTGTTTGTTCACTAAGATTCTCTAACAAACCTCTGAGGGCTTCACAGAGCAGCTGTATTTATACTGAGATTAAATTACACACAGGTGGACTCTATTTACTAATTAGGTGACTTCTGAAGGCAATTGGTTCCACTAGATTTTAGTTAATAGTATCAGAGTAAAGGGGGCTTAATACAAATGCACGCCACACTTTTCAGATCTTTATTTGTAAAATATTTTGAAAATCATTTATCATTTTCCTTCCACTTCACAATTGTGTGCCACTTTGTGTTGGCCTATCACAAAAAAAAATCCCAATTAAATACATTTACGTTTTTGGTTATAACATATCAAAATGTGGAAAATTTCAAGGGGTATGAATACTTTTTCAAGGCACTGTATCTCAGATAAAAAGCTATTGGTTATTATTCCAAGCATATATATGTATTTGGTTTTAAGTGATAACTTATACATTGTTAATTGCCCATTTTAAATGCCCTCTGTAACATTTGTTTGTCAAATTCAGTAACAAATTGCAGGTGTAAGGGCCTCTTCACACTTGTGCATTCCGTAATGCTTTGACTTTAGCGCACATATTTTAATGTATTAAGACTATTGGCCAGTAGACCATTTGTGTTGCATGGGCTGGTTGCGCTCATTACACTTGAAAAAACACACCTGCATTGACATATACTACATGTGTACATTGGTGTAACAGTCAATATGAACGGCGATGCAACTCAGCATATTATTGTAACACATACTGTAAGCATGAAGCCAGCCTGAACTAAACAGACTGCTAACACTTGGCTCTTGCTGGTAACTAAGTGCACAGCAAGGTTTGTCCAAAGGGTGCGTCTGAAAGACTAGCAGGTTTAACTCTGCAATAGAAAATGTACCTAGCTATTTTGGCATTGCTAATGTAGTGCTACCCCCACAAGAACCGCTGGTTTTATTGGGCCTTCTGTTCTTACCTTGATGTCAGCACCACTGACACCTTGGATATACTGTACATGTTAATAGATAAAGGAATTGATCATTTTTGGTTAGTACCTTAGGGTCACCCTGGAATGAGACTTAAGACTTTGGAGAAGGATAATAGTGTACATTGAGAATACTGATACTCAGAATTAGGATATTACCATGGGAAACACTTTGTGGCATACACAGTTTTAAACTTCAAAGTGGAAGTGCTATCTTAAATCCTGATGAAGTCAGCATAAGTTGAAGGTGCCTCCATCAAATGAGCAGCCTAAGGCAACCATGAATGTAATAAAAATGGCATAGTGGTTAAGTTGCCTAGAATCAATTAGAAGGAAGAAGCTAGGCCTAGGCTGTATTTTGAAGCTGCAAGATATCAGTGAACTCTTACTTATGCAGAACAACAATAACATAGTCCATAAGGTAAGTCTTCTGCCACTACGTTGGGGCCCTTGAAAACGTTGGGGCGCTACAAGAAATGTTTCTGCAAACAGTGAATCCCTTCACAAAACACTGGTCTCCTGAGAGCACTGAATAAAAAGTGTTAAGTTAGGGATTAACACTCAAGAATAGAGGGGTAGATATTCCTCAAATGTCCCAAGGTGCAAACTCTTAGCAGCAGGACTATCAATGATTGAAGATGGATGATGAATGGCATCTTTAAGAGGGGTAGAGCAGGATTTAATATAAAGCCAATGAACATGTCACAAAAGGTTAATATCCCGCTCAGCAACTCCACTGATTCATAGAAGCAGGCTTTCTTGCCCAAACGGGGGCCCCCTTTAAGTTGTAGGTGACTCTAGGTGTACCTCTGCAATAATCAGTTGGAAGACAGGTTCTGCAATGCAGGGGCAGTCGCTAGTTAAGCTCCGTAATGCTGCAAAAGTTATCAGCAGGTCTGGATGCTTTGCTCCAGATTCTCCAATATTCTGCGCAACACCAAACTGCGACTAGCAGAGACTCTCTGACTCTGCTCAATCAGACCCCTCTTACATGGAGGCACTCTGGGTTTTGTAGTCTCCTATGTTTGTAATAATAAGGGCATCCGTTCTGACTGAAACTACATTTCCCAGGGTTCAGTGCACTAACTGAGAATAAATCGGAGTCCACAGAGCTCCAACTTGTGGTAGTAAAAAGGAACTTCTTGCAATGCATTGTAAAACCTGAACATTTCAATTACAATGGGTCTTGTTACACTAACATCACGTAAGCTGCTAAAGCATGACTTACCTTGTTATCCCATCCAAACAGCTTCTGGGTGGATATAAAGAGACACTGTACTTTTGTCTATACAGGGCAATGTGACAATGTCTCTGCAAAGAGCATTCTCCAACCCCCTCATGCTCACTTATGTTCCCTTGCAGCTTCTTGTTCTTCCTGAGCTGGCACTAAAACCCAGGGACTCAGAGACATAATAACCCCCCCCCCCCCCCCCCGGTCATGTGACAGTGTCACTTTAAAGCTCAACCAACCTTTTTTTTAATATTTTTATAAAATATGTTTTTTATATTTGGGTAGAATTCTCTAAAATAAGATCATAGGCAGCAATCAAACTTGACAGAGGCTTAACTCATCTCCATGCTAAAACTAAACATGTTTTGGCTGGAATCAGGCTTTCACATTTAGGGGTAAAAGGTTACAGTCTGGTGTTTTCCTAAGCCTTGCAATGTACTGTATATAATCTTTTTCTTTGTATATGACATAACTAATGTTGTTCTCTGAATATATATAAAAAAAAGTTTGTCCGCATCTTCCTCTTCCTGGAAACATAAAACGAACATCCTGGTTTGTGGCTAACACCTTAACGTTATAAGTCACTTTAAAAATGGCTTTTTTCAGGAAAGAAAAAAACTGCTACTATAACGGCTTATTAGTGTTAGCCTAATAAAACCAAACTTCTATTAAAGAAGATCTTCAGTGCTTTGAAAAAGTATTCATACCCCTTGAAACTTTCCACATTTTGTCATGTTACAACCAAAAACGTAAATGTATTTTATTGGGATTTTATGTGATACACAAATTGGCACATAATTGTGAAGTGGAAGGAAAATTAAACAAATATTTACAAATAAATATCATCTGAAAATGGAAAGAGTATGGCATAACTGCAAGCCTACCAAGACATGGAAATCCACCTAAACTAACAGGCCGGGCAAGGAGAGCATTAATCAGAGAAGCAGCCAAGAGACCCATGGTAACTCTGGAAAAGCTGTAGAGATCCACAGCTCAGGTGGGAGAATCTGTCCACAGGACAACTATTAGTTGTGCACTCCACAAACCTGACCTTTATGGAAGAGTGGCAAGAAGAAAACCATTGTTGAAGGAAAGCCATAAGAAGTACCATTTGCAGTTTGCGAGAAGCCATGTGGGAGACACAGCAAATGTGTGGAAGGAGGTGCTCTGGTCAGATGAGACCAAAATCAAACTTTTTGGCCTAAAAGCAAAATGCTATGTGTGGCGGAAAACGAATTGCGCGTCACCCTGAAAACACCATCCCCACTGTGAAACATGGTGGTGGTAGCATCATGCTGTGGGGATGCTTTTCTACAGCAGGGAAGCTGGTCAGAGTTGATGGGAAGATGGATGGAGCCAAATACAGGGCAATCTTAGAAGAAAACCTGTTAAAGTCTGCAAAAGACTTGAGACTGGGGTGGAGGTTCACCTTCCAGCAGGACAATGACCATTCATGTGTTAGAATGACACAGTCAAAGCCCAGACCTAAATCCAATTGAGAATCTGTGACAAGACTTAAATTGCTGTTCACAGACGCTCTCCATCCAATCTGACAGAGCTTGAGCTATTTAGCAAAGAAGAATGAGCACAAATTTCACTCTCTAGATGTGCAAAGCTGGTAGAGACATCCCCAAAAAGACTTGCAGCTGTAATTGCAGCGAAAGGTGGTTCTACAAACTATTGACTCAGGGGGGCTGAATACAAATGCACCCTACACTTTTCAGATTTTTATTTATTTATTTTTTTAATTAACTTTTGAAAACTATTTATCATTTTCCTTCCACTTCACAATTATGTGCCACTTTGTGTTGGTCTATCACATAAAATCTCACGTTTTTGGTTGTGACATGACAAAATGTGGAAAATTTCAAGGGGTATGAATACTTCTCAAGGCACTGTATGGGCAGGGAAACAGCAAACATGACACACAGTATGGGGGTTATTTACGAAAGGCAAATCCACTTTGCACTACAAGTGCACTTGGAAGTGCAGTCGCTGTAATTCTGAGGGGTAGATCTGAAATGAGGGGAAGCTCTGCTGATTTTATCATCCAATCATGTGCAAGCTAAAATGCTGTTTTTTATATTCCTTGCATGTCCCCCTCGGATCTACAGCGACTGCACTTCCAAGTGCACTTTCAGTGCAATTTCAAGTGCACTTTGCACTTGTAGTGCAAAGTGGATTTGCCTTTCGTAAATAACCCCCTATATGTTACAGTTTATAAAAGTGAACTTAAAGGTTGTTTTTTTTACTAAAAAAAACAAACATGTTATACTTACCTGCTCTGTATTGTACAGAGCGGCCCAAGCCTACTTTTCATAGTAGGTAAAGTTGCATAAAGACACTAGGCCATCCAGTTCAACCTGTGTAGGTATATGTGTTACAATGTTGATAATCATTTCCCATATCCCTATATGTTGTGTTCACTATGATGCACGTCCAATAGTCTTTTCAAAATGTCAATACACCTCACTGACACTACCAATTGTAGAAGCGAGTTCCACATCTTTATCGCCCTGACAGTGAAAACCCCCCTACGCAGCTTGCGGTTAAACAGCTTCTCCTCCAATCTTACAATTACAATCCCAGAGCCTGAAAAGTTTTCTTCCTACTCTGGGATCACCATTGAGGTATTTTTATACCTCTATCATATCTCCTCTCAAGCGTTTCTTCTCCAGGAAAAATAGATTTAGTGCTTGTACTCGTTTGTCATAATTGAGGTCCTTCAGTCCGCTTATTAATTTAGTTGCCCTTCTCTGGACTCTCTCCAGTTCCAGCACATTCTTCCTGAGGACTGGTGACCAGAACTGGACGCAATACTCTAGATGTGGCCGAACCAGAGTTTTATAAAGTGGCAGGATTATAGCTTTATATATGGACTAAATTCCCTTTTTATGCAAATTAATAGTTTGCTGGCTTTGCTAGCTGCAGCTTGACATTGCCTGCTATTGCTCAGTCTGTCTTCTACTAAGACCCCCAGATCTTCTCTGGGGTCCCCAGCCAGTGCTGCCCACTACTCTTCTTCTCCATCTGCCCCCATAGCAAGGTGCTTGCTATAAGGGACAGACATGTGGGCTTTCTTTTTCTTTTGCAGTTGTCAAACAGATATAGTTTCAAATGTGTTTTTAACAGATCAAAAGGGATCAAATAAGAGAAATGTATTGTAATGCCGCGTACACACGGTCGGACTTTTCGGCTACAAAAGGCCGACAGCCTGTCCGACAGACTTTCGACGAACTTTTGGCTGACTTTTGGCGGACTTGTGGCAGACTTTCTAACGAACGGACTTGCCTACATACGATCACACAAAAGTCCAACGGATTCATACGTGATGACTAAAATAAGGAAGTTGATAGCCAGTAGCCAATAGCTGCCCTAGCGTGGGTTTTTGTCCATGGGACTAGCACACAGACGTAGTTACGACGTAAAGATTTGAAGCATGTTTCAAATCTAAAGTCCGTCAGATTTGCGGCTGGAAAAGTCAGCTGAAAGTCTGGGGAAGCCCACACATGATCGGATTGTCAGCCGGCTTTAGTCCGTCGGCATCTGTCAGACTTTTGTAGACGAAAAGTCCGACCTTGTGTACGTGGCATTAGAGTTACCATACACTTCAACACAGCAGTTTTTGTTTTTTTTCAAATCTCTTGTAATATAGTTTTATTACCTGATGATCCTGCCAGTCGATCCACAGCCTGTAATAGAGTGACTTTGCTGTGTATTCTGCAGTAAAATGATTACAGCATTGTCATTTTGTGCACTGGGTATGTTTAGATAGACTAGTACATTTAGATGGACTTTACAAAAGCAATAAACAAATAAAAGCCCAACTTCAGCTAACACTTTTATTTATATAAATTATTTACAGCTAACAATAAAGCAGTCACAACAGCAGTTTTTCATTTGGAAAAGAAGTTTAAACTATATGGATAAAAGTTGTAATCACGCCTGTCAGTATGCTAGCTTGCACTAACTGTCCCTTTTGCTGGACAGCTAAATCTGCATGTAAGGCTGAAAAAAAATATAAATAATGGCCTTTGAAATAAAAAAAAAAAGGAATTCATACGCTGTATACCATCATTGCGGGTATTAACAATTTAGAGACAGAAGAAGGCAATAAGTTTCATTATAGTAGGTTTTTAATGCAACATATAATAGCGGAATGTGTGCAGGATCCATAAGAAATGTGTATTCCAATGCTGCTGCATATACCGGAAACATTGCCTGAGTGGAAATAAAATACAGGCTTTGCATATAATGTATGAGAACTCTGCAATAAAGATGTTCAAACTCGCAGGGAAAACGGCTACTTTATGTTCATAATTAACATGTGAATGTGTTTATTGAGATTATAGTCTGCATTTATCAAGTTTAGAACATGTGTGTGTCTTTGATGTGATATATATATATATATATATATATATATATATATATATATATATATATATATAAATATATATATATATATAAATATATATATATATATATATATATATATATATATATATATATATGTGTGTGTGTGTATATGTAGAAAAATACCAAAAAGGAAAGAAATGGAAAATAACTCATTATCATGAAATCCTTAATAAATCATATTGTGTTTCTAATAAAAATGTAATTTAAGTAACTTGAATACCTAGCTGATCTAACTCAAGTTGCCATGATAAAAGTCACTTGGGTGATTGGAGAGGAGTGCCCGATGTCCAAAAAGAAGGTCTCACTTGATGAATTTTATAGTTGTTTATTGGAGATAAAAGTAAACATGAGGGCTCTATTTGTTTACTTTTATCAACAATAAACAACTATAATAAAATTCATTAAGTGAGACGTTCTTCTTTTTGGACATCGGGTGCTCCTCTCCAATCACTGTGATCAGTTTTTACTGTGATAACGCCTCCATTGTCATTATCAGAAAGGTGGCAGCCCTAGACCCCAACGGAGTCTATCACTTACCACTTGCAATTGGGATACAACCCAATGGAAGAAATTCCTTCTATACCTTCCACACAGTAACTTGTTGCTAGGCAGCCTCAAGTGGTACTAGGCCAGTGCTGTCTTCCACTCAAATATGATAAAAGTCGGTATTTCCATGAGACAAAGGGGGAATTGAAATTGCACATAATATCTTTACATACTAAATTAATGCATTTTACATAAGGATGCATTTATAGGCTGTTTTTTTTCTATGTTTACACCCCTGGTGCCAAACCTGTGGACCAGGGGCTAAATGCAGTCCTTTGGTAATTCATTTTTCAGCCCTCAGACCCCAGCAGTCATGACTACAAACATTGATTTATAAGGGCTGCAATGGCAATAATCTCTAGAAGTCTCATATAACATATCCTCAATCTCTGACTGTCTCCTGTAGCATACCCTCAGTCATGTACCATATCTCTAGTGTCTTACCATTTTATGTAAAATGTGTACATTGTCTGATAGTCTTCTGTGGCACTACATATACTGAATAATTTTTGCAGCCTCTTAGTGATGTCAGAGGCCACAGATGAGGCCCCCCAAAACCGCATAAGCTGACCATTGCTTTACACTATTTCATGAAAGCACTAGTTCTATATCAGACTTTTCCTTACATCTATAGGAATGTGTATGGGAATACTTTTTCCACCTGCACCGTGAATGTTTACATGGTGTGTTCAATAAAAACATGGTGACATTTAATTCTTTGTGTGTTATTAGTTTAAGCAGACTGTGATTGTCTATTGTTGTGACTTAGATGAAGATCAGATCACATTTTATGACCAATTTGTGCAGAAATCCATATCATTAGAAAGGGGTTCACATACTTTTTATTGCAACTGTATATATCATTTCAGATTGTATTTTGGAGCTACCTCCACATTTGTATCTTATGATGTTACGTCTTTATTACTGCATTTGAATCTGATTGTATATTTTGTCAAAACTTAATAAACAAATTTGACAAGAAAAAGGAGAGATCCAGAGTGAACGTGAGTTTGCATCAAGATAAACCAAAGGATCTGCAGGGTGTGCTGCAGGGAAATTTACAGGGAGATTCAAGTGAATATCACTTGGTAATGGAGGAAGACTGTTGACTGTTTTTATTTTAACTGGGAGAGCGTAATATGCAAATGGATC
Source organism: Lithobates clamitans (assembly GCA_037952925.1). Classification (NCBI taxonomy): domain Eukaryota; kingdom Metazoa; phylum Chordata; class Amphibia; order Anura; family Ranidae; genus Lithobates; species Lithobates clamitans. The sequence continues at coordinate 1,728,116 of JBBGZY010000282.1, forward strand.
ACCTGAGATGCACTCCTTTGGCTTAGTTTGAGTGTAGCATTTGCTGTAGTGAGAGTGGCAGTAGGATATAACAATATACTACTCAGCAGTGAAGAAGGATGACTATTTTGAATCAGAGAAAGAGCTTACTCCTGTGATGGTGAACAGTAATAGCTGGGACTCACTTAGCAACATTCTAGCAATGTCCTGGGAGTTTTCAGGTCAGGCCTCATGAGGTGGTATATAAATGCCCTACAGTTGGAGCAGGGGCATTATTTAAAGCGGGGTTCCACCCAAATTTTGAACAATATCTGTATGTATTCTCTTCCTTGCCTAGATGCTGACATGCCGTTTAAAAAAATTTAAATCGCCGTAATTACCTTTTATTTTTCTATTCTTCTTTGCACTTCCTGGTTCTCCTCCCGTGGGAGTAGGCGTGTTTCTAGCCTCTCCCAGACTCCGCACAGCCTCCTAGGAGCTAGTCTCAGGCTTCCCAGGATGCCACTGAGCATGTGCGGGAACGAGCGGTGAATGCTGGGAGCACAGCATTCACCGCATCCAGGAAATAAATGCTTGTGGGCTTCAAATGCCCACAATGAAGATGGAAACTTCCTGCAGTGAATAATATAAGTTATTCTTTCCGACGAAATCTGACACAGGCGGACATATTATACACAATATGTGAGTATGTAATGCTGAGAAGAAAAGTTTGTGAATGAACTCAAAAAAAAAAAAACGATAGATAGGTGGACCCCCGCTTTAATTTTGTCCGGCATTGCACAGCTTGTTTTCATCTACAGACATCACTTATCTGCATAGGCAGTTTTTTGGTAAAGGTGAACTAACCCAACACTAACCAGTTAGCCAAAATTTTCTATTAATGGAGCAGTGTAGGAGCAATGTATCAAAGAGGGCTTGTTGAGTTTTAGGACTGGGAAGTTTTCAGGAGCAGAACAGAATTGTTAGTGTTAAATAGATCTTAATATGCCTTTTGTTTTTGGTTTCTTTTTTTTAGAAGGTTCGGGAAAGTTTTACCTGGATTATTACTTCAAATAAACTCTTTAAATCTTGCTTTTACAATTGCTTGTTTACATTATATGTTGTGTTCCTTAAAGTGATTGTAAAATCTCATTCTTTAAGAAAAAAAAATAACAAACATGTTATACTTACCTCCTCTGTGCAGTTGGTTTTACACAGAGCAGCCTGGATCCTCCTCTTCTCGGGTTCCTCTTTGCTGCTCCTGGCCCCTCTCTCCTATCGAGTATCCCCACAGTCAGCAGCTTCATATGGGGGCACTGGAGCCGAGTCACAGCTCCGTGTGTCCATTAGGACATGGAGCCCCGACCCGGCCCCTCTCTCCCCTGATTGACTTACTGACTTTGATTGACAGCCTCGGGAGCCAATGGTGCCACTGCTGTGTCTCAGCCAATCAGGAGTAGTGTCCCGGATCGTTTAGACATTTGTGGACATGGCTGGAGAGAGATGGGGCACAGGTAAGTAATTAGGGGGTGCTGGGGTGGTTGTTACACACAGCAGGTATATATATATATATTTTTTTTTTTTTTTCTAGAAATTCTAGAAAATCTAGAGGAGAACCATATCAATAAATTCCAAAAACCCATAGTAGACAAAGCTATTTTTTTTTTTATAAAAGTCAGACTTTACAGGTACAAAGTGAGACTACCAGCCATTTTAAAACACATATAAATCTTTATTTCTACATTTGAATATATTCATATGGATTTATTTAACATCAAAGGCCTAAAACATCAAATATAGTGCCATAAACATTCTGATAGAAGTTTACGCTAAGTACCAATTCTGGCCTGTGTCACTATAAATCCATTTGCATAATATACAGTATCTCACAAAAGTGAGTACACCTCTCACATTTTTGTAAATATTTTATTATACCTTTTAATATGACAACCCTGAAAAAATTACATTTTGCTACAATCTAAAGTAGTGAGCGTACAGCTTGTATAACAGTGTAAATTTGCTGTCCCCTCAAAATAACTCTAAACACAGTGATTAATGTCTAAACCGCTGATAGCAAAAGTGAGTGCACCCCTAATTGAAAATATCCAAATTGGGCCCAATTACCCATTTTCCCTCCCTGATGTCATGTGACTCGTTAGTGTTACAAGGTTTCAGGTGTGAATGGGGAACAGGTGTGTTAAATTTGGTGTTATCGCTCTCACTCTCTCATACTGGTCACTGGAAGTTCAACATGGCATCTCATGGCAAGGAACTCTCTGAGAATCTAAAAAAAAGAATTGTTGCTCTACATAAAGATGGCCTAGGCTATAAGAAGATGACAAAGACTCTGAAACTGAGCTGCAGCACGGTGGCCAAGACCACACAGTGTTTTAACAGGACAGGTTCCGCTCAGGACAGGCCTCGCCATGGTCGACCAAAGAAGTTGAGTGCACATGCTCAGCGTCATATCCAGAGGTTGTCTTTGGAAATAGACGTATGAGTGCTGCCAGCATTGCTGCAGAGGTTGAAGGGGTGGGAGGTCAGCCAGTCAGTGCTCAGACCATACGCTGCACACTGCATCAAATTGGTCTGCATGGCTGTTGTCCCACAAGTTAGCCTCTTCTAAAGATGATGCACAAGAAAGCCTGCAAACAGTTTGCTGAAGACAAGCAGACTAAGGACATGAATTACTGGAACCATGTCCTGTGGTCTCATGAGACCAAGATAAACTGACTTGGTTCAGATGGTGTCAAGCGTGTGGCGGCAACCAGGTGAGGAGTACAAAGACAAGTATATATATATAGAGAACAGCGCTCGCAAAAAAATTAATTAATTAAATACATACACCATCAATTGTGTTGCAGCTGCGGGATACAAGTACTGTGACTTTAAATAAAAATACAAACAAAACCTGCGCTGGCAACTTCTACAACAAAAGTATATAAAAAAATGAAAAAAGAATATATAAAAAATATGTATAGTTGGTGATGAAGTCGCTAGAAAAATGCGACTAGATAAGATAGTGATGTCGCATCTGATATATTCAGTACAAATCGTGACATATTATTGGTATTTGCTATTCGTGACCATTAATGAGTGTTGCTATCTGTAAACATAAATCCTCTAAAGATATATATGATATGTGTAGCCATATAAAAAAACATTAATAGCCCCAATAGATAAACAATAAAATTCAAAGCTAGATGTAAATAGTCCTTCAACGAGAATAACAAAGGCAGCAGACTTCAATCTTCCAACCCGAAAGGTTAATGACAGTCAACCAGAATGCTGTGTTGGATATAGAGAGATGAAGTAAGGCTTATACTGCTGACACTATAACAAGACCTTGGGAGCCGCGGACCTCACGTTCCACCCAAAAAGTAAAAAGAAATAAATATAGTGTGATCCTGTGAGGTACAAAATCAATTGCGCATAATAGCGCTACTCACAGAATGGACATGCAGAGCAGGCATTCAGATTTTAGTCAGTGATTGCCGGTGAACGGCGTGCGCTCCACTGACTACAGGAAGTGATGTCACTGGTTCTCAGGAGTAAGCCGGATGTTGCGTCGACGCGTTTTGCCCCTCCTCCAGAGCGTTATCAAAGACTTCCAACATGATAACGATCCCAAACATACCTCCAAGATGACCACTGCCTTGCTAAAGAAGCTGAGGGTAAAGGTGAAGGACTGGCCAAGTATGTCTCCAGGCCTAAACGCTATTGAGCATCAGTGGGGCACACTCAAATGGAAGGCGGAAGAGCGCAAGGTCTCTAACATCCACCAGCTCTGTGATGTCGTCAAGGAGGAGTGGTAAGCTGTGAAAGAGGAAGTAAACCCTGATGGGTTTTACTTCCTCTTTGTTTCCCTGCAAAGATAAAGCATAATGGGCTACTATGCATCGCATAGTAGCCCATTTTGTGTCACTTACCTGAAACCGAAGCCTGCGATGTCCTCGATGTCCCCGCTGGCTGGAAGCGTCCATCTTCAGCCCTCTTCCTGCTGGGGCCGCAAACTCCGGCTCTGTGACTGGCCAGAGCCGCGTGACGTCACTCCCGCACATGCGCGTGGGAGCCACCAGTCACGGCATGACCCCAGCTAGAAAAGGCACAGCGTGCCCTTTCTAAAGTGCGCACGTGCCAAATACATCTATCAATCATCAATCATTGTACAGGGAATTGGAAATATCTCCTAAACCGTGTAGGTTTAGGAGATATTTCCAGCACCTACAGGTAAGCCTTAATCCAGGCTTACCTGTAGGTGAAAGTGGTTGTACAGGGTGTACAACCACTTGAAACTCTGGGTAACTCCATGCGCAAGAGGGTTAAGGCAGTGCTGGAAAATAATGGTGGCCACACAAAATATTGACATTTTGGTCCCAATTTGGACATTAATGGCTCTGTATTGAGTTATTTTGAGGGGACAGCAAATTTACACTGTTATACAAGCTGTACACTCACTACTTTACATTGTAAAGTGTAATTTCTGTAGTGTTGTCACATGAAACGATATAATAAAATATTTACAAAAATGTGAGGGGTGTACTCACTTTTGTGAGATACTGTATATACTACAAAGCATAGTGACCATAGCCTTTGGCAAAGTATCAACTTCGCTAAAGGCCATGGACAGAATATTTTTCTGTCATGCTTTTTTGTTTTCTCACTTCTTTTTGCCCATTCTGTGTTTCAGGTTATCCACCTCTTTCTTATAGGTTAAAAACTGTCATTTAACCAAAAACACATTTTTATGAGCGTACCCTTTATCTAATTTGTCTAATTTAGCAGGCACCATTCAAACCACTTCCTCTGAGCCCAAGAGATCCAAGATGTGCACCAACCTGTGTCTGGACAGTGAAAAGAAAAGTAGTACAGAGATGAGTTCATCTCTCTGTCACTGCTTTTTTTTTTTTCATTAGCATGCTTCTTATCAGCGCATGAACCTCTTGTGCTGCCTCTTTATCTCAGACTCCATCACTGCTATACTGGAGCTGGTAGGCCTTGTTGTCCTTTTATTTTGCCATCATCAGATGCAAATTTTAACTATGATATGACTCACCATACTCATATCTGTAATAGTCCTTTACCATCTACCTAAATATCCTGCACATTTCTATGAGTTTGTTCTTGACTTCTGTGGGTTTCAAATTTTTAAAAAGCAATATTTGAAAAAAAATACAAATATATTTTCCATTTCTGATCATTATCGGGTACATACGTCAAATGTATAAATCAGATAAGAAATTATTCAACCTTTTTCCTTCAGTCTTTTTCATGCTCAGGCAACATGTATTTTTTTATGTATAAAATGGGTATTCATAGTAATGTTATTAATTTGACACATTTCATCTTGATAATTGGTAAACGTACATTATTTTCACAAGCTTCCTGTGTCGCTACTGTCCTCCTACATGAACCACAATGATCTACATTTCAAACAAATCCTACGGATACGTCATTGCCTCCTGTAGCAGCCTTGTTAAAATGGGTCAAGTAAACAGAGAGCCAGCTGTAATTATGGATGTCTCAAGTGAAAACTGTAACTGAACTTCCTATGGGCTGACAAGAAGCTGAGATAAAACAAGCTGTCCTTTTCTACTACATGATTTTGAAAGATTAATTAGGTCAACTATAGATGCATATAGTATACTCACATCAATCACCATAAGTGAATTCAGCACAGACATTTATGCTTTTTTTTTAACTTAAAGTAAAAATAAAGTTTGTGTTTTTCTTTAAAAATAACAAACATTTTATACTTACCCAAAAGGAGGATCCAGGTTGCTCTGTGCAAAACCACTGCACAGAGCAGCCTGGATCCTCCTTTTCTCGGGTCCCCCCGCAGGTGCTTCTGGCCTCTCCTACCTTCTGCATGCTACGGGGGCACCAAGCCGCAGTTGGGACTCCTCATTCCTCATTGGCTAACTGACATTGATTGACAGCAGCGGGAGCCAATGGTGCCGCTGCTGTGCCTCAGCCAATCAGGAGGGAGAGTCCCGGATGGTCGAAGCACTTGTGTACATCACTGGATTGAGATGGGCCCAGGTAAGTATTAGGGGAGCTGATGGGGGCTTCTACACACAGAAGTTTTTTTTATCTTCTGCCTTTAGAACCACTTAAATTACTGCAATGATCAAGCTTTAATTTAAAACTTCAGACAAAAATCTAATTTCAACAGTCCATTCTTTATCAATTATGTTTATTGAAAAAGAACTAGGGGTTTGACATTTTTTCCCTAATCATACTTACCTAGGTGGATGCATCATCGGTCTCTGCACTGAGAAATGAGCCATTGAACACCGCTGATGGCTCAGTTCTCTCGGCTCCCCGAGAGGAGAGCTGCTGACTGTCAATCAGCAGCTCTCCTGCTCTGCTCCTCCACGCTCACTGGAGCGCTGAACTGTGGAGGGGTGGGGAGCAGCTGTCCCAGACAGATGCCATCAGTCCAGGCACCTGGCGGATCCAGACTTCCGAAGTCGGACTGAACTTGATGATGTCAGTAGAGAAAGGACTCCAGTCCGCTCTCTGCTGAAAACGGGTCACAGGAGTGCAAAACGTTGTGCACTCCTGTGACCTTTAGGAGAAGCCCAGCCAAACGAGCCCAGGCTGGACTTCTTCTTTAAGGTTTTCAAAGACCTGGGACATTCTCCACCGGGCTGCCCAATAATGCTTGTTTTGAGGACTTTTGCAAATTAACCTGGGTTAGAGAGTAAACTAAATTATTTACACAAAATCCAGTAACGTCGCCCCTTGGGGCTTTGCCACCAGATGTGAAACGCTGTCCCCTCCTGACCACAGTGGCGAAAACAAAGTAGAGAAGCTCCCGGGACATAAGAAGACAGGAACCATATACCACCTCATGAGCACCTTGTAATTTGTAATTTGCTTCCATGATCGAGGTGTTAATGAGCGAGGCATTTTAAGCTAACAGATGCCACTCATCCATTTTCATAGATTCATTCAAGTCAGCTTCCCATTTCTCCATATAACCTTGTTTCTTAACATCAGACGTTAAGATACTATACAGTGCCTAGAAAAAGAATTCATACCCCTTGAAATGTTCCACATTTTTGTCATGTTACAACCAAAAACGTAAATGTATTTTATTGGGATGTTATGTGATAGACCAACACAAAAAAACACAATTGTGAAGTGGAAGGAAATGATAAATGGTTTCCAACATTTTTTGCAAATCAATATGTGAATCAATATGTGAAAACACTAAAAACTTGCGTGAAAAATGTTGAAGCACCTGCAGAGTGCTAGAGCTGGTGGGGGCTTCCACGTGCAGTGTCACAGGAGCACAGGAGGACCGCCGGGAGGTTTCTATTGAGGGATTCACGAGCACCGTGTGTTATCCGCAGCTGGAGCCTTGATAAGCCTCATGGAGACGTCGGCTGTGTGTCTCTGGGTGGGAGTGGTCCAGAGCCAATCAGAACGCGTTTCAAAGGCACGGTCTCGCCTTCTTCATCAGCACGAGATGTTCAAAGCTTGGGATATTATTTTATAATCTAACCTAACCCTGCTTTAAACTTCTCCACAACTTTTTTCCTGACCTGTCTGGTGTGTTCCTTGACCTTCATGATACTGTTTGTTCACTAAGGTTCTCTAACAAACCTCTGAGGGCTTCAAAGAAGAGCTGTATTTATACTGAGATTAAATTACACACAGGTAGACTCTATTTACTAATTATGTGACCTCTGAAGGCAATTGGTTTCACTAGATTTTAGTTAGGGGTATCAAAGTAAAGGGGGCTGAATACAAATGCACCCCACACTTTTCAGACATTTACTTGTAAAAAAATTGTAAAACCATTTATCGTTTTCCTTCCACTTCACAATTATGGGCCACTTTGTGTTGGTCTATCACATAAAATTCCAATAAAATACATTTAAGTTTTTGAATGTGGAAAATGTCAAGGGGTATGAATACTTTTTCAAGGCACTGTATATGTCTGGATCCCCTAGAGGGGGTGACACCTACCTGAAACCCTTGGAAAGAGAGGTCTGGTGGATTTTTAACCTTCACAGTAAATTTCCTACAGGCTTGAATCATAGGTACGATGTGGATCGTTTTCTCAAATAGTTTCAAATATTTCATTTGCAGTTGTTTCCAGAATTCTATTTTAACTTATAACTTGTGTATTTGGGCTTGCATATACAGATTAATTATGCTAAACAAGTTCATTTTCAGTATATACATTTTCTATTTCTATTTTTATTTATTATTTTTATTTTTTGACAGCTGACAGCACATTGTTTGGAACATTTTTGCAATATTTTTCCTTCTGGTTTATTTTTGATATTTTTGTTACTATGATTGATGTTACATAATATCTTGTTACATAATATTTTGATCCACCCAGTAAGTCTGTTTTTTCTCTCTTGCAGATGTATCAGTTACAGCGATGAGATAAGCTATTTACCACTGACAGGGGTGCCCCCTGTTCTCATTCATCCGGAGTGTGGGGCACTCTAATGCCCCGTACACACTGTCGGATTTTCCGATGGAAAATGTGTGATAGGACCTTGTTGTCGGAAATTCCGAATGTGTGTGGGCTCCATCACACATTTTCCATCGGATTTTCCGAAACACAAAGTTTGAGAGCAGGCTATAAAATTTTCCGACAACAAAATCCGTTGTCGGAATTTCTGGTCGTGTGTACACAAAGTGCCACGCATGCTCAGAATAAATAAAGAGATGAAAGCTATTGGCTATTGAGCCAACACTTGTCGGAAAAAATCCTAGGATTTTGTTGTCGCAATGTCCGATCAATGTCCGACCGTGTGTACAGGGCATTATACAGGAGGTGTGTTACTGGCCAGACCACCAGGTAAAAACAGAGAGAAAAAAGCCTAAAAATAGAAAATTAATGCAGCCACCACGTCTAATGATTGGTAAGTTGCAATATATTACATTTTTAGGTTTGATACTGCTTTAAAGTAGCATTAAATCCTCAGTGTTTTTTTAGCTTAACACATAAAATAAACATTGCCCAGTAATATATTTGTTAAAATTCTTTCCCAGGAATTTGCAGTTTACAGCTTTAAATGCTTCTAGCTCCTTCTATCTTAGTGCTGCTTCGCTGAGCTTCCAGTCTTCACAGGAAAGAATTACCAGTGGACGGTGCAGTCTTAAGCCAGTTTGTTAGCTTGAAGAAGGAAAGGGAGAAGGAGGAGCAGGGGAGTGCCTTGCCATCATAGGCAATGGCTGTGTGCTTCTTTTGATACACAGAGTGTAGAGAGCCACAACTCAACTCTAGTCCTAGCATGCAAGGCTGGCTACCTAGGACACAGCAGGAGAAATGAGCCACCCTGAAACAGGAAACCTGGGGCAGTGGTCATGGCACCAGTTTAAACTGGAACAAGGATTAGAAAGATAACAAAGTGGCATACTCAGTGGATAAATAACCAGTGGCGGCTGGTTTATTTTTTTTGGGGGGTGCAGCAAACAACCATCAAGGTGGCAGCAGAGTTGGGAGCTCGTACAGGCGGTTTGTGGACAGTGGCTCCTGTGTCCTCTCCTCCTTGGCTTCGGCGGCGGGCAGCGGGCAGGTTGCAGGCAGCGGCTCCTGTGTCTTCTCCTCTTCGCCAGTGAGCAGCGGCTCCTGTGTCCTCTCCTCCTCGGGTTCAGCAGCAGACAGCGGGCGGGTTGCAGGCAGCAGCTCCTGTGTCTTCTCCTCTTCGGCAGTGAGCAGCGACTCCTGTGTCCTCTCCATCTCGGCTTTGGCGCCGGGCAGTGGACGAGTTGCGGGCAGCGAATCCTGTGTCCTCTCTTCCTTGGGTTCGGCAGCATGCAGCGGGCAGGTTGCAGGCAGCAGCTCCTGTGTCTTCTCCTCTTCGGCAGCGAGCAGCGGCTCCTGTGTGCTCTCCTTCTCGGCTTTGGAAGTGGGCAGTGGGTGAGTTGCGGGCAGCGACTCCTGTGTCCTCTCCTCCTTGACGGTTTCCACCATGAGGCTCCTCTTTCCCCTTCTAGGCGTTCAATAGGATTGTCTGTCCTTTCAGTCAATCAGGTGACGGGTCTAAATACCTGCTTCCTGATTGGCTGGGAAGAGGATCAGCGTGGCGATAGCGAATATTCGTTTACTATTTGCAAACAACTGGACGGGATCGGGGCACAGTGTTCTGCCCACTCTTTTTTGAAGCCCACCCTGAAGCCTATTAGAGCCTCTGGCTTAAAAAAAACACACACCCCCCGCCATTGGAATTGCATGGATGGGGGGGGTCAGCACTAATGAAGGGGCCCCGCCAGTTATATACAACTATATAGATCAGACAAAAATGAGAGATAAAAGAGAGAAAAGAGGGACATTGCTCCAAATCAGGGAGTCTCTCGAAATCAGGGACAGTTTGGAGCTATGTATGTATGTAGTGTATTGTAGTCATACCATTTTGTAACATCATATTGTATCTGACTGCAGAAACTAGAGTTTATAACAGCTTATTACAGGCTTGGCAGAATGCCTAGATATGTGGATTTAGGTTTGCCAGGGCAATAGAAGGCATTCAAGAATTCATGTACAGAAGCCTTTACATCAGAAAAAAAAATAAATGTGCATGAAAACAAGATGTAGAATTCTGACAGACTCCAGTAATTACAACAACAATGTAACTTTTACAAAGCATGTGACCTATTTCAATTTACAAATACTGTACTGGTGACCCCACAATAGGGATAAAACTTTTTCGCAGAAGAGAGTTTAATAAGACTCGTGGCCACTCATTACAATTAGAAGAAAAGAGGTTTAACCTTAAACTACGTAGAGGGTTCTTTACTGTAAGAGCGGCAAGGATGTGTAATTCCCTTCCACAGGCGGTGGTCTCAGCGGGGAGCATTGATAGCTTCAAGAAACTATTAGATAATCACCTGAATGACCGCAATATACAGGGATATGTAATGTAATACTGACACATAATCACACACATAGGTTGGGCTTGATGGACTTGTGTCTTTTTTCAGCCTCACCTACTATATGTAACTATGTAACCTAGAAATTTCTAGATTTAACATGGCAACTTAAACATTATTGGCTAAATGATAAAGGATCCTTTTCAATGCATAGATCATATTTATATAGGAACAATAATGATGATGATTATAATGAACAGCTACTAAATAATTTCGTCAGTACTTAAAGTGTTTGTTAAGCCACTGACTGGTCATTATACCATCCCCTCTGTCACATAAAAAGCTGTATCCTAGTGCCTGTGCTTTATATAAAAAATAAGCTAATTTCTACCTGTTTTAACAGCATCCTCCAGCGATAACATGACTCCAGGCTCTCAGTTCTCCCCGTGTGACATCTCCAGTGGGCGGGGCCGAGATTCCCCTGCTGATGTCAGCCAGGCGGGGAGGAGAGGAGCAGAGAGCCTGGAGTCATGTGATCGCTGAAAGACGCTGTTAAAACACAGTGGGTGTAGTAAAGCTGCATATGCTCAGTTTGGTCTCTATTGCTGGAGAGAAAATTTCGTTGCTGAGCTGAGCTTTTCAGGTCACATGGTATTGACATCACACACGTGGGTGTGTATACAGATCCTAAATGACAGCCCATTCCCTCCCTCCTCCTCCATGCCCAATAAATAAAAAAGAACACAGTGGGTGGGATGTCACATCTTGATTGATGGATGATCCGCCTCCCATACCAGCATTAGCACACGGGCTGTAGTGGAAATCTCCTCCTACCTGAACCCTCAGCACTTGGGCAAACCCTGCAGTTTATCACGTCACCGTGGTATACATATCAGTTAAGTATATAGTGGCAGTATTTTTATGTAAAAAGAAGATTTATAAGCTGTGGACCCTGTAGGGGGCAGATGAACTATTTTCATATTACTGGGTTTCATTGGCGGTGCGTCCTTAAGAGCGCATGGGCACCACCCCCTCTCTCCAGCCACCCCTCATTCACCAATAGATAGATTCATGCATTGCTTGAATCTATCTATGGCCGCCGCTGCCACCCCCTATTCAGGCGCCCGACCCCTTTTTGGGCACCGGGCACCTGAATTACAGGGTCAGGGGCTTTTTTTAAGCACCTGATCAAAGCCATAGGCTCTAGTAGGCATCAAAAAAAGGTGTGTTAGAAAAGCGAATGAATATTTGCTTTCCTAACACTAAACCACATCTCCGCCAATCAGGTGCTCGGATCTGTTACCCGTCACCTGATTGGCTGAAACGACAGGCGCTGTGATTGTACGCCTATTAGACGTCCAATCATAGCAGAGGATGGGAAGAGAGGACGGGAGAAGACATCGAGGAGCTGTCCCACTGCTACCGTGACAGGGTAAATACAGATGGAGGGTAGGGGGGCACACTGGCAGCATTTGATATGGCACAGTGGCTGCGTTTGATGGGGCACAGTGAGGCTGCATTTGATGGGGCACAGTGAGACTGCATTTGATGAGGCACAGTGAGGCTGCATTTGATGGGGCACAGTGGCAGCATTTGATGGCACATTGGCAGCGTTTGATATGACACAGTGGAGGCAACTGATGGGCACAGTGGCTACGTTTGATGGCACAGTGGCTGCGTTTGATGGCACAGTGGCTGCGTTTGATGACACAGTGGCTACGTTTGATGGTACAGTGGCGGCAATTGATGGGCACAGTGGCTGCTTTTGATGGTACAGTGAGCTTGCAATTGATGGGGGTTTTTTTCAGAATGTTTCAGTTTGTTTGCACTCCCAAAATATTTGAGCACCAGCCGCCACTGCTAGGTTTAGTAACACTTTAATATTTGCATTGTAGTGAGCTACTCTTTTCTGTTAGTTTGTCTAATTATTGAATTACCTATTAAACTATTAATTAAGTAAAGCATTACCTATTAACCATATCCAGTACAGCTGCAAGTTCACAAAGCAATAAACTGGTTGGTGTACCTAACTAACTTGAATACCAAATGCCGCCAGTTAATGGAATAATTATATTAGACCAGTACACCTACAACCCATAGACTTGAAAGGAACATTACTCCTGCATTACAGGTATATTGCATTCAAGTCTGTGGTATGTTAGTGCGCAGGCAGCCTGGTTGTAAATTTTCTGAGGAGGTAAGGACCCCTCTTATCTATTTTAACCTCAGATCAGAATAACAATAACAATAACAATAAAAGTGCAAGCACTAACATTAGCAAGCCCATCTAATTTATTTAACGGCCTAGGAGGTCAATTGTCCATAGATGATTGCTCTGGTTCAGCAAAAATAAATAAATAGTGCTTTAAAAAGCCAACGAGTTGGACATTCACCTAAGGCAACCCTATGCCCAGACCAAACACCTTAAAAACACCAATAACTACACCAATGGTAATAATTGGACATACATACCCTGAAGATAATAGACCCTTCTCAGGTCTGTTACAGTGCAATAGACACTGCCATCTTGCATTCCAGTGAGAGAGATACAGACTCTGCCCTTGGTTCCTCCTACCAAGGTAGTATGATTTCCCTGTGCACCTGCAGGTTGAGATAGTGGAGTTAATTTAGGTGTAGGGACCTGCCACCCTCTACTGTTAGCTGTTAATGCCACAGTGTTATGTATATTTATGTATTAGCACTTCCTGTCTCTGGGAGGCTTGCTTTGATAAACCCCAGAAGGAGGAAGTGGAGAGAGAGAGAGAGAAAGTCTCAGTCGCATGTCCTGTCCATTCTGCTAAGTCTAGGCCAGAAGGCATAGCTCCCAACTGTCCCTGATTTCGAGGGACTGTCCCTAATTTGCAACAAAGTCCCTCTGTCCCTCCATCCTCCTCATTTGTCCCTCATTTTGGTCTAATCTATATAGTTGCATATAAAATGCACTATTTATCTTTCAAAATGTGTTCCCAGAGCTAAACTTTTCATCCAATTTCTAAGTTGCTGCATTTGTAAATTCCACTTATGGGTTTAACTAATTATTTTTTGGGATAATTCTCCCTTAAGGGGGCGTGGTAGGGGTGTGTCCTATGCCTACATAGTTTTGCTAATAGGTGTCCCTCGTTCGTTATGTCAAAAAGTTGGGATGTATGCAGAAGGGAGTATCATATAAATATTCCTATGTTTTACTATTATAACTACAGCTGCTCATAGCTCCTTGAGTGTATATCTGAACCCTTATGACAGACAAAGTATCTCTATTCTATTGTTACTATTATCTCACATGCACAGTGTCACATAGCTAGGTCTGTGCTACTGTATGTGTGTAGTGGTCACCTTCCAGTATATTAGTAGGTAAACCTTTTTCTTGCAATACAGCTCTTGTTATTTTAGTTAACCCTATCCCTTCTGGTCTGAGGTTCTATAGCTAGTTTTAGCTTAGGGCTTGATAATCAGCCTAGGCTAGAGCCAGGTTAGGCATCCTACAGTCACTTCTGGTAATTAGAGGTCCAATTAGAAACTACTGGACTAAGCACAGAGAAGATAGTCTGACTCTAAATTCCAGTGCCACACCACGGTTTATGGTCCTCAGGTCTCTGACACCATGATGAATGCCGCATTGCGACCATCCTCATTGGGCCCTGCAACTGGAATTTACTTCAACATTCATCATGAGGTATCTCATGTTATTAACTATACAGTGTCGTGCAAAAGTATTCACCCCCTTGGCATTTTTCATGTTTTGTTGCCTCGCAACCTGGAATTAACGTGGATTGTTTGAGGATTTGCATCATTTAATTTACAGAACATGCCCACAACTTTCAAGTTTTTTTTTTATTGTGAAGTAAACAACAAATAGGACAAAATAACAGAAAAAGTCAATGTGCATAACTATTCACCCCCCTAAAGTAGAGCCACCTTTTGTGGCTATCACAGCTGCAAGTCGCTTTGGATAAGTCTCTATGAGCTTGTCACATCTTAGCACTGGGATTTTTGCTCATTCCTCCTTGCAAAACTGCTCCAGGTCTTTTAAGTTGGATGGTTTGTGCTTGTGAACAGCAATCTTTCACAGACTTTCTATTGGATTGAGGTTTGGGCTTTGACTAGGCCATTCCAACACATTTACATGTTTCCCCTTAAACCACTGAAGTGTTGCTTTAGCAGTGTGTTTGGGGTCATTGTCCTGCTGGAAGGTGAACCAACGTCCCAGCCTCAAAGCACACAGAATGGTACAGGTTTTGCTCAAGAATATTCCTGTATTTAGCACCATCCATCTTTCCCTCAACCCTGATTAGTTTTCCAGTCCTGACTGCTGAAAAACATCCCCATGGCAAGATGCTGCCACCACCATGTTTCACCGTGGGGATGGTGTTCTCTGGGTGATGTGATGTGTTGGGTTCGCGCCAAAAGTTAAATTTTTGTCTCATCAGACCGGAGCACCTTCCTCCATACATTTTGGGAGTCTCCCACATGCCTTTTCGCAAACTCAAAAAGTGCCATTTTGTTTTTTGCTGAAAGTAATGGCTTTCTTCTGGCCATTTTGCCATAAAGCCCAAGTCTATGGAGCATATGGCTTATTGTCATCCTATGTACAGATACTCCAGTCTCTGCTGTGGAACTCTGCAGCTCCTCCAGTGTTACCTTATCTTTCTGTGCTGCCTCTCTAATTACTGCCCTCCTTGCCCGGTCCATGAGTTTTGGTGTGCGGCCGTCTCTTGGCAGGTTTGCTGTTGTGCCATGTTCTTTTCATTTGGTTATGATAGATTTGATGGTGCTCCTAGGGATCATCAAAGATTTGGATATTTTTTTATAACCAAACCCTTGTACTTCTCAACAACATTGTCCCTTACTTGTTTGGAGAGTTCATTGGTCTTCATGGTAGTGTTTGGTTAGTGGTGCCTCTTGCTTAGGTGTTGCAGCCTCTGGGGCCTTTCAAAAATGTGTGTATATGTAATGACAGATCACGCAACACAGGTTGACATCATTTCACTAATTATGTGACTTCTGAAGGTAATTGGTTGCACCAGAGCTTTTTATGGGCTTTATAACAAAGGGGGTGAATACATACACACATGCCAATTATCAGTTTTTTATTTCTGCAAAATAGTTTTATGTATATATTTTTCTAATTTTACTTCACCAACTTAGACTATTGTGTTCTGATCCATCACATATAGTTCAGATTTAAAAAACATTGAACTAAAGGCTGTAATGTAACAAAATAGGTAAAAAGCCAAGGGGGTGAATACTTTTGCAAGGCACTGTATATGCCCAGGTACAGTATATGTGCACAATTCCATCTGGACTCTTGTTGGACCCTTTGCTGATAATACCTGTTTGTACATTGGATATATGCACTATTATTAATCTTTTCTTATATAAAGCTTGTGTTTTTTTCCATACTGGTGTGCCTCTATATACTTATTGTTTAAGTTATATGCTGAATGCAGTAGTTCCTCTGGTCCCAAATACTTTGATTAGATGACTGGTTAATTTCCCAGGAAGGGAATCCCCTCATTTCACAGAGACCCTGTCCTGCGTGGAGGCACTACCAACTTTATTATCAAACCCAATCTTCCACTCAGCGAAGGTTCTGGTTCTTTTATTAATAGGTTTAGCACAATATCCTGTCTGGGGAGGGCCATTTGTCATAGCCCCCCTTCCCAAAA
The DNA here is from genome assembly GCA_037952925.1 of Lithobates clamitans. Taxonomy (NCBI): domain Eukaryota; kingdom Metazoa; phylum Chordata; class Amphibia; order Anura; family Ranidae; genus Lithobates; species Lithobates clamitans. The sequence goes on from JBBGZY010000282.1 coordinate 1,744,585, forward strand.
AGGGCTACATACTAAAGTAGTATAGGCTGTTCACTAAACAAAATTCATCTTTAAGTGGAAAAGTTTCTTGAGAAAATTGCACATCAAACATACATGCGCAATAGCGCAGATACATGTCAGAAACATCATTGTAATCACACAATGTCATATGAAGAGCTATTCCACCAGCACATCTTACAAAGGAAAACAGACATGTACAATACAATGAAGTTATTAATAATGGGACAACAATACAGTATCAAATGCATACCTAAACTCAGCTGTATGTGGTTGAAGGAGACTTCTGCAATATAAAAAGAGGGGGTAGGGAAGAGAAAGAAGGAAAGAAAAGAGAGAAGAGGGGAAAATACACAGACTGTACTACATCAATCCAAGCAGACCAGATTTTTTTCGGGCAATTTTTTCTTTCATAGGTAAGCTTATATAACAGTACTCAATCAACACTGGCACACGATTTACACAAAGTAGGAAGATTGAGAAGCTTCCAACAGAGTAGTATTTCCCATCTTGCTTAGAAGGTTACATAGAATAAGAATAACAGTATATCAACCTATGACTACATTCCCCTTTATTCCCAGTAATACAAATAGCAGTTTGTAAGTTGACTTTACAGATTCCATTAAGTATCTCAACCACTGAGACCAAGAAGGCTGGCTGAGTGGACAGGACCTGGATCATGTGTAGGAAGGTACCTATAGTAGTTCCACACTGAAGACAAAGCAGGCTGCAGGATGGGTATATGCTAGCAAGTTTTTGGGGAGTATAATAGGCTCTATGGAGGAACCTCAAAAGAATAAATCTATCCTTTACTGAGATCAAGTTTGTGACATAAACAGAGACACAGTCATCCCAGTCGTCTTTAGTAAGGTCAGCCGTGTCGGCTGGTGCTTATTATTTTGGGTGGCCGGCAAACAAACCTGAGCCCCCAGCAGGAGACGGTGGGCTGCAATCAGTGCTCTCCCCCTGCGGGAGACGGATGGCGCCGATCAGTGCCCCCCCGTGGGAGACGGACAGAAGCGATCATCGGCATTACCTCAGGAGGCTGATGCAGATGCTGCCCATTGCTCCAGGGAAGAGCCGGGCCGTTGCTTCTTCTCCTGGCCGAATAGGAAGTGGGTCCTCCTGACACCCGATTGGCTGGGAGTCCTAAGACTCCCTGGCCAATCGGGTCTCAGGACCTGCTTCCAGATTGGCCGGGAGGAGAATCAGGAAGACAATAGCAAATATGAATTCTCTATTGTCACACAACTGGGTGGGCTCAGGGCACAGTGCTCTGCACCCTGAGCCCACCCTTTTTTGAAGCCAAGAGCCTCAGACTCTAATCATGTGCTTCGGAAAAAAAACCCTATTGAAATCCAAGCATCCGCTGCCCTGTATGTAGATTAGGGGCTGGGCGCATGAATTAGGGGGGCGGCACCCCTGCGCCCCTAATGATCGGGCCGCCACTGAAGGTCAGGTAAGTCAGTTTTCCATCTCTGGAGTAAGCACATCAAACTTGGGTCATGAGCAATTGAGAGTCTTAGATACAGTAAGCAGAGTAGCTTCCCCATCACCCTTGAGATAAGTAGCCAGTCCTGAGCAACCCATAGTTGCGGCTCAGACACTGAATGCAAGTGGGGGAGAGAAGGATTACTACATAGTGGGAAGTGTGGGGAGAAGGAGCCCTCAGCATGATAAATCATCCGGGCCTGGTTGCTAACACTAATGGTGGTATGCATGGGGTTTGTAACATAGGGAGTTACTGCGTAAGATCCCACCAGGGCTGCCTCTAGGTCTGCTGCTGGGTTAAAAACAGAATAGGATAACCACCACCACACTGTCACCAATACAGCTGCCCAATAATAAATCTGAAAATTAGGTAGGGCTAACCCTTCACTAGAAAGCGGCAGCTGTAGGGTAATTTTGGCCAGGTGGGGGTCTCTACCAGCCCATATAAAAGAAAGGACAATCCCATCAAGTTCAACAGAGATTTAGGAATAGGTACTGGAATATTCCTCAAAAAATATAGAAACTTTGACAGAAAGAAAATTTTAATGAAATGTATTCTTCCCACTGGTGGCAAGGGGAGAAACCTCCATGCAGCACATTTTCAAGTAAGTTGGGTAAGCAAGGGATGTAGATTTTGTGCTAGGTAGGTGTCAAGGCTGTTCTGAATGTTCACACCCAAATAGGTAAGCTCGTAAACCCATTGAAGTGGTGTATGTGTCACTATTTTACACATGGATGGAGGGGGAATAGGGAGGGTTTATAACAATTGATCTTAATCTCAGAGGAGCCATAATTTTCTATAGTACTCAAAACAGAATGTACAAAGGTGGACACATCCTGAAGGGTGTCGTCAGGAGGGAACAACTATTATACCCTTTTACCCTTTACCATGGTACCAGATCTATTAAGGAGAAATAAAGGGTGTTCTAGCTTCAGTGGAAATAAATACGAGGAGAGGGGACAGCCCTGTCTTGTGCCTTTATACAAAGGGAATGAGTCAGACAAAATATCATTAGTTCACACTGAAGCCATAGGATTGGCAAACAACATCTGAATCGAGGATATGTATTTAGGTCCCAAGCCAAATTTACCAAGGACCCCTCACATGTAGCCTCACTCCACAGAGTCGAAAGGCAAATGTTGATATCAGTGCATCTACCCAGCATGAACCCCTCATGGTCAGCATGAACTAATGCAGTAATCATTATATTCAGGTGGTTAGCCAGTATTTTGTCTCCTTTGTGTCCACATTGAGTAGAGATATTAGACAGTACGGAGAGCATAGGTCATGGTTCTTACCAAGCTTATGCACCACAACCACTACAGTGTACCGGTGGTAAAGCATTGTCTTCCAGGGAGCTTAATAGCATACAGTGGAAATAGGGAAGTAATTCCTCAGTGTAAGTCCTATGGAATACTGCAGCATGGCCGTCTGTCCCAGGAGTCATCCCAGACTGGAGGGAAGAGATGGCTATTTGTACAAGGGTGATGGGAGCATATAGTCGGTCTCTATAAATACTTGTCAGGTCTGGGAAGTTGATGGTCTCTAAAGAGACCACAAGATTGTTAGCTGTGTATGAAACCTTTGAGCTGTTGAGCCCCAGGTAATAGGAAGTAAAATATTAGTTAATACTCATAGGATCAGTCAGGACTTTTTAAGCTGGGTTAACAATTTGAGAGATACTTGCTGCAGCTGAGTGTTCAATGGAGTGCCACATCAGCAGTCTCCTATTCCATTCCCCCGATTCAAATATTCTCCTGGTGGAGCAAATTCATTTTAGTAGTGGAATGTAGTGGGAGTTTAACAAGACACGTGGCCACTCATTAAAATGAGAAGAAAAGAGGTTTAACCTTAAACTACGTAGAGGGTTCTTTACTGTAAGAGCGGCAAACATGTGGAATTCCCTTCCACAGGTGGTGGTCTCAGCGGAGAGCATCGATAGTTTCAAAAAACTACTAGATAAGCTCCTGAACGACCGCAACATACAGGGATATACAATGTGACACTGACAATTAATCACATACATAGGTTGGACTTGATGGACTTGGGTCTTTTTTCAACCTCACCTACTATGTAACTATGTATGAAGGAGGAGAACCTCACTAAGTTTCTGTGGGGGGGGGGGGGGGTGTAAAGCTGGGGGTCTCAGGTGCGAGTAGTCTCCTTCTAGAGCAGAAACTACTGTTTCAACCTGTGCCAGGTCAGCTCCCTGAGATGTTTGTCCTATTTCTCTCCTAAAATAGATGAATAATACCCTTTAGTGACTACTTTAAAAGTATTCCGAAGGATTCCTAAAGATGCAGAATTTTAAGTGCCCGAAACTCAAGTAAGGTCTGCATAAACTGAGGCTCAACCCTAGTATCAGAGATCCAAAGCCTAAATGCTAAAATCTTTTGAGGGATTTGATGATACTGCTAACTGCAATAAAAAAGGGGCATGATCAGAAATACCCCTCAGTAAGATAGTAACCTCTCTGAACCTGAGGAGGACAGACTACCTTACATAGATCAAGTTTATAAGAGGAAGTCCTGTAAGAGGCAGGGGGACATGTGAATGCCTTGGTAGAGGGATGCTGCCATCTCCAAAGGTCCGTGAGAGAATATGTCTCTGCCCATGTAGAAAGTTCAGAATGTATAGTACTAAATTATAAGTATAGGAACTAAATTAAAATCACCTACAAGAGGAACATTATCAGAAGGATCAGAGGCAATAATCCTAGTAAGCTTGTATAAATTTAAGTGAGGCCGGAGGGGGCAGGTAAATTTCCATAACCACTACGGCCGAACATTCAATGGTCACATATAAGACAATGTTACATAGTTACATAGTAGGTGAGGTCGAAAAAAGACACAAGTCCATCAAGTCCAACCTATGTGTGTGATTATATGTCAGTATTACCTTGTATATCCCTGTATGTTGTGGTTGTTCAGGTGCTTATCTAATAGGTTCTTGAAACTATTGATGCCCCCCGCTGAGACAACCGCCTGTGGAAGGGAATTCCACATACTTGCCGTTCTTACAGTAAAGAACCCTCTACGTAGTTTAAGGTTAAACCTCTTTTCTTCTAATTTTAATGAGTGGCCACGAGTCTTGTTAAACTCTTATGCCACATACAAAAGTCCGACAGCCCGTCCGACAGACTTTCGACGGACTTTTGGCAGACTTTTGGCGGTCTTGCGGCAGACTTTCTAACGAACGGACTTGCCTACATACGATCACACAAAAGTCCAACGGATTCGTACGTGATGACGTACACCGGACTAAAATAAGGAAGTTTATAGCCAGTATCCAATAGGTGCCCTAGCGTGGGTTTTTGTCCGTCAGACTAGCATACAGATGAGCGGATTTCTGGGTCAGGCGTAGTTACGACGTAAAGATTTGAAGCATGTTTCAAATCTAAAGTCTGTCAGATTTTTGGCTGGAAAAGTCCGCTGAAAGTCCGGGGAAGCCCACACACGATCGGATTGTCAGCCGGCTTTGGTCCGTCGGCGTCCGTCGGACTTTTGTAGACGAAAAGTCCGACCGTGTGTACGCAGCATTATTGTCCTTCTTGGTCCAGCACTAAGTCAAGTAATTTAAAAGGCAGAGATTTACATATCAAAATACTGACCCCTCGTGAATAGTTGGAAAAACAGGAGTGGTAATGGAAACCCAGACTGAAGACTTCCCAGTAAGTGGGTTTTTTGGAAGATGCAAACATGGGGGTTATACGCTTTAAGAAATCAAAACACCAGGGGCATTTTAATAGGAGAGATAAATCTCCTTGTGTTTCACAAGTCGATGGTATATAGGGACATTGTGTTAACATAGCAATAAAAAGTGCAAACCCCAGAGGAGCGGCCAACCCAGAGGGACCCACAAGCAGCAGACTGTGTAATATCTGGTAAAGCACCAAGAGTAAAACATTTTATTCAGAGTATACAACGCTTCCTGTGAATGGCTGAGCAGTGCTCAATTTTGTTCAGTTTATTTTGCTAATGTTCAAGGAAACTGGATGTCTTCTCTCTGCTCTGTAGGAAGCTACCACTTGTTATCGCTCGCCTTTACTATTGCAACTCCCTTCTCATTGGCCTGCCACTCCATAGGCTATCCCCTCTTCAGTCTATCATGAATGCTGCTGCCAGACTTATCCACCTTGCCAACCGCTCAGTGTCTGCCAACCCTCTCCTCCAATCCCTAAACTGGCTCCCAATCACCCAGCTAATTAAATTCAAAATACTAACCACAACATACAAAGCCATTCACAACTCTGCCCCGAGCTACATCACCAACCTTGTCTCCAAATATCACTCAAACCGTCCTCTCCGCTCTTCTCAAGACCTCCTATTCTCAAGCTCTCTCGTCATCTCCTCTCATGCTCGTCTCCAGGATTTCTCCAGAGCCTCTCCCATCCTCTGGAACTCACTACCTTAACCTGTCCGGCTATCCCCTACTCTTGCTACCTTCAGGCGATCCCTGAAAACTCATCTCTTCAGGGAAGCTTATCACATCTCCAACTAATCTTTTACCACTTCCATCAGCTCATTCCCCACAGCTACAACCTTTTGTACCACCTGCCCCACCCTATTAGATTATAAGCTCTTCTGAGCAGGGCCCTCTTAATCCTCTTGGATTTTATTGTATTATAACTGTATTGTCTCCCTTTTATATTGTAAAGGGCTGTGTAAACTGTTGACGCTATATAAATCCTGTATAATAATAATAGATGTGCAATAAAATATACAAAGTAGTAAAAACAAGTAAGGTCCAAGGAGTGTCAACTGATCTGGTTGAATTGGCTTTTACAGGGAAGGGAGGAATCATGTCCTTGAGGATTGGTAAGTTGATGATTCCCCTTTGTGATAGGGGACAGGCTGTCTCTTTTGGGGACCCTCAGGAATGATGAAGAAAGAGGCCAACTGTCGAAAGGCGTATGTAGCCAAGAGGTAGACTCAGACAGTATGTACAGCATTAAAACAAAGGAGGGATCTCCTTTGGATGTTTCGGAGCAGGACAGTGACATGGGAGAAGGTGTCCTGGTTAAGGTGGAAAAAAAGAAAAATTAATCTGAAAAAAAAGAAAAAAGTGGTAGCTTCCCACAGACCAGAGAGAAGACATCCAGTTTCCTTGAACATTAGCAAAATAAACTGAACAAAATTGAGTTGGGCTTAGCACTGCTCAGCCATTGACAGGAAGCTTTGTATTCTCTGAATGAATACAAGGCTTTTTCTGATTTGCTGATGTGGGGATGCCTCATCCAATCAGAGGAAGCTTTGTAGTCAGAAGATTCAAGGCTTCCTGTGAATGGGCTAACAGAGCTCATCCCTATTCAGTTTTTTTGCTGGGAGCATGACAAGAAGTCCTACTGTAGTTCTGCTAAAAGAACTCAGCACTTTATACTGCATGTAGCTGACGCTACATAAAGTCCATACAGTGCTGGCAGCCACTGCATGTGTTAATGAAGGAAATAGTTGTTTGGACCAGCTTGTTCCAAACAATCAACTTCAAGTTTGCTAAACTATGGATTTATACTTTAAATCACTCTGGCTATGAAAATTGGGATTGAGTAAATGCAGAGTGCCTTCAATGTTCGGAATCAGGAAGGGCTTATTTAAGAGAAAGTTTCATACTTTGCAAGCACATTTAATTGGTTTACTGTCCATAGCTTGGCCATAAGTTCACTTTAAAGAACTGTACCATGCAAAAATGGCATCTACTCAGAAGCTGTTTCTCCTTTTTAGAGAAGCTTATTTGCATACATTTTCCCAGGAAGCATTTTCCGAAGTTAACCTACTTGTGTTTTATATGCTAGTTCATTTATTTGTTGTAAAAAAAAGCGTGAATAGGAAGTTAGTTGCCTTTTATTAAGCAGAAAGGCATGTGGGGATTTCCTCAGTTTCAGGTAAATAAACACTACCTTATAGCATTTGGTTAGTTCTTAAGAGTTTTCTTCTGGTTCGTGGATTCAGGCCATTACCTCACTGGTTTCAGAATTTCATTTGTGCGTAAGCATGTGGTTTGGAATTGTTAATTGTCGGTGGAAGTGGTAAGACAGAACCTACTTTTTTTTTAAACCATGTGCTCTTCTTTCTTCATAAATTAGGACTGAAGTTAACTAAATTACAGAGGTAGAAGAAAGTTTTCTGAACTCTCAAGAAATTTGCTCTGCATGATAACATAAGTACAATTTAACCACTTAAGCCCCGTACCTTTTGGCTGCCTAAAGACCAGAGGACTTTTTACAATTTGGCACTGCGCTGCTTTAACTGGTAATTGCGCGGCCATGCAATGATGTACCCAAACGAAATTTGCGTCCTTTTTTTCCCACAAATAGAGCTTTCTTGATGGTATTTGATTGGTATTTGATTGCCTCTGCGCTTTTTATTTTTTGCGATATAAATGGAAAAAGACTGAAAATTTTGAAAAAAAATGATATTTTCTACTTTTTGTTATAAGAAAAATCCAATAAACTCAATTTTAGTCATACATTTAGGCCAAAATGTATTCAGCCACATGTCTTTAGTAAAAAAAAAGTCAATAAGCATATATTTATTGGTTTGCGCAAAAGTTATAGCGTCTACAAACTAGGGTACATTTTCTGGAATTTACACAGCTTTTAGTTTATGACTGCCTATTTCATTTCTTGAGGTGCTAAAATGGCAGGGCAGTACAAACCCCCCCAAATGACCCCATTTTGGAAAGTAGACACCCCAAGGAAATTGCTAAGAGGCATGTTGAGCCCATTGAATATTTTTTTTTTTTTTTGTCCCAAGTAATTGAATAATGACAAAAAAAAAATTTTTTTTTACAAAAAGTTGTCACCAAATGATATATTGCTCACACATGCCATGGTTATATGTGGAATTGCACCCCAAAATACATTTTGCTGCTTCTCCTGAGTACGGGGATATCTACCTATCACAGTTTTGAAGGCCATAAAATGCCAAGATGCCACAAACCCCCCCAAATGACCCTATTTTTTTTTTTCACAAAGTTGTCACTAAATGATATATTGCTCAATGGCTCCCAAAAGTCCCACACATGAGGTATGCCCGTACTCAGGAGAAGCAGCAGAAGGTATTTTGGGGTGTAATTCCACATATGCCCATGGCATGTTTGAGAAATATATAATTTAGTGACAACTTTGTGCAAAAAAAAAAAGTTTGTTATTTTCCCGCAACTTGTGGCAAAATATAAAATATTCCATGGACTCAACATGCCTCTCAGCAAATAGCTTGGGGTGTCTACTTTCCAAAATTGAGTTATTTGGGGGGAGGGGGGCTTGAACTGTTCTGGCATTTTATGCACAACATTTAGAAGCTTATGTCACACATCACCCACTCTTCTAACCACTTTTTGTTTACATGAAAAAATAATTTTTCTTTGCAAGAAAATTACTTTGAGAACCCCCAAACATTATATATTTTTTTAAAGCAAAGGCCCTACAGATTAAAATGGTGGGTGTTTCATTTTTTTTTTTACACAGTATTTGCGCAGCGAATTTTCAAACAAATTTTTGGGGGAAAAAACACACTTTTTAAAATTTTAATGCACTAAAACACACTATATTGCCCAAATGTTTGAGGAAATAAAAAAGATGATCTTAGGTTGAGTACATGGATATTAAACACAACAAGCTTTAAAATTGAGCACAAACGTGCAGTGGCGCCAAACTACATACATTACTAAAAGCCTTTAAAAGCCTTTACAGGTTACCACTTTAGATTTACAGAGGAGGTCTACTGCTAAAATTACTGCCCTTGATCTGACCTTCGCGGTGACACCTCACATGCATGGTACAATTGCTGTTTACATTTGACGCCAGACCGAAACTTACGTTCGCCTTTGTGCGAGGGCAGGAGGGGACAGGGGTGCTTTTATTTTATTTTTTTTGCTTTTTTATCTTATTTTTAAACTGTTCCTTTCATATTTTTTTTAATCATTTTTATTGTTATCTAAGGGAATGTAAATATCCCCTATGATAGCAATAGATAGTGACAGGTACTCTTTTTTGAAAAATTGGGGTCTATTAGACCCTAAATCTCTCCTCTGCCCTCAAAGCATCTGACCACACCAAGATCGGTGTGATAAAATGCTTTCCCAAATTCCCAATGGCGCTGTCATGAAATGCGCGTAGTTTCCAGTTTCTTAGGCCATAGAGATGATTGGAGCCATTCTGATCTCTGATCAGCTCTATGGTCAGCTGGAGGAACCACCGGCTGCATTCTCAGGTTCCCTGTTGGGACAGGAGAGCCAGAGAAAACCATGGAAGAAGGTGGGGGGGGGACATTCCCTCCCACTGCTTGTAAAAGCAGTCTAGAGGCTAATTAACCACTAGGATTGCTTTTACATGAAAGCCGACCGCTGGCTAAAAAGAATGTACCAAGATGACACCTAAACCCGCAGCCATCATTCTGGTATAACCACTCAAAGTCCAGCAACATACCAGTACATTGATGGTCCTTGTTGGGCATATATTGTAATCTTTTTTTCACGAAAAAAGAGATTGATCGGTGGGTATGCCCACCATTAGAATACCTCCCTTCATCCACCCACTTCTAATGATGGGCATACATGCACCATTTTGTTTTTAACTGTGGTTGTGAAATCACCTCCTACAGCGCTGGAGTCACGGCTTTATGTATCGTGGGAGCAAATGCTGTTGCTGTCAAGATAAATAAATCAGTGCTGCAGCTGAATGGTCTACAAAATATAGGCCGAAGCATGGGGGCATCCACCCCAAAAGTTAGGAGCAAATCGCTCCTCTACCCCTGCTGCCCCCATGCTTTGGCATATATGCCCATTTTTTTAACTGTGGTGGTGAAATCACCTCCAGCAGCGCTGGAGTCACGGCTTTATGTATCGTGGGAGCAAACGCTATTGCTGACAAGATAAATAAATCCACGCGGTAACTGAATGGCGTACCTGCTAAGCAAATGATGGTTAACAATAAAACAAAGTAACATTATAGTATAACAGTAAGACATACCATATCTGCAAAGCAAATACAAAAAAATAGAAAAAAATAAAACATTTTTTAACGCAATCTGTGCCTAAAATATATATATGCCGAAGCAAGGGGGCATCCTCCCGCAAAAGTTAGGAGCAAATCGCTCCTCCACCCTTGCTGCCCCATGCTTCAGCATACATGCTCTTTTTTTTAACTGTGTTGGTGAAATCACCTCCTACAGCGCTGGAGTCATGGCTTTATGTATCCTGGGAGCAAACGCTGTTGCTGTCAAGATAAATAAATCCGCGCTGCAACTGAATGGCGTAAATGCTAAGCAAATGATGGTTAACAATAAAACAAAGTAAACAGTAAAGTATAAAAAAATTACATACCTGAAAAGCAAACATGATAAAACATAATAACATTAAAACATTGCAGAATAGAATACAGTAACATTTTTTTTTTTTATATTATATATTTTTTTTTTACACTTTTTTTTGTAACTGTAACTGTTGTAACTGTAACGGTTCCAGGTTCGTGTCATTCAAAATGCGATGGCATCTTGGGAGACCCTGTGAAAGTGTGTCCTAGTCTGTGCAGTGCTGTACCCTACACTAATACTCAACTAGTGTATGGTAGCATTCAAAACATTCACCAATGCAAAGACCAGGATTGTCAGGACAGGAGAGACAATAATAGCAGGTGTCACGCCTATATCCGCGCTTGCTGCAGACACGACATCTTCTTTGGGGGGCTCGTTGGGTAGGGGTACTCGGGAGGACATACGGAAAATGCCTCTCATGCAACCGGCTTACTGCATTTGGATAGGGAAGGTGAAGTGGAGCACCGTCTGGAAACAGAAGGGCTCTAACGATCTCTTCCTGGAATGTAAGGAAGGATCCAGTCTGTCCTGAAGCTCTGTATAGCACATGAGCGTTCAGCAAAGCCAATTTAAATAAATAAACAGACACTTTTTTCCACCGGCGTCTGGCCTTACGGGCAACTAGGTAAGGCGCCAACAACTGGTCGTTGAGGTCCATCCCTCCCATATTTTGGTTATATTCGTGGACGCAGAGGGGTTTCTCCACAACACCGTCGTGTCTGCATGAAGGGAGGTAAGAACGAAAACATTATTATTATCCCTCCACTTCACAGCGAGCAAATTATTACACTTGAAGCAGGCTCTCTCCCCCAGCGTAAGACAGGAATCTACAAGCCGCTGGGGAAAGCCCCGGCGATTAGGTCGCACGGTGCCACATGCTCCAATCTGATGATCAAACAAGTGGCTAAAAAGTGGCACGCTTGTGTAATAACTGTCCACATACAAATGGTACCCCTTTACGAATAAGGGTGACACCAAGTCCCACACAACCTTGCCAGAGCTCCCTATGTAATCTGGGCAGTTCTCCAGTTCTACGTGGCCCTCATAAACCATAAAACTACATGTATAGCCTATGGCCCTATCACAGAGCTTATACATCTTGACCTCGTATCTGGCACGCTTGCTGGGAAGATACTGTTTGAAAGACAAGCGGCCAGAAAACGTAATCAGGATCTCATCAATGCAGACAAACTTGATGGGGAGTAAACAAGTCTGCAAAACGTTTATTGAAGTGGTTTACAAGGGGCCAAATTTTGTAGAGCCGATCGTATCCAGAGTCTCAACGAGGACGACAGAGTTCAGTGTTGTTGAAATGCATGAACCGCAAGATCTGCTCGTATCGTGCCCTGGTCATGGAGGCAGAGAACACGGGCATAGCGGTGATGTAATAGGGGCCTACCACTAACTGCCCTACCACTTATAACAGTCACAAATGACACCAATGCAGTAATCAGTAAAAAAAATAAAAACTGCCATTGGTGTCACTGTGACGGGGGGGCAGGGGGGTGATGGGGGGGGGGGGTTATGTGCCTATGTGTGCTAGTGTCAGTGTAGTGTTGGTGCAGACTCACAGTAGATGTCTTCTCTCCTCGGAAGCCGTAACGAAAAGGCTTCACGAGGAGAAGAAGCTTCTCATTTGCAAGGAGCAATCGTGAGGGAGAGGCCATGAATCAGTAGCCTCGCCCTCAGAACGGATCGCTCCTGGAACGATGCCGACCGCCTCATTACTCTGCCTGCCCGTGCCATCCTGCCACAGTATATCTGCATGAGACAGTCGGCAAGTGGTTAACAGAATCATTATATTTCCTGAATTTATGACTTTCCTGAACTTTCCTGAAGACACCATCTGCACTCCAAAGCTTTAACAGTGCACACGTTTTATTTCTTAAGTCTAGGTCTGTATCCACTGAAGGTAGTTTGGAAACAATATTGAACATTATATTTTAAAAAAGTAAAATAATTCACCTATGTTTGTGGATTAATCAATATACTTGCTGGAGAGAAAAAAACTTTTGGAAAACGTATTTTGAACCAAAGCGTTACTTTGCTGTGAGGCTGCAGTGGTGAAAGTGTCAGTGCAAAAAATTTTTAACAGTTTGCTGCACTGGAAGAAAACTGTTTTTTTTGTACTTGCTGTAAAATCCTTGTGGGACACAAGTTTCAGAGACAGTTGGGTTATACTGCTGCTTACAGGCAAACACATTTTAGTGACCAGCCTGGTATTACTCTTTCCACTCCTAGCAGCCTTCAGTTGGGAAACAAATCAATGCCAGAGTAAGATCATAGACACACAAAAGAGTTGTGTCTCTCAATGAACTTAAAAAAAATGGATTTTACAGTAAGCACACAAATTCAATATTCTTTCTCATTCATTGAATAGTACAAAATTCAAAGAAAATTGGGATGTCCAAAACTGAAGGGTGGGTAACAACAACACTAACAGGTGCACAACAACAAAAACAGAACTAGAAGCTGCCCGCAGCTGAAGGAGCTGCCTGAAAGACCATGCCTTGCAAATCTGGAAAATAGTTGATTGATGCCAAAAAGCTCCCACAGATCTAGTAGCATGTGCATTAACAGAAAATTATAGAATTTGATTCGCAAGACCATAAGCCAGAGAAAACAAGGTTTTGTAGCCAGGTGCCTGGCTAGAGACAAAGAGCAATTTAGTCTTGTCTTGTCTACATTCCCATCGCACACATTCCTGGATGACAAGGCTCATCTGTAGTGGTTGCTGTAGTGACTACCAGCCAGACACATGGATACATCACAGATTAATGCACATATTCGCCAGCACACCATGGATCTTCAAGTGCAGTCCAAAGCTTTTATTGCAGGAGATCATCTCACAAAAGAACAAAAGAAAAAAGTGCAACATTTCAGAGCCACGCAGGACCCCTTCGTCAGGCATGTGATAAAAAGGTATACAGTAGCATGACAGAATATAAATATGCACCACCAATCAAAACCTTGGGAAAAAGTGACACCCCCTCCTAAGGCATCACATGATATCATACTCATGCAAAAAAACATTAAAATGTATTAACAATTATATAGATAGTCAGCTGTACCTGTTCCTGGCATTATTATTAAGGGGGAGCCCAGAACAACTACTTATGCTCGGATGCAATTTAGGACACTGTGCTCTCTGTGCTCCTAATGAACTCATCTGCACGGGTTAACACTACATCGCCTCCATCCCCCAGGGGAAGCTGACAAACAGAAGGAGCTCAAGAAACTTGATGGTTAGCAGCACTAAATCATGGAAGATGAAGTTTTGGAAAGAAACATTACTATGGCAGTTGGACGATTAGACTACAATTCTCAATGGAAGCTGGGTATAAAGAGAAGAGAGAAAGAGAGCTGTATTTTTCACAGGCTGAATATCGAGGGACCAAGGTGTGAGGAGACTGAGGTGTGCACCTCAACCTGCTACAAGGCAGCGGCCGTGTACTGAGGATCTGATTCACTCCAGGCAGATCCAGAAGTTAGCTGACATCTGAACAGCAGGACCCTTGTTGCTGTATCACTGGGACTAGTGAGAGGACACTGCTGCCATTAACTTGTTGCTGCTAGTAGAGACTGAGCTCATAGGGACTGGTCATCTAACTAGCAGTATTATTTACTGCATGCAGACTGGGATTGTACTCATGTGTAGCACTGTAAAAAGTAGGCCCCAATGGTAGCTGGCTGAAGAACTAGGGCTAAAGACTGCTCACTCTGATAGCTGCTTCACAAGAACTTTGCCTATTGTCCATAGTTCCCTGGAGTTTGGCTTTAATGTGTTCCAAAGGGAGATCATGGCAAATTTGAAAATGATTAAGTATATAAGTGTAAAAAGCATGCAGGTGGGGTGCTGCAGCAATAAATCACATTGTCATCATTGTAGGGTGCAATGAAAGATTTGTATTGAAATAGCACAGCGACAGTTCACAACAAACCTGGTGGGAAGGTTGCCCTATCTGTACACTCACAGGTTCCAGTAATGTGATGCAGGTATTAGCTGAATTGACAACATCTGTAAAGAGATCAGAGTGTGGCCTGGCTGTCTCGTGCCCAAGCAGGAAAATGTCCAAGGAGGGGCAACCCTACCCTTTTCCTCATGGTCAGGAATCTTTCCATTACCAGTAGTACTGCCCCTAATAGGCAGGGTACCTTTCCCTACTCTACCAACTTGCTTAATGTGCACCAAACCTGGGAGCCAGGGCCTTACATAGACTCTGCTTGACCCAAGATAGCTTCTACGTGGGGTGGCAACATCAAATCATATAGCTTCACCAGTGACCCAAGAAACTATAGAAGAACCATGTTCCTCTTGACTATCTCTCCAAAAAGAGTGCCGCTGAGGAAGAGCACTGCAGGCAGTGGAGAAAGTAGACTGCACCTGCCTCCAAGCATGCATGTTGATTAGAAAGTGTATAATAATAATATCTCCTAGGAGAAGAATTCTCAATGGTATTTCCCAAATAATAGTGAGACACTAAGTGAGATCTGTGGTATTGTGAAATGTACAGTAGGAAAAACTTAATATCCTGACCCCAAGAACATACTGTATGTACTAAAACAAATCCATCCCAATCTTAGTGAGAATCCTGGGAAATTGTCACAACTTGTAATGTGGTATGTGATCATATTCACGTGGACACAGCATGTAGTTGTTGGATAGGATAAATACATGGTTTGCTAAGGTCAATTTATGGATATCTACCACTGTATAGGAAAATCCCACAAAGTTTGTATTTGGTTAAAGTAGTATCAAGCACATATCTAGGGTTGTATAGAGCATTTGTAGACTCCATCCCTTAGATTAGACAATATACATTGATCACTGTTGCATAGGTGAGCCTCTCATGTAGATAACCAAAGGTGAGTAAATAAGCATGGGACAATAAGCAATGATGGATGTAGAGTGTTTGGGGTTTGTACTCACATCTAACATACGCATGTGCTCATCAACATATAAAAAGACCATACCATACACAGAAATCAGATTGCAACAGGCTGAAGAGATGTAAGTAAGCATTAAGAAGGTACAGTAAATGTAATGCAGAGAACCATTTGCAAAAATTCTGTCACAACATTCACAGATGCATCAAGGAACTATTCAGAGGATGCAGCCAGTTAGAATGGTATCATAAGCAGTTATAGCTGTAGTGCCCATCCAATGAATCATCTTCTGACGGCATGTACTTAGCCAATATTGTGTGGTTACACCACTTGTAGAGATTAGTTGATATAAAGCAAACAAATGTGAAAAAAGAAAACAAATGCAGCCACCACAACTGTGGACAGGTAAATTACAATACTACCAATTTTTGTAACTGAATTTAGATATGCTTTAAGACATCTGAAATATAGTGTCCACCATTAGGCCCCATTGACACTCTGCATAGCGGAAACTCAAGTTACCAATCGCAATTTTGTGTGTGTGTGATTTTCATGTAATTCCACATGTTGTGCATAGTGTAGCACATTCACTTAAATGGGCTGCCCTATGAGTGTTTGTCACGGCAAAGAAGGTCAAGGACCAAACTATGGCCCTTAGTCTGGCGTGTTTTTACACGCATGTTTTGGTGCGATTCTCACGTTTTGTCGCTCTGCACTGCGGCAAAAGCACATCACGTTTGCAGTGCCATTAAGGATTAATGGCACCCAAATGCGTGTTCATATGTTTTGCTGCAATTTGGAATGGCAGGAAGAATCATGACTATTCTGCCCACAATTTAAATTCGCCTTAGTGTGAATGGGGCTTTAATGTTATAAGCTAGTACAGGCAAAAGTGACGTATGCAGGATGGACCTCACCCAAGATACAGAGTGCAGGCCGTTACTATGTTCATAGAGGATTGGTTCGTAGAAATCACCATGCAGCTGAGAAAATAGGTGTATTTTTGAGAAGTAGCAGTGTGAATTTGTCTCCCAGAATATAATCAACATGCATGCTTTGTTATAATGTACTTTATTTGCTTAAAGCATATCTCTAGCCTACTCTTTTTAATCTGAAAGATCTGTAAGTTTATAAACTTACTTTGTGACGATCCCACACATTTACATCTTTGAATTCTGTGACACATAAACAGTATTCCCTGTGTGTAGGCACTGCTGTGTCATACATTTCAAGCTGAGTTTACTGGTAAAAATAAGTGTGAAATGCAAGACTCCGATGGGTGTAACAAGAAGTCCTCTTGCTGCCTTCTCACTGTATCCTTATTGTGGACGAGATCATGGTGTACCAAGAGGGCGGTGATGGAACATCACTTCCATTTCAAAATCTGACGGGTCGCCTAATCTGATGAAACACCTGCCCTCTGAACTACAGAGCTGATGAGAGAAAGAGTTTCAGGAGGCAGAGTCAGTACAGTAATCACTGCTTGCAGGCAGCAAGGTACCATGAGATATATAGTCCTTAGAAATTAAAAGTAAACAGCAAAGAAAAATCTGCAAAGCATTCTGGGAATCTAGAAAGTTGTGGTAAGAGATGGCCTGCAGACAGTCTTTGACCATATTGTTCTATTAAACGTTATCATACCTAGTACGATCTCCCTTTGGGAAAATATAACTGTATTTGTATGCAGGTTCCAGGAAAGTACATTGGTATGCAGTGTTTCTTCTTTATGTCTATCATAAATCCTCCATTTGATCAATTGATTTGAGCACACACATGATGGTAGGGATCACTTTGACGTATTGTTCTAATGACATTTCTGTACTATTTGTACGTATTAGAGGTACAGTATATGGTTAGCTATACTGTATAATAGTTTTTGGACACATTTGAATACTGTTAAGCTGAGTATTTGAGCAGGAGATTTATTTATAACTTAAAGTGGTTGCATTCCCTGCATTAAGTTAAAAAAAACTCTCACCGTTAGCTACCCCACAACCCCCCTTAAATAATTACTTATGTCCGATCTCGATCCAGCACTGTGCACTTCTGCAGCAATGCTGCTTGTCTCTCCCTTCTCTCACTCAAGGCTCAGCAGCAGTGGGAGTCAAATCCTGTGAGCAGAGAGCAGGGGGGCGGAACTGAGCCACGCTGTGTGTCTCAATAGACTCACACAGTGTGGTTAAGGATTGAGCCCACAAAAGTACCCCATAGCAAGACTGCCAGCAAGGGCCCTTAGAGGAGAAGGATTGGAGCTGCTCTGCACAAAACCATTGCACAGAACAGAGAAGTTTATATTCATCCTGTACTATTTGTTACTTAACTAAGTCCCTAGTATTGAAACAATTGTTTGTTTGTTTTTAGTTTGTTTTTTGACAATTGAAATACTTTTTAAGTGACTTTTTAAATATTACATTTTTATTCCCTTGATAGTAATGCTTCTGTGTCCCCAGAGTTTTTCTGATTATACCTTTTTCGGTCTTAAAAAAGGTGGATTACTGTCATAGTTAGATAAAAGCCCATAGGAACTAAATGATATCTCTAAATTATTATTATTATTATTATTATTATACAGGATTTATATAGCGCCAACAGTTTGCGCAGCGCTTTACAACATGAGGGAGGACAGTATGCTTACAATACAAATCAATACAGGAGGGATCAGAGGGCCCTGCTCATTAGAGCTTACAATCTAGAATACAGAAAAGACTAAAGGTGTTCTCAGAAAAGTCACATGGAATTATAATGGTAAGGTGAGGTAAGCGAAAAATAGTGTTAACTGTTGAATGTTCTCTTCATATAATTTTGAATATGTTAAGTTGTGGATGTGTGCCTTATCTTTTTCACTTACCTAGCACAAGTAATACACTTCCAACTGATCTTTTTAAAGATGCTTGCTTGGTTTTATTTAGCTTGAGGAAAGATGAGCAGGTGGGAGAGTGAAAGGAGTGGATAAGGAGTGGAAAGGAGTCGATAAAAGAGAGTATGGGCAAACCTGTTAAAAGGTCAGCAAGAACTAAAATAAGTGCAAAGTGTTTCATGCAAACTGCCGAAAGGTTATGGATACCCACTGAGAAAAAATTGGCGTGGCCTGGGTAAAACATGGAGTCAGTTCTACTGATGATTATTTGAACTGTGAAACAATATCCAAATAACACTTTCTGCATGTGTATATATATATATATATATATATATATATATATACACACATTGTCATGTTCAACAAACCAGTGATGAGATGATCTGAGCTTTGTGACATGGTGCTTTATCCTGCTGGAAGAAGCCATCAGAAGATGGGTACACTGTAGTCATAAGGGGATGGACATGGACAGCAATACTCAGGTAGGCCGTGGCATTTGAACGATGCTCAATTGGTACTAAGGGGCCCAAAGTGTGCCAAGAAAATATCCCCCACAGCATTACACCACCAGCCTGAACCGTTTATACAAGGCAGAGTGGAGCCATGTTTTCATGCTGTTTACGCCAAATTCTGACCTTACCATCTAACTATCGCAGCTGAAAATCGAGACTCATCAGATCAGGCAATGTTTTTCCAATGTTCTATTGTCCAAATTTAATGAGCCTGTGCGAATTGTTGCCTCAGTTTCCTGTTCTTAACTGATGGGAGTGGCACCCGGTGCGGTCTTCTGCTGCTGTATCTGCTTCAAGGTTTGATGTGCTGTGCATTTAGAGATGGTATTCTGCATATCTTGATTGGAACGAGTGGATATTTGAGTTATTGTTGCCTTTATATCATCTTGATTCAAACCAGTCTGCCCATTCTCCTCTGACCTCTAACATCAACAAGGCATTTTCGTCCACACAACTGCCACACACTGGATATTTTTTCTCTTTCAGACTATTCTCTGTAAATCGTAGAGATGGTTGTGTGTGAAAATCCCAGTAGATCAGCAGACGAGCCCATCAGGCACCAACAACCATGCCACGTTCAAAGTCACTTAAAGCCCCTTCTGTTCCAACATGACTGCGCACCAGTGCACAAAGCAAGGTCCATAAAGACATGGATGAGCAGGTTTGAGGAGGAACTTGTCTTGGATGCCATTAAAGTTCATGTGGGTGTAAAGGCAGGCGACCCAATACTTTTGGTAATATAGTGTGTGTGTATATACAGTACTGTGTGTGTATATATATATATATATATATATATATATATATATATATATATATATATATATATATATGAATATGAATTTTTATATTCTGCTTGTTACCAAGTGCAACACCTTTAATTTTTGGTCAATGGAAGTATAGTTGACCAAGTTTTGTTTGTAGACCTCTAAACCATGCTTAAAGTGATTGTAAGGGCAAATTTTTTACTTTAAAAAAAAAAAAAAAAGTTATACTTTCCTGCTCTTTGCAATGGTTTTGCACAGAGCAGCCCCAATCCTGCCCTTCTTGGGTCCCCGCCGGCGTTCCTGCCACCTCCCACATGCCAAGAGTACCCGCTCCCAAGCCTGCTCTGTGTGTCCATATGACACACAGAGTGAAGCTCTGCCCCGCTACCTCCTCACTGGCTGTGATTGATAGCAGCAGGAGCCAATGAGGAGGGAGAGAGCTGAGAAAGCCTCTTTTCTCATGGAAAACGCTGGATCGAAATCTGGCTCAGGTAAGTACAAAGGGGGTGGAGCTGCATAAGGTTTTTTATCTTAATGCATAGAATACATTAGGGTAAAAAAAAGTTCTGCTTTTAGAACCACTTTAAAGGCAAACCTATAGAAACACACGTGAAATGCATATAGGGGAGCTGCTTTACCTGCCAAAAAGGATGTGCATTTTTTTCCATCCATTCCTGAGATTTACCCAGCTCTAATACCTAACACAGCTCTGTCTCTGAGGGCACTTACAGGTTTCATCTCTCAACCAAACTAGGACTGGACCTTGCAATGAGAAGCAGCACACTATTGAGCTCATTTTTCTGTCAGTTTGCTCTCTTCTCCTATTGCATGTCCCTTGTTAGAACATTTGATTGGCTCCCTGTGATAAATCTCCCCCTCCCTGTCTATCTACTGTACACGGGATTACAGACGGCTAATACCAAGTCCAACTCAAGTGCTTGCATATTTTTACATGTGATGATGTAATACATATAGAGTATATTACAGAGATAATACAGTTATAATTCAATAAAATACAAGAGGATTAAGAGGGCCCTGCTCAGAAGAGCTTACAATCTAATAGGGTGGGGCAGGTGGTACAAAAGGTTGTAACTGTGGGGAATGAGCTGATGGAAGTGGTAAAAGATTAGTTAGAAACGTGATGAGTTTTTAGGGATCGCCTGAAGGTAGCAAGAGTAGGAGATAGGCGGACAGGTGGAGGTAGCGAGTTCCAGAGGATGGGAGAGGATCTGGAGAAATCCTGGAGACGAGCATGAGAGGAGGAGACGAGAGAGCTTAAAAGTAGGACGTCTTGAGAAGAGCGGAGTGGATGATTTGGGTGATATTTGGAGACAAGATTGGTGATGTAGTTCGGGGCAGAGTTGTGAATGGCTTTGTATGTTGTGGTTAGTATTTTGATATTAATTCGCTGGGTGATTGGGAGCCATTGTAGGGATTGGAGGAGAGGGTTGGCAGACACTGAGCGGTTGGTAAAGTGTATAAGTCTGGCAGCAGCATGCATGATAGACTGTAGAGGGGATAGCCTATGGAGAGGCAGGCCAATGAGAAGGGAGTTGCAATAGTCAAGGCGAGAGATAACAAGGGAGTGAATGAGGAGCTTAGTGGTTTCATTTGTTACAAAGGGGCGAATTTTAGAGATGTTACAGAGGCGAATTCTACAAACTTTTGACAATGATTGGATTTGAGGCTGAAATGACAAGTCAGAGTCTAGGATTACACCTAGTACCCTGGCGTGAGGGGAGGGACTGATGGTTGCATTGTTGATTTTGATGAAAAAGTCATGGAGGGGGGCACAGGCGGGGGGAATATTAATAGCTCAGTTTTAGAGAGATTTAGTTTAAGGAAGTGGTGCGACATCCATGCTGATATGTCAGTTAGTAAGTTAGTAATGCGAGAGGAGACTGAAGGAGTGAGGAGAGGAGTAGACAGATAGATTTGGGTGTCATCAGCGTATAAGTGGTAATGGAAGCCGTGGGCGGTTATCAAGTGACCAAGGGAGGAGGTGTAGATAGAGAAGAGAAGGGGTCCAAGAATAAACAGAATACAGAAAATACACATTCATGTATGCCTTTTATATCTACTGTATCTGTAGTTTAGCTTTTAATGGAACCTGTAAGGACAGAAATATGGGAGTTGCCACTGCTGGCTTTTTGATAAAGGTGGAAAATATAGAATGATCATCATTGTCCTGACTACAATACATCCTAACCTTGTAACGCTGACAGAATAGGAATTCAAAATTTTCAGACTTCTCTGGCTGCAACTTTGTCGTGGCCTGATGCAGCCTGTGAACGGACATCTTTCTTAGCAGCTCCAAGATCCCTCTGCACAATCTTGTGCAATCCTCCTTACCTGCCACTCTGTATTGGCTAATACCTCTCCAAAACACTCGGGGAAGACCCTGTGATACTTTTTTGCGTCTCTGGTGGATGGGAAAGCGAAAGGGGAAGAAACAGCCCCCGGCTAGAATGAGTATCACCACGCGCCACTGCCAAGATGGCCGCCGCTCCACCATACCACACTCATCCTTGGCATCCACCCCGGATCTCTTTGGTGAGGAGCCTGATCCCTCATTGCCACCTTCTCCCGGGACCTCCGCTCCCCCGGCGCTGCCAGCCCATCCATCCCCCAGCGATGATGGCCTGGAGGACAGCCCAGAACCGGAGCCTACCCTGCTGGATATCCTCAAACTAATTAAGGTAAACCATTCAGATATTATGGGTAAAGTGGAGGAGCTTAAGCTGGACATTACCATAATGCACCAGGACATGCATAAAATGAGGGACCGGGTCTCTGACACTGAACGCCGCATCAGTGATCTGGAAGACTCTGTCGCCCAGTCCTACCTGCTCCATGGCACCAAAATCCAATCCCTGGAGGATAAAGTTGACGATTTAGAGAACCGTTTACGAAGGAACAATCTGCACTTGGTGGGCCTGCCTGAACGGGTCGAAAGTGCTGACACGGTTTACTTCCTGGAGTGCTGGTTTACCCAGGAATTTTGGAGGGACTGTCTATCCCCCTGTTTTGTCCTGGAGCGTGCCCACAGAGTACCCGGCAGACCGCTTCCTGCAGGCAACCCTCCTCGTACTATGGTAATCCGTCTCCTAAACTACAGGGACTCTATCCTGCCCACATAAAAGGGAGTCTGAAGATTAATAATGCATCGGTGCCCCTCTTTCCTGATTACTCCCCAGCAGTCTGTGCCACAAGAGCCAAGTACCAACACATCAAGCAAAAGTTGAGGGAGAAGACCATCCAATACTCCATGTTGTTTCCCGCCACGCTATGAGTTGTGCACCAAAGCCAGGTGCACTTTTTCCAAACCCCAGCAAATGCTCTTTCCTGGTCTGAGTCCTTGCACCAGCCTGGTCACTTGTCTGACCGGGCACCTGACACCTGATCTGGGTTATTCTCCCCATTATGTGTTCTATTTCTTTTCTCCACCCCAACCATTGGGCCATTCCAAGTTGTATGCTTCATCAAGAGGACGCTGATCTCCACTTGCAGACTATGCTGCTAATGTTCGTTTACTCCTTGATCACTGACTGATATAAAGTGTGTTCGCTGACTTGCCTGTATTGGCCATGTTCCTGGTATGTACCAGCAGTTTAGGGTCTAAGCCAGCCCCTTGTTTTTGGGGCATGGCAGGGGTTAAATTTGGGCTACCGCCTGTCCTATATGTGTTTCTGTATGTCATAGATTTGCTGTGTGACTGGTTGAATGCGGTATGTATGTGTGTGTCTGTTTTCCACCTCGCCACCCCCCCATCTGGGCTTGCAGCCGTGTGGCAACCTATGTTCTACCCAGATTATCATTCGTCTACACTTTTATTATATTTTGTTTAATTTTTAATATCTTACGATGTCTACGGTCAAGTGCATCTCCTGGAATGTCCGGGGATTAAATTCTAAATTTAAAAGGGCCTGCCTGTTTGATTTCCTTAAGGCATACAAACCTCATATACTGTGCCTACAGAAAACACACCTTATGGGATCAAAAGTGCTTGCCCTCAAAAAACACTGGGTTATGCACAGATATCATTCCCTATATTCTAATTAAGCCAGGGGGGTGTCCACTCTCATAAGGAAAGGCCTCCCCTTTTCATGTGACCGAGTGGTCCTGGACACCAAGGGTCGTTATATTTTTCTTCAATGCATGCTCCCCCCCTGTCACGGCTGCAATCTTCACCGATTTGAGTATGCAATATTCCATTTTGCCAACACTTGCTACCCTTATAGTCGGGGACTTTAATTCAGTACTTGGACCGATTTAAACCCCTCCAGTATGAGTCTAAGTTGTTTGGTCAGTGGTGTGCCTCCTTTGGTTATGTTGACCTCTGGTGCCAAAATCATCCTAAGGCCAGGGAATACTCTTGCCAATCCCGGACATACCATACTCTTTCCAGGCTGGACTATGCCCTGGGGACTCCTGATCTGGCCTTCTATATCCAGACTGTTGCTTATCTACCTCAGACGATATCTGACCACTCTGCCCTGTGTGTTGAACTATTATTAGGCCATCGGCCCTCTTTTCGGTTGTGGAGACTCAGTCCCCTCTGGATCTCCACCCCCAAATTCCAGAAGCCGGTCCAGCAGGATATGTTCCACTATTGGGGGGACAATCCGGATCCGCTTCCACTGGCCCAAGATGGGACGCCGTCAAGGCATCTGTGCGGGGCTACTACATCTCTAATATTGCCAAACATAGAAAGTCCTCTCAGGCTGCTCTTCTGGCCTTGGAGTCCTCCCTGGAGACCGCTAGGGCCCAATATTCTGTGCTTCCCACTCCCATGGAGTCTTGGTGGGGGTGCACAGGGCCCTGGACCTCCATAGGGTGGACACAACGCGCAGGTATTTTTCGGCCAGGTTGCATGACTATAGTGGTAGAAATAACAAAATGTTGGCCTATCTCACCCGCACGGAATACGCTGACAGGACTATACCGCAAATCCAACTACCTGATGGCTCTTTCGCGTCTGATCCCCTGATCATAAACCAGAAATTCAAGTACTTTTACGAAAACCTTTATTCAGCCTCACGCTCCCTGTGTTGGAGGACTCACATAACACTATTTTAGACAAACCCCTGACAATTGAAGAAGTCACTGACGCCATTTATTCTTTCTCCCCCCAATAAAACTCCAAGGTTGGACGGCCTGCCCGCTGAATGGTACAAAAATTGTGCTGAACAAATGGCACAGAAATTACACTCTCGATAAACTGTTGTGCGGGTCTTACCATCCAATCTCACTACTGAATAGTGATGTTAAGGTGTTAGCTAAAATTCTAGCTCTGAGACTGCAGAAGGTCATTCTCCACCTCGTTCATAGGGACCGAACTGGGTTCATGCCTGGAAAGAGTACAAATGACAACATTCGTCGTCTTTATCTGCATATTCACAGGCTGCCACTGACCGAAAAAGTGGACTAGTGTTATCATTGGACGTGTTAAAAGCCTTGATACAGTTAACTGGTCCTTTCTTTGGGAAACTATGCATCGCATGGGCTTCAGCTCCCAATTCATCAAGTGAGTCCGTTTGTTCTACACCAACCCTAGGGCCAGGATAGGTACCAATAAGGACATTTGTGATGTGTTTATTTTACAAAGGGGAATAAGGTAGGGCTGCCCGCTCTTGCCACTTCTGTTTGCACTGGCCATAGAGCCCCTTGCTCTGGTAGTACGGCAGACGGCGATGGTAGGTGGCATCCGCTGTGGGGAGCTGTCTGAAAAGATCTCCCTATATGCGGATGATGCCCTAATTTATCTGGATGGCTCAGAGCAATCCTTTGTTTCCCTATTGGGAGTTGTGGAGGAGTTTGGGAAGGTCTCCGGGCTACGTGTTGGCTGGGATAAGTCTGTGGCATTTCCTATAGGCCCCAAACTTGACTATACCTACCTATCTCAATCCAAATTGAACATCCAACCCACATTTAAATATCTGGGATCTATATTAATGCAGACCTATCTATTTTTGGATCCCTTAACATTACCCCAATTGTAACACACATGGAGACCAGGCTACATACTTGGGCCTCCTTACCACTAAATTTAATTGGTCGTGTGAACATTTTTAAAATTATATACTCACCCAAATTTCTTGTTTTCCGGGCATCCCCAGTCTTTTTGTTCAAAAAACTTTTTAACAAAATTAATTCGCTTTTATCCTCCTTCCTCTGGCAGGAGTCAATCCCAAGAATTGCTAGGGCCTCTCTGCAGGCCGCTAAGATTGATGGGGGGTTAGCCTGCCCTAATCTACTACAGTACTTTATAGCGTCACAGCTTGCATACATTTATGACTGGTTCCTGGATGCCTTCTCGTCCTGTTCTACTGCTCTATTGACTACACTTTCTGGTCCCGGGCCTCACTTATTGACACACTACACAGGTCTATACCTAAACGTTGCTCCCGTGGCACACTGTTGCTGGGCCAACATACCAGCAACAGTGTGTGACAACCTTGTGAAGATTTACAGAAAACGTCTGACCTCTGTCATTGCCAACAAAGGATATATAACAAAGTAATGAGATGAGCTTTTGATATTGACAAAATAGTTATTTCCACCATAATTTGCAAATAAATTCTTTATAAATCAGACAATGTGATTGTCTGGATTTGTTTCCACATATTGTCTCTCATAGTTGAGGTATAACTATGATGACAATTACAGGTCTGTCTCATCTTTTTAAGTGGGAGAACTTGCACAATTGGTGGCTGACTAAATACTTTTTTGCCCCACTGTATATATATATGTGTATAAAACATGTTCATAAAGCTACTAAAATAATTGAGTAGCTTTATTTCACTTTTTTTAAATCACCTCATATCAAGCAAAAAACAGTCACCAGATTCTATTTGTCAGCCACACTACTCTGCTGCTGGTTTTATGAGTCATATTGGCCCACAGAGAATGTCTCAGCTTGCATTAATAGCCCTTTCCTCTACAATGTTTATTTTGGTATGGAAATAAAGTAGTTCACCAACTTGTTTCAGAAACCCATACGTGTGGAAAGGAAACATTAAATGCTTGTGGTAGTGCGGCTTATCACTATGTGGGAGACTACCTTCTCTATCAATACATTCTAGTGAGTAGGAAATCACTAATAGCATACCTACCAACTTTCCTTCTGAAGCGACAAAGAGAGAGACTGAGTAGCACAGTACATGTACCACAACAAAACATGGTTAAACTGAGTGTGACTTACTAATTAACACAGCGTAATAATAATGAGAACAACATTTTAATCACTAATGCTTTTATTCCGTGTTTCCATAGTAGTATTTGCTGCCTACAGCCCACAAATACTTCTGCTGTGTTCCAAAAGACTACTAGAAGCTACTCTCATGTTACCAGAGACTGCCAATGTTTTATAGAAAAAAAGCTCTCCATTGCACATGTAGCGCTTACCCCCGAAGGAGCGGCTGATTAGATATTATATCCGTAATTAACGTTTACCACCTAACCCATCGCAGCCCATAAATCCAGAAACAGTCCACATTGCATTTTTCTCTTGCTTTATTAAGTAACATAAACTGGTATAGGAGAAGGGTTTCCTTTGAGATGCTCTTTGGTTGCTTTATCATCTTTTTTACTGTCTCTCATGCAAGGACCTAGAATCATTGCGGATAATATGAAATCACCTTATGCGATTTCTTCAATCAGGGAAGATGAAAGTAGATTTGATAGAGAATAATCGATAAAGAGTCACTCTGAATAACTTCTTTATCTGCAGAACTTTTTAAGAACAGTCTGTATCTCTATATGTGTGCTTGCAGCTTTACCGCTACCTTTTTACCACTACTTCCCATCTGCATGGTACTTCCAAGTTGAGCTAGAGAAAAGTCACTCTGAATAACTCCTTCTGCTTGACTGATTGGAATCCCTGGGGCATTGCTGAACCCAAAGTCACAGGCCATCACCGCCTGTCTCACTGACTTGCGTACCAACATCCCTCAGCCTCTGGCAGTACCCTTCCCTTGGGCTTTCACTCACGTGATCAATAATCCATGTGCCACTCATAAACGATCGATCGTCCAGTTTCCGTCTGCTTTGTTGCTACTTCTTCCGCAATGATTCTTTGTTCCCTTTCCTTCTTTCCGGCACGCTCCCTTCCCCACAAGCGCGGCCAACGACACCAGCGACTACATGCTGTACGGTGTCATCTACTCCTCCACGGATGCCGGTTCCCCACCCTCCTCGCAAAGGGGGAACTCCGTTGGCTCCCCGGAGGGGGAACCTCTCCCCTCCAGGAACCAGGTTGGGCTTCTCCAAGCTCAAACAGGAAACTACTCAACTGACCATGTGACCCGGCTTTTATATGAGAGTCCTGGGGCATTACCAAACAAATTAATGATTGGCCGAGACTCACATACAAACCACCTGCCACTCAAATCCCAAATGAACAAACAGGCCTGCTATATGGTACAAGCCTGCCTAAATTTACCTGAAACTGTAAGTTAATGAAAAAAGTCACCTACTTAAAAGTAGGTGCCCGCTACACACACTTTTATTAACGCCAGATTCCTGTTCCCACAGCCCCCTTAGCAATGAATAGACTCCTGGACCAGATTTCAGGGAAGACCAAATACACCATGGCCAAAAGCTATAAGTACAGGGGTTACCAAGACCGACATTTGTTGCATTCCAAAGTCCCCACACAAAACAACATCCCCAATGCGTATAAGCACATTAACATGCATACCTGAACTGAGAATAATGTTTGCATTATTCACAGATGGTGCCCCTTCAAGTTGCCCAACAACCTACTGTATGTTTGCTACAGAACATTTCTCTTCTTCCTGTTCATGAAAGACAGCTGCAGGAAAGGAGAGCAGGGAAGGACTCCGGCTTTTGCCACAGTTTGGGACAAGTCTGCTCCTAACAACAGGGCATCAGGAGGACGCTTTATTGGCTGGTAGCCAAAGAGGAATGTGATTGGCCAGTGGAACTTACTCCGAGGCCTGACGAGGGTGATGAGCACCCAGGAGCCAGGAGACTGCTGCTACTGTGACTATGTGAGTGGGATGGCTGCCTGGAACCCAGAAGCAAAGGGCTCTGGGGCAGCCAGAGTGTGCCCAGAGCCCAGACAGAAACTGATGCAGGAGACCACGTGGTTGTTGAGCATCATGCAGGAGCAAGCTGCTGCTGTGCTGAGAGCTGCTGGCTGCAGGGACCAGAAGGAAGAGAGACTGTTTCAGCTATTTCAATGACGTACTGCAAAGCAGTGCAAAGAGACTTTGGGACTTATGAGCTACTGAGGGCAGGGTACAGTCATCATCTATCACCAGATTATCAGGAGTGGTGGAAAACCTTTGGACATTTGTTTCTGCTTAGTTTACCTGGTCTTTGTAAGGGGTGAGAGGTCCGCCAGAGACTAAGGGCCCCAACGTTGGCAAAACTGAACTCAAATTTATTGGGCAGTGAGTAAGTAGAGCCTTATGTGTTTAGGAAAGCTGTACCATTATAACTGTAGGCATTTGAAAAGTAAAAACCTCTGTGTATAGATCAATGTCCTTCCCTCACACCGGCCTAGTGTGTTTCTAGGAAGGCTGTTTTTACAGATGGCTGTGGGGAACTAGCAGGTGTTTCTGTGGTGGTCTATGTCACATGGTGAACTGTATTTGTGTTGTTTTTAAAGAATTTTCTTTTGAAAATCATTTCTAAGAATTTTCATTTGAACTTTGCACCATTAGTAGGCTGCAGCAACAGCCGATTTTCGTGCAGCCATCGAATTTGAGTGATTGCGCATGTTGGAAATTTTTTGAAAAACGAACGGTTTTCTAATCAATGATGGGAGAACCGTGTGAGAAATATAATCAACAAAGAAATGTGCATGAACACAAGAAAAGAAAATTCCTGGAAAGAAAAGAAAATTCCCTGCCACTAAAATTCTTTTCTGTAGCAATAGGAGGTGAAATTGAAGGCTAGGTTGGTTGAATTTCGAAATCAATGGTGGCATTATCGGATCACAAAATTTCTGATTTTTGGATAACAATTTGTTCAGGATTAAACTCATGTATGGCCTACATAGCCTACCCTTTTCTATGCAGGGCTTTTCCAGTTAATAAAGCACACTAAAAGTCCAGGTGTGTCAATGTCAATTGGATCCATGTACAAGGTTACCACTGAAGGGCAGAAAGATCCAAACAATCCAATGGCTCCTGTACTATACACATATTTGCAAAATCAAGTTATTCATACATCCCTTAAGTTAAGAACTACTATTTACTGTCTGAGGCCACTCTAATCTGTTCAACTAATAAGCGCAGAGGCAGTGAAAGGGAAAAAATAGAAGGAAAAAGCTTACTGCTTTCATAGGCTGGGGGAGAAGGGCTGAATTGAAAGATATTGCTTACAGTGCAGTTAGTCTTGTGGCCCTTTTTTATCCTCAGGTAAATCAGATTCTCTATAAAAACAAATGCTAATGACTAAACCTCATTGATATTTTGTTAATGGTAGTTATAATGTGTGTACCAATTAGCATAGCTCCTAACTGTCCCTGATTTTAAGGGACTTTTGTCCCTCATTTAGGACTGATCTATATAGTTGTATATAAAATACACTACTTATCTATCAAAAAAGTATTTTCCAGTGATAAACCTTTCATCCAGTTTCTAAATTGCTGCATTTGTAAATTCCAAAAGCCAGTGTAAAGGAATAGTAGTGGTAAAAAAAAGCACTTGTGGGTTTAACCAATCATTTTTTGTACAATTCTCCTTTAAGGGGGCGTGGCAGGGAGGTGTATCCTATCCCCTATAATACTTTTGCTAATAGGTGTCCCTCATTCCCATCTTAGAAAGTTGAGAGGTATGCAATTCGTTATCATCATTACACAAGCTGAGCCTACTTACTTTATACACAATATACATATGCTATGGTCCTTTTACCCCCAAAATATGCTTTGATGACTATTTGACAAGTGGGACATGTAGAAACCTCAGCAATCTATTTTTTTTTAAATGCAACTCTTTAATTACATATGCTTTTCTACACACAGCTTACTCACACAGGACTTCGGGTGCATGTAATGTACTTAGAGTGCAGTGGTCAGGAGAATGTCATATAAAGCCCAGCATATGGAATTCAGTGGTCAGGATGCTAAAATGTACAACACAGTGTCTAACAGGGGGTCAAGAGTGCATAGCACAGAAAATTCAGGGGTATGGAGTGCATATACACAGACTGCAGGGCTCAGGAGTGTGTAATATAGAGTGTAGGGGTGAGGAATGCAGGATGAAGAGAGTACAGGGGCCAGGAGTATGTAACACAGAGGTCAGAAATACACAAAGCACAGGTCGGTGTACAAAGTATAATCATAAATTACCCCCTCCTCCCAGTACAACCCCCACAGCACAAATCTCACCCAAAAGCCCAAATTCCCCGACCAGTACAGATTTCCCCTTACAGCCTTAAATCCTCTTCAACACAGACACACCTTCCAACCCAACCTCTCCGTACAGACCCCTCTAGTACAGACTCCCCCTGCTAGGCCACCTGCCTAGTAGAGAGCCCTCCAGTACCCCACCTTCAGTCCACCCCCTCAGTACAGACACCCCATACAAACTCTCCTCCCAGGGGGCTGGTGCAAGGATTTTTGACACCCTAGGCAAAACCTCATTTTGGCACCCCTGGCTCCGTCCCTCACTCCACCCCTTTGCCCTGTCCACGTATACAGTGAAGGTGGCGGGGGTGGAGATTTTTTCAGTGCCTCTCCACCTATTTCTTCAGCCATGATCTGCAAGCCAGCACCTGTGCCTCCGGACCCGGGCCTGAAAACAAATGATGACGGCACAGCTTGCTTCCTCACGCCAGCTGTGGTCTGCAGGTATATGGACGGGCTAGGGTAGTATATAGACAGGCTAGGGTAGTATATGGACAGGCTAGGTTAGTATATAGACAGACTAGAGTAGTACATAGACAGGCTATGGTAGTAAATGGACAGGCTAGGGTAGTATTTAGACAGGCTAGGATAGTATATGGACAGGCTAGGGTAGTATATAGACAGGTTAAGGTAGTGTATAGACAGGCTAGGGTAGTATATAGACAGGCAAGGATAGTATTTGGACAGGCTAGGGTAGCATATAGACAGGTTAGGGTAGTGTATAGACAGGCTAAGGTAGTATATGGACAGGCTAGGGTAGTGTATAGACAGGTTAGGGTAGTGTATAGACAGGCTAGGGTAGTATTTAGACAGGCTAGGTTAGTATATAAACAGGCTAGGGTTGTATATAGACAGGCTAGGATAGTATATAGACAGGTTAGGATAGTGTATAGACAGGTTAGGGTAGTGTATAGACAGGCTAGGGTAGTATATAGACAGGCTAGGGTAGTATTTAGACAGGCTAGGTTAGTATATAAACAGGCTAGGGTAGTATATAGACAGGGGAAGGTTTGGAGAGGAGGTAACAGGGACTTCTCCAATTAAGTCCTACCTCTTCCACGGAAATGTATAGGGACTATTGCGGTACCTCATAAATGCATACAACGTAGATAAAATTTCAATTTATTCAAAAAGTAAACATTTTAAAAACAACCATATATAGACATAAATATGGATTAATAACAAGACAAGTTTCACAATGATATTGATTGGGATAACAGTTAACAACGCCTACAGTGGTAAGTGAAGGCAGGTTTGTAAGTGCTTATGAACGTGACCTCGACAGTTTCGCGGTCAAGCCGCTTCTTCAGGAGGCGTCCTAGTACACTTTTTCTACAAGTGAAATAATCAGCATTATAAATACAAAACATACATAGGGGAAAAAAGGGGACAAAAGAAAAAGACATAACATTGGAGTAATTAATCAACGATTTATTAGCAAGTTTGCACTCACCACCCACTGTCCCTTAGGACTGGAACGGCACTTGTGAGACACCCTCATCGGGCGTTCCCCCGGGGGCGAGCAAGGGGGGTTTTTGTTTTCCAAAGTAAACTGGTGTATGTAAAAATAAAAATGGGTAATGAGTATAATTTATCAAAAAAGTTGTTGCCACCACCGTGAGTAGGGTGGAAACACTGGTGGGATATGGGGAGGGGGGAGAGGGGGACAGGGGGAAAACAAAAAATATGGGAAGAGAGGGAAAAAGTAGAAAGGAAGGACAAAGGAGAAAGGGTGAAGAAAAAGGGAAAGAGAAGGGGAGGAGAAAAAGGAAGAGGGGGGAGAAAGGGGGGGAGGGGAAAACGGGGGGAAGAAACAGAGGCGTGGGGAGAAGGAAAAGAGGGGGGGCAAGTGGAGGAAAATAGAAAAGGGGAGGGGGGGAAAGAGGGGGGGGAGGAGGGGAGGGGCAGGCAAGGGATAGAGAGGGGAGGGAAGGGAAGGGGGGAGGGGGGAGGGGGGAGGAAAGGGAGAATCGTGACCAGGAAATTAAGAAGGAATGAATAACCCGCCACACTGGTGCAATTGAAATTAATAGAGAAAATTAAAATTGGGCAAAACCCACCGATATTGTCTTAAAACCAAGAAGATCAAAGAAACAAGAGGGGAGAAAGGAAGGGGAGGAAGGACATGGGGGGGAAAGGGGGAGAGAAAAAAAAGGGGGGATGAAAGTGGAAAGAGGGGGGGAAGAGAAAAAAAGGGGGGGGGAAACGAAGAGAAGGAGGGAGAAAAGAAAGAGGGGGGAGAAAGCAAGAGGAGGAAGGGGGAGAAAGGAGAAAGGGGTAGAGGGGAGAGAGGATGTGGGGGTATGAAAGGGGAAGAGGGGGGGAAGGAAAAGGGAAGGAGTTGGGACAGTGGGGGGAAAACCAAAATGCTGTAGCATAGTCAGTGATTCCATCATTTTTAAAGTGACCAACGGGCCTGGGTGGGGGGAGCAAAGGCAAAGATGGGTTGTTTAGGATACCACTAATTCATTCAAGGAAGTATTTATATGTGTGTGCCTCATTCAGGCCTGGGGGTGTCAAAGCATTCAGTCGTTCAATCCAGAGCGATTCCCGCTTGAGGATTTGGCAAGCCCAGTTACCACCTCTGGGGTCTTCTGGTATGACCTCCAGTACATAAAATTTGATGTAATCAGGGTCAAATCTATGGTGGATTCCTATATGGCGGCCCACCGTGGTGAGCTTGCCATTGGTGGAGGCATACAAGTGGTCCCCCAATCTCTGCCGTAGCTCCCTAATGGTTTTACCCACATAAAAGGCCTTACAGGCACAGGTCATTAAGTAAATGACACCTCCTGTGCCACAATTGGCAGAGTGTCTTGGAAAGAACACTTCGCCATTCGAAGGGACAATTTGTTGTCCTTCTTGGATCCAGGGACAATGTGGGCAGTTGCCACATTTGAGATGTAGGAATTCTATAATGGCTATGGGTGAACCTGTCCCTCAAGGAGGTGGCTCTCCTAAAGACCAGATCTGGAGTGGATCTGATGTATTTCTTGTGTGTATGGTGGTCAGTCAATATATGCCAATGTCGAGACAAAATGTTACGTAACTGCTTGTGATGAGTGGAGTATTTAGAAATGATTTTGGTGAAAAAGGGTTGCTTGGGGCGGGGAGGACCATATAGTAGTGTTTGTCGGTCCTGGGCTTGGGCTCTATTGAAGGCTTTCCTTAAGTTAGTACGGCTATAACCTCTAGCTAGTAAACGTGTGCGTAGAGCATTAGCCTGTCTGTGAAAATCCCCGTCCTCAGTGCAGTTCCTTCTTAGTCTCAAATATTGAGCATAAGGGATACTGCAAACTAGGGGGCGCGGATGGGAGTTAGACACGCGCAGCAACGTGTTGCCGGCTGTGGGTTTGCGGAATAAATCCGTAATCACTTTACCGGAAGAATTTTTGATAATCTGTACGTCTAAGAATGAAATACTATGGGTATCATAAGTATAGGTGAAGTGAAGGTTAAATTGATTGATATTTAACTTTTCAATCAAATCCGTATCAAGACACCCGCCCTAATGGAACTCACAGGTGCTGGCTCTGCACAAGCTTGTGGAAAGAGAAAAATATCCTGGACGGCCGCACACCATAGAAGACATCTTTATTGATATGAGGAAATAAAATCCAAATGCAGTCACCTCATGTACAGGGAGGAACAGGAAAGATAGCTAACATGTTTCACGCCCCATCATGGCGCTTATTCATAGCTGGGGATCATAGCATTTGGATTTTATTTCTTCATATCAATAAAGATGTCTTCTATGGTGTGCGGCCGTCCAGGATATTTTTCTCTGGCCTAAAATTATGAAGAAATTAGTTATTTTAACTTTTTTGGGGGATATTTATTATAGCACAAAGTAAAAAATATATATTTTTTTTTTTTCAAAATTGACGCTCTTTTTTTGTTTATAACGCAAAAAATAAAAACCGCAGAGGTGATCAAATACACCAAAAGAAAGCTCTATTTGTGGGGAAAAAAGACATTAATTTTGTTTGGGTATAGCGTCGCACAACCGCGCAATTGTCAGTTAAAGCGACGCAGTGCCGTATCGCAAAAAATGGCCTGGTCATTAATCCTTCCGTGGCTGAAGTGGTTGATAAAATTTTTAGAATATATTTTTGTTATCTTTGGTTGCCTTTTAAAAGTCCCATTCTAAGTGATACTTTGATATTATATACGGGTAGTATATGGACAGGCTAGGGTAGTATATAGCAGGCTAGGGTAGTATATGGACAGGCTAGGGTAGTAAATAGACACGCTAGGTACCAGTCCCAGACAGCAGGGTGCAGTGCAGGCAGAGGTTTACTACCCATGTGTGTCAGTCATGGGGCAGTGTTGAGTGCCGGCTCTTCAGGGGGTCTCATGAAGACACTCCCAGCTGTAGATCACCCCTGCAGCTGGTGTAGAGTTGGGGCTCGGAGGTGTGAGTGTGAGGGGGGGAGGGGAGGCCGTGAACCTGTACACGTGTCACTGGGGAACCTCTGCGGTAGATCATTAGCTGTCACCGACACCGCTCACTCAGCTGCCATTACCTGGGATGCCGGGATCCACCATCTGCCCACCTGCATGGGGGGGGGAAACGGAGCTTCTGGCGGCCAGAAATCCCTTTTCCTTCTCAGGCTGTCCCTAACATGCATAGCTGGCCAACGAGGAGGAGGCACCTCCAGCGCCCCTGACTGATGTGCGCTCTAGGCCAGCACCTACCTTGCCTTCTCTACCAATGATCTCAATTAAGCTGCCACTTCTAACATCCTTTCACCAGTGATCAGCCCCCACTATGCCTTCTACACCAATGATCCATGCTCAGCCGCCACACCTAGCTTCCTTCCAACAATGATCAGCTCCTGCTATGCCTACTTTACTAATGATCCATTCTCAGCTGCCAGTCCTCACTTCCATTAAACAGTAATCAGCTCACACTATGACTTCTCTACCAATGATCTATGCTCAGCTGCCACTCCTAGCTTTCTTCCAGCAGTAATCATATCAAACTCTGCCTTCTCTACCAATGACCCTCTCTCAGCTGCCAATCCTAGCTTCTTTGCAGTTGTATTTAGCACTTAACTCAGCCTACTTTATCCCTGATCCATAATTCTCTTAAAATTCTGCCTCACCCCCAGTCCGCTCTATGCCTCCTCTTCCAGAGTACATGATCAGTGACTCAAGGAAACACAGTAGTTTTCTCTCATTCGCCTTAAGACTACATTGAGCTCATATGGGATAACATGTGAACCAAAGCTTTTATTCAGAGAAATGGATTGTGGGGCTTAATTGAATGAATTATCTTCAGCATGGTTTTCACAGAACTGCTTATCTTTGCATAAAAACCTAGCCATTATTCATATGAAATACAGATCTCGTACAATCAACCTGCCATTCATAATGACCGTGGAGCAATCAATAGGCCTTGTGTCACAAATATTATATAAGAAACAAGCACTAAAGGTACCTGCAGGCAACCAACAGGTCTTGTAGCACATCTTTTACATAAGAAGCAAGCACCTAGAGAAACTTGCATGAATAGTGATATACCTTGCAGAGTACCTTAAGAGTTGGGAAACCCAACTCCTAAACCCAACACCTAAATCCTAAACCACTCTGCAAAGAATGCACTTATTTATGTGGCCACCTATAGGTGTCAGTGATTCATTTCTTAGGTTATGAGGTTTATTACAAACACAGGTCCATTCAAATTTCTATGGCACGGGCATCAAATTATACAACTTTGTTAATTTTAAACAGTATCAAGCCGCTTGACAATGGAAATTTCCAAGGAAGAATAGGGATAGCTGGAAAATGTGCGCTAAAAAAGTGCAACAATATACTGGATTATGCATATTGAAGACTACAATCTTTAATGCAGCAGAAAACAAAAGGTCAAACCTGAGTTTATTTTCTGGTATCATTTTCGCTGGTAAAATGTTTCATTTTTTTTCTAAAGAAAACATTACCTTTATTCTCCAGTGACTGATGCCTAAACAAATCTGTGTTTTCTTTAGCCCCCAGGCAGTAGCCTATTGATGTAACAGTTGTACTTTATGTGGTCATTTCATACACCACAGTTTTCAGACTTGCCATGATTCACTCATTAAATGTTCCAACTACTCCAGCAAATTTACCAAAACTGAGTTCAATACAGCTGAAATTTCTGGTATCCTGTGTTAAATGCTGTTCTTTTTCAAAAATATTTATGCAGAGGGAGGCAAAGAAAAGCCACAGGGCTATCGCAACAAATGTAAATTTTGGGTACCATTAAAACTCATTCAGAAATCCATTAAGTTCTTTGGTACTACTAATTTTTGATTAAACTGAGAAAAAATATTTTATTATTAAAAAATAGTAAAAAGTAAAAATAGTATTTTCTCACCATATTAATTTTTGTATGCTGTGGCGGTGTGTCCATAAGAGCGCACGGGCACCGCCCTCTCTCTCCAGCCACCCCCCCAAAGCATGAATCTATCCATGGCCGCTGTAGACATCTCCTACTCAGGTGTCAGGCCCCTTTTCGGACGTCGGGCGCCTGAATTCCAGGGGTTTTTTGAAGCACCTGATTAAAGCCATAGGCTCTAATAGGCTTCAAAAGAGTTGTACTGCGAGCGCAAACCATTGCGCTCGCAGTTCACCCATATTTGCTTTGCTAACACTGAACCGCCTCTCAGCCAATCAGGAGGAGCGGATCTAATACCCGTCACTTGATTGGCTGAAGGCACAGGCATCCTGATTGGACGACTAACAGAACACAAGACCGGGAGGACACAGAGCCACGGAGGACACAGAAGCATGCAGCCGCCACCTGCTGCATGTCCCACAGCTCGCCGCCGTCACCCGCCACCAGGATGGGGTAAGTGTGTGGCGGTTAGACAGCGAGCGGGGGGGGTCACAGAGGTTGCATATGATGGGCACACTCTCACAGGCTACATATGATGGGCACACAGGCTACATATGCTGGGCACACAGGCTGCATATGATGGGCACACAGGCTGCATATGATGGGCACACAGGCTACATATGATGGGCACACAGGCTACATATGATGGGTCACAGAGGCTACATATGATGGGCACACAGGCTACATATGATGTGCATAGAGACTACATATGATAGGCACAGAGGCTGCATATGATGGGCACAGTGGCTGCATTTGATGTGCACAGTGGCTGCATTTTATGGGGCACAGTGGCTGCATTTGATGGGCACAGTGGCTGCATTTGATGGCACAGTGGCTTCATTTTATGGGGCACAGTGGCTGCATTTGATGGGCAGAGTGGCTGCATTTGATGGGCACAGTGATTGCATTTGATGGCACAGTGGCTGCATTTTATGGGGGGAGAGTGGCTGCATTTGATGGGCACAGTGGCTGCATTTGATGGCCACAGTGGCTGAAATTGATGGGCACAGTGGCTGCAATTGATGGGCACAGTGGCTGCATTTGATGGGCACAGTGGCTGCAATTGATGGCACAGTGAAACTGCAATTGATGGTTTTTTTCAGTATTTTTCAGAATTTTTTACTTTGTATGCGTCCCCTCCAAAAATTTTGAGCACCAGCCACCACTGCTTCTATGCCTACTAAAGGCTTATGCTGCATGAAAAAGAATGTATAGCAAGTACACACCCAGCTAAGGTACACTCATGCTTGGGCCTCTTGACTATGGGCCCAGAAGCAGTAATTCCAGTTCTACCTCTGCCAGGTATATTTTTGGAATTTGATTTCCGGTGTAACATGGGGTACTCTTGGGTCAGGACATAACATAAAAGATGCTTATTGCTCCAGCACTTAGCTATTATGTAACATGCATATTGCCTCTCCACAGCCAAATTCTAGGTGTAAATAGCAGCGCTGATTCCTAGTGTAAGGGCCTGGACTTGAACTTGGGACCTCTGATGTGTCTGGCAATGACTCTTTTTGCTGGGCAACCTGAGATGCTGGACATCAAACTGTCTGATCCATTGGATCCAACCCTACCTTGTTCCTTGACTTCTGCTGAACCTTGGACTCTTTGCTCCTCCCATGAACTTCCTGACTTAAGTCATGTCTCTGCACTTCCTGTTTGTCAGATTATTGTTCTCTCTCCAGCCAATATCACTTTCTTGTCTCCCCTGCTGCCATCCATATTTTTGCTACCACTCATTACCGACCTTTGGCTTGTTCCTCGACTAGGCTTCTGCCTTATCCCAACCTGCAACACTTGTTACCGACCCTTTGGCTTGTTTACTGACTACACTTCTGTTTGACCCTTACCTGCTATATCTGCTACTGGACCCCGGCTTGCTCACCTTCTGGTGGGGCGATCCTGAGGACTGCGACCTGATACTAACAAAAATCCATCTCCACCATCAGGAGCTCTGGTGAACACCGGTTAGTATTAAGACTCCACACCCAAGGTGAGCCCGCATCATCCGCCTGGGTGAACTGCTTGTATACCTATCCTACTGGTTGGTAGGAGTACTCCTACTGCTATAGCTACTGGTCTCCGAGCCTGACTCCTGATCATGACACCTAGGGTTTTCTAAGTTCAGGATTTTAAAAACTTTCCTTGAAAACTTTAAAGTATCCTCCGTTGACAGCCTACTGACATAATCGTATGACATACAAATTTTCACTGTGAGATCTTAAAATCCTAAGATCCTAATGTTAAATGCAGTAGTATTTGTAATAACTGCTGACATCCCAATATTAGTTGTGATGGCGTAATTATTTCTATGAAATAGGAAACTTGACTTTGATATCTTAAAAGGCGATGTGGTAAGAAATTGTTCAGTATGCCCCCATTGTAGATGCTTTTTGGAAGTCTTTTTTTTTTAATATGTGTTCTAGCTTGGAAACACTGACATCAAACTAATGGCCAAACTACATAAGGGTCAATTTTTTTTTTTAATGAGAAAAAAGTTTTTATTGTACAAAAGTGCAAATAAGTATAAAATTACAAACTTCCAGATTAGAAATATATTTCCGGTGCGATAAACAGTACATCAATGGATATACAATACAGAGATCGAAGCAATATACAGTGTTCTTATGGCACATCTAGGTATACATTTTACAGCAGCAGAGTTGGGTTCGTTATTGGCATAGTGCAAAGTGCAACAAAACTAAAACCAAAATAAACTGCTAACGTGTGTGTAGTCCTTTTTATCAAACAAAACAGGTGTATGATAGACTGATCATCGCTTCACCCTGTCCATCTGTCCCTCTCACCCAGCCATCCAAATAATTCAAGATGATACTCTCACATCTGAAGTTATCTATTACGGACCACCTGAGTCTGAGCCACCGCAGGGGTGTCTAGCCATTCCTGCCAGATTTTTGTGAATTTGCAACTTGTATTCCTGTGCTGATATGC
Source organism: Lithobates clamitans (assembly GCA_037952925.1). NCBI lineage: Eukaryota > Metazoa > Chordata > Amphibia > Anura > Ranidae > Lithobates > Lithobates clamitans. The sequence goes on from JBBGZY010000282.1 coordinate 1,785,122, forward strand.
ATACCTCTCCCTAATCAATATAGCATTAACCTGTTGTATCCATTGGCGCGTCATAGGCACCTGAGGAGAGAGCCAGTATCGTGGTATCAATTTCTTAGATTTAAGATATAGCAGCCTAAGTAAAGCAACTCAGGTATGTGGAGAGTATAATTCCTCTTCTAGATTACCAAGCAAACAAGTAGCTGGGCACATTGGTAATTGTAACTTATAGACAATACTAATGACTCTAAACACATCTTGTCAGTATCTCACCAGCTTTGGACATTTCCACAATAGGTGTATCAAAGTGCCAGGATGGATTTGGCATTTCGGACACAAGGGGGACTCCCTCCTACTCCGTTTGTGCATTTGTATAGGGGTTCTGTAGGCCCAATGGAGAATAAACAATGTGATAGTTTCTGTGAAAGGGTCAATTTTAAGGATCGCAGCAGGAAAAAACAAAGTGATTTAGGAGCTAAGTCTAAGTACCTGGTAGATCTTTTAGCTACCTTACAATGGTCCTGTCAGATAGACTGGTACTGTGCTAACTAGGGTGTGATTTTTGGTTTCTAAAAGCAACTGATATTTTTCCCTCTACCTACTAATGTTGATTGCTAATTTGTTGTTAGCACTACTCTATCCAACCCTATCCTTCTCCATAACAAATTAAAACAGCTTTCATTCCTACACTCTGACACATTTACATAGGAGAGACAATCTGGATTAAGTGGCTTCTGCAGATGACAAAAGTTCCCTGGGTCATAGTCGATGCTGAAGCTGATGGGTTAATTCATGAGCAATAAACATCCAAATGATTTTGGAAATTGAAAAAGAAAAAAAAACAAGACTTTGCTGGTACAGAAGATGGCACAGTGATTATGTAAAAATATACATTCAATTTTTATTCAAACATTGCTAAACACATATAGAATTAAAAAAAAGGGGAGAAAATAATCCCCAAATTATTACCTATACATCTCCTGAGGTTGTTTCATACAAAATACCAAACTTTTACAAGTATCCTTGTAACAATATCTGCAAGGTTAATGTGTTTCGCATACAGAGCTTCTTCAAAACCTTGTCTTGAAATTCAATGAGAGAGCAACCTGTCTGAATGAAAAACAGTTTCAATACATCATCCAAATCTATTTTTTACAACTTATAAACAATTTTATTAAATTATCCATGCATCTCCACATACCACTTCAGAGCAACGCATAGGGGGGCAATAAACATGAATTTGGCAGCAAAGATATGTGACTTGCTATGGCATAGATAATAAAAAGCCTAGTATGGAGCAGGTCTGGTTCATGCGGAATTGTTTACTCGCTCTTATTCACCACATTTTAAATAAATATAATTTATTATAAATATAATTTGACACTGCGATTCTACAATCTTAGACTATGTAAGTGAAAAATTCAAAATGTTAAACTGCCTATACTGAATGCTTTACTATGTTTCTCCTTATCCTGTGTTCATATTGAGTATGCTTCTAAGAAATGTTGGCACCTCATTAATAAGAAAACCATTTATTAGCAGCTGGCCTTGTAGCAAACACTGTAACTATAGATTTAAATTTAGGTTAAGATTGAATGGGCCTGCTCTATAAACCTATTTACATTATTTGCATTTTTTGTAAATGTTCCTATAAATGTGTTTTAAAGCAATATTTGTATGAATTATTTTTCTCATGCAAATTTCTTATGTGCATGTTTCCTCTATTTCATTATAAATTCCTAAATAAATTGAATTATTGTAAAGCGCTGCTCAAACTGTTGGCGCAATATAACTTCTGTATAATAATAACCTAATGAACTGAGCAGGCATGGAATAAAATACATTTCCTGTGATGTGAAAAATACAGAAGTATCTATACTCAATTAAAAAATCTTTGGCCAATCAGCAGGAAGGAGAGAGCAGGGCTGCCCCTCTGCACCCTGGGGGATGTAGTTTGAGAGGACAAGGATCGTTGTACTGCGTGAGGCAAAGACACTGCAGATCCCAATAGAACATGAGATTCAGGATAAAGAAGGATGCTCTTTTACCATGCTGACCAGGAAAGTTTGTGGCTTCTTGAGCAACAGGGGAGAGAGATAGAGGGCCTATCTGCTTCAGCTCCAGCCTACAGGGAGTCTGGACTGTGAGATCTGGGTCGTGGGATTGTGGGCCAAGGATATCTGGTGCAGCACTATATTGGCTACACTAGCCACAACCAGACTGCTGCAACAAGGAAGTTGGAGTGCTTTCTGCCCCCCATCGACTACTTTCACTGAAAGCCTCAGGGAGATTCTAAGGGGGCCTCCTTTCACCAAGAGTATCCACAGCTGTACCCAGGGATTGATGAGAGGGTTATTGGCTCAGTATTATTACCACTGGCAGAAGCTGTGTTACTGAGTGCAGAATGCTAAATACACTTCTCATGTGTTGCATTGCCATGAGCCTAATGCAGCGTACACGGTCGGATTTTCTGACGGGAAATGTTCGATGTGAGCCTGTTGTCGTAAAGTCCGACCTTGTGTATGCTCCATCAAACATTTGCTGTTGGAATTTCCGCCCACAAATGTTTGAGAGCAGGTTCTCAAATTTTCCGCCAACAAAACTTGTCGAAAAGTCCTATCGTGTGTACACAAGTCCGTCGCACACAAATTCACGCATGCTCTGAATCAAGCAAAAGTAGCCGCACTGGCTCGTCGTACGTCTTGTACGTCACCGTGTTCCCATGTTTGGAATTTTGGGCCAACATTTGTGTGACCGTGTGTATGCAAGACGAGTGTGAGCCAACATCCTTCGGAAAAAAAATCCACGTTTTTGTTGTCGGAAAATCCGATCGTGTGTATGTGGCATTATTTGGCATCCCTAGCAGACCTATATTTCACCCATATTAGTGCTATACTGTAGGTCTACTGAACTATCACCAATGAACTGGCTCTACTTTGCATCTGCTCAAGAGACTACTTCACTTTTTTACCGCATGCAGGATTGTTGTTAAGTGCACCAACTCTCCTTAAAGGGTTGAAGAAATGATAGCTGGTAGAAGAAACATCTTAAAGACTGCCCCTGTCATATAACATTCCCAATAGACCCATCTGTTCTGTCTCAAGGAGCAGAAAGCTAAACCTTCTCATCCCAATAACTGTAGATACCATATTTCTTTGATCTTAGTTTTATTAGAAAAAGCCAGGTGAAACTACAAAATAACAGAAATAGACTTCAATAAGTACAATATCACATACAATACAGCATATATTGCAGAAACAATGATATACAATACAAGATGGGATAGTAAAAACTTACTTTTTAAGTTCTCTAAGGGGTGATGGCGATAGATAGAGAAATACATGACTTGCTTCTTGCAATGTGTTGAAAAGAATGGTGGATGGTTGACTTCCTGTCTACCCAGAATTCCCTGCTTGCTGACAACTTCCTATACAAATAAACAGATAAACAGAGCTGCAGCAATACCAAAAAGGAACGCTAGATGGAGCCTGCACACCACATATGATTGTCTTAAGTAAATTACACATTTCACATGTAAATTTAACAACACAGGTACAAATAACCAGTATAAAACATCAGCAAGACATCTGGTGGACAGAACACCATCACTGTTCACCTATTTTTCTTCAAATAAGCCTTGGCGGTGTTTTAAGACTGCCATAGCGAGTGCACATTGACAGTATAGTTTCCAGCATTTTTTACACAAGTATTATTACTAATCATTGCTGCACTGTAGGTGGCGTTGTTATATTTAATGCTTATCTGGATAGCAGGTGTCATCTTACATTTTGGTTGGTCATCCAGTACTATTATTGGTAATCCAGTACTATTATTAGTGATTTCTTGCAAAATTTTTGGAACTATTATTGGTAATCCAGTACTATTATTAGTGATTTCTTGAAATATATTTGTTTTTTATTTAGCCGGGTGTGTCAGAAAGGCTGAGGCCTTTGAGAAGGTCGAGACCAGGAACAGGGGACCCATCTAAATCTGCAGCTCCTTCTGAGATAGTGCTACAGGTGGAGACAAATCTAAATGAAAGTGTTTGTTACCCCAACATTTCATATTTCTTATATGTGTCTGCTGTACCATGTACTTGTATGAAAAAGTATCCTATTATTTTTGTATTTCTTCCTTTGAGTGAAAGCTTCCTTGTGAAATAAAAGCTTCATATACTGAATACTATCAATACATTTATTAACAACATGCAGTTTACAGAGTGCAATACTTTTTACAACAGTGGTCAACAATGGAAAGGGACAGCAATTAAAGGGTTGTAAACCCTCAATGTTTTTACCTTAATGCATTCTATGCATTAGGGGGGGTGAGTCCTGCTGTCTGTGTCAATGGACGCAGCAGCAGGACGCGGGATTGCGCCCGCACGAGTGCCTCAAGGGAGAGCGGCTCTCCAACTGGCCACTCAAGAAGAGGAGGAGCCAGGAGCACCGTTGAGGAACCCCAGAAGAGGAGGATCAGGGCCACTCTGTGCAAAACCAGCTGCACAGAGGAGGTAAGTATAACATGTTTGTTTGTTGTTTTTTTTTTTTTTTAAACAAACCTTTACTTATCCTTTAAGCAGAGAAATATGTAAAATTACATGTACTGTCAGTTCCATATATGCCAATGTTTCCAGTATAACTTCCAAAAAGGGAAACTGAAAAAGGATTTAGCAAAGAGTTTAGCAATATGTGTCCTCTATATTTTGCTTTGGGACTCTTTCTAAATATATGTTCAGGTTGAAAATGTGTGGGAGGTCTGAGGGAACTATGAGTTTCCATCAAAACCCACAGAGGTAAATTGTGACTTGCAGTGTATTTTTTGCATGGAGAATAACAGGGGTAGATTGAATAAGTTGTTGGGATCTGAGATATTCATTTAAATCTAGTTATATTTAAATTGCACTCTTCATGGAACATATAGAGAACCTCAAATATATAGTGCTGACGTCTTCTAATGTGAAATAATTAATATGGTTACTCACGTCCTGTGTATTAAACATTGCAAAAGGTTTTGTGAATCATGTCATCACATTACTGCAGTAAAGCTGAGGTTTAAATCTTTGGAAATAATAATGGCCATCTCCAACTAGCCAAACATGTGCTTTTGATCACCATAAATACTCAATGTAAACCCTTATTGTACAGCCAAACCTTCATGTTGTCTGCTGTTAGCATTTGCCAGACCACCTACACTGGATTCTTCTTCAACAGAGGAATTTATTTATTGATAATGGTAGGGATTCTGGCACTCATATAAGGATGATGAACTTATTTTCAAAAAGTGCCAGTTATTTCAGGTAAATCCAATATGATTTTAAAACACAATCACATGTCCTTATTATTGTGTTAATGCTTTGTGAATTGAGTCTATACTAGGCCAGAGTTTTCATTGGTGGAAGAAATGATCCCCCTGCCAGGTTTTTCTTTTGACTGTGTACCACTGAGCAAATTTCCTTTGACTTTCTGTCCCAGAGCTGCAATAGGAAGTTAGAGGAAATCTCCCATAGGGAAATTCTCTTCTTAGACAGTAGTCTGTTTTTGTGCATAAACAAGTTTCCTAAAATTAGCAAAGCCCTGGTGCCGCACACCACTTTGAAAGGGCAAAAACAACTTTATTGTTTGGCACGTGCAGCAACACAAAACACTCCACCCAGGATCTTTCCTCTTAAATGTTTTGCCCAGAGAGCACAGTATTATACCTGATGCTCTGTGTGTTGGAAGGGCTAAGATCTTTGAGGAGGTCAAGGCCAAGAACAGGGGACCCATCTATAGTACAGGGTTTACATAGGGCTTCCTCTATTTGGAAAACCTGTCAAGAGTAAAACATTATGGCTGACACTGCTAACATCTCCTTCTGACAATGCTAGCTGTCTGGCAGCAATGCCAACCCACTCACTTTAATATTTTAAGCCACTCAACAAGTTTGCAGACAAGGACTTCTGCAATTTCTTTGACTTTCCTTATCTGCATATCAGTTACAGGTTAATATTTCAATGTATACTGAAGCCAGTGGGTGAGAAGTATCTGGTGACAAATTAACTTTAAAGTGGCAACTCAAATATGGATCAGGTTCTTCCCCTTTAACATTTTAATCCGCTTTACTCTAATGCCCCATACACACGATCAGACTTTCTGACAACAAAACCATGGATTTTTCTTCGAAGGGTGTTGACTCCAACTTGTCTTGCGTACACACGGTCACACAAATGTTGGCCAACAATTACGAACGTAGTGACGTACAAGACGTACGTGATATCTCCATTACCAACGCTAGTTTTACAAGACCGAGCGCTTCCGGCTCGTACTTGATTCCGAGCATGCGTGGACTTTTGTGCGACGGACTTGTGTACACACGATCGGAAAGTCCGACAACAAAAATTTGTTGGCGGAAAATTTGAGAACCTGCTAGCCAACATTTGTTGGTGGAAAGTACGACAACAAATGTTCGATGAAGCATACACATGGTCTTACTTTCCGCCAACAAGCTCACATCCAACATTTGTTGTCGGAAAATCCGATCGTGTGTACAGGGCATAAGACTGGTTTCACACTACAGAGTTCAATGTGTTTTTGCCTGATGTGTTTTCCATATAAATCAATGCAAATGCATCAAAACACATGCCAACTTATGTCAATGCATGTCACTCACAAAGCATGTCAACGCTCATTGATGTATATTATTATGCATGTTAATTGGTAATGTAAAGTGCAATGCAATGTATTTTATATATGTTTTGATGCATTTCCATTACTTTCTGTTGAAAATACACCAGGAAAAGATGCAATAACATGTGAGTGGGCCTTACAACACAGCAATATGCAGAAAAACATAATAAATAAAGCATTTTTTTAAATAATTGCTACAGCATGAATCCAACCTCATGCCATTGATTTACAACAATATTGTCCTAACCTTTGCATACCTTTGTGTATCTATTTAAAATAGACTTTCCCAACCAGGGACATCATATTAAGTACCAACAAAATGGGGTACTCCTCTACTGGACATATGTAAGGTAGTCTTTCTTTACTCACCATGTAAGAGGAATGTTCATCACTAACCACAAATGTCAGGGACCACTTTTCCACTAACCACTGATGTAATGGGGTACTATACTAACTACTAATATAAGAGGGGGGCTGCTCCACTGGTGACCAATGTAAGGGGACCCTTCTCCACTGACCAACAACAGAGGCCCCTTTGCCACTGACCACTAATGTGAGAGAGTACTACAGTATACCGACCACCAATGTAATGAGGCTCTTCTCCACTGGCCAACAATAAGAGGGGATCCTTCTTCACTAACCACCAATGTAACAGGACCCTTCTCCACTAACCACAAAAGTAAGGGTGTGCTACACTAACTACCAGTTAAAAAGGGCATTACAGTGACCACCATTAAAATAAGACCATTCTTTCCTGACCACAAATGTAAAAAGGCATTACATTTTTTGCTATATATGTATTATTTTTATATCTACAACTTATTTATCATGCTGTGAATTGTAAATATAATATTTTTTAGCAGGGGCTCCCTGTGATCTGACCTGAGTGGAAAGTGTTAGAACACATGGTCAAGTTTTTTGCTATCTCTGTTCCTGCTGGGGAGATTTCCTCTAGCTATTTGTCCAGTTGACCATTGTCACTGAAGCAAGCAAATAACGGTAAATATTCCAATGAGGACACATGTTCTGTTGACAGCTGTCTAAGAGGGTATTTTTCCTTTACTTTAGACTAGTCAACCTCTCACACTAATCATTAACCTAACCTTTGAGGCTTGAGGTTTTTGTTTTAAATTAGTTGTGAACATTCACTGTAAATATCAACCATAACTTTTTCATATAACAGAGCTTGTCTAGAGATAACTGTTCACTTTGGTGGCTAAGCACTGGAGGGAGGGAGGTGGGTTTAGGGTTTAATGTGACTCTGATGAATATGTGCAGAATATTAATAATACATACCTGTCATGCCATCTATATCTCAGCACTTGGCTCTCTTAACAAGCTACGCTAGCTGCGGAATCTTGCTTGTCATGCCCTGTAGTGACTAGGTGACCATGAAAACTGTAGATACATTTTTTTATGCATTGACGCTTGTAAGGGCAAATTCAAAACCTCTTTTCACACAATAGGGTTGATTTACTAAAACTAAAGAGTGCAAAAGCTGGTGTAGCTCTGCATAGAAACCAATCAGCTTCCAGGTTTTATTGCCAAAGCATAATTGAACAAGTTGAAGTTTGAAGCTGATTGGCTACTATGCACAGCTGCACCAGATTTTGCACTCTCCAGTTGTAGTAAATCATCCTCAATGCGCGTTAATGTGCCTTTTTTTTTCTTTGTATAGGCATAAGCTGGCCATACATTCTACAATTTTCTTATTCAATTTCCTTTGGATTTACCTTCAACTACAGTGCCTTGCAAAAGTATTCACCCCAATTGGCATTTTTCATGTTTTGTTGCCTCACAACCTGGAATTAACATGGATTGTTTGAGGATTTGCATCATTTAATTTACAGAACATGCCCACAACTTTGAAGATTTTTTTTTTTTGTGAACCAAACAACAAATAGGACAAAATAACAAAAAAAGTCAATGTGCATAACTATTCAGCCCCCTAAAGTCAATACTTTGTAGAACCACCTTTTGCGGCTATCACAGCTCCAAGTCTCTTTGGATAAGTCTCTATGAGCTTGCCACATCTTACCACTGGGATTTTTGCCCTTTCCTCCTTGCAAAACTGCTCCAGCTTCTTCAAGTTGGATTGTTTGCGCTTGTGAACAGCAATCTTTAAGTCTGACCACAGATTTTCTATTGAATTGAGGTCTGGGCTTTGACTAGGCCATTCCAACACATTTACATGTTTCCCCTTAAACCACTCAGTGTGTTTGGGGTCATTGTCCTGCTGGAAGGTGAACCTTCATCCTAGCCTCAAATCACACACAGAGTGGTACAGGTTTTGCTCAAGAATATCCCTGTATTTAGCACCATCCATCTTTCCTTCACTGATTTCCCAGTCCCGAATGCTGAAAAATATCCCCACACCATGATGCTGCCACCACCATGTTTCACTGTGGGGATAGTGTTCTTTGGGTGATGTGATGTGTTGGGTTTGCGCCAGACATAGCGTTTTCTTTGATGGCCAAAAAGTTCAATTTTAGTCTCATCAGACCAGAGCACCTTCCTCCATACATTTTGGGAGTCTCCCACCTGCCTTTTCGCAAACTCAAAATGTGCCATTTTGTTTTTGCTGAAAGTAATGTCTTTCTTCTGGCCACTCTGCCATAAAGCCCAACTCTATGGAGTGTACAGCTTATTGTCATCCTATGTACAGATACTCCAGCCTCTGCTGTGGAACTCTGCAGCTCTTCCAGGGTTACCTTAGGTCTCTAAGCTGCCTCTCTGATTAATGCCTTCCTTGCCCGGTCCGTGATTTTTGGTGTGCGGCCGTCTCTTGGCAGGTTTGCTGTTGTGCCATGTTCTTTCCATATGGTTATGGTAGATTTGATGGTGCTCCTAGAGATCATCAAAGATTTGGATATTTTTTATAACCTAACCCTGACTTGTACTTTTCAACAACATTGTCCCTCACTTGTTTGGAGAGTTCCCTGGTCTTCATGGCAGTGTTTGGTTAGTGGTGCCTCTTGCTTAGATGTTGCAGCCTCTGGGGCCTTTAAAAAAGGTGTGTATATGTAATGACAGATCATTTGACACTTAGATTGCACACGGGTGGACATCGTTTCACTAATTATGTGACTTCTGAAGGTAATTTTATGGGCTTCATAACAAAGGGATGAATGTATATATTTTTCTATTTTTACTTCACTAACTTAGACTATTGTGTTCTGATCCATCACATATAATTCAGATTAAAAAAAAACATTGAACTAAAGGCTGTAATGTAACAAAATAGATTAAAAGTCAAGAGGGGTGAATACTTTTTCAAGGCACTGTATGTAGTGCAAGGGTCCATCTGAGTGCATACAAATTGAGTGTTTAGGTTTGACCTTATAATATATGGTTTTAGTAAATCTAAAGGAAAGTTGTACAAGAAAATTGTATGATGTATGGCCAGCCTACGTGTTAAGGGCTCAATTTAGGGACCATGCCATTACTGAACTCTGAAAATATATAACTTCTGCAATGTCACCATGCAGCTATAGATATGATTACTGCTGTCTGTTACCATGGTCTCTGCTCCTCTTTTGCCTTTGTCATTTTCTGTTGTATCTCTGAGACCGAAATTAAGGTAAATCTCCCAAATGGGATGCAGTTAGCAAACACCATTTCATTCAAACTATTTATTTCTTTATCAAGTATTTGTAAGTTGCACTTTAATCATATATATCACATAATCACATTTAGTCAGTTTGATTTATGGTTAATATTTACAGTAAACTTTCATATGTAATATAAGGTAAACCTCAAGCCACAAGCAAAGTTCTACCAGTAAAGAAGTGCGGAAAAAAGCAATTTGTATTACAAATACATCTACAGGTAATCATTTCTCATTACAGATCATTTAGTTTCATAACAAAGAGATGAAGGAAGAAATGCAATGTCAGTGTGTTTTTATTCTGAGTAACAATTGTGGGGAGCTTTGAAGAAAGTTTTATGTGGGATGTCTTTCACCACATAATATGAGTCAATAGGTATAACATTCATCATTACATAGATAAAAACTTTCACTGTTTCTGATACTTATATTCAGCAACTTGCTGCTTTCTTGGGGAGACTATTACTGACATTTATTCAGTATTTACATTGATTTATAGGAATTCCTATTTACCAGACTTAACAAGTGAAAATAGCAGTCAATTTAAAATTGTGATTTCAGAAATACTGTAGGTTAAACCCCTTGGGTTGTCATGTCTTCTTATATCTGATAAGGGTTCCAGGAAATCAATCTCACTGCCATACTCACAACTCTGTTCCTACATACCCTCAAGCCTCACTTTTCTTGCCTGTTGTTTCCACTCTTCCTCATCCATTCTCTATAACAAAATATGAGTTCAATAATGAACAGAAAACAGGGCCCCATATACATTTTGTAGTAGGTGTGCAGATCGGAGAACTCAAACATAGAGATCTTAACACCTTGACTAATATAGACCATTATTGGTTTATTTTTTCAGCATCTACTAAAACTAGAAAATTTGTTTCAGGCAGAGTCACCCTCTACCATTGTGCTAGGAGAGAAATATTTTTGCAATTGACTACTTTAGATCTGCTACCAGGATTTCAGGCTGGCATGATTTTTTTTCCTTTTTTTGCAGGAATGCTTAAAGTGGTGGTAAACTCTATTTTTTTTTTCTTACCTACAGGTAAGCTTATAATAAAGCTTACCTGTAGGTTAAATGAATATCTCCTAAACGTGCACCGTTAAGAGGATATTCTAGTGAGCAGCACTGTGAAGTCTCCGACACATGCGCTCTGAAGGAACGGCATACCTGTGCCGTTCCTTCAGAGCTCTGTGCTGCGGCTGTGAAGTCATCATGGCTTGGCCATTTAAGCGGCTGCAGCCTGCAAACCCGGAAGGGAGACCAGGTGAAGAAGCATGCCTACTAGCACATCATGGCTTTATCTTGGAGGAAGAAATTTTTTTCTAAAAGTTTACTACCACTTTAAACTGATTGTAACCCCTCACCTTGTAAAACAACCCATTCAGTTTAAAAGAGAAATGAAAGGCAAAACATTTGTCTATAGATATAAAAAAAAATTATAAAAACCTTTTTTTTCCTTTTTTTTCATACATGATCACATTCCCTCTGTTCTCAACTGCATTAGAACTGGAGGATGAGAAACAGCAGTACACTGGTCTTCCCAGTGAAAGGCTGTGCAGAGGGGGGGTGTCAGGACAAATCTGTTCATTGGAGGAGAGCATACTGAGTTCCCAGCATCCTTCCTAGTGTGGTCAGTTTTTGATAGGCAAGCAAAGGGGCTGGCAGGAATTTTACACAAAGGAAGCAATACAAACAGAATAAGATACAATAGAAACATATCAGGAATATGAAATGTTGGGTTTACATATTCTTTAAATCTGATGCAGGATGTATACATTAGAATAGAGGTCTGGAGTAAGGTTTAATGTAGCTAATAGGTTAGGCTAGGGCTAGCATTCCTAAATAGAAAGGAATGTATATTATATTTACTATATTAACCACTTCAATACCAGGCACTTAGACACCTTCCCGCCCAGGCCAATTTTCAGCTTTCAGCGCTGTCGCAATGTGAATGACAATTGCGCTGTCATACTACACTGTAGCCAAACAAATTTTTTATCATTTTGTTCCCACAAATATTTCCCACAAAAAATTATTTTGGTGGTATTTGATCACCTCTGCGGTTTTTATTTTTTGTGCAACAAATAAAAAGACAGAAAATTTTGAAAAAAAAACAAGTTTTTCTTTGTTTCTGTTAAAATTTTTTGTAAATAAGTATGTTTTCATCGTCAATGTCAGGCACTGATATGGCTGCACTGCCAGGCACTGATACGGCAGCACTGATGGGCACTGATGAGGTGACACTGATGAGGTGGCACTGACGGGCACTGATGATGGGCACTGATAGGTGGCACTGATGTGCACTGATAGGTGGCACTGGTATGCGGCAATGGTGGGCACTCATAGATGGCACCGATGGGCACTCATGGGCGGCACTGATGGGCACTCGTAGGTGGCATTGATTGTTACTTATGGGTGGCACTGATGGGTACTTATGGGTGGCACTGATAGGTGGCACGGATGGGCACTGACAGGTGGCACCGATGGGCACTGACAGGTGGCACTGATGACACTGATTGGTGGCACTGATTACACTGATTGATGGCATTGCTGGGCAGAACTGAAATATAATGGTGCCAATCAGTGCCCATTTTTGGGCACTGATTGGCACAGATTGGGCACATTGGGCACATGTGGATGACCATGGGGTACACACCTGGCCATCCATATGTTGCCCCCTTCCCTGGTGGTCCTAGTGGCATCCCTGGTGGTCCAGTGTGGTCATCTAAGGGGGGGTGCGCTGATAAATAATCAGCGTAGACCCCCCTTGTCAGGAGAGCCGCCGATCGGCTCTCCACTACTCGCGTCTGTCAGACACGAGTGAGGACAAGCCGATCAACGGCTCTTCCTATTGACATCGTGATCAGCCGTGATTGGACACGGCTGATCACGTGGTAAAGAGCCTCCGCCACAGGCTCTTTACCAAGATCAGTGTAGCAGTAGTGGTGTGTCAGGCTGACACACCGCTCCAGCGATGCGCGCCCCCGCAGGCGCGTGGCGGCATGGTATCCTGCTGGACGTCATATGACGCCCAGTCAGGATAACGGAACCACCGCCTGGCCGCCAATCTGCAATAGGCTGGGCGGGAAGTGGTTAAACTTTTTTTTACATTTCTTCAGTTGCTTTCTAGTTTCTGACCTAGGCCAAAAGGATGTCATAGATTATGGCCTTTTTTTTTCTTTCATCTGGAGTTTTGGAGGAGGGGCATTCTCAGCTACGCATGCCTGAGCTAAGGGCAGATGATTTCCAGGAAGTAGATGCTACATGAATCTTCTGCCCTTTATTTAAGATGGGCGTGGCTAGAAATGCTAGAGGGGGGGTGTTTTTCAAAGTGAGTTCTCAACAAAATAAAGCATACATACATTGATGGGTGAGTTTGCATTGAATCTTAAAAGTGAATTAAGCAGCATTTTCAGTTTGTGATGCTCAGATTCACTTTTGTTCTGTTTTAAGTGTTATAGTGAGGGGTTGACTGGTAATAAGCGTTTATTTTGAGGGTAAGTATTGGGGAGAGGGAATCCAGTGTTGGGGTTGGAGATGGGGGTTAAGGGCACCACCACCACCCAAGGCCCAGTTTTTTTGCACCTGTTTAACAGGGGCATGTAATTACAATTCTTGATATAATATTTCACAGCAGGGCCCGTTCCTGCTCCCAACAAGAGTAATTGTGAGGGCTTACAGTGTTCTGGTACCACCAACACCTAAGGCCCAATTTTCTGCAGAGTATATAGGGCAGGCCGTATAGTATATATAGTGCTGTTCAGAGTATATAGTCCCTGGGGGCCTGGGGGACCCCCATGCCATTTAAAAAAAAATTTGGGTGTGGGATTCCCCTTAATATTCATACCAAACCTGATGGGCCTGGTGTGTGTTTTGGGGGGACATTAATGCCATTTTTTGGGGGGGAATTTTGGGATTTTTAGCTATATTGCCGGGATCTGACAATGCATTACTGCCGCAAGCAGTTTTCAATTAAATTTTTACCTTTAGAAATGTCATTTTGCTGTGGCACTGTTATAAACATGGGAAAGATGCTCTACTTTACATGCATACTAAGGACACCCCCCAGGCACAATATTTAAAGGAATATTTAATTTTTATTGTTTCATTTTAAGCATTATTAAAATCACTGCTCCCAAAAAAAAGGCAGTTTTTAAAAAATTTTTTTTGCATTGATACATGGCCCCTGGGGCAGGACCCGGATCCCCAAACACTTTTTATGGCAATAACTTGCATATAACCCTTAAAATGAGCACTTGATTTTTCACATTCATGTCCCATAGACTTTAAAGGTGTTTGTGTGTTCGAAAAATTTTCTTGCCTGTTCGCATGTTCTGCTGCGAACAGAACTGGGGGGGGTTTGGCTCATCCCTATTGAGGACCCATTCAAAGCCTCTTTAGCACAATGTTCCTTAATGGACTTTTTTTTTCCTGTAAAGGCATGAAGGGATCCTAAATGTTAAGGGCTCAGTGTATAGGCTGAGTCAGTCTTTTTCAACCAGGGTGCCTTCAGGTTGCTTCAGGGGTGCCTTGGCAAAATGCCTACATTGCCCAAAAATTGTATACAAGCCAGTGGGTGGATTAAGCCAGCCTATTAGTTACACAAAGCCACAGGTTTTCATTACGTGCCATTACAATCTTCTAGCTGCTGACATCATAACAATTAATGATGCCATCAGTTGATAAAACGACATTAAGCGACTGTACAGCCCCTCCTCTACCCCTTTTCATCAGCACTGGGGTCACATTAGCTGAGTCAGGGAGAAGATGAACATTGGAATACTGGTCAGTACCAGCGTGCCAAGGTGTATTTGCTTTGGAAGAATAAACGTTGATTGTCCTACGTGTGTGCATGTTGCTGCGTTATGTAAAGCTATTTGTTTCATTTTCCACATTTTAGAATGGGGTGCCTCGAATTTATGCATGATTTTTAAGGGTGCCTTGATTGAAAAAGGTAACACTGGGAAAAGTCACAGCTGAACTAAATGGACAGCAATAAAAACATTTTCGGTTCTAGCACTTCCTCTTTCTACTAAAAAAGGTTTTTTTGGTGCCCAGATTTGGATATTTCATATAACCTCCTATCATGACAGAAATGGAATGAAAATCTCCCAAACAGAAACAGTAAGGACTCTTTCGCACTCCACATTTGGATCGCATTTTTGAGGGCATTGCGGACACAGCATGTGAACAGCTCTGTCCAGATGTTATTTTACTGTTCAGGTGGGCGGCTAGGGGGGTGGAAAAACCACAGCGCAGCTGCCCGTTTTGTACTGCCTTCCGACCACCCAATTGAAAGAGACCTAATAAAAACTTAAAAGAGGGTCTAACTCAGGGGTCTTCAAACTGCGGCCCTCCAGGTGTTCAGGAACTACAATTCCCATCATGCCTAGTCATGTCTGTGAATGTCAGAGTTATACAATGCCTCATGGGATGTGTAGTTCTGCAACAGCTGGAGGGCTGCAGTTTGAGGATCCCTGCTCTAACTGTTCTCCAAAAAATGAAATAAATAGTGGATATACCAAAACTACACAGTCAGCTTTGCTATTAAATCTATCTTTTGATGACAAAGACCTTTAGGCCAGGTTCACACATGCTGCGGCCACGTCTCACAGCAGGGGGTCCGGTGCATCCCCGTTCACCGATTCAGGTGTGAATGAGGTCTGAATTTTTGCCTGAATTCGCACCTGAATTGGAATCAAAGACGCACAGAGCCCTTTGCAAATGCGTACTGCGGCCGCCCCGTAGGTCTGTGTGAACTGGCTCCATTGAGAGGCGGTCACACTCTCCTGTCATGTGAATTGAATGTGGTGAAACCAGCATCCAATTCACAAAAGTGTGAACCCAGCCTAAAACATTAACACAAAATGATAAGATTTGCCACCTGTCTAGAAAAATGTAAATAAAGCAAACACAATCATCAAAAATACATAGAAATACTCCACCTATGAGCAGATTATACAATAGAGATATGATTTACCTAAAAGGAGAGGGGAAAATTGTATTTGGGGAGCTTCAATATCATTGATAAATTCATTCCATTGATATGCTAGTAAGAAATACTACACAATCTGCATTGGCAGTGAGCTGACAGGACTAGGCAATGTGATGTAAATGGCAGCAGTCATAATAAGATGTCTTGAAACCACAGACAGGGCACTGAGTTCCCAGCGGTCACAGGGCAGTACACACACCTCTTGTTATGACAAAACTGGAACAAAAATACACACGGTCAGTGTCACAATTAACAATGCCATGCTGTGTTTTTCACTAGTCACTATTTAAAAACAATGATAATGACTGCATTGCGTAGGAGGGGTAATTGTAAGTTTGCAGACTGTACCCTCATCGCCATTTAGTAAAAAACTGGTCTCTAGTTTTAAAAAAAACACACAAAATTCTTACATATCCAAAAACGTCAAACTCCTCAGATTTTTGCATTGCAGTAACACTTGGTAATGTACAAAATGAGATATGGTGCTTTGTTCTGCCCTTTAATTTG
This sequence comes from Lithobates clamitans, assembly GCA_037952925.1. Lineage (NCBI taxonomy): Eukaryota > Metazoa > Chordata > Amphibia > Anura > Ranidae > Lithobates > Lithobates clamitans. The sequence continues at coordinate 1,801,882 of JBBGZY010000282.1, forward strand.
ATGCACAATGCACATGTGTTTTAGCGTACCATAACATCATTAATCAACCTGGGAAAAAATGATATATTGATAAGGGGTGTGTTTTATTGCAATACACATTACACAATAGGAAGGTTGGCTGCTGTCAGCTTTCTTGATACAAACAGTGGTGGCTGTCACACTGACAGCGAAGTTCCACTCATTATTATTATACATGATTTTATTTATTTAATTTTTTCTTATTATATGGCGCCAACAGTTTACGCAGTTCTTTACAATGTAGAGGGGGGACAGCACAATTACAGTACAGTTCAATAACAGAAGGGACATGAGGCCCTGCTCATAAAGCTTACATTCTAAAGGGAGGGGGTGGTGGTACAAAAGGTAATAGATGCAGGGAATGATTTGATGGGGTTGTTAGGTGGGCTTTCCCAGTTTAATTGGGCAGTGTTGGGCAATCCGTTTGGGAGCTGGCAGGCAGCCAGGTTGGGATCACCACCCTAAAAGCACCGGTGGTGCTTAGGTGTGTGCAGGGTAAGGATGGAGAAGTCAGGGAGATTCAATTAGAGGCAGAGGTAGGAGATACTAGGGTGCAGGAGTTGGGGGGAGCAGCGGTTAAAGTGTGAAGGGGTCAGTGAAAAAGGTACAGGGGCCAAAGTAGTGAATGGGACAGAATGTACTGGAATGTCATAGTTGGGGGACCAGGAGGTGGCAGAAAGGGCCAAATGTGGGAAGGGTGCCAGGTGGAGAAAGCAAGCAGGCAGGAGACATTACCTCATAAAAAACAATAAAAAGTATATCTAATATAATAAAAAATATTAATATGATTAGTAGACTTTTTTGTGGTATTTTCCACTACACCCTAACAATGCAGAGCACAGCTAGAGAAAAAGAGTACGCACTCCACATGCGTCTAGTTTGAACAGCCTAGAGCGGCCATTACTAAGTGAAACTGGAGCCAGGAGAGGACACACTGCACACGCGTGCAGTTTGAGCGGCCCATAGGGGGCACATCATTATTATAATCAGCCCATCCTGAAGATGATAGAACAGAGGTGAATGAGAGGCCCGCATTTGGAGGATTACAAACAGCTACCCTGTTTCCCCGAAAATAAGCCCTACCCTGAAAATAAAACCTACAAGGACTTTAACTAGGGCTTATTTGGGGGGTAGGGCTTATATTGCAGCCATCACCGACAATCACGCTAGGTCTTATTTTCGGGGAAACAGGGTACATTTGTCACAGGAGGACATTTGCCATTTACAGCAGGAGAAAATCTGGTATGTACTGTTTATTGGATATAGAATTAGATAAAGGGATCTTCTGAAAGTCTTCCTGAATGTATACTTTAAGTGCTGGTTCACACTAGCGCGATGCAGACCCCAGCGCAATTCCAAAGCCTCCCGCATCGCAAAGGACTCACAGGCAGTTCACACTGCCCCATGCGAACCGATGCAGGTGCCAATAGAAAGTTAATGACACCTCCAGATCAGTTCGCATATCGCAGTGCAAACTGTCAAATGGTGCAGGAATCAGATCATGTTCACACCCATGCAATATGATTCCAGTGCTGACCAAAAAAGGGTCCTGCACCATTTTGGTGTGAATGCGATACGAATTCAGCCATACAACCTGTATGGCTGAATTTGCATCGCACAGACATCGCATGTGACTGCCATGGATTACTAATGCAGTAGTGGCAAGTGGCAGTGTAATTAACCCCTTTGTGCTGCATTAGTGACCAGTGTCAGTGTTAATTAACCCCTTTGTATTGCAGCATAATTGGGTTAATTAACACTGACATTGGCCACTAATGCAGCACAAAGGGGTTAATTAACTGCCACTGGTCACTACTGCATCAGTGACCAGCATAAGTACATTAACCCCTTCATGCTGCACATTACTGGGTAATGGCAGTGTTAGTTAATTAAACCTTTCACCCCCAATTACAAAACCCACCATACTCCGCAAGGAGTCAATCAGTCCAGTACACTGGAAAAGCCTTATGGCAGAGTCACTGTAGCATTACACAGTTAAGCAATATACAGTATATCCTTCTCTGCTCACTTATCTTATCCAAGCAGCATGCACTCATGGACTCTCCCTCATGGGGCCTCTCTCTCTTCCTGTCCTGGCCTCAGAATGACATGTCAGAAGCGGGGACTGGAAATGATCTATCGGGTGGAGTGGAAATGAAATGTGCTGAGTGCAGGAGCACAGGGAGCGCTCCAGCACTCAGCACCCCGCTGCAGCTCAGCTCTGTAAGGGCACTGTGCAGGGTCTCTTCTCTTGGACTTTGGCAGTGATCTGTGCATCTGCGCTATGCATACTCAACTGCCATTAGGCAGACTTTTGCCAGTATTGCCTGCACTCTGTCATCCCCCCCTTGTTCTGGCTCTGGTGTCACCCCTCTGGCGAGTGTCACCCGGGTGTGACCCGCACCCTCGCACCCCCATAGGGACGCCACTGGTTAGTAAATGAATGTTGCAGCAAGAGGATCAGCATGACAACCAGGCAATTAGCAATCTTTATTAAAGAATGTCACTTTTGCAACATAATTTTTGTGCATCTGCAGTCTCTTCTCTCCACCCCTCCCCTTCCCACAAGGCCGCATTATTCATTTACAGTTTCCTGTAATTTAATGCCTACAAGTACTGTCAGCCATTGCGGCTGATGGATTGTAGTTTTCAATGAGCCGCAAGGGTGCTGGTGAGTCCATTGATCTTCCTGCTCTCAGGTAATTGCCTACCCGTATGAGGTACAGGTACACAGCTGTCCTGAGAATTTGCAGGAGCTGGACATTGCATTCGTGATCTGATGATCGCAGGTGCAATGCTCTGCAGGCTCCTTAGAAAAAGAATAATAAATTCTAATTTTTTACCAGCAAGAGTCAGATCACAAAAATTATCACAAAAATATTTGCTCTCAAATATACAGACACCTTCTGTCTGGTGTTTTATGAGGGGAGCAGAAAAAGGAGCCATTCTATTTAAAGAGAAACTAAAGCATGCATGTAAAATACCTCATGAAGCTTTGTTATTTGGTTTTATTCACATATTTTGGTGCATTGAATGATAAACCTGTTCCTGGATATATTGGAACTGGTGATTCCAAAAATGGCACCAATTTTTTATAATGAGCGCTAGTTACTGAGATACAGCATAACTGCCATATACCACTCTTCACTTTGCCTGTCAAAAATCTGAATATAAATAGCAAAATACTTTGGGAAGATTCAGACAGCACCGCTGTGAAGTAGGTACTGTACGCAAGAAAACAAATTAGGTAACAGAAAAAGAAGTTGATAAGCAAGATCTTCTTCTAAAACTGACTAAAATATTATATAAATTCGACCGTATCTAAGAAATTAGAGCTGATGCAGTCTGGCTAATGTAATTTTCTGAATCAGTTCCCCAAATAACCCCAAGTACAGGTCCCCAAATAACCCCAAGTACAGGTCCCCAAATAACCCCAAGTACAGGTCCTCAAATAAACCCAAGTACAGGTCTTCAAATAACCCCAAGTACAGGTCCTCAAATAACCCCAAGTACAGGCCCCCAAATATCCCCTTCATCCCAGAAGAGGACAAAGCGGCAGTTGTGGGAACAATCATCAATTCCCGACTCGACTACGCAAATTCGCTCTACGTAGGACTACCCCAATATCAGCTTGCGCGCTTACAACTCATCCAAAACACAGCAGCAGGACTGTTAACAGGAAAAAAACCCTGGGAATCCATCTCCCCCTCCCTAAAGAGCCTACACTGGCTAACCGTGAAGAAACGGATCACATTCAAGACCCTCTGCCTCACCCACAAATGCGTACAAGGAAACGCCCCACCATATCTCCGCGAGAAAATAAAACACTATACACCGAATCGCAGTCTTCGATCAGCTAACCAAAACCTCCTTACCATTCCCAAATACTGCTACAAAGCAAAGGGAGAACGAAGATTCGCAGTCCAAGGACCTCGACTATGGAACGCTCTTCCTACCAACATCCGCATGGAAGAAAACCACCAGGCCTTCAGAAAAAAACTAAAGACCTTCCTTTTCTGAGAAGCTGACATCAGAGAATGCATCCAGCGCCTTGAGGCGATTCAGTTCGCATTTGCAGCGCTTTATAAATCATTCATTCATTCAAATAACCCCAACTACAGGTCCCCAAATATCCCCAAGTACAGGTCCTCAAATAACCCCAAGTACAGGTCCCCAAATAACCCCAAGTACAGGTCCTCAAATAACCCCAAGTACAGGTCCCCAAAAAACTTCAAGCAATGGTCCCCAAATAACCCCAAGCACAGGTCACCAAATAACCCCAAGTACAGGTCCTCAAAAAACCCCAAGTACAGGTCCCCAAATAACCCCAAGTACAGGTCAGGTCCTTAAATAACCCCAAGTACAGGTCCCCAAAAACCCAAATACAGGTCCCTAAATAATCCCAAGTAAAGGTCTAAAGAGCAAGGCACCATGAAAAAAAAAAATTTTGTTGGGCTGTGATCTGTATATTTATCACTTTTTTTAGTTACACCATATATTTCCAGTCTGTCTGCGGAGAGACAGTTTCAGAAATAGTTCACTGGATATATTGGAACTGGTGATTCCAAAAATGGCACCAATATAATTTTTTATAATGAGCTCTAGTTTCTGAGATACAGCATAACTGCCATATACCACTCTTCACTTTGCCTGTCAAAAATCTGAATATAAATAGCAAAATATTTTGGGAAGATTCAGACAGCACTGTTGTGAAGTAGCGATAACCTCTACGGTGCTTGATCTGCAAAAATGAAACAATATGAGTGGCAATATACACATACCTCCTATATGTTCAGAACTATAATACAGTTAATAACTTACACTTTAGAATCCAGTGGTTCCAAAGTAAAATTACCATTGAAAATGTATTAACACTCTCACTATATCTGCTAACTTGTACGCAAAAAACAAACAAACTAGGTAACAGAAAAAGAAGTTGATAAGCAAGATCTTTTTCTAAAACTGATTAAAAAAATATATAAATCCGACCATATCTAAGAAATTAGAGCTGATGCAGTCTAGCTAATGTAATTTTCTGAATCAGTTCCCCAAATAACCCCAAGTACAGGTTCCCAAATAACCACAAGTACAGGTCCCCAAATAACCCCAAGTACAGGTCTTCAAATAACCCCAAGTACAGGTCCCCAAATAAACCCAAGTACAGGTCCCCAAATAACCCCAAGTACAGGTCCTCAAATAACCCCAAGTACAGGTCCTCAAATAACCCCAAGTACAGGTCCCCAAATAACCCCAAGTACAGGTCCCCAAATAACCCAAAGCAAAGGTCACCAAATAACCCCAAGCACAGGTCCCCAAATAACCCTAAGCACAGGTCCTAAAATAACCCCAAGTACAGGTCCTCAAATAAACCCAAGTACAGGTCCTCAAATAACCCCAAGTATAGGTCCTCAAATAACCCCAAGTACGGGTCCCCAAATAACCCCAAGTACAGGTCCCCAAATAACCCCAAGTACAGGTCCTCGAATAACCCCAAGTACAGGTCCCCAAATAACCCCAAGTACAGGTCTCCAAATAACCCCAAGTACAGGTCCCCAAATAACCCCAAGCAAAGGTCCCCAAATAACCCCAAGCACAGCTCCCCAAATAACCCCAAGTACAGGTCCCCAAATAACCCCAAGTACAGGTCCCCAAATAACCCCAAGTACAGGTCCCCAAATAACTTACACTTTAGAATCCAGTGGTTTTAAAGTAAAATTACCATTGAAAATGTATTAACACTCTCACTATATCTGCTAACTTGTACGCAAAAAACAAACAAACTAGGTAACAGAAAAAGAAGTTGATAAGCAAGATCTTTTTCTAAAACTGATTAAAAAAATATATAAATCCGACCATATCTAAGAAATTAGAGCTGATGCAGTCTAGCTAATGTAATTTTCTGAATCAGTTCCCCAAATAACCCCAAGTACAGGTTCCCAAATAACCACAAGTACAGGTCCCCAAATAACCCCAAGTACAGGTCTTCAAATAACCCCAAGTACAGGTCCCCAAATAAACCCAAGTACAGGTCCCCAAATAACCCCAAGTACAGGTCCTCAAAAACCCCAAGTACAGGTCCCCAAATAACCTGAAGTCCAGGTCCTCAAATAACCCCAATTACAGGTCCTCAAATAACCCCAAGTACAGGTCCCCAAATAACCTCAAGTACAGGTCCTCAAATAACCCCAAGTGCAGGTCCCCAAATAACCCCAAGCAAGGGTCCCCAAATAACTCCAAGCACAGGTCCACAAATAACCCCAAGTACAGGTCCTTAAATAAACCCAAGTACAGGTCCTCAAATAACCCCAATTACAGGTCCTCAACTAACCCCAAGTACAGGTCCCCAAATAACCCCAAGTACAGGTCCTCAAATAACCCCAAGTACAGGTCCCCAAATAACCCCAAGCAAAGGTCCCCAAATAACTCCAAGCACAGGTCCCCAAATAACCCTAAGTACAGGTCCTCAAATAACCCCAAGTACAGGTCCTCAAATAAACCCAAGTACAGGTCCTCAAATAACCCCAATTACAGGTCCTCAAATAACCCCAAGTACAGGTCCCCAAATAACCCCAAGTACAGGTCCTCAAATAACCCCAAGTACAGGTCCCCAAATAACCCCAAGCAAAGGTCCCCAAATAACTCCAAGCACAGGTCCCCAAATAACCCTAAGTACAGGTCCTCAAATAACCCCAAGTACAGGTCCTCAAAAAAAACCCAAGTACAGGTCCTCAAATAAACCCAAGTACAGGTCCTCAAATAACCCCAAGTACAGGTCCTCAAATAACCCCAAGTACAGGTCCCCAAATAACCCCAAGTACAGGTCTCTGAATAACCCCAAGTACAGGTCCCCAAATAACCCCAAGCAAAGGTCCCCAAATAACCCCAAGCACAGCTCCCCAAATAACCCCAAGTACAGGTCCCCAAATAACCCCAAGTACAGATCCTCAAATAACCTCAAGTACAGGTCCCCAAAAAAAAACAAATACAGGTCCCTAAATAATCCCAAGTAAAGGTCTAAAGAGCAAGGCACCATGAAAAAAAAAATTGTTGGGCTGTGATCTGTATATTTATCACTTTTTTAGGTAGACCATATATTTCCAGTCTGTCTGCGGAAAGCCAGTTTCAGAAAGAGTTCACCATATTGTCACATCATGCATACAGACCTGACAAGCAGTGAAACCGCAGGCATATGTCTCCCACATACATCCGAGGGATGAATCATTATTACTGCTGATTATTATGACACATTACAGAGGGGAAATCCCTCATCTAGCCAAAGATTATTGTAAATTACATTAGGTCTGACAAAGCCTTTTTATATTCAGATCAAATAAAACAGAAATGCAGATCACAGTTTCTGTAAATGCATGTTTACTGTTTAAGTTACTGCTACTTGGAAGGATACAGTGAATTCCCATTGGAAATAATTCTAGGTATTTCATGACTTCTTACAAAGGATTTCAATACAAAGAAATACCAAACCATATCCAGGTCCGAAATGAATAGGTCTGGATGTTTAGTACAAAGAGAATCCATGCCCAGATCATGCACGCTAAAGTATTTACAGATTTTGAACAAGCAGTAAAAGCACTCTTATGCCCCATACACACGGTCGGATTTTCCGATGGAAAATGTCCGATCGGAGCATGTTGTTGGAAATTCCGACCGTGTGTGGGCGCCATCGGACATTTTCCATCGGATTTTCCGACACACAAAGTTGGACAGCAGGAGATAAAATTTTCCGACAACAAAATCCGATCGCGTCAATTCCGACCATGTGTGGCCTGTTCCGACGCACAAAGTGCCACGCATGCTCAGAAGAAATTCCGACACGGGACAGCTCGTTCTGGTAAACTTAGCGTTCGTAATGGATAAAGCACTTTCGTCACGCTGCAATGTAAAAAATGGTTTAATACAGCGCACTCTCTTCTTCTTTATAATGTGACAAGAATTAAGTCGTTTTGATGCTCATATTCACACACACTTCTCACAAACTTCTTTCGTTACTATTTATCGGGATTCCCTCAATATATTTTGATTTCTCACATCTGACAACATTTTTTTTTTTTTTTTTTTACTTTAATGTAGAATCTTTTTTTGTGTTTCTCTTTTTTTTTTTTTTTTTTTTGGTGATTTTGATTTGTACTCCCGAAATGTTTGTGTGTTTTTTGTGACAAGTTCCCACAACACCATTGATATGTTGTTCTATTTAATCTGTAGGAGGAGATTGTTTGGTGTTGTTGTCCCTTGTTAATTTCACATTGTACTTTAGAAATGTACCTGAATACTCACCAACAAACTGTCCTTTTTGGATGAAAACACACACAGGAGAGTAGAATTTACCTAAAAATATTTTATTAAGGGGTCACAACTAAACAAAGAGGGAGGCAATGCTGGAGAAAGTGCAGAAGTGGGCGAAGCCTTGGACCCCCAGGGCAGACATCAATTATTTAAAAGCAAAATTGGTGGCCTGAGGAGTCCATATCTAAGGGAGGGCAGTCTGGTCCAGAAGTCCCAGAGATCCGGAAAGCAGCAGATGACATCTGTGTCCCCAGGCTGTGGTCATACGAGAGACTGCATCTTCTGTCAGACCAGACTGAACCCAGGGTCATCACTCTCAGGTCTTCTTTCCACGCTTCCTTCCAGCCTTTGGCTGTGGTGGTGGAGTTGTGGCAGCAGGAGGAGGAGGAGGAGGAGGAGGAGGAGGATCGTCCCTCTCCATGACATCCGTCTTGTGTGTCAGTTCCCCACTCTCCCCCTTCCGAAGGACTTTATAAATCAGGTCCTCAGAGATCTTGCGTTGGCCCTCCTGCATGCCCAGCAATTTGGTGGCAGCCATGCAGGCAAAGGCCTCTGCAGGACTGGGGAAGGCTCTGAGGGTCGCCGAAGCCTCCTGGATCAGCCTGTACACTGAATCCTGCACAGGACTGGGAGTGGCCTTCCTGGCCCTTTTATATGGCAGGCGGAGGGGAGGGACCTGAGACTCAGTCATGCTGCGACTTGTCCCAGGCTTCTCTTGGCTGCCACTTAGCCCCGCCTCCTCCTGGCTGCCACTAATCCCCGCCTCCTCCTGGCTGCCACTAATCCCCGCCTCCTCCTGACTGCCACATTCCACAGCCTCCTCCTGGCTGAGGTCTTCCTGTGTATGAAAAAGGGACATAGTTTTAGTATTGTTTTCATCAATCACACACAATTTTCACCTCCTGACTGCTGCAAATTCAATGTTAACAAATATAACAGACTATCCTTCTGAGCCCAGCAGTTTTCATTCTTGTCCCAATTTTGGGTGCCCACTACTGTCTATTGATATGTAAAACACTTTTTTTAATCAGCAATTAGTGATCAATAATAACATCTAGTAAACATCATTTATTTATTGGCCAGAAATCTGTAGAAGAATGCTAAACCTGACTCCAGCTGGGCTCCTCCACTTCTTCCTGGCTGGAAGGCCCAGGTTGGACATCGGAAGCCTCAGCTGGGGTGGAAGGAAGCGTGGAAGGAAGAGTGGAGAGGGATTCCCTGACTTCAGTGTGGTCTGACAGAAATCGCAGTCTCTCATAGTACCAGAGCCTGGGGACATAAACGTCATCTGCTGCAGCTCCGGACCTCTGGGAATCTGTGACCTTCTTGCGCTCCCTGAGATAAGTGCTCCTCAGGCCACCAATTTTTGCTTTTAAATAAGGGATGGTTGCTGTGGGGACCACCGGCGTCACCAACTCCAGCAGTTTCTCCAGCGCTGCCTGCCTCTTCTGTTTGTGATTATAGTGGGGGTGTCTGACCTGTCACAGACAGGGCAGCTCTCTGTACTTGTCAATAAACAGGGGCAGGAAATTGTGGTCGTTGAACCCATCCATTTTCTCTGCAAGACACAACACAAGACAAACCCTAATGTCAGGCCAAACTCCCCTAATCTTGTTACAATATAGGCTTCAATTTCGAAGCAGTATAGGCCCAAGTTTAGATCCTACCTTCGTTAGCACCATCGGCGTCTCCGATGCTCCTTCCTCCGCTCACAGATCGTACGTAAGACGCGCGCGTTACGATTTATACACACTGCGCATGCGTATAACTCTGCCCGCCCCTGACGTTCTTTCTATTCTATTCCCCGCCCCTTTTCGTTCGGCGCAGTGGAGGAAGAGCACATGGCAGAGAGACAGCAGGATAGTGCTAAGTACAGCAACGAGGAGGAGGAGGAGGAGGAAAGGCTGGAGCCTGAAACGTCCCGATCCAGAAGGAGATTAAAGGACTCAAATATGTCCTTTGGGGAGATGTTGGAAATGGTGGACATCCTGAAGAAGGCCGACTATGATGGAAAGTATGGGCCTTACCCCAACCACAATGTCCGAAAGGCCAAGATCATGGCGAATGTGGTCAGGAGTCTGCAACGGAAATTCGGGGTACGACGATCGAAAGATCAGCTCAGGAAGCGTTGGTCGGACCTGAAATTACGAGAACATGAGCAGTACAGAAAGATCCGGAGAGTGCTGCAAAAAAGTAAGTAGTTGTGCTGTGTTCCTATTGTTCTTGTGTTTATTACGTTCGTGCTGCTCCATGTGCTTTTAGGAACTGTTGTACAGTTTAAAATGGCAACTTTCAAGTTCATGGGCACATTATTCGTTCGGATCACACATTTTTCGTTGCAAATATAAAATACCATTGTTTAGGCCATATGCATTTGGCCACCATTTTGACGCCCTATACTTGTCTTCAAAGAATTGGGTTGTGTAGATGGCTTTGTTACTAGAATGAAATGCAAACTAGATTGTGTGTAAGGAGAGGACACTGAGCAGCTGTTTTCACATCTGGACACTGGAGCACTAGTGTGGGACCCCAGAACACCCTTTTTATTAAGGGGCCACACAGGTGCTCCAGTGTATACTATAGGGGGTCTCCATCTGTGAAGCTTGTACTAAACAGGTAAAGTATTGCAGCTTGACAAGGACACTAAAAAAGCTACATCTTGGAACTCTGCTAAAATAGACAATTGTACCCCACTTCCAAACAATGTTTCATCTTTATAGTTCTGCCATCAAATATCTGTGTGCTAATTATACCATTTTTGTTTTACATAGGGGATAAAAGACTCGGAGGACACCCCTCATCCGAGGAGACCAGAGCCCCCCCCCCCCCTCTGGAAGAAGGGAAAATCCTAACAACACAAGATGAGCAGGAGGAAGAAGACGTGGTGGAAGTAGTCACCACAACAGGTGAGTGTCTGCGACCACAGGCTCAGATAGGAGATGGATGGCGGCATTTTTTTTAGACCTAATTTATTTTGGGGTTTCCTTTCTTTTTAGGTGATCGTGAGGTTGTGGATGAAGATCCTTTCACATCCGAAAGTGCTCAGATCCTGATCGGGGAGATCATGGGTTGTAATTTACAATTGGAAAACATAAAGCAAAACATCAATGATGTTATTCCAAAATATAAAAACATCATTGATGTTTTGGGGAGAGTTTAAAACCCCTCCAAATCACTTTCTTCTTTTGTCTGCTACAATGTGCGAAATGTTTTTGTGATTTTTCCCAAAGCCAAAATTGGAGGATGCACACAGTGTGCCAACATGTGCTATCTGCCATCACAGGAGATCAATGGACGCGTTTTGGGAGTGCAACTGCTTCCTCAATAATAAAGTAGCAGTGAGGAAGGGCCTTCTCCCCCAAAACACATCCCTTGATCCCCCCTGATGGCAGATAGCACATGTTGACATTGTGAAATTTGTGTGCATCTTCCAAATTTGGCTTTTCCAGGGGTGATTTCCCCCCATCTGAACGCAATATCAAACACAGTTCCTAAATACTCATGTCTGATATTGCCTTCCAGTTCTACCAAATGTGAACTTTGTAAGATCAAGATTTGTGTCTTTCTTGTGGGTTTTACACAGGCCTGTTTTCTATAAAATGCACATTTTGATTTTGGATAATGACACCACAAAAATTGTTAGACAACAAACATGTTGGTTTGTCATAAAAACCTTTGGTAAATGCACATGTGATTGTGCAGGTATTAAAAAGATTGTTCATCAAGAATGTGTGAATTATTGTCTCAATGCTACAACACTTTTGGGGTGATGTAATTGTTGTTTTAGGAGAAAATGGGGGTAATTTCCTAAGGGCAAATCCACTTTGCACTACAAGTGCAGTTTCAGTGCAGTTGCAAGTGCACTTGTAGTGAAAAGTGTCTTTGCATTTAGTAAATAACAGCCAACAGTGCTTTGTATAAGGTTACACAATCACACACAAGCAGTAAATGTCCACAAAGAAGAGCCTGGGGGGAGATGCCTGTCGAGAACTTGAGGTCCTGCAGGCTTCTCCCTGTGGCCAAATACCGCAAGGTAGCGACCAACCTCTTGCTCCGGAGTGATGGCTTGCCTCATGCAGGTATCCTGCCTGCTGATATAGGGGGTCAGCGAAGCCAACAGACGGTGAAATACGGGGTCCGTCATCCGGAGAAAGTTCCTGAAATCATCAGGATTATTCTCACGGATCTCACGGAGCAAAGGCATATGAGAGAACTGGTCACGCTGAAGCAACCAATTCTTGGTCCATTAACTCCTCCCCACCCTGTTCATGGACTGGACTTGTGTCAAGGTCAGGACCCCAACACCAAGCCCCCGCACAGCACGAACTGTACGAGGAGTACGCATACGAAACATGGCTAGAAAACGGTCGGCTGCTCAGAACGAAGTAACAGAACGCACTGAAGAACAGCAAGGCCTGTGAAGAGCGACCTGAAAAACAGCAACGAGCGGACAAGATCGCACAGAAAACTCCGATACGAACTGACTGCACGCACTGAAGAGCAGATACAAACCCACAAGCACAAACTGAACGGCAGAAAACGATCTGAAAGCCACGAGTCTGAAAAAGCGCGAATCGTCTCTCACCAAACTTTTACTAACACGAGATTAGCAAAAGGAGCCCAAAGGGTGCCGCGCTTGGTTCTGAACCGGCCTTTTCTAGTCTCGTCGTACGTGATTGACGTCACCGCGTTCTTGGCGATCGGAAATTCCGACAACTTTGTGCGACCGTGTGTAGGCAAAACAAGTTTGAGCCAACATCCGTAGGAAAAAATCCGAGGATTTTGTTGTCGGAATGTCTGATCAATGTCCGACTGTGTGTACGGGGCATTATACAAACCCTCATTCACCTCTACAAGTACTGTGAAAAAAAAATGTTCTCAAAGTTCACTACACAGTTACTGAAATCTTAGCTCTTTCCTTATTATTTTCTGTTGCACCAGAATCTTGGCTGTACTCTGGGAATTAGACAAATCCACCCTTAGTGCCCCCATTTCCCCAAAACCCGCGCTGGGTTTAGGTGCATTACTTACCTTATTCCTGGCTCCAGCAGGCTTCCTCCATCCGTACGACCAGTCTTGCACTACCACCATTTTAGGGGTTCTTTCAGACAGGTGGTAAGCTTACTGCTCTCTGAAAAGCAATCAGAAGTGTATTACTTTTCAGAAGGCAGCATAGCAGCTGCTAACAGACATTCAGGATTCACCACTGTGCCCTCTTGATGCCTTTTTTTAATGCCTAAGTCTTTTTCTGACATTTGTTGCTTACAAGTTAAAATCCGTTTTCTTTGCTAGAAAATGACTTAGAACCACCAAACATTATATATATATATATATATATATATATATATATATATATATATATATATATATATATATATATATATATATATTATTTTTTTCTTTAGCAGAGACCCTAGAGCTGGGTTGGCAAACTGGCGGCTCTCCAGCTGTTGCGGAACTACAAGTCCCATCATGCATCTGCCTGTGGGAGTCATGCTTGTAACAGTCAGCCTGGCAATGCCTCATGGGAGAAGACTGGACAGAAGAGTTGACGCGTTTCACACAATTAAACAGTGCTTAATCATAGCTTCTCATGAGACTTGTAAAATGGCGATCATTGCAAGTTTTTAATGTCACACGGTATTTGCGCAGCAGTCTTTTAAACGCAATTTTTTTGGGGGAAAAAATACACTTTCGTGAATTAAGAAAAAAAAAAAAAAAAGTAGTTAGCCCAATTTTTTTTTGTATATTGTGAAAGGTGATGTTACGCAGAGTAAGTAGATACCTAATATGTCATACTTTGAAATTGTGCACACTCGTGGAATGGCGTCAAACTACGGTACTTAAAAATCCCCATAGGCGACACTTTAAAAATTTTGCTACAGGTTGTCAGTTTAAAGTTCCAGAGGAGGTCCTGTGCTAGAATTATTGCTCTCGCTCTGACAATCATACCTCACATGTGTGGTTTGAACACCATTTTCATTTGCGGGCGCGACTTACGTATGCGTTCGCTTCTGCACGAATGAATGGGACACTTTAAAAAAATATATATATATTATTTATTTTATTTTTACACTGTCTCTTTGAAAAAAAAAAATCATTTTTATTGCTGTCACAAGAAATGTAAACATTCCTTGACAGGTCAGTGACAGGTACTCTTTATGGAGGGATCTGGGGTCTATAAGACCCCAAATCCCTCCTTTGCACTTAAAAGTATATAAAACGCCAAAATCTGCATTTTGGAATACTAGGGTTTTTTTCAAATCGGTGCCATTGGCAGCCAAGTAAACCGTAAGTGATGTCATGACATCGCTTCCGGGTTACTAGATCGGAGATTTTGGCTGCATTTGGGTCTTCGGCCAGCCGGCGGACGTCCGCTGGCTGGTCACTCGGGCCTCCCGGTGGGACGGAAGAGCCCGGGAGAGCCGTGGAAGGTGGCAGGGGGGACGTCCCCTCCCGCTCCTTAGGATAACAGCCACATCAGTTGTAATCACTAGAAAGCCAACTGCTGGTTCTAAAAAACGGTGCTGGGGTGATGCAAGCAGCTGCAGGCATCACCACGGTATAACCCCATCAAGCCGAGAACGCATATTTGTGTACGGTCGGCATGAAGGGGTTAAAGTGCCAAATGGCAATTTTACATTGCTGGACCATGCTGCAACTAAAAGCCGAGCGTTTGAGTCAACAGTTGACTCACAGTTTTTTGTTGCAGTCCTGAAGCAAAGCATCATGGCTACAGCATGTGTACAGCCCGCCCTGTCAGGCTGTAATGCCAGAATTCAAGTGTGCAGCCAAGGGGCAGTAAAACTACAGCTCAGCTGAGGTCATATGCTTACCTCCCTGTACAATGTAGAGTTGATTGTCTGAGGGACTGCCCATAGTCTGGAGCTTTGGGTAGAAGAGATCAGCACTGGAGCCTACTGGATTGAGGGATAGCGTAACTCCTCCATCCCTCCCACCCAGACTAACTGAGCATTTCAAGCTAGCAGTGCAAGGGGAGGGCAACTACAAGGGTAGAATGTGTCCAACCTCTGGAGTTCAGCTCTGAACAAGGCTCTAGATTTTTGTTGTAATCTTTGAGAATGAATAATTTCACAATAAAAGCAAATGTAAAAACATTTATTGAATAATTGGTTACTGGATCAGCATGTCAGGGAGAGGGATCATCAGGATGCAGTAAAAGGCATGTTGTGTCCTGTCCCCCTGTTTACAGCTGAATAGTGGCCACACACAGCTCAGAACCTTTTCAAATTCATCCATCTTGTATGACTGCTATAATCATGCACGTCCTTAAAACAGTAAGGAACATACAGTATTTGAACAGACTGTCAAAATACTGGTTCAACCTATCACCTGGTGGAATTTTGAATGGCACCCCAACACATCTATGCAACATACAAGGTTTTAAATAATGGAGCAGGAATGATTTCTCCTACATCAGTGCCCATTCAAAATTAAAGGGCTGCAGTAATGAAGCACACAGTATTGCATGCATTATCACAACACAAATTAGTATGAACAAACTCTTATTTGAGATGTCCCTAATGCTGGACATTACACAGGGCAATTGTATTGCTATGTATTTTTACCTAGGGTTTGATTGTAAAACAATTCCGCTGATGACAACCTACCATCAACAGTTTACATTTATGGCATATAAGTTGATTTATTTTACTATTTGATCTTTTTTAAAGCTGAAGAAAATGTCCACAAAATAATCCTTGTGTATGACCAAATAGTTTAACTGTCTGTGCTCTCCACAACAAGCAGTCAGGTTTTTTCTTGCTAACACATGTGGTAACAACATGGAAAGGAAGATGCAACTTGATTTCTAGGAGCATCAGACAGTTAATTTTTTTCACAACTGCAATCTTTGGTTTAGAATTTAAAAGGTAATTGGGTGTGTATCAACTAAACAGCCACAGTTCCCAAGGTGAATGTTACACATATCACAATAACTGTATGCAAAAAAAATTGCAGTGAAAGATATATATGAACAAATGTAAATAGGGTGACCCATGTGCAAAAAAACTTGGAGCGTTGCTCAAAGCACTACAAACCTTCCCCTGCAGTCCAAAGCACAAAACGGATGCTAGACTTCAAACAAGCTCATCCACTAGCAGAAGCAAATCAGAAGACAGAAGGTAGAAACGCACACCAAAGCCCAGCCACAATAGACAGGTGAAGAAACGGCTTCAGCCTAAGCTCCTCCTAACTATACTCCCCTGACATGTTTCGCCCCACCCATGGGGCTTAATCATAGAGCTTAGGCTAAACCCGTATTTCTTCACCTGTCTGTATAGTGGCTGGGCTTTGGTGTGCGGCATTTCCACCTTCTGTCTTCTGTGCAAAAAGGGTGTCACTTAGAATCAGATATACAGTACCATGCAAAAGTTTTAGGCAGGTGTGAAAAAAATGCTGTAAATTAAGAACGCTTTCAGAAAGAGCATTAATAGTTTCCATTTTGTTAATTGATAAAAACATAGTAAATGAACAGAAGCAAAATCCAAGTCAAATCAATATTTGGTTTGCCCACCCTTTGCCTTCAAAACAGCATCAATTCTTCTAGGTACACTTGCACACAGTTTTTGAGGGAACTTGGTAGGTAGGCTCATCCAAACATCTTTTGGATGTAGGCTGCCTCACAATCTTCTGTCTCTTTGTGTAATCCCAGACTTACTCTACGTTGAGATCAGGGCTCTGTGGGGGCCAAACCATCACTTTCAGGACTCCTTGTTCTTCTTTACACTGAAGATAGATCTTAATGACATTGGCTACATGTTTGGGGTCGTTAACCTGCTGCAAAAAGAATTTGGGGCCACTCACACGCCTCCCTTATGGTATGGCATGATGGATAAGTATCTACAACAAACAAAAAAGCAGAAAGCGCCACCATCTAAATGAATCAGTTTATTAAAAAAATAATATTTTTTTTAAATGTTAAAATGTATTTACAAGAGTAGAGAAAAGACAGGCTCATCATCAATCTTAGGTCACTGGAAGAGTTTGATGGAGAACGGCTGAGATCATGGCAAATGGAAACCAGGAAGTGGCTATGTAGTACAAGTAAAATTTGCTGAGGAGAGATGCAAGGCTTGAGCAGTGTCCACCAGCATGAACCACAACCACGCTGGAACGCAAGCCAGTGTCGGGGACAGAACCGGAAGTGAGGTCGGACGAGATGACGTCAATAGGATATGGGCGGTAACATATTTCAGAGCAAAAAAAGAGAAATCAAGGATGAATGTGGACTTTAAATTGGTAGCCACTTGTAGACCCAAAATGACAAAGAGAGCACTCAATTGAATAAAAACCCAAGTTTATTTAACATCATAGTAAAAACATATTAAAACCAAAAATGATGTACATGTCAATTAATTCCATGAAAATATGGTATTGTCCCACCTAGGTGAAACACTTAGGAAGCCCTGTAGGTGTGCCCTTAGATATGATGGACTCTGTGGCTGGTACATGCAGAAGGTCTTACATATCAGGGCCCCACAGGAAATCAATGTACCGAGGGATCACTACGCGTTTCGCTTAAAGCTTCCTCTGGGGATCCTATCAGTACCAGATTGCACACGGAATACCCAACTAATGGATGTCCCGTTTTTCTCCTGATATGTAGGGTTTGGCTACAGCCAGGATCGGCACTAGCAGCAGGAGGAAATACTATATGCAAGCAGACATACGAGTTTTGGAGACTTATATAACATAGGAACGGAGAGGGACAATGGAATAAAAGAAACTGGATACTATGTGATGACAATATAATGGTCTCGGCTGAAGCCATCCCAACAGGAAAGACTTTAAAGGAAAACTCCAGACTAATAATAATATTATTATTATTATTCAGGATTTATATAGCGCCAACAGTTTACGCAGCGCTTTACAATATAAAAGGGAGTCAATACAGTTATAATACAATAAAATACAAGAGAATAAAGAGAGCCCTGCTCAGAAGAGCTTACAATCTAATAGGGTGGGGCAGGTGGTACAAAAGGTTGTAACTGTGGGGAATGAGCTGGTGGAAGTAGTAGGAGATTAGTTGGAGACGTGATAGGCTTTCCTGAAGAGATGAGTTTTCAGGGATCGCCTGAAGGTAGCAAGAGTAGGGCCGGATAGATGGAGGTAGCGAGTCCCAGAGGATGGGAGAGCCTCTGGAGAAATCCTGGAGACGAGCATGGGAGGAGGAGATGGGAGAGCTTGAAAGCAGGAGGTCTTGAGAGGAGCGGAGAGGTCGATTTGGGTGATATTTGGAGACAAGATTAGTGATGTAGCTCGGGGCAGAGTTGTGAATGGCTTTGTATGTTGTGGTTAGTATTTTGAATGTAATAATAAAATGACATATAAGCTTATTAACTATAAGAAACTAAGTGAATACAACTGTTAAGCCTCGTACACACTATTGGATTTTCCGCAGACAAAACCTCAGACTTTTGTCCGAAGGCGTGTGCCTGGATTTTGTCTTGCATACAAACAGCAAGGAATTGTCGGCCAACAAATATGAGCGTAGTGACGTACTACATGGTTTTTCTGCTTTTTAGCGCCACCCTTTGGGCTCCTTCTGCTAATTTCGTGTTAGTAGAAGTTTGGTGAGTGTTGATTTGTGCTTTTCATTTTGCGCTTTTCATTTAGCGCTTTTCAGTTCGCACTTTTCATTTCGTGCTTTTCAGTTCATTTCTGAGCGGCCGTTCGTCAACCAGACATATTGCGGAATCGGAGGAGATAACGTGTTATTTATTATTGGCCTTGGAGTTATTGCTTTGACCCAAGTCCAGTCCAGGAACAGGAGGAGGAGTTCTTGGACCAAAAATTGGTTGCTTTATTATTTGTGACCAATTTTGTCATATGCCTTTGCTGCGGAAGCTCGAGGAGAATAATCCAGATGATTTTCGGAATTATCTCCGGATGACGGACCCCTGCTTTCACCAACTCTTGGAATTGTTGAACCCCTATATTAGGAAGCAGGACACGTGCATGAAGCTTTTATTTTATTTTTTGGTTGAATAATAATGATTTGATTTATTATATTTTCTATATTTTTGGATGCATAGAATGCACTTTTTGATTACGTTCTATTGGTAGATAGCATGTCTAATGGTATTTGTTTTCTTTTTTTAATGCACAATAAAAAAATTGTGGAGAATAATAATACTCGGCTATGTGTTTTACTTCAAATTACACTTTGGGAGTAGGCAGTTACATTTAAAAAAAATACAATTTAATATTGACAAGGGACACCAACATAGTTGCATCTTTGATCTTAAAAACAACGGGATAATGGTGTTGTGGTAACCTGCCCAAAAAAAAAATTAAAAAAAATTAAAAAAGCATAATAATATTATTCTTGATATCACTAGAAAAAAAAAGCCTTTGAAAAATTTGTTTGAAATAACTTCATCAGTATCACCAGCAAAGCAGCTTCATTATTATTTTACTATTCTACATTACAAACGGTAGTTTACAAGACCGGCCACTTCTGGCTCGTCCTTGCTTCCGAGAATGTGTACACACGCTTGGAAAATCCGACAACACACATTTGTCCGCGGAAAATTTTAAAACCTGCCATCTAACATTTATCCGTGGAAAATCCGATGGAGCGCACAAACAGTCGGATTGAAGACTCACCAAACTCCTGCTGTGAGCCGCTGGGTTCTCCAGTATGAACCCAGCCTTAAGCAATAAAACAATATTAGGATAGTTTTAAATATATCTCCATATATGTGAATGTATGCGGGAATATATTAGAATAAAAATGACATTATTTGTTAGGGAATGAAGAGCTAAATGATATGACAGTATGGGTTTTAAATTCCTCATTAAGCCCTGGTGGAATCAGAGTGCTCAAAGAAAAAATCCAGTATGTCTCCTATTCACACATTTTTTTTTTAATCTTTCAGCTTTGTAAAAAAAGTTTTTTAAAAATAATAATAGGGACCTGTTTTATAATCCAAACTTGTAGTCCTGTGGTAGATACAGGTACAACGTATTTATTGCTTGTGTCACCTTGCTCAGTGGCTCTCCCATGTTCTCCTAATCTAGAGCCCTGATGGTCCTCCTGATATAAAGTAGACCACTGAAGGCGCTCAGGGCATAAATAACAAAGTCGGTAGAACATGTGTAAAAGTGAGAGATAGGGTCGTTTTTTTTCAGTTGGCCTCAAAGGACTTAAGGCCATTTGGAACAAAGGAAGAAGTTAAACATTTTTTCTTGTGACATCTGTACATTCCTATCAGGTTTAGAGAAAAAAAACACCAGGTGCCAGACGGGCAGCCCTAGAATCTGAGCATTTACTGGGGACTATCTGGCTCTTGATGTTGATGATCTTGATGTTACCAGCCCTGCAAAAGGTGAACCTGGGTTGAGGGGACAGTGTATATATAGGATCCTGTAACAAAATTCTCCAGTGTTGCCTGAAGATCCTTTCCATCCATTTATATTGAAAACTATAGTGTGTAATAAATCTGATGGAGTTATCATCTTCAGGGGGACCTTTAACTCTCTCTGGAGAATTGCAGCAAAGTGCTATTGATATAATGAGCTGGGTAGCCTTTCGGACTGAATTTTTGTTTTAAAACTTGTCCCTGGTCCAAAAAGTCTGCAGCCAAGGTACAGTTTCTATGGAGCCAATGGAATTAGCTTTTGGGAATATTCTGTTTCCATCTAGGATGGTGGCAGCTACTGGAATTGACATAGGATTTACTGGCAGTCTCTTTAAAATGTTTTTCGGTGATTATAGGGGTATCATCAAATCAAGAAAAATAAAAGATTAAGCATCGGCCACATAAGTAAAAGATAACTCAAAAGGATTATTATTGCAATACTGAACACATTCTAGAAACCGTGGAGGGTGGGCCATAAAAGGTGATGACAATACTGTCAATATACCTCCCATTAAAATGGTATGCTAAGCAAAGGGGTTATGGTTGTAGATGTATTGATTTTCTCACAACCCCATGGTTAAATTAGCATAGCTAGGGGTGAAACTAGCCCCTATAGCTGTCCCATTGACTTGAAGGTAATATTGACCATCGAACACAAAATAATTGTGTTCCAGTCAATATCTGGTGGTTTCTAAAATGATTTGAACCTGTTTGTAGTGTAAATCTGAATGATGTACCAGAAAATGTTCCACAGCCTGAAGACCTATTTGGTGAGGTATGGTGGTGTACAAGGAAGTGACATCTAGTGATAACCAACAGCAGTTTGTTTCCCATGAATAATTCTTCAACGCATCAGATGGGCAGAATCCCTAAAATATGATGGTAGTTCTTTAACCAAGGGGTGCAAAAAATGATCTATATATTGTAACAAACTGTAGGTAACTAGAAAATTTACAAACTAAACCCCGTAGACATAAAAGAGAGATAGAAAGAGGTTTAAAATTGTTGGAACAAAACAAACAGATTGTTATTAGAGGAGCCGACTAAGGGGGTGGGTTGGTCATCCTCAACAAATCAGACTACCTAGTGGAGCTAAACAGATTAGTGGATGATGTGGAAATATATGAAAAATTAAAGGTAAACCCCATGTTGAAGTATAAAGCCAAGTTAAAGCGATTGGTCAAAAAGGCACAGGAGGAAGGTATCGTCACCAAAAAGGAAACCAGATATTTAGTGCCTGATGCACCTAAGGTTCCTGTCATGTATCAGTTGCCTAAGGTGCAAAAGAACCCTTCCAACCCCCCTGGTAGACCCATTGTCAGTGGGGTTGACTCTTTATTTGCTAGAATGGGGGAATATTTGGATTGGTTCTTGCAGCCGTTGGTACAGAAATGTCCAGCCTATCTTAGAGATAGCAGGAACCTGATGGAATTATTGCAGGGAATTGAGGTAAATGATGAAGATCTATTGGCAAGTATTGATGTAAACTCTTTATATACCAATATTAAACAACAACATGCGACTGAAGCAGTCATTTGGGCCTTCAATAGTACTAATATCAAGAAAACGCAAAAATACTTTTTGGTCCAGGCGTTGGATTTAGCCATGAGTCATAATTTCTTCTGGCATAATAAACAGCATTTTAGACAAAAGAAATGTGTAGCTATGGGGGCTAAGTATGCCCCCTCAGTGGCCAAAATGTTTATGAGCTACTGGAAAAAAGATAAAAATTTTAACAACACTCTACCTCAACTAAAATTTTACAAGCGTTACATATACCTTTGGGTAGACACCCAAGGAGTCCTTTATGCAATTTCTGGCTGAAATTGGGAACAACAGATATGGCATTTTTTTACAAACACTTATGACCAACATATGTTAATTTTTTGGATCTGGTAATTTTCAAGGAGAACCATCAACTATTCACTAAAACTCATTTTAAAGAAGTGGCTAAAAATGGCTACATTCCACTGGGAATTTGTCACCATCCTAGATGGTTGAGCGCAATTCCCAAAAGCCAAGTCAGGCGTAATTGTGTCAAGAAAGACGATTATGATTTACAGGACAAAATCCTACTTGATAGGTTTGAGGAAAAGGGTTACCGCTCCAAGGATTTAGTTCAAACCAAGCTAGCGGTAGGTGAAATGAAGAGAGGGGGTTTATTTAAGAAGAAAGAGGCTAGTAAAAGAGATTTCGGTGTTGCCTCTATGACGGGGTTCACACGTCAACATAAACTGATAGAAAATTTACCCACAAACACTGGCCTCTACTTTTGAAAGATGTGGACTTAAATAAAATTTTACCAACAAAACCACAGGTCATCTACACTAAGCCCCCTACCTTACGTTTACAATTAGCACCCAATGTGATAGACCCACCTAAGAAAGTTTGTACATTCCTAGATCAAGTTGTTTTTTTTTAGTTGTGGGAGGTGTGTAATGTGTAGGACTTCTCGACACAGGATCAAGAAGACCACGCATTTCACCTCTCATACATCAGATGAGTTCCACAAAATCAGGAAGTTTTTCACGTGTGGGACCACGCATGTGACCTACCTTCTCACATGCCCATGTGGGTTGCAATACGTGGGTAGAACCACCAGGAAATTAGGTGTTAGACTTTGTGAACACGTGAATAGAATCAAGAAAGTCTCTCCAACCACTTTAGACTCCACCATGGGAGGTATACGAGTGGTTTGACATTCTGTGGCATAGACAGAATTGAGGGTCATTGGAGGGGGGGTAATCTGAAAAGGGCCATCTCTCGCAATGAGACTCAGTGGATACATCGCCTCAGAACAATGAGTCCATTGGGGTTAAACATTGAACTTGACATCAATTGCTTTCTTTCCAATTGGTAATGGTCACCGAGAAGATTTCTTTGTTTTTAATTTGATTTTGAGGTTCATTCTTAGGATTGTAATTTTACCCTCATTTTAATTATTTTTATAATAATTTAATTTGTATTATTTTATTTTTATTTCAATTTTATTTTTATTTATTTTTATACTCTCAATTACACAGTAGTGTCTTATAGGCTATGCAATTTTACAATGTTAAAATTGTTTCGTTTAATTGTCCAATTTTTTAATGGTGGGAACCATTTCTTTGTGGTCATCTAACCAACTTAATGGCTGTTAGTTTCCCATGTTGGAGATGCATTATAGTCATAGAGACATTTTGTCTAACCAATAAAATGTCCGCCTCACATCTTCTGATTGGCTGACTATGTGGGAGGTTACTTTTTATGTGTATTTAAGGCTGGCTTTGGTAACCAAAAATGAGGTCCTTTGAAGACGCCCTCTGGGAAGGCGAAATGCATTGACGGAATTTCCGGTTCCTAATCCACGAGACGTCACTTCCGGTTTTCTGGTGGAACACATGCTGGCGGCGTTTGCTTGCTATTTTAAACGGTTTCCATGCCTATTTTTAACCTTCAGTTTGTAAGTACCTGTCCACTTGCACAATAAATTCTTTGGTTAACACTACTTCACTATGGTCCTTTCTCTTTTCATTATTTTGGGCATCATATTCACATGTGATGGTTATAAACACTGGAGCTCTTCTTGGTACATTGATGTGACTCAGCCATCTCTGGCCAACATCTCAAAGCCTGAACGACCCCCAGACTGAAAATCTAGGAGTCAATTCCATCCGGTGAGTGGGGACACAGGAGGGAATGTGGCGCACCTTGAGATTTGGAGCACGACTGCACTTTAATATTGGAGCACCTCATTCACTTTTTTTGAACTTTCACTAATTGTTCATGAATTGGTTTAATTTAATGTCTGCATTTTATTTTATTTTATTCACGTATTTGCGAGCACTGTAATGCTTTTTAGTTGTCTATTTGTCAAGTGTTAACACTTTGTGTACAGCAGCTGCAATTTTTCATGTCACACATTTAAATATTGTTATTACATTTAATATGTACTTCTAGCACAAGTTATATATTTGGATATATTTTTGTTCACCAAACTGTAGGTAACACTGCCCATGGATGGCACATTAGGCCTGCCTGGGGGATAGGTGGGGTTTTTTTTATGTATCTTAGGCAGGTCATAAAAACAATGCACTTGGGAAAATTCTTTTATGTGGAGGGCAGTTTCTTTCTTATCAATAATCTTTTCTTTTTGAGCCTCCAAGATGAAAGTTTTTAGTTCACCAGCAAAGGTGTCCATGGAAGCCCTATATAATTTATGGGACAATAATCTCTGGGCTTCTGTGACATAATCTACCTTGTTAAGTACCACTATGCCTCCTTCTTTATCTGCAGGTTTGATCACGATCTGCCGATTCACTTTTAAGGATCGGAGATCACTGATTTCAGAAGGTGTTAAATTGGAATGGCCTACTGGTTTTTTGGAACACATTTGGGTGAATTCAATATATACCACGGTGAAAATCTGTCCAGGAGGATTAAAAACTCATTTACTTTTGAAATGCGTATGTTCCAGATCTGGAATCTCACTCTCCCGCGTGAGTTCTTTCAGCATATCTAACATCCTTATAGACACATCCTAGACACTTTAAAGAGTTGCAAATCAAACCTACAGCAGGACTACAAGTTTGGATTATAGAACAGGTCCCTAATATTTTTCCCAAAGCTGAAAGATTAAAAAAATTGTGTGAACATGAGACGTATTGGATTTTCTCTTTGAGCACTCTGACTCCACCAGGGCTTAATGAGGAAATCAAAACCCATACTGTCATATCATTTATCTCCTTATTCCTTAACAAATAATGTCATTTTTATTCTAATATATTCCTGTATACATTCATTTATATAGAGATATATTAGAACTACCCTAATATTGTTTTATTGCTCAACAGTTGTATTCACTACATTTCTGATGTTTCACTGTAAGCTTATACATTATGTAATTTTTATTATTATTAGTTCAGAGTTTCCCTTTAAATTCTTTCCTGCTGGAGCAGCTTTACAGGAGACCAGTATATTGTCAGTACATAGTATCCTGATCTTCCCTTTCATTGCCCCTCCCCTGTTATATAAACACCACGTAGTCCTTCCATTTCCCCTTATGGTTTGATAAAGGAGCGTTTGGGACCTCCTAAGCATGTTACAGCCCATATCCTACTGAAATCATCATGTCCGACGTTACTTCCAGATTGGCGCTGGCCTGTGTAGGTTAGTGTTGGTTGAGCTGGCTTGTGTTGGTTCAGCATGGTTATGGCTCTTGCTGGTGGGCACTGCTTGAGCCTTGCATCTCTCCTCTGCTGAACTTCACTTGTACAACACAGCTGCTTCCTGGTTTCCAACTGCTGCCATCTCAGCCGTTCATCAAACTGTCTTTTCTCTACTTTTGGGAGTTAATTAAAAACTATTTTTAAAAATGGTTAAAATTAACTGATACACTTAAAGGGTGGCGCCTTCTGCTTTTTTATTTGTTGTAGTGCACAGAGACTATTCAATATTCTGCTGGAAGAGCTGCAGTCATCATACAAATGGTTCTCCCTAAATCAGACTCACTTACCTTGGGATTTTATTATTCTTCTTTGTGCCATTGAGTTTGCTTTTCTTTATTTGGATAAGTATATGCCTGCATTTCTCAGTTTCGAGGACACTATTGATCCTGACCAAATCTCCAACTCCCTTTGCAGAAATGCAGCATCAAACTTGCAAGAAACCTCCACGATGCTTCACCGTTGAGGGAAGACACTTGTACCATTCTCCAGCCCTTCGTAAACAAGCTGCCTCTTACGTCAGCCAAATATTTCAGGTTTTTATTTACCAGTCCAGAGCACCTGCTGCCATTTTTTCTGCACCTCAGTTCCTATGTTTTCATGCATAGGACATTGTAAATAAGGGTAAAAAACTCATCTATGCACAAAAACATTTATACATTCTCCTATCAAATAGGGTACAAGGCTATAGAGTATTATTTAGGCCAGACTCAGAACCAGTTATTCAAAATAACTATCATGGATTTGTTACAGTTTGCCACCACACATAAATTAGCTATGTGGTGCCGTGCTAATCCTGAGTGGATGTCTGAATAACTTGGATTGTTAAAAATAGTTAAAAACACAACGTGCAGGGTAGAGATATGGTGTAAATTAAAAGGTGATACTCTCAGCTGTGATAGCAATTTTAGTAACTGAGGTAGCAGTTCTAATGATAGTGGACATCTGTGCTATTAGTAGTAAGTACCTATATCTCATCAGTGTGCATAAATGATACAAAATTTAGCAAAAATAAACAATCAGTGAATTATTTGCATCATATTCATAAAAAGATCATAGTAATAATAAACAATGGCAAATAATAATAATAATAAAGTGCATAGTGCAATAGACGATAACTCATTATACAACTCGACCATGCAACACAAAGTGACATAAGTGCAATGGTGTACTCAAAGGTAATAAAAATAGTGTCCCAAAAAGAAATAATTATTAAAACATAAAAGCTATTAACTCTAACGTGATTAAATTGTCCAAACATGCACAAAGATAGTAATGTGACCACCACACATAATTATTGGTTTGGGAGCCAGTATTATCTCCAAAACAGGGGAGTTGCAATGGGGGCCAAGTTTGCCCTCAGATTGACCAATCTTTTCACATACAAATGGGCAGAGGATGACATCTATGTCAACCCCAGGCTACGACTGATCTTATAGAAAAGGTACATCGATGACTTCCTCCTCCTGTGGGATGAAGATTTTAGCTCCTTGGAACTTTTTATGGAAGAATTAATAGTGAATGACTGAGGCATATCACTTACTTTTGAGGCGAGTAAACATCAAATACACTTTTTGGACCTTTTCAAAATGGGTATGTTATTACCAGTACTTACTTCAGATCCACTGACAAGAATTTGTTTATTCCTCTGAGCAGATGTTATCAGAAGTCTTGGCTCAAATCAGTTCCCTGTAGCCAATTTCTTTGTTTGAGGCAGAATTGGTCACATTTACAGGATTTCAACAACCAGGCTGGTGTTCTCAAAGCAAGATTCTTGGATAAAGGTTATGACGAGGAAAGCCATAATGTTACTATTTCTCAAGTACAACAGAGAGGGATACCCTTTTGAGGAATAGGGATAAAAATGTGTCAAATATGATTTTTCCTGGTCTAAGGATACTACTTTTTCTGTCCAGAACTATGCTATTAAATTTTTTTTCAGGAAACATTGGCCAGTCCCTAAAAATTATAAAGTGCTGGGTCCTCTCTTACAAGATAAGCCCCACATTTCTTTCAGGCGGGGTTCCTATTGGAAGGATAAAATTACCCCAAAATGTTGTAGATCCACTGAGACCAGGTTTCTTTTTTAATTATTTTATTTATCAGAAAACAGGCAGTTTACCAAAGGTAGACAAGGCACAATTGGCATACATAGGAGGCACAAGTCTATGTAGTTAAACTGACAGCACTGCCTGAGTCTGCAGAATTGTGTTGAGAGGACATAAAACATTTCAAGTATAAAAGAATTCCAGGAAAATTGCGTATATAAAAGGGAACTATAAATGGATGAAACCAACTAGAAAGGTAGAAGCGGGGAGTAGCATATGTCGTAGAATGATGAAAATTACCTTGCTAGATACCCACAAATGAACAAATGAGCAAATGAGGTGCTGCTAAGGATAAGGGGGGGGGGACGTAAACCAGTGGTGGCAATGAAAATAATAGACTAAGAAAAGAGTCAGAGGGGGTGATGAGGTTGAGTAAAGGAAAAAAAAGTGCAAAGGGGATAATGTTATGGAAAAGATGGGGGGAGAATAAGGAAGAAAAGGAGTCAGAAAAGGGGGGAGAGGTACCCTCTCCTGAGGAGGAGGCAGATGGGGACAAAGACCATGGAGAAGTTATTTTATTGAGAAAGGCATCAGTAAATACAAAATACTGCCAGGGTCTCCACTTCTTGCGGAATGTCTCCTCCATATTGCACATTGTTGCTGTGAGGTCCTCCATATCCCGTTTGCTTTAGAGAACCATAGAGATTTTGAAGGAAGGATTGACATCTCTAAAACAGAGCAGAATACAGGCTTTCCCAGCATTTAGGAACTAAATGGTAAGAGGCTTTGTATTTCTTGACAGGTCTCTCCTATAGGTGCAGCAGGCAGGCTGCTGGGTTATCGTGTAAGTCAACTGCAGTGAGTTTTGTTTAATTACGCCATAACCTCTTGACAGAACAACTGAGTTTTTGGGTATTGCCAGAAAATGTGAATCATGGAATCACTCTCCACACCAAAGACCAACATGAGCTGGGGACCTGGGAGAAGATACAGTGGAGCATGGTGGGGACCCTATACCTTCTGATGAGGATCTTGTAGTTGGTTTCTTGTACCCTGGTGGCAATGTAAGATTTTTGGGTGAAATGAAGAATCCTCTCTCTCAGCTTAGCTGTGACCTGCGTGCTCAAATTATATTCCCATTTTGGAAGGAAGGGTGGGATGTAGTCTGCTGCTGGGCATACCAGGCAGACATAAATCAAAGAAAGGCAATGGTGAACCGGTTCCCCTCAATGGCACAAAGTCTCAAATGCAGTAAGTGGGTGGGTAATACCTGAGGATTGAAGCAGTTTACAGAGAAAGTGACACAGCTGGAAACCACTCCAAAAGTCTAGAGGAGGGTCCACCAGGTGCATGAGATCCAGAGATCAGTGCACCATCAGAAGTTAGAAAATCTGTCAAGTGTGTATAACCGCTATATTTAAAGTGGTGAAACTGCATATTACGAAGTACTGCGGTAAATTTAGGGTTGTCAAAAATGGGAACCATGGGTGAAGAGTCTGGGGAAACAGAGGAGCTACAGAAGGCTTCCCAAGTAACTTGGAGAATGTTGCCAAGAAACTACGCTTTTTTTTAAAATTTGCAATGTAAAAAATGTGCTGTATGTCAGGTTAACCATCTGAGCAATAAGGTTACCTCAAATCCACTGTGACCTTCAAATCATATTTAATCAAATCATTACCTGTGCTACACACAATCTAGTGCATCTATTGCAGTGCCCTTGCAGCCTGCAATATGCTGGAAGGACTACTCATGCCACATGTTCAACTGCACGAGCATGTTGGAAACCTCAAGAGATATTTTAGGGGACATAGTGTTTCATAACATTATGCACACATCCATATTAAAGATCTACTGGAACCCGCTTTATGGGCATTGGGGTACCACATTGAATATCTCCTTTCTTGGAGCTACTCCTCCAAACTGGAATGGAAATGAATATATGATTTAGGTGTGTTCTTTGCTTTTGGATTGAATACTGAATGGGATGTCAACTCATTCAGCAATAACAGTTGATCCCATTCATATGTTCTTTGGCTTTTTTTTGTCTTGTGCCGACCTCTCACCTTTTTTCCATTTCCCTAGCAGTTTCTGAGGTTTACTTGGTATGAATTTTATTTTTTTTCCCCCCTGTCCTAAAATATAATGGAGTATAAGACACAGTGACCCACTGTGGTTTCCAAACCCCTGAGCATGAAAACGCATACAGAAGAGCCAGAAGCCACGACGTTACCACCCATGTACACGATCGTTGATGGAATACTGGGATATGTAGTTTGGTGCCGATCACTGCTTCTTTCATGTGAGGGTTTTTACCCGATTTAATAAAACTTTTATTTGTGGATTTTACAATATTGGAGCGTGACTTTTTTTCCCCCACTCCACGAGTATATAATTTTATTGTTTTTGTTGTAGGTACAACTTTTAATAAACTCCTGTGTGCTTTTAAAATAATGAAAATAATTCCTCTTTCATTTGATGAATGTGGGACTGGATTCTGAAGTTTCCTTGACTGATGATAACCGTGGGGTAAACATCTGTGGAATCCAATTAAGCATGCTGGGTAGTGGATGCGGTTGAGCCCATAGTGAGGGGTGAAAGCTCACTAATGCGTATATAGACACTGGAGGGTCTAAAAATCTGGTAAACAGATATACTGACCCTATATATCCTGTAGAGAGCACCGGGTGTCTTCACAAATTGAGCATTGGATCAGCACACGTTTTAAGTTCACTTTATGGATGTGGAATTGGGACACTTGGACTATTAATTTTTCTTTTTTCACATTTTCATCTTTATTGCATATTAGATTTTTTTTTGCACTTTAATTATTAAAGGCATGGTTTGACAGCGCTACACGTTTTTTGATTTACATTTTTTGTTATGAAGTTTACATTGTTGTGAGAGCTGCTGTCAGTCACGGATCATCCCTGTCGTTTACATAATTTTATTTACTTTATATGCACTTAGCGCAATATCACTTGTTTACTATATGTGTTATATCAGATCTTCCTCTCCATACAGGATAAATATTTTCTTTATTATTCTTGTGGGGATAAGCTTTTTTTTTTTTTTTTTTTTTTTGCATTAACCACATTACTTACAGAAATCATCCATCATCAATGTTAACAATAAGTGTTTTATTAGTATGTACAGTTGTGCAAATGTGTACACAAAAATGTAACAGCAGTTACTTTGCACATATCAGTGTCCTATAGAAACAGTTATCAGTGTTATTCTGAAAAAGTTGCTACTAGACATTAGCCAAATTATAATTAAGATTTTTTTTTTCCATATTTGTTTAATAACAGTTGCATATGACAAATATATATTTGCACATTCAAAAACATTGTATACGCATAGCTGGTTTAACACGTGTGCATTAAAGATAGGGTGGTTAACAGGTCTAATCTGCTATGTGCATGTTGAGTGTATCTCCATCCATTGACAAATTACATTTGGTGCCAGCTAAGCTTTTTCTTAAAAGCAGGCACTAATATCATACAGTTTTTTTCTACAATGCTGGAAACAGAAATCTTAGAGTCTTTGATTAGTTGTTGCTTACTCTTTCACCTAACGCAGCCAATAATTAACAGGTAGCAAGTAGAGTTTAGCTACATTTGAAATCACTGGACTGGACACCTGTTTCCAGAGATGGCTTACCTATGGTGATCATATATATTTGTATATAACCTACTCAATATTAGGTGGTTGGTCACGTTATGGTTGATTGGTGCAAAAAGAAGAAATAGCTGTTCCCCACACACAAATAGTAAGGTCTTGGTTGCACAATAAATAAATACTTGTGGTAGTAGGACACATACAGGGATTCAAAAGGAGCACACAGACGTGGACAAATTTGTATGTACCCTTACAGAAAAACATTCATTCCACCAAAAAAAAAAAATATATATATGATTAAAGTAAAAGCAATGGACTCATACCTGGATGTCTTTTGTAAGTCAGAGCAAAATGAAGAAAGTGTGAAAAAAGATAAAAGTATTGCTTACTCTACAACGATACACTAAAATGGCCCATACAGATTTGCTGGTACCCCTACAATCTTGTAATTAGTCACTCCACCTATAGCAATAGAGAAAAGTAGACACTCTGCTGTTTGATATCATCATATGTACCACACTAAATATGGACCAGAAAAAGTAAACGAGACAGCTGTCTGAGGAAATGCGAAAGAAAATTATAGACCATTATGTCAAAGGCAAAGGTGAGGAGATCCTCTCCAAGTAACTTGATGTTCCTTGCTTGTTCCATGGGAACATAGCCAACCAACCTGGACTACAATACAAGGGGATAATTAATCCCTGGCTGAGCAAAACAATGAACACCAGTCTACAAAGGGTAGACAAAGAGCCAAGGAAAACTTCCAAACATACAAGCTGAACTACAAGGTCAAGGGTCAGGTCACACCATCCGTCACTTTTGCAGCGATAGTGGGCTCAAAAAGAACACTACTCAGGACGCCACTCTTTCAAGAAAAAACAACCATGATGCTTTTGGGAGACTGTCCTTTGGGCAGATAAGACAAAACTGAAGTTTTCTGACAAGTCACAGTAGGTCTATGTTCACAGATGAAAAAAAAATATGTTATCAAAGAAAAGCACACTGTACCTACTGTTAAACATAAGGGAGGTTTGGTCATGTATTAGGCTTCATGTACACAGAGCCTACTTTGACTGCTGGACGCAGTAAAAGAGAAAAAGATGCTTTGCGTGTTCCGTAGGCCAGCAGTCAAAACGTTCCTATCCTGAACACGTTCAGGATAGGGAAGGTGAAGCTCCCCTAACCGCAGCAGCTCCTAAACTGGTAAAAGCCTATGTGTACATTGACACACAGGCTTTTATGGAGTTGAGTTTAGGAGCTTTGGCAAAAAAATGCTGAAGGCTCCTAAACTCAAGTTTAGAGCTCCAGTGTAAATGGAGCCTTAGGACCGCTATGCTGTTTCTGGAACCGGATGCTGTGCAGGCCACAATAAAATCTCAAGCCTGTCAAGGAATTCTGGAGTAAAATGTACTGCCCAGTGTCAGACAACTCTGCGTGAGTTGCAGGTCATATGATGAAGACCCAAAACATACAGCTCAAAACACCCAAGAATGGCTAACAAAATATTTGACTATTCTGAATGGGGCTTCCAAAAGCCCTCAGCTGAATTCTCTCATCTACTGCAACATGGAGTCCAAGAAAAAGACCCTTCAAAACTGATATAGCTGGAGCAGTTTGCTCAAGAAGTAGGCCAAACCACTTTTTGGCAGGTTTAGATGTCTCACAAGAGCTAGACATAACTTGCTTCCAGTGATTGCCTCTAAAGCTTGTGCAAAAAAAATAAAATAAAATAAAATAAAAAAAGCTTAAAATAAAAGGTCTTATTTTTGCCCATGACATTTTGTTTTATTTCTTTATTTATCCTATTGAATCAAAAAGCAAAATCTCATTTTTATTAACAATGGAACAAACAATGATGAATGTCAATTACATTTGTCAGTTTTAATTTTTTTCAGAGAAAATGAGTAACAACAAAATTTGACCAGTTGTAGGTCATCCAAGAAAGCTTTTTTTCACTGATGTTTGGGTGGGTCACAGTCTCCCTTTATCAACCTTAACAAAAAGGTGGGCTTTGACCTACAGGAATATTAGTGAATAAAAGCTTTTAGCTCCTTTAAATTATTTTGCGTGCCCTACTACAAAGTATATTTAAAATTATACACACACACACACACACACACACACACAGGAATCTTGGATTACGATTACGAGCATAATCTGTTCCAGGAGAATGCTTGTAGTCCAAAGCACTCGCATATGAAAGCGAGTTTACTCATAGAAGTCAATGGAAACAAAGATAATTTGTTCCACATTGACTTCTATTGCATGCAATACTGCATGTGGCCAGAGGTGGGGGGGGGAGTGTCGGAAATACTCGGAGACCGATCGGATATCCTCGGAAACTGAGCATTTCCAATTGTTTCCGAGTGATTCCGAGTATTTCCGAATGGCTCTGAGTGTCACCGGCGCCCCTGCACCTCAGGCCAAATGCGGTACTGCACAATCCTGCTCGTTTTGCGAGACAACACTCGCAAACCAAATCAGGATTTAAAAAAAAATAAAAAATTATATATATATATATATATATATATATATATATATATATATATATATATATATATATATATATATACATATATACATATATATATATACATATATATATATATATATATAAATATATATATATATATATATATACATATATATACATATACATATATATACATACACACACACACACATACGTACATACATACATACGCATACATATGTACATATATACACACACACACACACAAATACTGCCAGTATCAGAAAAATGTAGCCTTGGTGGCTCATGTTGCATGTATATTTACTTTCACCTGTATGAACCTGTTCCGCTTTCTCTATGATCATATACAGTATGCAAATACATACAATGACTGTGCGTACATCAAGCATAAAGTAATAGAATTGCTGGATAACAGCCTTTACTTACATTCCAAGTGACCCCTTTTATTGCATCATAGAGCACAGTATCACAGTGCAAAGGGACCTCCCTGTACCCACGTGACTGCAATCAGCCACTCCAGCAGCAAGGACTGTATTGCAAGAGGCAGGGGAAGAGAAAGCAGACCATTCTTTGTCAAAGTGATAACTTTTAGTGTGTAAATAAAAATGTTAACAAATACGATCTTTTGGGGTTCCAACGCTCCTTCTTAAGGTATTACAACAGATCAAAAGCTGAAAATGCCAAAATAGATAGCAGGGCAGCTCTGGTAGTACAACTGGGCAAGGACAGAGCACTTGTACTGTTAAAGTGATTGTAAAGGCTTGTTAAAAGAAAAAGAAAAAGTCATACTTACCTCCTCTGTGCAGTTGGTTTTGCACAGAGCAGCCCAGATCCTCCTCTTCTCCGGTCCCTCTTTGCTGCTCCTAGCCCCTCCCTCCTTTGAGTGCCCCTCAGCCAGCAGCTTGCTACAGGGGGCACCCAAGCCGAGTCAGAGCTCCGTGTATCCAGACACAGAGCCCTGACCCGTCTCTCCCCTGATTGGCTGACTGACTGTTTGACAGCCACAGGAGCCAATGGCGCCGCTGCTGTCTCAGCAAATCAGGAGGAGTGTCCTGGAGGGCTGAAGGGATCGTGGACAATCGCTGGAGAGAGAAGGGGCTAAGGTAGGCAATTAGACGGGTGCTGCTACACACAGGTTTTTTATCTTAATGCATAGAATGCATTAAGATAAAAAAACCTTCTGCCTTTACAACTCCCTTAAGTGGGAAAGAGGTTACCTCTAGCCCCCTTCGTTCTGTTCAGTCATTAATGGGATGTGGTGTTCATATCTGACCTCTCTGCCTTATCCTTTATTAATAAAAACTCCTTTAAGTAGCTACCTACAATGTCTGCTTTGCAGTGAAAATATGTGCCCTGAATGAGCAAGGTACAGATACACTATAATGAATGAAAACGCAACATGCAGACTATTCCAATCCATACAGGCAATCTCTAGCTAAGCATTACTAAACTTTGCATATCATTTTTGCTCTTGGAAATGCTTTACCAAATACACTCACCGGCCACTTTATTAGGTATACCTTGCTAGTATCGGGTTGAGCCCTCTTTTGCCTTCAGAACTGCCTTAATTCTTCGTGACATAGATTCAACAAGGTGTTGGAAACATTCCTCTGAAATTTTAGTCAATATGGACATAATAGCATCACACAGGTCATGTGTCATCTGCACATCCATGATGGAAAACTCCCATTCCACCACATCTCAAAGGTGCTCTATAGGATTGAGATCTAGTGACTGTGGAGGCCATTGGCGTACAGTGACCTCATTGTCATATTCAAGAAACCAGTGGTGAGATGATTTGAACTTTGTGTCATGGTGCATTATCCTGCTGGAAGTGGCCATCAGAAGAAGGGTACACTGTAGTCATAAAGGGATGGACATGGTCAGCAACAATACTCAGATAGGCTGTGGTGTTTAAACAATGCTCAATTGGTACTAACGGGCTCAAAGTGTGCCAAGAAAACATTCCCCACACCATTACAGCACCAGCCTGAACCGTTGATACAGGCTGGATCTGTGCTTTCATGTTGAATATGCCAAATTCTAACACTACCGTCTGAATGTTGCAGCTGAAATATAGACTCATCTGACCAGGAAACGTTTTTCCAATCTTCCATTGTCCAATTTTAGTGACCCTGTGCAAATTATAGCCTCAGTTTCTGCCCATTCTTGTCTGACCTCTAACATTAGCAAGGCATTTTCATCCACAAAACTGCCGCTCACTGGATATTTTCTCTTTTTTGGTTTATTCTCTGTAAACCCTAGAGATGGTTGTGCATGAAAATCCCAGTAGATTAGCAGTTTTTCAAATACTCAGACCAGCCCGTCTGGCACCAACAAGCATGTCATGTTAAAAATTCACTTAAAGTGTAAGTAAACCCTCCTGTTGTTTTCAGCCAAGGAAGCTGCCATCTTTGCCTCTGTTTAATCTACAACTGCCATGATGCTGCACATGTGATCAATGACACCAGCCATTGGATGGTTTGACAGTTTGGTTGAGAGCACAACCAATGGGAGTGCTGCATTTCCGGCACGTGCCGGAAATTTAACTGTTTTATGGCTGGGTTTACTAAAGCTTTAAATCCCCTTTCTGCCCTATTCTGATGCTTGGTTTCAACTTCAGCAAGTCATCTTCACCACATCTAAATGCCTAAATGAATTGAATTGCTGCCATGTGATTGGCTGATTAGCAGTTTGTGTTACCAAGCAATTGAACAGGTGTGTACCTAATAAAGTGGCCAGTGAGTGTAGGTTTCCAGACTCTTTTAGAGAAATGAAAAAATAAATGGATATCTAGAATGTTAGCGTCTCCATTAGATATTTTACATATTTTCTTAATTTCCCAAAAAATAAATTACACACTAATTTAGAATTATTTTACGGCATGAAAATAATATTTAACTCTTTCTCATAAATCAGTATCTTAACTTACTTTATGCCCACCTCGAATGATCGCTCATTTTTCTGATCTGCTTAGTAGTCACCTAACAGAAATTCAAGGTTACCAAACAGCCAGAAGGCATTCTGTACATATAGAATATGTGATAAATTCAGTAGATCTGTGCTAAGAAAACTTTTAGTAATTTTTTAAAAATGTGATTTAAAAATTAGCCAGTAAAGTGTGGTACTAAAAATATATTTGCATGCACTATGATTTTGTGAAAACACACTACTATCTTTACAGTTGTGTCGTGAGTTTGCACATGTGCATGACTTTTTTCATCAAAAACACCTTGACAACTCATTTACAGATTACACACTTGAATATGTTGTGGTTAGTCACAAAGCAGCAGTTTTCTATTAGTTTATAAATACTATCAATTTGGTTAATCAATTCCATAACAATGAAGCAGAACAGTTTGTACTCCCATAGCAACTAGTAAGGTGTTTAAAACTCTGTAGTTTTAAGTGACTGTACCCTGTAAAAGTCTAAGTTGAATGTAGAAAGGGATAAATTTATTTTTTTGCATTAATCTGTGAATTCTGAATACAATGTGCAAAGTGTAAGTTGGAAAAAAAAAAAAAGATACACGGGTTGAATTGATTACAAATATTTCTGATCTGAGCTATAGCCATATCTGAGGCACTGCTTACCTGGTATCAGAAACTATTTATTTAGATTTCATCACTGAAATGTATTTAAAATGTTGCAAGATTCATAATGTATTAGTAGTACAAGGAAACACACCATAATATGAGCTTATTGTCCTTCCTTTAATGTGAAGCTCCACAGTAAACTTCATGAGGCTTTTGTATGCTATGCTGTCAAGAACACTTCTGCGGTCAGATTCCAACTGTTAATTTCTGCAGTGCAGGATTACAGATTAAACAAGGATTCTGACTGGTTGCTACCAGTATCAAGGAATGTATTGTAGGAATATCTTTCATACAGTAGCCCTTCTCCCAATTTTTATCAGATAACAGAGTATGCTTATTCATCAGAAAGTGCATTTAGAAGATGTACTTCTGTTGTGATGTGTTACTTCAAATAAAACACCAGAACAAGAGAAATACATGTTTGTGAATTGAGCATATACTGTTAAGGGCCATTAATAGCCAATCAGGAAATTGGTCTTAGGTGAGCCATACATGAGAGGATTGGACATTAATTGACAAATAATTAGACCTTATACACCTGGTATTAACTATTCTGTACATTCCATCAGGCAGTATAGTGCAGTTCTTGATGTAGCAGTGGGGATTAGGAGCCCAACGTGCACATGTAGTATTGGGGGGGGGGGGGGGGGGTCATAGACTCATAGTAAGTGTGACTGGGCCCTTATTGTTCTCCTTGGGGGGGAAAAGAAAAGAAAAGAAAAAAAAAAAAAAACACTCAACTGGAGCATGAAAATGTGAACCAACCATATAGGAAAGAATGTGATTTCTAGTTAAAATGCATTTTCATACAGTACTTTGCTGCTGATAGGACTTTCTTAAAATAAACAGTTTAAAGTGGATATCTGGTCACTTTTAAAACTTATTGCTCTTTGGGAGGTGCTATGAAAAAAACGCCAGCACAAACTCTGCCTTTTAATATGCAAGAGCGGCATTCACTTTGAAATGGACATTTAAATTTTCATTGCTGGTGATCAAATACAAGTTATATGCAAGCTAGTACAAGCTTCCTAGAGCTTCAGGAGGTCCCCATGAGCAGTGTGGCCTCAGTTAAAAGGTCCAATTAAAAAGCAGTTGGAATCAAGACAATGAAAAGGACATTAAATACAACACAATAGTGGATGTTATTTTTTTCAGGAAAAAATAATCAAAGGAGCACTTGAAAAAGGAATTACAATTTTCATTTTTCAAGATTGCGTTTGCAGTTCAGCACCTTCTGGCTACGTTGTAGTTGTGCTCAATTGGCCCCAAGACAGCTGGTCATTGAAGGCCAATACCATCAATTGGCACAAGTGCCCCCGTACAGAAATTTCCCCATTATAAAGAAAAATACCAGACATTCTAAGAATACTAATTGTCTGGTTGTCTCTGGCCTTAGTTCTTTCTGAGTTACCGAGCTGTAGCATGCAGACTAGTAAGTCAGAAGAGAGAAGCAATCTCAGTTTCCTTTTTTCTTTTCCTAAAGGTTTAATGAAATTTAGAAAACAGCATTAAGGGTGATGCAACACTAAATTTAGGTTTAAAACCTCTTTTTTACAAAATTAAGAACTTTTTCATAGAGATATGTGATGCTAAAAGCAGTGCCCTCCAATTGATATTAGCGCCAATATGCTTCTTCACTTT
The DNA here is from genome assembly GCA_037952925.1 of Lithobates clamitans. NCBI lineage: Eukaryota > Metazoa > Chordata > Amphibia > Anura > Ranidae > Lithobates > Lithobates clamitans. Next base: position 1,841,189 of record JBBGZY010000282.1, read on the forward strand.
ATGCAAGAACAGCACAATTACTTAAAACATCTTGGTACCAACCACAAAGATATGCATCAATCACATATGTAAGTTTGTGCACACAAATGCCACAATGCAAAGCTACAGCATTATACTGCTTATTTTTTAAATATGTCAGTTCAAATAGCCTTTTGCAGATATATTCACAGATAACCTTTTATATTTTCCAATAAGTCTAATCTATAAAGTGCTTGTTAAACTTTTTCCAAAAGCCAGCTAAATAATGGACTTGGGAGATTTGAGGACATCTCGGAGCTTTCACAGTACTGAAGAACAGCTTGCAAGAGGTCACTAGTTTTCCAGCCTTTTTCTTGGATTCGTCTGTAAAGCTGAGGAAAGAAAAATGTATGAGTGTGAGGACATATTAACCCAAATTCATGCTAGGCTAGAGTTTTTCGTGCAGAGATGATCTACAAAGTTCTCTCTTTTTTTTTTTATTGTCAAGATAAATATTTTGAAATAGAAACCTTTACAATCTAGTGGTTTGTGGGTTTTTAAGCAGGGTAAAAACAGGAAATTTTGAACAAAAAGGTAATAAGTTGGCTACCGCACCCTGATACCACACATCGAAACATAAGCCTAATTATTGATGTGGATTTTCCTATTGTGGCAAAGTGTGGTTTTTTGGGTTCTGCTCCACCTTCAACGAAAACAGATTTTCTATTTAGGAATTAGCCTTTCACACTATGGTCTATTTCACAAAGTAAATGACTCAAATAAATATGATTTATTTATTTTCACAGAACTATTTGAATTTGCTGCTTCCAAACTGGCACAAGCAAGCAACACGTAATAGCGGGCAGTTAAGGTCAGTGGTTAGGTAAGAGACAATCTTCATAACACATCTACAAAGGGCTGCAAACACAATTATCTGTAAAGTGTATAAGTTGGATGAATTTACACTAAAAAACAAAGATTAATAATTCATACCCTATCATTTCTAAAGCAAAAGCATGTGGGGCAAGATCATGATCTTGCAAAGTAGATTAAAAAATTGTTTTACATCATGCTAAGACTGTCAGATTATGAGCCATGATAAGCAGTGCTTTTGGCACAAGAAAATGGTTACAAAACAAATGCAGGCTACTGCTTTCTTTCTCTCTCTCCGAAAATGCAAGTTGCTTGTCTGCCATACTGACCCTCTTGATTCAATACTTTTGGTTCACAAACTCAGAACAAGAATGCAGAAAAAGACTTGGCTTGTCTCCAACTTTCCTGATCTGAAAATGTGATTTGGGTCAGTGTCTCACTCTCAATTTGAAGCCAGAAGGGTCTGCATTATGGTCAGATAGCAAATCTCACTAAAAATTAGCCATGGTAGCCAGGTAGTTCTCCTGTGACAGAATTCTTTTAAATCTCTAATTAATATTGCAGAAGGCTTGATTGAACCTATGTAAAGTCTGGAGCTCCCAAGACTGCTTTGTGCTCAGACACTGCAAGTGATTTTTGTGCTCAGAAACTGCAAATTATTATTCAACATTGCAGCATTTCTTTTTTTAACATGAATGCAGGGGATGGCAGACTGAGGTAGATTACGTTTTCTAATAAGTAATCTCCAATGAGCCTAACTGTTAGTAGTTGACAAGAGAATGTACTAAAAATCGGCAGTCGGGGAACACAATGTATAATCTTCAAATCCCAAATCAATGGTTGTGATTCCAAGTGCTCGTAAATCGCTGTGCTACAATATTCTGAAAGCAAAACATGGCTTAGGTCTGGTTCACTCTGGTGCGATACGACTGTCGATCCGACTTTGCCCTGCGACTTCGGTCCAACATCGACCCGTCTTTCATCCGACTTAGTGAACGGGATACAATTTTGATCCGACTTTGAGATAGTCCGACTTGTCCTTTGACCAATCAGAACAATCCTGGTGTGACATAAATTCCTTTTCCAGGCTACTGTAATCCATGTCGGATGTCACAAGTTGGATAGTTAGGATGGTGATCCAACTTAAATGATATTCAATGGGCTGAAAATCGGACCAAAGTAGTGCAGGAACCTTTTCCAAAGGCAGACCGACACAAGTCTGACTAGTTAAGACGGCTCTCATAGGGAATCATTGATTTATACATGTCATGCGATGTGCTCTCAAAGTCAGAGCATATGTCGTACCAGTGTGAACCGGGCCTTAAGAGGAAGTAAACTTCCCTCTAATGTTTGTACCTATAGGTAAGCCTATAATAAGGCTTACCTATAGGTACTGTAAACATCTCCTGAACTTGCACCATTTAGGAAATATTTACTGTATACTGCACCAATGACGTCATCGGCGCATAAGCTCTAAAGGAACGGCCATCCGTGCTGTTTCTTCAGAGCCCTGTGCCGTGACCAGCGGCTGTGGCGGGCATGCGCAGGCGTGACATCACACAGCTCCGAGCGGGCACACAGCCGGAGTGCGCAGACCTGGAAGGAAGACGGGCGAAGATGGATGCAGCCTCCAGCGGGGACGACGAGGGCTTTGTTTGCAGGTAAGTGTTACGTAATGTGCTAGTATGCGATGCATACTAGCACACTGTGCCTTTACTTTGCAGATAAGCAAAAAAAAGCAGAGATTACTTCCTCTTTAAGGCTAGGTTCACACTTTTGCGACCTGTAGTCTGCTTTCATTTCAATGGGCTGCCCTAACCAGAGAAACGTGAGTAAAGAAGTCCTGGACCCTTTTTTTAAAAATTAGCTTCAGTACCATGCGGTTTTATGCAAAAACGTGGCTGTTTTGCTGATGCATGAGGGTGGCATTAAGAATCAACACTAAAGAGCTAACACTAATCCTCCGCTAAAGAGCATCGCGTTTGCCTGCAGGTCGGGAGCAATTTTGCAAGCATTGCCGACCTGCACAAGTGTGAACCTAGTCTAAAAAGGCAAAGCATATCTAAACTTAGGAACAAAAATATACTTTAGGCTAGGTTCCCATCTGTGCAGGTGGTTACCGCTGTAGGTCCGCACCTGTTCCTGCAGCCGCAATCACCCACACTGAAAAAAAAATGCGCTGGATGCGTGCGGGTGTCACGCATTATTCCTAATGACACGCCTCACACACTGGAAATTGCACCTGCACTACATTTCTAAAATGCTGCAGGGACCTTTTCCTTGCATTTCAGGAGGCACGGCAGGCCATTCAAATGCATGGTCTGCCACACCTGTGCAAAATGCAGCTCGCAGAGCCGCATATTGTGTGAACCTAGCCTTATGCAAAATACCAGTCCTTAGATGTGGTCACTGCATTAGTTTTCCTTTTTAGGCTTTTGTCCCCCTGCCAGTTAAGAAAATTCCTGTCCTAGGGTGGTAACATTTGTCTACGTCTGGATAAATTAGACTTGCTAGTCATGTGCCTCCTGCTCACAGTGAGAAAGGGATCTAAACATCAGGCTCCAATCATTGTTCTGAAGGAGCCAGTGGGGGTTGATGAATATGGCTGGCTAAGAATAATGCTTGTCCTGTTAGCACCTCCTCTGAAAACAAGAACTCCTTAAACTCCTCTCAACTGCAAGACAACATGAAGACTTGTCTGAAGACGACTATTCCAAACTATTCAAGTTATTTTGGCAAAATATTCTCCTTTTCCAAAATGTTGTTCCCATAATGGCAAATTAGAATTTTCCAACCCAACAATAGATGAAACCCGACTGACTATGGGCAACAAATCTACTTTCATTTAAATTTTCTCCAAATTTGTTCTATAACTAACCACTACGTATGAGAGTTATCACTTAGGACATGTATTTGTTTCTAAATACATGTGACTTTTACATGTAGTGGAGGAGATGTGCATCTACTGTACAGAAAATAAAAGATTAACTTACAAGTAACAGGTCTTTTATGGCATTCTCAGGAAAGCAGAGCTCCAATATATCACACTCCGAGGCAGCAATCCATTGTAATATTGTTCTCAACTGTGATTCTACTGTATTTGGTCCCATATCAAGATTTCTAATCAGCAGAATCTTCCACTGTTTTTCAACAACTGAAAAAAGAAAATATGGCTTATAGGTATCAAAAGAAAGAAATAGGCACCGTATTTAATCTTAAGCTTGAACAATTGCAATAAGACTTGCTCGTGGGTAAATAAATATCCCTGCAAAGATGCATTTTTTTTCTTTGCAATGTCATTGTTCAAAGTGACAGTTTTATTGTATTCACATTCTACATTCAAGCTGAACACAGACTAATACAAGTGCAGCACAGATAAGCAGAGAATCTTGTGCATACAAATGTGCATGTACTTACATGGCCAAAAAAAAGTGTTTCTGCAAATGCTTCCTAGTGCACGCATGTGAAAGGGGAGTATGTCTGTAGCATACACAAAGCTGAACTTTAGCCATCTGAAGAACACAGCTGGGCTAGCATTTTTTTTTTGGAAAATGCCATCTCCATTTTGTTTTCCTTTAAACTAGCAGTTTTTGTTTTACAATTGCCTCTTATCAAGCTGTCCAGCTGCAGATTGGTTATCTAGGCACTAAACTAGAGGAGGGATCCAGTAGAAACATGCTTCATCCACTAACACGCACTACATGCTCTGTAGATATAATCAGATGTGAGGTGTGCCGTGGCTGGACTGGTCTAAAACTAGCTTTACATCTAGGCATCTCTTATGCCCAGACTGTGGTCTAAATGAGAGAAATCTAATAAGACTTCTCCATCCACACTAAACAGCATCGATGAAGGAATTTTCCTTGGTGGCCGTTGTATTAACAGTTTCTCATTCATCGTACGTATCTTTGCATCCTCAGACAGAAGTGGTGATACTAGGATCATGACTACAAGCTGCAGCCATGATCCTGGTATCAATATTTGCAGCCACAAATGGGCTTTCCTGTAGAAGTGATCAAACCGCTTTACAGCTGCTCAATGATTGGGCCCCCCCAACGGGAGTTCGGCACTGCTGTCGACTGTGGGGCCGGCTGAACACGGACTTAAAGCAGGTACATCCATACCCTTCCCCCTCCTCTGTGATAAATTAAACCAGAAGCAGCAAGGATTTAATTGCTACTGGCTTGTAAAGCATCGGATCAAACCCATCTCAATTTGATCAGATGTCTTTAACCACTTCCCTACCACGCATAGTCATATGACGGCGGCAGAGTCATAGGTCTTTTACTTTCTGAGCCTCTAAGGGGCGCGCACCTGCCGCATCACTAGGCACCCGATGTCCGCCGGGCACCCGCGATTGCCCGTGAACACAACAGGACCATGGATCTGTGTGTGTGAACACACAGATCCAGGTCCTGTCAGAGGAGAAGAGACCGATGGTATGTTCCCAGTACAGAGGAACACCGATTGGTTTCCTACCCTTATGAGTCCCTTCCCCCTACAGTTAGAATCACTCCTTAGGATACACATTTAATCCTTGCCCCCTAGTGTTAACCCCTTCCCTGTCAGTCACATTTACACAGTAATCAGTGCATTTTTAATTGCACTGATCGCTGTATAAATGTGAATGGTCCCAAAATAGTGTCAAAAGTGTCCGCCGCAATATTGCAGTCATGATAAAAATCGCGGATCGCCGCCATTGCTAGCAAAAAAAACCAAACACACAATGAAAATGCCATAAATATATCCCCTATTTTGTAGACGCTATAACTTTTGCGCAAACCAATCAATATACACTTATTGCGATTTTTTTTTACCAAAAATATGTAGAATACATATTGGCCTAAACTGGGGAAAAAATGTGTTTTTTTTTTTTTAATGGGATATTTATTATAGAAAATAGTAAAAAATATTGTGTTTTTTTCAAAATTGTCGGTCTTTTTTGTTTATAGCGTAAAAAATAAAAGCCGCAGAGGTGATCAAATACCACCAAAAGAAAGCTCTATTTGTGAGGAAATAAATTATCAAAATTTCATGTGGGCACATGGCCGCGCAATTGTCATTCGACCTGTAACAGCGCTGAAAGCTGAAAATTGGTCTGGGCAGGAAGGGGGTGAAAATGCCCTGTATTGAAGTGGTTAAGGGCAGAGGAGGGATCAGGGGTCTAAGAAGATATGCTAACACAAGCGATGTTGTTCACGTTAAACCAAAAGAAAATTAAACAGTGTAAAAAATACATTTAAATAAAAATTAAAGAACGCCCGGGATCTATGCTAGCACGTAAGCTCACTCTTAAATATACTCACTATCACCTAAAATTTGACTTTCAGGAGGTCACATTTCCCAAAATCCTCAAAAAATTCAAGAATTTCATAATTTTTATGCTGACCTATATGGACAGCCCTGGAAAGCTGCTTCTTCATCTGTTGGGGAATTTCTGGGGAGCCTACCTATTCCCTCTATTGAGGAGGCACATAGAGATCTAATGGACCAGCCCTTTACTTGTGAGGAGATCAGTAATACCATCAAACTGATACCACTCCACAAATCACCAGGACCGGATGGTCTCCCTAACATTTTTTACAAAACATTTACAGAACAGCTGGTCCCACACATGGCCCTCTACTTTAATTCCTTGCGGGATGGAGGGGAGGTTCCTCTGGATGAAAACAAAGCCTACATTAGTGTCATTCCTAAACCTAACAAAGATAATACCGATGCTGTAAATTATCACCCGATCTCGTTAATTAATTGTGATCTGAAAATTCTTACAAAACTCATGGCTACATCTTAGCTCATTCTTAGCAGACTACATTCATAAAGATCAGTCAGGATTCATTGCTGGGCGCCAAACATTAGACCAAATCTGTAGAACTATTAATTTGATTTCAACTGTACGTACTAACTGGGATGCCCCCCTTTCCCGAGAGCTTCTCTTATCATTAGACCTCCATAAGGCTTTTGATAGCGTGAATTGGAATTACCTGTTCACTACTCTAGAGACTTTTGGATTTGGACCTAGCTTTTTATCCTTATTGAAGGCTTTATATGGATGCCCATCAGCTCAAGTTTCCATAAGGGGTTACAAATTGTCGACATTTGCTATCAAACGTGGTACGAGACAGGGATACCCTTTATCACCTTTACTTTTTGCATTAGCTATTGAGCCTCTGGCTATGGCAATTCAGTCCCACCCTAATATTTCTGGCATCAATTGTGGACAACAAGAACATAAATGTGCATTATTTTCAGATGATGCCCTTATGTATATTACAAACCCTCAAGTCACTCTTCCCCACTAGCTATCCCTACTAGATCAGTTTTCTTGGCTTTCTGGTCTCTCTTTGAACCCACACAAAACAACAGCCCCTAATGTTTCACTTCCACACTCAATACGGATTCTTCAAGATAATTACGACTTTCAATGGGTGTCGCATTCCCTTTCATATTTAGGGATCCAACTAACACCTTCTATTGAGACCCTCTATAAGGCTAACCACCCCCCCATTATTTAAAAAACTTAGACCTTCGCAGGTGGGCGGACTATTCCCTATCTTGGTTTGGCAGAATCAATTCAGTCAAAATGACGCTTTTACCCATGATACTATATTACTTTAGAACCCTACCAGTGACGGTCCCAAGGGGAGAACTACAGTGTTTACAAGCCGAGGTTTTTCGTTTCATTTGGGGTAATAAAAGAACTCGCATGAACAAACAGATCCTATATGCACCAAAATTAAGAGGGGGTCTTGGGCTTCCTAATTTACTAAACTACTTTCAAGCTGCCCAAATTTCCCAATTAGCCTAAACTACTGCTACAGGCCCTGCACCCATTTGGGTTTCTCTGGAAGCACTTTCCTGCCACCCTTTGGCTATAGGAGCACTGATGCGGCTTCCCATTCAACTACGCCCCCCCCCCTATATTATGCCCTTCACTATCACATTCACTGGCGGTCTGGGATAGAGCATGTCATCGGGTATCCCTATCATCCCCACACACGCCTTTAGCTCCAGTCATTTGCAATCCAGAATTTCCACCCGGGTTGGTACCACAGTCATTTCATTGGTGGCTTAACAAAGGTTTGCTGAGAATTGGTGATTACCTTAATGGCAACCAAGTATACTGTTTACAATACTTCAAAGGCAAGATGCAGATACCTACTAATGAAATATTCCGATATAATCAAATTGCATCCTTTATCAGACGCAAACTTAATCTAGTAATTGAACCGAGTACACTTACAACGTTCGAGTTATTATGTCAGGCAAGGGGTCAATTAAAAGGACGACTATCTGTAGCCTATGCTTCCCTCACTGAACCTATATCAAAACTTTCATATATGAAACAATGGGGAAAAGATCTGAATCTTAGTTTAGACCTGTGTGAATGGCAAGAAATTGCTTATAACTTATCCAAAATCTCTATCAATACCACACGAATGGAAGCCAACTATAAAACATTATTACGCTGGTACTTGGTCCCAACTCGGGTGGCTAAGATGCATCCATCCACATCATCTAATTGTTTTCGACGCTGTGGTCAATCAGGGACCATATTTACCATATTTCGTGGCAGTGCCCCTTGGTAAATACATTTTGGATTAGGGTATTTCATTTAATAAATTCAGTGACAGGGATGAACATCCGTAGATCCCCAGAAGTAGCCTTATTCCATAGACTACCCGAAGAGATACCCAAGAAATTAACTAAACTAATCACATATATACTGCTAGCTGCAAGGATTACAGTGGCCCAGCATTGGAAACAAACGAATATCCCGCTAGATTACGTTAAGAATAAAATCAACTGGATTATGGTAAATGACAAACTTACTCACACGCTCCATATTAATTCCAAAAAATTTGATAAAATATGGGACCCATGGATCCGTTACATTTTGGTTCCCTAATGAGCTCTGGATCGACCCTCTTGCATTCTTCTTCTTGCTTTATCTTCTTTCCTATCTTTGCTCTCTTTCTTCCTCTATTTTTCCCATTTGTATTTTAACCCATACTTATTGGGTGTCTTAAAAGTCCACTAAGTCTATGATACTGTCATTATGGGGAAGAGATAAAAAATGTCCTATTTTGTCTTACCCATTATCCCTCTTCGACCTCTCTCTTCCCTTCACCTATATAAATATGCTTTACTCAGGTTTTTGCAGTCACTTTATGTGGCCATAACGTTGAACACTGATTGAATTTAAAGGTTAAGTTAATTATATACCTAATATTGTTTGATGTTACACACTGGGCTTTTTTTGCCTAGCAGATTTATCCAAGGACATCTCATGAGTACTGTTTATTCTTTTATAATAAGAGACCATGCGATACTTTTGGTATTTATATTTTAGATAGTCCTGATTCTGTCATAGCAAAAAATCTGAAGACTGATCTAAATGTATCTACTGATTTTGTTATTCCTAAACTCTTTGAATAAAAACATTGAAATATAAATAAAAAAATGTTTAAAGCCCTTCCGCGAATATGCAAATGCATATGTAGGTCCCACACGCATATGTAAACATGCACCACGTTAGGCGAGAGAGCATTATTCTAGCACTAGACCATCTGTTTGACTCTAAACTGGTAACCTGTAAAGGCTTTTAACGTGTTGCCTATGGAGATTTTTAGGTACAGTAGCTTGTCGTCATTTCATGGGCATACACAATTTTAAAGTGTGACATGTTGGGTAGCCATTTATTAAGTATAACATCATAATCTTTTATATTTTACCATTTTACTAGTATATTGTGTTTATGTGCAATAAAATTCATTAACCACTTGACCTCCAGAAGATTTAACCCCCTTCATGACCATGCCATTTTTTGCGATACTGCACTGCATTACTTTAACTGACATTTGCATGGTTGTGCGACTCTGTACCCAAAGCCGGTACCCAAATCTCTCGGAATACTTGAAGATTGTATCTGATTGGAGTAGACTGTTTGGCCTCCTTTAATAAAACTCAACTGAAAAATCAACTTGTCAAGCTGGGTGGTACCATCAGGGCACCCACAAATCAAATTTCAGCAGATTCAGCAGGGATCGGCTTAAAGGATATGTGAAGGGTTTGTTTTTTTTTTAAAACAAAAACAAACATGTCATACCTACCTCCTTTGTGCAGTTGGTTTTGCACAGAGTGGCCACGATCCTCCTCTTCCGGGGTCCCTCCTGACTCCTCCTCTTCTCAAGTTCCCCGTTGGAGAGCCGCTCTCCCTCGGGGCACTCGTGCGGGCGCGCTCCCGTGTCCTGCTGCTGCGTCCATTGACACAGACAGCAGGACTCGCCCCCACCCCCCATGTCATTGGATTTGATTGACAGCAGCAATAGCCAATGGCTGTGCTGCTATCAATCTATCCAATCAGGACCCGAGACACCGGCTGGAGCTGGTGTGCTCGTCCCCGTCACTGGAAAGACCAGGTTCAGGTAAGTAAAAGGGGGGCTTGCTGCATCACAGGAGGTTTTTCACCTTAATGCATAGAATTAATTAGGGTGAAAAACCTTGAGGGTTTACAACCCCTTTAAATTTGTACCATCTATTGCAGCCTTACCTCAAATGGGTTTCTGCACACAGTGGCCAAAGACATTCCACTGCAGTCCTGAGTGAGCTGTCAACAGGACAAACTGCAAGTGATTTTTAAATACAAAAGCTTGGAATTTTAGTATGCCTCTTGCACACAGGTGGCTGAGCTTGTTTATTGTAAAGGCCAGTGTCCTTTTCCTGCCACGGAAGCCAAGCAATAAGTTGCATTAAGTGAACCTCACTGGTAAGATCAACAGGTGTTCCTCGAAATTCGCTGGGAGGCTAACAGAAAACTGTTAGTGCAGAAGCTGTCACAAAATTAAGTGCTGCAGAACATTTTTTTTAATGAGGACATTTTTCTACTTGAACACAATATACACTGTATTGTCAAAAGTATTGGGACGACTGCCTTTACATGAACTTTAATAGCATCCGAGTGTTAGTCCGTAGGGTTCAATATTAAGTTGGCCCACCCTTTGCAGCTATAACAGCTTCAAATCTTCTGGGAAGACTGTCCACAAGGTTTAAGAGTGTGTCTATAAGTGCATTTGTGAGATCAGGCACTGATGTCGATGGGAAGGCCTGACTTATAGTCTCTGTTCCAATTCATCCCAAAGGTGTTCTATCAGGTTGAGGTCAGGACTCTGTGCAGGCCAGTCAAGTTCCTCCACCCCAAACTCGATCATCCATGTCTTTATGGATCTGGTTTGTGCATTGGTGCGCAATCATATTGGAATAGGAAGGGGCCATCTGCAAACTGTTCCCACAAAGTTGGGAGCATGACATTGTCTACAATGTCTTGGTATGCTGATGCCTTAATGTGATTGTAAAGTCTCGTTTAAAAAAACAACAACAAAAAACATGTTATACTTACCTCCCTTCTGTTACAGTGGATTTGCACAGGGCCTGGATCCTCCTCTTCTCGGGTCCCTCTTTGCTGGCGCTCCTGACCCCTCCCTCCTTCTGAGTGCCTCCACAGCAAGCAGCAGCTCTGGGTGTCCAATTAGACACAAAGCTGCCGTTTGGCCCTGCTCCTTCTCTCCCGATTGGCTAACTGACTTCGATAGACAGCCGCGGGAGCCAATGGTGCTGCTGCTGTGTCTCAGCCAATCAGGAGGGAAGAGCCTCGTGGACATCGCTGGACAGAGATGGAGCTCAGGTAAGAATTAGGGGGGCTGAGGGGGCTGCTGCACACAGAAGGCTTTTTATTTTAATGCATAGAAAGCATTATTAAGATAAAAAAGCTTCTGCCTTTACAGCCCCTTTAAGAGTTCCCTTCACTGGAAATAAGGGGCCAAGCCCAACCCCTGAAAAACAGCCCCACACCATAATCCCACCTCCACTAAATGATTTGGACCAGTGCACAAAGCAAAGTATTCAGAGAGGCCTATCCTACCACACTAACAACTGTAAATTTATTTTCTCCATCAGCCCATCCCCCAAACTTTTGTATCTCTTGACCCTCCTTCTTAGATTGTAAAAGCTCTAATCAAGCAGGGCTCTCTGATTCCTACTGTATTAAATTGTATTGTAATTGTACTGTCTGCCCTTATGTTGTAAAGCACTGCATAAACTCTCAGCGCTATATAAATCCTGTACAACAATAATTGTTTAGTAGATGCAAAAGGAGCATGTTTTTTGATTAATCTAATTTTAAAAGTATGAAAAAAATAACTTCACTATGCACAACCTTTCATAAAAAAATAACACTCATTTAAAATGAAAGAAAAAACAAAACAAAAACATCCAATCATCCAATCCTCTTATAAAATTAATCAATCTCATTCATAATGAAAATGTGCTCAAAAATAATAAATGCTACAGTCCTCTTGTCTAGAGAATAACAAGGTTTTGTTTTGGCAAGAGAACTTTGCATTGGATGAATGGGACTTATTCACTAGAGGACTGTATCATTTACTATTTTTGAGCACTTTCTCACCATGTTGTGAGTCTGCAAAGTTTACGGAACCTAGCAAAGACCTCTGAGGCATGTCTGTGCATGCTCCAGATCCCCCAAACTTGCACAGACACACCACGGGTCTGTGTGTGTGTCTGATCTCACAAACAGCTCCCGAGATGGCCGTTTGCAAGATGCTGCGCATATGCACACACAGAGTCCCGCAAGATTTACTAAGTAAAAAAAGTATTCTTAAAATGTTAACAGTGTTAGTTGTATCTTTTCATTTTTTTTTTCCTTTTTGCTAATGTAAGGGAGGGGGTGGATGCAGGAGAGAGGAATTTGTGGGTAAAGGCACCACATAAGTTTTGGTGAACTAGTGTGAGGTGAATGAGGTTTCCCCATTTTGCTTCCTTCTGGGACTGGAGGTATATGGCAGACATTTCCTCCTCAAAATTTGTACCACAATGATCTACCTTCACCTTTGGCTTTAACCTCTTGCTGACCAGCCGACGCAGTTATACTGCAGCAAGCTGGCTCGGCTGCGCGAATCGGCGTAGGTGTATGCCTGTTTGTGCACGAGGTTCTGTGGGCGCGCGCCAATTGGCCAGCGGGGGGAGCCAATCAGCGGGTGAGGTGGACTCTGTGTCCGCTCGCGATCGTTCCCCTCAGAGACAGAACAGGGATCTTCCGAAATAAACAAAGGCAGATCTCCGTTCTGACAGGGGATGACACAGGATCTAGTCTTCCTGCATATGCAGGAAGACGGATCTGTGCGTTGTCCTAGGCAGCCCATCCCCCCCCACAGTTAGAAACACACTGAGGGAACACAATAACCCCTTGATCGCCCCTGATGTTAACCCCTTCCCTGCCAGTGGATTTAGTACAATATCAGTGCATATTTTTAGTACTGATCACTGTAATAGTGTCACTGGTTCCCCAAAAAGGGTAAAAAATGTCAGCTAGGTGTACGGGTTTTTTTATAATCAAAAATATGTAGAATACATATTAGCCTAAATTGACGAAGAAATTAGATTTTTTAAATTTTTTAATGGGTAGATTTTATAGCAAAAAAAAGTAAAAAATGTTTTTTTCCCCCAAAAATTCTTTGTTTATAGCAAAAAGAAATAAAATCGCAGAGGTGATCAAATACCACCAAAAGAAAGCTCAATTTGTGGGGGAAAAAAAAAAGGACAAATTGTATTTGGGTACAGAGTCACGCGACCGCACAATTGTCAGCTAAAATAAGGCAGTGCCATATTGCAAAAAATGGCCTGGTCAGGAAGTGGGTAAATCCTTCCAGTCCTTAAGTGATTCACAGCAACGGATGAATATAGACATAAATGGTAAATACAATGATGACACGGTACCTTCTGTTGTTACTTTGGGTTCTTCATCTTTTTCTTCTGTCCCATCACTATATTTTATGGAAAAAAAAAAAAAAAGTAGTGTAAAAATTATACACCGATTTATTTAAATATTTTTTCTTTCCTTTTTTTTTTCAAAAATAAAAAAGGTTTGGATATAAAATTATAGATTATCCATGCAGGAAAATGTATGAGCATACAAATATACAAGCTAAACGGATTAGAATCTGATCCTTTAACGTGATGTATGCAAGGGATGGACAAGGTTAGTCTCTGCCACTGCTGTAGTATCTCAGACATTAATTATTGCACAGAAAGACACTGCACACAAATTGTAGAACCAAGAGAAGTTTAGTTGGGATTTTCAGTTCATCTGTCTTATGTTATTGTTATTATTGTGTTTAATGCAGTATTATTCATCCAAACACTGCCTATTGTAACTTCCCATTGTAAATCTGATCCTACTGCATAGTATATTGGGGTAAGACAAACTTTTTCAACAAGCGGAGGCTATGCATACACAATTTTAGTAGTTTACTGCCTTCATTATGACTAGATTATTGTACTTGGATTGACTATTAAATAATTTTAATTAAAAAAACCTCCCCCCCCCACAAAAAAAAAAAAACCAAAACGAAAAAAAACACACGATAAGAGTTATTGTGCTACTTTTATCTATTGCAGTTACAGTAGGGACATGAAATTCACCATTGCTTTAACATCAAATATTCAAAATTTTGCTTGGATGGCCAAATTTGCTTTGCATTTTCCATCTTGAAAAAAATATATACAGAGCTGTGTCTAATCCACTAACAGAACTAAAACTGCCATTTTTAACATTTGGTTGAAAATGACAGTTGAAACAATGGACTATAGCAGGAGTCTCCATACTTTCTAAACAAAGAGCCAGTTCATTGACCTTCAGACTTTAGAGGGGCTGGACAGTGGCCAGCAGGAGTGGAATTTTTTCCTGGCATCAGTGGGAGTAAACATCACTACATTTGGTATAAGGTGGAGGAATAGTGCCCTATCATTGAGAGGCCCATTGTTGGTGTCAATGAGAGAAATCAGTGGGAGAATAGTGCCCCAAGTGCCAGATAATGGTAAGCAAAGGGCCGCAGTTTGGAGACCACTGGACTATAGCATAAATTTGCACTACAAATAACACCACAGCTACAGCCTATGAGACAGAATTAAGGCATGCTGTAAAATAAAGGCTGCAGAAAGCAGAGGATGTAGCAATCACGTTTTTAGTTAAAACATGCAAAATTATGAAGAACCCAGTAAACCTTTTAATGCACAACGAGAAGAGTGACTAGATAATTGTCATGCAAAAACCTCTAGCTAAACCAACCTGTCTGATGGTGGGAAGGATAAATTTTCTTCACACATGTCTCCCTCCAATCCCAGACTGCTCCAGCTACTGCTGTTACCATTACTACCAGAAAAAGACAATATTCAAAAATCTCAAAAGTTAGGAAATAGAGCTAATACTACACCAATATACAGGGTTAACAAAATAAAGGAAACACCAAATATTATATTACCGACTCACATCTATTTAAGGGTATGGTTTGCCTTCCATTAGTTATAGTCCTACTTGAAATACTTCAGCATTCTCATGAAGATTCAAATGGAAAAATGCAACCTTTGACAAGAAAAGGCTGTATTTGACCTGCTTTGCCAACAGTTCAAAAGCACCTTAATATTAAAAAAGTAAAAAAGGCGCAATGCAACAATCCCTCAATAAAGTGTTCCTAATAGTCCAAGGGGGAAGAAATGGGTTTATATATAAAAATATATACAGACGAGTCTGTCAGGGCTGCCACCGAGAAGACCAGAAGCAAGGTCCAAAGAGCTAAGAAAAAGCACCTTAATAATAGGACATGTTGCATCGAAAGAAAAGCAACGCAACATAAAGTATGTGCCATATGTCGCTGTACTAACAATTCGATGTTAGTACATCGATCTTCCCCCTTGAGCTGTTGTGTTCTAACAGGGGGACGGCCCCCCCCCCCCCCAGAACACTCCGGTCAGCACTCTCAGCAATTGGCTGCTGGTTTTCCAGCATGCTCGTCCACTGCCATACACACGGGCCGAATGTCGGCCAGTCTTTATTGAACCAGCCAATGTCGCCCAGCATTCGTGTACTAGGCTTGATGGTGTGATTAGCAGCGGCTCACAAGGACAGTGCGGCAAGGTGGGGCAGTAACAGATCCAGTGACTCATGCCACTTTAGGCCCCTTTCACACAGACGCCTCCACAAAGCAGAATCAGCTTGTTTAGCAGGGAATCTCTCCCTGATCCCCACTGAGCAGGTGGATGACAGGTCTGTGTCTGCTTCACCATGCAGACACAGTCCCGCTCTCCTCAATGGGGCAATCGAATGGAAAAGGACCGCCTGTCCGCTTCCATCTGATCCTGACATGTGTCCGCTGACATCTGCCACTCCACAGAGGAGACTGGAGGGTCCGATCAGGTCCGCCTGAAAAACTGACAGACAACCTGTGTATAAGGGGCCTTTGGCTGTGTGGCTGTGGCATGGCAGGGTGAGAGTGCAAAACTGAAGAGAATGAAAAATAATGAGAATTAATTTTAATGAAAAAATAAATAAGGAAATAAATGACAAGAAAACGGTTTCCGCGTGTGTGTGTGTATGTGTGTATGGTGGGGGCGGGTGTGTGTAAATCGAACTGAAGCAGTCCCAGCCACCAGAAGAGGCCTCCAGTTCCCTTGCCAGTTTAAGCAATGTAAGGGCAATTCCCACAGTCAACAGAGCAAGCGCTGCATCTCGCTCCAGTAGGCCGCAAAGGCGCAGCCTCAATCACCGGCCGGTGCGGCATCTTAGTCCGCGCACCCGCAGGGGGGCACATAGGGAAAAGACACCTCCTGCAGTCTAGCCCAGGTGCCAGGTCGCTAATTCCAGGCGCCAATGCGACCTGGGGTTTGTCGAGCCCTAAATTAAGCTTTGACAAAAAAATAAAAAACCTGGAAGCCGATTGGTTTCTATACAGAGCTGCACCAGATTTTGCACTCTCCAGTTTTAGTAAATCTACTCCATTCTGTCTGTGTAAGACATAGGCACCATCCTTTTGTTCTTGTAACACATCATTTTGCAGCTTTTTGGAGCAATACACTTGTAGATTGGGCACCAAGTATGTAGAACTCCTGTAAACTTAATTTCCCCAGACTGCTTTGAAAACAACATGTCAAAATGTAATGACACCACTTTTATAGGTCTGAAGAGCCAGCATGCCTTCATTAGTGCAAATCAAGTAAATATTTCGCAAAAGTAAGTGAAAAGTGACCTGGACATTCCAGCACATAACTGCAGCAGCTTTATTCGCTCAAGCATGCCCAAATACGTCTGGGCAGTGTAGGCGTTCGCCTGACACCCTCCTTCCCAGCCACTCACCCACCACACATACATTACTATTGGTCCATCACAATATTAGGCTTCCATAACTGACCAATATGAATGCATAGGAGCAGAGATGGGACGTGCGAGATCCATCACAACAAGGAAGGGCCATACTTTTTCTGGTTCAGCACAACCAACATGCAGGAAGCAAAGATGCTGCTAGTATGTGCAGGCACTTCCAGGCCTATCCAGGTGTACTTTACGCTTTTTAGCAGCTTTATTTTATGTTTAAACATCTAATATAAATTCAAAATTTGACTAGAGAACCAACATTTTGGTACCTCAAAGAACTCTTTAAAATGTCACTAAACTCACATCATAAATAAAAACGATCAATGAATGCTCTATTACAGTACATGCTGTTAATACTTAGTCACTATAAGATTTGTTTTCTGTATTCTGCAAAACCTGGTTGATCCTGCTGCTCTATATCCACCCTCTGTTCATATTCCTAATTCAGTTCGGGATTCTGCAGCTGTGAGGCAGCTCTGCACATGCTCAGTTTTCAGTGTTTCTATTCTGAGCATTTCCTCCCTATCTCATCGGAGCAGCCCATGTGACTATAGAGCAGTGGTTCTCAACTCCAGTCCTCAGGACCCACTAACAGGCCAGATTTTAAGTATTACCTTGGGGAGATGCAGACTAGAATACTGCAATCACTGAGCAGCAAATGATATCACCTGTGATGTATTTCAGTTATCTTGCAAACCTGGCCTGTTAGTGGGTCCTGAGCACAGGAGTTGAGAACCACTGCTATAGAGAGACACATGTGGGCATATGCACAGTGGTAAATGATCGGCCACTCCCTCCTTCCTCCTCCAAGACTGGCCATAGGGCCGGGGCCACATGACCTTTTAAAGCCCAAGGCAGCTGGGCTGCTCGAGCCCGGGGCGCTCGTTCATTTCAGCCACCGGGTCAGAAACTACAAATCAGATGAGGCTCCACCAAGTGCTCATCCCCCTCGCTATCCAGCTCCCCTTGTGCTCTTTGCCCCCATGTGCTCTCAAGCAGCTCCCCCTCACCTCAGTCAGGATGGAGAGCAGGGAGGGGGCTGGTAAATATGTCATGGGCTGCTCGGTCTAAAATGCCCAGGCCTATTTTTTGTCCCAGTCCGGATCTGCCCACTAACTAGCTAAACACAATAGGGCTGAATATTACATGTAGAATAGGAGCTTCACCTCCCTCATATATATTTGTATGACAATTCAAAACAGTTTATATACATTGTTTAATTTTTACTCTATTCCAAAGGCTTTTGCTCTATGCACACTGGATGTTAAAATAACGTTATAAAAACGCCAGCAGCTTTGCAGTGAGTCTTTCAACGATTTAACATTTTTGCAATAGCGTTTATTAGCTTTTTTTAGCGTTTTTTTTTTTTTCTTTATTAAAATAAATTACAGTGCCATCATCCGCATACAGAAATAGGTGGGAGAATTGAAATTAAACAGTGTGTGTTTGTCCTCCCTAGAGTCTCCACTGTCCCCTATACTTGGTAAACCCTGTTTCTCTCCTGGCCTCCGTATGGGTTCTTTTAAGACTTTAATTGAGGCAGGACTTTATCAAGTATCCCAATTTGCAATAATGGGAGCCTGGCCTTCAATACAGGCCCTGATGGATCGAGATGGTTCCTTCCAACTGGATATCTGGAGAGCTTCACAACTACTACTACTACTACTACACTTCCTACAGACCCTCCCTACCCCTGAAACTTATTGCCATGACCTGACCACACTATTGGAGTATTGCTCAAAAGTGGCGCGTTTCCTCATGTTCTATCCACAATGTACAACCTCTTTCTCCTCCCGAAGACTTCCTGCCTCTCTACTTGGCAAAATGTGAAACAGACCTAGGTAGAACATTTACGAAGACGCAACGAACCAATATAACCCGATTTGCCTTGAAATCCTCAATCTGCACGAAAGTGCAGGAAACCAGTTTCAAGATTCTTATATTCTTACGGTGGTAGTGTACCCCATCCCCCCTTTACAAATACTCCCTGACCACCTCTGCTCTGTGTTGGAGATGTCAAGAGGAGAAGGGGACATTGCTATATAATTTCTGGTCCTGTACCAAAATTTGGCGATTTTCGGAAGGAGGTACGTGTGATTATTCAAAAATTCACGGATCGCAAGATCCCAGAGGATCCAGTTTTTTCTTATTACACGCCTCTACTATTCCTGCCAGGGTTTACAAGAAATCAATAATTTGACACCTCCTGAATGCGGCCAAGCCTTGCATTCCACTCACCTGGAAACAGACAAAGCCTCTGATGATTGGGCTGTGGCTGAGGAAGGTCAAGGAACTAAATGGAGGACTTGGTTTTGACCTCTAGGCAGAAACGAGAGACCTACACGCATACCTGGACACTGTGGAACATGTTAATTTATTCTGAGGAAGGCTCTCGTTGAAGTGATTCCTGATGATTGAAGATCCCTCCATGTATCTTGATAACCTGACTTGGAGTTTATACATTCCCCCCTCCCCATACACTTCCTCCTCTCCCCCTATCCCCTTCTCGTCTTTTCCTACCTGTTCTTTTCAATTCTCTGAGAAATTGGGTAGTTTTCTACTGACTCTAGAACTACTACTGTGGTTTCCTTGCTATGGGATTCTATCCCGGAACTATGGTAAAACATAACAGTTTACTGACCCTGGAGGGGGTTTCCTTCATGTACCATTAAGGGATTCAAAACCTCTTTGACATGAGCCTGTTGCAAGTGTTACTCAATATCATTGCATATTCCGTATACTACCTTTATTCTTTGTATGTGTACGCATATTCTAAACAGGTCATGTTTTTCTCAAATTAAATTTTGTTTGAAATATGAAAAAAAAAGAAAACTGTGTTTAGTATCACTTTAAGGGTAGAAATTCCACTTTCATAGAAGACACATATACAGCAATCAATTTCTAATATTTTGTCCACGCTTTGTATAAATCAGATGTGTGGTAAAACTGATATAGCAGAGGATGTTTATTTCACCGTTATTCCAGTTTCATAGCCTGAATATGATGCAGAAATAACTACATAAATGTAGTTGTTTATAGATTTAAAAAAAACTGTTTTTTTATAGTCTTACCAAGACAAGCCATAAACAAATCTGTCAGGTATAACAAAGCAGAGAAAAGTGGAGAGAGGGCGTATGAAAGGTTAAGTAACCACAGCAATCAATCTGAACTCATCTCAGCCGATTTTTTTTCAGTAAAGTGAATGTAAACATCAACATCTCTTTGTACTGCCCTACTTAAACTGCACAGCCAGGTTCATCGAAAGAAAAAAAAAAAAAAAAACAAACAAACAATCCTCCGCAATCAGTTGGATATCTTGCAAGAACTTTACTGCAGTACTGGAGTCCTAATTCAGACTCAAATGGACTCCAATCATTTTCTGCTTCCTAAGTAGTAGAGTCTTCCTGCTATTGTCACATGGTCAGTCCAAGCATTATAACACTGGGGGGAAAAAGTAAGCCAATCACACAGGAAGAGACATTTATGGCCGAGTTCAGCATTTAGTACAAAGCCAGGCCCAAACAAATCCTATATAATGAAATTGTATGTGCATATTTTTGCCAGTTTTAGAAAATGATAGCTGGCTGCTGACTGGAATAGAAAGCTAATTTAATTAAAGCCCAACTGCACTTTCAGTTTAAATCAACTAAATACATTCAAGTGCATCAAACCAAAAGCCTGCAAAGTCAGTTTTTTTTTTTAAACAGCCATAATTTGGACTGCATGATGGGACTGTGACAACATAAGGGGCGGGGTCACCGGGTGACATCACCCAGTGGCCACGCCCCATGCCTATATAATTGGTTGCGGACCTCGCTCACGGCATTACAGCGAGAGGGAGCATCGTGTCAACATGTCTGGAAGAGAAGTGGGAAGGTGTCTCAAAAGACCGGGCTCCTCCGCTAGCAAAAGAGCGGCAAAAGAGCAGAAGATAGCGGAGGAGCCCGGCAGAATGAAGAAGGCACCGGAGAAGAACTAGAGAGCGCGGAGATGACACCGGAGAGAGGGAGAAGAGGCCTGAGAGACCCTCGAAGTCAGGAGAAGACCCCCGAAGTCAGAAGAAGACACCCGGAGCTGCCTAATAAATTACTTTAAAAACCTGTTTAGTGTGTTTTTTTTCTTGACACTTTTTTCCCCAGGTGAATGGGTAGGGGTACGATGTACCCCATACTCATTCACATAGGGTGGGGGGGCTGGTATCTGGGGGCCCCCTTATTAAAGGGGGCTCCCGGATTCCGATAAGCCCCCCCCGCAGACCCCGACAACCAACGGCCAGGGTTATCGGGAAGAGGCCCTTGTCCTCATCAACATGGGGATGAATTGCTTTGGGGTGGGGGGCCCGCAGGGCACCCCCTTGCCCCAAAGCACCAACCCCCACATGTTGAGGGCATGCGGCTTGGCACGGTTCAGGAGGGGGGGCACTCGCTCGTTCCCACCCCCTTTCCTGACCGACCGAGCTGCGTGCTCGGATAAGGGTCTGGTATGGATTTTGGGGGGACCCCCACGCCGTTTTTTCGGCATAGGGGGTGCCCCTTGGAATCCATACCAGACCGAAGGGCCTGGTATGCTCTTGGAAGGGAACCCATGCTGGTTTTTTATTTAAAATTTGGCGTGGAGTTCCCCCTCAAGATTCATACCAAACACAGTGCCTGGTATTAGTGGGGATCCAAGTCGGATCCCCGTTCAATATGAGTCGGTACCCTTTCGGGTTGCTATGGAAATGGCAAACCGCAGCTAAACGCAACCGCAGCTAATCGCACTGTACAAATGCAGCTGATCGCAGTGCCTGGTGTCTTGAATTTCACAGAAAAAAAAAAACATGCTTTTAACTGTGGCAGAATAGCCGTCCATGTGAAAGGCACCTTGGACTTTGCACACATTCTGTTTTGATACACTTGGAATGTATTTAGACAATTTAAACTGAAAGTTCAATTGGGCTTTAAGAATTAATTACAAAAAGCATTCTGTAGTAATTATACTTTATTTATTTATTTATTTTTTAATATTTATTTATTTATTTAACCACTAGCCTACCGCCCACCGTCATATGACGGCCGGACGGTAAGCCTATTGTTCTGAGTGGGCGTCATATGACGTCCTCGCCCTCCCGAGCCACTAGGGGGCGCGCGCGCGCGCCCGCTGCGTCACTCGGGACCCGGTGCGCGTGCCCGGCGGCCGCGATGTCCGCCGGGCACCCGCGATTGCCGGGTAACAGAGCAGGAGCGTGGATCTGTGAATGTAAACACAGATCCATGTCCTGTCAGAGAGGAGAGGAGACCGATGGCGTGTCCCTTGTACATAGGGACAGCGATCGGTCACCTCCCCCAGTCAGTCCCCTCCCCCCACAGTTAGAATCACCTCCTTAGGTCATACATTAACCCCTCGAGCGCCCCCTAGTGTTAACCCCTTCCCTGCCAGTCACATTTACACAGTAATCAATGCAATTTTATAGCATTGATCGCTGTATAAATGTGAATGGTCCCAAAAATGTGTCAAAAGTGTCCGATGTGTCCGCCGCAATATCGTAGTCACAATAAAAATTGCAGATCGCCGCCATTACTAGTAAAAAATAAATAAATAATAAAAATGCTATAAATCTATCCCGTATTTTGTAGACGCTATAACTTTTGCGCAAACCAATCAATATACGCTTATCGCAATTTTTTTTTACCAAAAATATGTAGAAGAATACGTATCGGCCTAAACTGAGGAAAAAATTTGTTAAAAAAAAAAAAAAAAAAATGGATATTTATTATAGCAAAAAGTAAAAAATATTGTGTTTTTTCAAAATTGTCCCTCTTCTTTTGTTTATAGCGCAATAAATAAAAACCGCAGAGGTGATCAAATACCACCAAAAGAAAGCTCTATTTGTGGGGAAAAAAATGCAAAAAATTTAATTAAGGTGCAGTGTAACATGACCGCTCAATTGTCATTCAAAGTGCAACAGCGCTGAAAACTGAAAAATGGCTTGGACAGGAAGGGGGTGTAAGTACTCTGTATTGAGGTGGTTAAGGTACTTATATAGCGCCGTCAATTTACGCAGCGCTTTACATATACATTGTACATTCACATCAGTCCCTACCCTCAAGGAGCTTACAATCTAAGGTCCCTAACTCACATTCATACATACTAGGGACAATTTAGACAGGATCCAATTAACCTACATATAAGTAGATTTACCCTATAAAAGGTAAATATTTATGTACAGGTACAGGTCTAGCCAGATTGTAAAATAAATGCCTTGTAATGATTATGTTATTGCAAAAATGTAGTTCCAAAAAATAAAAGCAATAACAAGCCTCCAACTCTGAAGTGCAGAACCAGGCAATGAGTGCCTCTATATCTGTTGCTGGTAGTAAAACAGCCAGCATGACATACTGCAAACTGCACTTCCATCACAACTGGGAGAGTAATGCAGTGCCCAGCACTACTGTACAAGATGAATTTAAATATACTGGCTTGAGCAATATACAATAACATTTATTTTCTAAGAAAAAAGGTTTTCAAAAATAAAAAAAAAATTTAAATCTAGGCTGCAGAAATAATTCAGCCTGGTGGACAAAGTATCAAATTGGTATATGTCAAAGGAAATATATGGGCTGCCATTGCTTCCTAAATTGCAAATTCCCTGGCTAATATGATGATGCTTTGAGTCACTGACTCAGAACAAAATTTAGAGATGAGGAATTCTGCGTTTCCTCTGGCTTTAAATTTACCACATGCGTGTTGCAAGTTTGTGATTGAAGCATAAAGCCAGACACAAGCAGGCAACTTCTCATTTCAATAGGTTTATTGATTTTACATAAGAATTTACAGCAAATGGCACAAATGTTCATGTACCAGTATGTGAAAACAATTCTCAATCAATAAACCAGGTAGAATACAAACAACAGGTGGCATTTATGTGTAATTAAATAAAAATGGGCAGCAAGGTGGCTTAGTGGTTAGTACTTCCGCCTAGAAGCACTAGAGTCATAAGTTTGAATCACAGAGTTTGCACATTCTCCCTGTACCTGCGTGGCTTTCCTCCCACACTGCAAAGGCATGCTGGTAGGTTAGTTGGCTGCTGTCTAAGTTGGCCCTAGCATGTGTATGTATTTATGTATGAATGTCAGTTAGGGACTTTAGATTGCAAGCTCCTTGAGGGCAGGGACTGACTCACTTATTTTTTAAAAAATCAGGTCATAAGAGAAGAGTAAATATGGAGGAAGAGAAAGAGGAGGAAGGCCTAATACACACTGAACCATTTTACAGCTGCTTCTAGGGGTGTCTGGCGTTTTTTCTCTGCCTGTACACTCCCCTGCATGTTAGCCTATGTGTCCATGCACACGTAGGCTTTTAGCAGCAGAAGAGTAGAGGCAGGAAAAAAAAAAAAAAAAAACACTGGCAGTGTGTCCAGGAGAAGCAGAGTTTGGGCAGAAAAAAATGCTTGATGCTAGAAGGGGTTTTAGCGCATTCAGCGCTTGAATGTTAAAATTCATTTCAATGGCAAGAATAAATTTATTCTGGCCAACTAAATGAAATAACACCCAAATGCTTGACAAGGATAAAAACACAAATAAACGTGTTACACACTTTTACAAGAGTCAGGGTTTTTTTCTTTTTTTTTGCCGAAACGCTGCCGCCAGGAGGAAGGTTTCTAGGAGAGTTTAGAAAACAGCAAGTGTGCATGAGGCCAAAAGGAGGATGTGGAGAAAAGAATGTTAGGGGGCAAGGAGGAGGTGGGATTGAAGGGAAGGCTTAATGCAGGAGAACCCAGTTACTACTCATGCGCAGCACGACATGGACAAATTGTAAACCGTAATATTTGGGTGACGATAGTTGATCCAAGGGTCCAAGATAAGGAGAATTTTTTTTTATGGCTGTTAGTGAAAGACAGTAACATTTTTTGCGACTGAATAATTGACCATCGTCAACTTAGAAGCCTGAAGAACAAAATAGACTAGCTTAAACAGTTTTTAGTAATATTTGGCAGTTTAAAATGTGAAAGCGCCAGCCAAGGATCTCAGGAAAGTTGATCCCCAAATAGAGTTTGTAAAATGGAGCCCTTCGCAAAAAGAGAAAATGCTGTAGTGAAACTGTGTGTAGTCCACCAGAAAATGGCCGCAGGGGACTCGAGGCCCGGATGGAAAAGTGAGTTGACCATTTTCTAAAAAAAGGTAGCCAGCCATGGCCACCCATATATTTATTGCAGCTGTACTCTGAGACTTTAACAAATAGAGTAAACTAACTTTGAAACACAGCTACATAATACAGCTTCTGGTTTTGTTCTTTGGTGTAAATGCAAATACAAACATTTTGCAGCCAGTGTACTGCAGGAGATACCAGGCTATAGAAATAAGGTACACACGGCCAAAAAAACAAACAAATTATAGACACTAGGTACTTTTACCTGTTTATAATACCAACAATGTTTTATTTTAAATAAATAAAATCATCTAGCCATCTAAATACATATAGTACATTCTATTTACCTGTCGCTGAGGTGAAGGAAACTGCTGTTTTCATCTTGGTGTTCATCCTCAAAGCTCAGATTGGACCAGCTTCCTGTGCTGTCATCACCAACGCTAGCACTGGTTTGTTGGCTCGTCACTGAATCCGCTGACTGGAATCCATCCTTTCCAACAGAACTAAACACAAATGGATTAAAGGGTTAGTTCACCTCTGATAGTCTAAAAAACAAAAAAACAAAAAACAAACACACACACACAACAAAACCTCTGCAGCAATTAAACCTAGTATGAATACAAAACATGTGCATAGTCACATTCCTGAAAGCATTTACCGTACTTACCCCTCTATTATGACATAATGCAATTGAGTCCTGATTGATTTCAAAAGATACTGTTTGTCTATCTATGGACACATGATCACGCATTGTAGTTCAATGCCTGGTATGAAACTACATTTCCCCTAATGAAATGTTCCCAGCAAGCATGCCTGCACTGGAGGAGTGGGGAAAGGGCGTAAATGGGCCCCAGATGTCGCTGTATGTAAATGAGTACACAAATTCTCCTACCTCCTGTGACCTCAGTGCTGCCAACATAAGAAGAGCGAGAGACATATGACTTGCTTAGCTCATTTCTTTGGTCTCCTCAACGATCCATCTATCCTGGATCATATCAAGGATGGTGGTGATTAGACTGACTTAAAGTTTTTCACTAGAACATTTCTAAAAAAAAATGGTGATCTAACCCTTTAAGCATTAAAGTGATTTTAAAAGAATCAGATTTTTTTTTTCGAAAATAACAAATATCATGCTTACCTTCTCTGTGCAATGGTTTTGCACTGAGCAGCCCCGATTCTTCTCTTCTCGGGTCCCCCACCAGTGCTCCTGGCTCCTCCCCTCCTTCACGTATTCACCCTAGCAAGCTGCTTGCTGTGGGGGTAACCCATGCAGGCTTGATCCCAAGTCACACTGTGAGCGTATTTACCTACTAAACCTATTTTTATTAAATATATAAACCTATTTTTAAAAACTATTTTACATTCTCATTGAGAAAAAGGCACCCGGGGCAGGAAGAATTAAAATATATTTGCTTCACCATGAAAATGTTTTTAAAAACTATTTAAACCTTTTAACAAATCAACATAGGAGAAAGCAATGGCAATCTGCAAATTGCTAGATAAACCTTTTAACCACTTAAAGACCAGCCTTGATTTGAGATGGTGCTTACATGTTTAAAACAGTTTTTTTTTTTTGCTAGAAAATTACTTAAAAAAAAAAAAAATATTTGGGGGTTCTAACACCCTAGAGAATAAAATGGCGGTCATTGCAATACTTTTTTTCACACCGTATTTGCGCAGCGGTCTTTTTTTGGAAAAAAATTCCTTTTTTGAATAAAAAAAAAATAAGACAACAGTAAAGTTAGCCCAATTTTTTTTATATTGTCAAAGATAATGTTACGCTGAGTAAATCGATACCCAACATGTCACGCTTCAAAATCGTGCCTGCTCGTGGAATGGCGTCAAACTTTTACTCTCAAAAATCTCCATAGGCGACGTTTAAAAAATTCTACAGGTTGCATGTTTTGTGTTACAGAGGAGGTCTAGGGCTAGAATTATTGCTCTCGCTCTACCGATCGCGGTGATACCTCACGTGTATGGTTTGACCACCGTTTTCATATGCGGGCAATACTCACGTATGCTTTCGCTTCTGCGCGCAAGCTCATCAGGACGGGGCGTTTTAAAAAAAAAAAATGTTTTTCTTTTTTCTTTTACTTTATTTTATTGATTTTCACATGTAAACATGCCTTGTAATAGAAAAAAAGCATGACAGGTCCTCTTAAATATGAGATCTGGGGTCAAAAAGTCCTCAGATCTCATATTTGGACTTAAATGCAATAAAAAAAAAAAAAATTTGTCATTTGAAAAAATGACAACAGAGAAATGTGCCGTTAAGACGTATGGGCAGAAGTGACGTTTTGACGTCGCTTCCACCCTGCAGTGTCAAGAAAATGGGCAGGGGCCATCTTCCCCTCACTCGTCTCCATGTCAGCCCGGGAGACAGACGCCATCGCCTCCGCCGCTGCCGACAGCTCCGGTAAGGAGGGCACTGGATCGCGGTGGGAGGGCCCTCTCCTGCCACTGATAAAAGTGATCTTGCAACGAATCTGCTGCAGAGACAACTTTTATCTTGTAGCCGACCGCCGTCCGAACACAAGGATACCAGGGTTATGGCAGCTAGCTGCTGCCATAACAACGATATCCGTCCCCAAAGTAGGGACGTACGTCGGCGTGCTGCGGTCGGCAAGTGGTTAAAGTGCACTTGCCACTGATATGTTATTTAAGCAGCCATTAAGTACACTGAATGACTATTGCACACTCTAGGCCCCCTAGATTTTACTAGTACTCTAAACTCTTTGGCATAAGAGCCGTCATCAGTTTCTAGTGAATGGATTTACTTTGCAGGTAATCCAAGTAATGGATGCCTTCACACAGTGTGTCACTGAAATGTTCATATGAAGCGTTTTAGGAGGAGTAGTGTCATGCTGAATTTCTGTACAAGGGACATATCAAGCATTGTACATTAAAGCTTTTATTAAATCACAACATGCGATTGCTACAGAAATTATTTCAATACAACTATATGATGATAAAAAAATAATTTTGTTAAATGGAGTGTTTTATTTCTGAAAATGTCAGATGCTTATGGATCTAACACTACCATGGACAAGTAAGCATTATAAAATACAAGCAAGCTCACTGAACTATGGATGGGAGGATTTAGGAAAGGAATTTGACTTACCTGTAAATTTCATATCTTAGAGTACAGGACACTGACTTGATATTTATAGACCCTGCCCAGTGTCCTGTACGATAAAGATAAAATGAATTTTGACTTGTAAGTTCCATATCTTCGAGTACCGTTCAAGACACAGGCCAGAGTCTACAAATATCCAGCATATGTCCTGCACTCCACAATTAAGGACCCTTTCATACATGGATGTCTGTTTTGACGGATTCCGCTCAGCAGGGAGTCGGCGGATGACAAGTCAGTCTCTGCTCACTGTGCAGGGACCGACCTGTCAGAGCGCCGCTCTCCTCTATGGGGAGTCGGATGAAAACGGACCGCCTGTCCGTTTTCATCAGATCCGCCAGACGGATGGAAAATAGGGTTTCCATCTGTCTGCATTTAGCGCATCGGATGTCAGCGGACATGTCATCGCTGACATCCATTGCTCCATAGAGGTACATAGAGCGTCCATTCACGCCCACCTGAAAAACTGACAAGTGGACCTGAACGGTCCACATGTGTGAAAGAGCTCTAAGACATTATGGTTTTTTATTGTAACATGATGGACAACATATTACTTTACCCCTTACCACATGCATCCAAGTGTATTTGGTGAGAAAAAGCCATAACCTTCATCAGTATGTGTCCAGCTATACTCTTGACCTCAAATGAGATCTGCATCATAAAAGGCTGTAACACTGAAAACAATGGCTATTAGCGATGGCTGCGGTCCAACATTAAGCTCAGAAGCTGAATAGATCAGCTCCTGAGATTTTTTCTACAGAGCACTCTATAGCAGAACTCAGTAGCTGAGCACTGTAAACACAATGCTTCTGCATTGTCAGAGCATTTCCTGCGAGTCAGAAGACTAGAGCAGAGCTGATGCAGCTCTGGCCTGTCTACATCTGCAGTAACAGAACACTGTTATAATGATCTATTGCTGAAAAGCTTCATGGCAGGCTGGTTGAAGCTCCACGACCATATTCAGACCCCAATGGCTCCTACTGCTGTGTATCAGCCAATGAGGATGGAAAGACCCGGGAGAGCTTCTGCTCATCACTGGATCGGGCTCAGATGAGGGGGGGCTAAGGGGGGTACTGCACACTGAAGGTTTCCACCTGCATGCACAGAATGCATGAAGGTAAAAAATCTTCAGCCTTAATGACCACTTTAAGGCTACAATTTTTGGTACTCATATTATTTTTGATCAGAAACCTAAAAAAAAAACAAAAAAAAAACAAGTGCTCGTTTTAGTGGTCAGCATGGTAATGAAGATGGAATGACGGAGTTTAACTAAATAAATGAAATTAAAACAGAAAAAAAACAAAACCTGAATTACAAGTTTTAAATAACATCTTACCTTATATTAACAACATGGCCAATATTCTTCATAGCAGACATTAAGATTTCAGTGGTGAGGCTTTCGGCAAAGCTGACCCCATCGTGTCCAATACCACTATCACCCGCCAAACTTGTGCTGCTGAGTTCACGCTCTGCTTTCTCAATAGCTGCACTCACTATTTTATCGGCAAACATTGCTCTTTTATCAAGGTCTATTTGAATTTTGGGGATGTTCAGATGAAAAAGTCTTGATTTTTGACCAGTATTTTGCTTAGGCTTCGCAGACTGTTTAATTTTTCTGGATACATCGTGTCCAAGTAAGAAGTGACAGGATGACAAAGGGATTCCTTGCTGTTCTTTTGCACTACATAATCTGCAAGCAGTTCCGTAAGAATGTACAAGTTTTGTGGCATTCGAGTCTTTGTCCGTTTTCCTTCGGTTTTCCATTGCTTGAAACCTTGCCCGCTCCAAGCTGAATTCTAAAGTGCTATCTACAACCTTGCAGGCATATTGCTCAATAGCTTGTACAAAACTTTCAC
The DNA here is from genome assembly GCA_037952925.1 of Lithobates clamitans. Classification (NCBI taxonomy): domain Eukaryota; kingdom Metazoa; phylum Chordata; class Amphibia; order Anura; family Ranidae; genus Lithobates; species Lithobates clamitans. Next base: position 1,871,358 of record JBBGZY010000282.1, read on the forward strand.
TATAACCATTATCATTCAAACTACCTGTGCTGTGATAGAGCTTCTGTTTACAAGAGAAAAGTAAAGGTGCCTTGGGAAATGAGGTTTTGACAATTTCTCCATTGACATAATCGTTTTTGGATTTTGTGTAGAGACAGGAATCAGTTAATGATTTGGGAAGAGAAGTAGCAGACATTTTTAACCTTTTCTTCACATCACATGTTATGGTATTAGCAAGAGATTCTGCAAAATGAACCAGCCTATTAAACTCTGCTTTGTGTGCAGAGTTCTCAGTGAAAGAAGGGAGGATAAAGTTATTTTGTCTTCGACTGTCTTTACCTACATGGCGAGTCCTACCCAACAGTCTGAATATGTCCTTACTACTTGACTCAGGTTTCATTCTAGGCATTATTTTCCTATTGCACTTTGACTTAACGGTTTTAGAGGCCTGCTGCAAGCCAGACTTTATAGCTCTATAAGCTAATCTACCTGCATATTGATCCAGTATTAACTCGCTGCTCCCTCCTTCCATTTTTAGAACCCGTATGAGGTGGTCAGCATACTCTTCAGTTACACTTTCACAGCTTGGAAATTTTGAAGTCAAACCTGTACCACCATAATGGTGAGGCAGGGGAAGAGTTGCTGCATCAGAAGATTTAAAGTTTGTGGAATAATGACTTCTTTCTTTGGGTCTACAATCTTTATCAGATTTTTGTGAACTGCTATACTCCAGGTCACAGGCTGAGTTCTTTCTGCTGCCTAGCACTTCCTTTGCATCACTGATGACTTCACCAGCAACACAGTTAGCATATGAACATAAAGTTTCCAAAAGATCCTCTGTAATATTTCTCATGTAGGCTGGGTATCCCCATTTATCACTCAGTAAGCTTAACTGTGACCTGTTTTTCATTGGTGGTCCCTGGACAGACTCTTCAGCTAATGAATAAGCAGCCATGTCAGTAGCAATGGATATGATGTTACTTGACAAATATTCAGCATATCTACAAGTTTCTGTAGATACCTCATACTCTTCAAAACTCTCATCGCTACTGGAACTTTCGACCTCTTCTGATAGAGACCTCATAAGCCTAAGCATAAAGTCATCCTTTTTGATACTGTTATGTTCATAAGAAGACAGATGGGGTGTAGATGGTGGGGTGGCAGGATAGAATTCTTTTGCCAGTTGCCCCTTTAATTTCTTACTTAGTTTTCTCATGCTTCTCTCAGGACTTATGTCATAAGACATTAGAGGTGTAGAAGGTGGAGTGCCAGGCAGTAAGGTCACATTTGAACCTTTATAGGAACTCCTATTCCCCATAAAGAAATCCTCACCACAATTGCACATCACAGAGGAAAAGCTATTGATATGAGGAAGACAACTTTGAAGGCCAAACAATGAGGGGTCTGTAGCTTCATTGTTTTCTACATTTCTTCTTGCAGTTAAACCTCCCAAACTGGCTTTACCATTATTTGAATTCCCTAGAAGAGCAATGGTTGGAGGTTCATTGGCAGACCCAGACTTACTGTCTCTTGTAGAAGGTTTTGCAGTAAAGCAAGGATTCAAAGAGGCATGTTCCACTTGAGCGCAGCTATTAGTATGATAGCCAACCAAATTGGCAGAGATATCTTGGTTGGATTTACTTGCACCCCATCTATTTGATAGAGATTGTGCATTTTTTCCACTTAGATGCCTACAAGCACAGTTAGCCAACTCATCTGCAAATTGATGCGGTGAGGAACCACCTCCTAATGAAAGGTGTTTGGGAGGGATCTCAATAATTCTTTTGGTCATCATTTCAGCATAATCTTCCACAGCTCTGGATGATTTGATAACATCATATGCTTCGTTTACAATCATATCCACCATTGTCACTGAAAACGGTTTTACTCCATCCATTTCCTCCTTTACAAAGTCTACATATCTTTGCTCTTGTCGGCTATTGTTTATACAACTTTTAGTTGAAGAAAGGGTGGCTTTGTCAAATGGTAGTTCATCAAAGTCTTTTCTCGAGAAATTATAATTGTCTGCATTATTAATGCACATATTATTGGTGGACAGGTCTTTGTGGCCATTGGAAACTGAATGCTGGCTTAGCACTTTTGCTGCTACAGGTACAGGAACAGAACTCATAAGACCAGATGTAAACAGTAAAGCATAGTGAACAGTGAAGTCTTTCTTGGACTCGTATGGAGCAGGTGAGGCAAAATTAGGTACAGAAGGACCAAGATAAGAGGATGAAGATTGAGTTGACTGATTTATTCCTTCAGAACTTACACATTTCAGGTTGTCCATAGAAACACTTATAGCAGCTTCTGTGGTGAAAGTCACATTCACTTGGGATAGTTCAATAAAGGCCTCCTGTATCACGGATTCTGATAAATCATTAGCATAAGAACTTACTACTACATCTTCATAATCAAAATACTGTGTATCAGAAGAAACATTTGGAGTAGGTGGGTGAGAGAACTGGCATACTTCCATAATACCTTCAAAAACAAGTTCTTCTGCAAGGTCTGCAGCAAAACGTGTAACTGCATTGGTAACCATTTGTTTCTTTATATAGCGGAGTTCTTGCAAAGCACTCGTCATAACTTCACTTACCATAAGATTTGCTAAGCCATTAATAGCACGTTTCTTAATTGAAAACGCCTGTCTCCTACCAATTTCATAGAAAGCCATTTGAAACACATATGATGTTAGCCTTGCTGCTAGATGGCATAATGCGCTAGTACAAGAAGAAACCCCTCTTTGTAAGTCTTTAAAAGCACTTCCAAAGCTTTTTTCCACCAGATCTGCAGCAAATTTCTGAATTCCTCCTTTAATGGATTTATGCTTTGTCCTAATTTTTCGTTCCGACTCTTTATTTGATTTTCGTTTAAACTTTGTTACTTTCTCAGGTTCTTTTTTCAAAAGCTCAGAGGATGGTTTAGTCTTTAACACAGAATCAAACATGTCAGCACATACACGGTTTGCATAATTGCTAAAAGCAACATAAGAATCTTCCTTACAAGACGCAGCCTCATTTTGGCTTCCTGGTTGAAGAGAACTATCTGAGCCTATAGCAATTCCAGGTGGGCTAAAAGCAGATGATCTAATGGGACTAAATAAGGATCCATTATCCTCAGAACCTGTCTTTGCCAGGCGTGGAGATTCTGGTACATCAACTATACTGCTAAATGGAGACTCTGCTTTACGTGGGGTTGGTTTTTTTATACTAGCTGATAACGTGGGGCGATCAAACTTAAATTTTTGTGGATTCATGCAAACTGTGCTTACACTTACTTTTGCATTTTTTCTTTTCTTAGGAGGGCTGTCTAGAATAGGCTTCTTATTAACCTGCAAATTGTCTTCTAAATATGGATCCAGCTCATCAAACCGATCAAAGCTATCAAAAAACTCACTTAATTCTGAATCCGAGTCCTCAACACCATCTTTCCCAACTGGAATCTTTGGAAGGCTAAGTTTTGCTCTTAAGCTTTTCTGATACCCTTCTTCATCTAAGAAAATAATAGGACTTGGGCTAGAGCATTCAGACTCAGAGGATTCTGTAGGAGATGGAGAAAACATGTTTTTGTCTTGGCAATTTGCAGGCTTCCATGTATCAGATGATGCGTTGCCAGTATTTTTAGCCAATGATGAATAATCCTGATGTCCCAAGTAACTCATTAGGACTGTAGACTTGATAGATGATCTACGACGCACAGAACTAAATATGATTTTTGTACCACTGATGTCTAGGCAGTGAGGAGACTGTGTCTGAGAGGCAGCATCACGTTGATTTGTCGAGGGTCCCCATTGAATTCCTAAAACAAAACAATAGTCTTAGGTTTTGTTTCTAAAATTATGTTTAAAACACAAATTGCGCTTAAGCCTCGTACAAATGGTACGAAAATCAGAAGGGGATTGTCATTTGACAGACTGCTGTACAAAGTTCTTACCGTTAATACGCTCCTTTCAAAAATTGTTTTCCAATTTTCAGCAAACAAATGTTGGATGAAATTGAATTGATTGCATTGCCCTCAGGTGGAAATCAAACACCTAGGTATAAATATGCCACACTCTATGTAATCTATAAATGCCGAAAAAAGGAATAATGGACTTTGTAGGCACATATAAATATATATAACTATTAATAAGTCACATAAAATACATACATATACAACACATAATATATGTGGTAGAGAAATATGGGACACAGCGGTTTATCCTAGAGGTTACACTTGACCTACTTTCTGTGTGGCAATATTGAAGAAATGCCCACACTAAGATGTATGCATTCTTCTTGGTTTATCCCACAGTCCTCAAATTTAAAAGAATTGCTCGCTCTACATGTTTCGCAACCTAAAATGACACTTTTTCAGGAGCTTCAATAATTCTAGTTGGAGAAACATACTCAAATTAAAATACAGTACAAATTATTGGCATAGTGATACAGGTGTGTGTGTATGTACATGAACTCACCAATAATGTGGTGCTTAAACAAATGGTCTCAACGCTCATCTATGCCAGGAATGCCGTGACCGCAGAACAAACCCCCTCCAAATGGAGATGACAACCAGGTACATCAGGGCCAAGCGGTAGCCACAATAAAAAGTCACAGGTGTCGGGATATGGGGATGTACATGTAAACTGGGTATAAAGGATATGATAATGAATATTAGTGTAAGCTACTTCAATTAGGATTGGGATGTACTATAGCAGTGATGGCGAACCTTGGCACCCCAGATGTTTTGAAACTACATTTTCCATGATGCTCATGCACTCTGCAATTTAGGTGAGCATCATGGGAAATGTAGTTCCAAAACATCTGGGGTGCCAAGGTTCACCATCACTGTACTATAGTATTAGGTCCCATACTCACATATCAGCCAGTATGCCTCCACTACTATGCGTGTCGCCTTAAACCAGATGCTTTTCAATCTATGGGGGGAAAAAAAACAAAAAAAAAAACAGAGTTGGTCCTCCCAGGGTCTTAAACATTCTAGTAACACAACTTAGCAAAAGCCTAGCCGTATAAAATGGAAAGGAAGGGAACTAGCAGGGCTCAAAATACCTTGATTGGCTGGTCCAGGATAAGGAAATTAGATCAGAATCATGTGTGCACAGTCACAAGGAGTATACAAGCATCCAGTACTAGCAGGTTTAAACATTCACTGTCTGGGGAGCAGAGTAAGCAAGGATGCCCCAAAAAACAGGGGAATGTATACACATACTAAGGCAATAAAATGATGCAAGCCAAAAAGTGCTGCTTTAAATACCTAGGTGTGTACTGGTTCTAGGTTCCGGGTGTGAGGCTGTAAGATTGCTGGTTCCAGGGGTAGAATGGACGTTAGCTTCCCTCAGAGTGCCTGGGGAACATCGTCCTGACTCTTCTATATGTACACCCCAACTGAGCTCCATCAGACTGGCATCTGACATCACTCAGCCTGGCCGCTGGTGCACCTCGCATGCGAACTAGAGTACCGGACATTCTGGTCCTAGTACCTGCTGTCTGCCGTGTGCCTAGGGGACACAGATGGAGAGTGCCTCCCAGTTGCCATGGGTAGATGCATGGCCCCCCCATCCTAGGTCAAGATGGCCCAGGAGGGTGGGTTGCAGCCCCACTGATGCCCCCAGTGGGCAAAAAGGGTAACTGCAGTCAAAATTATCGGTCATAAGAGCGGAGAGACTAAGAGTCTCTCTCTCTCTCTCTGTATATACATACATACAGTATCTCACAGAAGTGAGTACATCCCTCTCATTTTTGAAAATATTTTATTATATCTTTTCATGTGACAACACTGAAGAAATTACACTTTGCTACAATGTAAAGTAGTGAGTTTACAGCTTGTATAACAGTGTAAATTTGCTGTCTCCTCAAAATAACTCCCTAAGTGAAAATGTCCAAATTGGGCCCAATTAGCCATTTTCCCTCCCCCGTGTCATGTGACTCGTTAGTGTTACAGGGTCTCAGGTGTGAATGGGGAGCAGGTGTGTTAAGTTTGGTGTTATCGCTCTCACTCTCTCATACTGGTCACTGGAAGTTCAACATGGCACCTCATGGCAAAGAACTCTTTGAGGATCTGAAAAAAAGAATTGTTGTTCTACATAAAGATGGCCTAGGCTATAAGATGATTGCCAAGACCCTGAAACTGAGCTGCAGCACGGTGGCCAAGACCATACAGCAGTTTAACAGGACAGGTTCCATTCAGAACAGGCCTTACCATGGTCGACCAAAGAAGTTGAGTGCACGTGCTCAGCGTCACATCCAGAGGTTGTCTTTGGGAAATACACGTATGAGTGCTGCCAGCATTGCTGTAGAGGTTGAAGGGGTGGGGGGTCAGCCTGTCAGTGCTTAGACCATACGCTGCACACTGCATCAAATTGTTCTGCATGGCTGTCGTCTCAGAAGGAAGCTTCTTCTAAAGATGATGCACAAGAAAACCTGCAAACAGTTTGCTGAAGACAAGTAGACTAAGGACATGGATTATTGGAACCATGTCCTGTGGTCTGATGAGACCAAGATTAACTTACCGTATATACTCGAGTATAAGTCGAATTTTTCAGCACATTTTTTTGTGCTGAAAGTGCCCCCCTCGACTTATACTCGAGTCAAGCACTTTTCTGCAGCAAAAAATTTCATTTTCCGAACCGACTTTGGGGCCCCATATCTCAGGGCCACTTTGGGCTAGGAACCCCAAATTTGGTATGCAAACACAGTGGACCTGGTACCACAACATATCCAAAGATGAAGTTCCTAGCACTAAGTGGCCCCGAGATACGGGGCCCCAAAATCGGTTCGGAAAATGTCATTCTCTGCTGAAGAAAAGTGCTTGACATTTTCTGAACCGACTTTGGGGCCCCATATCTCAGGGCCACTTGGTGCTAGGAACCCCAAATTTGGTGTGCAAACCCATCGGAACTGGTACCATAACATATCCAAAGCTGGGGTTCCTAGCACTAAGTGGCCCTGAGATACGGGGCCCCAAAACCGATTCGGAAAATGTCATTTTCTGCTGCAGAAAAGTGCTTGACATTTTCTGAACTGATTTTTGGGGCCCTGTATCTCGGGGCCCCACTTGGTGCTAGAAACCCCAGCTTTGGAAATTTTATGGTGCTAGTTCCACTGGGTTTGCACACCAAATTTGGGGTTCCTAGCACTAAGTGGCCCCAAGATACAGGGCCCCAAATTTGGTCAACTGTGTCCATCTGCAGCAATGTCATTTCAGGACCCTTTGGGTTCAGAGACCCCAAATTTTGGCTGCAGCTAGGGGGCATCTAGGAACCCTTAACTACCGAGTTTGAAGTTCAGGGGACCTATGGCTGCAAATGGGCACAGTGAGGCATGCAAATGGGCACAGTGATGCTGCAAATGGGCATTGTTGACCCTCTTTTCCACTTACAGTAGCTGTGCATTTCTCACCCTCGTCTTATACTCGGGTCAATAAGTTTTTCCCATTTTTTTTGTAGTAAATTAGGGCCTCGACTTATACTCGGAACGACTTATACTCGAGTATATACGGTATTTGGTTCAGATGGTGTCAAGCGTGTGTGGCGGCAACCAGATGAGGAGTACAGTTCATTGAGGGAACCATGAATGCCAACATGTACTGTGACATACTGAAGCAGAGCATGTTCCCTTCCCTTCGTGGACTGGGCCGCAGGGCAGTATTCCAACATAACGACTCCAAAACACACCTACAAGATGACCACTGCCTTGCTAAAGAAGTTGAGGGTAAAGGTGATGGACTGGCCAAGCATGTCTCCAGACCTAAACCCTATTAAACATCTGTGGGGCATCCACAAACGGAAGGCGAAGGAGCGCAAGGTCTCTAACATCCACCAGCTCCGTGATGTCGTCATGGAGGAGTGGAAAAGGACTCCAGTGGCAACCTGTGACGCTTTGGTGAACTCCATGCCCAAGAGGGTTAAGGCAGTGCTGGAAAATAATGGCGGCCACACAAAATATTGACACTTTGGGCCCAATTTGGAGATTTTCACTTAGGGGTGTACTCACTTTTGTTGCCAGCGGTTTAGACATTAACGGCTGTGTGTTGAGTTATTTTGAGGGGACAGCAAATTTACACTGTTATACTAGCTGTACACTCACTACTTTACATTGTAGCAAAGTGTCATTTCTTCAGCGTTGTCACATGAAAAGATAATAAAATATTTACAAAAATGTGAGGGGTGTACTCACTTTGAGATACTGTATATATTATATATACATACACACATATATTGACATCATGATACAGTGCCAGGATACAAGTTCCCGGCAAATACAATAATTCTAATCTATCAGTCCAGTGTAAAATTGGGCAATTGCTATAATTATACACATTATTTTTGTTGGAACATTGACTTCAAAAGACATTTGTTACTTAATTTATGAAACAATTTGTATGCAGAACAATTTCTTAATTATTGCAAGTTGTCAGGGCCAACAAGATGAATACACATACATGACTGTTATGCCCCGTACACACGGTCGGATTTTCCGACGGAAAATGTGTGATAGGACCTTGTTGTCGGAAATTCCGACCGTGTGTAGGCTCCATCACACATTTTCCATCGGATTTTCTGACCCACAAAGTTTGAGAGCAGGATATAAAATTTTCCGACAGCAAAATCCGTTGTCGGAAATTCCGATCGTGTGTACACAAATCCGACGGACAAAGTGACACGCATGCTCAGAATAAATAAAGGGATGAAAGCTATTGGCCACTGCCCCGTTTATAGTCCCGACGTACGTGTTTTACGTCACCGCGTTTAGAACGATCGGATTTTCCGACAATTTTGTGTGACCGTGTGTATGCAAGACAAGTTTGAGCCAACATCAGTCGGAAAAAATCCTAGGATTTTGTTGTCGGAATGTCCGAACAAAGTCCGACTGTGTGTACGGGGCATTATAGTTTGGTATATAACCAAACTGAATAGCACACGTAATATATTGTAAATGCTTGGCCAGGGATCAAAGAGGCCACCACAAAGGTGCCTCAAAAGGAAGGGCCGGCATGATAGTACCTTGTTAAAGCCTGGTGGCTTAGTTGCTTCAAAGCGCTCAATCCAGAATGTTTGCTTCTGGAGAATGCGCTTGTCCCAGTTTCTGCCACGCGGGTCCTCAGGTATTACCCCCAAAACAATAAAATGGACAAGGGTAACATCAAACTTATCATATAGACCCAGGTGGCAGCTCACTGGTGTTAGCATTTTTGCAAAATTGGGAGTAGTAAATATGGTCACATATGCGTTGTTTTAGTTGGCGGATTGTCTTGCCTACAAAAAATGCTCCGCATCTGCACACCAAATGCCTTTTGAAGTCAATGATCCAACAAATAATGTGTATAAAAGTATAGCAATTGTTCAATTTACACTGGACTGCTAGATTTGAATTATTATATTTGCCGGGAACTTGTGTCCCGGCACTGTATAATGATGTCTATGTGAGATCTATATATATATATATATATATATATATTTATTTGCATATAACACGCACCCTAATTTTAACTGCTTCAGCCCCAGAAGATTTGGCTGCTGAATGACCAGGCCATTTTTTGCGATTCACACTGCGTCGCTTTAACTGACAAGTGCGCAGTCGTGCGTCGCTGCACCCAAATAAAATTTAATTCCTTTTTTCCCCACAAATAGAGCTTTCTTTTGGTGGTAATTGATCATCTCCGCGTTTTTTTAATTTTCTGCGCTATAAACAAAAAAAGAGCGACAATTTTTCAGTTTAGCCCAATTTGTATTCTTCTACATATTTTTGGTACATAAAAAAAAAACACGCAATAAGCGTATATTGATTGGTTTGCGCAAAAGTTATAGCGTCTACAAAATATGGGATAGATTTATAGCATTTTTATTACTAGTAATGGCGACGATCTGCGATTTTTAATCAGGACTGCCACATTATGGCGGACACATCGGACACTTTTGACACATTTTTGGGACCATTGGAATTTATACAGCGATCAATGCTATAAAAATGCACCGATTACTGTAAAAATGTCACTGGCAGGGAAGGGGTTAACACTAGTGTTCCTTCTCTGTTTTCTAACTGAAGGGGGAAGGGGACCGTCTAGGGGAGATGACAGATCGTTGTTCATACTTTGTATGAACAGACGATCAGTCTCTTCTCCCCTCAGAGAACAGGAAACTGCGTTTACACACACAGATCCCGGTTCTCGGGGTGTCACGAGCGATCAAGGGAGCCCCGCGGTCGCACTAGAATGGGCTCCAGCGGCGAGCAGCGGGTGCGCCCCTAGTGGCCACAGGGTGAAGCAACGTTACATAGTAAAACTGCGGCGGCTGGTCGGCAAGTGGTTAAGAGGGAGGTTTCAGGAAAAAAAAAAAAAAAAAATTAAATAAAAAGAACTTTGAAGCAAAATAAGGGTAGCTCAGAACTTTTTTTTATTAACATTTATACCACTTATAAGGTAAATTTTTAAACAACATAATATGAAAGTAAAAGCAACTGTTTTAACAAAGAAATTTGGATATTACAGTATATGTTTTTACAAAAGACCAGTGCACATACTGATGCCTGACAGGGGAGGGCAGAGAGACACAAACTCTTTGCAGGGAGGGGGGCCTGTCAGCCAGTGTGCGTTGTGTCTCAGTTCCCCCTCCCCCCGTCAGGCAGTGTCATTCATTGCGCACCCCCCCCGCTGGCATTATAATTTATTGCTCTCCCCCCTGGGCAGACTCTTTTTTTCACTCAGCTTTTTCAAACGATTTGTACCTGCCGGGTACAAACTCTGTCATCCACATATCAGATTCCTGTCAGCCACAACTCCCACGAGCAGTGCAGAGCGTTACAATGGTTAGGCTCTGACGGCCACGAGAGTTAGACTGTGGCTTTTGTGTGCAGTGCAGCAGGAGGATGTCTGCCGGAGGTCTGCAATGCCGGGTCAGTGTCCTGGGACTCCCAGGACACTGACCCCCGGGCGGTCTTTGATGGGGTCTGCTCGCCTGAGATCGCACCCCACAAGGCGCTATGCATTATGTACCATGGCGTATTTAATCTATATCGGCGTATAACACTATTTTTACTCTGTTTTCAGGGTGAAAAAGTGTGTGTTATACGCCAATAACAGTATGTGTCTCTCCGTTCTTATTCCCCTTTTGGCCACTGGGGCATCAGCTGTGGAACCCCACTGTGAAGACGGTTGGGATGTGTGGTCACCCAACTGTTGAGGCTGCAACCTACCCTCCAGGGCCATCTTGACCTAGAATGGGGGGGGCCATGCATCTACCCATGGCAACTTGGAGACACTCTCCATCTGTGTCCCTAGGCGCACTGCAGCCGTCGCAGACAGCTGGTACATATAGAAGAGTCAGGACTACGTTCTCCAGGCGCTCTGAGGGAAGCTGACGTCCATTCTACCCCTGGAACCAGCAAGCTTGCAGCCTCACCCCTGGAGCCTAGAACCAGTGCACACTCAGGTATTTAACTCAGCACTTTTTGGCTTGCATCATTTTATTGCCTTAGTATATGAATACATTCCCCTGGTTTTCATGGCATCCTTGCTTACTCTGCTCCCCAGACCGTGGATGTTTAAACCTGCCGGTACTGGATGCCTGTATACTCCTTGTGACTGTGCACACATAATTCTGATCTAATTTCCTTATCCTGGACCAACCAATCAAGGTATTTTGAGCCCTGCTAGTTCCCTTCCTTTCCATTTATACAGCTAGGCTTTTGCTAAGTTGTGTTACTATAAGGTTTAAGACCCTGGGAGGACCAACTCTATGAAAAGCATCTGGTTTAAGGCGACACGCATATTAGCGGAGGCATACTGGCTGATATGTGAGTATGGGACCTAATACTATAGTACATCCCAATCCTAATTGAAGTAGCTTACACTAATATTCATTGTCATATCTTTTATACCCAGTTTACGTGTACATCCCCATATCCCGACACCTGTGCCTTTATTGTGGCTATCGCTTGGCCCTGGTGTCCCCGGATGTCATCTCCATTTGGAGGGGATTTCTGTGGTCACGGCATTCCCGGCATAGATGAGCGTTGAGAGCATTTGTTTAAGCACCACATTATTGGTTAGTTCATGTACATACACACACCTGTATAATTATGCCAATAATTTGCACGGTATTTTAATGTGTTTCTCCAACTAGAATTATTGATGCTCCTGAAGAAGCGACATTTTAGGTCATGAAACATGTAGAGCGAGCAATTCTTTTTAATCTATGGAGGATTGTGGGAACTACCAAGAGGAATGCATACATCTCAGTGTGGGCATTTCTTCAATATTGCCACACAGGAAGTATTAGTCAAGTGTAACCTCTAGGACAGGGATTTGCAATTAGCGGACCTCCAGCTGTTGCAAAACTACAAGTCCCATCATGCCTCTGCATCTGGGTGTCATGCTTGTGGCTGTCAGAGTCTTGCTTTGCCTCATGGGATTTGTAGTTCTGCAACAGCTGGAGGTCCGCTAATTGCTTATCTCTGCTCTAGGATAAACCACTGTGTCCCGTATTTCTCTACCACATATATTATGTGTTGTATATGTATGTGTTTTATGTAAAATTATTAAAAATCGTTATATATTTTTATACGTGCCTACAAAGTCCATCAACAAATGTTGGGTGACAGGCTAGTACATTTTTGTCAAATGACAGCTCCACGTCAGATTTTCAGATGGTCAGTACACAAATCCGTCACACAAGAGTCGAAAGTACAAACATGCATGCGTGGAATTAATACTCACTAAACACGAAATTAGCAGAAGGGGCCCAAAGGGTGATGCTCAAGAGCTAAAATTCCTCATAGTATGTCACTACATTCATGTTTGTGGCACGACAATTTGTGTAACGTTAGTATGCAAGACAAGATCGAGGCACACGCCCTTTTGACAAAAATCAGACGCTCGGTTGTCCAACAATCGTACCATGTGTACAAGGTATAAGGGTTGTATTAAAGAAAAATTACACAAAGTTCACACAACTAGCACTCACACATTTACACAAGTGAATCCAAAATGTTTAAAAGGTCACGTAAACATTTTTCTAAAATGGCTATGGGGAATCAGGCTAGAGGCTCATATTGCTGTACCACCATTTAAAGCAGAACTTAAGGCCGATAATTAAAAAGTTCCTGATCCGCATACAAGATCAGTAAATGCCTTTGGTTAGTACTAACATTCTGACACACAGGACGATTTTGTTTGTGAATGTGAGGCAGTTTCTAATAGCATGCGAGATTGAGGGTATAAAAAGGAGCAGTGGATCTATAAAAGGTAAAGCTATAGCCATCAGTAGAGACCGTGCAGCATTAATAAAAGAAGAACTCACATTCAACTGCTAAAAAAAGTTACAGCAACACTATGAATTTTGTGACATCCTTTTCAGTTGAATTTAGTCAGATTGTTGGTATTAATAAATGGCATTTACCAATCTTGTATGCGGATCAGGAACTTCATTTAATACTTAGAGGGGGATGCAATTTCTCTAGCAGACAGGCACCCACAGTGGGTACCTTGCTTTCCCCCAGTCTGTTCTACTCGTACAATGACTGGTATTCTGGGACATGGTTATCTACCAAAGGTTTGTTTTGTTGTGGCTATAGTACCTGTAGGTATTGTAACAAACACAAAAAAAAAGTAAAGCAGTGGTTTCTCTTACTGCTGGCAAAACTTTAAAGATTAACCAGTAGATAAATTGTAACACTACAACAGTGGTATACGTTTAAAAAAAAAAAAAAAAAAAAAAGAGTGTAAAAGTTGCAAACTACAGTATGTAGGATTCACCATATGCCCCTTGAGGATCAGGATTTCAGAGCACTTCAACTACACCAATAACCACATTGCTAGGAGAGTCATTTTAGAGACATTCACAAAAAGGTAAATCGATTCTTTTTGTTTTGTTTTTTTTTTTTTAGCATGGAGCAGGTTAAGAAATCCCCAAGAGGTGGTAATGTACACAGCTTACTCCTGCAGTGGGCAAGTGGTTAAAGTATGGATCCACCCACACCCCACTGCAGGAGTAAGCTGTGCACATTACCACCTCTTGGGGATTTCTTAACCTGGGCACTTAAACCCCCTTCCTAACCAGACCAATTTTCAGCTTTCAGAACTCTCACATTTTGAATGACAATAACTCAGTCATGCAACACTGTACCCATATGAAATATTTGTCCTTTTTTTCACACAAATAGAGCTTTCTTTTGGTGGTATTTAATCACCACTGGGTTTTTTATTTTTTGCACTATAAAATGAAAAACATCTGAAAATTTTTGTAAAAAAATGAATTTTTGTTTCCGTTAAAATAAATTAGCAAATCCGTAATTTTTCTTTATAAAATTTGGCCAAAAGATATACTGTTACATATCTTTAAATATATTGTTAAAAAATAACTCAAATACGTACATATTATTTGGTCTTTGTGAAAGTTATGCTGACCATACACTTTACAACAAATCGTCCGAAATTCGGTTAGACAGTTCGTTCGTTTTTCGGCCAGTTAACGGGCACATAATTGATAATCGTTGGGACGATTTTGAGCGAAAAAACAAAAGGACAAGTTTGGAAATTTTCTGCCGAACGAATGATAAATTGAAAGGTTAATGTGTTTCCTGTCCAAACTGTTTGCACTAGGTATATGTAAAAAAACGAACAAAAAATGGATTCATTTATGTCCACTGAACAATTTATCAGTCATTACATGATGGCACTATCGTTTGCTCTTGCCGTTTTTCAAAAATGGGTTCGGCCAGCATTAGAGAGTCTACAAGCTATGGTGGCAATCACTGAAAATTGATCACAACTGATGTACTGACAAGCTATCTCATTTCTTGAGACACTTAGAACCCTTTTCACACTGAGGCGCTTTACAGGCTCTATAGTGCTAAAAATAGCACCTGCAAAGCGCCTCTCCTGTCACTCCAATGTGAAAGCCCGTAAAGCGTCGCTAAAAATAGCGACGCTTTATTGCAGACACCCAACTCCCCAGGGTGAAAGGGCTCTCGATCAAGCCTCAGACAAGGTAGATTTACTAACAAAGGAATTTCACAGAGATCCCACTCAGGATAGAGCAGCAACACTCAGACTGCACACACTCCTCTTAGACCAGTTACACTACGAAAAAGCTAAAAAAAAAAAACTTTTCTTCTTAAAACAACGTGTGTTCGAACAAGGGGAACGTGCCGGCAAATTACTAGCATATCTGGCCCACCAGGACACCAACCCCCCAGTAGTAGTAACCTTGTCAGGTCCTCATAACGTTACACTTTCAGATCCTCCTGTGGTTGCGGAAGTATTTTGCAAATACTATTCGGAGTTATATTCCTCTAAGGTAACAGCCACTACACAGGAAACCAGATCATTCCTACAGGAGGTCCCCTTTCCGCAATTATCTGAATCCCAATTACAAGAACTAGAGGCTCCTCTCACGTTAGATGAAATTGCCCTAGCTATAGCATCATTAGCACCAGCTAAAGCACCGGGAGGAGATGGTATCCCATTGGATTTCTACGCAGCATACTCAGATGTATTAGCCCCCGAACTTTTGAAATTGTATAACTATATTTTTGAAACTGAATCCCTCCCTGAAACCCTCCGCCAGGCAGTAATCATAGTAATTCCCAAGCCAGGTAAAGATCCCCAATTACCAGAATCCTATCGTCCTATTTCACTCCTCCAAGCAGACATAAAAATATTAGCTAAAATACTAGCCATGCGCCTCAACAATAGTATTCTCTCCCTTATTTATCCCGATCAGACGGGATTCATGCCTGGGAAAAATACAGCCATGAATTTAAGACGCCTTCACATGAACATTCAAGCGGATCACGAGAATATGGGAGACAGAGCAGTCGTGGCGCTTGACGCCGCAAAGGCGTTCGATTCGGTGGAGTGGGGATACCTTTGGGAATGCCTGCGGGGATATGGCTTCGGTCCCAATTTCATAAAATGGGTACAATTATTATATTACTGCCCGGTGGCAAGAGTGGTGGTGAATGGATGGACGTCCGATCCCTTCCCGTTGGGAAGAGGAACCCGTCAGGGATGCCCACTATCCCCTTTACTGTACGCCTTGGCGGTGGAGCCTCTCGCCATATCCCTCAGACAGAACCCACACATACGGGGGCTACGAGCGGGATCTTTAACGGAGACGTTAAGCTTGTACGCAGATGACATGCTTCTCTAGAGGATACTGGCCCATCTCTACAAACAGCCCTACTGACCATTGAGAAATTCGGAAAACATTCGGGTCTTAGTATGAACTGGACTAAATCTCAGATTCTCCCCTTAGACATGTCACCCCCAACACACAGCGCAGTCTCTCTTCCTTTGCAGAGAGTTGCCTCCATTAAATATTTAGGTGTGGAAATCACTAGAGACCCGCTGGAATATAGATCATATATCAGAGTATGACCTCTGCCCCCATATGCAATTTAGATATATACAATTGAAACATGCACTCCAAACACAATTCGCAGATGGTTTTCCTAACCCACAATCACTAACATTGGTGGATGTGATCACAGGAACGAACCCTGACAAACTTATCTCCATTTTATACGCCACACTGCACACCAAGTCGGTAGCTAGGATCATTGATAAAGCAAGAATTAGATGGGAAGATGACGTAGGGCCAATAGACAATTCTGACTGGGAAGACATACCGTATATACTCGAGTATAAGTCGAGTTTTTCAGCACATTTTTTGCTGAAAGTGCCCCCCTCGACTTATACTGGAGTCAAGCACTTTTCTGCAGCAAAAAAATTCATTTTCCGAACCAACTTTGGGGCCCTGTATCTCAGGGCCACTTGGTGCTAGGAACCCCAATTTTGTGTGCAAACCCAGTGGAACTGGTACCACAACATATCCAAAGATGGAGTTCCTAGCGCTAAGTGGCCCCGAGATACGGGGCCCCAAATTCGGTTCGGAAAATGTCATTCTCTGCTATAGAAAAGTGCTTGACATTTTCTGAACCGATTTTTGGGGCCCTGTATCTCGGGGCCACTTGGTGCTAGAAACCCCAGCTTTGGATATTTTATGGTGCTAGTTCCACTGGGTTTGCACACCAAATTTGGGGTTCTTAGCACTAAGTGGCCCCTAAATATGGGGCCCCAAACTCGGTCAACTGTGTCAATCTGCAGCAATGTCATTTTGGGACCCTTTGGGTTCAGAGACCCCAAATTTTGGCTGCAGCTAGGGGGCATCTAGGAACCCTTAACTACCGAGTTTGAAGTTCGGGGGACCTATGGCTGCAAATGGGCACAGTGAGGCATGCAAATGGGCACAGTGAGGCTGCAAATGGGCATTGTTGACCCTCTTTTCCACTTACAGTAGCTGTGTATTTCTCACCCTCGTCTTATACTCGGGTCAATAAGTTTTTCCCATTTTTTTGTGGTAAATTAGGGCCTCGACTTATACTCGGAACGACTTATACTCGAGTATATACGGTACTAGAGAATGTTAAAAAAACATCACCTAAAATTTCAGAACGCCTGACCCAACTATATATAATACACAATATAATACACAATAATACACAATATAATATATATAATACACATATAATACACAAATCCTACCTTACGCCCGCTAGAATCGCAAAATTCTCCTCACAACAGAACCTAAATTGCCCAAGATGCTCTAGTAATCCGTGCACATTTTTCCATTTACTATGGTTGTGCCCAGAGATACAAGGCTACTGGGTACAGATTATAAAATTCCTTCACGATCACATGGGATCACCGATCCAGCTATACCCCAAGTTATGTCTCCTTGGACTACTACTGGACACCATCAAGGATAGGTCCACAATCACATTCCTTAGCGAATCAATATTCTATGCTAGAAAACTAGTCGCTAGGCACTGGATGTGCACAGACTCTTCCACCGTTCAGATCTGGATTAGGGAGGTGAATGCGTCATTGCCATATAAAAAGGTTATGTACAAACACAGAGGTTGCCCGAATAAGTACCATAAAATATGGAATAAATGGTTGAATAATGCTAATACTTGTACTAGTTAACCTAAGATGTAACTTAAAGGTCTAGTGAGCTGTTTACGACCACCCTGTGATATAATGGGCCAAGTTATTATCCTCAATGAACGTTATAAATTTGTTTAATAATATGAGGAATATGGGGAGGAAAAGGCATGCTATGATATCTGTAACCATATATGTATCTATGCACTTGTACACTGTATAGATTACACATACCTTCCTACGTTTAGTGGGAAACACCCTCTTTTGTGATTGTACGTTATGAATTATAACTGTATGTTGACTTAATTTTTCAACAATAAACATGTTCTTTTAAAAAAAAAAAAAAAAAAAAAAAAAAAAAATACATGCCACAGCATCACAAAGCAGGAAACCTGACGCGTTTCACACTGTAGTCAGTGCTTAATCATAGCTTAGCCATGATTAAGCACTGACTACAGTGTGAAATGCGTCACCTTCCTGCTTTGTGATGCTGTGGCATGTATTTTTATGATCATATTTAAATAAAGATCGAAGATTTCTTTTGAGTGCGGCTGTCCAGGATTTTTCGTTTACCTCTTCACACACTGTATAGGCATACTTGCAACTACACCCAAAAACATATTCTGCTACTCTTCCTGAGTATGGGGATACCACATGTATTAGACTTTTAAACCTGGCCACATAGAGGCCCAACATCCAAGTAGCACCTCCAGGCATTCTATGAGCATAAAATTACACATATAATTTCCTGACAACCTATCGCAATTTTGTACGCCCTGGAGCACCAGGGCAAATGAAAATGCCCACAAAATGACCCAATTGTGAAAAGCAAAATGCCCCAACCTATATTCTATGAGGCATTATGAGTCTTTTGAACATGTAATTTTTTTCCATAAGTTTTTGGAAAATGTGGAAAGAAAATGAAAAACGCATTTTTTTTTTGTTTACACAAAGTTGACCATTTATAAGATATTTCTAAGACACAACATGTGCATACCACAAATTACACCCCAAAATACATTGTGCTACTCCTCCCGAGTATGGTGATACCACACGTGTGAGACTTTTACACATCCGGGCCACATACAGAGGCCCAACATTCAGGGGGCACCGGCAGGTGCTCTAGGGATATAAAATTCCAAACCATATTTCCTGACTACCCATTACACTTTTGTGAGGCACTGTAAGGCACTGATGAGCACTATATTGGCATGGATGTGGCATGAATGACGACGGATGGGCATGGAGGAAGCATGGATGTGGCACAGATGAGTACTGCTGCGGTCTTCCTCCTCTCCACGGGGAAAGACTGAAAGACTACTGGAAATAGAGTTAATGATAAATCTAACTCAATTTTTTTCCCCTTCCAGAACAGCCTTTGAGAGGATAAGAGAGTACTCACCTGACTGGGGAGGGACCACTGCTTGGGGGACCTTCCTTCCAAAAGCCTGTTTCTGGGTAGATAGAAGATCTAGCCAATAAGGACGAACGAGCATGGAGATGTTTGACCAATATCTGCTCTGGGTTGGCACCAGCTTTTTCTGCCAAGAACTTTGCTAATGCTCTGATAGAATGAGTGCTGAGGAAATGTGGAATATCTACAGCATGTGCATAATCTTGTAGGAGTCCACAAGGGCAGCAAATGTATTCCACCTGGCTAAGGTGCATCCAGAGGCTTGCATGCCTCTTTGGCTACCTGAATAGAGTACAAATAAGGCATCTGAAATCTGAAAATCCTTAGTAGCTGAAAGATACATTGGTAGATATCTTCTAGCATCCAACAGGCTGAGTTTCTCTTCCTTAACATTAGAAGGTCTGCTACAGAACCTGTTATTTCTTGACATCCAGGAATTACATTTCCATATCTTCTGATAAATAGCTCACGTGACAGGTATGAGAGTATGGAAAAGGGTATACACTACTCTATCAGACAACCCCTTGGATCTCAGAATTGCCTCATCAGTAACCATGTGGCTAACTTTAACATCTGTAACCGGGGATGTAAGGCAGACCCCTGAGATATCAGATCACGTCTGGCAGAAAGTTTCCATGAGAGTACAACAGCTAGATAGAACAGCAGAGAGAACTATGCTCTCTTGGCCTGAATGGGGCAGTCATGATTAGAGAGTTGTTTCCTCCTGTAGGAACCTCTTTAAAACTAGCAAAATCACGTGGATCGGAGAGCAGGTGTAACACAAGCTGAACTGCAGGTTTATTTCTGGAATTCCACACTGCATAGTAATATTGGAATAAACCTCTGGACGAAGAGACAATTCATTCTGAGAGACTTCTTGGCAGCTCAAGATATCCGCTAAATTGCTGGGCTCTCACTTTAAGTGAATGGTTGATAGGAAGATTCCCTTCTGCCCAGATGAAAAATACTCTGCAACATGCATTAAGGAGGCTTGCTTATCATTACAAGCAGAGTTTATTTTCTTAGGGGCAGGCTTCTCCTCTTTAACTGGGTCTTTAATTTGCAAAAATAATGGAAAATCTGCAAAAACTGCAGAAAAAATGCCAAGGTTCCTCCCTTAAACATCATACCAGCCACTATCACAAGGTGAGCTATCCCAAAACCCGACAGTACCAGGTCAGCTGAGACCCACCAAAGGGTCCCAGGTGACTTTAACTGACCTGACCACTTCCACCAAGAAAAACTGCAGGAAAAGGCAGTGACAAAAGAGACCGGAACCAGGGCCTCCAGCGCCCAACAATGACCTCATCCCTACCCAAAATGATGCCGGGGTCTTCCAGCCAAGTGTGCCCAATCGAGCAGGAGAAAGGAAATCTTTCACCCAAAAGGCTTGCTCATTTGCCGACACCAGGTCCACCCTGTAATGTCTTACAAAAGTTGGCAAAACTGGACCACATTGCTGCTTTGCAAATTTGCTCTGGTGTCGCTCCAGCCCTTTCCGCTTGAGAAGCCGCCATAACCCTAGTAGAGGTTGTGTTTTTATACCCACAGGAACCTCTTTACCTGCCAATGTATAGGCCTGACCAATGGTTGCCTTGAGCCATCTGGCAATAGTGCATCGGGATGCTTTGTACCCCTTTCTTGCCCCAGAAAATAAAATAAACAAAGAATCTGACTTCCTCACTGCTTTCGGCAGTTCTAAGTACAGCAAGATACATCTCCTTACAGCTAAGGTGTGAAATTTAAATGCCCTTTCTCCTGAGGGATTAGGGCAGAAAGTGGGTAAGACCATCTCTTGGCTTCTATGAAACTTTGAAGCCACTATAGGTAAGAATGTCGGATCAGTTTTGAAAAACTACCCGACCCGAAAACATAACACAAAAAGGGGGTCTGACTGATAAAGCCTCTATTTCGCTGACCCTTCTGGCGGTTGTCACTGCAATCAAAAATACTGTCTTGAAAGCAAGATCCTTTAGTGAACCTTTTTTCTAAAGGTTCAAATGGTGGCTCCGTTAGGGCCTGTAAGACCAAAGATAGGTCCCACTTGGGGAAGGGTGCGCCTTGAACTGGTCTCTCTTGAGCTCTCTAGAGCTCTTAAAAATCTGACCACCCAAGGGTTGGTGGCCAGAGGCTTTTCCAAATATGCACTAAGCGCTGATACCTGGCTCCTAAGGGTACTCATGGCTAACCCTTTATCTGCCCCGCACTGCAAAAACTCCAAAACTGCTATGGGACTCTGCACCTTGAAGGAGTTTCCTGTGCACCATTCCTTAAAGCGAACCCAGACCTTTTGGTAGATCTGGCACATCTCCTCTTTCTGCTATTGAGGAGAGTGGATATTAGTCTTTTTGAGAATCCCTTGGTTTTTAATAATCCTTCCTCAGTAGCTAGGCTACTAAGTTTCATCGATGTACCTGGGGACAAAGGACAAGGCCCTGTGAAAGGAGATCCTCCCGGGGTGGTAGGAACCAAGGAGGTTCTACTGCTAACGGTTTGAGGACCGAAAACCAGGACCTTCTGGGCCAATGTGGTGCCAAGATCAGAGAGGTGTTCTCCATTTGAAATTTTTTCAGCACTGCCGGTAGCAAGACCGGTGGCAGGAAAGCATAGCATTTTTTGAAACGACAGCTCTGTGTTAGCACATCCACCCCTAGTGCATCTTCCCATCTGTTTAAGGAGAAGAAAAAGGGGGTTTTTGCGTTGTCCCTTGATGCGAAGAGGTCTACCTCCGGGGGTCCCCATCTTTTGGTTATGAGATTGAAGACTTCCCGGTTGAGGACCCAATCGCCCTCTCTCAGCTGCTTTCTGCTAAGAAAGTCGGCCACCACATTTCATTCCCCTTTTAGAAACACCGCCGATAGGGAGAGTGCGTTGGTCTCGGCCCAACTTAGGACTTCTGTTGCTAGGGACAACAGGATACTGCTCCTCGTGCCGCCTTGCTTGTTTACACAAGTGACCGCAGAGGAATTGTCCGGGCGCACTTGAATGTGGTGGCCTTGTAATTCCTTTCTGAAAGAACCTGAGTGCATATCTGACTGCTTTCAGTTCCTTCCAACTGGATGACCTTTTGAGCTCCTCATCCCTCCAGGTGCCTTGTGCCAGTAGGGTTCCTAAGTGTGCATTCCAGCCTTTGCCACTTGCGTCTGTGGTTACCACCCTGGAGACTGGGATGAGCCACAGATAACCCTGCAACAGGTTCACCATTTTCCTCCACCACCAGAGGGTCTTTTTTACCCGAGGTGGAATGTATACTAAGGTGTCCAACGACTCCTGGCTGTGGTCCCTTTTTTTAGGACAAAGGGTTGGACGGGATGAAAATGTAGCCCTGTCCATTGAACTGCTGGGATAGTTGATATTAGTAGACCCAGAGTTGATATTGCTGTCTTTATAGAGACCTGCTGGTTGTTTTGGAGAGAGGCCACTGCCTTGTCCAATTTTTGTAATCTCTCTGCCGGGAGAAAAACGGAGTGGAGTCCAGCAGGTATCCTAGGTAGGTGATGCCCCGAGATGGAATCAAGCTAGACTTTTCCAGGTTCAGCAACCACCCCAGACCTGCCAGAACATCCTTCGTCAGTTCCAGATTTCTGGTTAGCTGTTCTGGAGATGCTGCACATAGAAGAAAGCCTTCCAAATAAGCTATAATTGAGTCTCCTTTGAGTCACAGAAAGGCCATGGCTTCTGCCATGACCTTCGTGAAGATTTGGGGTGACGAGGATAGGCTGAATGGAAGCGCTTGAAACTGTAGATGGATTATCTCTCCTATCTTCACTGCTAGACGAAGAAAATTCTGGAAAGCTACTGCAATAGGGACCTGGAGGTAGGCGTCCTTGAGATCTAGTGACTCCATGTAACAATTCTGGGTTAGCAAGCCTCTGACCGTGAAGATCGATTCCATACGGAACCTTTTGTAGGATACAGACTGGTTCAGGGGTTTTAGGTTCAGAATCAGTCTGTATTTTCCTGAGGGTTTTTGAACAACAAAATATGTGTGAGTAAACCCCCCTTTGGAAATCTGCGCATTACGTTTTGTTCCTCCAATTCCTTTAATGCACTTACTAGAGCCTTGGCCTTCTCTGCACACTTGGGAAGGTGTGCAACGAGGAGTCTTCGTGGGGGGTTGGGGTGTGGTCTAGTAAATGCCAGGCGGTACCCCCTCCTTACGATCCCCAAGATAAATTGGCTGGAGGAGACCACCTCCCACTGTGGGAGGAAGGCCCCCAGTCTTCCTCCCACCATGTTTAGAACATCATTGGCTTTTTGGAGGCTGTTCAGGAGGAAGAAAAATCGCGCCTCCTCTGCCCTTGCCCCTTTGGCCCAAAGTTTTCTTTTCCCCCTCAGGCTTGGAGACCCCCCCCCCCCCCCCTTCGTTTCTGTGGACAAAACCCCTTCTTTGTCTGAACTGGGGGTTTGTGATTAACCGGGAAGGATTTCTTTTTGTCCACTGTGCGGTCTAGCGCAGCTTCTATGCTGGGGCTGAAAAGTAAATCTCCCATCAATGGGATCCCGCACAGTTTAACTTTAGAGGCACCATCGCCTGGCCACGTTTTTAGCCAGAGGGCTCTTCTGGCCGAGTTGGCTAATGCCGCAGTCATGGCCGACAAGGGGACAGATTCTGCGGATGAATCCCATATATATGCCACTCCTCAAAAATAGTGGGAAAAGATGACAATATAGTTTCCTTGGCTGTTCCCGCTTAAATATGAGCTTGAATTTGGGAAAGCCAATGCTTCAGGTTTCGGGCCACCACTGACTGCCATTTCTGGTTTCAGATTTCCTATGGTCGATTCCCAGGTTTTCTTTAAAAGGGAATCCATTTTTTTATCCGTAGTATCTGCTAGAGCTCCCATATCCTCAAAAGCCAGATCTGTATGTCTGGAGACCTGGGAAAAGTTTTTTTTTTTTTTCAATTGGGGTTTTTTTTATTCCAGATGGACGATGGGTCTTCTGAAACCTGGAACCTTCTTTTCAAAGACCTAGAAAAAAAAAAAAAAAAAAAAAAGGGTTTCCGTGCAGGATCCTGCCACTCCTTTACTGTGTCTACCAGGACATCAAGGACTGGGAAAACTTTTTCTGTTCCCCCATGCCCCTTGTACATCTAGTCGCGGAGTGTCAGGGGTTTCTTGTACACCTGAATTCCAAGGGTGGTGTAAATTGCCTCCAAGAGGTCCTCTTCCAGGGACAGCTTATATCTTGAGGGTTTCCTGGACTCCCTGTCCCGGTCCGCTCCTTCTGACTCCTGGGAATCAGGCTCTTCCCTAGACTCCTCTCTGGAGGTCCCAGTAGCTCCCTCTGCCATGGCAGTGGCAGCCGGCTGGGAAGGTGCAGAGCCCTGTGCTTGTGGAGGGGCTGTACTATGAGGTGCAGGTGAGGGATTAGTAGGAAGCTGAAGCCCTTCAAAGATTTGAAAGACTGAAAGGTGGAGGAGAGTTACTTCACTGAAGCTGCTAACCCTGATTCCTGTTCTGATGCCCTTAGTCTGACTAAAGCATCTATATAGTCCTTGCATAACACGTTTGTCCACAATTCCGCTAGGGTATCTCTACAAGAAGCGCACTTTCTTATAGAGCTATGTGACGATCTTGTCTTTTCAGCAGCTTTCTGAAATACATGCAGGAAAAATATAAACAACATCACCTTTCCCCCCTTGTATAAAGGTTACAACCCTGAGGAGTGCACTAGACCTTCTTCTCCCGTGGAGGGGAGAAATCCTAGATAGAGAGGACCCTTCCCCAGGGAACTCTTACCTTTGGATAGCTGGAGCTAGCATCGCTGTGCGCTGTCTAGGCATCCGCTTCAGACATGGCTGCACTGGTGGTTGCGGCTGTGGAGTCTCATGCTGCCTGTGCTGCATTCCAAACTCTTCTCCAGTCCATGCCCGGCCCATTATTAGCTCCGAAACCTGGAACCGGAAGTCGCAGGTCAAAGGGAAACATCCGCTCTCTGCCGGAAATGACGTCACCCGTCACGCCTGGTTCCAAAAGCGGCCTGTACCCATGTACAGGGAGAGCAGAGCTGTTTCCATTTTGCATTCCTGTGAATGAGATGACTGGCCCCTGGATCTTCCGTCGCAATCGGTGAAGATGGGGTGGCGAACAGTGCGGACAGGTATGTACCTCACGGCGTCCTTGGGAGCGCCCCAGCCTCCCTTACAGGACTTCACAAGCCACAGTCTCCCCGACTGTTTTGGCCAGGTTCCCAAACAGTGTCTCCCCATCCGGAGGAAACACAAATAACTGAAGTCTGGGAGGGGAAGTGGAAATTTATGGGCAGTGTTTCCTGGGATGGGGAGGAGCCAATGTCTCTCAATTGTGGCTGTCCTGAAAGACGGGGGAGGGAAAAAAAGCATTCCCCTCTGGGTGATCTGTGCACATTGTGAAGATTTTAACAAACTGTTGCAGATTCCTACCTTTTGTTATTCTGAAGAAATCCCTCTTTGTTTCTCCGTGCCAATGTGCTGAGTCTAATGGGAGGGGTTTCATAATTAACAACCGGCTGCTGCACCTGCAAAGCTCTGAGGAAAATTGCAGGGTCTGCATTCCTTTAGACGTGATTTCCTACTGGGAGTATCACACCAAAAATGACATTTTTGTTCCAGAGGTTGCCTGAAATCTGACGTGTATCTTAGTGGGAAAATCAGTGAGCCAATCACACAAGCAGCAAATTAGGTTTCTGGGGGGCATTCTGTACACATCCAGAACACCTCCAGGTAGCCATATTGCACTGCATTTTCCAGAAAATCAACAAGCTGCAGATTGAAAAGGAAAGGTAATTTTTAATAACATTCAATTACAATATGGCCTGTGGCGCAATTGTATAGGCTATATTTTTTTTTTGTTATTTGTCATTTCTCCCCATGAAAGTGGAGCTATGCTTTAAAATTTCCACCGTGCATTTCAGCTATGCAAGTTGGCCACTGTACAATAGAACAAAGTGACTTTGACTTCTGACCAAGAAAAAAAAAAATTCAAGAGTTGATTTTACCCATTTTCTATAGATTTGAATAGCTGCATCATAATTCCCCACAACTACTAGTTGAGTTTCATCACTATTATGCAAAATTCATGGGCAGCTACCAAACATTAGCAGGGCAATAATGCAGTATACAGATCTCCATCCGCCTATCAATGCCCATCAGTGCTGCATATCAGTGCCACCCATTTGTGCCGCCTACCAGTGCCCTTTGTCGGTGCCCGTCATTGCCACTTTATTGGTGCCGCTTTATGAGTGCTCGTCAGTGCCACCTTATCAGTGCCCACAAGTGAAGGAGAAAACGTACTTATTTACAAAATTTTATAACAGAAAGAAAAGAAAAACTTTTTTTTCCCCAAAATTTTAGATCTTTTTTTATTTATTTATTTATTTTTTTGCTAAACAAACGCAGGAGGTGATCAAATACCGCCAAAAGAAAGCGCTATTTGTGGGAACAAAACGATAAAAATTCTGTTTGGGTACAGTGTAGCATGACCGCGCAATTGCCATTTAAACAGCAACAGCGCTGAAAGCTGAAAATTGGCTTGGGCAGGAAGGGGGTTAAGTGCCTGGTATTGAAGTCGTTAAAAGTCTCTGATCCTTGGAATCTCAGAAGATGCTTACCCCAAGCAACCATCTCTCTCTTAGGTTGAGGAGCATGGCTTTAGGAATAATGGATTTTTGAAAAGCAATAGAAGTCTATAAAATAGATACATAAAACACTTCCAGCATTGTTAACAAATAGAAATCAAATATGTTTGTTAACAAATGGAATCAATCAACTGTGGATGGCAAGTCAAGATTTAAAAAGACCTAGATAAATCTCAGGCAGAACTTCTTGTAGACTGGTCAAAGACAAAACAAAAGCCCTAATATTAATGCAAACAACATGCAGGAAGATTTAAAGCAGTATTCTTCAGTACACTTAAATAACCCAGGGACATGGAAAGCTATGCAAACACAGCATTGTATTCATGAATTTAACAATCAATATACTGCAGGTAGCATGAAGAGGTGATACAGTACCTCGGCTGTCAGTTGTATTAATAGGATCCTCTTCATCCAAATGTTCAAATGCAGTTACAAAATCATCCTCAATTGAGGAGACCGAATGATTTGTGTCATCGTCCTCACGATGATCTTCCTTTTTATTCATTCTCAAGCAGTCCTGGTCTATTGCATACATTACTCCAGCTGAATACTTGCTCAGCAAGACATACAGATAGTCGCTTTTAAAGAGTGAAAATGGTGCCGAGGTCATCATACATAAAGAGCCGGAAAAAACATTCTGCAGAAAAAAAAAAAGGAAAAAAAAAATTGAAATACTGTACATACAGTATTTATATAAAAAAGTGGGAGGAGAGACTGTGTCCTTGTCAAAATAACTGACACCATCCCCCATTAAAATGTTATAAAAGAAGATGGGGAAAGAGACCCCAAATCTCCAGGCAGGGAGCTTGGAGTGAAAGGATGTTAGGGTGTCACACAATAGTGAAATGAGGTTTAAAAAGAAACAATACAACTTTATTATCTAAAACAACTTTTTCTTGTTAAAAATTGGTCCATATCTACATGAGTATACAGGATATAAAATATATAGCCTAGTGGACCGACACGTTTCGCATAGATCCAGTGCTTCAGGATCCAGAAGCTCTCTATATCAAGATATGGGTACACTCTCTAAATTGGAAGAATAATAATTATAAAATTGTACATCAAATATTATATGAAATTATGCGATGTACAATTTTGTAATTATTGCTCAATATTTAGTATCCTGTATACTCATACCATGTAGATATGGATCAATTTTTAACAAGAAAAGTTTCTATTATACATACAGTAAACATACATAGAATGTACAAAGTACTACATACAATGTGCAAGGTTCTACAAACAATGTAAAGGTCTCTACATGCATTTAAAAACTCAATCTACAATCCATCTCTTAAGCAGCCATCTTGCAAGTTGAACCCATGTCAACTTTAGAGACCACTGCCAATCAAAGTACTGGCAAATTACCTGCTCGTTCACACCATGTCAGTTGAGATGCATTTTTCTGCACACTACTGCACGTATTTTGTGTTTAGGAAATATATCAAACAACAGCCTTAACCAATCCTGAACCAGCCTTTAGGCCCCAATCACAGCTGTGCACTTTAAACTTGATTCTAAAGGTTGTGATTTAAAAAAACAAAAATGCGGTACTAACCTGGTTGCACAGGTGGTTTTGCACAGAGCAACCCCGAGCCTCTTTTTTGGCTCCCCTGCCAGTGGTCCTGGCTCCTACCTTCCTACTTTGAGGCCACAATAGCAAGGCTCTGCTATGGGGGCTCTCGTGCCGTGCTCCTGTGAGCAGGCTCAGCCCCACTCCCATTCTTTCCTCGTTGAATGGCTGTGATTGACAGCAGCAGGAGCCAATGAGGAGAGAGACCGGAGACAGCCACATCTCTCATGCACATCGCTGGATCTAGATGGGGCTCAGGAAAGTGTAAGGGGGGGGGGGTGAAGCTGCCCACACATGGTTTTTTACCTTAATGTATAGAATGCATTAAGGTAAAAACCTTCTGCCTTTAGAACCACCAAGTATGGTGTGTTAAAAAAAAAAAAAAAAAAAGGATTTTATCGTCATACGTACCCTTTAATATCCTTTTCTTTGAGTACATCATGCGACAGAGAGTTAGGCTAATATTCATTGCTGAGTTATACTTAATCTCCAGATGAATGGGCACTGGTAGACCAAGGGTCTTTAGACAGGAAGTGATCTCCTATATAACCCCTCCCATACAGGAAGTACTTCAGTTTCGTAGCAAGCACTAAATCCTCAAAAAGAGGGGAGGGACCTCTGTGTCCCATGATGTACTCAAAGAAAAAGGATTTTACAGGTAAGCAAGTATGATGAAAAAAATCTTATTTTCTTTTTCACACATCATGGGATACAGAGTTAGGCTAATATTCATTACCTGCTGGGAGGTCCCAGAGCAATAGCCTTAAAGGGAGGGAGACACCCTGCCAAACAATAGCCATCAGACCTTATACGGCAGCCCGCAATACACTGCGGCCGAAAGCCGAATCCTCGGACGCTCGAACATCCACTTGATAAAATATTTTGTGAACGTATGCACTGAAGACCAGGTAGCCTTACAAATCTGTGCCACAGATACCTGATGGCGAAAAACCCAGGAGGTTCCTACACCCCTGGTAGAATGAGCTCTCACCCCAAAGGGAGGAGCTTTATACGTTTCAGACCATAGGCCTGAATGACCAATTGAGGGACCCAATTGGCAATGGAAGCTTTGGAAGCTGCCTGCCCCTTCTTGGGTCCCTTTGGTAAAACAAAAAAGGAGTCTGATCCTCAGATCTCCGCAGATCTAGACAAATAAACCTTGACTGCCCGGACAACGTCCAAAGAATGCAGTGGTCTCACTTCCGCCGAGGCCGAGAGAAAAAGGAAGGCAAAATAATGTCCTGATTTAAATGAAAGGCCGACACCACTTTTGGCAAGAATGATGGAACAGGTCATAACACGACCCTGTGGTGGTGAAGGATCAAGTATGGTTCCCTGCACAAAAGGGCCGCCAACTCCGACACCCTTCTAGCCGAAGTGATGGCCATCAGGAAGACTAGCTTGCATGACAGCAAGTCTAATGGAATTTCCTTGATAGGCTCAAATGGTTGTTTCTGTAACACAGACAGCACCAAGTTCAAGTCCCAAGGACACATAGGTGACTTGATGGGGGGGAAGCAAGCAAGTTGCCCCCTGCATAAAGGTTCAGATCAGTGAATGGGAGGCTAAAGGCCTTTGGAAGAATACTGATAGGGCCGAAACTTGACCTCTGATTGTACTCAAAGCCAATTTGATTTCCACGGCTGACTGTAGAAAAGTGAGAATTCTCCCAATCATGTATTTCCAAGGATGCCATTTTTTGGCTTCACACCAAGCAATATAAGTCTTTCAGACCTTATGATAGATCTTCCTAGTGACAGCTTTTCTAGCATTCACTAGGGTAGACACCACTGGTCCCGAGATGCAATGGTCCTTTAACACCCTGGCTTTAATAGCCATGCCGTCAAATTTAGAGACTGTAAATTGGGGTGGAATATAGGACTTTAGACAGTAGATCGGGGCGATGTGGAAGCCTCCATGGCCCGTCTATTGTCAGTCTCACAATCTCCAGGAACCAGGGCCTTCTGGGTCAGGATGGTGCCACCAGAATGACTGGAACTCCCTCTCTCCAAATCCTGCGCTACAAATGTGGAAGGAGAGAGATCGGAGGGAAAGAATAAACCAGAGAGTACTGGCTCCATGGAACTACCAGAGAATCTGCTCCAATTGCCAGAGGATCTCTTGTTCAGAACAAACTGCTGTAGCTTGTTGAACCTGGATGCCAGTAGGTTGACCTCTGGCAATCCCCAATATTGGCAAATTTCCTGGAACGCCCCTGGGTGTAGGGACCATTCCCCCAGGTAGATCTGCTGGCGGCTGAGATAATTTGCCTTCGTTCTCTACTCCCGGGACATGGACTGCCGATAGAATCAGCCACATGTCCCTCTGCCCTGGCTAGTATGTGGTTCACCTCCTTCAGAGCTGAACGACTCCTGGTACCGCCTAGGTGGTGGACATTGATGGGCAGGATCTGTTCTGTCCTTGACCACTTCCCCTGAGCTGTGATCCCTTCTAGGGTTGCTCCCCAGCCAGAGAGACTGGCATCTGTAGTCAGTACTCTCCAAGTTACCGGGAAGGAAGGATCTTCCCTTTTGCAGGTTCTGATCCTGCAACCACCAGTTTAGGCTTAAGCGTGCCCGAGGAGATAAGAACATTGGATAATCCAGGGCTTGTCCTCTCCTGTTCCAAGCCAACAAGATGTCTTGTTGTAGAGGCCTGGAAGGAAACTGGGCATAGGGCACCGCCTCGAAGGAGACACCTCTACAATCACTCCTTGATGCACTAAATGATGTAGTGCCTGAAGCAATAAGTCTCTTTTTGGAGGATCCGAGGGAACACTGGATCTTAAAAACCTCTGAGGGCAACTCCAGCTTGTAACCGCGGGATATAGTTGAGGTGACCAACACGTCCTGAACTATTGTTCTCCAAATGTCCGCAAAGTGAAGCAGCCTTACCCCCACCCGATGAACTGGGGGCGTCCCCTCAAAAGAAGGACTTGTTGCTGGGTTAAGAAGAATTTTGGACCCGGGGCTTTTTCTGGCCCTAGCCTTGCGGCTTGCACCTGGCCCTAGCGCCCTGTTGGCGGCGGAACTGCCTTGGCCACAAAAGTCTGCGCATATGTACAGACAAGAGAGCCAAACGAGAAACCTGCTGTATTGAATCCTTTAAAAAGACATCAACAGCAAAACACAGCGCTCGAGGAATATCTGCCTTTTCAGGCAGATCATCCTCCTGGTTAGGCCGTCTGATCTGATCCTTTACAGACTGGCAGATACCAATTGTTGCAACAGCTGGCTGGATAGCTGAACCGGCCAAAGAAAACAAAGCCTTTAATGACTCCAATTTCTTGTCAACAGGGTCTTGCAAGCCCTGTGCGTTATCTACCGGACAAGTCAAATTCTTGTTTAAGGAAGAGACTGCTGCATCTACAGATGGCATGCTCCACTTCTTAATGAACCTTTCATCCATGGGATATAAAAGGGAAAACCTCTTAGGCGGAACAAAAATCCTGTCAGGATGTTCCCAATCAGCATACACCGCCTGTTCCAATAGAGGGTGTAAGGGGAAAGCCTGTATGGCCTGAGGAGGCCTCAGGGATCCCAAAGAGGACCATGGAGGCTCAGTAACCTCTGCAAGAGGCAACTTAAAGGCAGAACGAACCATTTCGGTAAGCGTCAGGATCAAAAGCCTCTGTGATTGAGAGGCAGACACCAACTGGATATCTTCTTGTTCAGATTGCTCGGAAGCAGACTCATCCACTAGGCCATCTACAGAATCCTGAGCTTTAAGCTCTTCCCCATCCTCAACCAATTCCTGCCACAGACTAGGAGGGATCCGGGGAGGGGGTTCTGTCATGCTTTTTGCCACCCTGCGGGATGGAGGTAATTATGCCAGCAATCCAGGGCTCTAACCAGGCTAGGGCTGAGGACAGTTCAACCTTAGTGATTAAAGGTGAAGCAGCAGCGTTGACTGTAGGCACAATCCCAGATAGGTGTAGCGGCTCAGATTGCCCGGAAGCCTCTGGTCCTTCAAGGGATACAATACTAGGGATACAACTAGGTTCATCAGGAACTACTGATGACATGTGCCCTTCCCTGTAGTGTTAGTCCCGCTCCTCTTTTTTGAAGACATTTACTAGCCACAAAAAGGGAGTACTTGGGTGTAGTATTAACACACCTCAGAAGGGAGACCCTTTAATAGGGCTCACC
This sequence comes from Lithobates clamitans, assembly GCA_037952925.1. Taxonomy (NCBI): domain Eukaryota; kingdom Metazoa; phylum Chordata; class Amphibia; order Anura; family Ranidae; genus Lithobates; species Lithobates clamitans. Next base: position 1,904,044 of record JBBGZY010000282.1, read on the forward strand.
AAGCCCCTATGCAACAATCCCGCTAAGCACCTTTAATCTGCCAAGCAACACCTGGTGACTCACATAACCCGGGTAAGGAGAAATGAACCACTGCAAGTGTCTGGTTCAGAGCCTGTTCTGTGTCCCACAGCTGCCTTCTGGAAGCACTGCATGCTTGGCATAGACAGCTTAAATAAGCTGGCTGTGCGCCTGAACATTCTGTGCATGTGCATGGTCCCAGCGAACGGGAGTGACTATATTTGCGAATCTTCATGCACTCAGATAAAGGCTACAGCGCATGTGCCGCGAAGCCGCGTGTGCCATGGCAGGGAAACAAACTACTGAGCCCAGCGATGCTCTTGTGAACGCATGTGCGCCATGGCAAACCAAGGTGAAATGGCACACTGTCATGCGCCATCATACAGGTGAAAAACAGGCAGACACGAGCAAAAAAGTAGACCTTGCAAACACACACAACTAGCCCAAAACTCCCCTGTATGGTCACGGCACACAGGTGTCCAGCCTCTTCAGCCTTCACGGCGGGTGCCTGTCACTTGAGGAGCTTCAAGGACTGGGTACCCTTTTCATGTTTAGGATCCACTCCTTTGGAATTGTGCAGCACCCTGCAGGAATGCCTTAGCGCTGTAGTGTCCAGGATTCCGCTTTGCAGGTTCCAGGGCCAGGAGGCCGCATTACAGGCAAAACCTTGCAGGATCTTGAGTCTTCTTTCCGAGGCTCAGGTACCAGTTATCTAAGCATATAAAGCCTGTGTCAAATGGATCCGTTCGATCAATCGCTTGATTTATTTAAGAACCGTTTGTGGGACTAGAGACCTGGAGCTCAGAGAGCTCAAACAACTGTGCCATCCACCTTGCAGACACTGGTAAAAAAAAAGTGAAGTACTTCCTGTATGGGAGGGGTTATATAGGGGATCGCTTCCTGTCTAAAGACCTTTGGGTCTACCAGTGCCCATGCACCTGGAGATGAATTATAACCCAGCAGGTAATTATTATTAGCCCAACTCTGTGTCCCATTAAGTATGAAAAGGAAAAAAGTTCTGCATGCTGCATCTCTGAAAAGCTTCCATAAAGCTCAAAGGTAGCGTGTGTAAAACATAATGCAATGAAAAGGATAGTGCACATATGTGAACCACCCATTAGTCTTTCTTCTGCACTGCATAGATTATGCAAGTCTGAGGCACAGAATCAGCAGCGAGACAAATGATACATAGCATCACTAGTGCAAGACTGCCATATCACCGGAACACTGAGTGTGCCTTTCACTGTCAAATGGAACACTGACCAATGTACCACCTTATTCAAATTACACACCTGTGTTACTTGCGCTGTACTAGGTTTTGCATTCTCTTTTCCACTGTTCATCAAAATAACTTCATTCTCATTTAAATTACACAGATGGGGAGATTGTATCAATTCTGGGACATCCACGTAAAGTGCTGTTACACCCTATGAAAAAAATATGAAATAATAATGGTTTACAAGGGATAAAATAAAGTAGACATTTCACAGTATCTCTCAAATGTATGAAAAAAAAAAAAGGAAACAAGAAAATAAATGTGAAACTATGCGTGTACAAGGATTGTTCAGTTAATTGAGGAAAACAAAAACATTTTTTTTACTCATGCCCATTCAATGAATGTACAAATACGGATTAAGACATAGTACAGATGCAGACTAAGACATAGCACATTTCTCCCCTCCTCCACTACTACTCTTTTCCAAAAACTTACCTAATGTTTTTTTCCCACTTATTACCAAAAATGAGGAAGGGGGGGGGGGGGGGGGACGCAAACACACCTCGGGTTATTCTTGTCATCTCAGATGCCCTATGTGTGGTCAGTCTATGTGGAAATTGTTAGGTCTTACCAAAAACACAAATTGTGTTTTATATCTAAAGTTTAACATTTGAAGTTGGCAACAAAAAAAACACAAGCACAAGACAGAATTTAAACATGTGTTTGCTATTAAACTGCCAACAAATTGACTATCAAGCCCCTTACACCCTCCACCACCACCCAAGATCCATCTACTGAAGGCTTTGTCCAATATCAAATGACCAAGCTCAAACTTCGTAAGTGAATCACAATTCTGCCAAAGTGCATCAATATATTAGCTGCTACTAGGAATATCTCCAAGCTGATACACTGAGATGATCATTACAGCTCAAACACAGACCAGCATAAAAATAATTCTGTAGAAAAAAAGCATGAGGAAGCTGGGTTACAAAACTTCCCTAGGTATGCTTTATTTACTGTAAATAAATTAAAGTGGATTGTAAAGTCTTGTTTTTTTTCCTATAAAAATAACAAACATGTTATACTTACCTGCTTTGCTGAAGTAGATTTGCACAGAGCAGCCCGGATCCTCCTCTTCTTGGGTCCCTCTTCGCTGCTCCTGGCCCCTTCTTCCTGCTCAGTGCCCCCACAGCAAGCAGCTTGCTATGGGGGAACCTGAGCCGAGTCACAGCTCTGTGTGTCCATTCAGACAGGCCCCAACCTGGCCCCACCCTCTCTCCCCTGATTGGCTAGCTGAACTTGACTGACAGCAGCAGGAGCCAAAGGTCAATCAGGAACGAGAATATTGGATGGCTGAGACATTTGTAGACATCACTGGACAGAGATGGACCTCGGGTAAGCATTAGGGGGCTTTTTATCTTAATTCACAGAATGCATTAAGATAGAAAAAAAGAACTTTTGACTTTATAACTTCTTTAAGTGCTACTTTTCAAAAACTGAAACATGAGCTTTGGTTGCAATGGCTTTTAAACAGAATGTGTTGTAATTCAGGGTGGAGTAATTTGGGATAATACATAAGGTTTTAAAAAAAAACCCTTGACAAAGTCACCGCAACGTAATGCGTAGGGCGAAGCCTTTTGCTCAATCTATGTTCCAGAGCGGAGTCTCTTGTATCCCAAATAGCTTTAGCAGCACAATCCGACAGTGTTTGGAGCCGCTGGCGTGAGACAAACAGAGATCAGTGAGCCACGGGTTTACCCCGCTGTGGGACAATGGATTATGGTTCTTCTTTTATGCGTGTTTAGTTTACTAATATAATAAAAGCTCATAAACAGAACACTGTCGGCTATGTTTTTTTTTGTTTGTTTTTTTATGAGCTGTATATCTGCTGCTACTCCTGGGGAAAGAAGCGTTTAACAACCTGACATCTTGGCTAATCCCGGTTGCTTAAAAGGGGAACATGTGTATATGATCTTTCATTTTAAAGGGTCCATAGTGAAAGGTAAGCAGCCATTGTGGTTGAAGGTGGTGAAACATTATCACGGATTGAGGTGGTGTCCCATGTTTTAATAAAACATGCAAGTGTACCAGAAGATTTGTCACTATTTTCACCCAGGTTATTTTTATTGAGGACGTTTTATTGAACTCTATCTATATCCCTAATTATATATATATATACACACACACACACACACACACACACACATTATATATATATTTTTCAGATTATATGAATGATGACACAAACATTTTTCACTCATGGTTAGTGTTTGGCTGAAGCCATTTACTATCAACCAACTGTGAAAAGATATTTATTCCTGCACTACCATATAGGAAAAAGGAAAGAAAGTGGAAAAGCTGCATGCACCGGATCAGGGTCAGCCAAACCCGGATGGACAGTAATGAAAAAATTAAGGGGGGTGCTGCGCTAATCCATCACCTGAGACGATAATCAGTAAAAATAAATATAAATAGGGTTAAAAACTACTGAGGTAGACAATTAATGCTGTAGCTGGATAAATAAAATAAATGTAAGGTGCAATAATTAGCAGCTGCTCACAAGATCACTATATGATAAATAGTGAGGATGAACAGCCTAAAAACACCCGAGTAATTGCATTGAGGAAAAATAGAAATTCCTATACAATAAGTAAGGAAAATATTGACCACTGACACAATAACAAAAATGTATAATAATCAATGTGACATCATAAATTAAGTGCAGCATACACTGGGGACAGGATAGGCGCTCTGCTCTGACGTGGACTTAGGAGCTCGCCACTCGTCGGAATTCAATGCCGTTTATTTTGTCATATGCGAGTACCTTGATGCTGCTTTTTCGAATAAAGATTATTAGTGTTTAAGCAATATCACACTATTTGGCATCCTCTTTTGTCTTACCTCCTCCACACCCACTGAGGGATCAAGCCCTGTAGGGATTACACCGTGGCTCAGGACTACAAGGAGAGGTAGCCTCTACTGGCATATACCAAATGCTATTACCTCATTACTGTAAGGTAAGAGGCCACTGCTCACTATTGTGTGATTTGTACACGAAGAGGAGTCACTACTTTGCTTCATTTAAGCTCTGCACAGTGGAACTTTTTTATTCACTCAAAGGAGGAATACTGTCATTCTGACCCATTCATCACTATCTTGCGATTTGCACATATGAACTGTTTTGCATTGTTTGATTTGTAGTTTCATTTATTCATTTCACCTGGTCTCCATCTACAATAGAGTCTTGCACACTGCTATTTGCACATATGGACTTTGTTGCATCCTTATTTATATAGCCACATTCATTGATTTATTTATTGTCACATTGTTTTGGCACTTCACCTTGCAGTTTATTTATTGCAATTACTCATTTATGTACATTGTGAGCGTGCCACTATTTGTATATTTAAAAAAGCAAAGATTACACGATTAAACCCAACTTCAAGTAGTACCTGAATGTTTCTTATTCCGTGCTCAGTAGAAAGCCCATGAAAACTAATCTGCAAAAGAAAATATATAAATTACATTAAATTTTCTGTTCAGTTTCTGTTTTACTGTCCAAATGTTGCAGCCACCATTATTGTTAAATTCATTCTCGCAAAAAAAAAAAAAAAAAGAGTTTCTGGTGTTCAAATACTTGAGATGGCCATAAAGTTACCACAACAATGATGTGATCATTACGAGCTGAAAGTTTTAATTTGCTGCGCTGCTAGAGAAAATAAGCACTGAGAAACTCTAAAGTCACCAGCCCTGAAATGTTCTGAATACCTTCAGACCACATAGTGAAAGAAAAATAAGTTCTATACTGAAAATCATATTTTATAGTATTATTTGACATACTGTTTTCCTCAAAGCAGTTGATGAACCTAGGAAATTACAGCTGGTGATGGACATAGGGCTTTACGATTCTGTTATATGTGCAGTGCTTTTAAAGTTGCCGGTTGGCTCTTAAAGAGACACTCCTCAAAGAACACTTTTCAGGCTGCACATGTAAATAAAATTTTTACAATAAGCACTTACTGATGGTGCCCTTGCATTCATTTCATTATGCCCTTTAGTTTTCTTTACCCTCTGAGAGTTCTGGACAGCTCACACCACTTCCTCCCGCTCCCTCCTGGCCCACCAGGGTGCGACTGCGAAACCTCCAGTGCTCTGTGAGTGACAGCAGGGAACAGGCTGAGCTTTCTCACTGTTACTGATAACACGCAGGCACTCTCAACACAAAGATTTAGGCTTCATGTACATGGGACGTTGTTGAACCTCTCCTGAACGATTTAAATTAACAGCTAGAATCCAACGTTTAAAAACGTCCGTTCAGCCGCGTTTAGGAGCTTAATAAAAAAAATATTAAAAAAATGCGTGTAGCAGCGTTTACAAGCTTTTACAGGCATTTGACATTTCAAATGCCTCTAAACATTGGTCCTGAACGCATTTTTTTCTTGCATTCCAAAAAATGCTTCTAAACTCATCCATCCGTTTACCAGTAGCAGTGTACATGATGTCTTATGCGTTGGAAGCTTTACAGGCTTAGTGACATCAGGGCCAGTATAGGGTTTATTACAGAAAGTGTCATAGGGCGATAAAAACTATAGGCTTGTTACTGACAAAAGTCATATTGACCAGTTCAGTACGTGATCATCAAAATTGAAAATGTTATGTATGAAAATTGTTACCCGATAGTGTCTCATTAATGTAGAACTGTCAATCACAGCCAGTGAGCCAATAAAGAGAGAGTAGGGGTGGGTCCTAGCCGCACTCCGTGTGTAAATGGACAAACAGAGCTGTGACTCGCTCGGGTGCTCCCATAACAAGCTGCTCGCTGTTGGGGGGGCACTAAGCAGGAGGGAGGGGCCACTACCGGCGTCGAGGGCCCCGAGAAGGGGAGGATCTGGGCTGCTCTGTGCAAAACTACTGCAACAGAGCAGGCAAGTATAACAGGTTTGTGATGAATATCACTTTAACCTTTACTCTGGTGACAACCCAAACATTTTGGATTAGCTATCACTCTGTCACAATGACAATGTTCATCAGAAGAAAAAGAAGGTAGTGGCCTCGATTGCATGGGGATACTAAAGCATATACCTGTGCGAGGGCTGTGCTTGCCTGCACAAGTAGTCACAGGTGTTCATGCATCCCCATTCATGTCAGTTGGGATGCAGCAGCTGCACAGATACAGCCACTCTCCCCAATTTGACAGCTGTGCAGGTTCCAGAAAACTATTTGCGTGCATGGTTGCGCACTCACACGGCTGTCAAATTGGGAGCTGAAGCTGTGTCTGTGCAACCACTGCATCTCAACTGACATGAATGGGACTGACTGCACGGGGATGCACAAACACCTGTGCTTAATTCCCCCCCTATGCGAAAGTAGTTTAACCACTTCAATACAGGGCACTTATACCCCCTTCCTGCCCAGACCAATTTTCAGCTTTCAGTGCTCACACTTTGAATGACAATTACTCAGTCATGCAACACTGTACCCAAATAAAAAAAAAATTTTTCACACAAATAGAGCTTTCTTTTGGTGGTATTTAATCACCACTGTGTTTTTATTTTTTGTGATATAAAAAAAAAAAAAAAAAAAAAAAAGAAGGGGGAGGGGAAAAAAAAAAAAATTAGCTACTCCACACTCTTCTCGCTGATAGGGCTCCTGATCCTGTGCATTGGCATCTATGCAGAGAGCGAGAGAAGAAAACATCAGACTTTGGAAGGCATCTTCCTGGCACCGGCCATCAGCCTCCTACTTCTGGGCATCCTGATGTTTGTGATTTCATTTATCGGAATGGTCGGATCCTTAAGGGACAACTTGGTGCTTCTTAAAGCTTGACATCTAAATGTAGAGACAATCTTGGATCCAAAGAAGAGATTGTATCACATGCGTATTCAATCAGCCTTTCTGGTGAGTCTAATACCATAGGGGAGAGATCTCACGAGGTGTGGTCATGGGAACCGTGATTGAATTTGGATGTCCTTTATGAATTTAGCCTATGGACTGTGTCCTTAATCTGTCTTGAACATATGGATTATATGAACTAGTGAAAAAGTGTAGTGTAAAAAATGACAGTAGGAAGTTTTTGACAATTCCCTTTGTAAAAAAATAATAAAATAAAAGTCCCCCCCGGTGTAGATCCATCATCAATCACGACGCCCACGGCAACGGCCGGCCGCAAAATAAATAAATAAATCTCCGGTCCCAACGAAGGCTCCCACTCTTAAAATAATTAAGGGACGGGCCACCCGGTGGCATCATCGCCCCCTTATGACATCCCTGACACAGGCCGCCCCTGCCCCCTAGTTATTTAAGAGCTGTCAGATGAGATCCAAGGTTGTTTTTTTGGGTGAGCAGTGGCGACGGATGGATCCACATCGGATCTACCCCATCCTCACTCATTCACATGGAGGGGCTAGACCTGGGGGCCCTGTCGTCAAAGGGGGCGTCCAGATTCTGATAAGCCCCCGCAACCATCGGCCAGGGTTGTGGGGACGAGGTACTTTGAAGAGAGGCCCCCCGCCCCCATATGTTGAGGGTATGTGGCCTAGTTTTGTTAAGAAGGGGGGGTGCTCAATCAGTCCCCCCCCCCCTTTCCTGACCTGCCAGGCTGCATGCTCAATTGTTAAGGATGCGGCGGCCGGCTTCCCAGCCTACTCCTCAACAACCAGCAATTCTTCACAAAGAATTTGAATAGTTTCTGAAAAATTGGAATTCGTTAGAAAAGAAAGAAACAAAACAAATTTGGGCTGGTTATACTGGGGTTGATTCTAAATTCAGCTTGTTCAATTAAGCTTTGACAAACAAAAAAACCTGGAAGCCGATTGTTTTCTATGCAGTTGCACCAGATTTTGCATTCAGGTTTAGTAAATCAACCCCACTCTGTCATAAATATCTGGAAATAGTTTGGTATGATTCCCTATGTGGCAGGTAGTAATGGGCAGCACCATGTTTATCAACCTTCATATTCAGGTGAAGCACGTTTAGAGCTCCATCTAGGAGGTACAATAAAAACACTGCAGTTTTTTTTTAAGGCATTTCATATTTAAAAACGTAATATAATTATTATAGACATGTATGCCAAACCAAAACGCGTTTTCTTTACTAGTTTTGGAGAGAATAGGGAAGGATTAAAACTAATGTAGAATTTTTACTGCTATCCATCTTTCCATTAAAGAGATTTTCCCTCACTTTCTGTGTCAGCGAAACAAAAGTGAGGGAAAAATCTGCAACCCAGGCATAGACAGAAGCACAATCTTCTCTATAAAAGAAAAATCTTTTTTATTTCTGTCTGTATTGTTGGGGAGGTTGGGGAGCGCCTCCCCACCCCCCACTTCCTATCTGGTGAAGCTGTTGTCAGCAGGGAGAGAAAACACGTCTGGCTGAAAACCATTTTACCAGACAGGAAGTGAAGGAAAATCTGAAACTGAGAAACAGAACTAAAAATCCTAAGGCGTTCTAGCCTTCCCCCTACTCTACCAAAGATTTTCTTTTTTTATTCCAGTCAGTGTTGCTGTTGGAAAGTTCCCATCACTTCCTGTCTGGTTATGTCGGCAGGACAAGAACGAAGGGGAAAGCGGTCTACTGAAGCCCTGGATAGCTGTTAAACAGGGGAAAAAAATATTATATTTGACTGGACATACAGCAGACAATGGCAGCAGACAGTGTTGTCACCAGCGCAATTTGCTGTGTGGGGGTGACATCACTTGTGGAAGAAGGCACACTCACACATGAAGCGGTGACTGTCTCGTCTTCTGCCTCTATTCACCTACGGACATGTACAGCTCTAGTACTAGAAGCCCAGCTCTGAATTTGATGGGTTCCAGTGAGGCTCTCAGGTTTAAAATTATTGTGAAGACGTTCCTGAAAGACCTGCACTTCTGCACGCCTCCCCCCGCACGGGCGTGCACTCACCACCACTTGGCCCCCTCATCCTTCTAAGCTCACTGTCACTTCACGGACATGCCCTCTGGATGATTCTATATGCATCCCAGGTAACAGAAAGCACACTTTTACTGTTCTCCATGTAAATGGAACTATAGGCAATCACGCTTGTTCATTCTTTTTTTGTTGTTTTTGTTGCGATTGGATACCAGTTTAGATGTAAATACTAAATCTCCTTTAAAAGCTTAGACAATAGTATTACCGGTTAGCAAGCAGTATGCTAAGAATAAACTTCCTCCAATGTCTTAGTTGAAAAGTTCACACCATTTACAAGATATAAAAGCTAAACAATGTAATGTCCTGGAGCCTGGATGGTCATAACTGCGTAAAACCTCAATTTTCAAAGCAGCAGATTTCCCATATTATCAAAATGAACGAAGAAGAAAGAAAAAACAGTCCATCAAAAACAAGCGGCTCAGGATGCTCATACAGATTACATTCACTGTAGTAGCAATTGAGCAAAAAGCCTGTATCAAACTGTCAGAACACCTATGTACAAAATATGCTTCTCACAGAAGTTTATATTATTTGATTCACATGGCTCACAAGCTGACAAAGGCTTTGGAACTCTGTAGTAATGCTATGTACTTTGCAGTGTTTTGGTAACACTGTGTAAAAATTAGAAAGAACGGAACTGTTAGCAGTGGAAAAAACTGACCTCAATGAAATCCTCTTTGTTGCCACTCTTTAGACAGTCTGTGATAGAACACAGCTCCTTCCTACTTTGAAGTACTGATTTCATAGCACTCAGCAGCCCCTCGCTGATATTCTGGAAAAGAAAAAGCTGAAGTGAAACAACTAAACCACACATCGGATTATTATTCAGAAAAGCTACGATTCGCTTTAAAGTAGAACAAGCATGGAAAGTTCGTCTAATAATAAATGCACATACTTTTGCAGAAAAAAAAAAAAAAGTGCAGTTATTTTAATTATTATTGCACCCATAATCAGTTGATCAGGGGTGCAGTTTCATGCTCCTGTAGTTTCTTCCTCCAGTTCCCTGTCCATACCTCTGTACAGGCCTTTTGTTGGAGAACTGGAGGAAGTGTCAGTGGACTAAGAGAGTGCGGTGATCACGGCAGTTGTATTCTGTTGAGAACTACAAGCCTGCGGCAGACGGGACTTGTAGTTCATTTATTTACAGAGCTCTGGGAATGAATGAGATGGCTGTGAGCCTTCCTCATCTCCTGCATATTCCTATTGGGCCAGTAAGGTTGCTCCATAGTGATGAACCAATCAGAATGTGCAGGGCTTAGCAGCTGAAACTACTCATGTATGATTTGTGCCTGTAAGAACGGCCTGGGTTTTGAGGCTGCTGTAGACATGTGCAAGAGTACTCTAGATGCCTGCACTCTATACCGGCAGCAATTCCCTTATTTGTGTTGATGACAGAGTCTAACTATGCTATGTTAGGGCTTCTTCACATGTGTTGATTATAAATAATAAAGCAATGATCATTAATTCTAGATTGTAAGCTCTAACGGGCAGGGCCCTCTGATCCCTCCTGTATTGATTTGTATTTTAAGTGTACTGTCTGCCCTCATGTTGTATAGTGCTGCGCAAACTGTTGGCGCTATATAAATCTTGTATAATAATAATAATAATAATAATAATAATAATAATAAAATGAGCCCATCACACTGATGACATGTTTTTGTAGAGTTGCAAAAGGATCAAGAATTCTTTAAAAATGCCCATGGAAGCGTTGCTTTTCCAGTGGGAAGTGCTTAAAGGGTAAGTGATATAGAGGAAATAATCTAATTTGAGGTGTGGTTAAGTTGTGGTGTGGCAGAAGACATTTCTGTGAATTCTCTACAAGGTGGATTTATTTACTTTGATTTCTGACACTCGACTTGGTCCAGCTTAACATTGCTGACACAAAATGCTTTGCACTGCTCCTGCCTGGCACTGTCAGTATTGCTGGTTGTCATGATGCTTTTGCCCGCACACAAACAAATGTTGCCACACGGCTACTCAGTACAACCAACAAGTGGTGGGGGCTGTTCTGTCCTAGTTCTCTACTAATTCCCAGTGCATTCTGGGATACTGGGGCCTCCACTGTCTAGCTAACACTTCATAACTGCTTCACTAACACACCATAAATGCTGTAGGTGCCGTTAAAGCAGAGTTCCAGCCTGGGGGGAAAAAAATTAAGCCAGCAGCTATAAATACTGTAGCTGCTTACTTATTATTAAAAAAAAAAAAAAAAGGACACACCTACCTGTCCAGGGAGTCCGCAATTTTAGCACCCACAGCCGATTTGTCCATCGGCTCTGGGTACAGGCATTGGCATCCTTACTTAAGGGAAAGAGGAAGTGAAGACTTGTGGCTTCACAACCTGTTTCCTACTGTGCATGCGCGAGTCGAGGTGTGGTTGCAGAGCATCACCATTGAAATCAATGGAAGCAGTTGACAAGTGTCAATGCATCATGAAAGCGACATGCAGCTTAATTTTTCACATGACACAACGCTACTGCTCCTGTGTGAACAGCACTGTGTGGTACCATTGTAATATTCACGGTAGGCATTAAGGGTGATCATGAGGCTTTAAAAATGCTGAATAAATGCTGAAAAAAACACATGGTATTGAAACACATGTGAACAAGCCATTAGTTTGCTGCATTGAAGACCTGTGTCGTGTATTTTGTTTTGCCCATAAACACCAGATATGTACATTATACTTAATTGTTATAAACAACGAAGATGGACAATATTTCCATTAGATAAAACGGAGAACAAATGAGATTCAGATACTACTCGGCTGAGTTCTTCTTTAATCAATTGCCTACCAGGCCAATTCTGACATTTCTCTCCTACATGTAAAAATCTTTTTTTTTTGATAGAAAATTACACAGAACCCCCAAATCTTATATATGTATTTTTTAACAGAGACTCTAGAGAATAAAATGGCGGTCGTTGCAATCCTTTATCCCGCACTGTGTTTACGCAGCAATTTTTCAGGGGAAAAAAAAAAAATGGTTGACTTTTTTTTTTTTTTTTTTAAAGCAGGAAAGTTGGCCCAATTTTTTTGCATAATGTGAAAAAGGTTAAATCAAGCAAATAGATAAAAAAATGAATAAAAACCAAGCGCTGATGTGGAAAGATATGTGTGACATAAATAAATTGTGCTTAAAAATATATATATACCAATATAGTTAGTGCTATGAAAAAATCTGTAAATTAAAGCTGCTATCAATATAGGGTGATCAGATAACCAAACAAATAGTACTAAGTATAAAATTGATGCGCTTTAAATAAATAGTGCACAATATGCTGCTGCGACTAAGCTTAAATCCAGGAATAAAAAATGCATACATGTGAATAAAATAAATTAATAATTATGGTGCTGATACATGTGTTAAAATTACCAAAATAAATCTTCAAATTGGTGATGTGACGGTGAGTATAAATAAAATAATAATAACACTCTAAATACAATGTCCAGGCAGAGATAAATAGTGGGAGAAAGTAAAAATAATTAAACAGTTCCTTCCCTTAATCCAGATTGATTGACTCACTGGGTTAGATCGTTTGTATCAGGATATTTAGTTTTTCTTGTATCCCACTTCAGCATTTACACTGCTGGTGATTCGGCTCTCAGGATAAAGGTTTTATGCAAAGCAAGCAAAGAAAAAATACCTAGGTGGGAGGAGCTTAGGACGTTCAGTGCTGCAATACACCTGAAGGTTAACAGCAGCTGTTTCTCTATGGGAAACCTCGTCCACAGCGGCTGACTGCAATCTGCTTATTTGAATGCTTCTAATAGACCGGGAGTTTGTGAGTGTATCTTTTGTCCCTGTTTTGCTTATGTACTATCTAGTAAGTTCACTGCACAATGATCTATTTTTTCTTTGCTTGCTTTGCATAAAACCTTTATCCTGAGAGCCGAATCACCAGCAGTGTAAATGCTGAAGTGGGATACAAGAAAAACTAAATATCCTGATACAAACGATCTAACCCAGTGAGTCAATCAATCTGGATTAAGGGAAGGAACTGTTTAATTATTTTTACTTTCTCCCACTATTTATCTCTGCCTGGACATTGTATTTAGAGTGTCATTATTAATTTTATTTATATTCACCGTCACATCACCAATTTGAAGATTTATTTTGGTAATTTTAACACATGTATCAGCACCATAATTATTAATTTATTTTATTCACATGTATGCATTTTTTATTCCTGGATTTAAGCTTAGTCGCAGCAGCATATTGTGCACTATTTATTTAAAGCGCATCAATTTTATACTTAGTACAAGCAAATAGATACCCAACATGTCACGCTTCAAAATTGCACACGCTTGTGGAATGGCGCCAAACTTATAACCCCCATAGGCGACGCTTTAACATTTTTTTTACAGGTTACATATTTTGAGTTACAGAGGTCTAGAGCTAGAATTATTGCTCTCCCTCTAACGTTCTCAGTGATACCTCAAATGTGGTTTGAATGTCGGAGCGACTTACGTATGCGTTCGCTTCTGCGAGCGAGCATGCAGGGACAGGGGCAATTTTTTTTTAAATTTTACTATGATTTTCTAGTTTGATGCTTTCCTTTTACATTTTTTCTTTTATTCCTATTACAAGGAATGTAAACATCCCTTGTAATAGGAATAGTGGGTGACAGGTCCTCTTTACAGTGAGAACTGCGGTCAATAAGTCCCCAGATCTCACTTCTAGGCTGGGAAGCCTAAAAAAAAAAATTAAAAGGGGGAAGAGCCTGGCTTCCCAGCCGAGGCAGCATATTTTTAAAATGCAGAGGCCGGGTGTGACGTCATAACATCGCGCCCAGCTGCCAAACGATCTTAGAGACTCCATGGACCATCTGGCCCTCCGTAAATCTCTATGGTCAACATCCAGCACCGGTCGGTCCCTTCTCCGGTTCACTGATCGCAGGGGCGAGCTGGGAGAAGCACCGAAGGGCAGAGGGAAGGGGGACGTCCCCTCCCACCACCTATAGGAATGATCATGTGGCTGAACAGCCACTAGGATTGTTCCCATGGTGTAGGGAATCGCCAGTTCTAAAAGAAGATATCAGAATGATGCCTGTAACTGCAGGCATAATTCAGGTATCACTGCTCAAAGTCGACGATGTCATAGGACGTTGGGCGGGCGGAAAGCGGTTAAACAAATTTGACATCTGAAAACAATTTGTGGGTATACATCTCTATCTAGAAAACAGCTGAAGACTTAGAGCCCTTTCACACCGAGCCGCCCATAGTGTCAGCAGTAAAACGCCGCTATTTTTAGCGGCGTTTTACCATCGGATTAACAACGCATTTCAGCCGCTAGTGGGGCGCTTTTACCCCCTCTAGCGGCAGAGAAGGGGTTAAAACCGCCCGCAATGCGCCGCAATAGCGGCGTTTTGCCGGCGGTATCCCAGCGCTGCCCCATTGATTTCAATGGGGAGCAGTGGTGGAGGAGCGGTAAACACACCGCTCCTTCACCGCTCCAAAGAAGCTGCCGGCAGGACTTTTCCTGACGTCCTGCCAGCGCAGCACTCCAGTGTAAAGGTCCTCAGGCTTTCACACTGGAGACAGTGCTGCAGCTGTTTGAGGGCAGATTGCAGGCGCTATTTTTAACGCTATAGCGCCTGCAAAACGCCCTCGGTGTGAAAGGGGTCTTAGTCATTTCTAAGGCTGCTTTCAGACCGGGAATATGTCCACTGAGCAAGAGGAAGACAGGTTCACGTCTATTCAGATTATGCAGAGCAGACACAGCCCGCTTACCCCCTACAGGGGGGGGGGGGGCGGGTCTGGAATTGGATGGAAACAGACCGCCTATCCATTTACACCCAACTGCCATCCAATCCGATCAACAGATGGGGAACAGATCCCCGATCTGTCCATTTTTAGAGGATAGGATCATATCAGTGGATGTCAAAGCACACATGTCCGCTGACATCTGCCTCTCCATAGAGGGCCATGGATGGTCCAAGCAGGTCTGCTTAAAAACTGACAGGCAGGACCGATCGGTCCACCCATGTAAAAGGGGCAGGTTTCTGTTACTACATCTCAAATTAGACAAAAAAAAACACCACACAAAACATGGTCTAGTGCAGGACATACAATGCCACATAAACATAACAGCTTACTTCTTTTTTCACCGTTACTTTAGGCTTCGTTTGGCCAACCTTGCTTCTCGTACAGGTGTCCATATTTGGTGCAATATGGAAAAAAGAGACTGTCCACTAGGGAATAACTGTGGGGAAAGAAAGTACACAACTGAGTTCCAACAGACAGCTCTTTATATTGAAAAGCTATACAATTCCATGCATATACTTACACGCTATTGATCATACTGCTAACAAAAGAAAAAGCACAAATACAATCTAGAACAGCTATTCTCAATAAGGGTTTGAATGCAAGTGTGAGTTTAGGGACCTTAGAGTGAAAACTCCTTGCGGGCAGGGACTGGTGTGACTGTACAATATACAGTATACGTAAATCGCTGTGTAAATTGTCAGCGCTATATAAATACCGGCATACCAGCAATAATATTATAAATAAATAAGGGTTCAATTGAAACCCGGGACTCCTCCAGAAGTTCCTGGGGGTTCCTTTAGCACTGATGGTTTGAGCTCGTATCTTGACCACCAATGTTGGAGGGCATTTTCCCACGGATTCCTGCATGGGGGGGCACTTCTCCCACTGATGTCCCTGACCTCCAGTGTAAAGAGTCCTTTCTCCCATTGACCAACAATGTAAGGGGTCCCTTTTTCACCGAGCACCAGTGTAAGCAGGCCTTTCTCCCACTGACTACCAGCGTAAGAGGCCATTCTCCATCTGATCAACAAACTAAGAGGCCTGTCTTTTCTGGCCCCCAATGTAAGCAAGCCCTTCTCCCACTGACCACCAATGTAAGCAAGCCCTTCTCCCACTGACCACCAATGTAAGGGGCCCTTCTTCTGACTACCAATTTAAGGGGGCCTTTCGCCCACGCGCAGCCCACCACTGCAGTGAATTGATTGCTGCCATTATAGAAACAAATTGTGATAAGTGGATAAGCTCTAAAGCCTAGTACACACGATGAGAAAACTGGACAGAAAAATTCCGCTATTCTACACAATCGTACGGTAATCTAAACATTAGTACACAGCTTGTCAGAAATTTTCTGAAAGGACAAACACGAAAAAAAAAAAACGGGGACGATCATTCGTCAGATAATCTCATTGTGTGTACTAGGCTTTAGTTTGCTGACTATGTTAGTAAAAAAAAAAAAAAAAAAAAAAAGAAAAGAGAAAAAAAAAAAGAGACAAGAAGGAAAAAAGTTAGCACATATACCATACAGACAATAGAGGACACTTGTGGAAAAGGGATGGGCACATGAGAGGGCTTTTTTTGGGCTTTAAAACAGCCTTTATATCTGAGACTGTCCAATAGTTAATAGGTAAAATTGTACTGTATGGTTTCTATAAATAAGTGAATTTATAAGCCGTTTGGCTATGGCGGTCTATGAGGGCCCTACGATCAAATAAGGCTGCAAAGCATTTCCGATATGGCAGTTATTCTACATGCTCAGCAAGACCTTTACTCATCTTTGATCGGTGGAAAGGAAATGTTTACAAGAGTACAGGAAACTACTAAACCCACTTCACTTTTGTGAGTACATGACAAGCATTCACATCTTCTATTTCCTTCTGTAAATCAATCCACTTAAAGACTTAGAAAGATAGGACAGTGATAACTTGCACATTTCTCAGCATTGCTAAGGCGGCTTTACAGTCTCCAAACAATCAATTTAACATTGAAGCATTTCAATCTTTGACCTTTAACTTTTTTTTATATATATACAAAAAGAACATTTCAGAAGGCTAAAATAGCTAATCCTTCCCCAAATAGTGTGACTAACCACAAACACATTTGTAAGAACAAATTAACAATTGTCACCAGTTAGAAGGGCAGAGTTTAACCACTTCAGCCCCGGAAGGTTTTACCCCCTTCCTGGCCAGGCCATTTTTTGCGATATGGCACTGCATTGCGTTAACTGACAATTGCTCAGTCACGCGACGCTGTACCCAAAATAAATACGTTTTGATGACGGAAAATTTGAGAACCTGCTAGCAAACATTTGTTGGTGGAAAGTTCGACAGCAAATGTTCGATGGAGCATACACAGGGTCGGACTTTCCAACAACAAGCTCACATCCAACATTTCCCGTCGGAAAATACACCCGGGATTGCTGCGATTCTGCCCACGATTCCAAATTGCAGCAAAACTCAGAATGCTTTTGCAATGCCATTACTTCTTAATGGCACCCAAATCGTGATGCGATTTTACCTCGATAAAGTGTGCTGCAATAGCAGCAAAATCGCAACGCACGAAGCTTGTCGCTCAAAAAGGAGCGGAGCTGCTTTTGGGCAACAGCGAAGCGCATTGCAATTTGCCACAATATATTGCACGGCATAAATCACACTGCGAATTAAGGTGCCATTAATAAGTAATGGCATCTAAAAAGAATCCTGCGTTTTGCCGCGATTTGGAATCACAGGCAGAATCGCAGCAATTCCGCTCGTGATTAAAATTGCCTAGGTGTGAATGGAGCCGAGCCATCATCATACCAACCCACAACAATCTATGACATCCCAACTTCCATTTTTCCTTTTTTTCTATTGCACAAAGTAATTGTAAACTCCTATTTTTTAAATTAAAAATAAAGCATTTTATACCTACCTGCTGCTTACCTCCTCTTCTGGGGGGCCCTGCCAATGCTCTCCACTTCTCGTGTGGAGCCACTTGCTATGGGGACACACATATGGGCTCACTCCCGAGCCAATCTGCGTGCATTCACAGACAATACAATGTGGCTCTGTCCCACCCCCTGCTCTCGCCTCACGGGATTTGACTGACAGTGGAAGGAGCCAAAGGCTGTGACAGCAGGAAGAGAGGACAGAAGACCTGCAGCCAAGCACAGTGATGAATCAATACAGAACTCAGGTAAGTGTTGGGGGGGGGGGAAATCTAGCATTGGAAGGGTTTTTTTTGTTGTTGTTTACCTTAATGCAGAGCATGCATTAACCACTTTAACCCCTGGAAGAATTTACCCCCTTCCTGACCAGAGCACTTTTTGCGATTCGGCACTGCATCGCTTTAATTGCGCGGTCATGCGACGTGGCTCCCAAACAAAATTGACGTCCTTTTTTCCCACAAACAGAGCTTTCATTTAGTGGTATTTGATAACCCCTGCGGTTTTTATTTTATGCGCTATAAACAAAAATAGAGCGACAATTTTGAAAAAAACTGGTACTGACTAGTATTCCAATTTCTTTCTCTTCTCCTGCAGTTTCTCTTCACTCGCTAATGTGACCCCCACCGTTAATGGAGAGGGGCAAGGGAGCATCAAACATGCTATGCAAGCAACTGACATCCTCCTTATCAACTAATGATGCCATCAGCTAGAAGGTTGTAATGGTGCACAATGAAAACCTGTGATTTAGTGTAACTAAAAAGGCAGCCTTCATCAACACACAGGCTTATATACAATTTTTGGGCAATTTTGCCACGGCACCCTTGAAGAAACCTCTGGGCACCCTGGTTGAAAATGGCTGCGTTAAGCCCAGAAGACTGGACATCCTGATATTACATGAGACCCTGCAGAGGTATCTGAAGCAGCCTTATTCATATAGTAAGTGTATGTGTACTAACAAATAAATTCTTTATCAAATTACATTTTTTACTCATAATCCAGACAACAGTTAAAGGCCTTATAACAGATATACTAACTACAGGAGCGTATGACAAAACACTAGTGAGTTGTTAACAAGCCCCCAATGGCCTTTCTAAATACAGCTAGAACAATGTAAGCTAGTTAAAGCTGAACTTTATTCTCACAAACAACATGATCTATTTTTAATCCTAGCTTCAGTAAACAAATAGGAAGGCATGTCATATTTACTGGTTTCCAACTTTTTTTTTCTTTTTTTTTTTTTTAAACATTTCTTCAGTTGCTTCCTGGATTCTGATCAAAATCATGTTATACATCCCAGGAGTCTCCATGGCCATTTTTTATTATTTGGAAGAGCTTTCTCAGCTAAGCACAACCTTAATGCATGCCTGAGCTAGGGGCAGATGAATTCCAGGAAGTAAATGCTACATGAATCATATGCCCTTACTCAAGGTAGCCCTGGCTAAAAATGCAAGGCAGGTATATTTAGTTCCAAGTGATTTCTCGGGAAAAAAAAAAGTATGGAGATATGAATGGATGGGCAAGTTTAATTTGAATATTAAAAATTAAACAGCATTTTTTATTTGTGTTGCTCATACAGTAAAGTTCTGTGAATGTTTTTTAGTTGGTAATCATTCTTACATAGCATACCCTACTACTTCAAACTTGGGAATATGTTAGTTGTGTACAAAAAAAACTTTTATGAAATTGATACATAGGTTTTTTTTGTTGACTACTCAAGCAGTCCGTTATTCAAATGCCTTATTCATAGGGTGCTGAGGCCTGTATTTTTCACCTACATTACTTGTGTTTTCATTTTACTCAGCTGCATTTTTTTGCGATTATTATTACTTATTGTCGTATGACGCTTTTTCCACTTTTTTATGTTGTGAGTTACACATTATGTTATAGATACACGTTCTTACGTTTTCTAACATGAGAGACTAACTTTTTGATACATTTCAGACCAGATAGCCTCTTCGTCTACCCGTTTTTGTCCACTTATTCTTAACGCTACACTTTTCACTTACAGAAAAATAAACGTTTCGCTGCTGGGAAACACAATCAAGAACTGAGGTGCAGGGGGAAGGGAGGGGCCTATTAACCTCGTGCGTTGATTGTGTTTCCTGTCAGGTGGACCAGTCATCTCTCAGGTTGTGCCTTCCTGGAAGATGACTAGAGAAAAATACACTTTTTTTTTAAATTGAAAATAGGATTTTTTCATCATATTTACCTGTAAAATCCTTTTGAGTACATCATGGGACACAGAGTTAAGCTAATATTCATTACCTGCTGGGTTATACTTCATCTACAGGTAAACACTGGTAGACCAAAGGTCTCTAGACAGGAAGTGATCCCCTATATATCCCCTCCCATACAGGAAGTACTTCAGTTTTGTAGCAAGCGCTGAATCCTCAAAAAGAGGGGAGGGATCTCTGTGTCCCATGATGTACTCAAAGACTAAAATTTTACAGGTAAGTATGACGAAAAAAAATCCTATTTTCTTTTTCATACAACATGGGACACAGAGTCAGGCTAATATTCAATACCTGCTGGGATGTCCCAGAGCAATAGCCTTGAGGGGAGGGAGACATCCTGCCAAATAGCCATCAGAACTTATACGGCAGCTTGAAGTACACTGCGGCCGAAAGCCGAATTTTCGGCTGCTCAAAACATCCACTTGATAAAATTTTGTGAACGTATGCACCGAAGATAGAGTTGCCACCTCATCCCTTTAAACCCGAACACCTTTGAATTACACAGGTTCTGAAGGCTAATTAAATGCAGATAAGGCACCAAGTGAATTTAATTACCACCTTAATCAGCCACAGAACCTGTGTAATTAATATGTGTTCGGGTTTAAAGGGATGAGGTGGCAACCATAACTGAAGACCAGGAGCAGCCTTACAAATCTGAGCCACAGATACCCGATGGTGAAAAGCCAAGGAGGTTCCTACACCCCTGGTAGAAAGAGCTCTCACCCTAAAGGGAGGAGCTTTACATTTCAGACCATAGGCCTGAATGACCAATTGACGAACCCAACTGGCAACGGAAGCTGCCTTCCCCCTTCTTGGTAAAAAAAAAAAAAGAAAAGGAGTCTGATCCTCGGATCTCTGCAGATCTAGACAAATAAACCTTGACTGCCCGGACAACGTTCAAAGAATGCAGTGGTCTCTCTTCCGCCGAACAAGGCTGAGAGAAAAAAGAAGGCAAAATAATGTCCTGATTTAAATAAAAGGCTGACACCACTTTTGGCAAAAAGGATGGAACAGGTCGTAACACAACCCTGTTGTGGTGAAGGATCAAGTGTGCTTCCCTGCACAAAAGGGCCGCCAACTCCGACACCCTTTTAGCCGAGGTGATGGCTAGCTTGCTTGACAGTAAGTCTAATGGAATTTCCTTGATAGGCTCAAACGGTTGTTTCTTTAACACAGACAGCACCAACTTAAAGTCCCAAGGACACATAGGTGAACTAATGGGGGAGGGGAAGCAAGCAAGTTGCCCCCTGCAAGGTTTGCATCAGTGATTGGGAGGCTAAAGGCCTTTGGAAGAATGCCGATAGGGCCGAAACTTGACCTCTGATTGTACTCAAAAGCCAGTTTGATTTCTATAGCTGACTGTAGAAAAAAAAAGAGAATTCTCCCAATCACGTATTTCCAAGGATGCCATTTTTTTGACTTCATACTAGGCAATATACGTCTTCCAGATCTTATGATAGATCTTCCTAGTGACCGCTTTTCTAGTATTCACTAAGGTAGACACCACTGGTCCCGAGATGCCACGGTCCTCTAAACACGCTGGCTTCAATAGCCATGACTTCAAATTTACAGACTGTAAATTGGGGAATAGAGGACCTTGAGACAGTAGATCGGGGCGACATGGAAGCGTCCATGGCTGTCTATTGTCAGTCTGACAATCTCCTTCTGGGCCAGGATGGTGCCACCAGAATGACGAACACCCCCTCTTCAAATCCTGCGCAACAAATGTGGAAGGAGAGGGATCAGATGGAAAGCATAAACCGGGGAGTACTGGCTATGGAAATTTGACTTCAAAATGAACACTGGTCTGTAGTGCATGTTCATACCTCAATACCATAAATGACAACATATTAGATTTTTCACTCCAGCAGTATATAAGGAGTTCGGAAATTGTAGAAAAACTAACACATTACAATTTAATTACACCCATTCGATTTTAGACAACTAAAATCAGTTTTAGTTGACTAAAATGTACTGGAGATTTTAGTCGACTAAAACGTAGGACATTTTAATCAACTAAAATGTACTGGAGATTTAGTTGACTAAATACGACTAAAACAATTGCAGAAGACTAAAATGGGACTAAAACTAAAATGCTATTTTAGTCCTAAGACTAAAACTAAATCAAAATTCGCTGCCAAAATTAACACTGGTCCTGCTGCATTTTTTTAACCTCCCTTCTTCATTGGTGCTAGTGAAATTTAACCCCCCTAACCCTCAGCATTAGTGATCACACGTTGCCACGCCGCTTTCTCTCTACCCGAGGCTGGGACTTTACTTGTAGTCCATCAGTGCTGACCACAGAGAGGTGTTTCAGTGACTGCCCCCGCCCCCTGCCGCTCTGGTGCCCAGCAAGTGGTGGACACAGACAGCCCAGCACATAGCAGGCTGCACATAGAAATTCGGTGAGCCACAGACTTTTTTTCTGCATTCGATTACAGCCAGTCAGCACACTCTGTTATAGTGTGATGTGCAATGATGGCACGCTGCATTTCTTCACAGCGCATCAGATGGCACAGTTGCACAACGTACTGCAGAGATGACATAACTTTATACACCCTCTAAATTATATTATTTTTTTTATACTAAAACACATTACTATGAATCAAACCATCCCCTTACGGCCCAGGAAACCATTTATGAGCCATCAGGGTTAAAAGACATGCTCAAACCTGCTGCATTTTGATTGTGCCTTTTATATCTATTACTTATGAATACCTTATCCCTAAAAGTTCAGTTTTTAATTTTAGGGATTAGGAAAAAAAATAAAAAAAAAAAAAAAAAAAGCACTTGCTGATATAATCTAGCCATCCAGCTGATCCTAAATATGGGTCAGGGAATGAGAACAGGGCACATTTTTATTTTTTTTTGTTTTTTCTTTAACTTATTGGTACCTCAAAACTTGCATTAAGAGCTACTAGCACTAGGTCTTTGATTTTGAATACACAAGTATGGATATTTCCCAGCATGTTTGAAAATCTCTGTGCAATTAAATCTGTACCTCTATGAAGTAAAAACTGCCACGCATGCTTTGTCTTTTGGCAAAGTTGCAAGGTACATAGCAGCAGCTCTCAGTACAGCAGAACACAGGCAGGTGTCTTCTGCATAACTTCTGATTGTCTATGGCCACCCTTAGCTTGTAAGAAAACCTCAACTTCAGCGTTTATGCGATTCTGTGAAATTCAATATACTGGAGGGCAACCTTACACAAAAATGTGCACAAATGCTGCTTATAGTAAATTGTTCAGAAGGTGACTAAAGAGACAATTGGAGGATTTTGGTAGATTAGGTGATGGTAAAGTTAGCTTTTTTTAAATAACAAACCCCTATATTTACCTGTTTTGTGCAATGGTTTTGCACAGAACCTGAACCTTTTGGGGTCCCGCCAATGCTCCAGGCTCTTCTCCGAGTGTCCCCATAGCAAGCCACCTGCTATGGGGACACTCATGCAGGCTCAATCCCAAGCCAGGCTGTGTGCGTCTATTAACCCCTTGCCGCCCACCATATAGCAAAATGACATCGGCAAAGTGGTTGTGTTATCCTGACCGGACCTCATATGACGTCTTTCAGGATAACAAACCGGGGCCACTCATCACAGCGATCATTGTTGCGGTGTGTCAGTCTGACACACCGCAAATCCGATCTAGGTAAAGAGTCTGACGGAGACTCTTTACCACGTGATCAGCCGTGTCCAATCACAGCTGATCACAGTGTAAACAGGAAAAGCCGTTTATCTGCTTTTCCTCAATCTCTTCTATCTCGCGTCTGATCGGCTTCTCTTCTGACAGGGTGGGGGGGGGTTTGTGCTGATTGATTATCAGCGCAGCCCCCCCGAGGATGCCCACCACTAGTCACCACCAGGTATGCCACCAGGGATGCCAATCAGTGCCCACAATGGATGCCAGTGATGCCCATCAGTACCCTCCATTAGTGTATATCAGTGCCACCTATCAGTGCCCATCCGTGACGTCCATCAGTGCCCGTCAGTGCAGCCCCATCAGTGCAGGAGAAAACTTACTTATTTACAAAGTTTTGTACAGAAACAAAAATAAAACGTTTTTTTTCAAAATTTTCGGTCTTTTTTTATTTGTTTAGCAGAAAATAAAAATCCCAGAGGTAAGCAAATACCACCAAAAGAAAGCTCTATTTGTGGGAACAAAATAATAAAAATTTAGTTTGGGTATAGTGTAGGAAGACCGCGCAATTGTCATTCAAAGTGCGACAGCGCTGAAAGATGAAAATTGGTCTGGGCAGGAAGGTGTATAAGTGCCCTGTATTGAAGTGGGTAACACACACACACACACACACACACACACACACACACACACACACACACACACACACACACACACACACACACACACACACACAACACACTATTTTTTACCTTCATGCAGAGAAAGCATTAAAGCGTTTCCTACCCCAACACTTGATATTTCTGATATGTGGCTGCTGTAGCATGTACTTGTATGAGAAAGTATCCTTTGAAATTCCTGGCAGTCTCTCTGCTTTCCTATTAAAGACTGACCACACTAAGCATGAGAGCACAGCGTGGTTGGTTCTCTAGCTGTGCTGGGAACTCAGCCTGCTCCCTTTCAATGACCAGACTTGTCCTGACAAGCCCCCCCCCAATCCCAGTGTACTGCTGCCTCTCTCTCTTCCACTCCCCAGCTTTTGTGGGGGGGCACAAAAAAAACAACAAACAAAAAAAAACGTATTCTTAAATGTCTTTTTCGATGTATTAAAAAATGTTTTGCTTTTCATTTCTGTTTTAAACTGAATGGGTTGTTTTACAAGGTGATCTTTTACAATCACAAGGTAAAAAAAAAACCTTGAAGTATAGCTAAAAGGCAAAACTTTTAGTTTTTGACAATGGGGAGGGATTAGAACACCTGTCAGGTTTTATTGCTGTATGTGGCCCCCATTAAAGTGGTTATATACCCCACTTTCACATTTTTGCCTACAGGTAAGCCTATAATAAGACTTACCTGTAGTTAAAACAAATATCTCCTAAACCTGTACGGTTTAGGAGATATTCACCTTGCATGAAGCCGCTGACATCAGAGGCGCATGCGCTCAGAAGGTCCGGCGGATGCTGCCGGAAAATAAGACCTTCTTGCCGGAAAGAGGTTGTTGCATCATTGCGGCTCCGGCCACTCACATCGCCGGAGCTGTGAACCTGAAAGAAGCGCAGAGGGAACATGTCAGCTCCCTCAGCGGTGACCGGGAGGCCATGCTGGCGCTTCGTTCTAATGCGAGTATTTCATAATGAGCTAGTATGCGGTGCATACTATCTCTTTATGCCTTTGAGGGGTTTTTTTGTGGACATACAACCGCTTTAAAGCGGAGGGCCACCCTGGAAAAAAAAAAAAAAAACCATTTGCAAGAAAAAAAAAAAAAAATTTTTTTATACTTACCTAAACCTTTGTTCCTAATCCGCCTCTTCCTATTCCGCGGCGTGTTCTCCTCGGTGAGCGGCCCCCGTTGTCATCTGGGAACTGTGTGTTCCCAGAACACCACGGGGCCATTCACAGATCGCTCGCGCATGCGCAGTAGGAAACTGGCAGTGCAGCCGCAAGGTTCCACTGTCTGTTTCCCTTACCTAGGATGGCGGTGCCAGGACCCGAGAGCCGAGGGACGGGTCGGCTTCGGGCGGCCGACATCGCGGGCACCCTGGACAGGTAAGTCTACTTATTTAAAGTCAGCAGCTACAGTGTTTGTAGCTGCTGACTTAAAATTTTTTCTTTAGCTGGCCGGAATCCCGCTTTAAGGAGACTCGCCCTCTCTATTTGTCCTGTTTACCATAATCATTGAAAGTGAAAGTAAAAGAAACCACAAGTTCTAGGTTGTCCCCAGAAAAATAATAGAGGGGAAACCTTCCAATGGGGACACCAATTCTGGTGACCTGGGGGTCCACAAAAATTCTCCTAATTTGCAGGGATTGCATTGTTGTGCGATTGTCGCCTCCTCTGTATGTTTGCGTGTATGTGACCGGGCCCCATATTCACACACACAGGTCAATGAGAGAGATAAAAAGAAGTATAAAAAATGGGGAGAAGGTTGTCAGAGAAGGCGTGCCGCTGATCGAGGTGGATCTGCAGCTTCAATCCTCTATACCTCTCATAAAATTCGGGTGCCAGTTCAGGCACTCCGAAAAAAATTCATCCGTATTTATTGAAAATGTAAAAACAACAACATAACACTGCAGAAAAATACTGTGGGGGCAGAGAAAAAGTCAATGCGTTTCAGGCTAGATTTGTGCTTACTCATGGCTTTACAATCACAGGAAATCTCCTATTCAAATTTACTGCACTTCAACAAGGATCTACATGAGGGGTGCTGGACGCATGGATTCTAATGTTTTGTTTTTGTTTTTTTTAAGCTTGTGATTAGAGCTAGATGGTCTAAATAGGCTTAAAAAAAAAGTGTGGGCTCAGGGCGCAGAGCACTGTGCCCCCGAGCACCCCCACTTGTGTGATAATAGTGAATGAATATTGGCTATTGTCGTCCTCGTTCTCCTCCCAGAGAATCAGGAAGCCCCTATTGGCCAGGGAGTCTTAGAACTGAAAAACGCTGCTGCAAAACGTGTTCTACAGCTAAAACTCTACTGGCGTTTATAACCTCCGGTGTGCAGGAGGCCTAAAAGCTAGAATAAGCTAAAGAAATAATGGTGTATTATGGATTCTTAATTGTTACATCTTTAAAGTGAATGTAAACCCAATGTCGTCCTTTCTAAACTACTGCCATAGGGGTTATCTATAAGGATATACACGCCTCCTGCATGTATCTTTACCTGTCAAATGTCTCCCCTCTGTCTGTTATGAGACCCGAAAAACTGCAGATTCTGTGGGCGGGTCTGTTGTCTGGAGCTCGGTGGGTGGAGTTGTGATGTCAGTAGACTCCCCGCCCACCTCTACACTCCCCTTGTCAATATGCATTTTCTCCTGTGTATTTCTTACACTGAACTTCTGCTCTAAACTCTAACATCCAGTGAAAAGACAGGAAAGTAATCACATGACTTCAGCATGCCAAATCAAGCTGAGGTGTGGAACAGCCAATCCTTGCAGAGCTGCTGAAGAAAGGAGTGGGGGTGGGAATTAAAAAATAATGCATGTCTTAGGCTAGTGCACAAGATATGTAAATCACCTGTCACTCACAGCAAGGGGGAGGATTTGACAAAGTTTTTCTCAGTTTGTCAAGATTTATCTCACTGAACAATAAAAGAGGATTGCTGAGAGCTGGATTAACTCTGTGTGGCAAGACTGGGCTCAAATGATAGGAAGTCTTATACTCTACATTATGACATCCACAAAAAAAAAAAAAAAAAAAAAAAAAAAAAAAAAAAAAAAAAAAATCGGGTTTACATCCACTTTAAGCTAGGATAAATAGTTTTGGGTTAATTGCCTATGTATGCCACGTTTCATCTGTGGCTATTTAAAGTGGACCTTCACCCTCCCCACCTACAATCTGCCATTCCACTATTAAGTATTTTTTTGGGGGGGGGTCAGTCATAAGTGCAATAATGATAAATGACATATTCAGCTGCCTGTAGCCTCCGGAAACCTTTACGCCACAAATCCCTGGAGAACCAGCCAAGCAGCAGCCGATCACAAAAGAACACCCCTGGATTCACTGGGTGAACGACTATGCTTTTTGTGGATAACCCATCAAAGAATTGTAAGGGGGGGACCTAAGACATATGGGATGAGGGGTCCCTAACTCTCTGTACACCTTTTTAAACCTTGAATCCAGTAAAGATATCCCTTTCTATACCTTACTTTGTGCAAATACCTATACCTCCCCGAAGACAGCTGTACAACCCAAGATGAACAAGCAAGGAATCAGCGTTTAACAAGGAAAAACGGTTCTAATAACTGTATACAATCAATGCTCGTAATTCTTGTCTTTATTAATAGGCTACACTACACACTTACAAGCAAACCAAGCCATCAATCAAAAATGACAACAGTTAGGGCAAACTACAACACTACCAAAAGACATACGTGTCAATGGGAATGCAAAGGTAGTTTGAAACAACTTAAAAAAGGGGTTGTAAAGGCAGAAGTTTTTTTTTGTATCTTAATGCATTCTATGCATTAAAGTGATCGTAAAGCTTAGTTTTTTGTTTTAAAGAACAAACATGTTATATTTACCTCCTCTGTGCAAGGGTTTTGCACAGAGCGGCCCCGTTCCTCCGCTTTCCATGGGGACATTCGTGTGGGCGTGCTCCCAAAACCTGCTTCTGCATCCAATGACACAGGCAGCAGGACTCGGCCCCGCCCCCGGCTCCCGTGTCACTGGATTTGGTTGACAGCAGCGGGAGCCAATGGCTCCTGCTGCTATCAATCTATCCAATGAGGACCCGAGACAGCGGCTGGAGCTGCTGTGCTCGTCCTCCTTGCTGGAATGATTGGGTTCAAATAAGAAAAAGGGGGGGGCGGCTGTGGGTGCTGCAGCACAAAAAGGTTTTTCACGTTAATGCAGAGAATGTCCGAATGAACACAGGAAGCTGTGACTCGGCTCGGGTGCCCCCATAACAAGCTGCTTGCTATGGGGGCACTCAACAGGAGGGAGGGGCCAGGAGCAAAGCAGACGGACCCGAGAACAGGAGGATACAGGCCACTCTGTGCAAAACCAACTGCACAGGGCAGGCAAGTATGACATGTTTGTCATTGTAAAGTCTTTTTTTTTTTAAATCACTAAGGGCTCATTTACACTTTCTTCGGCTTCAACACACATTAACGGCTAGTTTACACTTGCTTCAAAACAAGGCTTCGGACAGGCTTTGTTAAAGCTCTCTGAACACCAGTCAAAGCTCCTGACACTAAATAAAATAGTTAGCTTACAGTTCTGTTTACACCTTGCTTTTGCTTTGCTTCAAAAATGATACCCTATGTGGCTTTAGTGGGGCTTCAAAGTGTCTTCAAAGCCTCCATAGAAGTCTATGGCAAAGCTCACTTGAAACCCCACCGAAGCCTCAAAGTACCAAGCAAAAGCAAGATGTAAACAGGACTGTAACCTAACCATTTTATTTAGTGACAGGAGCTTTAACTGGCGTTCAGAGAGCTTTAACAAATTGTGTCCGAAACGTTGTTTTGAAGCAAGTGTAACTAGCACTACAAGAAGGTCAGCAAAACCTTTGCAGAAGTATCATAAATGCACCTGAAAGCATGTTGCATCTACACAAACCCTTAAATTGGTTATAAACTCAAAACCAAAAATGTATTATATTGCAGCATACCAACTATTAGATGTGGTGGCTGCATCAGTTTTCTTTTCTTTGGCTTTTTTCCCCTCCCTTTTCACCTAGTGATCTGAGCAGTAACACACCTCCTGTATTAGTGAGACACAACTATGGAGGAATGAGCACAGGAAGCACAGCAGTATTGTCAGTCTGGGAGGAGAAGTGTGTTAAATGTATTAGCAAATTTAGATACTAAGGGCACTTTCACACTGGGGTGTTGGGGGTGTCTGCGGTAAAGCGCCGCTATTTTAAGCGGCGCTTTCCCGTCATTTTAGCGTCGCTTTTCGGCCGCTAGCGCTTTTAACCCCCACTAGCAGCCGAAAAAAGGTTAAAACCGCCGCTTTGCCGGCACTGCCCATTGATTTCAATGCAGTCCAAGGTATGCAAAATGCAATCAAACTGTGAACAGAATACAATGAATTATTTTCTTCTTTGTGCAAATGAACATTCCAATGTGCAAGTAGCAAAAGGTGCTGGAGGAATAAATATCTCATCTTCGTGCAGAGACACACACTAGTGAAAGTGGCCTCTTACCTTGCGATAATGAGGTACCAGCATATATGTATACACTTGTAGTGGCTGCTTCTCCCTTATATTCCTGGACCAATGTGGGTCTGTACCTGGCTTTGTCTCTTAGTGGATGCAAGGAGAGTGATGAAGTCACGTGACTGATGCCACACGTAGGGACGGATTAGGCACTCAAGCTGACGTAGGCAAACGAGCTCGCCGCTCATGGAGATAAGTTTGTGATATTTTATGTTATGTGAGTACCCTCATTGCTGTATTAATAAAAACTACCTATTGTTAAAAAAATACTACACTAATACAGCAATGAGGACGTGATACAAGAGACATTTAGAGACTGGAGGACATGATACAAGAGATGGTAAAAAACTGGAGGACATGATACAAGAGATGGTTAGAGACTGGAGGACATGATACAAGAGATGGTTAGAGACTGGAGGACATGATACAAGAGATGGTTAGAGACTGGAGGACATGATACAAGAGATGGTTAGAGACTGGAGGACATGATACAGGTAGTCCCCGAGTTACAAACAACTCCTACTTATGAACGGCCTCAAATGCCGGCCACTTGTGCTCCACACTGGTCCTGGATACCTCCGGACACATCCCCTACTGCAGTACTACATGGCCAAAAGAGCCCAAAATAACATAACAAGCACCCGGAACATCCCACATCCATGTACAGGCGGACGTTACACTTACGAATGCAGTGTTCCGACCGGAAGTAACACTTACAAATGCAGTGTTGCGACTTACGAACAAACCTACAGTCCCTATTGTGTTTGTAACTCGGGAACTTCTGATACAAGAGACGGTCAGAGACTGGAGGACATGATACAAGAGACGGTTAGAGACTGCATTTTTCTTGAGCTTTTCTTGCACTAAAAGGTGCCAATAAATTCATATTAATTTAAATTGATGTATTGTATTTGCCTTTTTAAATAATATCAATTATATACAAAAAAAATATAAATATTTCTTAAAAACTAATTTTCGGTTTTCGGCAAAGTGCATCCTGCATTTTCGGTACCAAAATTTCCATTTGGTGCACCACTAGTTCTAATACCTCTTAATTCTATCCAAAACTAAAAAAAAGGTTTTGCTTTTAGTTCTACTTTAAGCCATCTCTATAACAAAACAGTTGATGTAACTTCACAAGTACTGCTGGTACTGTAAAAACTTTTCTGGACACATTAACCTGATTGTAAAAAAGGTAGAGCAAAACATAAATTAGGATGTATGAAATAAATACGAAAATTAATATACCAATGGCAATATGTATATTAAAAAAATGCATTTATCCGCACAATTATCACAATACAATTGTATATACACAATGTCAAAACATGTACAAGAAGACTTTAAATGTTGCTCTTATAACACAGGGGTTTAGGCTGAGAATTTTGCATGAACATCACCAAGTCAAATAGGTTCAATGTTTCTTCACAAATAGCAAAAATACTGTTCTGTTTAAAATGCTTTATGCTCCATAGACCCAGACAATCAGAACATTATGGTCACCTGCTGACTTGACAATATCCACAGGCAGCTTAAAGGATCACTAGATAGATAGATAGATAGATAGATAGATAGATAGATAGATAGATAGATAGATAGATAGATAGATAGATAGATAGATAGATAGATAGATAGATAGATAGATAGATAGATAGATAGATAGATAGATAGATAGATAGATAGATAGATAGATAGATAGATAGATAGATAGATAGATAGATAGATAGACTTTTTTTTTTTAAATAACAAACATGTTAAACACACCTCCACTGGTCGTTTTGCGCAGAGTGGCCCCGAACCTGGTCTTCTGGGGTCCCTCGGCAGCTGTCTCGACTCCCCCCCGCAAGGACTCAACACCTTCATGCGAGCCCCCTCGCATGGTGTTGAGTGCTTGCGGGCGTGCTCCCGTGATACAGCCGGCAGCCATAGCAGCTCACTGAATCACTCGGCCCCGCCCCCCGCCGCGTCATTGGATGTGATTGACAGCAGCGCAAGCCAATGGCTGCACTGCTTTCAATCCATCCATTGTAACCAATAAACGCCCAGGCTGAGCGGCGAAGTGGATGTCAGGGGCGAGCGTAAGTAAAAAGGGGGGGGGGGGGAGGGGGCGGTATTGTCGGATGTTTTTTCAACTTAATGCATAGAATACATTAGGGTGAAAAAACTTTTACGTTTACAACCCCTTTAACTCTTCAACAGGAAAAAGAAGCTGAATCAAATCAGCTAATTGCAGTACAGCAGATCTTTTTCCAGTCTTTTGAAGTGTAAGAAGACAATGGAGTAGATTTACTAAAACTGAAGAAAGCAAAAATCGGGTGCAGTTGCAGATTTTATTGTCAAAGCCTAATTGAACAAGCTGAAATTAAAAGCCGATTGGCTGCCATGCACAGCTGCACTAAACTTTGCACTCTCTAGTTTTAGCTCACGTTCACATTGGGCCATTTTGAGATATCAAATCACCGGCTATTGCCAGCAATGGCACCATCCGAATCTGTGCGACGCAGACTTTGCGGCGCCACAACAATTCCCACAAGTAGTTCTTGTACTACTTTTGGGGACTTTGGGAGCGATTTGTATAGACATCTGTGCAGGAAACCGTACAGATGTATGTCAAATCGCCCCCCCCCCCCCCCCCCGAAGTCAGACTGACATTGCCGGTTTAAAATCATGCGAGTTCAGCTGAGCTCGCACGATTTCAAACCAGCTCTCAATGTGAACCTGGGCTTAGTAAAATCAACATCATTGGTCTTTCTTAAGCCCTGTCTCTGCGAAGAACTAAAACTGACTGAACAAACAAGGACATAAACTAGGAAAGTCTAGCTAGGACTGAACTAACTAGCACTACATAAGAGGGAGATACCAAATCACATCAGTAAACAACTTGTAGTAGCCTAAAACCACCAATAAATGTCAGCATACATCAATTGTGTATGTGCTGCACTAAAAACGAAAAGATGTTTTATCACAGTGACGTCTTCAGGGACAAGAAAATGCTTTGGTTGGAGTCACAAATGAACGTGGAGAGAAGAGGCTGTCTGCAGGTTGGTGAATCTCATCGGATTTAGGCCTGGTTCACACCTATGCATTTTTTAGTGCGTTTTCAGTTTTACAGAAACACACTACAGTCCATTTATCATGGTTTCCTATGGATGTAGTTCACATCTGTGCATTTTATGGAAAGGGCCAAGGACTTTTTTCTGGTTTTTTTTTTTTTATAATAAAAATAATAAATACACATTTTTATCTTTTAACAGGAGCATGCAAAGTATTGCACCCATGATCAGTAGATCACAGATGCAGTTTTTAGACTCCTGACCGGTCTCCCTCTAGCTGTTAGTCCGTACCTCTGTAAAAGCTGTCAGCTTGCAAGATGAAGGGAGTATGAATGGACTACGAGAATGCTAATCAGTAAGTTTGCTGCCCATTCAAACTACAAATCCACAGTGAAAGACAGTACTTGTAGATTCCTGTAAATGAAGGACGTGGCTGTGTGGGCGGAGCCCCGCACAACCATGCTGTAGTCACAATGTGACAGCGGGTACGGAGAAAGAATCCCCAGCCCACTGTCACGAGTAATTCAGGGGGCAGGTCTGGAGCATGTTACATCCTAAAGATGGATGTAATAGGCTCCAGAAGGTGAACTTATCGTTTAAATCTTATTTTAATAAAATATTCAGCAGCGAGCACTATGTCCGCTCTCGGTTTTCCTTGAGTCTGTACAGGGAGATGAATCCCAGTAACCTGGGTTTGATGACGAGCTTAAACCTGCGGGGGACATCTGCAGTGGGAAGTTCAATGATTGATGGTTTATGAGAATTGAACTCATCTGCCAGTACCCATCATGGATAAGACCTTTGTAATGAGGGTCATGCATTTAGGGTGAGGGAACGCCCTAAGTGGAATAAAGGTTGTGGCTTTTCTGTGGCTCCACATTGCCTTAGAAGTTACAACATTTTAGACCGATTCATGGACTTTGATTCACGGCTTGATTCAGCACTGATATTTTTATTTTTTACAATTTTTATTATATTGCGTTTATATGTTATATTATTTGCACTTGCCTTTTGATGTGCTTATTTTTATTATTTCACTTTTAGCGCAGCACATACACATAATTATTTATTTATCACTGGTCACTATTGGCTTGTAACTTCTAGTTTGTTTAGTTTGTGCAGGAAATTATCTGCTGATATATCAAACATTAGTAACCTGATGTAGCTTAAGACAATAGACAAAAAAAACGGTACACTAGAAGACAACCTTCTTCTGTCATCAAAAAGTTATAGTGATTTGTATCAATTAATGATTTATTGGCTTACCCACTGTCCTGTTTTCATTAGTTTCAAGCAAATTGGAAAGCTGCTCACAAATGGAGAGATTCTGTAAAAATCCCGCTTTTTGGCCACTAGATGGAGCGGAAGATCATAGGAAATTCCTCTGCTCCATCTAGCGGCCTTAATGTGGTATTTTGCAGAACCACTCTATTTATATGAATGAATAACATTTGACCTGTAGAAATCGAGAGTTTCCAAAAACTTGAACCTCAAAATACATAGCCACATGAAAAGATAAACAAACAATGTCAACACATGTCTCCAGTGCATAAAAAAAAAAACTAATTTTATAAAAGGTAAAAGTAACAAACATGTAATAGTGTGTCTAGCATATAACACTTTGCAGTAATCCAGCAGGGAAGATGGACAGCCTAATTAAAGTAAGTACATGTCCCTTTTGTTTACACTGAGTCTGGTGTTTGACTGGCTATGAAAGAGAAATGGTTTGTTAGAACTAAAGTACGCAACATGATTCCGATTGTCATTTTTTTTTTCAGTCCTAGCTTTAACCACTTAAGGACCAAGCCTCTTTTTGAGATTTGTTGTTTACAAGTTAAAAACATTTTTTTTTGCTAGAAAATTACTTAGAACCCCCAAACATAACAGCGGTCGTAATATTTTCTGTCACCATAGTTGCACAGCTGTCTTACAAGCGCACTTTTTTTGGAAAAAATACAGTTTTTTTAATTAAAAAATAAAACAGTAAAGTTAGCCCAATTTTTTTTTATATCATGAAAGATAATGTTACGCTGAGGAAACTGATACCCAACATGTCACGCTTCAAAATTACACCCGCTCGTGGAATGGCGACAAACTTTTACCCTTAAAAATCTTCATAGGCGACGTTTAAAAAAATTCTACAGGTTGCACATTTTGAGTTAGAGGAGGTCTAGGGCTAGAATTATTACTCTAGCTCTACCCATTGCAGCGATACCTCACATGTGTGGTTTGAACACATGCACGTGAGCTTGGCGGGACGGGGCCCATTTAAAAAAAAAAAAAAACACATTTTTCTTATTTATTTTACCTTTTATTTTTACACTGTTCTTTTCAACAAAAAAAAAAACTAAATTGGGTCACTTTTACTCCTATTACAAGGAATGTAAACATCCCTTGTAATAGAAAAAAAAAAAGCATGACAGAACCTCTTAAATATAAGATCTGGGGTCAAAAAAACCTCAGATCTCATATTTACACTAAAATGCAATAAAAAAAAAGTCCCTTTAAGACAGTGGTTCTCAACCTTCTAGTGCCGTGACCCCTTGATAAAATGTCCCAAGCTGTGGGGACCCCTAACAGTAAAATTTCCATAGCGTGGGTTGTCAGCACCCAAGACAAGTAATTTGCGCCCCTAACCCACGGACATTTAGCACTCCCCCAGCTACTCCTACATTTTAGGACGTACCTTTATCTCGCTCTATCCTAATGTCTTGTCCCCCCCCCCTCAACAGCATTGCGGGCTTCAGGAACAGCCCAGGATTCGGCGACCCCTGGCAAATCATCATTCGACCCCCAGGTTGAGAACCACAGCTTTAAGAACTATGGACGGAAGTGACATTTTGACACCCTGCAATGGCATGGAGACGGGTGGGGGCCCATCTTCCCCTCACTCGTCTCCATGCCCAGCAAGGAAGAGGATCCTCCGCCGCTGCCAATGGTACCGGTAAGCAGCGGAGGGCTCCGGAGTGCCACGGGAGGGGCCCCTCTCCCGCCGCCGATATAAGTGATCTTGCAGCGAATCCGCTGAGACCACTATTAAAGGAAACCGGACCGCCGGCCGAAGAAGAGGATACCGGAGTTATGGCAGCTAACTGCTGCCATAACAATGATATTCCTCTTCAAAGTTAGGATATATATCGGCGTGCGGCGGTCCACAAGTGGTTAAAAAGTGTATTTCCACTTTTGCAGCCAAATTCTAGTAGCCAAACACATACTTTATATCTATTCAGGCCTGATGCAAGGATTTTTGACACCCTAGGCGAAACCTCATTTTTCCGCTGCCCCCATTGGCTCAGCCCCTGACTCTACCCCATTCTCCTGCCCATGTATACGCAGGGTGGAGAATACACAGATCTACCTGACCACCACACTCGCCCACCTAATTCCTACTAACTCTGGCTGGAAAGTCCTGTACATCTCCAGCCCTCTGTACAGCCCTGCACTGCTCACAGAACACCCCCCCCCCCTCCCCAATACAATGTACATTGGTGGATCCTCCTCACCTCTCCATGGCCTCGGGACTCCATAGTCAGGCTCTCCTCAGCACCAGATACAGAGTACTCTTTTGAGGTCCCACCACCCAGCCGCTCCTCGGTATCCCCCGCTGGTCCACCAACAGCCGCTGTACCTCTGCACCATGCACTGCCCCTCCCCTCCCTGTCCGCCGTTCTCGCACAACAGGCCGCACCAGACCAGAGGATTCCCGAGGCAGGGGCGATAGGCTGCAGCAAAGGTACGCACCTCACCGAAGGGGAGGCAATTTTCCCTGCACAGAGCCCTTCAAGAAAGTGTAAATATTGGAATTTTATTAAAATAACAAACATATCATAAAATCTTTTTAGATTAACCTCTTGCCGACCGCCCCACGTACATTTACTGCAGGGTGGCAGCTCTTCTGCGCGAAATCATGCACAGGTATCTGTAACATGATCTCACGCTTCCAGGTCTGCAGCGCACGCCGCCAGCAACCTGCTCCCACTGTAATTTGACACAGCAGGAGCAAATCTGACAAGGCAGATCGCCGTTCTATGACAAGGGAAGATAGCAATCCTGTGTTTCTGCTAAGCAGGAACAGGGATCTCTGTCTTCCCACAGTAAAAGCACCCCCCACAAGCTTAGAAAGCACTCCCTAGGGACATTAAACCCTTTGTTTGCCTATGTTAACCCCTTCCCTTCCAGTATCATTAGTACAGTGGCAGTGCATATTTTTTTTAGCACTGAACACTGTATTGGTGTCACTGGTCCCCAAAAAAAATAAAAAATAAATAAAAGTGTTACTTAGTCCCGCTATAAGTCGCTGATCACCGCCATTACTAGTAATAAATAGAATACATATTGGCCTTAAGTTAAAAAAATGGCTTTTACCTTTTTCTTTTTTTTTTTTTTTTTTTTTTTTTTATTGGATGTGTTTTTATAGCTGAAATTAAAAAATATTGCGTTTTTTTTTCTAAATTGTCTGTCTTTTTTTTTTTTGTTTTTTTTTTTTTGTTTAGGGCCAGTTCACACCATGGAAATTCAGTCCAGAAGCTTTTCTGCATGCGCGTTTTTGATGCGTTCCAGTGATTGTTGATGCAGTTCAGTGCATTTTTCCCCTTAACCTTAAATAAGTAGGGATGCACCGAAATTTCGGCCACCAAAACATATCGGCCGAAAATGGCCCTTTTGGCAAAAAGCCGAAAGAGAATTTTTGCCGATACCCAAAGGGGCGGGGCCTGGGCGGGGCTCTTCCCCCACCCCTGGTGCCGTCTATCAGGGGAGCTTCCTATATTGTAGAAGAGAGGAGAGCCGCCGCCTGTTTGATTACAGCGCACTACTGGGGACATTGGCTGCAATAGGGACACAGGCTGCACTACCGGGGACACAGGCTGGCTGCATCTGACAGGCACTGGTGAGGCTGCATTGATCTCCTGTGCCCTGTCCGCAGTCTCTGACCATCTCCTGTGCCCTGTCCGCAGTCTCTGACCATCTCCTGTGCCCTGTCCGCAGTCTCTGACCATCTCCTGTGCCCTGTCCGCAGTCTCTGACCATCTCCTGTGCCCTGTCCTCAGTCTCTGACCATCTCCTGTGCCCTGTCCTCAGTCTCTGACCATCTCCTGTACCCTGTCCGCAGTCTCTAATCATCTCCTTGACCATCTCTGCAGTCTCTGACCATCTCTGCAGTCTCCGACCATCTCCTGTACCATGTCCCCAGTCTCTGACCATCTCCTGTATAAAAATATATTTTTAAAAACAGTCACTTTTGGTATCGGTGTTTCGGTATCGGTTTTCCAGATCAAGGAAGATTTATTTTTGGTATCAGTTTCGGCACCAAAAAACCCATTCGGTGCATCCCTATAAATAAGGACATGTGTGTTCTGGTGCGTTTTACAGCGTTCCGGTACAGTTCAGTGCAGGAAAAATGAAGCATGTTCTACTTTTTTTTTCCTGGAACTGCAAGCACTGGTGTGAACTATGCCACTGAAAACCCTATAACCTACTTTCAATGCATTTTTGATGCAGAAAAAACACGCACTGGACTGCATGTGTGTGAACTGGCCCTTAGGCTTGATTCAGGCTAATGATGCATTTTGCAGAAATGCAGGGACATTTAACATAGATTCCTATAGAACATGTTCACATCAATGCATTTTTTGTGCATCTGCGTTTTTGGAAAGGGTCGGGTTCTTTTTCCCGCAAAATGCAGCGTTTTGTATGTAATAGACTTCAATGGACACGCATCAAAGATGCAAATACCGCATTTTTACGACGATTTGCGTTTTGAGATTTTCTTTTTTTAGCTGTACATTCACTGTATATAAAACTGGTTGCTAAGGAGGGTGCCAGGAAGCCAGCTGCCACATCCTTAACAACCGATGAGTCATCAGCTATCCGCGGGCTTCCACACAACAGTGTGGGGTCCCCCCCTCCAGGTCCATACCAGGCCCTTGGGTCTAGTATGGATTCGGAGTGGGAACCCCCCCCCCACGTCAAAATTTAAAAGGGAAAAAAAAAAGGGGCATGCCCCCCCAAATCCATACCAGATCCTTATCCGAGCATGCAGCCTGGCATGTCCATGAGAGCTCCCCATGTTGATGGGGAAAAGGGCCTCTTCCCGACAACACTTGCCCGGTGGTTGTCATTGTCTGTGGGCGGGGAGCTTATCAGAATCTG
The DNA here is from genome assembly GCA_037952925.1 of Lithobates clamitans. Taxonomy (NCBI): domain Eukaryota; kingdom Metazoa; phylum Chordata; class Amphibia; order Anura; family Ranidae; genus Lithobates; species Lithobates clamitans. The sequence goes on from JBBGZY010000282.1 coordinate 1,943,121, forward strand.
GAAGGCCCCTCCGGTGTTCTCCCTCCTCAGCCGCCGATGACCCTCCTCCCGCTGATGACCCTCCTCTGATGCTGCGTCCCGCTCACCTGTCCCCGCCAATGTCAAGCATGTCTTAGATAATGATGGGGGCATGGCCATTGGATGACGTCATCTGGAGGTCCAGCCTCCTTTTGATGTCACCGCCTGGGGCATGATGGGTCCGTGACGTCACAAGGGGGTGGGGCCTCAGGGTGACATACAATGGCCACGCCCCCATCGTTATCTAAGAAAAGCTCAACATCAGCACGGACAGATCAGTGGGATGCAGCATCGGAGGAAGGTCGTCGGCGGGAGCGGGACTCAGCAGAAGGAGTAGCGGGAGAAGGAGAAGCCCGGAGGAGGAAGATGCGGGAGAAGATGGAGAAGACCGGAAGAAGAAGATATTTTTAATAAAAGACTTTTCAAAAACTGTCTACTGTATTTTTTCACACTACACTACTTTTTTTAGTGAATGGGTAGGGGTACAATTTATCCCATACTCATTCACATGGGGGGCCGGGTTCTGGGGGCCCCCCTTGCCAAAGGGGGCTTCCAAATTCCGATAAGCCCCCGCCCGCAGACCCTGACAACCACCGAGCAAGGAAAGAGGCCCCTGCCCCAAAGCACCCCCCCCCATGTTGAGGGTATGCGGCCTGGTATGGTTCATGGGGGGGGGGGGCTGGCACTCGCTTGACCCCTCCCTTTCCTGACCTGCATGCTTGGATAAGGGTCTGGTATGGATTTTATGGGGCACCCCAAGCTGTTTTTTCATGATTTTTTTTTAGCTGGTAATTCTTTTTTTTTTTTTTTTTTTACATTCAGTGGGAAGCGTACAGCGTACAAAAAAAAAAAGAAGAAAAAAAAATTGCAAAAACGCGCCAAAATCGCTGTAAAAACGTGTGACCAAAAACGCGGCAAGCACTACAAAAACGCTCAAAAGCAACATGTATAGGATCTGAATCGAGCCTAAAAAAACACAGTGGTGATCAAGTACCACCAAAAGAGAGCTCTATTTATGAGAAATAAAGGACATCAATTTTATTTGTGTACAGCGTCCCACAACCGCACAATTGCCAGTTAAAATAAGCAGTGCCACATATCACATAAAATGGCCTGGTCATGAAGGGGGGGGGGGGGTAAACCTTTCTGGAGCTGAAGTGGTTAAAGCAGTAGCCGTTTTAAATATAATGCATAATACCGGCAAACTTTTACTTGAAAGTGGTTGTAAAGGCACAAAGTTTTTTACCTTCATGCATTCTATGCATGAAGGTAAAAACCTCCTGTGCTGCAGCAGCCCCCACCTAGTACTTACCTGAGCCTCCTCTCAACCCAGCAATATCCATGAGAGCTTTACCTCTCCGGGGACCCGCACTCCTGATTGGCTTTTGGTAGCTATCACAGCCAGTGAGCCAATCAGGATTGATGAATGGACACACAGAGCCATGGCTCAGGAGTGCGCCTGCTTGGGTGCCCTCACAGCAAGCTGCTTGCTGTGGGGGCACCTGGCAGGAGGGAGAAGAGGAGGATCGGGGCTGCTCTGTGCAAAACCACTGCACAAAGCAGGTAAGTATAACATTTTTATTTTTTAAAGCAAGTTTTTAATATTACATTAAATGTAATTGTAATCCCTTATTTTAGCCTCCAGTCTATCAGCCTTTAGCTCCTCTGGGTTCAGATGCTGATCTTCCCTACACAGAGCCCTTTTGTGAGTGTGTGCGTGAGAGTGTGCGATGCTGCTCCTGGACACAGCACTGGGTTGAGATCAAGAATACAGGAAGGGGGGGGGGGGGGAGCTGGTCACAGATGGTCTTCTACCCTAAAAACCATCTGCCCATAAAATCACTTCCTTCTCGTGCCCAGGACTACATGTCCCATGAGGTATTGCTCCTCACACATTCACAAGGTCTCAGGCACTTACTGACATGTATGGACGGTGTACTGAGCTGTATGTGTGCTGCACTGTGTATACTGATATGTATACACAGTGCAGCACACATACAGCTCAGTACACCGTCCATACAGGTCAGTATACACAGTGTAACACATATACAGATCAGTACACTTTGCATACGGACATGTAAAAAAATATTTTTAAAAAAAATGCATTCTGTATGCAGGCCAACTAATCGGCTGACCAACTACTTGATAATGAAAATTGTTGACAACTATTTTTTTTATTGATTAAAATCACTCATGTCGATTAGATGTTTCAGCCCCAGATTGCACCACACAAGAGAGGTGCCATTGAGCCAGAAGTTCAGCCCCCCGTCCCCACAGTCTTCTGGGTCAAAATCACAGATCCCAAAAGACCATAGGACCATTCACAAAGCACAGCGCAACTCGAGCATGCTCAGTAGGAAACAGGCTTCACTTCCCTTACTAGAGAGGACAGTGCCTATACCTGAAGCTGATTGAAGAATCTGCTTGGGTGAGGATGGGGAATGCAATAAATGAGGCATTCAAGTATGTTTTTATTAAGAAATGCTGAGGAAGAAGAGGCTTTTCTAAGGATAGATGCAGCTAACATGCAGGTACTTTATTCCATATGTTAAATGAAGAAGTCTACACACAATATCAGAGAAATCACATACAAAGTTATTGTTATCTGCAGCTTTGACACTATCCACTGATAGCCAACATTCAAATAAATCCTCCATGCAGCAGAAGTTACTCCTGGACTGTAGAATTGCTTAAAGTGGAATTAAACCCTTCTATCCTGTCATTTGCTGGGTTGACCATTCTCTTGAGATCCCAAGCACTGTGACAGTTATCACACATGATGCTTTGAATGGAACTGTTTTGGGAAACTGTTACTAAACCCAGGAGCCTGCATTCACTATTTCTGGTCTTCCACAGTACACAGGACACAGAACACGGAAATGCAATTATTTTAGTAAATATAAACTGCTAAATACCTTTTCTTAACAACAGTTAGAGCAGTCTTGTGACTTCTATCAGTGTCTGGTTAAAGCTTGTAGGAAGAGTTTTCATACTGCTCTGACTGTCCTATGAGGCTGCAGGACCCCTGACCCTCTGTCTGGGCAGTGCTGGTCACAAGCACTCTCCAAAAAAAAAAAAGAAAAAAACTCTTTCTAGCAATACACACCAAACTGAGCATGTGCAGGATTGTCCCCAAGGCTTCGTTCTATTAGCAGATAGATTGGGGACAGTGGAAGAAGGGGAGGATCAGAGAAGACGGAATCAAACAGCCTTTTTATACAATGTGGCGGATTAACCTCTTAGGTTCCACAGTGAGTAGAACACGCATGCTTTACTGCATATACAGACTGATTTTACTGTTGTGGGTTTAGTTCCTCTAGAACAGGAGTTTTACCAATCAATGTGTCAGTTATAGATCATGTTATTGTGTGTGGGAATACAAGCAGGCCTGATCCATGCGGAGCCCAGCACTATACAGGGAAGTAGGCTCACTTAATAGGAGCAATCCAGCAGGCACCTTTACGCCTCGCCCACAAAGTGATTGAAGGAGATTAAAGTGGGAGTTCCACCCAAAAGTGGAACTTCCGCTCATTTCCCCCCCATATTTGGCACCTTTAGGGGAGGGGGGGTGGATAACGGTCTTTAACAGGTATCCCCACTTCCAGGAGACAGGGCCGTGACAAATTACATCAGCAGCTCAGCTCCCTCCTCCTCCTTCCCTTGTCGCCGGGCCAGTAGGAGAGAGGAGCAGAGCCTCGCGCATGTGCAGTAGGGTTCTCGGCCTGAAGCCGTAAGGCTACACTGCTGGGTTCCCTTAACCGCAATGGCGGCGGCAGAACCCGAAAGCTGAAGGAAACATCTGCTGCTGTGCCGACATCCCTGGACAGGTAAGTGTCCGATTAATAAAAGTCAGCAGCTGCAGTATTTGTAGCTGCCGGCTTTTCAATTCTGCCGATGTGGGCAGACCTCTGCTTTAAACAAATAACCTTCTCATACAGAAGAGCGCACTAACATGTGGTTGATCTTACACAAGCATATGTCAATGACTTGCATTGCAATACAATGGGGGATTTACTAAGACTGTGTGTGTGTGGCAACCAATCAGCTTCTAGCTTTCGTTTCCGAAGCTTCAATGAACCAGCTGAAGCTGGAAGCTGATTGGCTGCCATGGACATCAGCTTCCCCTGTACACTGGATTATGTACTAAACACCAGACATCTGTAAGCTGCCCAGGAGTAATGGAGGGCAGAAACACATCACACATTCATGAGAAGCCAACAAGTGACAGGACAGCCGTCATTACCAGGTTCAGGCCCCCCACTGACTGCTCCTCCCAGAGGACAGCTGCGGCCCAGCGGATCCCTCCTCACTGCAATCCCCGGTAGCTCAGGACCGCAGAACACGATCATTCAGCATCTTCATCCCCCTCTCAGCCCACTCCTGGGCAGGCTCAGCTGCGCAGCTGACGGAGGTGTTGTGACTCCATCCACTGACGGCTCTGACGTCATCATCCGGCGTCCTGCCTGTGGCGCATTGATTGGCAAAGGAAGGGTGTGATTGGCAAGTGGGCGGGAGACTGCCTTTGCTCATCAGTTCACAGCGAATTTTAGAGAAAAGGCTGACTGTGAGGCGAGATGGAAGAGGAGATGGAAGTGGCTTTTTAAAGCTCAAGTTCATTTTTATTTGTACTGCAGCACCAGGCACATTAGTTCTATGTAATGGAGCGTATCTTGTGACCTATAGGCCAATAACCAAGATTATACTCTTACCAGCTATGTCTTATAATGTTCCATCCCTGTACCACTTTTATTATGATAATGATGTTGTACTTTGGAGTCCTATTTTTTCCATTGTTTCATAAGTCTCTGTACTCTGATCTTCTGTTAAATAAAAAATTGCAAGAAAAACCCTAACGACACCGTAAATGCAGATCACAAGCGTTTTCCTGCAGAGGGTCGCATCCCAGATAGCAAGCAATTGTGCTGCAAGTTTGAAAATGACTTGGTAAGCCATTGCTAGACTTGCCAGGCTTCACAATTGCAGCAAGTCCACATTGCATGGCTGCAGATCAACTTTCGCAAACATTCTGCAAGTTCTAGTTCAGTTATGTTGTGCAATAGTCATCCCACCACAGGGGTCACTGTGGCTGAATTTTCATGCTATAGCCCAGTGGTTCTCAACCCAGGGTACACGCACTAAGGGTAGGGGGTACGCTGCCCAGAGCCAGCGCCACCAGCAGTGTCGGGAGAGAGGGGCTGACTACCTGGTGTGTTCTGCCAAGAACTCAACTCGCCCTCAGCAGAACACCGGCGCGGCCCACTGACATAGAAGTCCCGGCTCCTATAATGGTCGTCATACTGGTCCAATACCAGGACATGAGACGTCCATCATAGAAGCCGCGGATCCAGGAGGACTTAGTGGACACTACAGCGGAAGATCCTCGCTCTGTAAACCAGTGGGCGGCGGCTCTCCTCTCCCCATGGCGGCGCTGATGGGCAATGGTGATTGGCAAGGCTGCACTAATGGACACTGGTAACTGGCAAGGCTGCATTGATGGGCATTGGCGAGGCTCCGCTGATGGGCACAGGTAAGGCTATGCTGATGGGCACCGATCAGGCTGTATTGCTAGGCACAGGTAAAACTGCACTGATCAGGTTGCATTGATGGACACTGGTCAGGCTGCATTGATAAGCAAGGTGGCGCAGATGGGCACTGGTGAATGGCAAGAGTGCGCTGATGGGCACTGGCAAAGCTGCGCTAATGGGCACTGGCGAGGCTGTGCTGATGGGCACTGATCAGGCTGTATTGATGGGCATAGGTAAAGTTGCACTGATCAGGCTGCATTGATGGGCATTGGTGAGGCTGAGCTGATGGGCAAAAGTAAGGCTGAGCTGATGGGCACTGATCAGGCTGCATTGATGGGCAATGATCAGGCTGCACTGATGGGCACAGGTAAGGCTGCACTGATGAGCACTTATCAGGCTGTATTGATGGGCACTGATCAGGCTGCATTGATTGGCACTGATCAGGTTGCATTGATGGGCACTGATCAGGTTGCATTGATTTGGCACTGATCAGGCTGCACTGATGGACTCTGATCAGGCTGCACTGGTGAGGCTGAGCTCATGGGCACTGATTAGGCTGCATTGATGGGCACTGGTAAGGCTGCATTGATGGACATTGGTGAGGCTGAGCTGATGGGAACTGACCAGACTGCATTGATGAGCACTGGTGAGGCTGCATTGGTGAGGTTGAGCTGATGGGCACAGATAAGGCTGAGCCGATGGGCACTGATCAGGCTACATTTATGGGCACTGCTGAGGCTGCATTGATGGGCACTGGTTAGGCTGAGCTGATGGGCACTGGTGAGGCTACATTGAAGGGCATTGGTGAGGCTGAACTGATGGGCACAGGTAAGGCTGAGCTGATGGGCACTAATCAGGCTGCATTGATGGGCACTGGTGAGGCTGAGCTGATGGGCACTGATCAGCCTGCATTGATGGGCACTGCTGAGGCTGCATTAATGGGCACTGATCAGGCTGCATTGATGGGCACTGGTGAGGCTGAATTCATGGGCACTGATAAGGCTGTATTGATGGGCACTGATCAGGTTGCATTGATGGGCACTGATCAGGCTGCATTGATGGGCATTGATCAGGCTGCATTGATGGGTACTGGTGAGGCTGAGCTGATGGGCACTGATCAGGCTGCATTGATGGGCACTGGTAAGGCTGCACTGATTGACATTGGTGAGGCTGAGCTGATGGGCACTTATCAGGCTGCATTGATGGGCACAGGTAAGGCTGCATTCATGGGCACTGATCAGGCTGCATTGATGGGCACTGATCAGGTTGGATTGATGAGCACAGGTAAGGCTGCACCGATGGGCACCGATCAGACTGCATTGATGAGCACTGGTGACGCTGCATTGGTGAGGCTGAGCAGATGGGCATAGATGAGGCTGAGCTGATGGGCACTGATCAGGCTGCATTGATGGGCACAGGTAAGGCTGCACTGATCAGGCTGCATTGATGGGCACTGCTGAGGCTGCATTGATGGGCACTGCTAAGGCTGCATTGATGGGCACTGGTGAGGCTGTATTGGTGCGCATTGGTGAGGCTGAGTTGATGGGCACTGATCAGGCTGCATTGATGGGCACAGTTAAGGCTGCACTGATAATGCTGCATTGATAGGCACTGGTAAGGCTGCATTGGTGAGGCTGAGCTGATGGGCACAGGTAAGGCTGCATTAAAGAGCACTGATCAGGCTCCATTGATGGACACTGGTGAGGCTGCATTGATGGGCACAGGTAAAGCTGCATTGATGGGCACTGGTGAGGCTGCATTGATGGGCACTAGGGATGAGCTTCGTGTTTGAGTCGAACGCATGTTCGACTTGAACATCGTGTGTTCGGCCGTTCGCAGAATTACAAACGTTATGGGCTGTTCGCCCCAAATTCGAGTAGCGCGTTACGGCCCATAATTCACTGCGGCATCGCAGTGCATTGCTGGCTGATGATTGGCCAAGCATGCACTATAACCCGCATGCTTGGCCAATCACAGCGCCGTGTGTACAGAGAGCCGTAATTGGCCAAAGCCAGGGATGCTTTGGCCAATTATGGCTCAGGGGCTTTAGTACACGCCCCACACTATATAAGGCCGCCTGCGTGGCAGCCTTGTGTAGTGTGTTGCGGCGGAGAGAGATAGATAGACAGAGAGACAGTGTCATTTGATTTAAGTTAGCTAGAGTAGGCAGGTCGAGTCAGTTAGCTACACTTACAGTGTATTGTGAATATATGCATCCCAGGTGTTGTGTATATATATATATATATATATATATATATATATATACACTGTAATCAGTTTAACTAGATCCGTTCATGTTATTCTCTTACTAATATACTGACAGGCAGGCAGGTGTTTTTACTGTATTTCCAGTTAGTGTACTGTGCAACCCTGCACAGTTGCACCTACAGTATAGCTACCAGAAGCCAAGTGCTTGTGTGCTTCTTCTGATCCTATTAATAGCACAGGCAGGCTCTTGAAGTATTTCCAGTTAGTGTACTGTGTACCCTGCACAGTTACACCTACAGTATAGCTACCTGAAGCCAAGTCCTTGTGTGCTTCTTGTGATCCTATTAATAGCACGGGCAGGCTCTTGAAGTATTTCCAGTTAGTGTACTGTGTACCCTGCACAGTTGCACCTACAGTATAGCTAGCTGAAGCCAGGTACTTGTGTGCTTTTTCTGATCCTATTAATAGCACAGGCAGGCTCTTGAAGCATTTACAGTTAGTGTACTGTGTAACCCTGCACAGTTGCACCTACAGTATAACTACCTGAAGCCAAGTACTTGTGTGCTTCTTCTGATCCTATTAATAGCACAGGCAGGCTCTTGAAGTATTTACAGTTAGTGTACTGTGTACCCTGTGCAGTTGCACCTACAGTATAGCTACCTGAAGACAGGTGCTTGTGTGCTTCTTCTGATCCTGTTAATAGCACAGGCAGGCTCTTGAAGTACTTACAGTTAGTGTACTGTGTAACTCTGCACAGTTGCACCTACAGTATAGCTACCTGAAGCCAAGTGCTTGTGTACTTCTTCTGATCCTATTAATAGCACAGACAGGCTCTTGAAGTATTTACAGTAAGTGTACTGTGTACCCTGCACAGTTGCACCTACAGTATAGCTACCTGAAGACAAGTGCAGGTGTTCTCATACTAATAATACTACAGGCAGGCAGTTGATTCTGCTAGCTGCAGTATAATCGGTATATATATATACATCCCAGTTTTGTGCAGCTACATCTCACTGCAGGCCATTATTATGTCTGGAAGGCCAACAAGGAGAGGCAGACAGTCACAAGCCAATAAAAGAGGGCAAGCAGGCTCTGTGTCTAGAGGCAACACTGCTATTTGTGGATACGGTGCATCCTCATCAGCACGTAGCCATGGGACACGCTTGGCCTTTTTTCGGCAGCTGGCCGTGTTGAGCCGCAACATGCACAGCAGCTGGCCGTGTTGAGCCGCAACATGCGGAAGACTGTAGTCGAGTGGATGACCAGGCCGTCCTCATCCTCCTCATCCTCTCTCACCCAGGCTCAGGGTACTTTGTCTGGCAAAGCAGCTGCCAACACAGCCTCTTCCCTCGGCTCAATGACATCAGTCACTCCTTCCCTAGCCCCACCATGTCCTCCTGAGGAGTCCCACAAACTGTTTGACCACAGTGTTGGGTACATGCTCCAGGAGGATGCCCAGCGTTTTGAAGGCTCCGATGATGGTACTCAGCTAGAGGAAGGCAGTAACGTGAGCCCAGACAGAGGGGGTAACCAAGAAGGACAGCAATCTGGCAGTCATGTTCCTCCTGCTGTAGCATACTGCCAGGTTTGCTCCAGTGATGAGGAGGGAGGGAATGATGAGGTCACTGACTCCACATGGGTGCCTGATAGGAGAGAGGAGGAGGCATATCACCAACAAGGCAGGATGCCCTCCAGGGGCAAGCTTAAGGGCAGCGCCCTGACTGCATCACACCGCAGAGTTCTGCATGTGCAGGGCGCTGCTGTCTCTGTGCGTTATTCCAAAAGTTCTTTGGTGTGGGCCTTTTTTGAGACGAGTGCATCAGATCGCACCGCTGCGATTTGCAACATATGTCTCAAGCGTATCTCGCGTGGCCAAAACATCTCCCGCTTAGGCACCACATGTTTGACCAGACATATGTTGACCTGCCATGCAGTTCGTTGGCAAGCGTACCTAAAAGACCCACACCAAAGAACAAAGAGGACCTCTCCTTGCTCCTCATCAGCTGGGATCTCCAACCCCACTATACCTTCAGTCCTAGAAATGAAGGTGTAGAATTAGGTGTGTCACAGCCAAGTACTTGCGGGCAATCTGCTACCGGTACACTGACGTCAGGTTGTACCAGGCAAATTTCCATGCCCCAGCTGCTCCACCGTAGAAAGAAGTTCGCTCCCAGCCATCCACATGCCCAGCGGTTGAATGCTAGCTTGGAAAAATTGCTAGCACTTTAACTGCTACCTTTTCAGTTGGTAGACTCTGCCCCCTTCCGTGAGTTTGTGGAATGTTCGGTTCCTCAGTGGCAGGTTCCCAAATGCCACTTTTTCTCACGGAAGGCGATTCTGGCTCTCTACCGGCATGTGGAAGGCAATGTCTTGGCCTCGTTGGACAGGGCGGTCAGCGGTAAGGTGCATATTACCGCTGACTCATGGTCCAGCAGGCATGGACAGGGACGTTACCTAAGTTTCACGTTGCATTGGGTGACTCTGCTGGCAGCTGGGAAGAATGCAGGACAAGGTGCAGTAGTGTTGGAGGTTGTTCCGCCACCACGCCTCCAAAATGCTACTACTGGTGAGTCTGACACACCTCTCTCCTCCACCCACTCCTCATCTTCTTCCTCCATGGCCTCTTCCTGTGGTTTGTCCTCGGAAAAAGCTTTGCTCTGTAGGCATTCAAGGGGCTACGCAAGTACTCAGGCCAAAAGATGCCATGCGGTGCTTGAGCTGGTGTGCTTGGGGGACAGGAGCCACACTGGGGCAGAGATTCTGTCAGCTCTGCAGGGGCAGGTTCAGAGGTGGTTGACGCCACGCCAGCTTAAGCCAGGAATGGTGGTTTGCGACAATAGCACCAACCTCCTCTCCGCCCTCCGACAGGGACAACTGACCCATGTGCCCTGTTTGGCTCACATCCTTAACTTGGTGGTGCAGCGGTTCTTGGGCAGGTACCCAGGCTTACAGGATGTCCTGAGGCAGGCCAGGAAAGTGTGTGCATTTCCGCCGGTCATATAATGCCAGTGCTCGGCTGGCTGACCTCCAAAAGGAATTTAACCTGCCCAAGAACAGCCTAATCTGTGACATGCCCACCAGGTGGAACTCAACATTGGCCATGCTGCAGCGGCTGCACACGCAGCAGAAGGCCTTCAATGAGTACCTATAAGACTGTTAGGGTCATGGTAGCTTGTTTTTTTTTTTTCCCCACTCCAGTGGGCCATGATCAGGGATGCATGCACTGTCCTGTCACCATTTTAGGATGGTGAGCAGTGACAGTGCATGCATCGGTGACACTGTCCCCCTTGTCCACTTGTTGGAGCACACGCTGCATGAAATAATGGACAGGGCACTTGAGGCAGAACAGAGGCAGGAAGAGAAGGACTTCCTTAGCTCTCAAGGTCCCCTTTATCCAGACAGTGTTCCTGCGTGCCTGCCAATCACACAGGAAGAGGACAAGGAGGATTGTGTCAGCATGGAAGTGGAGCCTGGCACTCAGCATCAGCAGCAGTCTTTAAGGGATCATTTACAGTCCCAAGAAACCCATGAACTTGTACGTGGCTGGGAGGAGGTCGCTGTGGATCATGTTGTCCTTAGTGACCCAGAGGACTCCGGACCGAATGCCTCAGCAAACCTACGCTGCATGGCCTCCCTGATCCTGCAAAGCCTGCGGAAGGATCCTCGTATTCGTGGTATCAAGGAGAGGGATCATTACTGGCTGGCAACCCTTCTTGATCCACGTTACAAGGGTAAGGTTTGGGACCTTATCTTGCCGTCGCAGAGGATGAAACATCTTCGGGAGGCCTTGCAGAAAGGTCTGTGCATCGCGTTCCCAGAGACTGGGAGGTTACAAACTCCTGTTCCTGGACAACGTGTTGCTGAGGCTTCGGTCAGTCAAAGAAGGAGCGGCGGAGAAGCTGGCCGTCTGACCGATGTGTTCAGACAATTTTTTAGTCCGCAGCCCCAAGGTATGATCGGTTCCAGCAACCATCGCTATGGTTGCAGCAATACCTGGGGCAAGATCTGACTTGGACACCTTTCCCACCGAAAGTCCTCTGGGTTACTGGGTCTTGAGGATGGATCACTGGCCAGAGCTTGCACGGTATGCAATTGAGCTACTGGCCTGTCCTGCATCCAGTGTTCTTTCGGAACGCACATTCAGTGCTGCTGGAGGCTTTGTAACCGATCACAGGGTGCGCCTGTCCACCAACTCGGTCGCTCGACTGACCTTTATAAAAATGAATCAGTCTTCGATCACCACCAGATAACAAGCACCTAATGCTGATGTAACCGAATAATTTTTTTTGAAATGTCAGATTCCGTCAAGACTCCCTATGCTGATGCTGAGTGACTAACCTGTTATGCTGAGTGACTATCATCCTTCCTCCTCAATGATCATGCTGATAGCTTGTAAGAATATTTTTGGTTCTGGGCGCCGTCACCAGTGGTTAAGGCCCAATTTTTCAACAGGTGCATGTAATTACAATTTTTGATGCAATACTTTGCAGCAGGGCTCATTCCTGCACTCCAACTAGAGTATCTGTGAGGGGTTGCAGTGTTGTGGCACCAGCACCAGTGCCTAAGGCCCAATTTTTCAGCCCCTGTTTACCAGGGGCGTATAATTACAATTTGTGATGCGATACTTTGCAGCAGAGCTCGTTCCTGCGCTCCAACTAGAGTATCTGTGAGGGGTTGCAGTGTTGTGGTACCAGCACCAGTGCCTAAGGCCCAATTTTTCAGCCCCTGTTTAACAGGGGCATGTAATTACAAATTTTGATGCAATACTTTGCAGCAGGGCTCGTTCCTGCGCTCCAACTAGAGTATTTGTGAGGGGTTGCAGTGTTGTGACACCAGTGCCTAAGGCCCAATTTTTCTGCCCCAGTTCAACAGGGACATGTCATTTTAATTCTTGATCTAATATTTCACAGCAAGGCCCGTTTCTGCGCCCACCAAGAGTAACTGTGAGGACTTACAGTATTGTGGCACCACCACCACCATCACCAAAGGCCCAATTTTTCTGACCCTGTTCAACAGGGGCATGTAATTACAATTCTTGATCTAATATTTCACTGCAGAGCCCTGTGAGGGCTTACAGTGTTGTGGCAACACCAACACCTAAGGCCCCAATTTCTGCAGAGTATATAGGGCAGGCCCCTACTTTCAAACATCCAACTTACAAATGACTACTTGCAAAAGGAAGGAGACAACAGGAAGTGAGATGAAATCTACCCCATAGGAAGGGAAATTCTCTCCTGTAAGAGTTAATATGGGAAAAATGTTTCTCCTTTCCACTGATGCTTTATCACCAATCCTTGTTACACTAAAAACCCCAAATTTTCAAAAAGCATTTGTCATTGGGACAGAAAGTGAGGTGAAATCTTCTAAACAGGAGCACAGACAACAAAACAAATGTCACAGGGGTGATAACCCTTCCCTATGTTTTCCAAAAAGCCTAAAATAGATTTTTTGGCTGGAGCTAAACACTTTAAAAATGTACCAGTTCAAAATTACAAACAGATTCTACTTAACAACAAACCTACAGTCCCTGTCTTGTTTGCACCGCCTGTATACTGCTGTTCAGAGGGCCTGGGGCCCCACGCCTTTCCTTTTTTTAATTTGGGTGTGGGGTTCCCCTTAATATCCATACAAGACCCAAAGGGCCGGGTAATGGACGGGGGGGGTACCCATGCCGTTTGTCTCACTGATTTTCATCTATATTACCGGGACCCGACATTACATTAAAGCCGCAAGCAGTTTTAAATGACTTTTATTCCTTTAAAAATGTAATTTTGTGCAGGGACTGTTCTAAGCACGGGAAACACGCGCCACTTTACAGACATACTATAGACACCGCCCAGGTACGATATTTAAAGGAATATTTCACTTTTTTTTTTACTTTAAGCATCATTAACCACTTCTCGCCCGGCCCATAGCAGATGACGGCCGGGCAGTGGTTCAGTTATCTTGACTGGGCGTCATATGACGTCCAGCAGTATAACATGGCGCCGCGCGCCCGGGGGGGCGCGCATCATGGTGATCAGTGGATCGGTGTGTCAGTCTGACACACCGCTACACCGATCTTGGTAAAGAGCCTCCGGCGGAGGCTCTTTACCACGTGATCAGCCGTGTCCAATCATGGCTGATCACAATGTCAATAGGAAGAGCCGTTGATCGGCTCTTCCTCACTCGCGTCTGACAGACGCGAGTACAGGAGAGCCGATCGGCGGCTCTCCTGGCAGGGGGGGTCTGCGCTGATTGTTTATCAGCGCAGCCCCCCCTCAGATCACCACACTGGACCACCAGGGATCGCCACTAGGACCACCAGGGAAGGGGCAACATGTGGATGGCCAGGTATGTACCCCATGGCCATCCACATGTGCCCAGTCAGTGCCCAATCTGTGCCAATCAGTGCCCACAAATGGGCACTGATTGGCACATTTATGTTGCAGTGATGCCCAGCAATGCCACCCTTAGGGGCATCACTGCAAACAATAAGTGTCAGCAGTGCCACCCATCAGTGTCCATCGGTGCCACCTGTCAGTGCCCATCTGTGCCCATCAGTGCCCACCTATCAGTGCCCACCTATCAGTGCCCATCTGTGCCAACTATCAGTGCCACCCATAACTACCCATCAATGCCACCTACGAGTGCCCATCAATGCCACCTATGAGTGCCCATCAGTGCCGCCTATGAGTGCCCATCGGTGCCACCTATGAGTGCCCATCAGTGCCGCATACCAGTGCCACCTATCAGTGCCCATCAATGCCGCCTATCAGTGCCCATCATCAGTGCCACCTCATCAGTGTCACCTCATTGGTGCCACCTCATCGGTGCCCATCAGTGCCGCTGTATCAGTGCCCGTCAGTGCAGCCATATCAGTGCCTGTCATTAAAGAAGAAAACTTACTTATTTACAAAAATTTTTAACAGAAACAAAGAAAAACTTGTTTTTTTTCAAAATTTTCTGCCTTTTTTTATTTGTTGCGCTAAAAATAAAAACCGCAGAGGTGATCAAATACCACCAAAAGAAAGCTCTATTTGTGCGAACCAAACTGGGGGTGTTCGGCTCATCCCTAATGGGCACTGATCAAGCTGCATTGATGGGCACTGCTGAGGTTGCATTGATGGGCACTGCTGAGGCTGCATTGATGGGCACTGCTTAGGCTGAGCTGATGGGCTCTGGTGTGGCTGCATTAATGGGCATTGGTGAGGCTGAGCTGATTCGCACAGGTAAGGCTGAGCTGATGGGCACTGATCAGGCTGCACCGATGGGCACAAGTAAGGCTGCACTGATCAGGCTGCATTGATAGGCACTGGTGATGCTGAGCTGATGGGCACTGATTAAGCTGCATTAATGGGCACTAGTAAGGCTGCATTGATGGACATTGGTGAGGCTGAGCTTATGGGTACTGATGGGCACTGGTGAGGCTGCATTGATGGGCATTGATCAGGTTGCATTAATGGGCACAGGTAAGGCTGCACTGATGAGCACTGATCAGACTGCATTGATGAGCACTCGTGAGGCTGAGCTGATGGGCACTGATCAGGCTGCATTGATGGGCACAGGTAAGGCTTCACTGATGGGCACTGATCAGGCTGCATTTATGGGCACTGCTGAGGCTGCATTGATGGGCACTGGTTAGGCTGAGTTGATGGGCACTGATCAGGCTGCATTGATGGGCACTGGTAAGGCTGCATTGATGGACATTGGTGAGGCTGAGCTGATGGGCACTGATCAGGCTGCATTGATGGGTATTGGTGAGGCTGATTTGATGGGCACTGATCAGGTTGCATTGATGAGCACAGGTAAGGCTGCACTGATCAGACTGCATTGATGAGCACTGGTGAGGCTGCATTGGTGAGGCTGATCTAATGGGCACAGATGAGGCCGAGCTGATGGGCACTGATCAGGCTGCATTGATAGGCACAGTTAAGGCTGCACTGATCAGGCTACATTGATGGGCACTGCTGAGGCGCATTGATGTGCACAGGTAAGGCTGCACTGATGGGCACTAATCAGGCAGCACTGATGGGCACTGCTGAGTTTGCATTGATGGGCACTTCTGAGGCTGCATTGATGGGCATTGGTGAGGCTGAGCTAATAGGCAATGATCAGGCTGCATTGAAAGGGAACTGCTAAGACTGCATTGATGGGCACTGAATAGGCTGAGCTGATGTGCACTGATCAGGCTGCATTGATGGGCAATGATCAGGCTGCACTGATGGGCACAAATCAGGCTGCATTGATGGGCACTGGTGAGGCTGAGCTAATGGGCACTGATCGGGCTGCATTGATGGGCACTGCTGAGGCTGCATTGATGGACACTGGTGAGGCTGCATTGCTGGGCATTGGTGAGGCTGAGCTGATGGGCACTGATCAGGCTGCATTGATGGGCACTGGTGAGGCTGCATTGACGAGTTTGGGCTGATGGGCACAGATAAGGCTGAGCCAATGGGCACTGATCAGGCTGCATTGATGGGCACTGGTGAGGCTGAGCTGATGGGCACTGATCAGGCTGCATTGATGGGCACTGCTGAGGCTGCATTGATGGACACTGGTGGGGCTGCATTGCTGGGCATTGGTGAGGCTGAGCTGATGGACACTGATCAGGCTGCATTGATGGGCACTGGTGAGGCTGAATTGATGAGGTTGAGCTGATGGGCACAGATAAGGCTGAGCCGATCGGCACTGATCAGGCTGCATTGATGGCCACAGGTGAGGCTGCACTGATGGGCACTGATCAGGCTACATTTATGGGCACTGCTGAGGCTGCATTGATGGGCACTGGTTAGGCTGAGCTGATGGGCACTGGTGAGGCTACATTGATGGGCATTGGTGAGGCTGAGCTGATGGGCACAGGTAAGGCTGAGCTGATGGGCACTAATCAGGATGCATTGATGGGCACTGGTGAGGCTAAGCTGATGGGCACTGATCAGCCTACATTGATGGGCACTGCTGAGGCTGCATTAATGGGCACTGATCAGGCTGTATTGATGGGCACTGATCAGGCTGCATTGATGGGCACTGGTGAGGCTGCATTGATGGGCACTGATCAGGCTGCATTGATGGGCACTGATCAGGTTGCATTGATGGGCACTGATGAGGCTGCACTTATGGGCATTGATCAGGCTACACTGATGGCATTGATCAGGCTACATTGATGGGCACTGGTGAGGCTGAGCTGATGGGCACTGATCAGGGTGCATTGATGAGCACAGGTAAGGGTGCACTGATGGGCACCAATCAGACTGCATTGATGAGCACTGGTGAGGCTGCATTGGTGAGGCTAAGCTAAAGGGCACAGATGAGGCTGAGCTGACGGGCACTGATCAGGCTGCATTGATGGGCACAGGTAAGGCTGCACTGCTGAGGCTGCATTGATGGGCACTGCTGAGGCTGCATTGATGGGCACAGGTAAGGCTGCATTGATTGGTATTGCTGAGGCTGAGCTGATGGGCACTAATCAGGCTGCATTGATGGGCACAGTTAAGGCTGCACTGATAATGCTGCATTGATGGGCACTGGTAAGGCTGCATTGATGGACATTGGTGAGGCTGAGCTGATGGGCACAGGTAAGGATGCATTGATGAGCACTGATCAAGCTTCATTGATGGACACTGGTGAGGCTGCATTGATGGGCACTGGTGAGGCTGCATTGATGGGCACTGATCAGGCTGCATTGATGGGCACTACTGATGTTGCATTGATGGGCACTGCTGAGGCTGCATTGATGGGCACTGGTTAGGCTGAGCTGATGGGCTCTGGTGAGGCTGCATTGATTGGCATTGGTGAGGCTGATTTGACTGGCACAGGTAAGGCTGAGCTGATGGGCACTGATAAGGCTGCACCGATGGGCACTGGTGATGCTGAGCTTATGGGTACTGATCAGGCTGCATTGATGGGCACTGGTAAGGCTGCATTGGTGCACATTGGTGAGGCTGAGCTGATGGGTACTGATAGGCACTGGTGAGGCTGCATTGATGGGTACAGGTAAGGCTGCATCGATGGGCACTGGTAAGGCTGCATTGATGGACATTGGTGAGGCTGAGCTGATGGGCACTGATCAGGCTGCATTGATGGGCACAGGGAAGGCTGCATTGATGGGCATTGGTGAGTCTGCATTGATGGGCACTGGTAAGGTTGCATTGATGGGCACTGATCAGGCTGCATTGATGGGTACTGATCAGGTTTTCATTGATGAGCGCAGGTAAGGCTGCACTGATCAGACTGCATTGATGAGCACTGGGGAGGCTGCATTGGTGAGGCTGAACTGATGGGCACAGATGAGGCCGAGCTGATGGGCACTGCTGAGGCTGCATCGATGTGCACAGGTAAGGCTGCACTGATGGGCACTGGTGAGGCTGCATTAAAGGGCAATGATCAGTTTGCACTGATGGGCACTGATCGGGCTGCATTGATGGGCACTGGTGAGGCTGAGGTGATGGAAACTGATCAGGCTGCATTGAAAGGAAACTGGTGAGGCTGCATTGATGGGCACTGGTGAGGCTGCATTGATGGGCATTGGTGAGGCTGAGCTGATGGGCACTGATCAGGGTGCATTGATGGGCACTGGTGAGGCTGAGCTGATGGGCACTGATCAGGCTGAATTGATGGGCACTGCTGAGGCTGCATTGATGGACACTGGTGAGGCTGCATTGCTGGGCATTGGTGAGGCTGAGCTGATGGGCACTGCTGAGGCTGCATTGATGGGCACTGCTGAGGCTGCATTAATGGGCACTGATAAGGCTGCATTGATGGTCACCGGTGAGGCTGCATTGATGGGCACTGATCAGGCTGCATTGATTGGCACTGATCAGGTTGCATTGATGGGCACTGATCAGGTTGCATTGATGGGCACTGATCAGGCTGCACTCATGGGCATTGATCAGACTGCATTGATGGACATTGGTGAGGCTACATTGATGGGCACAGGTAAGGCTGCACTGATGGGCACTGCTGAGTCTGCATTGATGGGCACTGGTAAGGCTGCATTGATGAGCACTGGTGAGGCTGCATTGGTGAGGCTTAGCTGATGGGCACTGATCAGGCTGCATTGATGGGCACAGGTAAGGCTGCACTGATCAGGCTGCATTGATGGGCACTGCTGAGGCTGCATTGATGGGCACTGATGAGACTGCATTGATGGGCACTGGTGAGGCTGCATTGATGGGCAATGGTGAGGCTGAGCTGATGAACACTGATCAGGCTGCAATCAAGGGCGCAGTTAAGGCTGCACTAATCATGCTGAACTGATGGGAGCAGTTAAGGCTGCACTAATCAGGCTGCATTGATGGGTACTGGTAAGGCTGCATTGATGGACATCGGTGAGGCTGAGCTGATGGGCACAGGTAAGGCTGCATTGATGAGCACTGATCAGGCTGCATTGATGGACACTGATGAGGCTGCATTGATGGGCCCAGGTAAGGCTGCATTGATGGGCACTGGTTAGGATGAGCTTATGGGCACTGGTGAGGCTGCATTGATGGGCATTGGTGAGGCTGAGCCCATAGGCACAGGTAAGACTGAGCTGATGGGCACTGATCAGGCTGCATTGATGGGCAATGATCAGTTTGCACTGATGAGCACTGATCAGGCTGCATTGATGGGCACTGGTGAGGCTGAGCTGATGGGCACTGATCAGGCTGCATTGATGGGCACTGCTGAGGCTGCATTGATGGGCACTGGTGAGGCGGCATTGCTGGGCATTGGTAAGGCTGAGCTGATGGGCGCTGATCAGGCTGCATTGATGGAGACTGGTGAGCCTGCATTGATGGGTATTGGTAAGGCTGAGCTGATGGGCACAGGTAAGGCTGCATTCATGGGCAGTGTTTAGGCTGAGCTGATGGGCACTGGTGAGGCTGCATTGATGGGCATTGGTGAGGCTGAGCTGATGGGCACAGGTAAGGCTGAGCTGATGGGCACTGATCAGGCTGAATTGATGGGTACTGATCAGGTTGCATTGATGGACACTGCTGAGGCTGCATTAATGGGCATTGATCAGGCTGCATTGATGGGCACCTGTGAGGCTGCATTGGTAGGCGCTGATCAGGTTGCATTGATGAGCACTGATCAGGCTGCACTGATGGGCATTGATCAGGGTGCATTGATGGACACTGGTGAGGCTGAGCTGATGGGCACTGATCAGGCTGCTTTGATGGACATTGGTGAGGCTGCATTGATGGGCACTGGTGAGGTTACATTGATGGGCACTGATTAGGCTGCATTGATGGACACTGCTGAGGCTGCATTAATGGGCACTGATCAGGCTGCATTGATGGGCACTGGTGAGGCTGCATTGGTAGGCGCTGATCAGGTTTCATTGATGGGCACTGATCAGGCTGCACTGATGGGCATTGATCAGGATGCATTGATGGGCACTGGTGAGGCTAAGCTGATGGGCACTGATCAGGCTGCTTTGATGGACATTGGTGAGGCTGCATTGATTGGCACTGGTGAGGTTACATTGATGGGCACTGATCAGGCTGCATTGATGGGCACTGATCAGGTTGCATTGATGAGCACTGGTGAGGCTGCATTGGTGAGGCTGAGCTGATGGGCACTGATCGGGCTGCATTGATGGGCACAGGTAAGGCTGCACTGATCAGGCTGCATTTGTGGGCACTGCTGAGGCTGCATTGATGGGCACAGGTAAGGCTGCCTTGATGGGCACTGATCAGGCTGCACTGATGGGCATTTCTGAGGCTGCATTGATGGGCACTGGTGAGGCTGCATTGCTGGGCACTGGTGAGGCTGCATTGATGGGCATTGGTGAGGCTGAGCTGATGGGCACTGATCAGGCTGAATTGATGAGCACTGGTAAGGCTGCATTGATGAACATTGGTGAGGCTGAGCTGATGGGCATCAGGCTGCATTGATGGGCACAGGTAAGGCTGCATTGATGGGCACTGGTGAGGCTGCATTGATGGGCACTGATCAGGTTACATTGATGAGCACTGGTGAGGCTGCATTGATGAGGCTGAGCTGATGGGCACTGATCGGGCTGCATTGATGGGCACAGGTAAGGCTGCACTGATCAGGCTGCATTTGTGGGCACTGCTGAGGCTGCATTGATGGGCACAGGTAAGGCTGCCTTGATGGGCACTTATCAGGCTGCACTGATGGGCATTGCTGAGGCTGCATTGATGGGCACTGGTGAGGCTGCATTGATGGGCATTGGTGAAGCTGAGCTGATGGGCACGGGTAAGGCTGAGCTAATGGGCACTGATCAGGCTGCATTGATGAGCACTGGTAAGGCTGCATTGATGGACATTGGTGAGGCTGAGCTGATGGGCACTGATCAAGCTGCATTGATGGGCACTGGTGAAGCTGCATTGATGGGCACTGATCAGGTTACATTGATGGGCACAGGTAAGGCTGCACTAATGGGCACTGATCAGGCTACATTGATGGGCACTTGTAAGGCTGCAGTGATGGGTACTGATCAGGCTACACTGATGGGCACTGCTGAGGCTGCATTGATAGGCACAGCTAAGGCTGCATTGATGGGCACTGATCAGGCTACATTGATGGGCACAGGTAAGGCTGCATTGATGGGCACTGGTGAGGCTGCATTGATGGACACTGATCAGGTTACATTGATGGGCACAGGTAAAGCTGCACTGATGGGCACTGATCAGGCTACATTGATGGGCATAGGTAAGGCTGTACTGATGGGCACTGATCAGGGTGCATTGATGGGCACTGGTGAGGCTGCATTGGTGAGGCTGAGCTGGTGGGCACTGGCCTGTGTGTGTGTGTATCTATCATTGCAGCATGCACATATACAATGATATTGAAAACTAACAAAAACCATCACAAACACATACTGACATTACCCACACACAGAAACTATGATTCCCAAACAATAGAAATTACTTTCTCGAGACAGGGCTACTTTGGAAATTTTTTTAGACCTGCAGAGGTACTTCACCATTAAAGGTTGAGAAACACTGCTGTAGACTAAGGATGAGCTCAGGCATGTTCGCAACTCCACGTGCCCGCGCCCACCAGGAAGCTGACACTCCGCAGCGATAATCACAGGTAGTGAGACATTTCCTGATCTGTTCAGCCACGGATCGTGAAATGTTTTACTGCCTGTGATTAGCAGTGTGGAGTGTCAGCTTCCTCACGGGCACGTGGAGTTGCAAACACGCCTGAGCTCATCCTTACTGTAGACTTGCAGAGCTCTTGCTGTAAACTCACCACTGCAACTTTACTCTTGCTAAATACTTGCCACAGAAATTTGCTACAAGTTTGAAAAGTGTCAACTAGAACTAGGGTTGCCACCCCATCCCTTTAAACCTGAACACACATTTATTCAACAGGTTCTATGGCTGATTAAGGTGGTGTATAATATGTATGTGTTGGATTGACACCTGGCACCTTGTTAGGACCTGGTTGTGGGAACAGGAAGTAGGAAGTTATGAAATGAAACTAGAAGGTTTTACACTATGGTTGCCACCTCATCCCTTTATACCCGAACATATATTAATTACACAGGTTCTGTGGCTGATTAAGGTGGTAATTAAACTCACTTGGTGCCTTATCTGCATTTAATTAGCCTCAGAACCTGTGTAATTCAGAGGTGTTCCGGTTTAAAGGGATGAGGTGGCAACTCTATTTTACATGTGACTCTCTGCTGACTGAAATAAACAAGCTCTTCACAAGATTCATCTGACTATTCATCATTGCTTCTATAAAATCTACAGGTGGTAATTAAACTCACTTGGTGCCTTATCTGCATTAAATTAACCTCAGAACCGGTAATTCATATGTGTTCAGGTTAAAAGGAATGGGAGGACAACCTCTTCACATGGGCTTGTCAGTTATACAGATTGCTCCATTGATCCCCGCTAAGCAGGCGGATGACAGGTCCATCTCCGCTCACTGTGTTGACACGAACCTGTCAGAGCCCCAGTCTCCTCTATGGGAAATCGGATGAAAATGGACCGCCTGTCCGTTTTCATCTGATCCTCCAGACGGATAGAAAAAAGGGTCACCATCTGTCTGGATTTCACAGATCGGATATTGGCAGATGTCAGCAGACATGTCACCGGCTGACATCTGCCACTCCATAGAGGTGAATCGATCGTCCGATCAAGTCCATCTGAAAAACTGACAGGCAGACCTGATCGGAGTGCCCATGTGAAAGGGGCCTAACTAGAACTTGTGCTTCAAGTGCTCTGCAAGTGTACAACTTGCCAGTGAAAATGTGCAGCAAGTTAACAGACTTACAATTCAACACTGCCACAAATTTGTGGCAAGCTATCCTTGCTATCTGGGATAGTACTACAGTACCATGCGATCCGGTGCAGTGCATTTTTGGAAAGTAGTGCATGCACTACTTTTGGTGTGATCCAGTGCAATTGCAGCCCATTCAAATGAACAGGCTGAAAATCGTATCGCTCTGATTTGCACAGGAACAAGGACCACGTTAGGGTGGTGTATTCTCGATGAAGTACTTTAGTAAAGCAGATACCTTTGGACAACAGCATCCAGTCTAGGGAGAGGCCAGTGTTATATTAAAAGCGCAGCTCCACCCAGAAGGGGAAGTTCTACTTTAAGGACTCGTCCCCCACTCCTCTTGAATTGGCAGTTTTGAGAAACGGGGGGGAAGTGGGTACCCAATTTTGACAGGTACCTGCTCCCACTTCCACTCCAACAGCCTAGCCAATTGGAAGCAGACGTTCTCCTCCTCCCCCCAGTCCTCTGGGACACGTGACAGGTCCCAAAAGACTGCAGGACCATTTGCAATGTGCAGTGCTACTCGTACATGTGCAGTGGATGGCCAGTTGTGAAGCCGCAAGCTGTCACAGCCAGGTGCCCACAGTTAAGATGCTGGAGCCATGGAAAGAAGACAGCAGGCGAAATTGACGAGGGCGAGCAACCGCTGGATCATGGAGCAGGTCAGTGGCTGTTTTTTCATTTCCATTACTTTTTGTTATGTATTTCAGTACAAAAGCCAACTGGAAAACTTGTGGCGGTTAGGGTTGGATAACAATCTCCGGATACATTCATGCTTAATAGTACATTAATAAAAGTACAGGCAGTCTCCACTAATCCTAGGGACATCTGTAGTGCAATACGTTTAGCTTCAAAAAATAAGTACATAACAGAAGAGAATCCTTTTAAGTAGTTTCGCCACTTCTCTGTTAGAGGTTCAACTATGGTGAAGAATATGGCAACATCAGAAGGTATCAACTATGGCGTAAACCTCACCTCCTCCATCCAGGAGAAAGAAGGGACAGATCCACCTCTTCTGCTAGAGGAGTCACTGATAGTGTGCATCACGCCAGCTCCACAGAAGACATTTTCACCTATATCACACTGTGCAAAACTTGTCAGCATAAGTACAATATAGTACATGCAATGGAGAAACCTAACAAGAGTTTTTGTAGCTGCTGACTTTTAATTTTTTCACAGGAGACTGGAGCTTCTCTTTAACAGATTTAGATGGACCTGACTAACAAATTGAAGCTGAACTCTATACTCTAAACTTTATAAGCTGTTACAGTAAACAGTGTTTTTTTTCCTTTTGGGATAAAGGTTCTACATAAATGAATAAAAGATGATCATTGTAAGCACCCCTGTCAGTGTTAAATGGTTTGTTTCAACCCTCTAACTGCTACTTTGTCTGGACAGCATGGTCTATGCCCTGTGAATGGTCTTGCAGCCTCCTTCTGAGTTAAGGAGGCTTTGGCTATCTTGATTGGTCATACTTGAATGACATTGTCCCTACACATGTGTACAGGAGTTTATTCATCTCAGCTTATTCCCGGTGTGCACAGCTGACAGCTGTCAATTTTCAGCTGCTATGTGCCCATTTCAGTGTAACACACATTTATGTTTTTAAACTTTATAAGTGGTGCACCAAGTGACACTTCATTCTTGTCTCCGCACAGCTGTGTGGTATGGTGCAGTGGCATGCAGTGCCTACCTGTGCACTGCAGTAAAATGCAGCATGTTTGCATTTTACCACAGGTCACTGCACCATACCTCTGGGCTACTCTGTGGATCAAACTGGGCACACAGAAAACAAATGTGTTCTATGTGCCCTAGCAGTGTCTGACATTTATCCAGTGCAGAAAACCGCCAGTCACCTCACAATGTGTGAACCAAGCCCTAGTGTACAGTTCTGCATGCGTGAATTGTAACGCATTTGCACGCGTAAAGGAACCACAATGGTATAAACTAGGCTCATTGAAATACATTTATTTTTCCTGCATATACATTTGACTGCATTTCTAAACATGTTCGACCTGCATATGGTATAATTAGTGCAGACTTCATAGCTTCCATAAGGTATGTGCTAGCTGATTCTACAAAGCTGAGACCACATTAGGTACTGTGAGTTACTGTACATCTCTGGTAGCATTTATAGAATAATCCTGAAAGTACAATAAAATTCATTTTAGATACTTTCCAATCTGTTGGTTGCTATGGTGATGTTGGTATGGAGAATAATTCAAGACAGTAACAAATCCCATTGGGGAGGCATTGAATATTCATTAAAAAAAAGCGGATTCACACCTTAAAAATGACCCATTGTTTTCTGTCAATCATTGATATAGCAGTTATCCATGTAATGACCTTATAGCAATAGTTTAGTATAGTTCAATACACGATAGTCCACAGAACAACAGAAATATATGAATCCATTTTTTTTTTTTTTTCAAAGTGTAAAATAAAACAACACATAAATACATTTGATACTGAACTTTTATAGTAAAAAGATGGAGTCAATATGATTTTTTTTTTTTTAAGGACCAAGTTCACTTTTAACATAATCAGGCCCATACAGAAAAGGGGGCCTGGTAGTTTAAATTACACTGTGCATCCCCAATGAGCTCCGGACTGACCCCCTTCTCCTTTTTCTTCTCTATTTCTTTCTGCCCCCCTCCCTGTTTTTTCTTCTATTTTTTCTCACCCTCTCTCTGTTATCTACATTTAAACACTTCAATACCAGGCACTTAGAGCCCTTGCACACTGGGGCGGGGGGCGGCGTCGGCGGTAAAACGCCGCTATTATTAGCGGCATTTTACCGTCGGTATGCGGCCGCTAGCGGGGCGGTTTTACCCCCCGCTAGTGGCTGAGAAAGGGTTAAATACCACCGCAAAGCGCCTCTGCGGAGGCGCTTTGCCGGCGGTATAGCCGCGCCGTCCCATTGATTACAATGGGCAGGAGCGGTAAAGGAGCAATATACACACCCCTCCTTCACCGCTCCGAAGATGCTGCTGGCAGGACTTTTTTTACCGTCCTGCCAGCGCATCGCTCCAGTGTGCAAGCCCTCGGGGCTTTCACACTGGAATGAAAGCAGCGGCACTTTCGGGGCGGTTTGCAGGCGCTATTATTAGCGCGATAGCGCCTGCAAACCGCCCCAGTGTGCAAGGGCTCTTACGCCCCTTCCTGCTCAGGACAATTTTCAGCTTTCAGGGCTGTTGCACTTTAAATGACAATTGCGCGGTCATGCAACACTGTACCCAAACTACATTTTTATAATTTTCTTCCCACAAATAGAGCTTTCTTTTGGTGGTATTTGATCACCACTTCGGTTTTTAGTTTTTGCTAAACAAACTAAAAAAGACCGAAATTTTGGAAAAAAAAACAAAACGTTTTTCTTCTTTTCTGTAATAAAATTTCGTTTTCTCCTTCAGTGACAGGCACTGATGAGGCGGCACTGATGGACACTGATGAGTTGGCACTGATATGTAGAATTGATGGGCACTGATAGGCAGCACTGATAGGCGGCACTGATATGCAGCACTGATGGACACTAAATAAAGACACTGATGGGCAGCACTGATGATTAGGTATTGACAGGTTTTCCTGATTGGCACTGAGATAGGCACTGATTAGCACTGTGGTGGGCACTGATTGGCACTGTTGTGGGCCACGATTGACACTGTTATGGGCACTGATTGGCACTGACAGGCATTTCTGATGGGGCACTGACTGACAGCTGGCACTGTTGGTGGCACATCTGATGGGGCTGTGCTGATAATCAATGTGCTGATTATAAGCACAGACCCCCACCCTCTGACAGGGAGAGCCGCTGATCGGCTCTCCCTGTCAGCGCAAACCGAGGAAAGCTGTTTACCGGCACTTCCTGGTTCACGCTGTGATCAGCTGTGATTGGTCACAGCTGATCACGTGGTAAGGAGCCTCCATCAGAGGGGCCTTACTACGATCAGAGATGCAGTGTGTCAGTTATCTGTGCATTCTGAATGTGGTTAAAGTACATTTGGTTGTTAAGGTTGTTCTCCATCATACATAACTGTATTCCTGGTTACCGATAGGAAATGGATACTCTCTGACCCATTATTGCTCAGGATTATGTCTTTTTGTTTTACTTCTTGATGATGATGGATAGTACATTTAACTTTTGGATATTAACCTGAGACCATTCCTTGCCTGATGTATGCCTTTTTTTCCGATTTTGGATTTTACTTACACTATTTTGTCAAAGGTCTTGGGACGCCTGCCTTTACACACACATGAATTTTACTGGCATCCCAGTCTTAGTCTGTAAGGTTCAATATTGAGTTGGCCGACCCTTTGAAGCTATAACAGCTTCAACTCTTCTGGGAAAGCTGTTTACAATGTTTAGGAGTGTGTCTAAGGGAATGTTTGACCATTCTTCCAGAAAAGCATTTGTGAGATCAGGCACTGATGTTGGACGAGAAGGTCTGGCTCGCAGTCTCCGCTCTAATTCATGCCAAAGGTGTTCTATCGGGTTGAGGTCATGACTCTGTGCAGGCCAGTCAAGTTCCTCCACCCCAAACTGGCTCATCCACGTCTTTATGGACCTTGTTTGTGCATTTGTGCGCAGTCATGTTGGAATAGGAAGGGGCCATCCCCAAACCGTTCCCATAAAGTTGGGAGCATGAAATTGTCCAAAATGTCTTGGTATGCTGACACCTTAAGAGTTCCCTTCACTGGAACAAAGAGGCCAAGCCCAACCCCTGAAAAACAACCCCACACCATAATCCCCCTTCCACCAAATGATTTGGACCAGTGCACAAAGCAAGGTCCATAAAGACATGGATGAGCGAGTTTGGGGTGGAGAACCGTGAATGGCCTTCACAGAGTCTTGACCTCAACTGATAGAACACCTTTGAGATGAATTAGAGCGGAGACTGTGAGCCAGGCCTTCTCATCCAACATCAGTGCCTGACTTCACAAATGCGCTTCTGGAAGATAGATCAAACATTCCCATAGACCAATGATGGCAAACCTTGGCACCCCAGATGTTTTGAAACTACATTTCCCATGATGCTCATGCACTCTGCAGTGTAGTTGAGCATCATGGGAAATGTAGTTTCAAAACATCTGGGGTGCCAAGGTTCGCCATTACTGCCATAGACACACTCATAAACCTGGTGAACAGCCTTCCCAGATGAAATGAAGCTGTAATGCCCCGTACACACGATCTGCCATTCCGACAACAAAATCCATGTTTTTTTTCAGACGGATGTTGGTTCAAATTGTCTTGCATACACACGGTCACACAAATCTTGTCGGAAATTCCGAACGTGAAGAACGCGGTGACGTACAACACGTACGACGAGCCGAGAAAAAGGACGTTCTATAGCCAGTGCGGCTCTTCTGCTTGATTCCGAGCATGCGTGGAACTTTGTGCGTTGGAATTGTGTACACACGAGTGGAATTTACTACAACGGATTTTGTTGTCGGAAAATTTGAGATCCAGATCTCAAATTTTGTGTGATGGAAATTCCAATGGAAAATGTCCGATGGAGCATACACACGGTCGGAATTTCCAACAACAAGCTCCCATCGAACATTTTTCGTCGGAAAATCCGACCGTGTGTACGGGGCTTAATAGCTGCAAAGGGTGGACTAACTCAATATTGGATTCTACGGACTAAGACTGGGGTGCCATTAAAGTTCATGTGCATGTAAAGGCAGACGCCCAAATACTTTTGGTAATATAGTGTACAGTTCCTTAAAAAAGTACTGTATTTATACCCCTTGAAATTTTCCACATTTTGTCATATTAGAACCAAAAACGTAAATGTATTTTATTGGGATTTTATGTGATAGACCAACACAAAGTGGCACATAATTGTGAAGTGGAAGGAAAATCATAAATGGTTTTCAAAATTTTTTACAAATAAATATATAAAAAGTGTGGCGTGCATTTGTATTCAGCCCCGCTGATTCAATACTCTGTATACCCACCTTTCGTTGCAATTACAGCTGCAAGTTTTTTTGAGGATGTCTCTACCAGCTTTGCACATCTAGAGAGGACATTTTTGCTCATTCTTCTTCGCAAAATAGCTCAAGCTCTGTCAGATTGGATGGAGAGCGTCTGTGAACAGCAATTTTCAAGTCTTGCCACAGATTCTCAATTGGATTTAGATCTGGACTTTGGCTGGGTCATTCTAGCACATGAATATGCTTTGATCTAAACCATTCCATTGTAGCTCTGGCTGTATGTTTAGGGTCGTTGTCCTGCTGGAAGGTGAACCTTCACCCCAGTCTCAAGTCTTTTGCAGACTCTAACAGGTTTTCTTCTAAGATTGCCCTGTATTTGGCTCCATCCATCTTCCCATCAACTTTGACCAGCTTTCCTGCTAAAGAAAACCAGATGCTGCCACCACCATGTTTCACGGTGGGGATGGTGTGATCAGGGTGATGTGCAGTGTTAGTTTTCCGCCACACATAGCGTTTTGCTTTTAGGCGAAAAAGTTCCATTTTGGTCTCATCTGACTAGAGCACCTTCTTCCACATGTTTGCTTTGTCCCCCCACATGAAAAATGCATTATCCACCAGACAAGTTAAGTTCTTGTTTAAGGAAGAGACTGACGCATCTATCGCTGGCATGCTCCATTTTTTTAATGAACTCTTACTCCATGGGATATACTGTAAGAAAAACCTTTTAGACGGAATGAAAATCCTGCCTGGGTCCAAAACTCTTCTAAGCCCGGCACTAAGCCCTCCTTTTGAGGGGACACCCCCACTCTATTGGGTGGGGGGAAGGCTGCTTCACTTTGCGGACATTTGGAGAACAGTAGTACAGGACAAGTGGGTCACCTCGACTGTATCCCATGGTTATAAGCTGAAATTGCGGGAGTTTCCTCCTCAGAGGTTTCTAAGATCCAGCGTTCCTTCGGATCCTCCAAAAATAGACTTATTGTTTCAGGCACTAGATCATTTAGTGCATCAGGGAGTGATTATACAGGTCCCTGTATCCGAAAGGGGCACAGGTTTTTATTCAAACCTGTTCACGGCTCATAAATCAAACGGGGACACAAGGCCCATTTTGGATCTAAGATCCCTGAACCAGTATCTATTAATCCAGTCCTTTCGGATGGAGTCAGTCCACTCAGTAGTAGCCTCGCTCCAGATGGGAGTTTTTCTAGCCTTCATCGATATCAGGGACGCGTATTAACACATACTTATCTTTCAACCTCATCAGAGGTTCCTGTGATTTGCAGTAGAGAAACGTCATTTCCAGTTTGTGGTGCTGCTCTTCGGGCTTGCCACAGCACCCCGGGTGCTTACAAAACAGTACTAGCACCAGTACTGGGTCTTTTAAGGGCCCAGGGAATCTTGGTGCTCAGATACTTTGCTCACTGCAGGCCCTAGAACAGAGCCTAGCCTGCACAGTGCGGTATTTGGAAAACCTGGGCTGGGTCATAAATACCGAAAAGTTAGCCTTGAGACCAGCTCAGAGTCTGAAGTATTTAGGTCTGATCCTAGATACGGTCCAGGCAAGGGTATTTTTGCCACCTGTAAAGAGCTGTGCCCTGAAGGATCAGGTGCATCAGGTAAGGGGCACTAGTCAACCCCCCATTCAGCTCTGTATGAGTAGTTCCCTACACCCAGTTCCATTCCAGGCCTAAACAACAAGACATCTTGTCAGCTTGGAACAGGAGAGTGCATGCCCTGGATTACCCCATGTCCTTATCTCCCCCGGCGCTCTTAAGCCTAAGCTGGTGGTTGCAGGATAAGACCTTGCAAAGGGAAAGATCCTTCCTCCCGGTGTCTTGGAGAGTGCTGACCACAGGTGCCAGTCTCTCGGGCTTGGGAGTGACCCTAGAGGGGCTCACAGCTCAGGGGAGATGGTCAAGGACAGAGCAGAGCCTGCCCATCAACATCCTGGAGTTGCGGGCGGCACGTCTGGCCCTACGGTCCTGGACAGTGGAGCTTTAGGACTCTATCAGGGTTCAGTCTGGCAATGCCACTGCGGCGGCCTATATCAATCATCAGGGCGGTACCAGGAGCCACTCAGCTCAGGAGGAGGTAAACCACATATTATCCTGGGCAGAGGGACATGTGCCGATTCTATCGGAGGTCCATATCCCCGGGGGAGAGAATTATCTCAGCCGCCAGCAAAACTGCCTGGGGGAATGATCCCTACACCCGAACGTGTTCCGAGAAATTTGCACCACCCCGACCTGTCTCAAATTCCTATATTCCACCCCAAATTACAGTCTCTAAATTTGACAACATGGCTATTAAAGCCAAGGTGTTGAGGGATCATGGCATCTCGGGACCGGTGGTGTCTACTCTAGTGAATGCTAGAAAAGCAATCACTAGGAAGAGCTATCATAAGGTCTGGAAGACTTATATTGCTTGGTGTGAAGCCAGAAAATAGCATCCTCGAAAATACATGATTGTGAGAATTCTCTCTTTTCTACAGTCGGCTGTGAAGATTATATTGGCTTTGAGTACAATCAGGGGTCTGATTTTCCAACTGTTCAGTATTCTTCCAAAGGCCTTTAGCCTCCCATTCGCTGATCTGAACCTTTATACAGGGGGCAACTCGTTTTCTTCCCCCTATTAAGTCACCTATGAGTCCTTGGGACTTAAATCTGGTGCTGTCTGTGTTACAGAAACAACCATTTGAGCCTATCAAGTGTAGCACCCTCTAGGTAGGTAGGTGCTAGAGTAGGATTTTTTTGTCTTAGGGTAGGCAAATTTAGGCAGGCCTGGCTGGAATGCTAGGCTGTCAGGGCCTTTGAGGGAGCTCCCCAGTCTGGGGGGTGACCTTGGGCCCAGGTGCGGATGAGGCCCTTCAAGAAACCATGAAGGTGTCTTGGACAGGAGGCACAGGAGGAGCAAAGAGGACAGCAGGAGAGGGCGTTGCCGGCCAAGTCTTCAAGGAGAGGAGCAACTGGTTGCAGCCAGGAGGGCTGGTGAGTGACAAGCACAGTCAGGAGGATTGGGGAGGCACACCTGAGAGGACTGGGAGCATGCAGTCTGGGATAGGTAAAAAAAAAAGGGTTAAAATCCTGCGCTTATCCTACTCTCCTGGTGAAGGGAAGTGTGACTATTGAAATGGAGAAATCAAACACATAAATAAATAAATGAAAATATATAGATTAAGAAAAGCTGCAACCTAAAAGGTACGAACCCCTACCATAAGCATAGATAATTAAAAGAAGTGGGTGCGCTAATCTATAAGAATATTCACAGTGCAAAAATACACAGCAAAAATTTAAGGGCATAAAGTCCACTCCTACAAAAAAAAGTGTATAAAAATAAATTAAAATAATGGATAAAAAGACTCATAAAGTGAAAAATATACGATTCATTTCATAAAAGGTGCAAAAAAAAGTGCATAAAAAGATGTGCATGAAAAATGTCCAACTGACAAACCCTTATACAAAAGGGAACTGAGTGAACCAAATATGTGAAAAATTCTGTGCCCTTCAATGGAATTGGGTGAACCAAATATAACACAAAGACTTTAATATCCCATCACCACATAGATTCATTTCTTACCAGATAGCAGTAGTTTCATGCATTGGATAATAATCCCACCATGCTCCAACAGACTGGGCTGTAAAAACGAACCAAATTCCAGATAACAGCGGTATCAGACACTGGACAATGATCCCATCAGGCTCCAGTACTGAAGTAGAATAGTAAAGTATCGAACCAGGCAGAACTTCAGCAATGCAGGTTTATTAACAGCTGATAACATACAGGTTTATGTTCAAAGTATTACAAAATACAAATCTAATTAATACAGTTTCTTACAATGCAAGCATATTAGATATAAATATTCTTATCCTCTAACCAAATTGAAACAATTGTGAAGTGTTCTCACCTTGAACCAGAATGGGTCTTTACTGCCAATTCTTGGGAACCTGTCACCTGATAGGGACCAGCCGGTCGACCAGTGGTCTGGTCCCCTCACAGAGTTCTGGGTTCCAGCTCGACCAAGTTCTTGAGGGAAATTCACCTGAGACCACATTCTGGAACAAGTTAAGAAGTCTTCTATGACTCGTACGAGGAGACAAGTCAGGACAGATACTTGCCCATTGGTTCTGACCTCTATGACCCGTGCAATAGGGCAGCATACATAGAGTTCAGCCTTATGAGCTCCTATCTGACTTGTCTGTCTAACAATTGCAGAGCTTGCATTTATATACACTTTTACAAGTCTTATCTTAACATATCTCTTACAAATGATTGGTCGCTAAGGTCTACGTCAAAGTAACCAACCATAAATCTGACACCTGTTCTACAACCAGATAAACTTAATTATTCCCAAAATTCCTATATGTTCATTAAAGTGATTTATAACTGGTTTTGTCCAATTAAAAACACCTGTATAGAGACAGTCTGGCACCCAGCTGTGTTATCAAACTCTCCTTATCTTCATAAGTTTTAACTAAGTTCAAGAATGACAGATTTATGACATTTATGAAAATGAACTTTCAATAACCCCACCAGATGTGTTATATGTCTCAGTATATGTATGTATTTTAACAGTTTTAATGAGGGCACAAGCAGACCTTTGTTTGACCTTGTCAAACTTAATTTAATGTACTGTACATAACTTTAATTATTTCTAAACCACCTGTTTTCATTATCTTATCTTGTGTGATTTATATGCATTTCAGACTTGAGACAATTCTTCATAACTTGAATCTATTCTAATGAACTTTCGTCCAGTAGATTATCTTAATACATTTTCGAGAACACCTGTTTACAAGTACTTGTCATAAAGCAGAGGTCATTTAAAGTTCAACACTTATAAATGAAGACTTTCTAAATCTGGAAAACACAGTATACATTATTAAAGATTAACAATTGTTGCTTTACTTATTGAATAATAATATTGATAAAACCACTACTATATAATAATATAAATAATAATAATAATAATAATTATCAATAAAATATATGCAAATCAATATATACAATATGAAATACATTGGCTAATATGAGATTCCACAACATTTCCCCCCTGTTGAGGCTTCACACAAGCCTCACAGCAATTACAATACAGATCACCCACCATGTCCTTCAGAGACCCCATACACCCGACACTTATCACAAATTGTCCAAAAATAAAAACAAATCAGTCCAAAAAATAAAAATAAATAAATAAATCAGTCCAAAAAATAAAAATAAATAAATAATTCAGTCCAATCAAAAACACTGCATCTTCTTCTGTAGCTGCAAAGTCCTTCTCCATATGTGGCACGAAAAACATAGTTGTCAGTCTCAGTGGCATTGTGATCATTCTTGCCACAAACTTCTTGCAACAGGCAACAGTTACTCAGCAACATCACATCAAGGATAACAGGGAAGAGGAACAATCCGTTCAGTTAGTGAATGAAAGCCAAGTATGTGGTCCCAAGGAGCATTCAGCAGACTCAGTCCCATAAGGCTCTGCCTTTTCCTGCATAGGTCTTTTCAGCTTAGCCAAGTGCTTGATGTGTCTGGAGAGATCTCCTTCATCATCATTTGCTGGTCCAGTATCATAGCACAAGCTGCTTTGGAAGCTGTAAGACACAAGTTCAGTGCATACCTGTTCTGCAAGGATACAAGTCTCAGATTTTCCAGTTCCTCCTTTTATGCATGAAATCCTTCCTTTGTAGCAATTAACATTTGTAACAAGTTGCATCATGTCTTCTGCGATCACCCGATATTTGTCTGGATATAAAATACACTTCAAAAATATAGTTATAAAAAATAAAAATAAAAATAAAGTCAGTGTCAGGATACAATAGGTCTCTGCAAACATTTCAGGGCAACCTACAAAGCAATGGCTCCTACACTCTTATTTTATTTAATAACTTAATTTAGTGTGTTCCTATTATTTCTACAACATCCGCTAAAATAATATACATGTATCTATATAGTTTTATCACAATACAATACTCTTACAATATTAATAATATTTATTATTATAAATCCCTTGAAGTACATGTTTTCACTACAAAGTATTTTATATATACTATTCTTTTACATTTCCCAACCTATACTATTTCCCATACAATAATTGTAAAATTCTTATAATTTCCTAATCTTGACTCCAACTATCAGTCACTATTACCCTGGTCATGTCATACTGTCAATATAGTCAGTCCAGAAATTTCATTAGTTTTAATTTTGTAGTCTTCCCACAAAGTTTGCTAAACCCAAAACCATTTCACTTTTTGTCCATTTCTGCACATACTATACTGCAGAATGTTATACAATAACAGTCAGCATGGGTCTCTTCTGTCAGTCACTGCTATACTGTCTAAGTCAGTAGCCTACCTTTCCTATGTCTTAAAACATGAATTATAAAACAATATCAAGACAAATATGATAACATATCCTATAAAGCATCAATAGCATACAGTCTTTAGCGATAATGTCATACCCATTACATTAAACCTCCCCACTTTTTTTTTTTTTTTTTTCCAAAAAATGATAAAACTATTTGTTTATAATGATTGAACATTTACTCAAAGTGGAACTCTACTCACAAAAATGTGATAAAACAAGGTTCATTAGCAAGAAAAATACATTCCACATTAATTATTATGCTACCATTTTACTGAAGCCCATAACCTTTGAGCAGCAGTAGAATTTCAGGCTGTCAGCAAGCTGGCCTCTAGATTTTAATCATTGCAAAAAAAAATAGAGCACAACTGAGCCTGTGTAGAGCAGGGCGGAACAGTGGATTTTAAACAGTATAGGCACTTATTTTTTACTGTGTTTCATAGCTACACCTGCAAAAGAGGTCAGCCTCAAGTGATCCAGCAGGAATTAATTTTCTGACCAAAGTTCCACCTTAAGGTGTTCACAATAATAATACTTATAACATATATAACAAACAAAACAACAGTAAGTCTCTACATACAAAGTATCACATATAATTAATTAGCATTGTCCATTACTGAAATACTTCCAATGTCTTTGTCTGCAACAGTCTCTTGTATGTATTCCACTTGCACTTATGTGAATAACACTCTTGGTAATCTCAGTCAGACTTTGACTACGATAGAAATGGAAAATGTCACTGTCACAAATGTGGATTTAAACTGACACTTGAATTGTGAATTCTTCCACTTCCTTTTATGATCTTTAATGTACTTGCAGTCATCAAGAGTTACTGACATACATTCCTTTAGTGGCTTTGATTGGAACAAGAGATCACATCTAAAACAAGGATCTGTTTAGAAACAAAACTACACCAATTTGGTTAATTATTTTAAACACATGAACATTTTATCTCCCACTGTACAGCATGAAGTCTAAGCAACTATCATTTGCCTCTAGAACTCCTAAACTTAGTGACAAATCTATCCAAAGTTTCATATGGCCCAGAAAATTGTATTTAATTTGGTCTACAACAGCCCATACAACCTATCCACCAATAAATGAGTGTGGACACAAGGTTTTATCGTCTATGCCAAGCATAGAGCAAAATGGAACTGATTTTTCATAAAATTGGGTACAATTATCTGATATCAGTGCTGTATACACTCCAATCCTGGGAAAAATTTCCCACATCAGACACTTAGCTGTTGTCTCATACATTTGCATGACCATATGAAAAACTATGATTTACTTTAAAAATGAGCAGACTTTTATTAAAGTATATCTATATCTACAGCTTTGTTCTTTCATTGCAATAAAGTCTATATACAGGCACACAAAATAGACTTTGAAGAACTACATTTTGTGAAACTACATTGTGATTGTTCATAATTAAAAAGAAATCAAAATAAAATTACATGGTCACTTGCACAGTCTGTTAAATCTAAAGAGGTTAAGAAAATGTGCATTACTATGTCCCTTCCTTAAGAATAATTATATACAAATTTTATTGTTAATTAGATCATATTAATGCAGAGTGACCCTAATCAAAAACTGACTTTGCCACCTGTAGTAGCATAACTAGGAACTTAAATAATAAAAAATCAAAAGGAGTGAAATTTTACAAAGTATAACTTAACATATGAAAACGTGCTGGCTGCTCCTGGAATAAAGAAACAAATTATTTATTTTGGCACACTAATAATCAACCTGATAATTACTAAATATTGTAATCAGGTAGGACAAAATAAGTTCTAGCCAATACCAATAAGGGACCTTGCTCACCAGAGCTTACAAGCTAAGATTAAAAATTAAGACTCTAATTATCTAATTCACCCCCCTGTATGTGCTACATATAGCACATATAATAAGATGGTAGCACTGTTACCATGCATCACTCTTCACTATTCTTTTTAGAAAATAAGAAACAAATATAAATTTGGAGTTCCCTTGTACCAAATAAATAAATCCCATTACTATCTTTGTGATTACTACTAAGTAGGCAAATATATAAAGATGACAGTATACATAATACTGTACAATAAGATAGGGACATAACAAAATATACAACAAAAGCTACAAGGGAGAATAAGCACCCTACTTACAAGAGTGATACACTAAAAATAAAATGCACCTTTCACTACTACAGTCCATAATATAAAAGACAGAATACCTATTATAACCTACAGTTTATATTCTAATAAAAAATCAACAAATGTTTAAGAATAAGAACGTATTCTGAGATTTTATTTTATTTATTTATTTTTATGGTCAGCTCATCCAGTGTCTGTCTAAAGGCACCAGACATAACTCCCCTAAATGTGCCTCTTTCATCTTTGTGACAGGTCATCTTAATACTCTGTACTAAGATGATTTAATGTAGTTGTTGCACGTACGTGCAGACAGCTATTTCTAAAATGGTGACTATACTTTTCTGCTCTCCTACACTCATACTGAAAGAAATACATTATCTTGCTTAACATGTAAAACCTACAACTGTAAAATGTTTTTAAGCATGACATTAATTACATTAGCAACATTGAATTTATCTACAGATATTTTCCTTCCAAAAGCAGTATGCTGGATACAAAAAAAATATGGGAGAACTTTGTGTCGTAAATGACTTAAAACAAACAACTTTCTTTTTTCTACAGTTTAAATAACTTCTAACTCCCTCAGCTCATTAATGGTGCTAACTAGCTGAGGTACATATTCAAAAGAATATAAAAAATAAACAAAAAATAAAAAATGAATCGTGCCTTCCACACACACACTCACTGCTAATAACATTTAGAAATTTGACGCTAAAGTCAATCAGTCAACATAGATTTATCAATCCCTAGCCTCTCAACGAAAGACATACAATCATTCACATAGGGATTCTTTTTACACCTCATACAAAAAAAAAAAAACAAAAAAAACAAAAAAAATAAAACACACACACACACACACACATTTAACTCATATAAATATAAATCCTCCTAACAAATACTAATAACACGTGTCAAATATCAAATATATGACACAGAAAGTTCTAATTGCATTTGTATGGAGGATACATACCATTTGCCTATTCATCATACACTATGCAGAATTCAGCATCAGTTACATACTTCTTACTATTTACTCATAGAACTAACACACAGGGTCCTTTCACACCAACATTTTTACAACCACTACAGAATTATTCTAACCTAATTTGGGAGATGATCAGTCTCCCTCACACATACAATATTCCCTAACAGTCTACAAACATTACAAATAAATTAACTTACATTTGTGAACATTCATTAACAAAATGTCATTATCTTCTGTTTTCTATATAGCAATACAGTCACTCCACCTAGCAAAGTATGCATACACATGAACACAAATTCCTGACTATATATAAATATACAAATATTCACAAAATTATTAAAACTGACAGGATAGTTAGTAATTACTTATGGACAGCAGTGCTCAGAGTAAAGCCAATAGGCACCGTATGCGCATACGTCTCCTTACCAAAACGCTTGTCTCAAGACACGAAAAACCGCCAAGCCCTGCTTGCCACGGCGATCGGGAATGTCTCAACCTGATCTTAACTCAGTTAGTACACAGATCATTACAACAGATACATATAAACACATACACTTATAGCACAAAGACAATACATACCTTTTAACTTTGTTAACAAATGGAGCCCCAAAACCTTTACCTCATTTACCTGTCAGGACTTACCTCTTCTGACATTTCTAAACTCATGAGTATTATTTTACACCACAATTATTATGTTCAATAATATACAAAACAAAGGTACCTTTTTCTACTAGTAGCTACATATCAGTACTGTTTTTGTTTTTAAGTTAGGCTTTCCAGGGGTCTGATAACCCCAAAGCCTCCTCCAGATTGATTGCCAATCCAGGATACCAACATGCATGTAAATTTAGGCAACTCAAGAACCTCTTCCAAACTGGACTTACCAGTCTAGGATACCAATTCTTCCAGAACTCTTGTAGGGCTAGCATACCAATCGAAAGTAAACCTCTTCTAGACCGATTTACTCGGTCTAGGATACCAACATGCATGTTAAAGGTAGGTTCTCCAGGGGTCAAAACATTTACCCCAGAACCTCATCCAGACCTCTTGTAGGTCTAGGATACCAATCAAAATATACCTCTTCTAGACCGATTTACTCAGTCTAGGATACCAACATGCATGTTAAAGGTAGGTTCTCCAGGGGTCAAAACATTTACCCCAAAACCTCGTCCAGACCTCTTGTAGGTCTAGGATACCAATCAAAATATACCTCTTCTAGACTGATTTATTCAGTCTAGGATACCAACATGCATGTTAAAGGTAGGTTCTCCAGGGGTCAAAACATTTACCCCAAAACCTCGTCCAGACCTCTTGTAGGTCTAGGATACCAATCAAAATATACCTCTTCTAGACTGATTTACTCAGTCTAGGATACCAACATGCGTGTTAAAGGTAGGTTCACACAGAGAGTAGCTAGCCTTCTACAGGGGTACCCCTCTGGAAAAATTTTTCCATCCTGTACAATACATTTTAAGGCATTCACAGTTGAGAAAACCCAACCTACCATCACAAAGATCTGCCTGGTGGACAGCGATACCCCAACAACAACCACCTGCCCCTCCTAGCGCTAGCAAAACACGGCACAACACAATGCAGAACTAATAATAGGTGTCTGCTAACCTGATATAAATTGCGCAAAATTGTGTTGAGCTCAGTGCCTCACCAGCATGGAGTTAGGCAAGATCGGAGTTGAGGTTATGCTGTCCCCGTACGGGCCACCAAATGAAGTAGAATAGTAAAGTATCGAACCAGGCAGAACTTCAGCAATGCAGGTTTATTAACAGCTGATAACATACAGGTTTATGTTCAAAGTATTACAAAATACAAATCTAATTAATACAGTTTCTTACAATGCAAGCATATTAGATATAAATATTCTTATCCTCTAACCAAATTGAAACAATTGTGAAGTGTTCTCACCTTGAACCAGAATGGGTCTTTACTGCCAATTCTTGGGAACCTGTCACCTGATAGGGACCAGCCGGTCGACCAGTGGTCTGGTCCCCTCACAGAGT
This sequence comes from Lithobates clamitans, assembly GCA_037952925.1. Lineage (NCBI taxonomy): Eukaryota > Metazoa > Chordata > Amphibia > Anura > Ranidae > Lithobates > Lithobates clamitans. Next base: position 1,983,520 of record JBBGZY010000282.1, read on the forward strand.
TCTGGGTTCCAGCTCGACCAAGTTCTTAAGGGAAATTCACCTGAGACCACATTCTGGAACAAGTTAAGAAGTCTTCTATGACTCGTACGAGGAGACAAGTCAGGACAGATACTTGTCCATTGGTTCTGACCTCTATGACCCGTGCAATAGGGCAGCATACATAGAGTTCAGCCTTATGAGCTCCTATCTGACTTGTCTGTCTAACAATTGCAGAGCTTGCATTTATATACACTTTTACAAGTCTTATCTTAACATATCTCTTACAAATGATTGGTCGCTAAGGTCTACGTCAAAGTAACCAACCATAAATCTGACACCTGTTCTACAACCAGATAAACTTAATTATTCCCAAAATTCCTATATGTTCATTAAAGTGATTTATAACTGGTTTTGTCCAATTAAAAACACCTGTATAGAGACAGTCTGGCACCCAGCTGTGTTATCAAACTCTCCTTATCTTCATAAGTTTTAACTAAGTTCAAGAATGACAGATTTATGACATTTATGAAAATGAACTTTCAATAACCCCACCAGATGTGTTATATGTCTCACTATATGTATGTATTTTAACAGTTTTAATGAGGGCACAAGCAGACCTTTGTTTGACCTTGTCAAACTTAATTTAATGTACTGTACATAACTTTAATTATTTCTAAACCACCTGTTTTCATTATCTTATCTTGTGTGATTTATATGCATTTCAGACTTGAGACAATTCTTCATAACTTGAATCTATTCTAATGAACTTTCATCCAGTAGATTATCTTAATACATTTTCGAGAACACCTGTTTACAAGTACTTGTCATAAAGCAGAGGTCATTTAAAGTTCAACACTTATAAATGAAGACTTTCTAAATCTGGAAAACACAGTATACATTATTAAAGATTAACAATTGTTGCTTTACTTATTGAATAATAATATTGATAAAACCACTACTATATAATAATATAAATAATAATAATAATAATAATTATCAATAAAATATATGCAAATCAATATATACAATATGAAATACATTGGCTAATATGAGATTCCACAACAGTACCTTAAGCTGTAAATCTGGCAGCTCAAGGATGAATCCCAGAGCATAAAGGAAGAAAAGGATAGCTTTGTAGTGCAATATGTTTCAACAAAAGGGTTTATTAAAACAGCACACTAAAAACTTACATCAAGGCAACCAAACATCAGCAAAAATAAATGCACATGAAAAACAGAGCGATGGTTTGCACCAACCAGCTCAAACGGTTTACCAGCTGAAGCCTATTATGGAGAAACTAGTCAGGTGGAGCCTATTGTGAGACGTCTAATCGTTTGAGCTGGTTGGTGCAAACCACCACTCCGTTTTTTATGTGCATTTATTTTTGCTGGTATTTGGTTGCCTTGATGTACGTTTTTAGTGTGCTGTTTTAATAAACATTTTTGTTGAAACATATTGCACTATGAGGCTATCCTCCTTCTTCCTTTATGTTCTGGGATTTATCCTTGAGCTGCCAGATTGGATATCAGCTTTTCCAAAGATACCGTGATTCCTGCATCCATTGAAAAACCAGGTCCACTTTTACAGCTTAAGTTGTTGGAGCCTGATGGGATCATTGTCCAGTGTCTGATACCGCTGTTATCTGGAATTTGGTTTGTTTTCACAGCCCAGTCTGTTGGAGCACGGTGGGATTATTATCCAATGCTTGAAACTTCTGCTATCTGGTAAGAAGTGAATCTATGTGGTGATGGGATATTAAAGTATTTTTGTTTTTAAGAGCACTGAAGTTCCCTTATATTTGGTTTACCAAATTCCCTTGAAGAGCACGTAATTTTTCATATATTTGGTTCCCTCAGTTCCCTTTTGTATAAGGGTTTGTCAGTTGGACATTTTTCATGCACATCTTTTTATGCACATTTTTTTTACACCTTTTATGAACTCAATCGTATATTTTTCACTTTTAGAGTCATTTCATCCAATTTTTTTATTTATTTTTATACACTTGTTTTTGTAGGAGTGGACTTTATGCCCTTAAATTTTTTTCATGTGTATTTTTGCATTTTGAATAATCTTATAGATTAGTGCACCTGTTTCTTTTAATAGTCTGGGATATCTGCAGAGCCAGTGGAGCAGACTGTGTTGTCAAGGGCAGTGGAGAAGGCCACATGCAGCCAGGAGGGCTGGCAGGGCCTGAATATGGGTTACTGGGCTTAGTAACCAGAGATAGGACAGTTAGCACTAGAAACTTTCTATCTGCTACACTATTGGGGCCCGCGGTCTCTGCCTGTAAAAGTCTGTTGCTAAGGCCTGGCTGAGTCAGAGTCAGGCCTAATCACATTGTGCTAGCTGTTCCTGGAAATTAGAGAGGACGCGATGTGCAGGAGGAGAAAGACCGGAACATTAGAGAGGAAGCAATGTGCAGGAGAAGAAATGGAGTAAACCTACTGAACTGTACATAGTTGTCCCAAGCAAGTTGCTACTATTTCTACTGGGCATCCCATATTTCCCCTATCCCATCCAAGTTCAATTCCCTCAATAAAATACAAAAAACAAAGCTGACGGACTGTTCATTGTCTTGGAGTGTCTGTGAAGTGAATGCCGGACTGGGCAGGGTGACAGGTGGGCCACACCACTTAGCTTCCCCTATGGGGGTAATGCTACATTTAGGGGCTCATCCAGGATCACCTGTTCACAGGTAACCTGCCAGCCGTTTCCCCTAGAAACCGAAGTTGAGCGAGCCGGTGAACTGTGCTTTGTTCCACCACCATTGAGGAATTGAACCCGGGGAAGGACTTATGTGCTCTGCCTGCTATTCAATACAATACTTCAGTAACTAGTGCTGTTGCCCATAGCAACCAGCAGGAGCCGTTTGCTAATCATCACTATCTGCTTACCCAGTTGCCCCAACCAGTGCTTGGACCTACACTTGTGCCAATCCTGCAATACAGGAACTGTTCATCATGTGCTGTCACCCGTGGCAACCACGCCGGATAACTGCACCCATGGATTACAAATACGTCCAGCGTTCTGCTATTACTGGACGTCTAACTTTGAATTACAAATATGTCCAGCGTTCTTCTAATGCTGGACATCATGAACGTATGCTTCAAATTCCTGCTTTAAACAGTAAAGTGTGCCTAGAAGTGTCTACTGTTGCCCGGGGTGATCGGGGTCAGCCCGTGGGTGCCTGCGGGCGGGACTGTGCTACAAGTGTTATCTTCAGTGAGGCATTGGTTACAAACTTTATTGTTGCTACGTGCAACCATCAGAAAAGTCAGCAGTCATTTGTTACCAGTTGCTTTGGCACAGTCAGTGCCGAGCGACATGCCTGGACAAGTTCTGCTAGTATCTGCATGCCTGCTAACTTCAGTTCATCCAACATATACCCAGCGCCAACATGGTTGTCTGATCTGCAGGAGCGGACACTGGTGGACACTGGTGTCCGATTGGAGCATCGTGGGGGAATCGCCCTAGGGGTGGCGGAGGTGACGGAGTGACCGTGCCTGCTTTGCCCAGAGTGCCGGATACCGATTGCAGTGTCAGTGCATGGATCCGGTGTGGCCATTGTGGAGAACGCATACCCAGCTTGCATTCAGCCAGCAGGAGCCACAGTATTACAACGTGGACCTGTACTTAGAACTGTGTCACGTGCAGCCGCAGAAGTCCTGGAAGGCCGGAGAGGGCCTGGAACCATCCCTGAAAGAGTGGAGTCGGAGCCTGGTGACTTCCCTGCAAAGATCAGTGGCATAATGGAAGAGGAGTGTGCCGTGGCCTGCGGCCTGGTCGGGGACGTGGTGACTGTGAGTACTGCCATGCAGGAGCCAGAAGTCCCTGAAATTCCAGCTGCTCCAGTGCCCATTGCTAACTCTTTCTGAAAGGAGCCAGTGCTGGAAGGGGATGTGCCTTCAGGTGAGCCAGAAGGGGAGTGTGAGGGCAGGGCCATAGATTGCAAGCGGAGCTTGGGTCCCTGGAGAAGCTGGTGGAGTGGTTACCCTATAGCAGCAGCTCAGAGGAGGAATGGGAGACAGAAGGTTCCCAGGTCCTTGAAGTCCAGTCCGAGGGTGGAGATGTGCCAGAGTCAGCCGTGGGAACTGAAGAAGCTGCAGGAGCCCTTGTCAGCAGCAGACAGCTCTTTTTAAACAGACCTTCCACCACCCAGCCCGGAGCACCTGCATACAGGCACTGGGCTGTAAGGTCCCAAGATGCTTGTGTCCTCCCTGGAAAAGGAAAACCCAAAAAACTGCCCAGGTTTTCCAGATACCAATGGGAGGTGAGGTGCAGCAAAAAATTGCTTTGGAGTGATGTCTGGACTACCCTTAAGTCCCTTCCGAGACCATGGAAATCATAGAGAGCTCCGGGGGAGAGTGGGAGGATGATATGGTCTAGGAGTAGCTGCATATCCCCAAGCCTTTGCGGGTGCCAGACTGTGCTGAAACCTGGACCTGCTTTGAGGGCATTCAGCTGGGGAGAGCAGTGTATCAAGACCGGGTTCTTATTGTGAAGGCAGGACGGCTTACGAAGAGCCATTAAGTCTCCATAAGGGAGGAAGTGGAAGGAAAAGAGGGGTAGGAAGAGACTGCCTGACCCACATTTCTATGCGTGAGAAAATGTTGGTGTGTACATCCCGCTTTTGAAATGTCCACATAGAGTGCTCTGAAGGTTGCAGAGTTGTGTGTTCCTTCCATCCCTGATTTGCAGGATCAGACCCGCCTGCCACCCTGGTTGTGCCCAATGGATAAACTTTCCCTATTGCACAGACACCGAGGGTGAGGTCTGATCCCTACTTTAACTTTTCTAAGCCTGTCAGTCTGGGGAGGGGTCCCTTCCATCAGCAGCTCCGAAGAGAACTGTCCACTACCATTGCTTTATGTTTTTTTCTTCCCTACTTATTTCAGTCAGCAGGATAGAACCCCCTCCTGACAGAACAAGAGAGAAAAATGTGTGCTGCAGTGATGCAAACAGTTTGTGGTATTGATGTTTCTGTCAGCAGGATATAATCCCCTACTGACAGAACATTGTACAGAGTATGTATAGAGTTTAAGTTTAGGATGCTGTGGTGTTTGTTTCCTTTTAGGATCTGGTAGGATGGGACAGCTGTCCATCCCCCTCCGGCCGGAGACAAGATTCCTGTGAGCAGAGTGTCTCTCTTGAGGGAGAGCTGCTCTGGCTCAAAATTTGTGTAGGTAGGAATGTGTTAATATGTACATGATGTAAATACTTGACAGATATTTTGATATATATATTTTTGTGCGTATTTATTTGTATACATTCCCTGTCCAAGTTATTTCCCTTCCCCCTTCCAACCTATTTTATGGGATGCCCTTGCTCCTGGGCCCAGGAGCCATTTTTCAAAAATTTCCCAGCCAAGGGACTGGCTGGATTTTGGTGGGGGGTGAGTGTAGTACCCTCTAGGTAGGTAGGTGCTAGAGTATGATTTTTTTGTCTTAGGGTAGGCAAATTTAGGCAGGCGAACTCGTTGCTTGGGTGGAGTCCCCTGGATGCTCTGGAGCTGTTCCTGACATGGTTCCTTTGTACATCCCCTGCTGATGACCCCTACCGGGACATATTCATCAAGCCTGTTTGACCCTTCATAATAAAGGGTCCAGGCTCTCTGGTAAGAGTCCAACCTATTGTGGTGGTGGCGTGTTCACTTGGTGAAGGGATTGGATAACCTTATCCACAGTTGAATAATGGAGTTTGCCCTTTGACCATTATGGTCCAGAGATTGATTTTTCTGGACTGTTTATTTATAACTTTTTTTAGTATTTTTATTATCAATCACTGTAGCACGACACACCTTTGTTTTGTTATATAGGGGCAGACTTCCTGTATAAGACATTGGTCTAACAGTAAGTAAGAAAGAATAGCCTAACTCTGCCCCGTGATGTAGTCAAAGAAAAGGATTTTACAGGTAAGTATGACAAAAAAATCCTATTTTTTGTCCTATGCATGCTCCCTATCCTCCACTGATGCACCTCACTGCTACAAGTGTAGAGCGAGCATTGCTTTTATTTCTAGTCACATGCTCCGTTCTATGCATGCTACAATTCCCATAGAGCTGAATGTGCCTGCAGGTAAATGTGTAGTCCATCTCAGTGATGAGCAGGGAAGGGTGGCTACATTCACAAATACATGGGGACATGGAGAACGAACATTGACAGATTAGAACATAAGTTTGAGAGTAGAAGAAAGCTTATATTTAAACATATTAAAATTATTTTATTTGATTAAAAAATGTGATTTTAATGTCACTTTACCAGGAAGTCTCTCCAGAATAACTGAAATCCCTTTTTAGAAAGTTGTCACCGGAGTAAGTGCCCTCATTGAAGGATTTTCCATCTGTTGCAGCTCTGCAGACAACTCAAAAATGTGGGTTTTCTCTCATTTTTAGTCCTGGTGAAAATGATCTCCAGTACAAATAAAAATGGTGAATATCTTTAACAGGGACCTACCGTAAATAGCATTAAGCATAGATTAACACTTATGCTTTATGACATGCGTTAGTGCACCGCAATGCCATTCAATCCTCTTGGCATCTGCTTTGTGGTGTGCTGTATCACAAATAAATTCTATGTAGCCAGGTGCTGGGCTACAACAACTTGGAGAAGGAGACATTGCTCTTTATTTGCCTCTCTCACACTACTGTGATATTATTGTTATGCTGCACCATAGTTACATAGTTACATTGTTGGTAAGGTTGAATAAAGACACCAGTCCATCCAGTTTAACCTGAGTGAGTGTGGGTGCGTTTCTACAATTGTCCCTATCCCTGTACATTCTGTCTCATTAAGATGCTCATCTATTATTATTATTTATTTAAGGTACCCATATAGCGCCATCAATTTACACAGCGCTCCACACATATATCACACACTCACATCGGTCCCTATCCTCAAGGAGCCCACAATCCAAGGTCCCCAACTCACACCCATATACCAAGGCCAATTTTGGGCAGAAGTCAATTAACCTACCAGCATGTGTTTGGAGTGTGGGAGGAAACCGGAGTACCCGGAGCAAACCCACGCAGGCAAAGGGAGAACATGCAAAGACCCTTTTTACTGCTAGGCGAGAGTACTACCCACTACACCACTACACCACTGAGCACCATCCTCTCTGCTCAGCATGGGGAGAGCTAAAGCCAGGCAAGCCCATGGACTTATATGCATAGAGAATGCAGGGAGTTATAGTTTGAGCCATATAATGGTTACACTACAGATCCCCATATGCACTGTGCAATAGGAGTACTGTTGGGCGAACGCTTCGGCTCCAGGATGAGTTTGGGCAAACAATGGCTGTTCTGCCCATTCGTTGTTGGCTGTTCTGCCCCCCCCCCCCCCCCAAGCACCTTTTCCCCATATTGATCGGGACAAGGGCCTCATCCCCACAACCATGGCCGGTAGTTGTCAGGGTCTGCGGGCTTATTGGAATCTGAAAGCATACTACCCCTACCCATTCACCAAAAAAGTGTCAATAAGTAATAAAAACACATACACAGTTTTTGACAATTCCTTTATTAAAAAATTAAAAAACAGTAGCCCTGCCCTTTACGTATATAAGAACTGTCAAACGGCGGAGCCTGCAGTAGGCAGCCAGCCTTCATGTAGGCAGGAACATTTTTATTTTTTGGGTGCGGCGTGATTGACATTGGATTTACACTATTTTATTTTTATTTTTTTAATAAAGGAATTGTCAAAAACGGTCTGTGTTTTTATTACTTTTTGACAATTTTTGGTGAATGGGTAGGGTTACTATGTACCCGATACTCATTCACATTGGGGGGGAGGGGGGCTGGGACCTGGGGGCCCCCTTTTTAAAGATGGCTTCCGGATTCCGATAAGCCCCCTGCCCGCAGACCCCCACAACCACCGGCCATGGTTGTAGGGATGAGGCCCTTGTCCCCATCAACATGGTGACAAGGTGCTTTGGGGTGGGGCGCAGAGCACCCACCCCCATCCCCCCATGTTGACGGCATGTGGCGTGGTATGGTTCAGGAGGGGGGCACTCACTTTTTTTTTTTTTTTACATTTTGGCATGGGGGCGCTCACTTTTTTTTTTACATTTTGGCGTGGGGCTCCCCTTATAATCCATATCAGACTCGAATGGCCTGGTATGGACTGGGGGGGGGGGGCATGTTATTTTTTTCCTTTATTTTTTCAATAGCCATGTTCCGGCAATTGCAACCGTGAGTCATTGTAAATGGGATTTGACTCGTTTTTTTTTTCTTTTCTTTAGAAATGTCATTTTTGCTACAGCATATTCTATACATGCTACAGATGTGCCACTTTACAGGCAGACTAAGCCCCCCCGGCACCATATTTAAAGGAATTTTTCAGTTTAATGGTTGCAGTTTAAGCATCATTAAATTATTGCTCCTGAAAAAACAATTGTTTTAAACATTTTTTTTGCTTTGATACATGTCCCCCAGGGCAGTACCTGGACCACCATACCCCTTTTATGGCCAATTACTTGCATATTAGCCTTTAAAATGGACACACTTGATTTTTCCTGTTTGGCTCTCATAGACTTCAATGAGGTTCACTGTTGGGGTTAGAACTTTTCCCCTGTTCGGGAGTTCTACTGTGAACCGAACCGGGGAGCATTTTGTCCATGTCTAAATAGAAGGAGCTGAATCAGGATTTTCATTAAACTGCCCGGAAGAGTCCTCCTCTTAGCACCTCTGTCTTAATGTTCACCTGCCAGCTGCAGACCATACTAGCTGAGATCGGAGACTGGGAGTGAGGACACCCGGGGCCATCACAGCACCTGCACCGCTGTAGCAGGAAGACTGCAGCATCCACTCACCCTCTGCTTCCCACTGCTGATTACAAGAGGCTTTCAGGGTGAGACCTAGGGGGCCCTCCTTCTACAGCGAGAGCACACCACAGCATCCCAGGGACTGGGGAGAGGGCTATTTACCCATTGCTGATACTGTTGACAGGGACTGTGCCACTGAAAGCAGGACACCAAGTGTACCCAATCCATACCGCACTCTATACCACATCTGAACCACATCTACCTTGCCCCTATGCTGCATTCAGGTTAACTGGGACTGTCATTTAGTGCAAAGACACTCTTCAGGGGCCCAACGATAGCTGACAGAAGTACTTTTCAAAGGACTGCCCCTCCTGTAATAATTATTCTTAAGTCCCCTTTGTTTCCCCTTCCGCTACCTTACGCCTTATCTTTTGGACAGTGCATCACCGCCATAAATGTGCTCTGGCAGTAGAGCTCCAGCACTTATTAGAGTAAAGTTTCTACTGCTCTCTGCTGCACTTGAGGAGGCCTTGCTATTGTTTATGCTGACCTGGACACCAATTAAGATCTTGTGTAGTCCTTACTGTTCATCACTTTGTATGCTAAATTGTATTATTACAATTGTTAATCCGTTTTATGCTTGCCTAGTTAACAACCATATTGAGTGAAAAAACATTAAGTATGCCTTTACTACCTGGTTTGGTGCCTGTTTTCTTTGATTTTACACTACTTTTGGGTACTAAGTATTACTTTCAGTGATTTCTTGTGACAGCATATGCTTGTACACTCAATCTGATGTGTCAGAAGGGCTGAGCTTCTTGAGAATGTGGAGGCAAAGAACAGAGGACCGCTACATGAGTAGCGCTACATGATAATCTCAATGGTGGCATGGATACGGTTGAGTTTGCCATGTGTGCATTTCACAGGAGCAAAAGACACCAGTGAGTCATCTCGACACATTTCAGCCTAGATCCCATTGATGACATGAATATGGGGATATTATGGATGTCAAGCAGGGCCGGGACAAGGGGTGGGCAGGAGGGGGCGGCTGCCCTGGGCACTGTGGTACATTGTTAGAATTGTATCAGAAACAGCTCCTTTTCTGCACTCCTCAATAGATACCTCTTATATACGCATTATTACCACAAGCCAGATGCTAGTGATATATTTAGGCGCAAAATGCAGCGTGATAATCTTTTTGAATTTACTTTTACATCCAAAATACCACAAAAACTGACGGCATAACATGTGTGGATTTTGTGACACACAGGACTGAAAATATGTTGAGCTTTTGGGAACGGAGGTTTGTATGTATTAAATAGCCTTATATAAAGGCTGAAGAGGGCATATACCATGTTTCCCCTGAAAAATAAGACCGGGTCTTATATTACCGTATATACTCGAGTATAAGTCGTTCCGAGTATAAGTCGAGGCCCTAATTTACCACAAAAAAATGGGAAAAACTTATTGACCCGAGTATAAGACAAGGGTGAGAAATGCACAGCTACTGTAAGTGGAAAAGAGGGTCAACAATGCCCATTTGCAGCCTCACTGTGCCCATTTGCATTCCTCACTGTGCCCATTTGCAGCCATAGGTCCCCCGAACTTCACACTTGGTAGTTAAGGGTTCCTAGATGCCCCCTAGCTGCAGCCAAAATTTGGGGTCTCTGAACCCAAAGTGTCCCAAAATGACATTGCTACAGATGGACACAGTTGACCGACTTTGGGGCCCCGTATCTCGGGGCCACTTAGTGCTAGGAACCCCAAATTTGGTGTGCAAACCCAGTGGAACTCGTACAATAAAATATCCAAAGCTGGGATTTCTAGAACCAAGTGGCCCCGAGATACAGGACCCCAAAAATCGGTTCAGAAAATGTCAAGCACTTTTCTGCAGCAGAGAATGACATTTTCCGAACCTATTTTGGGGCCCCATATCTCGGGGCCACTTGGTGCTAGGAACTCCAGCTTTGGATATGTTATGGTACGAGGTCCACTGGGTTTGCACACAAAATTTGGGGTTCGTAGCACTAAGTGACCCTGAGATACAGGGCTCCAAATTCGGTTCAGAAAATGTCAAGCACTTTTCTGCAGCAGAGAATGACATTTTCCGAACCGATTTTGGGGCTGCGTATCTCAGGGCCACTTAGTGCTAGGAACCCCAAATTTGGATATGTTGTGGAACCAGGTCCACTGGGTTTGCACACCAAATTTGGAGTTTCAAGTGGCCCTGAGATACGGGACCCCAAAGTCGGTTCGGAAAATGAAATTTTTTGCTGCAGAAAAGTGCTTGACTCGAGTATAAGTCGAGGGGGGCACTTTCAGCACAAAAAAAGGTGCTGAAAAATTCGTCTTATACTCGAGTATATACGGTAATTTTGGCAACATAAGACACAGTAGGGCTTATTTTCGGGGTAGGTCTTACCATTTAATGTGATGTGTTCTCTCCCTCTCCTTCCCTGCCTGTCAGGAATACCCAGTGTGAACATAGTAAAAGTGCTTGTAAAATCCTAGAATCTTCTCCATTAGAGTAGTATATAATGCAAACTGTGTGTGTTTCTGTAATCTAACTGTGCCAAATACTTTCTTATAGCGCCACTCGGTGCTGAGCTCTTTACCCAACTCCGAGCACTGCGGGGGGGGGGGTCCCCCATTGACAGCTGGGAGAAGAGGAGAAGAGCAGTGGGAGATCAGCTGAGCGGCGCTATTCTAAAGGTATTTGGCACAATTAGATTACAGGAACACACACAGTGTACATTATTATATACTACTGTGATAGAGAGGATTCTGGGATTTTACAAGCACTTTAAACTAGGGGTTATTTTCAGGATAGGGCTTATATTACAGCCCTCCCCGAAAATCACAGTCGGCCTTATTTTTGAGAAAACGCGGTAGAAATGTCTATATACAGAAATTTAAAAGCATAAGAATACCTCTTTGAGAAATAAGGTCCATTTATAGGCTACAGTTAAAGGTATTTAAATAGCTCTTAATATGAAGTCACAAAGTCTGAACAGTTTTGTACTCGGTTGCTGAAAAAATTTGGAACACTGCATTTAAAATAAGGACGTGGTTAGAAGGATTTTGGATGCATCTTCATCATGTAGAAATGCAGGTGTTATAGGCTTTTAATTCCACTTGGTGGAGCTGGAGTTGCATAAAAGGTATAATGAAAGTTATAGGCAATAACAAAGCTTTAGTTTTTTTGTTCTATCCTATTAAAGTGGCTCTTCAGTTTAAAATGAAAGACTTCTAGAAAAGAAGGGAAGTTATTTAGCCACTGTGCCAAAATCTTGATTAGTCTCAAATGTCAGAGGAAAGAAGCTTCAGACAAATGTGTGTAAAATGTGAAGGTGTAGAATGATAAACTAAAGAAAAATTACATAAAGAATGGAGTTAAAGGATCATTTAGAACAAGAGAAGAACTTAAAGTGGGGTTCCACCCAAAAAAACAAATATACATAAAAAATCCTAAAAAAAACCCCAAAAAAACATTTGGATATTTTTTTTTTTTTACTTACCTCTAAATGCCTGTTGCTAGGTGGTCCCTCATAGTCTGCCCCTTCCTTTGCCTGGGCTGGTGACATCACTTCCCCCTCGGCACAGGAAGGGCTCCGCTCTGCTCCCTCCCTCCTGTCAATCATCTGGGACCCATTACAGGTCCCAGGTGACTGAGCGGCCAATCACGGCGAGCGGCGCCGCTCGCGCATGCGCAGTGGGTGCCAGGCTGTGAAGCCACAGCCCGGGGCCCACAGTTGCAATGCCGGCGCACGGAGGGGGAGACGAGCGGGGCTTCAATCCCCCGCTTTGCTGGACTCCAGGACAGGTAAGTGTCCACTTAAAAGTCAGCAGCTGCAGTATTTGTAGCTGCTGACTTTTAATTTTTTTTTTTTAATGCCCCCCCTGGGTGGAACTCCTCTTTAATTTTTATGGTAATGGCGTTTCCCAGTTCCTTTTGGTGCTTGCTGGCCCTTTGGCTTACTTGCTGGCCCAATACTTTCGAGTTCTTAAGTAGTTCTGACAAGGATTATCCTTTGGTTCAGACATTGCTCTAAATGGCTGGTGAGCCAAAGTGGACTTGTTTCCATAAACAAGTTCTTGCTTGTTGGTGGAATAGCATGGTTTTGGCTCATCTTGTTGTGTAAAGCTTGATCTGTTGTACATTTTTTCCAAATTAAATATTATACGCATTTCACAATAAACCAATAATCAAGCAAAATAGGGAGATGGAAACCCAGCCGTTTTGCTAACAGCAATAATCTGACTGCTGACCTCATTCAAAATGAACCCTTATAACAAGCTAGTGACCACAGTATGACTTTTTTAAATCCTGATGCACAATGCCTTGTGCTACAAGAATATGAAGTAACTTTGTGGCCTGGAACTAGAAATACTCACAATTGCTCATTTCTGGTTCCCAAACCCCATTGGCAAACTGACAAATTAGAGTATTTGTCAAGTTAATGGACACTGCTTAATTTGGTCTGGGTATGTAGGTTTATAGGTTATGTAAACTCTAAACTTGTTTTTTTGTATTGAGTATAGTTGAGATTGGCTAAGTCCCATGTCAGGATTTCTTTTGCTGTCTGTTCTGTCTGGAGAGATTTGCCAAAGATGTTCCACAGCCATGGCAGAAGTAAGAAGATAGCGGTCCAATGAGAGGATGTCCTCACTTAAAAAGCTTTAAGCAGAACAGGCGTTTCCAATTGAAGATTTCCCCTCATCTGTTTCTGTTACAACTCAAAAATGTAGGACTTTCTATACTGAGACAAGGGTCACCAAGACAAGTAGAGAGAGTGAATCTTCCCATTGGGAACCCAGACAGCAAAGGAGGTTTTGTTCTTCCACACTCCATCCAGAACTACATAAACTTCAACTAAAGGATTAAGGGCTATATAGTTCATTCATGAGGAAAGACTAGCATTTTATTGCATGCATCTTAGTGAAGCATGTATGCTGCTTCCTGTGGCTGTTCCTGCTTTTTTTCTTTTGTTACAATGTCTTAAAGAGGAACTGCAGTATGCTCACATAATTTGTAATAAAAAAAGAAGCTTCCCTCCAACCACTTTGCATATTATTTTATATATACTGTGATTCTGTACCTGCCAAATATGCTGCAGAAATCTCCCTCCACTGCGTCTGGCTGCAACTATTTTAACTGTGGGCAGCTGAAGCTGCTGCCTGTTCACTTCCTGGATTTACACAGACACACACACACACACACACACATTCAGCTCTGCAGCTTTCATTGGCCCTCTTATGACTGATACCCCCTCCCTTCCTGACAAACTCTCACAAGAGTGAGAGAGAGCTGTGCATGATGTCATAAGCCTAGGCTAATTACCAGACAAGAAATAGGAAATGGGCTGTATAATTTATTTACTGGCAGAAAAAACATGTTTTACTATCCAAAGTTAAAACAACAAAGGGCAGAAGATTTAATAGATGTTAAGATGAAAAAGATCACTGATTGAAGGTACACTTTAACCACTTGCTGACCAACCACCACAGTTATATTCATATTGCGCGATTCGCTGCACCAGTACGGCGACTTGTTTAATAGATACAGGAGGCGCCGTAGCTGGTGCACATGGCCAGCGGCCGCAGTGTCCGCTGGCCACCCGCGATCGCTCCACAGAGAGGCAGAACGGGGACCTACAGATCAGATCCCTGTACTGTCAGGGGAGTACATTGAGATAGTCTGTTCATAGTGGTCAGAAACAGCGATCTCTCTGTACTCCAAGTCAGTCCACTCCCCCCCCCCCCCCCCCAGTTAGAAACACCTCTCTAGGGAACACTTAACCCCTTGATTGCCTCCTAGTGTTAACCCCTTCCCTGCTAGTGACATTTATATTTCAATGTTTTTATTGAGAAAGAAGGTAACAAAGTACAAAATAGCCAGACACATAGGCAGATTGATATTAAATTATCAAAACAGTACATTCCAATACGGAAATAATAAAGATAAATTCGTATTACTTGTTCTCCACCTGCTATAGGAACATAACATAAAAAATGTAGCCAACATCCAAATATCGGTGGAGTTTAACTTTAACCTCTCAATCATGAGCTGGACAAGTCCTTTGTGAGGGAATAGCACATATCCAGAGTCCCGGGAGGTTCTGGACATGGTCTTTGGGACAATTCCAGGTCTCATAATCATAGAGGATCGTATATTGCCAGTGACATTTATACAGTAATCAGTGCATTTTGTATAGCACTGATCGCTGTATAAAGGTCACAGGTCCCAAAAAAAGTGTCCGATCAGTCCACCGCAATGTTGCAGTCCTGCTAAAAATCACTGATCACCGCCATTACTAGTAAAATAAATAAATAAATAATAAAAATGCCATAAATCTATCCCCTATTTTGTAGATGCTATAACTTTTGCGCAAATTAATCAATATAGGCTTATTGTTTTTTTTTTTTTACCAGAAATATGTAGAAGAACACATATTAACCTAAACTGATGAAGAAATTTGTTTTTTTTTTTTTAATTTTTTTGAGGATATTTATTATAGCAAAAAGTAAAAAATATTGTTTTTTTTTTTCAAAATTGTTGATTTTTTTTGTTTATAGCGCAAAAAATCAAAACCGCAGAGGTGATCAAATACCACCAAAAGAAAGCTCTATTTCCGGGGGAAAAACAGGACATATATTTTGCTTGGGTACAGCGTCGCACGACCACGCAATTGTCAGCTAATTCAGCGCAGTGTCGTATCGCAAAAAATGGCTTGGTCATTAAGGGTGTAAATCCTTCCGGGGCTGAAGTGGTTAACAAGAAAAAGTACAGCATTTTTAAAGCTCCTGTGCTAGTGCAATATAATGTTATGTATTTGGCAAGGATGAATGAAGACGCCTGTTCAATCTGTGTGTTTGCCCCCATAATGTAATTAAATAAGATGAAGGATGGGTACCGTGTTAAGGTGGTATTAAACCCAAATCCGAACATGGATTACACTGCAGCTTACCAGTCATCAGATGTGGTGGTTGCATCCGTTTTCTTTTCCCCTCTGTTTTGTCCTGGTTGTCCTGCGAGTTACATACCTCCTGCATTTTTTGAGCAGCATCATTGCCAATCAGGGAAAGGCGAGTGCTAGATGTACTAAAGCCAAACTACAGCGAATACTTTATAAGCAGTTACAGCAACAGTTTTTTCCTTTTGAGATAAAGGTTTTGCAAAAATAAAATAAAAGCTGATCATTGTAAACACTCCTGCTAGTGTTAAATGCTTTGTCTCATCTTTGTAACTGATACATTCTACTGGAGAGCTTGTTCTTTTAAAAGGCAACAGACTTTTTGGCAGGATCACCAGATGAAAATAGAAAAAAGAAAGCCTAAAAAAGGAAAATGAGTGCAGCCATCGCATCCATGAAATGGTAAGCTGCAAACTAATAAATGTTTGCTTTTGGGTTTAATACCACTTTAAATATGCAGTCGCTTGCACACGCTCCATCTATCTGCTGAGAGTCCCTCCCAGTGGGACTGGTGCAATAATCAGTCTTGCCACTTGCACCCTGTCAAAGTCTATGGCAGGTTGCAGCTGGGCAGGGCTGAACACTGTAGCAAGTGGTACTTGCATTTACAGCCTTATTTGTTTAGGGACAAATACCCAGAATACAGAAGACCTTCCCAACAAAAGCAAAACAGACCTTCTCTACGTCCTTGCAAGCAGCCTCCTGCATCATGACTTACCTTAAGGTAAACTATGCATCTTGTGTATAGGAATTTACAGGTATTCTTATTTTCTTAAAATATAGAACAGAACACAGGACTTGTATGGATAGCCATAGATCATGGGTTATATGCAGACTACCTTAAGGTGATAAAGGGCCCTTTCACTCAGGCTTTCTGATCAGGTCCGCCTGTTTCTTAGGCAGACCTGATCAGAATCCATGCAGCCCTATGGACAGTCAGATGTAAATGGACTTGGGTCCATTTATATCTGATTACCTCTGAGTCCATCCTGGCCCAGAAAAAAAAATGGAAATGGACTGCATCCTTTTCGGTTTCTGCCAAACCTAAAACGTGACGGATCAGAGATAGCCTGATGTAAATGGACAAAGACGTCCGTTTACACCTGGCCACCCACAGAGCTATCACTGGTCTGCCCATATCAGCCAGACAATCTGAATGGGCACGGATGTAAAAAAAAACAAAAACTGACATCTGTCCCATCCATCTCACATTCAGCAGAAGATCTGCTCATGGATTGGAGTTGACTCCGCTCAGTGTAAAAGGAGCCAAACTGACGGGAGGGCAACAACATAGCAAACAGAACTGCCAACACGCCCACAAAAGAGTTAAAGCAGTGTTTCTCAAACCTTTTTCAGTCAAGGCAGCCTTTAAAATGGTTAAAAATCTTGAGGCGCCCCATTCTAAAATGTGAATGCTTCTGTGTACATAGCACAGAAGCATTCACACACTGAAGACATTAAAGGTAATTTATTTGTACAAAACAAATACACCTTTGCACACTAGTACTGGCTAAAGCATTCCTCTACTCCCTCAGTTTTTCTCCTCCATGCAGTTAACGTGACCCCAGTGCTGACACAGAGGGCAGGGGAGGGGCAAAAAGGACATTGTGCAGGCGCTCAATGTGTTCCTTATCAACTAATGACATCATTGGTTGTTAGGACAACAGCAGCTGGCCCACACAGTGCCCAAGGTTTTAATGTTGCATAATGAAAACCTGTGGCTTTGTGTAACAAAAAAGGAAGGCTTGATCCACCTGCCGGCTTGTTGGCAATTTGGAGCAATTTTTAGGCATTTTGCCATGGCACCCTGGTTGAGAAAGCCTGGATTAAACCCTTAAATAACAGCTTGAAATATCTTGCAGGCCTGGACATCCACCTGGTAGAACTTAGAGAATGGGTGAACAGAAGACCAGCCGGCGGCTTAGCAAAACTTAGTTTTTTGCTAAAAAGCCCAGGAGACAACAGCCCTGGTGGAATAGGCTGTGATGGGGAAGACAGAAACCCTTCCCCTAAGGGTGTAGGTAATGGAAATAAATTGTCTGAGCCACCTGGTAATTGTGTAGCAGGGAAGCAGGTTGTCATCTACAACAACAAATAGGGACTCAGTCCTCCATACAGTGGCCATGGCTGCTAGGTAGACACTGACAGCCCTGACCACATCCTAACAGTGTAGGGCAATTTCCTTGTCATGTTTTGAGGCAGGGCACAGGGAAGAAAGAGCTGCCAGCTTAGAATCACACTTAACAGATGTAATGGGCACCAGAAAGACTACCTTATACGTGAAGATTTCCAAAGGAATGTCTATTCGGTTCAAAGGGGGGGGGGGGGTCTCATGTACAGAGAGCACCAGGGTGAGATCCATCGGTGACAGGGGAGGTAGAAATGGAAGGCTTATAAAAGCAACTCCCTGAGAAAAAAATTTATTAGGGATTATGAGGCAAGTGTTTTCTGGAAGAGAATGGATAAAGCCGAAACCTGTCCCTTAATAGTGCTCAGGACCAGACACTGGCCAAGCCGAGACTGAGGAAATGCCAGAATACACTGTGTGCACAATTATTAGGCAAGCAAGTATTTTGATCAAATCATCATTTGTATGCAAATTTTCCAACTTCAAGCTGTATAAACTTGAATGCTAATTAGATTTAAGCATATCAGATTATGTGTATTTGTGTTATGAGGGAGAGAGTGACCTAAAGAGATCAACACCCTATATCAAGGTTTGCATAATTATTCGGCAGCTTCTTTTTCTCAGGCAAAATGGGCCAAAAAAGAGGTTTAACTGACTATGAAAAGTCAAGAATTGTAAAAAGCCTTTCAGAGGGATGTAGCACTCTTGAAATTGCTTAGATATTAGGACCTGAACACAGAACCATCAAACGTTTTGTTGCAAATAGTCAACAGGATCGCAAAAAGCGTGTTGAGAAAAAAGATGCAAAATTACCTGCCAAAGATTTGAGAAGAATCAAACGTAAGGCTACCAGGAACACATTATCCTCCAGTGCTGTTATATTCCAGAACTGCAACCTACCGGATGTGCCCAGAAATACAAGGTGTTTAGTGACATGGCCAAGGTAAGAAAGACTGAAACCCGACCACCACTGAACAAGACATAAGTTGAAACATCAAGCCTGGGCCAAGAAATATCTAAAGACAGATTTTTTTTAAAGGTTTCATGGACTGATGAGATGAGAGTGACTCCTGACGGACCAGATGGATGTGCCTGTGGCTGGATTAATAACGGGCACTAAGCTCCACTTTGACTCAGACGCTAGCAAAGTGGAGGTGGGGTACAAGTATGGGATGGTATTATTAAAGATGAGCTAGTCACGGTCAAAAAGCAATCCTCAAAATTTATTACAAGCAGGTTTAGCAGACCAAGATTTCTGCTATATAATCCTGTGCATATGCAACATTCTAGAGACTTGACAAACTCTCAGCCTCCGATTCCTGAACAGGGTCAGGGGCAATAGAGGAACTATAGCACTTCTTGCCATTGGAAAGCAAAGGTTCTAGAAGCACTAAAAGTTTTCCAAAGAGTTCAGAGAAGTTGCAGAAAAATTTGCTATTGTCAGACAGGCCACATGGTATGTGTCCAAGAAGGAGCTAGATTCAAAGGAAAAAAGCCGTATTATAATAGGATGTTGCTTCAGGACAAGGGATCAGAGTGTTTTGAGTTTCCTGTAGTCCAGGGGTGTCAAACTCAATTTCATTGCGGGCCGCATCAGCATTATGGTTGCCCTCGAAGGGCCAGTTGCATCTGTGTAGGATGGTGCAAGTCTAAAAAAGGAGGGTTGCACACCGCTGGCATCATTCACAAGAAACTTTATTGGAGACTTCTCAGACAAAACACTGTTCTGCTATTGTGTTCTGTCTTAGCAGTCTACAATAAAGTTTTTAGTGGAATCTGAGGTGGATACCAGCAGTGCAAGACCCTCCTTTTAAATTGGCATAGAATTGTATTCTATATTCTTTATTGTAGAATAATTATAAGCAGATTTCCGGAGAAATCCACCCCCCTTACATCAGATGTCAAGATCCCCCCCACCATACCTTAAGCTGCTGCCAGGGAGAAGCTGGGGGCGGAGTTGGGAGTTGGAAAGTGCAGGGTCTGGAGGAGGACCAGAATAGGGCTGGATACATGTGTTGCATTTGATACGAGTATATATATATATATATATATATTATATATATATATATATATAAAATTATTTTTCCCCATCAGTTTTCACAGAAACAGAAATCAGGTTTTGTTTGAGGCTGTTTCTCAAACTAATGTTTTGGTAACGAATACATAGGCTGTCCCAAACAATGGGAACTGTTGACAGTTTCAGCAGTCCATTGTCTCTACAGCTACAGTAAACATGTACGTTTTCTGTTTGGTAACTATGGTAAACAGCCTGACACATAAAAGGGGGTTTCAGGCATAAGCTAGGAGGGCTCATCATGCTTCAACACCAAAAGACTCATCTGTAACCAGCCATTAAAGGAAAAAGATGCTTTCGCCTGATTCTCCATTTGTCACTGGAGATCACAAACACAGTAACCAGAGTAAAGTAACTTTTAAGTGTATTTCTACTGTTGCATTTTGCTTGTTCTAGATATCTCTCAGTCTTATACTGTATTCCTAATATTATAATAGTTTTGTATGTACAGCATTTTTGTTTAGTAAAAGCACATTTACACTCTGCAGAAGTCTCAGCTTCCTTGCTTATACCACAAAGTAACCTTGCTAGATACATGCAAGCAAAACATTGGGGGCTCATGCCGTGATCTGTGCTATAATTCAACTGAAGCAGACCTGTTTTTTTTGTGGTGTGTTGTGTAGTTTGTGCTAGGTAAAAATGCTGCGTAAGCTGTTTAGGAAAAGCAAGGCTGCAGAGGGTTCTGGTGGCCAGAAGGAAGTGTGCAGCTTACTTATCTGGGCCAGAGACAATGAGTGGGAGCCTCTTGCTAAAGAATTTGTGAAGTATGCTTCTCCCCTGAATAAGACTTGGGGTGATAAAGTCTCAGATCATTTTGTAGATTTTAGCCTTAAAACTTTGTATTTATGTAAAGCAGAGAAGAGGACAGTGTCCAGAGTGGGTTGGTACTTCCTTAATGCTATTTATACTGAATCACATAGAAGGGAGAAGGCAGATGCAGAAGTTAGGGTATTAAAAGACCAGCTAGCAGTTGCTTCAGAGTGTGTATGTTCAACCGCTAGTCGGGCTGATTATTTGCAAGAGCGGTGTGCAGCCCTCATGACCAAATCAATTAATGTCTTAAGGAAAAGGAAGGGCTGTAAACCTGTTAGTAAAGCCAGGGTACGTGCCATTGTCACATCCCAAAACTGGGATTGTGAGGATGTGCTCTCCTCAAATGATAGTGAGGCTGAGGAGATAGAGTTTGATATTTCAGATGATGATTTGGTAGTGGGAAAGACAAAATATGCCAGAGCTCTCATTACTAAGCATAGGAAATGGCAACATGATAGAAAGGATATGGCAGATGGGGAGGTGCATTATCGCATCCCCAGAGATGTTGAATTTTAAGAAGTACAGAAGTTTACACAAGCTGAACTCTACAAGCTGGCAAAACAATACAAAGGTCTAGGGAGCCCATATTGAGTTGGCTCCTACGCTTGTGGGATGAAGGGGGCGGACAGTGTTGTTTTGTCAGGTAAGGAAGTAGTGGCTATGGGAGTGTTAACCCATGATCCACAATTGCGTCAGCCAATGCAAAAAAAGCCTGAGAGTTTAGTGTGAATTTTTCATTATTAGACCTTGTGAGAGATGGAATAGTCCGAGTATACGCTAGTCCTAGTGACCTGGAAAATACTTACTCCTGGAGAAAAATAGGACAGGGTATTTCCAGGTTACGTGAGATGGGTTTTATAACCAGATTAAATACATTTCCAGAATAGATGGGTCCAGATATGGAACCCTTTACGTCTGCTCTGCACTCTAAGCTGAAGAAGTTTGCACCATTTAATCTCAGGGCTACTTTATTGTCCTTGCTGGAAGGCCTGGCATTAAACAGCAAGATTCATGAAGCCACTACCCTTTTAAGTCAGTTGGGGGAAACTAGAGGAGGCTAAAACAAACCTGTCAGGACAGTAGATAAGGTCAAGGCCAGACAGGAAGAATACAAGCAGAAAATAACTTTTACAGAGAAGAAAGGGAATGTGGGGGAGAAGACAGGAGGTGAAGAGAAAACCAGGCTAGTTATTTCTAGGAAAGAAATGTGGGAGGACCTATTAAAGGCAGGAGTACCTAAAGATGAGGTAGATGGGATTTCTACTGTAGAACTGCTGAAGAGGTGGAAACATTTAGTAGGGAAAACTGTCAGGGTTAGAAACACTACTCCTAGTGAAGATAACATCAGCCTAGACCTAGAGAAAAAAAGAACAGACCCCTCCTGTTTGCCCCAAACTGGTTCCCAAAACTGAACATGAACCCAAATCCCTTTATCCTGGGGAGGAGTTGGAGAGAATCAGAAAAGGGGATTGGGAGGTTCCTTATCCTTTATGAAGGAAAGGTGAGTCTCCTGTAATAGCAGTGAGGGCAGTGACAGCAGGAGACCGACACCCATATGCACCTGTCACTGTACAGTGGGGGAATTCATCTTCTCCTACACATGTAATGGCTTTAATTGATACCGAAGCTGAAGTTACACTTTTGCAAGGAAATACTTCCCATCACAAAGGAGAATTGATTTATGTAGAAGAAGGTTTGGGAGGGCAAACCACACCAGCAGTTAGGATACGGGTGAAATTGGCTATTGGTAAAGGATCATGATTTTTGACAAATGTTTTGGTATCAGAGTTACCCGATGGATGTACTTCAAGGTCAGTCAATTCAGACTGAAAGGGGTACATTCACATTCGGTTATCATGATAAAGCGTATCTGGTTAGGGCAGTGAAAGCTGTGGTCAGAGGTCATGCAAAATGGACCCCTGTCTACATTCCTCCACCAGAGAAGCCAGTCTGTCTAAGGCAGTACAGACTTCCTGGAGGCCACAAAGATATTGGGTGGACTATTCAAGAACTGTTGAGAGTAGGGATCCTTAGACCTGTTGTAAGTCCTTTCTCGTCTCCGGTGTTCCCAGTAAAGAAACCTGATGGGACATATAGAATGACTGTGTATTACAGAGGTCTAAACAAAGTGGCTCCTCCATTGAAGTCAGCTGTACCTGATATGATCTCAATTGTTGAGAAAATTGCTAAAGATTTAGGAGAATATCATGCTGTGATAGACCTGGCTAATGCTTTCTTTTCATTTTTGATAGACCCAGAATGTTAAGACCAGTTTGCTATGGTGTGGTACGGCCGCCAGTACACTTTCACTATGCTTCCTGAAGACTATGTTCATTCCTGCAATGATTTGTCATGAACTGCCTGCCCGAGATTTAAGTACCCCGAATTTGAAAGTCGCTGTATTTCACTACATTGATGACATCATGATCTCTGGAACAAAAGAAGATGTAACTGAAGCACTGCACCTGCTGATACAGCACATGAAGAACAGAGAGTGGGCCATCAACAAAGACAAAGTCCAAAGACCTGCCACAGAGGTGAAATTCCTGGGAATGTTGTGGACTGGACCTCAGAGGAAAATTCCAGAGACAGTTGTGCAAACTATCCAGTCGCTGTTGTCCCCTACTACCAAAGAGGAGGCACAGAAGTTCATTGGAGTTGTGGAATTCTGGAGATCGTTCATCGCACATCTTGGACTGATTATGAGGCCTATATACAATGTTACCATAAAAAAGACCGATTTTTCATGGGGTTCAGAGCAGCAGATCGCATTCCTTGCTGCTAAAGAAGCCATTTTGCAGCATCAGGGATTGGGTCCCGTGAGAAAAGGAGTACCATTTCGGTTGGATGTAGTGGAGCAGCATGGTACCATATCTTGGAGTCTGTGGCAGCCAAATTAAAAGAAAGGACTAAGCAATACCCATTGGATTTTGGTCCAAGCAACTGACAGGGGCACAGAAGAGATACACGCCCCTAGAGAAGTTCCTGTTTGGGACCTACACAGCACATGTAGAGACCATTACAGAAAAGGACACAGTCACCATCCATACTGCATTGCCAATAGCAGGATGGGTTAGAGATAATAGACTGACCACTAGGGCAGCTATAGTCCAGAACCAGACACTGATGAAATGGAAGTGGTACCTTCAAGAAAGATGGGGTATTGCAGCTGGGGATGTTATGCCTCGTTTCCACTGAGTGGATCGGATCGGTTCGGTTCGGTACGGTACGCTATTTTGGGTGTTTCCATTATGAAAGCGGCCCATACAACCGAACCGAACCGTTCCATTCAGGGTCCTGCTTCAGATGTGGGGCCATAGAAAATGGAAGAGTTCGGTTAGGGCGGAGCTACAATACATTACACTGATTGGTGGACGTGTGACGCCATTTTTTCTAAACCCACGCATGGCCCCTGTCAGTCCGACTTGCAATGGATGATTCATAGAAAGGTGGTGTGGGGAGGCAGGGAAGTCTGGGACTACATCTGGAAGGAAGCTCACTCCTGCACCATAAAAGTGGGGCATGTTGACACACATGTGCCCCTAGTTCTAGACTTTGAGCACTATAACAGAGTTGCAGATGAAATCGCCAAAGTGAAGGTAGTTGTGCCAATTGATCCGGTCTTGATGAACTTGCCCAACTGGGCCCACAAGCAATCTGGACATTTGGGGCAGAAAGCAACATATGAATGGGCACAGCAGAGAGGATTGCCTTTAACCATGGACATGATAAAAGACTAATAGGGAACTGTACAGTGTGTGGAGAAGTACGACAATGGCCATTGCAAAAGTACTCCACCAGGTTGTTTAAGAGGGGTGAGAGGCCTGCAGAGATCTGGCAGATAAACTTCATCGGTCCCCTCCCCTGGGGAAACAATGCACTGAGATATTGTTGCACTGCAGTGGACACCTATTCAGGCCTTTTGTTTGTTAATCCTTGCAAACGTGCAGAACAAGCCACAATGCTTCAACTACTCCAGAAACTTGTCGTTGCTTATGGTTGTCCCAAACCAGTCCAAAGCGATAACGGCTCACACTTCACCGGATCAACAGTACAGCAGTGGGCCAAAGGTTCTGAAGTGTACTGGTTGTGCCACATCCCATACCATCCACAGGCAGCTGGTTTGATTGAAAGATACAACAGGCATTTGAAGGACCAGATATGCAAACTTGCACCCACACATAAACTAAGGGGGTGGAATTGGGTCCTCACACAAGCAGTCATGTTGTTAAATTCTAGGGCAAAAGCCAAAAGCACACATGAGAGGATGGTAAGGGCTGGGGCACAGATTCCACAGCTGGAATGCAGATTTCAGTATTTATGTAAGGTTCCTGAAAGAACAGGGATTAACAGATACTATGTTACTGATTCCCATGACATAGAAACCAAGAGTGACGTATCTGAAGCTGAACCCTATCTAGGAATGAGAGGGAATCTGGCAGGAAGGTTGGAAGTTATATTTGCATTGGCAGATGAGCTTCAAGACAGTGGCTGGGACTCTGACTGGTTAGTGGATACTTCTCAGCAAGAGTGGAAAGTGGGGCTACATAACATCAAGCCTTCCAAAATAAACAACAGTGATCTTCTGGGAATCAGGGTTGCCAACCTGCCGCAGCATTTTTTACTGACAAAACATGGAGAATTTACTGGCGAAGCACAATTTTTACTGACAACCTGAGAAATGGCAGAACTCCTATTAAAAACTAACACAGTGAATATTTGAACAGTATAAACATGATATGGAAACACTGACAATACCTCTAACAAAGTCATTTGCTTGATTTACACCTAAAAAGTCAACACCGCATGAAATTGTCAGCCCCTGATATTTACTGGCAGTTGTAAAAAAATGACTGATTTTTACAAACTGTCAGTAAATTTACTGGCGGTTGGCAACACTGCTGGGAATCATCAGTATATTTCCTCTCCTCCCTATTGATGTTCTTTGGGAGGGTGGATACAGGCAGGTGGCAAAGTGCTGGTCAGATATCCAGGCAAAAAGCAAGTTAGAGAGATTGTTGCTGAAGGGCCGGGATCTACTGTTTATGTATTATTAGAAGGAACAGATAATCCACTTTGTTTTACACTCCACAGGCTGTCTCAGATTTGATCTATAGGAAGACCAGAGAAAAGTGTTTTCATAATGGACAGAATAATGGAAAACTACAAGAGCTGTGGAGAGCAAGGCCTTTAATGTATTACAAGCCTGGACTTGTTTATAAAGAACTTTAGAATGGATTTTCTAATGAACTTTTATCCAAAGACTGAAACACCTTCTCAGTGACAGAAATATGGGAAGGGTTGCATTCAAGGAAAATTATTGTGTAGAATGGGTTGTTAGTAATGAAGAGATTTTCTGTGTGTAGTCAGAGAAGTCCATTGTCTCTACAGCTACAGTAAACAGGTATGTTTTCTGTTGTTTGGTAACAATGGTAAACAGCCTGATACATAAAAGGGGGTTTCAGGCATAAGCTATGAGGGCTCATAATGCTTTAACATCAAAAGACTCACCTGTAACCAGCCATTGAAGGAAAAAGATGCTTTCGCCTGATTCTCCAGTAACTACCAACTGAGTCATCGTTGTCACTGGAGATCGCGAACACAGTAACCGAAGTTAAGTAACTTTTAAGTGTATTTCTACTGTTACAGACCATAGGCTGTTTATTTGATAGGCATTTTGCTTGTTATAGATATCTGTCAGTCTTGTATTGTATTCCTAATATTGTAATAGTTTTGTATGTACAGCATTTTTGTTTAGTAAAAGCACATTTACACACTGCAGAGGTCTCAGCTTCCTTGCTTATAACTACACAGTAACCTTGCTAGATACATGCAAGCAAAACAATAAAGCTGTCAGAATCTGCTGAATGCTGAGACCAGGGGGGGTGGACATGAGGGGGTGCTGTGGCTACACAGAGAGGCACAGGATCTGTTGGAGAAGTTCTGTCCTCCTCTCTGCTGCAGACTGCTGAGACAGGGTGGCAAAGACGAGCCTCTTCACGGCTGTGCAGAGAAGCGCAGGATTTGGAGGAATTCTGTCCTCTGCTGCTGACTGCTGGGACAAGGTGGGGGTGGAGATGAGTGTGCCGCAGCTGTAGGAGAGGTGCAAGGGCCACGTGAAATGGCAAATTCGGCCAGTGGGACTTGTGTTTGACACATGTGCTGTAGGCCATCTGCAGGACACATGCTGTTTGGCTGTTGTGCCTGTGATACGTCATTGTTAAGTGAGGGGATCCCTGCATGAGGATTTGCTTGTCTGGACACAGGAGCAAGTATAACCCAAACACTGACTATAGACCTGTGGCTGTCTCTCTGCAGTAGATGGCAGGAGGAGTGCAGGAATGTGCTGTGTGCGTTCTTGGCAGAAAAAGCTGGAGTGAATGCTTCAGCCAGGAGACATGATACAGCGACCACATCCTTCTGAGACTAAATCTAGACAGGAAGAGGAAAAACTGCCCAGTTCAAATAGCTTGTGCCAAGAAACTGTCAGAGTCAAATATAATAGGAGGTACCACAATAAAAAAGAATAACTTCCTATCCTGTCTATAAGGCTGCATATTTTGTTGCACACTGAAGTTTATCTCAGTAAAAGCCAGGAACTGGTATTAGCATACTGGAAAAACTTATGTTACCTTATCCACGATACTGGGCCTATTAGAGGCCCAGGCCTCACAGTGCCCCCAAAACCTTTAGGATCTGAGAACCATAGAAATGGACCATGGCCCTGGATTCATTTAGCATCCTGAAGCTAACTTTTCATGTTGTACATTGTGCCAAGGTGAGCACCCAATGCAGGATCCAGTGCCTGAAGCAAAAATACAGGCCGGTCCCACACAGTGGACTCCAGATAAGGGCCCTAAGGTAACCCCAAGAGGTTCAGATCCGGTAAATCAAATGCCAGATAGCCCAGGGCAATGGACAGTCAGATCTTGATAGAAGTGTCTCAAGGAAACAAATGTTAAAAAGAAAAAAAAAATACTTCTCCAGAGGGGAACAGGTCCATTACCCAAGAACACTATCAAGACACTGGGGCAGGGTTATATGAGAGTGCAACTGGGGTGGCCCTAGCAAGTTTCCAGCCACCTGAAGGTAGCCTGCATATAACTCATGGTATAAGAATACAAATCATATACTCTACGGTTAAGCTCTAACATTTACCTGAAATCAGTTTTGAGTTTTTCACATTTACTTCCCTGCTGTTCCATATTTTGATTGTTGTATTTAATATGCAGATTTTTCAGTTCCCCCTTGTGGTCACCTGTATATTCCCTGCTTAAAGGATAAGTTCATTTTACCCCATATTTGGGGGGGGCAACATGCTACAAATGCATCGGCCCCCACTGTTGATTGAACTTGGTAGTTTACTGAGCTTCCTGTCACAGTGTAACAGCCTGCCCATATCGGAGGTATGGGCAAACAGATACACAGACAGTCTGCAGGACTGTGGCATTACACCTATGACCTGCTGATCGTGGGTGCAATGTTTTACAGGTCCCTAACAAACAAATAATGCAACTTATCCTTTAAGATAAAAGGGATACATAGACTGTCATTGCTGTCCTGCTGAAGATGCTAGTTGTCAAGCTGATCCATTACTTTGATACTTTCTGATTTACTGCCCTGGAGGAAGTATTCTCATATCAGGAGTTCTGACTTTGAGTACACCTTTCACAGGAAAAATATGGGGCAGCCACAGCTGGGCTTCCCTTTAAAAATGCTAGTTCTCTAGCTTTAAAGTAGTATCACATTTCAAAAATACTATTTAAATGCATGGAGCACTTGGCCCAATTTTGATCCAGGGCCTCTTAAAATGAAATGAATTTTTCTGTTTATGCTGTAGCTCCACCCCAGGCTGAAGCCCAATTTATATGAATTCCTATAGGGCGAGCTACAGTACTGTAGCCACCACCCCCTTTCTCTGTAAAAGGACTGTGCAGTGTTCTAGCCTTCTGCCCCTTAAAAAGCTCTGTCTAAATATTTTGTATAACTTCATTTTCTGCATTCTGGGTTGCCTAGACAAGCCTCGGGAAGCTACACAACTATTCAAAATGTAGCACTGGCAGGGCAATTTAATCATCTGGCTGCTAATAAACATTTGCTGACTGTGGCAAAAGTTGACTGGAGGTACGCCCAGGCAACTGAATGTTTACTAGCTGCTGCCTAATTTGTTGGGATGCAAGCTGACCCCTTTCCCCAATGATCTGAATGATGATCCGACAGATACACACAGTCTGCAGGACTGTCCCTGCTGCCAGAGGCTAGTTCCATTAGTCTGCCTCAGTGAAATCTTGTCTCCTTGTGAACATCAAAATCAGACAACAGTGGAGATTTAAACCTAGTAAACTGTCAGGGAAATGGCCGTGTTGTGGGCAATTCCGCCAGTAACCGTTATGGTGGCAGGCGAGTCTAGTGAGCACGCCCTGATCTTGTGGGAACAGCCCCCCGGCCTATTTAAACCTGCCACTGACACTTGCAGTTTGCTGGATTATCAAACAGCTCCTGTGTTCCTGTGCCTTGTATACTCTGAAGACCCCTGCTTGATCTCTGCTCGGCTTGACCTGTGTTCCTGTTTATCTCCTCGCTCTGACCCCGGCTTGGCTGACTACTCTCCGATCTTCTGCCCTCTGTATATGACCCGGCTTGTTCCTGTACCTCTCTCGGACTGTCTTTTGGTATCTGACCCCTGGCCTGGCTGCGGACCCTGTTCCTGGTTTACCCTGCTGTCACCGTTCAAGACTTCTCTCCGCACGGCTGCCACAACGCACTCTAGCTACTTACAGCCAACCAACCAGCTTGCAGTATCCCTGGCAACCGGTGCACCTCTGTGCGTCGCATTCCCTGTACCCAAATCCAGGGACGCGCTGCACTCAGCTGCAAGGGGCGCCCTCTCAGTAACCCGGCCTCACACTACAGACTTGACATAAACACTGCTAGTTTTCTTTCGTTCAACCCAGCGGGCTGAACGAATAAACTGATGGCTCAGGTCGGAGCCACTGTACTATAAATCCGATGTTAGTACATCAATCTCCCCCGCTGTTCTATTGTGTAATGACAGGGGGAAGGCCCCCCCACCAGAACACTCTGGTCAGCACTCTTAGCCATTGGATGAGAGCGCTGATGGGGAGCTGGTCAACAGAGCTTTTTCGGTCATGCCCCTTCGAAAGAAGTTGACCGAACGACTGGCTTCTGTCAGACTGGCTGCAGTACACAGGGGACTAATGTCGGCCGGGTTCTATTGAACTGGCTGATGCCACCCAACATTTATCCTGTGTGTACGGGGCTTTACTGTCCACCACAGTAGCTCAGTGGTGCATTTGGGGGATTTAACCATAATTTTTTTTCAAACGGTATTCTTCTTGATGTTGAACATGTATACTTTTCTGGTTCAGTGGTTCAGAGAATTTTATAACTGAACAGCCAGCCAATCAGCATTTTTAGAAATGATGGGCAATGACAGCCCACATACTGCTTGCAATAAGAATATGACAGAGGTTTTAGGGTGGAACATTAGAAATCTCTTTGCTGATTTGTGTTTAAAGGAGCAAAAGCCATTGATATACACACACACAAAACTGGGACATGGGACTATATGGGCATTCTGAGATGCCGCAACATGAACACCATTCTTATTCAGTGTGTTATTCTAGGTTCACGAACACTTTAGTCAGGTCAAGAAATCTCTGTAGTTTTTTTGGTATCCTAGAATCATTTTACCTCCTTTTGATGCCCAGTTCTAGGGAGAACAGCCACTGTGCTGTATTTCCTAAATTTGTAGACAGCACATCTTACTGAAGTTCATGAACTGGATGGCTTAACTCTAATGTAAAAATGCATAAAAGGAAAGGAGAAGGCCTTCAAAAAATACAAGGCTGAGGGATCATTATCAGCATTCAGACTTTACAAAGAATGCAACAAGATATGTAAGGGTGCAATTAGGGCAGCTAAGATAGAACATGAAAGACACATAGCAGAGGAAAGCAAAAAAAAAAAAATTAAGAAATTCTTTAAGTATATAAATAGTAAAAAAGGGAGGACAGACCATATTGGCCCCATAAAGAATGAGGAAGGACATCTGGTTGCAAAGGATGGGAAGATGGCGAAGATATTGAATTTATTCTTTTCCTCAGTCTTTATGAGGGAATCGGGGGGGCTTTAGTAACCAAAACTGCAGTGTTTGTCCTCATGACACATCACAAGAAACACCCTCATGCCAACAGAGGACAAAATTAGAAATAGACTTGGTAAACTGAACATTAATAAATCACCGGGACCAGATGCCTTGCACCCGAGGGTACATTGTTCCTAATTTTTACTGACAGTCTACTGACTGGAATGGTACCAGCTGATTGGAGAAAAGCCAATGTAGCACCAATATTTAAAAAAGGGCCAAAATACATCCCTGGGAATTACAGACCAGTTAGCCTAACATCAATAGTATACAAGCTCTTGGAGGGGATAAGGGACTATATACAAGATTTTAGTAATGAAAACAGTATCATTAGCAGTAATCAGCATGGTTTCATGAAGAATCATTCTTGCCAAACAAATCTATTAACCTTCTATGAGGAGGTGAGCTGCGATCTAGATGAAGGAAGGCCCGTAGACGTGGTGTATCCGGATTTTGCAAAAGCATTTGACACAGTTCCCCATAAAAGTTTACTGTACAAAGTAATGTCCATTGGCAAGGACCATAGGGAGAGTACATGGATTGAAAACTGGCTACAGGGGCGAGTTCAGAGGGTGGTGATAAATGGGGAATGCTTGGAATGGTCAGGGGGGTGGGCAGTGGGGTCCCCCAGGGTTCTGTGCTGGGACCAATCCTGTTTAATTTGTTCATAAACAACCTAGAGGATGGGGTAAACAGCTCAATCTCTGTATGACACTAAGCTAAGCAGGGCAACAACTTCTCTGCAGGATGTGGAAACCTTGCAAGAAGATCTGAACAAATTATTGGTGTGGGCAACTACATGGCAAATGAGGTTTAATGTAGAGAAATGTAAAATAATGCATTTGGGTGGCAAAAATATGAATGCAATCTACTCACTAGGGGGTGAACCTCTGGGGGAATCTAGGAAAAGGACCTGGGGGTCCTAGTAGAGGAAAGGATAAGCAATGGCATGCAATGCCAAGCTGCTGCTAACAAAGAAAACAGAATATTGTCATGCATTAAAAAGGGGATTAACTCCAGGGATAAATCAATAATTCTCACACTCTACAAGACTTTGGTCCGGCCTCACCTGGAGTATGCTGTCCAGTTCTGGGCACCAGTCCTCAGGAAGGGTGTACTGGAAATGGAGTGAGTACAAAGAAGGGCAGCAAAGCTAATAAAGGGTCTGGAGGATAATAGTTATGAAGAAAGATTGCGAGCACTGAACTTATTCTCTCTGGAGACAATAGGGATAAAACATTTTCACGGAAGGGAGTTTAACCACTTCCCGCCCAAGGACGTCGTGACAACCTTGAATTTTAGTGGGAATATCTGAATGATGCCTGCAGCTACAGGCATCATTAAGATGTCCTCTTTTTCAGCCGGTGATTCTGTGCACCGTAAGAATGATCATTGCGGGAGTTCTGCCGCTAGATCGTTCTTACAGGTGATGGGAAGGGGTTTCTCTGGGCTGTCCCGTGCCATCGGGGACCCGGAGAAAGAATCGCCCACTGCCAAATGATGATCATAGAGATTTCCAGTCATCTCTATGACCGTCGGAGGCCCAGGCGCCATGTTATGACGTTACGTCCGAGCCGCGCTTGTGAACAAAGCCACGATCGCGGCTGGAAAGCATGGGATCGTGAAGTTTTTTTTTTACCTCATGCTTTCCAGCCTGGATGAGATGTGGGGTCTTATTGACCCCGCATCTCTCCATAAAGAGGACCTGTCACACACCATTCCTATTACAAGGGATGTTAACATTCCTTGTAATAGGAATAAAAGTGATCAAAAAAAAATTAAGAGAGAAAGTGGAAAAAAAAAAAAGTAAAATAAGCAATAATAAAAAAAAAAAAAAATTAAAGCGCCCTGTCCCTGGTAGCTCACGCACAGAAGCAAAACGCACACGCGCAGTCCCGCCCACATATGTAAATGCCATTTAAACCACACATGTGAGGTATCGCCACATGCGTTAGAGCGAGAGCAATAATTCTAGCACTAGCCCTCCTCTGTAACTCTAAACTGGTAGTCTGTAAAAAATTTTAAAAGCATCTCCTAGGGAGATTTTTACGCACCGAAGTTTGGTGCCATTCCAAGAGTGTGCGCAATTTTAAAATGTGACATGTTGGGCATCTATTTACTTGCCGTAACTTCATCTTTCACGTTATACAAAAAATTTGGGCTAACTTTACTGTTTTGTTATTTTTTAATTCATAAAAAGAAAAAAAATTAAGTAAAAATTTCCCCCCCCAAAAAAAACACGTTTGAAAAATTGTTGCGCACATACCGTGTGACATGAAAGTCATTCCCTAGTTTGTCCGCTAAAAAAATATATAATGTTTGGGGGTTCTGAGTAATTTTCTAGCAAAGAAGATATTTACATGTAGGAGAGGAGTGCCAGAATAAGCCCGGTATGGAAGTGGTTAATAAGAAATGTGGCCACTCACTAAAATTAGAAGAAAAGAGGTTTAACCTTAAACTGTCAAGAGGGTTCTTTACTGTAAGAGCGGCAAGGATGTGGAATTCTGACATATCACACATATAGGTTGGACTTGATGAACTTGTGTCTTTTTTTCTACCTCACCTACTATGCAACTATGAAACAACTTTAAGATATGTGTATTTTGACTTTTTTAGCTTTATGCATCTTTACAGTTGTTCAAGGTTCTGTGAAGTTACTTTTGTTTTGGTCCCAGGATTAATACAAACAGATCTTTCTTGCAAAAAGAAGGCTGTTAGTAAGTAAATATTGTGTGCCTTTTTTATAGCGCAGAGTACCTTTTACAACCTTTAGGCCTGGTACACACAGATTTCAGCTTGCATTAGACCACTTTCTGGAAGTCCCAAAAACACTCATCTCCAATTTCAGAGCTTTGGATCTTACTGGCTTTGCTCATATTGTCTTAAAGTTTCGCCTTAAAAAAAAAAAAAAGGAACCACTTACCAACCAGCCCATAGCCGAATGACGGCTACAGGGCGGTTCCATAAATGACGGAGCGATCACATGTAAACAAACCAGCGTCACGTCCGGTTCTTCTCTCCCCTCTCCGTACAGTGTGAGCGGAGAGGGGAGGGAACGGATGCAGCAGCGCTGTGGGCTGGATGTGTAGTGCCCACAGCGCTGATCAGTGACAACTGCAGCACTCATCCATACCTCTGTATAAGCCATCCCGCCATCCACGCTCATCCATCCCGCCATCCACACTCAGCCATCCCGCCATCCACCCTCAGCCATCCCGCCATTTATACTCATCCATACATGCTCAGCCATCCCTCTGTCATACTTATCCACCCATGCTCAGCCATCCATACTCAGCAATACTCATCCATCCATGCTCAGCCATCCCATCCACCCCCAGCCATACTCAGCTATACCCAGCCATACTCAGCCGTACCGAGCCGTACCCAGCCATACTCGGCGATACCCAGCACTACTCAGCTGTACCCAGCCATACCGAGCTTATCCCAGCTATACCCAGTTGTACTTGGCCTCTGTATGTGGCCAGGCTGTGCAAGTCTCCCACATGTGGTATCGTCGTACTCAGGAGTAGGAGAATCTATTTTGGGGTGTCATTTTTGGTATGTACATGCTAGGTGTTAGAAATATTGTATAAATGGACAACTTTGTGTTAAAAAAATGCGTATTTTCTTTCCACATTTTCCATATATTTGTAGAAAAAAATGATGTGTTCAAAAGACTGATTATGCCTCATAGATTATACATTGGGGTGTTTACTTTCCAAAATGGGGTCATTTTTGGGGCGTTTCCATTGTCCTGGTGCTCCAGGGCCTTCAAAAGTGTAATGCCCCGTACACACGATCGGATCTTCCGACGGAAAATGTGTGATAGGACCTTGTTGTCAGAAATTCCGACTGTGTGTAGGCCCCCGTCACACATTTTCCATCAGATTTTCCGACACACAAAGTTTGAGAGCAGGCTATAAAATTTTCCGACAACAAAATACGGAATTTCCGATCGTGTGTACACAAATCCGACGCACAAAGTGCCACGCATGCTCAGAATAAATCAAGAGATGAAAGCTATTGGCTACTGCCCCATTTATAGTCCCGACGTACGTGTTTTACGTCACCGCGTTCAGAATGATCGGATTTTCCGACAACTTTGTGTGACCGTGTGTATGCAAGACAAGTTTGAGCCAACACTTGTCGGAAAAAATCCTAGGATTTTGTTGTCGGAATGTCCGATCAATGTCCGACCGTGTGTACAGGGCATTAGAGTTAGTCAGGAAATTAGATTTGTAATTTATGCTCCAGAACACCTGATGGCGCTTCCTGCATGTTGGGCCTCTGTATGTGGCCAAGCTGTGTAAAATTCTCACACATGTGGTATTGCCATACTCTGGAGGAGTAGCAGAATGCCTTTTGGGGTGTCATTTGGGGTATGCATATGCTGTGTGTGAGAAATAACCTGCTAATATGACAATTTTGTGAAAAAGAAAAAAAAGAAAAACAAATCTTGATTTTGCAAAGAAATGTGGGAAAAAATGACAACTTCAAAAAACTCACCATGCCGCTTTCTAAATACCTTGGAATATCTACTTTCCAAAAAGGGGTCATTTGGGGGGTATTTGTACTTTCCTGGCATGTTAGGGTCACAAGAAATTAGATAGGCCGTCAGTACTTCAGGTGTGATCAATTTTCAGAGATTGGCACCATAGCTTGTGGACTCTATAACTTTTACAAAGACCAAATACTATACACCAATTTGGGTTATTTTTACCAAAGATATGTAGCAGTATAAATTTTGGCCAAAATCTATGAAGAAAAATTACTAATTTGCAAAATTTTATAACAGAAACAAAGAAAAATGCTTTTTTTTTTTTACTGAATTTTCAGTCTTTTTTCTTTTATAGCGCAAAAAATAAAAAACCCAGCGGTGATTAAATACCACCAAAAGAAAGCTCTATTTGTGGGAAAAAAGGACAAAAATTTCATATGGGTACAGTGTTGTATGACTGAGTAATCGTCATTCAAAATGTGAGAGCACCGAAAACTGAAAATTGGTCTGGTTAGGAAGGGGGTTTATGTGCCCAGTGGGTAAGTGGTTAAAGTATGTTATACAGCACAGTGCTTGTGCTGTGTAATTTGGCCCTTTCTATCACCTGAAATACCTGTCTGATCCTGCCCTTCCCTCTGTAAACAGACCACTGACATTGTGGTCAGTTTACGTGCCTTGTGCCTGCAGCTCTCCTTAGTCCTCCCCCCACCCTCCCTGCCTGTATGCTTGTGAAGATGCCTGCACCCTCCCCTCCTGCTAACTGTTATTATGATACAATCCCCTCTTTAAAATATGGACATGTGCCCCACTGCATGTGTTTTATAAAAAGAAAATGCAGATTTCTACCTTATTTCAGAGCGTCTCCCGGCACTCACGTGACTGCTCACCGCTCTCCTCCTGGCTGATGTCAGTGGGAGTTCTCGTGGAGATCGGCGAACAGTCGAGTGCCGGGAAACACTCTGAAATAAGGTAGAAATCGGAATAATATAGTGGCTTTACAACCACTTTAAGGTAAAATAAGAATCATTTTGGTCAATTTGATTTTGGAATTTTTGTTGAAAACTTAAATATGGATTAGAATGCAGAAATAGCCTTGAAATCAGCTTTCCCGATAAAGAAAAGCAAGATAAAAAACGACACATACCTTGTGAAGTATAGTGAATGCATTAAGTTTATTTGAGAAGGAAGATCTTAACTGAGTGCCAGACAAAAAGCAGCAGCTCAGTTGTTTACAACAGGAAAAACAACCATCGCCTTCAGCAGAATACAAAAATACACATCTCAGTGACTCCCATACAATAATTATAGTAAATAGGTTATGATGCATCCAACAAAAGGCACAGAAAACTGGTCACTGAGTAGTCATAAAAATTACTAACTACATAACAAAGCCACCCAAAATCTGTACAGGGAAATGTAACATTATATTCCAAAGTGAAACCACAAAACATAGTTTTATCTCTTATTGTATGTAATAAATACGTTAAAGTTGTATACAGTATATTAAAAAATAAACTGTGCCATTGTAAACATTATGTAAACAAACAAAATTCACTTTAGTTTTTTAACATTGTTTCCTTAGTAAAGTCAAACATTTACACTGCCTGCTTTCTTATGCTGCTGGCAGACCTGCCTGGCAGTTGTGCAAGTAACAGCAATCATTATATGGAATTTTGGTTAATATTTTGTGATTACGGTTGAACTTTATGATGATCTATAAAAGGCAGTAAAACAGCAGCTAAAACTGGAATAATAAGGAAAGCAGTTTGCTTATTTTATTAATCGCACATAGGCCAAGAACCTATTTAGTAAAATGCAGTCTGTTTGGTCCCATATACTGTATGTAATATGTTTCTTGTAGTACTGCTGCCCCCTGTAGTCTAGACAACATTTCCGGTGTTTGAAATCAAGAACAAACACTGCTGCAATATACAGTTATACAACTCTGTACATAGGAAAACAACACAAAGGTACATATATACATACACATTTTTCTGCAGTGGTAGCTGTTTGTTCACTTTGGTCATATCTTGAACGTGAATGTACTTTTTTTTTTAAATGTGTAAAAGGAGGTGAAAATGTGAGCTTGACTCAACTGTATTACAAGTTGCACAAATTGAATTGAAAAATTGCCAGTATAAACCACGTTCTGGCATGTTTTTAGCTAGGGTTTAGCATGGTGTGAAGGAGTCTTTTTTTTTTTTTTAACAAGAAAGTGTGAAGGAGTCTTATACTGATAATACACATTCATATATTTTTCATGGTAATGTAAGGTCAACAAAACTTGCCAACAACTATGCTGTGTGAGGGTCTACCTATACAGATTATTTAATCTATTATTTGATCTACATGTTTACTGGGCCAAACAAAATACTTTTCACACTAACAAGTACACTTGCTGGGCACGCTGTATAAACTGTATGTAGCCTAAGCTACATAAAGTATACAGCCTTTTGCTTCAGCAGTGAGACAGAAAATTCCCAACTCACACCCAGAACAAAATTGGAGTTGGTCTGGGTGTTGCTCAGCCATTCATAATCGGCTTTGTAATCTGTGAATGAATACAAAGTTTCCTCTGACAGGCTGTGAAGATAATGACGTTATCCGGCTGCCTTTCCATCTCAGCCAGTCAGAGGAAGCTTTGGGGTCTGTCAATACATCTTCCACACATCATGTATTACAGCTCCCTAAAAGGACACTTAATTATATTATTGCCAGCCTGAAAACCTAAAGCTAGCATTATTTTACAGAATGACAACCCTGTAATCATCTTTGTGCAATTAACCTTTAAATCAAAATAATTTCAGCTCATCTGTATGGTAGTGAAATTGAATATCTATTTCTGATGCATCTAGAAAAGTTGAAAAAAAAAAAAAAAAACACAAAGAGAAGAAAAATACTGCATGCGTTGATGTTTTGTGGCTCCATTCTGTAGTCGGCCCTTACCAGAAGGGTCATCTTGCACAATGCTCTACCGCTAAACACCCTGTGCAGAGATAACCGCTGTAACGTTCCCAGCTCCTCCCACGAGTTAAGAGCAGGTCTCTTTGCAGCTCAGTCATATTATATTAAGCAAAGGCTAAGTGAGGAGACACTTTCCATCTGATGAACCTCCAAGGTTATTGGGGCCAATAATGACAAGGAGTTCCCAAGGACACTTCAGCCTATCTGCATTAACAAAGGAAAGTATTTGCCCAAACCCCATTTCAAAGAATACTATTAAATTTGGCGGCCTTTGTACTACATAACAAATACTCACTATTCTCAGGAAGAAGGGTGTCCACTTGGCTGTTTAAAAAGAGTTCACACAGCTACTATACACTATATTTCAACAGTCAGGTTACATCTAAAAAAGTACTAGGAAGCACTAATTGTACAGGAACATTTGCATATATTTTTATGGAAAGAACATACTTGTGGAATCATAGAACTAAATACAAAAACATTTGTTGTGGTTGTAGCAAAATGAGAAATATATATATTTATTTTTTAGAGAGACATGCATTCACTTTAATAATGAAAATGGAATAATGTGTGCACAGTGACAGAGAAGTTGTATTTAGGATAGGGTTGCTTGTGTTTAGTACTGATCAAAACTCAGAACTTATATGATCAGAAATTAACTTGCTTAGAGGGAAGCTGTCAAAAAACAAACATAAAATCTACTTTGCCTGACTAATTTAAAAAAAAATGCGATCTCTGGGGAGGTCATTCTAATCCTTGCTTTACTACACGAGTACATTTTGGCCTGAAGCACAGTAGATATTCTAATATCCGATATTCTCATGTTTGTTTTAAGTCACTGACTCACCAAGTAGTGAATGAAGGGTAAAAAATGGCAAATTTGGAGCTTGCACTGCCAGACACAATTCAGCATGACATTACAGTCTTTGCATAAAAGATTTTTGGAAATGATTGTAGCAAACAGGTATGCTGCCCTAACTGCTACTTTTCTAAACATCCATGAAGTAAATGGCAATTTTTTGTGCAGATTCTATGGTGACCGTGCTTTCCAGAATAAAGTGACTTGAGTTTTATTGTCATATATGCAAGCATTACATCTGTTGTTAGGAACAATTCAAATGCTGGTCACACTTGCATCCCTTTTAGAAACTCTGGATACTTTCTAGGAGTTGTTTCTTTCCACTGTGCAATTTTTTTTTTCCATTTGGATCCAAACTACAATCAAAATTACAATTACTCGTAAAAACTTTTTTTTTTAATCACTTGTCTTTGCACACTCTAGAATACTAGGAGAATTTATACACTTTAAACTAACATAATGAATAATAATTTCCAATTCATTTGCTTTGTTTCTTAAACAAGCTACATAAAGAAAAATTGAAAAAGGATAACAAAGACCCAGGCATCACCTTGTTCAAAGCTACAGCTGGCACTCTCATTAGGATCTGCATTTCATACTAGATCCTTGGTCAGAAGCAGCTGCCAGCAAACGTACACAGTTCACACTGCATTTCCCCATTCATGTAGCAAAATTAAAATCTGCTGCTTAACCATTTAGATTCCCACTTCTGGAACTTCTAGCAAAACAAATTTATTTAGCTCTCTTTCTTTTGAGTGGGGCTGGGAAGTGGTGTTTACCATAATTAACCCTGGCTGGAGGCAGATATTTCAAGAGTTGTAATAGATTACAACTATTAATGTAATTTATAATTAACCACTTGCCGACCGCCTCATGTAGATATACGTCAGCAGAATGGCACGGCTGGGCAAAGTAACGTACCTGTACGTCACTTTGAATTTCCCACCATGCACGTGCCGCAAGCTCCGTGACTCCGGGACCCGCTGATCCGATGTCTATCGGGTGCCCGCGATCGTGTCACGGAGCTGAAGAATGGGGAGATGCCAGTGCAAACACAGCATCTCCCCGTTCTGCCTAGTGACAGGACACTGATCGTCTGCTCCCTCTCATCGGAAGCAGCGATCTGTGTCGTGTCACTGCTAACCCATCCCCCAGACAGTTAGAATCACTCCCTAGGACACACTTAACCCCTTCCTCGCCCCCTTGTGGTTAACCCCTTCACTGCCAGTGACATTTTTACAGTAATCAATGCAATTTTATAGCATTGATTGCTGTATTAATGCCAGTGGTCCCAAAAATGTGTCAAAATTGTCCGATATGTGCACCATAATGTTGCAGTAATGATGAAAATCACTGATCACCGCCATTACTAGTAAAAAAAAAAAAATATTCATAAAAATGCCATAAAACTATCCCCTATTTTGTAGACGCTTTATAACATTTGCGCTAACCAATCAATAAACGCTTATTGCAATTTTTTTTACCAAAAATATGTAGAAGAAAACGTATTGGCCTAAACTGAGGAAACAAAATTGTTTTTATATATATTTTTTGGGGATATTTATTATAGCAAAAAGTAAAATAATTGCTTTTTTTTTTCAAAATTGTCGCTCTATTTTTGTTTATAGCGCAAAAAATAAAAACCGCAGAGGTGATCAAATACCACCAAAAGAAAGCTCTATTTGTGGGAAGAAAAGGACATCAATTTTGTTTGGGAGCCATGTCGCAAGACCGCACAATTGTCAGTTAAAGCGATGCAGTGCCGAATCGCAAAAAGTGGCCTGGTCATTTGGCAGCGAAATGGTCTGGGGCTGAAGTGGTTAACACTGTCCGTCTTAAAGGGGTTGTAAACCCTTATGTTTTTTTCACCTTAATGCATCCTATGCATTAAGGTGAAAAAACACCCGGCCGTGACCGGCTCCCCAATTTTACTTACCTGAGTCCTGGAATTTCACCTGGCGGAGACACGCTATTCCTCTGCCCGGGGTTCTCGGCTCTTGATTGGATAGATTGATAGCAGCGCAGCCATTGTCTCCCGCTGCTGTCAATCAAATCCAATGACGCAGGCGCCGGGGCCGAGTTTGGCATTCGTGTCTATGGATGCAAATGCTGGACTCGTGAGAGCACCGGCAAGGTACCCCCCCCCCCGGGAGAGCACTTCTCCTAGGGGGTTATCTTGATGCGGGGAGGAGCCGCGAGAGACTAAGAGGGACCCCAGAAGAGGATGTTCGGGGCCACTCTGTGCAAAACGAGCTGCACAGTGGAGGTAAATATGATTTTTTTTTTTTTTTAAAAGACAAAAGGAGCCTTTACAATCACTTTAACACAAGGTTAAGGCTCCATGCACACTAGGCACAGAAAAAAACGTCAGCGTTTTAGCTGGAAAAACGTGGCATAAAAAAAACCCAAATTGAGAGCACATTGTACAAAGTTTAAGCGAGTTTATGAACATTTGAGTTTACAGGCGTTTTTTGCACTTTTATGCACAACACTCCTCTGCAAAAGTTAACTCCCAAACCAAAAAAAAAAAAACATTGAAACTTGATGTTCACAAGAGATAACAGGAGTTAAGGAGCGATTGATGTTTTTACAGCTCCTAAACTTCTCCAAAAAACGTGATCGAGAAGGTTTTTTTTTTCCTGCCTCTGAACTTCCCTGTCAGAAAATGCCTGTAGTCGTCATAATGTGCAAAGACCCATAGAATACAATAGAAGTGCATCTACAGGCAGGTGAAAAAAAACTTCAAAAACCTGTAGAAACAGCTTATCACTGAAATACTGATAACTTAGCAGGACAGGGGATTTCCCATTGTTTGCTCTTACTGTGATTAGTCAATGTACATCCAGCGATAGATGGGTTGAAATTCAGCTTGTTTAGCAGGAACCACCCGAATTTTGATTCATCTATGAGCACTGACTGTGTTGATGGGGGAATCGAACAATTTTCTTACCTTCAACCTGTGGTTGAAGGAAAGAAAAATGCATAATGTATAGCCTGCTTAAGTCAACAAAGTTTTACTAAATTCTTCTTCCAGATAATGATGCTTTCTCATAAGTTTGTGGTAAGGAAATACATTGACTAAGGATCAAATGTAATCCTTTATAACTCATTAATAAGCAATTATTTAATTGCTTATTAGCAAATTTTGTTCTATTCCTCAGAATGACTACTGTCACTTTTAGGTCACCCAGGTATTTAGATCGGCCTTGGGAAAATTTGTTTTGTGCCCACACATTGAGCATATAGTGATGGGAAAAAAATACACAGCAGCTTGAAGCACTTCTACAATTAGGCATTGCGAATGAAAATAACTCAGCATTAGTCTCTCTCCTATTTTCTGCCCTTGAAACACCAATCTAATATGTCTACAGGCACCACAGTCATTTGTTTCAAAAGCAAATTTTAAAGTTTATTTTTTTAGTGAT
Organism: Lithobates clamitans; assembly: GCA_037952925.1. Classification (NCBI taxonomy): domain Eukaryota; kingdom Metazoa; phylum Chordata; class Amphibia; order Anura; family Ranidae; genus Lithobates; species Lithobates clamitans. Next base: position 2,026,156 of record JBBGZY010000282.1, read on the forward strand.
ACAGAACAGATCTGCATCCCCCCCCTAAAGACTACATACCCTAAACCAGTGGTTCTCAACCCTGTCATCAAGTACCCCCGACAGGCCATGTTTGCAGGTTTTCCTTCATCTTGCACAGGTGCTTTAAATCAGAGTCAATGGCTTGGTATATTGGACAGCTATTTTATCGAAGAGAAATTCCCAAAACATGGTCTGTTGGGGGTACTTGAGGACAGGGTTGAGAACCACTGCCCTAAACAACCCATATTCCAAAAAGGTAAATATTTTTAACTAGGATACCAAAATACAAAGAACCTTATTATGAGATTTATCAGCATCAGGAAATTTGCACAGGAAACATAACCAATCAGGGAAAGTTTAATGAAAATGTTGCAGTTGCCATTTTACTGTCTGAAGAAACACGTTCTTCTTGAAGAACATAAGGAAGTTACCAAACATCAGTTATTCATATAGAATATTAAGATTTTGTTATAGTATTTTCCTAAAGATTTATTTCTGGGAAAAAAATGTCTCACCATTTAGTCAATGTGGGTCTTAACTTTGATGAATACGTGAATGCCTGTATCCTGGATGATAACTGTACAAGCTCAGAAATACCAACTGCCTAAACACGAGCTGCATTTTTTTTTTTTTTAAACTGATGATTTCAGTTCTATCATCTCTATCCAATGAAAAAATGGATACTTTAACGAATGATGGCGAAGTGTGAGAAAAGGTGGGTTATAGTGGTAATTAAAAAAAAAAAAAAAAATCAAACAAACCCTACAGTTCCTGAAATTTGTTATTGATGCTTAAGTAGTAATGGTATACTCTAGGGATATGCAATTAGCGGACCTCCAGCTGTTACAAAACTACAAATCCCATCATGCTCTGCCTCTGGGTGTCATGCTTGTGGCTGTCAGAGTCTTGCGATGCCTCATGGGATTTGTAGTTCTGCAACAGCTGGAGGTCCGCTAATTGCATATCCCTGGTATATTCCATTTCATTACCTGCATCTGTTATGGCCATGACTTTGTAAAATCAACATGAACAGCACCAGGTCATCATAAGAGTCCACAATTGTTTAATGTTTGGTAAAACTGAGATAACAGAAAAGTAAACAAGTGTTAAACCAAATTTGAAGGCCAACAATACCACTTCAGCAGGTCGCATATGGACAGATGACAAAGTTTCCTACATGAGTTTATCCAAAATTACATAGTAGGTAAGGCCGAGAAAAGACAATAGTCCATCCAGTTCAACCTGTGTAGGTGCACGTGTATCAGTGTCTATGATACGTTCCCATATCCCTGTATGTTGTGTCCTTTAAGATGTATATCCAAAAGTATATAAAAGATATTCATACTCCCTGCAGCCACCACCAATTGTGGGAGAGCGTTTCATATCCTTATTGCACTAACAATGAAGAACCCCCGCTTCTCCTCCAGTCTCATTGTGTGGCCCCGTCTCCTTTCACACTCCCTATGACTGAATAGTTTATTTCCTATGCTGGGATCCCCATTGAGATACTTGTAGATTGCTATCTTATCTCCTCTCAAGCGTCTTTTTTCCAGCGAGAATAAATTTAGTGTTTGCAGCCGCTCCTCCAGTCTCCTTATTAGTTTCGTTGCCCTTCTATGAACTCTCTTCAGCACATCCTTTCAGAGGACTGGTGATCAGAACTGGACTGAAAACTCCAGATGAGGCCTAACCAGAGTTTTATAAAGTGGCAGAATTATAGTTTGCCCCTGGAGTATATCCCCTTTTTTATGTATGCTAATATTCTGCCGGCTTTGGCAGCTGCAGCTTGGCACTGCATGCTGTTGCTCAACCCGTCATCTACTGGTACCCCTAGACTCCCCCAGCTATACTCCACCTAGTGAGTATTTTACATTTATGCTTTTTGACCCCAAGTGCATTACTTTACATTTATCCACATTAAACCTCATTTGCCATTTGTCTGCCCATACCTTTATTTTAGTCAGGTCATTCTGCAAAATTTCCATGTCTTGATGAGAGTTTATTACTCTGCTTAACTCTGTGTCATCCGCAGAAACAGAATGAACTAGTTATCCCATACTCTATGTTGTTTATGAATATGTTGAATAGAATTGGTTCCAGGACAGAACCTTGGGGCACCCCACTCACCACTCCAGACCAGACTGAATACATGTTATTTACCACTACCCTTTGGACCTGTCCCTGTAAACAGTTTTTTACCCAAGCACAAACCCTATGGTCTAAGCCTGCGGACCTCAGCTTGTAAATTATCCCACAATAGGGATAAAACTTTTTCGTGGAAGGGAGTTTAATAAGACACGTGGCCATTCACTAAAATTAGAAGAAAAGAGGTTTAACCTTAAACTGCATAGAGGGTTCTTTATAGTAAGAGCGGCAAGGATGTGGAATTCTCTTCCACGGACGGTGGTTTCAGCGGGGGGCATCGATAGTTTAAAAAACTATTAGATAAGAACCTGAACAACCGCAACATACAGGCATATACAATGTAATACTGACATATAATTACACACATAGGTTGGACTTGATGGACTTATGTCTTTTTTCAACCTCACCTATGTACTGTAACTTTGGGGGACTGTATAAAATGCTATAGAAAAATGTAGATACACCACATCCACCACCCTTCCCCATATCTAGATGGCTGCTCACTTCCTCGTAGAATGTTAGCAGATTGGTCTGGCAGGTACGTCTCCTCATAAACCCATGCTGATTACCACTAATGATATTCTTCTCCTCAGTAAAACTTTGGATATATTCCCTAATCATTCCCTACAATAATTTACCTATTGATGTTAGGCTGACTGGCCTATAAATCCCAGTAATATGTCTCTGTCCTTTTTTGAATATTGGTACCACATTGGCTTTTTTCCAATTAGCTGGTACCAATCCTGTCATTATGCTGTCCACAAAGATCAGGAACAATGGTCTGGCTATAACTTGACTGAGTTCTCTGAGGACTCGCGGGTGTAAGCCATCTGGTCCCGGTGATTTATTTGTGTTGAGCTTATCAAGTCTATCTTTGACTCCGGCCTCTGTTAGCCACGTGGGTATGTCTTGTGTTTTGCCATTAACACTATAGTCGCTGTCGGTGAACCCTTCTTTTTCTTGCGTATAAACTGTGGAGAAGAAGGCATTTAGTACAGTTGCCTTCTTTGTGTCATCTGCAACCATCCTCCCATCCTCATCTTAAGTGTGCAATGTGCTCCAATTTTGTCATTTACTGTTAATATATCTAAAAAAACTTTTTGGGGTTATTTTTACTTTCCTCCGCTATGTGCCTCTCATAATCTTTTTTAGCCACCTTGATTGCGATTTTACATTTCTTGTTGCATTCCTTGTAGTACAGAAATGCTGGTGTTGACCCATTCTCTTTTATAAAAATCTCCTGAAAAGTGCTACTAGTCAAAATAGACGTGTGCTGAAAGAGCTTGTACCGGGTCAGGGAATGTATTGCCTGCTCCACCAGGCAATTAAGTCTATCACCATCGCAATCAAATCTCTATAAAGGTATCACCCAATTGTGCAGCATGTTTTCTGTTCATATATGTGTTCTACACATTTAGTGGATTAGAACAGCTATGCTGTAGTGGTTCCTGAAATTTTAAATTAAGCTTGTTTGACCAATGTTCGGACATCCAAATCCTAAAGTGATTGTAAAGTCTCTTTTTTTTCCTATTAAAATAACAAACATGTTATACTTGCCTCCTCTATTGCAGTGGATTTGCACAGATCAGCCCGGATCGTCCTCTTCTCATGTCCCTCTTTGGTGCTCCTGGCCCCTCCCTCCTGTTCAGTGCCCCCACAGCAAGCAGCTTGCTATGGGGCACCTGAGTCACAGCTTTGTGTGTCCATTCAGACACCGAGCCCCGATCCAGCCCCTGATTGACTAGCTGACTTTGACAGCAGCGCGAGCCAATGGCACCGCTGCTGTGTCTCAGCCAATCGGGAAGGAGAATCTGGGATGGCTGAGACAGTCGTGGACATCGCTGGACAGAAAAGGACCTCAGGTAAGTGTTAGGGGTGCTGAGGAGGCTGCAGCATACAGAAGGCTTTTTATCTTAATGCATAGAATGCATTAAGATAAAAAACCTCCTGCCTTTACAACCCCTTTAAGTTACCTTTACTCAACCATGTACATGGTCAGATTTGAAAGAGAAGATCTGGTCATATAACCTATTAACACAACAAGGTTTGTACAGGCTTGGGTACCCACTAGTGAACTCAACAATGGTAGCAGGTGACCTGTAAAAACCCTACATTCAGTTTTGATTATTTTCAGTCAGGAGACTACCAAGTAGTTCTTTCTCATCAGTGCAGAAATCAGCAACTCGCTTTTCTAGGACAGCAGTGTTGTGCATATGTGCAAAATGAGTAGATCTTTCAGTGGTAGCAAGGTTAGAGGGTCTAACCACTACTACGATTTGTACATTTAGCATGGCTAAAAGAAAATAAAGTTACCCACCCATCCATACATACATTCTGTATGATGTCATTGTGTCATCATTACATGTCAATAAGTAAAGTTGTTTCTCTATATTTTATAGTAAAGTGGGTTCAGGGCTCATTCACACCAAAATGCGTTGTGCTGCACAGCCTTGCCCATTGGAGCCCACTGCATAGACAAGACAATTTGTCTTGTGACTTATGTGTTCAGTTTATCTCACCACGTTACAGTGGTGTGCACTGAGGGAAAAAAAAAAAAGGACATGCACTACTTTTCTTAACCATAGAGTGCTGAGACAAACTACACCACACTGTGGTGTACTGCAGTGTATAAAAGGTAAATGTAATGTAATTGACATTTCAATAAAGTTATACAAACAAAAAAAGGTAAACCGTCTGATGTGTTGTATTCACCACATCGACATTGTTTACTTCACAGTGCAAAACAGCGGCTGAGTTAACCACTTCAGCCCCGGAGCATTTTGCTTGCCGAAGACCAGAGCACTTTTTGCGATTCGGCACTGCATCGCTTTAACTGACAATTGCGCGGTCGTGCGATGTGGCTCCCAAACAAAATTGATGTCCTTTTTTTCCCACAAATAGGGCTTTCTTTTGGTGGTATTTGATCACCTCGCTATAAACAAAAAAAAGAGCCAAATTTTGAAAAAAAGACGCATTATTTTTTACTTTTTGCTATAATTATTATCCCCAAAAAACATATAAAAAAAAAACAATTTTTTTCCTCAGTTTAGGCCGATACGTATCATTCTACATATTTTTGGTAAAAAAAAAAAAATATTTGCAAGAAGCGTATATTGATTGGTTTGCGCAAAAGTTATAGCATCTACAAAATAGGGCATAGATTCATGGCGGCGATTAGAGATTTTTATCGTGACTGCAACATTATGGCAGACACATCGGACACTTTTGGTGCTATTTTGGGACCATTCACATTTATACAGCGATCAGTGCGATTAAAAATGCACTGATTACTGTGTAAATGTGACTGGCAGTGAAGGGGTTAACCAGGAGGGGGCGCTGCAGGGGTTAAGTGTGTCCTAGGGAGTTATTCTAACTGCGGGGGGAGGGGCTATGTGTGACACGACACTGATTACCGCTCCTGATAACAGTGTCCTGCTATTAGGCAGAACAGGGAAATGCTTGTTTACATTAGCATTTCCCCGTTCCTCCTCTCCGTGAGGCGATCGTGGGTTTCCCCGCGGACATTGAGTCCGCGGGACCCGCGGTCAGACTCATGGAGCTCTCTGTGGGCACACCCGCGCCTGTTATCCAGGCCTCGCGAGATCACATACAATAACGTGATTTCGCGCAGCGGAGCTGACCTGCCGCAGTAAAACTGCGGCGGCTGGTTCGCAAGCGGTTAAAAAGGAGTAGTTGGTGTAAACGAGTGCTTAAATTACTTTTGGAAACCTAACATGAATGAGCATTTTAAAAGATACATGAAAATCCAGAAATGTTACATTTGCTGTATTCCATCAAACCAGAAGAGGATGGGAGTTTTAAAGAGACACGGTCATTAGGTAAAACTTTTCAGGCTGCTCACATACACACTGGGATTGATTTACAAAACCTTGAGAAAGCAAAATCTGGTGCAGCTAGGCATGGCAGCCAATCAGCTTTTAACTATAGTATATACAATTGCGACACAAGTCATATTGTAATTGAATGTTACTAAAAACTACCTTTCCTTTTCAATCTGCAGCCGCTGTAATTTTCTGAAAATGCAATGCAATATGGCTACCTAGAGGCTTTCTGTACACAGAATGTGTGCAGAACGCCCCCCCGGATATGTAATTTCTTACTTGTGTGATTGGCTCACTGCTTTTTCCAGAAGTCTGCACTAAGATACAAGTCAGATTTTAGACATCACTGCAACAAAAATTTCATTTTTGGTGAGATATTCCCAATAGGAACACGTCTAAAGGGATGCAGGCACAGCAGCTTTCCTCAGTGCCCTGCAGCTGGTTGATAATTATGAAACCACTCCCATTAGATTCACTTTCCCACATGGACAGAGAAACACAGAGGGATTTCTTCAGAACAACAAAAGGGAGGAATCTGTAGCAACCTTTGTTAAAATCATTGTAATATACATAGATCACCCATGGGGGGATGTTTTTTCTCAACAAAAGTGGAGTTACTCTTTTAAAGCATTGGCCAAAAAACTGGAAGTTGATTGCATAGAAACCAATCAGCTTCCATTCTTTTGTCAAAGCTTAAAGAGGAACAGCAGTCTGCTCACATAATTTGTAATAAAAACATCTTTGCCATTCTGAAGCTTTCCTTCAACCACTTTGCATATTATTTTATATATACTGGGATTCTTTACTTGCCAAATATGCTGCAGAAATCTCCCTCCACTGAGTCGGGCTGGAGCTATTTCAACTGTGGGCAGCTGAAGCTGCTGCCTGTTTACTTCTGGATTTACAGAGGCTCACCTCCAGCACTGCAGCTTTCATTGGCCTTTTTATGACTCACCCCCCCTCCTTCCCTGGCAAACTTTCACAGCAGTGAGAGAGAGCTGTGCATGATGTCATAAGCCTAGGCTAATGACCAGACAAGAAACAGGAAGTGGGCTGTATAAGGTATTTACTGGCAGAAAAATAAATTTTACTAACCAAAGTTAAAACAACAAGGGTAGAAGATTTAATAGATGAAAAGTTAAAAAAATGACTGAAGGTCCACTTTAATTGAACAAGCTGAAGTTAAAAGCCGATTGGCTACCATGCACAGCTGCACCAGATTTTGCACTCTCCAATTTTAGTAAATCAACCTCAATATGTTTATGATGAGCCCTTACTGATAAGGCCTTTGCTATAGGAATTCATTATACCCTTTTTCTCCTGTCACTCACAGGGTGCTGTAGGCTTTATAGGCAGCAGCCGGGCACTCGGTGGGCCAGGAGGAGGAAGTGAGAGAGCAGTGCAGTTTGCCCAGAAATGTCAGAGTAAAGAAACTACATGGTTGTTGCTGACAAAAGGCATAATGAATGGCCATGCAAGGAAGCCATGATTATTTTAAACCATGTGCACAGCCTAAAATTAGTTTCTAGACGACAAGGGAGGTGGATTTACTAAAGGCAAATAGACTGTGCACTTTGGAAGTGTAGTTGCAATTATTTTTTGTCTCAGAGCTTAGTGAATGTGGTGAAACTCCATTTTGTAAAGAATACCCAATCGGGTGCAAGAAAAAAAAAAAAAAAACGCATTTTTGCTTGCACATGATTGGATGATGAAATCAGCAGAGATTTACAATATTCACAAAGCTCCGGGGAAAAAGTTTTGCAACTGAACTTCCAAAGTGCACTGTCTATTTACCTTTAATAAATCCACCCAGTGTCTTTTGAAGTTTTTGTTGCTATCCCCACAAGAGCAGATCAGGGCTTTACAATTTAAAATGATTGGAAGACCTGTCTCACTTAAAAGGTTAATCATTAAAGCATAACTCCACTTTTGTTGAGAAAAAAAAAACATTCCCCAAATGGGTGATCTATGTAAACTGCAAGGATTATAACAACCTTTGTTGCAGATTTCTACCTTTTGTTATTCTGAAAAGATTAATGTGTGTTTGTCTGTGCCGAGTATGTCTAATGGGAGTGGTCTAATAATTATCAGTCAGCTGTGGCAGCTGAGGAGCGCTAATGAGGAAAGCTGCTAGGCCTGCTCCCCTTTAGAAGTGTTCCTATTGGAAATATCTCACCAAAAATGTCAGGGGATGCCTGAAATCTGACTTGTATCTTAGGCAGACTTCGAGGAAAATTGGTGAGCCAATCACACAAGCAGGAAATTATGTTTCTGGGGAGTGGTCAATATACATTCTGTGTATAGAAAAACTCCATGTAGCCATATTGCATTTATAGAAAATTACAGTGGCTGCAGATTGAAAAAGAAAGGTAATTTTTAATAACATTCAATTACAATAGGACTTGTATCGCAATTGTACACGCTTTATTATTTTTTCTTTGTTCGCTATTTTTTTCCACACGAAAGTGGAGTTACCCTTCGATTTGAACCCAAATTGTCGATATGAATTGTCTGAGACAACTGTTCCCTCAGGCTGATAACTAATAGAGCTTACTGTGGTTGTAAGGGAAAACTTTGTAAAAAGAAAACCGTAAACAGTTACTTTCCAGAGGTTCGACCTGTCCAAGGCACAGTTGTATTTAACAGAGCCGACTGGAGTCAGCAATTATCTATCAAGTGAAAAGTTTTTCTCCTGCATTTGGAAATTGCAATCTTAAAGTAAATCTGCTAATTCTAATGTGTATTAATAGTCGAAAGCGTGTATTTATAGTCGAAAGACATCTCTTATCTGTGTGTATGGTCTTAAAGCTTTGGTTAAACTCCATTCCCAGCATGCCACATTTTGTCTGCCTCTGAACTAAAGCTGGGTAAACACTGAATTTGTTTTTTCATTCAACCAGAAGGCTGATAAAAAAAAACACAAAAAAACCTCACAGATCCCCTCTTCCACACAAGTGGGGGGATGCAGGAATCTCCCTTGCTGTGTGATTGTATTCTGATGGCAAGGACTCCTCCACTGGTGGTATACATTGATGAGAGCTGCAGCAGCTGACTGAATGCATGTTTTCCAGCAGGACCATATGACAGAAGCTGATCGTTAGATCAGCTTCTGTCGACCAGAGAAGGCTTCACACAAATCAAAATTCAGCTGGTTCCTGTTGAACCAGCCGCATTTCGAACCATGTGTACCAAGCTTTAATATATCTTTAAGACATCTACATAATAAGCCAGATATTTTAAATTCAGACAGTAAAAGCATTTTTTTTGCACCAGATCGACTCAGGATAAGTTCGCACTATATATATATATATATATATATATATATATATATATATATATATATATATATATATATATATATATATATATATATATATATATTTTTTTTTATATATTTTTAGAAACACATTTACATTCTTGCAGATAAAAAAAAAAAATGTGCATTTGTTATTTTTTATTTAAACTGGAGCCTGTAAAGCATTGCACCTGCAATCAGCAGATTGCGGGTGCAATGCCAGGATCCTGCAGACTCTAAGTTCACAGTCTACGCAGGCAGTTACTAAATTGCAGGAAGAACCAATGAACTATGAGGATGCTCACCAGTGCCCTCGCAGTTCATGGAGAACTACAAACCATCGGCCGCGGTGGCCAACGGTAGTTTATTTATTCACAGAATACTGAATGAATGATGTGGCTGTGTGGGCAGAGCCCCACGTGACTGCGTGGTTTTTAAATTGAGACAGTGGGTGTGGGAAGAGGATCCCCCCAACCACTGTCACAGGGAGGGGGGATCAGGGGGAGAGGAGGCAGGAGCTGGAAGATGTTACTTGTTCCACCATAAATACGGGAGAAACATGTAACATGTTCCAAAGGTGAACTTAGCCTTTACTGCAATCAGATCAATAGTTAAGGTGACAGAACAGCTTCATCATCAACTGTGCGCTTTTACCATTCCTTCAAATAATGATCAGCATGAGGGAAGAAAGTTAATTTGAAATTGCACATAATTTACAACTTTTTTTTTCAGAAAAATAATAACAGTAAATTTAACATCTGTGACACAATATTAATTTATAGTAAAAAAAAAAAAAACTCACATATCTAAAACATTGATAATTAACCAAGTAAAAAAAATATTACACAGTTAAAAAAAAAAAAAAAAAATCTTTATATAGGATGATACAGTGCTGAACATAATATACAAATATGCAGATCAACTGCATAATAACAGTGAGATATTTATATTCCAAACAAATACAGTATTAAAGTAGTGCACTGGTAACCTCTTCTTTATAGTTGTGTGATAAATTACCCCACAAAAACTCTAAAAGTTTATATAAATATTGCACCTCACACATTGTCCTGCTTTACCAGAAAACAGGGAGCTTTTATTATACAAAACTTGTCTGAAAGGGGATAGAATGCATTTGTAAAAGAATGTTATAAACTAGTTCACTTGGTCAAGAAAGAGCCTCTAGCGCCGATCATTATAAAAAGATTTTAAGCAGTAAAGACATCTATGATACAATGATAAAAATCAGAACTAGGTTTCAACTTAATTTTGTTTTTCTTGCTTGAACACAGGTGTAAAAATACTATAATAGAGAAAAAATATGATTTTGTTTATGCACTGTAAATAAGACACTGAAGTTGATTTACTAAAGGAGTAGAGATTGTTTTCTTACCAAAGTGAATGCTTACTGAGCTTTGTAAATAAGGCAAGGCTGTATTTCCATTGAATAACCATCATGTACAAAGACATTAAAAAATAGATTTTTTTTCCCTTACACACGATTAAATCATTGATGTGAACATGACTTCACATTTACTAGGGAAACAGTGAAGAGTCACTACTCCTTTAGTAAATTAACACCACTGCTTAGTTTAGCTAACAGTGGATACTACAGGGGACTTTATTACCAAAAGTTAAAGCACACAAATTCAAAAACAAAAAGTGTAATATACTAAGCTTACTAGTTCTTACATGTGGTAGCTTCACTAATTTTCACATTTTGAGGCTATGAATATTTTTTGTAAGTACAGAAAATGACTTGATCTGGAAATGGAAGGGTTTTTGTCACATCAGATGAGCTCAAAAGAAAGCACAAAAACTTTGAAGACCAATCTGTATGACAACAATGGCTTCCCACATAGATACAGTAGAGATATTAGTGTAGACACGAATGAACAGGAAGTGTGTTCTTTGCAGAATTAGCAGGTGAAAATAAAGTGAAAAATTTGAAAAAAATAAAACTCGCCGCCACCACATCTTAGCACTAAAAGCTGTAATATTTTAATTTTTGTTTTTAAATACACTTTAAAAAGATTCAGTTCACGTAAAACTGGTATGCCAGCTTTGTATGGATGAAGGTAGATAGAATCACCCAGCAATTTCTTAAAGTAGAAGTCAACCCCAACACTAAAATCTCGAAATCTACAGGCATCCACGATACAAGACTAACTTATCTAGCCCTGTAAAGAAGAAGTCTTATACATATTTTTTTGATGCCACTCCAGTCTGGTCTTCAGTGGTGGAAGCTCTGCAGAGAAGTGACGTCACCCATAGAGTTACTATGAGGCTTGCGTTGTTGGCTGCCTCTTCTGCACCCAACTCCACAGCGAAGTTGCCGCTGTCAGCTCAGCATGGGACCGGACCAGATCAACTTAAAAAAAAAAAAAAAGGTATGTATAGCCATTTCTTCTTTACAGGGCTAGATAGGTTAGTTTTAGAGATTTTAGTGTTAGGGTTTACTTCTACTTTAGGTTTGCCAGTCATTGAAATTTCTGCTCCTTGAATCCCAACTCTCTTGTCATACCCAAGTTATTCCAGTGGGGTCTTATCTTCCCTGTTGCACGGTTTTTAAACAGTACAGAGAATGTAAAAGAAGCATTAACAATATACTTATTCCAACAGAAAGAGTAAGATAAAAGCCAGAGGAACGAATGGGGAATCATGAAGAAGTAGAAACTAGTGGGTTATTCGATCAACCACCATTCAATGCTTTCACCGCAATAAAAAAAAAAAAAATTTTTTAGGTGAACTAACCATTTCAATACTTTCTATTGTGTTGTTTCAACCAAGGTTTTACACTTATGCCATGTACACACGATCGGAAATGCTGCCAGCAAAACTCAGATGAGAGCTTTTTGTGGGAAAATCGACCGTGTGTATGCTCCATCGGTCTTTTGCTGGTGGAATTCCAGCCAGCAAAAGATCGGTCGGGAAAAGTTCCTATCCGAATATGCGTTCGTCTGTATGCAATTCGGACGTGCGAAAAAAATCACGCATGCTCGGAAACAATTTGACGCATGCTCGGAAGCATTGAACTTTATTTTCTCGGCTCGTTGTAGTGTTGTACATCACTGCGTTCTTGACGGTCAAAAGTTCAGAGAACTTTTGTGTGACCGTGTGTATGCAAGGCAAGCTTGAGCGGAATTCCGTCGGAAAAACCATCCAAGTGTTTTCTGACGGAAATTCCGATCGTGTGTACGCGGCATTACAGCAGATTAGGGCTTATGATACGTTGACTAAAAATTCTGAATGTTCTCCTCTATATTCTTATATAAGAAATCTGTGCATTTTCACTACTAAGAACATCAACAAACCAGAAACCAGTGACATCATTGAGGTTACTTCTTATAAACGATGGCAGACCCCACATGGCTGCTTCTAAATTCGTTTTCGGCTAGCACATTACCGAATAAGTAAATACTTGTAACTATGAAAAAATACTGCAAGTTATGGCCACAAATTTACCTTTACTGAACAAAAAAGAAAGAGTTCATAATAAAAGTAATAGGGGAGGTAGGATGCTGGTACTTTTCATGCTACATGTTTAAGTGGATGTCAAGGGCAGGATCGCATGAACTCTATTAAAGTGCTTTATCAGCTTAGAAATAATGTGTGCAAGCTTGGGGAAAGTATGTGGAGCTCTTACTATAAACACACTCAAGACTATTTTCACTATCAGCCAGCCCATTGCTTTAATACATCAATATAAATGTGTTCAACTAAGTTAAAAAAATTGATTTAAATGCTTTGATCCACAGCATTTAGACCTACAAAAGAAAGCGGCACAAAACATGCCCATGTGTTATTACGAGGCTGATGGAAGGTGGATGCCTTATGCCACAATAAATAGCCAGGTTTTTAAATAAAGGTGGTTTACTAGTGGCTGCAGCAAAATCTTGCTAAATTTAAAAGCTATAAGTATTTATTATGCATTAAATGGCAGTACTATGAACCATGCCATTGTATGTTAGCATATACCATTCAACTAGTGTGTTAAAACTTTTACAATAAAAGCATCTACTTCAGCTGGGCGGACATTATGCCTCACTAACAGATAAAAAATACCAATGATATCAATTTACTGGTACTGGTGCACAAAATGTATCAGCAGCTATAAGCAGCAGTCTGTAGTTGATATACCTTATCACTTGATTTGATCTACAAGCAACTCTGCAAAAAGAATATGCAATTAAATGTTTTTGATTCAATGATGTTTAACTACATACGTGTATTCCAATACAAAAAAGGTAAAGACACAAACTACCTTGTTCTAATAAAGAGTTCTTATTCTTAAGTGTTATATATGTGTTAAGTGCAATACACTGAAGCTACCAATAAGAACAAGCTCTAAAATTTCAGTGCTGGGTGCTGCAATGCACTACACTGCATCTCAATGTGCTGCAGTGCATAATGATGAATCAAGTGTCGTTTGACAGTTCAGTAAAGTTGGCAAAAAAAAAAAGATAAACAGTGTGATGCGTTTCTAAAACGCATTGGCACCGCTCCCTTTAATGTGCACACCAGTAGCCATGATATAAAAGTGGCTGCTGGTGTGACCTTAAGTCCTTAAAAATAAGAATTCTGATTGAATAAGGCAGAAGTGAACATAGCAGGAGTAAACAAGACACTTTAGCTGCCTAGATTGAGCTACAGAAAGAACAGTAAAGGAGGACTTTAGCCAGGCATCTTGGCCTAAAGCAGTGAGGGCATTTGTGTATATATGCTACTGTAACCCTGGTGGCCAGACAGCAGCCATATCTATTCTATTGCTACCTGATATCTTTGAGCTTTAAGCCCCATACACACTATCAGATTTTCTGCTGATTTTTTCCTTCAGATTTACCAAAACCATATAATATGAGGTCAAACCTTAGGAGTTTCAATTTGTATGCAATCAGCCGGGCCCTTGCACTACATGGTTTTGGTAAATCTGAAGACAAAAATCAGCAGAAAATCTGATAGTGTGTATGGGACTTTAGACTGCTGAAAAATGTCACTGAAATTTAATAACATAAGGCAATGGAAAAAAAAAAAAAAAAAATCAAGAGTCCCCAAGAAATTACAAGATAAATTTTGTGAGGTAACTATCAGTAATTTTGATAAGCTATGTCTATCGGAGTCAATTACAAAACAATATTGATTAGCTATAATAAATATGTTGAACATACATAATGCACATCAGTTTCTGAAGATACATGGCACATGAGCTACATCTTCACATCCACAAATCCCCTGCCACAGGACATACTCATGCAAAAATATACAACACATAATACAAAAGTGCCTTCAGCCAAAAGACACATCAGTAGTAATAAATTAAAACTTAGTAAAATCAATATAAAAATTGTTCAAGTTTTTGTGTGTTTTTTTTTTGTCTTCGTATCTGATATGTCATGCAACTAAAATCCAACTTCAACAGGCACTCCATGCAAGTTCATTTGCATTCACTTTAAATGTATAAAGTGTTTTTTTTTTCAGTCATACTCCTTGGCCAATGAGGGAATGGTACCTGAGGCAGCATGAACCAAGACTACCAACTTAGGCTTGGCCCATTTTATGTTGGCCTTTCCTGTTATTTGGAAGTCTGGGCCTCATACACGGAAGCTTGGTAACTTTAAACCATTAAAAGATAAGTTGTCACTCTTTATATATGGCACTTAATAGTGCCACAGCAATACAAGTGTCGTCATTGTCCAACCATCACTGTCATTTCTAAACAAGTAAGCAAGTCATGCAGATCTAAACTTCTCAAAACTTTGGCACCAAATTGCTAACACAATAGCCAAGTGCACAATGCTCCAAACTTTATCCTCCCGGTTTCCACATTTATATTGTAAACTAAAACCACATAGTGCCTCTAAATCAACTCGGTTCTCTGGTCAGGCCTTCTGCCATATATGGACACCTCCTTTAAAAGTCAGATAAAGATGCATTTTTGCTGAGTTCCTTAATTCCCTGTAGAATTCGCTTCATATGACCCACTTTCATTATCCCCAGATCCTACAAAAGAAACAAAAAAACATTTATTAATAGCAGCTAACTATCAGTGAAAAATATCAAACGATAGTACATAAAAAAAAAAAGGACATCAGGATTTTTCAGTAGGCACACAAAGCAAATCACTATAGCAAAACTATATTTTCAAAAATGGGCATGTATTTTAATTTTTCACCCAAGTTTCACCACGTTTTGAAAAAGAAATTGATAATCTGAAGAAATAATGGCACTACATAAAAAGGTAAAAAATGTTTTGTTTTAATACATTAGAATAACAATGTCTATGAAATGTATATGTTGATGAAATATGAAGTTACTATATAATGGATGCCCTATTAGGATGATATATAAAAGAAAAGTATTAAAACACACAAACATTTTTTCATGCCAACATAGTATTGAAAAGGCCAACTCTAAATTTACCACTAATTTCCTGTGTCAATAAACTGTATAGGAGTACCCATTATACCCTGCTATAGTCCCAGAAATGTTATAAAAATGGTATGGCCAAAGACATTTATTTCTGCACTCCTCTGACCCAGATTCAACCAACAGTGGGCTAAAGGCCGTTGTCAGCTGACATCACAAAGCTGGTCCAGGGCCTGGAAGGATCCGGACTTTGAAAGGTTTGGATTCACCCAAATGCCTGACTGGCAGCTGGCTCTGCCTCTCAGTGCGCTGCTGAGAGCATGAGCCAGCTGCCCCCCCCCCCCTCCAGCCCGGCACTCCAGTGAGCGCTGAAGGACCAGAGCAGAGCAGTGATTGGCAGTCGCCACTTTCTGCTCAGTGAACAACAACTGAGTGATCAGCGGTCATGTGATTTCTCAGTCCATGGTCTCTGAGCTGGCAGGGGACTGCTGCAGCATTAGATTGAAACTGCAGCATTAGATTGATGCTGCAGCCTTATAGGGGAGGATGTATGTTTGTTATTTTGATTTCCCACACTTCTCCTTTAATGTTCGATTTTCATATTTGCGTACCTCCCCAACTCCTTGATGCCTAAAGGTAAAACAAATCTGAGTGCAGTTTTGCGAACTTTGATAACTGTTCATAAAACTGTTCATATCATTGCAACCACTTGATGTATCCGGGTGAATTACAGTGCCTTGTATTCACCCCCTGGTGTTTTTCTTGTTTTGTTGCATTACAACCTGGAATTAAAATTGATTTTTTTTGGGCTGGGGATGGGGCTTTGTATCATGTGATGTACGCAACATGCCTATGACTTTGAAGGAACAAAATATTTTTTTATTGTGACACAAACGATAAGACAAAAAAAAATAAAGATAAACTGAAATCTTAAGTGCATAAGTAATCACCTTTGTTATGAAACCCCTAAGTAGGATGTTTTACACCCATTACTTCAGATGATTACGAAAGGATGCCTTCTACCCTGCTCTTTTGTGTGAATGCCCTAGAATAAGTAATGATACACAACTGCAGCAATAGCTGGTTGCAGAGCTGAGCCCGCAAGTGTAAAGAGAGCTATTTAAATTTGTTCTAAAGCCTCAAGATTTTTTACCTTAATGCATACCCTAAAGCAGGGATCTTAACTACAGCCCTCCAGCTGTTGTGGAACTACACATCCCATGGAGGCATTGTAAATCTCTTACATTCACAGACATAACTAGGCATGATGGGAATGGTAGTTCCTGAACAACTGGAGGGCCATAGTTTGAAGACCCCCTACCCTAAAGCAACTATTGACACAGCCTCCCGGTCTGTGTCAATAGTGGCTTTCCATGGAGGCATTTGCAGAAGAGGAGGGATCTGGAGTGCTGGCGGGGGACCCCACAAAAGGAGGATCAGGGCTACTCTGTGCAAAACCATTGCACAGAGCAGGTAAGTATAGCAGGATTTTTATTTTCAGATTACAAAAAAACGAAGGTATAATGTTACTTAAAGAGTGTATCAAACTTCATATCTGCAGAAACTTTTAATGAAGCAACCTCTTCAATTGGTACAGTGAAATTTAAGACGGAGAATGCAGGATCTACTATCAAAACAGACCACTTTTTTGTTAACTCTATTTCCACTGAATAGAGTTTGGCGATGATTTAAAGGGTGAAAATGTTTCTGGACTAACAGCCCACTGACATGGACATGCCTTGAAGGATAACCATCATATTTTCTATCTACCAAAAGTCAAGCCACCAAAGGGTTGGGGTCATAACTGATCACACTTGCACCAACTGCAGTTTAAATAGAGGTTAAGATGGCAACTTTCTTGCCTGTAAAAGGAAAGGATGGTTTAGTTCCACTAACGTTTCAATTGTGTTGCTATACCTTTAAGCAGAGAAAGGGGATTTAGTGCAGAAATTCACTGGGAGTCTTTAGCTGCCTAGAGTGATGTTAAGTTGCAGGTGTGTTGCTGTTTCTTTAAAAAAGAACTAAAGTTCTGCTGTACCTCACTGTGAGCAGGCAAGCTTTTTATTGCAGAAGAGACATGCAATGTCTTCTGCAATAAACTATACCTACCTGTAAAATTACAGCAATCACTGCAATGTAAGCGGAGCTGCGCATGCGTTACCCCATCAGTACAGTGGCCGGCCCAATCCTGTGTGCTGGGATAACTCAGGAGTGACAGCCCACGCCGGCCAATAAACTGGTCTGAAAACCGGCATACAGAAGATGATGCCGAGACCCGAGGGACCGCTGGAAAGGTGCGTATCTCTGCCTTTAGTTAGGCTTTGAGGCGGAAAAGGGGTTACCTCTAGGCAAGTCAGCTTTCAATATATCATAGGTGTGTGTGTATATATTTATTTATATATATATATATATATATATATATATATATATATATGTATTAATTAAAAAAAAATGCAAAGTGAGCGAACAGAAGAAAAATCTAAATCAATATTTGGTGCAACTACCCCTTGGCTTCAAACCAGCATCAATTCTTACAAAGTCAGGGATTTTGTAGGATTAGAGTCAGGTGTATGATTAAGCAAATATACCAATGCTAATAATGAACTGAAACAGTTGTGTAGGAGGCTTAACGCTGGGTAAAAAACAGCCAAACTGTTAAGGTGAGGTTGTGGAAGATCGTTTTATGTCACAGGTCGCACAACATGCCAAGACTTGGCAGAGAAACAAGAAAAAAAGTAGTTATAGTGCTTCAGCAAGGTCTCTCCCAGGCAAAGATTTCAAAGCTGACTGGGTTTTCAAGATGTGCTGTTCAAGCTCTTTTGAAGAAGCACAAAGAAATGGGCAACACTGAGGACCGTAGACACAGTGGTCGCCCAACGAAACTTAATGCAGCAGATTAAAGACACATCAGGTTTACTTTCCTTCAACACCAGGAGATGTTCAGCAGTGCCATCAGCACAGAACGGGCAGAAGTAAGTGGGACCCAGGTACACCCATCTACTGTCTGGAGAAGTCTGGCCAGAAGCGGTCTTCATGGAAGAATTGTGGCCAAAAAACTATCTCTGATGTGGAAACAAGCAACTCAACTATGCACAAAAACATAGAACTGGGGTGCAGAAAAATGGCAGCAGGTGCGCTGGACTGCGGAGTCAAAATTTGAAATATTTGGCTGTAGCAGGAGGCAGTTCGTTCACCAAAGAGCTGGAGAGCGATACAATGAAAGTCTGCAGGCAACGGTAAAGCAATGTAGAGGTTCTTTGCAAGTTTGGGGCTGCATTTCTGCAAATGGGGTTGGAGATTTGGAGAGGATCAATGGTGTCCTCAATGCTGAGAAATACAGGCAGATACTTATCCTTAATGCCATACAATCTGGAAGGATTGTGATTGGCCCCAAATTTATTCTGCAGCAGGAAAACTACCCCAAACATACAGCCAATGTAATTAAGTGAAGGTTTGGCCCCCGCAAAGCCTTGATCTCAACATTGAGTCTGTCTGGGATTACATAGAGAGGATTTGAGGCTGCCTACATCCACAGAAGATCTGTGGTTAGTTCTCCAAGATGTTTGAAACAACCTACCTGCCAAGTTCCTTCAAAAACTGCGCAAGTATACCTAGAAGAATTGATGATGTTTGAAGGCAAAGGGTGGTCACATTTGAATTTCACTTCTTTTCATGTACTTTCCACTTTATTTGATGAAAATAAACTATTAACACTTCTATTTCTGAAAGCATTCCTAATTTACTGAATTTTTTCACACCTGCCTAAAACCTATATATATATATATATTATATATATATATATATATATATATATATATACATATACATACATACACACACACACACACATACACACACACACACAGTATCTCGCAAAAGTGAATAACACTTCACATTTTTGTAAATATTTTATTATATCTTTTCATGTGGCCACACTGAAGAAATTACACGTTGCTACAATGTAAAGTAGTGAGTGTACAGCTTGTATAACAGTGTAAATTTGCTGTACCCTCAAAATAACTCAACACACAGTCATTCATGTCTAAACCGCTGGCAACAAAAGTGAGTACACCCCTAAGTGAAAATGTCCAAATTGGGCCCAATTAGCTATTTTCCCTCCCCGGTGTCATGTGACTCATTAGTGTTACAAGGTCTCAGGTGTAAATGGGGAGCAGGTGTGTTAAATTGGGTGTTATCGCTCTCACTCTCTCATACTGGTCACTGAAAGTTCAACATGGCACCTCATGGCAAAGAACTCTCTGAGGATCTGAAAAAAAAGAATTGTTGCTCTACATAAAGATGGCCTAGGCTATAAGAAGATTGCCAAGACCCTGAAACTGAGCTGCAGCAGGGTGGCTAAGACCATACAGTGGTTTAACCGAAAAGGTTCCACTCAGAACAGGCCCCATCATGGCCGACCAAAGAAGTTGAGTGCACATGCTCAGGGGCATATCCAGAGGTTATCTTTGGGAAATAGACGTATGAGTGCTGCCAACATTGCTGCAGAGGTTGAAGGGGTGGGGGGTCAGCCTGTCAGTGCTCAGACCATACGCCGCACACTGCATCAAATTGGTCTGCATGGCTGTCGTCCCAGAAGGAAGCCTCTTCTAAAGATGATGCAAAAGAAAGCCCGCAAACAGTTTGATGAAGACAAGCAGACCAAGGATATGGATTACTGGAACCATATCCTGTGGTCTGATGAGACCAAGGTAAACTTATTTTGGTGCAGACGGTGTCAAGTGTGTGTGGTGGCAACCAGGGGAGGAGGAGTACAAAGACAAGCGTGCCTACAGTCACGCATGGTGGTGGGAGTGTCATGGTCTGGGGGCTGCATGAGTGCTGCCGGCACTGGGGAGCTACAGTTCATTGAGGGAACCTCGAATGCCAACATGTACTGTGACATACTGAAGCAGAGCATGATCCCCTCCCTCCGGAGACTGGGCCGCAGGGCAGTATTCCAGCATGATAACCCCAAACACACCTCCAAGACAACCACTGCCTTGCTAAAGAAGCTGAGGGTAAAGGTGATGGAGTGGCCAAGCATGTCTCCAGAACTAAAACCTATTGAGAATCTGTGGGGCATCCTCAAATGGAAGGTGGAGGAGCCCAAGGTTTCTAACATCCACCAGCTCCGTGATGTCATCATGGAGGAGTGGAAGAGGACTCCAGTGGCCACCTGTGAAGGTCTGGTGCCCAAGAGGGTTAAGACAGTGCTGGAAAATAATGGTGGCCACACTACATATTGACGCTTTGGGCTCAATTTGGACATTTTCACTTAGGGGTGTACTCACTTTTATTGCCAGCAGTTTAGACATTAATGACTGTGTGTTGAATTATTTTGAAAGGGCAGAAAATTTACACTGTTATACAAGCTGTACACTCACTACTTTACATTGTAGCAAAGTGTCATTTCTTCAGTGTTGTCATATGAAAAGATATAATAAAATATTTACAAAAATGTGAGGGGTGTACTCACTTTTGTGAGATACTGTATATACACACACTATATTACCAAAAGTATTGGGATGCCGCCTGCCTGTACAAACACACATGAACTTTAATGGCATCCCAGTCATAGTCCGTAGGGTTCAATATTGAGTTGGCCCTTTGCAGCTATAACAACTCTTCTGGGTAGGCTGCCCACAAGGTTTAGGAGTGTGTCTAAGGGAATGTTTGACCATTCTTCCGGAAGTACTTTGTGAGGTCAGGCACTGATGTGGATGAGAAAACCTGGCTCGCAGTCTCCGCTCTAAATCATCTCAAAGGTGTTCTATCGGGTTGAGGTCAGGATATGCAGGGCAGTCACGTTCCTCCACCCCAAACTTGTGTATCCATGTCTTTATGGACCTTGCTTTGTGCACTGGTCAAAGTCATTTGGTAGAGGGGGGATTATGATGTGAGGTTGCTTTTCTGAAGTTGGGCTTGGACCCTTAGTTCCAGTGAAGGGAACTCTTAAGGCGTCAGCATACCAATACATTTTGGACAACTTAGTGGGAACAGTTTGGGGATGGCCCCTACCTGTTCCAACATGACTGCACACCTGTGCACAAACAAGGTCCATAAAGATATGGATGAGCGAGTTTGGAGTGGAGGAACTTGACTGGTCTGACCTCAAACCAATAGAACACCTTTGGGACGATTTAGAGTGTAGACTGCGAGCCAGGCCTTCTCGTCCACATCAGTGCCTGACCTCACAAATGCTCTTCTGGAAGAATGGTCAAATGTTCCCATAGACACACGCCTAAACCTTGTGGGGACAGCCTTCCCAGAAGAGTTGCAGCTGTTATAGCTGCAAAGGGTGTGCCAACCCAATATTAAACCCTAGGGACTAAGACGCCATTAAAGTTCATGTGCGTGTAAAGGCAGGTGTCCCAAAACTTTTGGTAACATAGTGTTAGTATTGGTGTGCGTGTCTGAGTGTGTGTGTATATACACACACACACACACACAGTGGGGCAAAAAAGTATTTAGTCAGCCACCAATTGTGCAAGTTTTCCCACTTAAAAAGATGAGAGAGGCCTGTAATTGTCATCATAGGTATACCTCAACTATCAGACAAAATGTGGAAACAAATCCAGACAATCGCATTGTCTGATTTTTGAAAGAATTTGTTTGCACATTATGGTGGAAAATAAGTATTTGGTCAATATCAAAAGTTCATCTCAATACTTTGTTATATATCCTTTGTTGGCAATGACAGAGGTCTGTAAGTCTTCACAAGGTTGTCACACACTGTTGCTGATATGTTGGCCCATTCCTCCATGCAGATCTCCTCTAGAGCAGTGATGTTTTGGGGCTGTCGCTGGGCAACAGACTTTCAGCTCCCTCCAAAGGTTTTCTAAGGGGATGAGATCTGGAGACTGGCTAGGCCACTCCAGGACCTTGAAGTGCTTCTTACGAAGCCACTCCTTTGTTGCCCGGGCGGTGTGTTTGGGATCATTGTCATGCTGAAAGACCCAGCCACGTTTCATCTTCAATGCCCTTGCTGATGGGAGGTGGTTTGCACTCAAAATCTCACGATACATGTCCCCATTCATTCTTTCATGTACACGGAGAGAAACAGCCCCATGTACATGCAGAGAAAGCCCCAAAGCATGATGTTGCCACCCCCATGCTTCACAGTAGGTATGGCGTTCTTTGGTTGCAACTCTGCATTCTTTCTCCTCCAAACACGACGAGTTGTGTTTCTACCAAACAATTCTACTTTGGTTTCATCTGACCATATGACATTCTCCAAATCTTCTTTGGATCATCCAAATGCTCTCTAGCAAACCTCAGACGGGCTTGGACATGTACTGGCTTAAGCAGGGGGACATGTCTGGCACTGCAGGATCTGAGACCCTGGCGGCGTAGTGTGTTACTGATGGTAGCCTTTGTTACGTTGGTCCCAGCTCTCTGCAGGTCATTCACTAGGTCCCCCCGTGTGGTTCTGGGATTTTTGCTCACCGTTCTTGTGATCATTTTGACCCCACGGGGTGAGATCATGCGTAGAGCCCCAGATCGAGGGAGATTATCAGTGGTCTTGTATGTCTTCCATTTTCTAATTATGGCTCCCACAGTTGATTTCTTCACACCAAGCTGCTTGCCTGTTGCAGATTCAGTCTTCCCAGCCTGGTGCAGGTCTACAATTTTGTTTCTGGTGTCCTTCGACAGCTCTTTGGTCTTAGTGGAGTTTGGAGTGTGACTGTTTGAGGTTGTGGACAGGTGTCTTTTATACTGAGAACAAGTTCAAACAGGTGCTATTAATACAGGTAATGAGTGGAGGACAGAGGAGCCTCTTAAAGAAGAAGATACAGGTCTATGAGAGCCAGAAATCTTGCTTGTTTGTAGGTGACCAAATACTTATTTTCCACCATAGTTTGCCAATAAATTCTTTAAAAAAATCAGACAATGTGATTGTCTGGATTTGTTACCACATTTTGTCTCTCATAGTTGAGGTATACCTATGATGACAATTACAGGCCTCTCTCATGTTTTTAAGTGTGAGAACTTGCACAATTGGTGGCTGACTAAATACTTTTTTGCCCCACTGTGTATATATATATATATATATATATATATATATATATATATATATATATATATATATATATATATATATATATATATATATATATATATATAGAGATAATAGATAGCAAGATAGATAGATAAGTCACCCTGTAACATGGCTTTCTATATTAGTTGAGACCTGATTTACTCTTATCCTATGTATCCAAGTGCCTGATTCCCTTAATCATCCAAAGGTACGTGCACGCTGCAATTTTAAGGAACTTCACAGCAATATCAACAATATTCTTCATATTTTTATAAGGAATATACAGTTAGGTCCATATAAATTTGGACACAGGCACAATCGTCATACTTTTGGCTCTGTATGCCACCAGAATATAATTAAAACAAAACAATCTAAATTAATTTGAAGTGCAGACTTTCAGCTTTAATTCAAAGGGTGGAACATACATATCAAGTACAAATTTTAGAAACTGCAACCATGTTTATACAAGGACCCCCCCCCCCCCATTTTCAGGGGCTCAAATGTAATTGGACAGATGAATATGATCATAAATAAAATGTTAATTTTTAATATTTTGTTGAGAATCTTTTACTGTCAATGACTGCCTGAAGTCTGAAACCCATGGATATTACCAAAGACTGGGTTTCCTCCTTTCTGATGCTTTGCCAGGCTCTAACTGCAGCTGTCTTCAGCGGTTCTTGGTTTGTTGGTCTTTCTGCCTTTAGTTTTGAATTCAGCAAGTGAAATGCATGCTCAATTGGGTTGAGATCAGGCGACTGACTCAGCCATTGCAGAATATTCCACTTCTTTTCCTTCAAAAGCTCCTGGTTGCTTTTGCAGTGTGTTTTGGATCACTGTCCATCTGTACTGTGAAGCGCCTTCCAATCAACTTTGCTGCATTTGGCTGAATCTGGGCTGACAGTATATCTCTAAACACTGCAGAATTCATCCGGCTGCTTCTGTCACATCATCAATAAACACCAATGACCTAGTGCCACTGGAAGCCATGCATGCCCATGCCATCACACTGCCTCCACCATGTTTTACATATGATGTGTGCTTTGGATCATGAGCTGTTCCAAGCCTTCTCCACAGCTTTTTCTTCCTGTCATTCTGGTACATATTAAGCTTAGTTTAATCCATCCAAAGAATGCTTTTCCAGAACTGATCTGGCTTTTTTTTTTTTTAGAAGTTTTTTGGCAAAGTCTAATGTGACTTTTCTATTCTTCAGGCTTATGAAGGGTTTGCACCTCGTGGTGAACCCTCTGTTTGCTCTTGTAAAGTCTTCGCTTCTCTTGAGTGTCCTTCACTTGTCTCGATGTTGTGAATAGGTTTTGCTTTACCATAGAGAGGATCCTCATTCTTTATGGGGCCAATATGGTAAGTGAGCCCTTTTTTACTGTTTATATACCTAAAGAATTTCTTGGGATTTTTTTGCTCTCCTCCGCTATGTGTCTTTCGTGTTCTATCTTAGTCACCCTAATTGCACCCTTACATATCTTGTTGCATTCTTTGTAAAGTCTGAATGCTGATGATGATCCCTCAGCCTTGTATTTTTTGAAGGC
Source organism: Lithobates clamitans (assembly GCA_037952925.1). NCBI lineage: Eukaryota > Metazoa > Chordata > Amphibia > Anura > Ranidae > Lithobates > Lithobates clamitans. The sequence goes on from JBBGZY010000282.1 coordinate 2,051,383, forward strand.
CTTCTCCTTTGCTTTTATATGCATTTTTACATTAGAGTTAAGTCATCCAGGACTTTTGTTCGCTCTTTTAAATTTATTTCCCAATGGGATGCACTGGCTAATACCCTTATTTAATATGCTCTTATAGCAAACCCATCACTCCTCTGTGTTTTTTGTTTCTAAGATTTCATCCCAATTTATATCTTATAGCAAGGTTCGTAGTTTAGTGTTGATTTGGTCACTCCTAATGTTGCTGCTCTGTCTGATAGATTGCTATAATTTTTGAAGTCTTACAATGGCCTGTTTCACTTGCATGGACTCCTTTGAACACATGATATAGGTTTACAGCAAAAGATTACAAATGCAAATACCACACTTAAAATCATCTTCAGACCTTTTACCTGCTTAATTGCTGAAAAAATAACAAAGGAGTAGCCCACACCTGGCCATGAAATAGCTTTTGATTCAATTGTCCAATTACTTTTGGTCCCTTGAAAAAGGGGGATGGTTAATCTTAAGAGCTGTAATTCCTAAACCCTTCCTCCGATTTGGATGTCCATACCCTCAATTTAAACCAGAGTGTGCGCACTTTTAGCCCATATCCATTATATAACTATAGCTTGAATATGTTTAGGTAAATACCTGAAAAAAAAAACAAAAATTGTGTCTGTGTCCAAATATATATGGACCTAACTGTACATGCCCTGTTTGGTATCATAGTTGCCAAATTAATGTGAACTGCTAATTGTTTCCAAAAATGCTCAATTTCTTAATGCCTAGTGCTGCCACATTATCAAAGCCCAGGAAGGGCAGCATATTCCTTGTTGAGCAATCTCTCTACTGCAACACTTTTTTGATACATTATTATACAGTATGAGCTGTGGTTAGGGAAGAGTAGAATCCTGTCAGTTGCTGCACAGTACTTGAATGCAAGGTTATTCAGACCTGATGCACACTGCTTCCAAAGAATGAGTGAGAGAGAAGCAGCAAGATAAGATGTCATCTTTTGTCAGTTTTCACCTAGTGATTTGACCAATAACACACCTCCTGTCTTATAGGGCGTACACACGGTCGGACTTTGTTCGGACATTCCGACAACAAAATCCTAGGATTTTTTCCTACGGATGTTGGCTCAAACTTGTTTTGTCTACACACGGTCGCACAAAGTTGTCGGAAAATTTGATCGTTCTAAACGCGGTGACGTAAAACACGTACGTCGGGACTATAAACGGGGCAGTGGCCAATAGCTTTCATCTCTTTATTTATTCTGAGCATGCGTGGCACTTTGTTCGTCAGATTTGTGTACACACGATCGGAATTTCCGACAACAGATTTTCTCCTGCTCTCCAACTTTGTGTGTCGGAAAATTCGATGGAAAATGTCCGATGGAGCCCACACATGGTCGGAATTTCCGACAACACGCTCCGATCGGACATTTTCCATCGGAAAATCCGACCGTGTGTACGGGGCATTACAGTGCCTCTACTCTGGATGAAGGCGCATGGGGCACCTTTGGACAGGAGCATTGTTATTCTGGGGGAGGGGAATATTAGTTGTAATAGAAGATTTAGACTAACTAACACTAACAAATTGAAGCCAAATACCAGCTCACACTATATAAGCAGTTACAGGAACAGCTCTCTTTCCTGTTTGGATTACGGTTGTACATAAACGCTGATCATTGTAAGCACCCCTGTCATCAGTGGTAAAAGGTTTGTTTCATCCCTCTAACTGCTACATCTGCAAGAGAGCTTGTTCTGTTGAAAAACAACAGACTTCATTATAATCCCTCCATGTCTATATAGTTCCAAGGTGTCACATCTCTATTTACCTCAACAGCAATTAGCTGTTGAGGTAAATACTTAATACCACTGCTTAGAAAACCAGAGTACCTTAGCCAAGTCAATCGTACAAAAGTTTAAAAAGCACTCAACCAAGCATGGCTGGATTTTGTGTACACAATCAGTCAAGATGTCAGTAGACAATTTTACGGTGCAGTTGAAATTAACAAAAGCCACATAGGAAAATCTGTAGTCTGTAGGTATCCTAATACCAAGCTTCTGCCTTATAAATTTATCAGCAGTCCACAACACAACTTAATTCTGCCCGGCAGTATGAACAGTGCACTAAACCAGATCTCCAGGCAAACCCCTAAAACACACAACTAAAATACATATATGGGAACGGTTTTCCCTGTATTTACATTTCTGTTTATTTAGTTCTGAGATATTCACAGCCCTGCCGTGTAGCAAAGGTGGATGGATTACACCACCGTCCATGTTACAGCTATGGAATGTAGAAAGAATAAAGGGTTATCAACCTCTCTCCACCCCCAACCTGCTGACTGATCAGTGAAGGAGGTTATCTGTCTACTCACTATGCTCTTCCCTCCTAACACGTTCCTTGTCAGCACATTTGAAAATAAATAAATAAACGTACCTGTGCTTCTCCTCCCTCTCTCAGTTTGAGTGTCGCTACAAAAGGGTATTGCAAGAGGCTTACACCAAGCGGTTGCAAAGGCAGAGGCTTTTTACAATACTGCATTCATGCAGTCTGGAAAAAAAACCTTCTGCATGCAGCTTCCCCCGCAGCCCCCCCCCCCATGCATACCTGAGCCTGACATCAATTCCAGCGATGTGCATGAGAGCTGAGGCTCTTTCACTTCTCATTGGCTACAGCTGCTGTCAATCAGAGCCAGTGACGAGGGAGCTAGGGCAGGGCAGGGCAGGGCCGAGCCCCACTGTGTGTCTTCTGGACACACAGGGCAGGGCTCGGGAGCGATCCGATCACGTACAAGGGCCCCCATAGCAAGCCGCACCCCCTGAGGGGTATGACTAGGAGCCAAGAGTTACTTTAAACTCCAGTACATTTACATACTAGTTGCATTTAAAAAAAATACTGTATGTATAATAACCGATTAATGGATACTTAGCTGCATTACATTGTATATTTCACATCTCCCTGGAATTCAGCTTTAAAATGGACATGGATAAAATACACCAGGAAATAGGAATTAGGACCATAATAACATTCTAAACGATTGTACAGTATAGAAATTAGCCAAGTCAAAGTTGATTCTGTATTTTACAAAAAGGAGAGCATCATCACTTAAGTGCGATACAATCGGTTTTAATGTGGCTTACATAAAAACAAACCCATGCAAAGAACAATGATAATGTACAATAACTTACAGCAACCAACTTGATCCTAGTTTGCTGAACTCTTACCAGTGACAGGTGAACGGATTTAACAATTTAACATTAGTTATTGCCATTTACATTTCTTTCCTATTCAGCAAGCCCAATAGGACATGACCCTTGTGATATTGGTGACACTGTAACTCCCAGGTAATGATAGTTGCAGGGCAAGGGTTTGTAAGGATACAGCATCATGCCTATGTTATGGTGTTGATCCTAAACCTTATTTGCAATTTCATGTACTGTACATCTAGTGTGTGCTCATACAGTTCAGTGAAAGACTGTGAATCCTACCATTTCACACTAGGCATGCAAGAAATGAAGAATAAAAACAAAGCCCATGAATAACATTTTAGGAAGGGATTTAAGTCATCAAACCCTGATGAAAATACAAACACACCGCGATAACAATGGTATGCTTAGAAGACAACACATGAAAAAGATGCATCATATTCCGACATGCAAAACAAACTGTACACACACCACACAAAACAGAACAAAAATTATGCAAACCTTTTTATATATTTTCCATATATATGATCTGAAATGACACACTTTTTGAGGTATATCAAAACATTATAAAGGATGACTTTAGATCAGAGCTAAGTGCAGAAAATGTTATGATATTTTGAGAGCGATCATGGCTTAAAAAGAGATGAACAACACTGATCCAAACATATGTTTCAATAAGGAAACATACATGCAACTAAAAGTTTTTTTAAATGCTTTGTGACAATGTGATTCATCCTTTTTACAACCTACTAAGCACAATGCTGCTCTCTTTATCTACTAAGAGATGAGAATGATAGCTTTTTATAGCTTTAAAATAACAACTAGTGTGTGTTCCTTTTTAGAAATGTTATATTTATGAAACATTTAAGTTAAGTTCACACTAGCCTGCAAGGAAAAATGCAGGGTTTTACTGTACAGCCTAGTACAGTGCTGGCTCCGCATTACTTTGTTTTTTTTTATTTGAAGTGTCACATAATAACAATTCATTCTTGCCAATGCACAGAATCACAGTGTGTGGTGACATGTTGTGCCATTGAGTACAATGCAGACAAATACAGGGATGCTGCATTTTTCCACACTGCATTTCATCGCACCATAATCCCATCACATCAGCGTTCCAGTGTGAACAGGGCACATAAAAAAAACACATTTTTTTCTATGAGCCCTAGCTGTGATCTGTGTTTATCCAGTGCAAAAAATGCTGGTCACCACACAGTGTCAAATAGCCTCTGTAAACAAACATTGCTTTAGCTTTTGAACCCAATCATTTTTCATATTTTAGCATATTAAAACAGAACTAATGTCGGAAAATTACTCATCTTCATTACAGCGATGCAACTGTTAAATCAGTCACTAACATCTGCTCCCTGGGGTTCTTCTGGGTGCTGGATTTTCAGCCTCTTGATTGGCCAGTAGAGAGGACTTGAGTCCTACACATGCATGGAAGCCATTCATCCTCCTAGCAAAATGTTAGGAACATATGCTGAGCTGCGCATGTAAAGCTCAGTGTATATTCAAGAGCTGACTGGAAGCATGCAAGTGAGTTTGTCTTATTGCAGAAGAGACGCAGCATCTCTTCTGTAATAAAAAGTTGCTTACTCACTTCAACACCACAAATAGTAGCTATATTTACCAATACTTAGTAAAAAAATTTTTTTTTTTTTTTCATATCCACCGGAAAAACATTTTCTGAGTTCTCTGAAGGACACAGCTTGGCAAGGAATCCTAAACACTACACTATATGGAATTTTTGGACCTTCACAAAAGGTTGAGAGCCTTAAGTTCCAGGATTGTCTGAACATCATACTTTTTCAGGACCGTACAGAGCTTGGAATAAAAACCCTAAACCTTTCAGGAGCAGGGGCAAGAGTGATCACTCCCTGATGGAGTAAGCCCTCAACTGCCAGATAAAGATTGTGGAGCAAAGACAGTGAAAGACTGAGATTGGATATTGTCTGGTAAAAAGGAAAGAAACTATTTTTTTGTAGCACAACATGATCTGCTCACGATTCCAGTTGAATCCCAAGTCCAGAGGGTGGCTTTGAGGTGCTTAGAGCCCTTGTCTGAGGCGCCTGAAACAAGAAAAAGAGCAGAAAAGAAGGTCCTTGCTTACGCTGTGGCTCCTTGGCGGGGCTGTGGTGTCCCCTCCTGGAGTGCGAGCAGCGGCGGCTCTGATGTCTGCTCCCCAAGCTTCCTCCGCCGTGTGTGTCCTCTTCTGCCAAAGCCCTAGGCATCCAATAGGATCGCCTGATGCTGTGGCCAATCGGAAACAGGTTTCACGACCTGTCTCCTGATTGGCGGGGAGGAACTTAAGTGTGAAGATAGCAAAATATTGTCACACAACTGGGTGGGCTCAGAGCATAAAGCTCTGCGCTCCAAGGCCACCCTTTTTTGAAGCCTATTAGGGCCTCTGGCTTTGATCAGGTGCTTAAAAAAAAACCAAAACACACCCTGCATTGGAATCCATGGTCCGGCGCTCTGATATGTAGATCAGGGGGACGGACGCATGGATAGGCTATGCGGCACCCGTGCACCCTCTTTGGACGGGACGCCACTGGCAGGAACTCAACCACAACAACCCAAAAAACCCTCTCCCAGGGGTGTGCTATGTGCAGAGTTCCGGTGTGTGCTTGGCACTTAGTACAGGGTTTAGGGATGTGCAACATGCAGAGGTCGGGGCTGTGCTATGTACATATTGCAGAGTTCCGGGGTTCGCTGCATACAGAATGCAGAGCTCAGGCTTTTTCAACAGCTCCCCCTTCACTTCACCCATATCCCCCCCTTAAAAGCTCCCCCATCCTGCTGTATTAAGCTGAAGCACCCAGTCGGCTCTAGTACCTCCTCTTTCACTTGCAGGGAGATCATCTAGTGGGGGTGTCAGCATCCGCAATGCACCCCGGGCACCTGCATCTCCCTTGTTCCCATCCTGCACTTAGTGTGAGCTGCTGAGGAGACCAGATCTGTGGGAGCCATTGGGAGACAAGCTATCCCTGGTACATACAGAAGCCGGACTTCTGTGTTTACCAGTGATAGTGGTGAGCAGGGAGAAGAGGGCCTGAACCAGAGGTGGAAGTTCCACCAAGTTCCAGCTGAAAAAAAGCCCTGCTTGTTGATTACTGAAGCCCTGATGCATTTGCCCATTCTGTAAAATTTGGGACACCAATGCCATGGCAACAGTATACATAGAGCTCGCAACAGATTCCACCTTTCTGTCAGCTGGGTCCTTGAAAGGAGTAGATTCCTCCACCAGAATCACAGTTGCTTTGTTCAAAATTGGCTGGTTCAGGACTGGGGGAGACGACCACTTCTTTCACTGGGAACCGGTTTGGTACCACAAAAGGCAATTTTGGACATTTCTATAACCTATACACAAATGTATCAAAATAGGCAGAAGAAGGAAAGCTTTGGTGGCTTATGGGCAACAAAAGAAACAGCTGACGCTCATGGGGCCCTTGGGGGATATTCAATTTTTAAAGTCTCCCACACCGAAGAAATTAGGGCAGACACTGGTGCTTTTTTTCTGTGCTACAAGAGTAGAGGAGTCATCCTCAATACCTGAGCAGGGGCCCATACCTTTTTGATATGTAGACACTGCGGATCTCGCCACAGCTTTAACCTCTCCCGGGAGTAATGACTCTTCAAAGATGGCTGCAGGAGAGAGGCTCCTCCAAGATAGAGGATTTCCAAAAATTGGCACCAGAGTTAAACAGCCACCACCATCCCCCAAATGAGGTTGGCGGCCAGACCTGGGTGAATCAATTTGCCAACCACAAACTAGGGCAGGAGAGGAAACACCATTAAACCTCAGGGGAGGTGGCATCCAAAGTAAGACTGATCAATCGTAGAACCGCACGGGTAAACAGGTAGACATTGAGGGGGTATCTGAAGCCCACCACACATCCACGAGGGATGGTTGGGGTGGGGGGGACACGTCCCATCCCGTTAGACAAAAGGCACTTGCCTATCCCAGGACAGTCTGCCCTCCACCGAAGTGTCGACCAGATACTACACTGACAAGCAGCTAAAAATTGTCTGATCATATGTGTCCCCTATGAGGTATCTCACCGGTCACCTCAGTCCAAGACAGGGTTGTCGCACCTGATCCTGCACATAGCTAGGGGTCTGCATGAGCTTGAAGGCTGAGGGGGGGGAGGACAACGTCCCAGCAAGGAGCTAGGTTCTTACTCCTAGGCACTAGACATTAAAAAAAACAAAAAACTGAGCTGCCATTAGCAGCTAGGTGGCTTGGCCACCAGCAAGGGCTGTCACTGGGCAGTGCTTTGTTTTTTTTCCTGCATGGTTTCCTACTTCTGGTGGCGCTATAAGCCCCTACAGTCAAGATTCCTTGTCACACGTGTCCTTCAATGAACATATACTATTAATATGTATTATATATTCTATATAATACAGTCAATCCTTTATATGTACTTTGACCACTTATAAAAAAGGAGCAGCACACTATGCTCCTAATTCCATACTTAAAGTAAATCAAATGATGATAATTTTGTGGGGTCAAGCTACCAAATTACACTGGAGAGAAAAAACTAAAGCAAACAAAATTTAACCCAAAGTCTATATGCACATGACTAGGCAATGCAATGCCAAATGGTTTAGGGGAAAAGAGAAAATGTAATCTCATGCTCAAAACCAACTTGCTCTTCATATTCCTAAGGCTGTCCTCTCATTAGTATAGTTAACTGTATGATGAAAGCTTTTCTTAAAAAAATGTAATGTTCTAAAATTCTGTACACTACAATATATTCCCACAGCTTGTATAAAAGAAATTACAGGCAAGGCAATCTATTTTCTAAATTCAATAATAACCTGAATATGCACAACACAGTGCAGTTTTATATTAAAGTGGAGCTTCACTCTGACTCAGCATGGGACTATTAGAACCCTTATGCTACATTAGTAAATAGATAGGAAGGTATTTTTTACTTGTTTTAAATTGTTTTTTTTTTTTTTTTACATTTCTTTCGTTACTTCCTGGTTTCCAGGCCTAGGCAAATTACATCATACATACCAGGAGTCTTCAGGAGAGGAGGTGGGGTTTTCTCAGCTAAGCACACCCTCCTGCTTGCATGCCTGAGCTAAGGGCAGATGGATCCCATCAAGTAAACACTACATGAATCATCTGCCCTTACTCAAGATGGCCACAGACAAAAATGCTAGGTGGGTATTCTTCAAAGTGATTTCTCAGCAAAATAAAGCATAATGATATAGATGGAGGAGCGAGTTTGCTTTGAATATTAAAAAAGAAATAAACAGTGTCCTTATTTTGTAGTGCTCAGATGCAGTGCATTTCCGCTTTAAATTCTAACTACAGAGGTCTAGCTCACATTGAATCCCATAAAAATATCATATATGTACATGATAAACGCATCAAATTCTGACTGTAAAAAAATGTCTGTTGGAGGTTAAAAATGTTTTGATAACTTTATTACTTCAGGTTTGTCCTAAATCCAGATCAAAAGTAAAACCACACCATAAAATGCAGCATAATTTGTTAAGATCTGTGCAGACAAATATACAAAAAATTCATCAAAATTCAATATGATCAACATATTTAACAAAAACAGTATATGGCTCTCAAAAGGGGTTTAACAGGACTAAAAAATCATCCGCTTTTACAAGATTTTTAAACAGAGCAAAAGGAGGACATAACATGCTGCAAGCTGTGCCAAAAAGATCTCAAAGTGCTGCATGTGCAAAATAGCTGCCAAAATATATGCACTAAAAAAGCAGGGCAGGATGCACAAAATATGCAAAGTTTAGCAACAGCATGTTCAAAATATAGCAGTACTAGCATATGATATAAACAATGCTATGGGATTAAAAACAAGACCATCAGACAAGCTTACAGGCCAAACTTAAGAAGAAAGTCGTTAACATTTTGCTTTGGGTGAATTTTGAGAAAGGAGACACAGCAGAAAATTCATTTTGGTCTGAAACTATACCTGTAATTAAGTATATCCTGCGTTGGTGCAAGCACCTGAATCCTGATTCACCGCTTTAACACTGTGAATGGGGGAGAGAATCCTGTGACTGATGAGACTCTCCTCCGTTTACCGAATGTGTTACAACCTGTGTAAATCAATTAAAGAACTTTTCTCAATGAAGGAGGGGGGGGGGGGGGCTGTTCCTGTTGGAGCATCTGTAATGCTGTTCTGCCTGAAGCGGTAAACCATTGCAGCGTCAGAAGTTTAGAGACAGGAAGAGGACAGGCATACCTGCAGTGATCATTTCTCCATGATCCAGCTACATGCACAACATGTGACACACTATTAGCGATAAGTGATGTGACTAAAGCTGTAGGGAATTTTTTTTTTCCTGAGCTAACTAGTTTTAATTGTATAGTCATGCTCAGTTTCTTGGCTGCTAACATTAGTACTGCTGTATTTTTGCAAATGTTCCATTTTCATTTGCTGCTGGCAGTCTTTGGAAATTGTGTACACTTGCTCTGCTTACGTTGCACATAAAATATGTTAGCAGTTATTATGCTATTATACACATGCAGCACTTTAACCTCTTTTGGCATATCTTTCTCTTGCTGTTTATCGTCTTAAAATTTTTATATTTATAATCATGGGTTAAAACCCTCATGTCATCCATATATTTTACTAGCATCTATGATCATGCCAACATATTATGAATACTCCTTGTATATAGTGTACTTTTAATAAATTAAGCTGCATTTCTAGTATGCTTTAACTTTAAGTTACGAAGATTGTTGCTCGTCTGAAAATACCACGATAATCTTTGTAATAATATTTTACAGTCATCCCTGTCTGATGTGGCAGAAATTAGGCCCCTTTCACACTTATACGACTTGTCCCATGATTTTGTACTGCAAAATCGTATGACAAGTCATTCTCCATGATTTTCAATGACTACCATTCATATTGGCAGGACTTTAAGTCGTGCCGACTTCAAAGTAGTCCCTGCACTACTTTGGTCCAACTTCCATACGATTTGTATTCCATAGACCTTAATGTTAAACCCTCAAGTAGCATGCAAATCGTACCTGAATAACAGACACGATTTCAGCACTACTTTGTAAGCACAAGCTGAGAATGGTTAATGCCAAAGTTGTGGCAAAGTCGTACAAAGTAGTACTGCTCCCAAATCGCGGTAAAATCGCGCGACTTTGAAGTCGTATCAGTGTGAAAGGGGCCTTAGCCACACCAGGCCAATGATCATCAAATTCCTTTGGATATCCTTGTGCAAGTCTTCAAACCTACAAATCTGAAGATCACAGTTCTAACTCCACTCATTCCAATCTCTATGCTTGTTGCAGGTTAGTGTCTTATAAACACACACAGTTTTTTCATGCCAACTACTCTTTGATCTGGTTCTTTCTAAAGGCTCTGTTCACACTTGAGCGCTTTAAATTGCAGACAGAATCTTTGCAATTCTGCCCCCAATTCTAAGTCATGGCAAATGGCGTGACGCTTGTGCGATGACATTACGTCTTAATGGCGCCCCAATCGAGGCGTGCAACGCTTGTCGCTCAAAAAGGAGAAGGAGCTTCTTTTGAGCGACAGCATCGTGCATTGCAGCTCGATTTATTGCGGCAAAATCATGCCACGATTGGGGTGCCATTAAGTAGTAAGGGCTCTCTGATTCCTACTGTATTAAATGTTATTGTAATTGTACTGTCTACCCTAATGTTGTAAAGCATTGTGTAAACTGTGGGTGCTATATAAATCTTGTACAATGATAATAATGCTTTAAAAGTGGTTGAAAACCCTAGGACAAAATAAACCTACAAGACAAAGGCATAATGAGCTAGTATGCATAGCATACTAGCTCATTATGAATTACTTACCTGAGATCGAAGCCCCTACAGCCGTCCTCGTACACCGCTCCCGAGGTTACTTCCAGGTATCGTGGGCTCCGGCACGGTGATTGGCCGGAACTGCGATGACATCACTCCCGTGCATGCGCGCAGAAGCCGCCGGTAACGGCACACTCACTGAAGCAACAGCACGTATGTGACATTGCTTCAGTGCACATGTGCCGATAATATCGGCACATGCAAATACAGGGGATTTCTCCTAAACCATTCATGTTTAGGAGATATCCAGGGTAGCTACAGGTAAGCCTTATTATAGGCTTACCTGTAGCAAAAAGTGTGTTGTAAAGGTTTACAATCACTTTAACATGTGATGCGCAGGGGTAGCCCATTCATTTAAAAGGGCTACCTAAAGCATAAATAAAAATATGCCTAAATACGGGTGTAAAATGTAACATGTACTAAAGACGAACCTTTAAGTGAATGTGTACTTCTTATGTAATTCAGAGCACCACAACGCACAGTAGCACTACCGTGTGTTGTGGTGCGCTGTAATGCACATGCACTGACAAAATTAATTGCAAAGCCATTAATGAATGAATGGCACCAAAGTGCATTTTGGTCTCTTACTGCAGCACAACAATGTGAACTGTGGCTCAATCTCTAAGATTTATTAAACAAAAACTGAAAGATTGCTTTCAATTCAGTTGTTCCACACAGCAAAGTTTCCAAATCTTCTGTTCAGACTTATTTTTGGCTAAACCCCAAAATCAATTAAAAGCAATCAAAATGGTTGTAAAAAAATTCATAGTTCCTGAATTCAATTGGAATAGCCAGGAAACTAGCATTTCTAAATGAATGTTTAGGTTGCCATAACCAACAAGGGAAGAAAGGAGCTTAAAAAGGGGTTGTAAATCCTTGTGTTTTTTCACCTTAATGCATCCTATGCATTAAGGTGAAAAAACACCTGGCAATCACCAGCCCCCCATTTTACTTCATCTCCTCGGCGGGGATGCGCTGTGCCTCTCTCCACAGGGTCCCGGCTCTTGATTGGATAGATTGATAGCAGCGCAGCTATTGGCTCCCGCTGCTGTCAATCAAATCCAATGACTCGGGCGCCGGGCCGAGTATGGCATTCGTGTCTGTGAACACAAATGCTGGACTCGGGAGCGAGCCCGCAAGGTAACCCCTTTGGGAGAACGCTTCTCCTAGGGGGTTATCTGATGCGTGGAGGAGCTGCGAGAGCTGCCGGGGAACCCAGAAGAGGATGTTCGGGGCCACTCTGTGCAAAACGAGCTGCACAGTGGAGGCAAGTATAATAGGTTTGTTATTTTTAAAAAATAAAAAAGGATCCTTTACAATCACTTTAAGCAGATCATGAGCTGTTTGACTTTAACTCCTATACAGCATGCAAGCAGTACATATGAGGTTGTAAAGGGGATGAGAATGGCGACACTATACAATAAGCATGCATGGCTTCCACACAAGAGATGCAAAAGGTGAACACAATGGTAAAATGGTAAAAATCAAAACCACAAAAATGTTTCCCATGGTACACTGATAACAAAATGTTACGCGATTCATAAATGAAAACATTAAAAGTTCCTATTTGCAACCTTCAACACTGATCCCATTGTATCTGTGATACAGTTTTTGTTTTATGATATACAAAGGATTGCCTTGGTGTATGTTAAGCCATCTGGTGGATATGAAAATATTTAGAACCAATCATGTTAAAGGGTCGTGTTCCTACATGTGCTGCTGATGGTGTAGGCTGCAATGGCAGTGTCACACAGAGGGAGAGTGCAGGCCACAGAACAGTGCAGATTAATTTACACAGAATTTGTAATTGAAGCCAAGCTACAAGCACATAACAAGAAAGGGGACAGGAAAAAGGTTTAATTCCCACAAGGAAACTTTTAGAGAGCGGAAAAAGTAGCACAAAGAAAATACCTTAAGATCCCGCCTTTCCAGATGTACTAGCTCTGAACCGCGGATGTCATGACGGATGAAGATTTCTTTGTACTCTCCCAAACTCAGCAGATCCAGCCAAGCTGCCACTTCATCTGTGCCCCACTTCTGAACTACCAAAGTTAAGAGCAAAACCCCCTTAATTTGTACATGCACAAATGCATAACAAGCATAGGTTAGGTTAGGTTAGGCCAAAGAAAGTGGAAAACAGAAATGCAGTGCTAGCAAAGGGAAAAGAGAAAAGGTATCAACTTAACAAGTCTAATGGTTTGATTTCTTGTGCATGCAGGTTAAAATCAACAATTCAAACAAATGGCTGTACAAGGACTGGGTTCATTGCTTTGCAGCCGTGCTTTTAGCTCCAACCCCCACCCAAGTTTACCATCCATAGAATACTAGGAATTTGTTCTAAGGGTTAGGATCAGTGATGTAAGGTATAGAGCTTGTGTAAGAATCAACAGTGACAGTACTGTAAAAACGTTCATTTAGATGGGTCTTTAGAAGACATTTAAAGACCATTTTAATATTAAACAAAAGTTATCATGATATTAATCATACACACACAGACATTTGACATTATTACAGGTATGAGTAGAGAAAAAGCCTCTAACAGCAGTTTTCTGTGGAACTAAGTTCATTCAAGAGTCATGCAACTACCTCACTTCTTAAGGGCCCTTTCACACGGACGTGTCAGTACTCCGCTTTGATCAGCGGGAGATCTCTCCGTTGATCCCCGCTGAGCAGGCAGATGACAGGTTTGTCTCTGCACACTGTGCAGGGACCGACCTGTCAGAGCGCCGCTCTTCTCTATGGGCGATCCATAGACTTGTATGGAGCGTCCGTTCAGGTCCGCCTAAAAAACTGACAGGCGGACCTAAACGGTCCGCCCGTGTGAAAGGGGCCTAGTCTGCATCTTTCAAAATGCAAAGCAGACTAAATAGATCATGTGGCCTATAAAAAGTCATTCCTATTGTACTTCATGTCTTCAGTCTGTTCCCGTTACTTCTTGAGATGAATAAATGAACAGCAAAATCCTGACTAACTAAAAATGTTGTTCCAGGCTCCCTTTCTAGTGTTGGTCACAAGACAAACTGCTTAGATGTTTTGGTCACATGGTCTCTGCTTTAGGGGATTGTCATCCATTCTAAACTCTGAACCTGCCATGCAACAAAGACCACAAGTCCAAATACAAGGGAACATGTAACATCAATGTATTCCAGGAAGTCAAGCGTTTTCAAAAGGTAGCTAGATTTTTTTTTCCATTCAGCCTGCTAGCTAAAAAAAAAAAAAAAACTACTAACAAGATTCTTCCATTTAAAGAAGGTGAATGGAGGAATCCTTCTTCCACCCAGGACACTACATTCTAACAGCAGCACCAGCAGCTGTCAGAAAAAGCTGACCTGCAGCTGAAGCAGCTCCTCAAGAAAAAGTTTTAAACACCACCCTTCAACACAAGTTGATCAAATGATCATCTTCTGTTGAGGGACGGCCACACACTAATCTAAACTAATCTAAATTCGGAGATAAACTTCAAATCAGTGTATCCATTCCAGCAAGACTAACCATATAGCTTTATGTTAACCCTGAGTATTAAGTCCAGGTTATGTACATAGTTACAGTGTTATGGCAAATGAAACACTTGCTGCCCATAGAGTTAATGTACAACGGTTAATAATAATAAAAAGAAAAAAAATGAATGAATATAGCTGTATTGTAGGATTATAATAAGCAAATTTAGGATTAGGATTACAATAAGCAAACTAAATATTATTGGTCATTTTGGGTTTGGGGATGCACTAATTCCATATTTGTCATAGCAAAATGCTATTACAAATAAAATAAACCTTATTATTACTGTCCTTCACAATCATACAAGACTACTTTATGAATTACGGCCTAGGTAATCATTCCTTTTTGAGAGTCAATGACTGGTCTGGACCAAATGTACTGGGAAAAAAAAATAAGAACAGCAAATCTGTTCTTTTTAGGGACTGAAGGCACACACACACCAGACTTCTTTTTAAAAAAAAAACATTTGCTGGAAAAAACAATTATGTGCCTTAGAAAAATACAGCAAGATAAGCAATATTGGGAAGGGATCTAAAGTTGTGGGCATTTCTCTGTCCCTCTGGTTCCCTGCTTTATGCAGGATTTGAAGATTCTTGCTTTCATTTAACATATGAAGCAAGCAGGAAAATGCTCCCACAGGAAAGCAGGAATCCTTGGTTTGAACAGGGACAGTGTCTGATTCAGCGAGTACACACACTATCTGGAGGCATTCTGAGCCTCGATTATAAAAAGATATTTAACTGAGGTTCAGGTTCAATGAAGAGGTATAGGTTAATCCCTCATAACATTTAATTTATAATTATGTTTGAGTAGAGTGAACCATCATACAGTTGTCAGAGAATCAAATTTGGCATATATTGCTTAATATTGTGTTATACAGTAAGAAAAATAGAATGTTTAACTTATTGTAAATTCCTTTTTATTCGACACAGGATGAAGATCCAGTATAACCCCTCCCACTCCCAGCAAGTGTGTTAGCAACTATAGTATGAGTGGATATAAAAACAGGGATGAGGGACAGGTTCCCCCGTAATATAGTCCAAGAAAAAGATTGTACACATGAACAGAAAAACAGGTGGCAGCCTTCCAAACGTGAGAAACAGATGCCCGATGCTGAAAAGCCCATGGAGCACTAACTGATCTAGTCGAGTGCACTTTGACCAGGAAAGGGGGAACCTTGCCCTTGAAGTCATAAGCCTGAATTAGCTGTCAAATCCACCTAGTGATAGTGGGACGATAAGCAGGCTGTCCCCTAATGTGACCTTCAGGAACTAGAAAGAGGCAGACTGGGAAAAGGAAGCTGTATCTGAGAGGTAAACAGCATGTATCACATCCAGACAATGGAGGGAAATTTCCTTAGGATGTTTTGAGTTAGGCACAGGACAGAAAGATGGTAGAACAAAGTCCTGGTTAAGGAAGAAGCCATCTTTCGAAGAAAAGAGGTCAGGGGCCTCAAAAAAAAAAAAAACTGGTCTTTTTGTAGCACAAGAAAGGGTTCTTTACAGGTTAAAGCCCGCCAAAGCAGAAACCCACCTGACAGAAAAAAGTGGTGATGACAAAAAAAAAAGACATAAATGAATGCAAATGTTGTTGTAACCTGATGCATAAAGTGATGGGCCTCCATCCCTATGTAAGAGGACTAAAGTCCCATGGGCAGAAAAAAACTACAGTGTACGGGTTCAAAGAGCCATCTTCAAAGAGCTGACAGAATTAGGTTGAGATCCCATTGAGTCACTGGGGAACACACAGAATGAACAATGTGAGCAACACACTGTATGAAGGCCTTCACTAAGAAGAGGCAAGGGGTCTCTGAGAAAGAACCTCTAAGCCTCTAAAGCTAAGATCTGTCTCTTGATGGCACCTAGGGCCACTGATTCAGACCAGACTGCAAAGGATAAGTTTTGTCCTGGGATAGAATTTCCTTGTCTCACACAACAAGAAATATGCTTTCCAAGTACGATGGTGGACGTGGCAAGAAGGCAATTTACTAGCTTTCAACAGCATAGTGATGACCGAATCTAATAGGTCCCTGTCCACCAGGACCTAGGTTTTAACAGCCAAGCCCTTAAGGCCAGTGACTAAAAAGCAGGGTAGCAAAGTGGGCCTTGGGACATAAGATCTGGATGATCTGAGAGGGCTCTCAGAGACTCTCTGGTGATCCAATAAGAAGTACTGCATCCTTCTGTGCCAGTTCAAAAAACACAAGAAAGCTATTCTTCTTTTAAAACCTAAGGAGAGGGTGAGGAAGGAGCTTCAGAGGAAAAAGAGTAGATGAGTCTGAACTGATCCAGAGCATTAGCTGCAAAGTTTGCTCTTGAACCTAAGTCTGGCGTCCACCACCTGCAACAGAGGCTTGAAAGACCCTCTGGTTCAAGAGACTATTTTCTGGAGTCTTCATATTGATGACTTGAGGAAATCTGCCAAGTGCTTAATTGATGTTTTTTCCTGGTTATCCATTTGGTTTAATATTTTACAAATAATGCATTTCAACTCGCACTTTTAAACTTTTGGAATTTACAACATGCACCTGACAATTGGTCACACTCACTTCCACCTCTCTTTCCATCTATTTATCCTTTCTTAACATGCCAACAGGCTTGAAAAAGATTATTCTCTCAAAAGGTACTGCCATGACTATTACTACACAGTGACCTGGAAGCAAAAGGGGACTACACCCCTCTCTGATGCCTTACACCACATGTGTCAAACACAAGGCCTGGGGGCTGAACCTTGTCCGCCAGGCCATTTCATGTGACCCTCACACCTCTCCTGCACCTGTAGCACCCCCCTCGTCTCCACCCCCACCTCGTCTCAGCACTCAGCAGCAGGGGGGAGGACAGGACTTCTCTTACAGAACCTGTGCCTCTCTGAGCAGCCGAAGACCCCCTCATCTCCACTCAGCATTCAACTGACTGCAGCCCGCCTCTGGTCCTCCTCCAGACCCTGCACTTTCTGCCTCCCAGCTCCTTCCCAGCAGCACAAAGTAAGGGGGTACACTGTGATGTAAGCAAGGGTGGGGTACTCTTGACATCCAGTCTTACAGATACAACCAGCCCTTTGAGGGCAACCATAGGTGTGTGCAGCCTATTGTATTAGGGTGTGCACCTCAAAGCTCCAACACATATGCCTTTGTGACATATTAACTGGCCTCTTTCCCACTGGTTTCCCACTGATGGGTTGCCAATTCCAGGATTAGGGTGTGCCCAGGCACACCCCTTGCGCACGCCTATGAGGGCAATGTCATTTCGGGACCCTTTGGGTCCAGAGACCCCAAATTTTGGCTGCAGCTAGGGGGCATCTAGGAACCCTTAGCTATCGAGTTTGAAGTTCGGGGGACCTATGGCTGCAAATAGGCACAGTGAGGCATGCAAATGGGCACAGTGAGGCTGCAAATTGGCATTGTTGACCCTCTTTTCCACTTACAGTAGCTGCACATTTCTCACCCTAGGCTTATACTATGGGCGGCACAGTGGTGTAGTGGATATCACTTTCGCCTAGCAGCAAGAAGGGTCGCTGGTTCGAATCCCAACCACTACCTGCCTGGAGTTTGCATGTTCTCCCTGTGCCAGCGTGGGTCTCCTCTGGGTACTCCGGTTTCCTCCCACACTCCAAAGACATGCTGGTAGATTAATTGGATCCTGTCTAAATTGTCCCTAGTATGTATGAATGTGAGTTAGGGACCTTAGATTGTAAGCTCCTTGAGGGTAGGGACTGATGTGAATGTACAATGTATATGTAAAGCCGCTGGCAACAAAAGTGAGTACACCTCTAAGGGAAAATGTCCAAATTGGGCCCAATTAGCCATTTTCCCTCTCCGGTGTCATGCGACACGTTAGTGTTACAAGGTCTCAGGTGTGAATGGGGAGCAGGTGTGTTAAATTTGGTGTTATCTCTCTCACCCTCTCATACTGGTCACTGGAAGTTCAACATAGCACCTCATAGCAAAGGACTCCCTGAGGATCTGAAAAAAAGAACTGTTGCTCTACATAAAGATGGCCTAGGCTATAAGAAGATTGCCAAGACCCTGAAATTGAGTTGCAGCACGGCAGCCAAGACCATACAGTGGTTTAACAGGACAGGTTCCATTCAGAACAGGCCTCACGATGGTCGACCAAGGAAGTTGAGTACACGTGCTCAGCATCATATCAAGAGGTTGTCTTTGGAAAACAGATGTAAGAGTGCTGCCAGCATTGCTGCAGAGGTTGAAGGGGTGGGGGGTCAGCCTGTCAGTGGCAAGACCATACGCTGCACACTGCATCAAATTGGTCTGCATGGCTGTTGTCCCACAAGGAAGCCACTTCTAAAGATGATGCACAAGAAAGCCTGCAAACAGTTTGCTGAAGACAAGCAGACTAAGGACATGGATTACTGGAACCATGTCCTGTGGTCTGATGAGACCAAGATAAACTTATTTGGTTCAGATGGTGCCAGGCATGTGTGTCGGCAACCAGGTGAGGAGTACAAAGACAAGTGCATCTTGCTTACAGTCACGCATGGTGGTGGGAGTGTCATGGTCTGGGGCTGCATGAGCGCTGCCGGCACTGGGGAGCTACAGTTCATTGAGGGAACCATGAATGCCAACATGTACTGTGACATACTGAAGCAGAGCATGATCCCCTCCCTTCAGAGACTGAGCCACAGGGCAGTATTCCAACATGACAACGACCCTAAACACACCTCTAAGACTACCACTGCCTTGCTAAAGAAGCTGAGGGTAAAGGTAATAGACTGGCCAAGCATGTCTCCAGACCTACACCCTATTGAGCATCTGTGGGGCATCCTCAAATGGAAGGTGGAGGAACGCAAGGTCTCTAACTTCCACCAGCTCCGTGATGTTGTCATGGAGGAGTGGAAGAGGACTCCAGTGACAACCTGTGAAGCTCTGGTGAACTCCATGCCCAAGAGGGTTAAGGCAGTGCTGGAAAATAATGGTGGCCTCACAAAATATTGACACTTTGGGCCCAATTTGGACATTTTCAGTTAGGGGTGTACTCACTGTTGCCAGCGGTTTAGGCATTAATAGCTGTGTGGTGAGTTATTTTGAGGGGACAGCAAATTTACACTGTTATACAAGCTGTACACTGACTACTTTACATTGTAGCAAGGTGTAATTTCTTCAGTGTTGTCACAGCAAAAGATATAATAAAATATTTACAAAAATATGAGGGGTGTACTCACTTTTGTGAGATACTGTGTGTGTGTATATATATATATATATATATATACACATACATACATAGGGTTCGACAAACCCCGGGCGCCAGGTCTAGAATGCGACTAGAATTAGCGACCTGGCACCTGGGGCGGCACAGCTGGGGGTATCCTGCCTTTGTGCGGACTCCGCCCCCCCGTGCGATCGCGTCGGGCCGGTAACTGAGGCCGCGGCTATGCGGCCTTCTTCGGGTCCTTCTGGAATCTGGCGCCATCTTGTGGTGGCCGTTGGTATTACAACCACCAATGCTAATGCAATGCCAATGCAATGCTAATGGAGAAACCTGCCTGTTTTCACTGCTCGCCCATCTCCTTCCCAAAGTGGAGAAGAGAAGGAAGTGTTTGCGGGCGTCATCTGGCGCCTTTTGCCTCATGGTGAGTGTGGGGATAGCCTTTTTTTTTCGTAATATTTTATTTATTTATTTATTTTTTTAAGTAAAAACTGTTCATTTATTTTTTTCTTAAAATTAAAATGAATGTATTATTTGTCATCTCCCTGCTTGGCCCCTTTCACGTGGGCTGTCTGTCAGTTTTTCAGGTGGACTTGATTGGACCTCTAGAGCCCTTTTACACGCGCGGGGGGGGGGGGGCGTCGGCGGTAAAGCGGCGCTATTTTTAGCTCCGCTTTACCTTTGTTTTAGCGGCGCTGTTCGGCCGCTAGCAGTGCGGTTTTGACCCCCCGCTAGCGCCCAAAAAGGGGTTAAATACACCCGCAAAATGTTGCCGGAGCGGCGTTTTGCCGGCAGTATCGCAGTGCTGCCCCATTGATTTCAATGGGGAGCAGCGGTGGAGAAGCGGTGAGTTTACCGCTCCAAAGAAGCTGCTGGCAGGACTTTTTCTGACGCCCTGCCAGCGCACCGCTCCAGTTCGAAAGCCCTCGGGCTTTCACACTGGAGTGAATAGAGACGCTTTTTTCAGAAGCTATACAGGCGCTATTTTTAGCGCTGTAGCGCCTGAAAAATGCTGGCAGTGTGAAAGAGGTCTTAGCAGGGATATGGCGGTCTTGTGTCCCTGCAATAAAAGCAGTCACATTCCTTAGTTAAGGCACCACATAGTCAAACACACTACTACTAGGAACATAGTTAACCCTTTGATTGCCCTTGGTGTTAACCCCTTCCTACCCAGTGCCATTATTACAGTGACAGTGTATATTATCACTGATCACTGTATTAGTGTCACTTGAGATGTCAGTAGCAGTTAGTTCCGACCCAATGTCAGACTGTATGGCGCACTATCACAGTCCCGCTCTAAGTTGTTGATCGCCGCCATTACTAGTATTAAAAAATAAAAGAAAAACTCCAGTATATATACCATAATCTGTAGATCAACTTTCACACAAACCTAATAATATATACTTATTGTGATTTTTTTTTTTAACCAAAGACATGTAGCAGAATGCGTTTTGGCCAACATTTATTGGATATGTTTTATTGCAAAAAGTAAAAATATTGTTTTTTTGCTTTCAACATTTGGGGTCTTGTGAAAAATATAAAAAGCTCTATCTCTGGTAAATTATATAAATTTCATTTCTGTACAGTGTTGCATGGCGCAATTGTCAAAGTAGCGCAGTGTCGAAAAGCAAAAAATGGCCTAGTCATAAAGGGGGTAAAACCTTCTGGAGGACAAGTGGCTAAAAGTTCTTATGGATCATAACTGTGTGTAAACCTGTGTTGTGCATCTGTAAAGATACACATCAGGGCTACATAAGAGAAGGGGTGCTTTGCTTTTAAAGAAAAAAATATATGTTAAAAATTTAAATTTTGGAGACTATGCCATTAAGTAATAATGTGTACAAAAACATCTTTTTTTGGGAATTCAGAAAAAATGAAACGTGCCGCAAAAGCTGTGACACCAGAAGATGCCAAGCAACTGCGGATGACAAATTTCTTTGCGAAGACTTCTTGTTCAGAAAGTGCAGTGCAACATGTTACTGCAGAATCACATGGCACAAGAGAAGAACAACCAGCAGAGAAGTCCCCTTCAACAAGTCACCCTCAAAATGAAGGAAGAAGAAAATTTTAACAAGATTGGTGCAAGGAACTCACATGGCTTAAATTTGACCATAATACAGGCATAGCCATATGTGAGATTTGTGCCTCCTTCCCCGGCATTGCTGACCACACATCCAAGATTGTGAAAGGGTTTTCAGGACCATTTAAACTGGAGGAGACCTTCAAAAAACATGGAAAGTCACTCCAGCATGACAAATGTCTAAAAGCCAAACAGGCCTTGTTGGCTCCAGAAGCTACGCCATTGGCTGCATGCGTTAAGAAAATGGACCAAGGGATGTTCAACCGCATGAAAGTTCTATTTAATGTGGCCTATTATATTCCAAAAAACAGCAAGCCATATACAGACTTTAAAGGTTTGTTAGAGCTGACAGGGAAACTAGGGGTTGCTGTGAGAGAGGAGTATGCAAATGACAAGAGATGCAAGGAATTCATCTCGCATATTGCAACTGTAATCCGGAAAGAACTCATCTGCGAGCTAAAGGAGGCCAAATATGTTAGTTTAATGTTAGATGGATCAACTGACAAAGGAGGAGTAGAATTAATATTGTATGTCAGATACATCAAGAACAATAGGATCAAAGAAGTATTTCTATCAGTCCTACCTCTTGAAATGGCAACTGCAGATGGGTACTTAGAAACCATCACTAAAGAGCTGAAGACACATGGTCTTTTAGACTGGCTTTTTTCAAACCAGCTGATTGGAATTGGTACAGATGGTGCTGCAAGCATGATTGGAACTGAAAATGGACTGGTACAGAAAGTACGTCAAAATCTCAGCCATGTAATTGGCATTCACTGTGTTGCACACAGATTAAATTTAAGTGTATTAAGCTCTGTGAAAGAGGGAAAATGCATTGATGACCTCGACTCTGTTTTAAAGAAGCTGTACTAATTTTACCAGCATTCACCCAAGAGAATGCGACAGCTAAAGTAGGTAGCTGAAAGTTTTCATAAAAAAATCCAGAAATTTCAGTACTTGCATAACATAAGATGGGTGTCAAGCAAAGTCAGTGCTCTCTCTGCACTTGTCAAAGATTGGAAATGTGTGACAGTCCACCTTGAAAGTGCTGCTGCAGAAAAAGACAGTGCTTCTGCAGTTGTACATGGTTTGTTGAAAAAACGAACCGATTTTAAATTTGTTCACATGCTCCATTTTCTGCTTGACTATCTAGAAATTATTAAGAACCTCTCCCTTTTATTTCAAAGGGAAGAGCTTTTCTTAAGCACAATTGAGTTGCATGTGAAAAACACAATTTCTTCTTTAAAATCACTCAAAGATGTGCCAAAACAGTATGAGGAGAGATTTCTAACATGTAACATCACTCAAAGGACAGTATCAAGATGTACAGTTGCATGGACTCAGCAATACTGCAACTTCTTTGATCCAAAATGAAAAGGACAAATTGATTCAGTATGGTGTAAAATACCTAGAAGAGCGATTTCTCATTCAAAGGAATATTGAATGTTCCAATGCAGTGTTTGATACCTTTGCCTGGCCATCGGGAAAAGCACTACAGGACTATGGTGTTGATGACATTACAACATTGGCTTGGCATTTCCAGAAACAACTCTCAATTAAAGACCAGCCTCGTTTTGGATTTTAGGTGTTTACAAGTTTAAAACAGGTTTTTTTGCTAGAAAATTACTTAGAACCCCCAAACATTATATATTGTTTTTTTTCTAACATCCTAGAGAATACAATAGCGGTCATTGCAATACTTTTTTTTGTACCGTATTTGCGCAGCGGTCTTCTAAGCGCACTTTTTTTGGAAAAAATTCACTTTTTTGAAAAAAAAAATAAGACAACAGTAAAGTTAGCCCAATTTTTTTTTATATTGTGAAATATAATGTTACGCCAAGTAAAATGATACCCAACATGTCACGCTTCAAAATTGCGCCCGCTCGTGGAATAGCGTCAAACTTTTACCCTTAAAAATCTCCATAGGCGACGTTTAAAAAATTTTACAGATTGCATGTTTTGCGTTACAGAGGAGGTCTAGGGCTAGAATTATTGCTCTCACTCTACCGGTCGCGGCGATACCTCACATGTGTGGTTTGACCACCGTTTTCATATGCGGGCGCTACTCACGTATGCGTTCGCTTCTTCGTGCGAGCTCGTCGAGACAGGGCGCTTTAAAAAATTTTTTTTTTTTTTTTTATTATTTATTTTATTTTATTTTATTTATTTTTTCACTGTTTTAAAAAAAAAAAAAAATTTGGATCACTTTTATTCCTATTACAAGGAATGTAAACATCCCTTGTAATAGAAAAAAGCATGACAGGTCCTCTTAAATATGAGATCTGGGGTCAAAAAGTCCTCAGATCTCATATTTAGACTAAAATGCAAAAAAAAAAAAAAAAAAAAGTCGTTTAAAAAAATTACACTTCAAAAATTTGTGCCTTTAAGAGAGTGGGCGGAGCCGTCGTAATGACGCCGCTCCGGCCGTCACATGGTATGGAGACGGGTGGGCGCCATCTTGGCCTCACTTGTCTCCATACCTCAGCAGGGAAAGGACCCGATCGCCTCCGCCGCTACCGACGGCTCCGGTAAGCGGCGGAGGGTGCGGGAGAGCGGCGGGAGGGGGGGTGGCACCTCTCCCGCCGCCGATAACGGTGATCTCGCGGCGAACCCGCCGCTGAGACCACCATTATCTTGTACAGAATCGGTCACTGTAAAGATGGATATCTCGGTTGTGGCAGCAGCTGCTGCCGTTACCGAGATATCCATCTTCAAAAAAATGACGTATATATACAGTGAGCGGGGCTGAAGTGGTTAAAATGATAAATGCATGCATGCAATCCACAATGAGTGGTATGAATTTAAAGTTCTTGGAAAAGGAAAGAAACTGTGTGAACTTCTGGATTTGGCACTCTCCAACATAGACAGATTTCCAGTTTTGGGAAACTTGTTGTCTATAGTGTCTGTTTTGCCTGTTTCAACCGCATGTTGTGAGAGAGGATTCAGCTTGATGAACTTTGTAAAAAATAAGTTCAGATCTTTAATGCAGCAAGAAAGTTTAGGTGATTTGTTGATGACCAACATGAATGGACCATCAGTGAAGGATTTTGATCCTGCAAAGGCAGTTGACCATTGGTACTTCAATTGCAAAAGTACAAGGCATATTCATGGCCACAAAAAGCCAAGTGAAAAAAAATGACATTGCATTAAACACTTGGTGTCACATCAGAATATATTCATTACCTACACAAGTTAAATGCCTATATATAATGTTTGGTTCTAGTTGTTTGTGTAAATTTTAAGATTGGTTAACTTTCATATTGAAAATAAAGCTTTGTCGGTCATTAAAAAAAACCTGGCTCCTAACTTTTTTACCTGGCTCCTAGATTCCAAGCAAATTTGTCAAGCCCTGTATATATATATATATATATATATATATATATATATATATATATATATATATATATATATATATATATATATATACATATATACATATACATATACACAATATAGGGTCTGGGATTAAAAGTACCATTTCAGTCTTTGCAGAGGACACCAAGCTATGCAGTGGAATAATGTCCTTATAGGATGTCTCCAACCTACAACCTGACCTCAGTGCACTGCTTATTTGGGCAACTATATGGTAAATGAGGTTTAATGTTGAAAAATGTAAAGTTATGCACTTGGAGGCTAAGAATATGCATGCATCTTACATACTAGGAGAAGTACAACTAGGGGTATCAATGGTGGAGAAAGGATCTGGGTGTTTTGGTAGATCATCAGCTTAATAGCATGCAATCCAAAGCGAGCAAAGTCCTTTCTTGTATTGAGAGGAATGAACAAGAGAGAACGAGAGAGAGAGAGAACAAGAGCGAGCGAATGAGAACGAGCGAGCGAACGAGAGAAAGAGATCATTTTAACCCTGTACAAATCATTAATAAGACATCATCTGGAATATGCAGTTCAGTTTTGGGCACCAGTTCACCGAAAGGATTTGGGGGAACTGGAAAAAGTGCTGTTCACAGACACTTTCCATCCAATCTGACGAGATTAAGGGGGGATATGATCAACATGTATAAATACATAAGTGGTCCATATTGTGAACTTGATGTTGAGTTATTCACTTTAAGGTCATCGCAGAGGACAAGGGGTCACTCTTTACATCTAGAGGAATAAAAATAGATTTAATCTCCAAAAATACGGAAACATTTCTTCACAGTAAGAGCTGTGAAAATGTGGAATACTCCCTCAAGAGCGGGTTCCGGTCAGTTTAGTATATTGCTTTAAAAAATGCCTGGATTCTTTCCTAAATGTCCATAATATAACTGGATACTAACATTTACAGGTAAAGTTGATACAGGGAATATCCGATCGCCTCTTGGGGGATTAGGAAGGAATGTTTAACCCTGCTGGAGCAAATAGGTTCACACTTTGCTGTTTTTTTTTGCCTTCCTCTGGATCAACTGTGGGTATAGGACTTGTATAAAGGATTTTATGACCCCCCCCCCCCCCTTCATTGGTTGAACTAGATGGACTTTTGTCTTTTTTTCAACCAAACTATGTAAAGATTACTATACATATACTATCATCATCTTCCTCTGGATTAACTGTGGGTGGAGGACTGTGTATTTTTGTGGTTGAACTAGATGGACTTGTGCCTTTTTTTAACCGGACTATGTGAAAAATATATATGTCCTGGAAGCCCTCTGAGTGAGTGATTTGTATAGCGCAACAAATGCGAACTGAATTGCCTCAAGGCGTTTATTCCGTCCTGTGTTGTCCTGCTTCTTAGAAGAGGTGGGTCTTGAGTTTTTTTCTGAAGGCCCGATGGTTTTTTTCCGTGCAAATGTTAATGGGTAGAGCGTTCCATAGCCGTGGTCCTTGGACTGCGAATCTACGTTCTCCCTTTGATTTGTAGCATGACTTGGGAATGAGGAGGAGGTTTTGGTTAGTTGATCGAAGACTGCAGTTAGGTGTGTAGCGTTTTATTTTCTCGCATAGGTATTGAGGAGCGTTTCCTTGTGTGCATTTGTGGGTGAGGCAGAGGGTATTGAATGTGATCCGATCCTTTACGGTTAGCCAATGTAGGATCCTCAGGAATGGGGAGATGGATTCCCAGTGTTTTTTTTCCCTGTTACCAGTCTTGCTGCTGTGTTTTGGAGGACTTGTAGGCGTACAATCTGGTGTTTAGGTAGTCCTATGTAGAGGGAGTTTGCGTAGTCCAGTCCTCTGGTAAAGAGACTTTTCCCCCCGGATCCAAAAATCTGCTTAGATCTCTTTGCTAGATGTCCATGCTGGAAATGTGCACCCCAGAGATCATGAGAACATGAAGCTCCACATAGGACAGGTTAGACTAACTCTGTGGCCGAAACATTTCTGATGCTGCCTTGATTGATATAAGCTACAGCTATGATACTGGCCGACTGAGCTTTGACTGGATGACTGATCAGAAGGGTAGTCCAGTGAAGCAATGATAGACGAATTGTTTGCAACTGCAGTATGTTGATTGGAAGCATTGATTCATTCTGGGCCCAACAACCCTGAACAGACAAAGGGCCCAGAACTTGGCCCTAGCCCAGGAGAATGGCACCCATATTGGCAATCTCATATCGCCAGGGGGGAAAGAACTTGCCCACTGTCAACGCTGGGGACAGAAATCACCATGGTAGTGATGTCTTGGTTAGATGATGTATCCGAATAACTCCGTCCAGGAAATAGCTTGATTTGTCCTGCAGCAAGGTCCTTGTGTAACTAAGCCAATGGAACTACTTCGAAGGTAGACAACATTACTTAGAACCAGCATGCAATCCTTTATGGACAGAGAACTTGCATTCGATTTCTTATCTGTAGGGCCCTAAAGGAAGGGGCATCCACAATGGGTATTGTTCAATGCTAGGGGGACACTGGTGGGTCAGTTACAGGTGGAGTAGACAATTTTTAAATTAAATTCTTTGTATTATGTAAAGTGATATAAAGTAATCTAATAAGAGGTGACAGTAAAACACCTTGGCAGAGCATTTTGGACTAGGGCAATGAAGGCCTGGTACTGTACCCAGAGAGGGATTGGAGGAGTTCTCCAGCTTCAAAAATAATTTATCGTAGGTGAAACAGCTGACTGAAATTAAGATAGTGGTGATGGATTCTCTAATGAAGGGAAAGACTCCACATGAGACAATGAGTCTCCTGGAGAGTCCCTGACAGAATCCAAAATATCAGGCATTTCTGGGTCTAGTGGGGAAGTGGAGTTGAGTGTTTTAAGGCCCTGCAACCAGGAAGAATTACAACATGTATCAACTGAGGCATAAATCCTTGCATAAAAGAATACACCTCCACTGCAAAGAGGAAGGAAAACCTAAAAATTAGGGGGCAGAAGCAGCCATTAACACAGGCACATCCAACTAGGGTTTTTTAAGAAGCATAGAAGGCACAGTCCTTTCCTCTGCCAAGCTCAACTCTTTCACAAAGTGCAACCTGGATCTGCTCAGTCACCCACCATTGCATTTAGCAAAGACATTTTACAGAAATGCAGAGGCTGCTGTACCAGGGCAAAAAATTGGGCTACCCCACTCCTTCAAAAATATTAATGGATTAGCTGAGCAAAGAAAATGTTCTAAGCCACAAAGGAAACACAAAGAGGAAGCCGCTCGATCAAATCACCGAAGTTGAAGGCAAGCAGATTTATAGAGCCTAGCTGCTGCTGAAAATACTGTGTCCTTGTGGGCTGTGGAGAGCTTCTCTTAAAATGGACACCACAGAAGAGAGCCATGGGAAAATACAAGGGCTCATATGGTGCATTGGCGGCATCCCCTATACCGATGTCAGTAACCTCCTGACTTGAGGAGAAAGGAGAAGCAGGAAGGGAGAATTAATTGGCAGTTTCAGGCAGAAAGAATACCCAGCTGCCAGAACAAGTGTAAATTCAGTCCCGGGCAAAACAAAAACGAGGGTCCACTTGTCCCCATCCTGCTGTAAAGTAACACAGCCCAACAGCACAAGGTAAATAAAAGCCCAAGATCAGAGTAGATGAGAAATCATATATCCTTCAGTGCCCAAATAGCTGCTCCTGTAACAAAAACACACAGCCTAGGTAAAAACAAGCGAAGGAATCCCCAACACAGTATAAAGCCTTCTTTAATCAGAAGTAGTCGAGTATTCAGAGACAGGTAAATACTGCAACAGCTCTGGCCCTGATAACTCAACAAGGAATCTTGAGGTGTAGCAGACTGACCTTAACAGCGGATTCCTGTCCTAGCTGGCATATAGATGGGGAAATGATGGCAGGGATGTAGCAGAGAAAACACCAGTATCCCTAATGAACTGGAAAAACCTGTTCTTAAGGGCTAGAGAAAACTCCAGGGTTTACAAAAAAAACAGCCCGAGTATACCAGCAACTATTGAAAGTAGAAAAAAATCTTAAGATTTATGCAAAATACGTAACAGAATGGAAGTGAATGTCCATTCTCCTTAAGCACACTAATCAAAAGGAACCATAATTGGTGTGGGAGGGGTTATTATCCCTAGGGGCTTACCTTTAGTTTTTTTTATGAGCCTAGTGTCTATTTCTCCTGGAGGTGACACTGAGTAACCTATTCCCTATTTTTTGTGCCTGCACAGACTAGCTCAAGTGATCCTAAATCTGTTCCTCAGGGGCTAATAACGGCTCAAGGGAAAGGAATCTCTTTGTTGATTAGTACCTCATATGCAATACATTGTTTTCAACTTATATACTTCTAGGTTTAAATCTCATTATCTCTGGAAAATTAAATGTTCTTCAGTAGCAGAGCTTTATATCTAAGGAAACATGGTCGAAGAATTCGTAACATTATTCAGTGCTACTGTCATCTGGCTTTCACATTTTTCTGCCAACAGAAAGGCATTGGTGCTTACATGCAGTGTTTGATATAAAGAGTTTACCGAAAAGTAAAGCAATTTCTTTGTAGGTGCTTTTGCACACTGAGCCACATGATTCAATACACTTTAACACCAGGCTGCTGGATAAAGTTGGCAGGCATCAGGTAAATGTTCCAAGCCAACTCTTCTACTGCCTAAAGCGAAAACGGGACAATTTTGATCTATGTAAGGGCAGACTGGTTATATTGAAGTCGATCGACTAGCCTGTCAGATTTTTTTTCACACGAGCACTGCCGGCAGCTATAGCAGCAAGCAATGATAAATGTATTCTGACAGCTGGGAAAGCTCCTGCTGTCAGAATATACAGTAGCTCCGCAGGAGGGAAGGGAACCAAGAAAGGTTGAAGGAAAGAAAATTGGTTAATGCGTGGTATGCTTTACTGGGTGTCACTCAGAACTTGTGAATAATTGTTACCAATTAACATTCCTGTACTCAGATCTGCAAGAACAGAAAACATCTGACAGCAGCCCTGAAATTTAACATATAAGACTGGGCTGTATAACATTACATTAGATTATTGATTGACTGAAGCATACACTTGAGCTTCTGTAAGAAATGCTGTTACTTTCTTTCTTTCTATTGTTATGGAAGAGTGGAGAGTATTAATGAATATAGATTTAAAGACAAGTCTTTAAGGCTTTCGTTTTTTGAGAAAAGAAAGTAGTGGAGCTCTATTTGGTTGTTCGGGAGACAAAGTAATACAGGACACATACAGAACATGCGCACATATTTACAGTATGGTCATACAAATATATACATTTCCTTTGTGGCTGAATCTGGAGTTGCTCTTTAAAAGGATAGCACAGAATAATGAAATTTTTACATTTAGAGTATATTTTTTTTTGTTTGAGTATATAGTTATATTGAGTATATTTGTAATTTTTGTTCCTGGTGTTAAAATGCAGACCCGAGGTGCTACCAAAGTATTCTGCCAAGCTTTCCACAACAAAAACTAGCTTGCCAAAAACAGAGTAATGCATTTTTCTTTTTCATATGGTGCTTTATAGCTTGGTATCCTTCACTAGATTACAAAAACTATTTGTGATAACACAACATGCAGGGAATCTGACAGCTCTCTTAGGCTCCTGAGAACATGGATACAGCCCCTACAATAGAAAGCCACCCTTTCCATTGCAGGCACATTCATAATAGAAAGATCAATAAGTCACAAAATGTAGTGATTTTTATACCAATGTTGGGCATTACCCACGTCTTGATTTATCATAGTCTGCTCATATCATTTAATAAATGTTGACACCGAATGTAATAAATTGCATCTTGTTTTTGAAAAGTACGCCTTTAAAAAAAGTCGGTACCAGATGTTTTAAACGTGGGTTACTATCTGTCAAGTAAAATCGTTCAGTAGTTTGTAAAAACGTCCTGTGTACATGAAGCCTTAGATGAAAGTCTGACTCTGAGATCCAATATATAGTTCCATCACATACGTTACCATTATCAGCAATATTGGAAAGTAAATATATCCCTTCGACAACCACGCCTTCAACTAGACTTTGGCAAAATCAGCTAGGTTTGCGCATAGTCAAGCATTTTTCACAAGTGTGAGGACATTTTTAGATGCGCACTTGATGCCATTTTTTTAGTTATTATTTATTTTTTATCTATCCATAAATACAGTACACTTATAGCAATGTGTCATTTCATGAGACAAGGGCCATTTATGTGTTTATTTTAAAAGGCAGAACAAGGGTGTTCCGCAGGAATGCTGTGATATGAAAACACAATTTTTCCTTGTCCTGTCATATAAAGGAAGATCAAACCTCTGCAATTTAGGACCACTGAGAACTACTAAATGTAAATGAAGTACATCAACAGTATTCATTTCAATTGTTCAAATAGCTTGTATATACCCCCATCTGACGAACTGTCTAACCTAATATGGCATGTACAGACAGACAGAATCTGTCAAACGTGGTTTACACACTACCAAGTGAAATAAGTAGCTCATCTTCTTGCCACATCATACTAGTATAATTAAAGCTTGATAAAGTAAACTTGTAATCATACTAATAGCAATCGTACTAAACCTGACACGGTACCTGACAGGGGATACCAAAAGTAGCTTCATCCATCTTTGCGATTCACTGCTAGAGCATCGCAAAAATTCTTTGAGAATGCTGACTTAAAGCAACTATGCATAGGTCTAGAAAACCAACCCACTGGAGAAGGTGCTTTTTTATAATAATGGCTCTCACACCAGATCAAGACAGGAGCAGGCACTTTGTGGTATTTGCCATAATCAGGAGGCTTAGTTTTGTTGCTACATGGCAATTGAAGTTTTCCTTAAAGTAGAATTGTGACCAGGCTGTCTGCATTCCAAAATGTACATATTAAAAGCAAACTGTAAATAAGCTTAAAAAAAAAAAAAAAAAAAAAAAAGCCCTCACTGAGGTAAATGCACCATTGAGAAATAAATCTTCAAAGTTCACAACGAATGCAGTTAGAGAGGAACTGATCTCTGGACAAATACCTAATCACCAGTGTTGTCTTTGCACTCCCTGCATCTGGGTTTTCTTCATTGCTGACTTACCATCTGTTTTGCACTGTAATGCGAGGAGTCAGCCATCTTGGTACAGGTAGAACTTTGCTCTCTTGCATCAAAGCCTTAAGCAATGAATCGTGAGCAGAAATGTTCTCTCCATCCAAATCTCCTAAAACTAGCTGTCAGAGGCAGCAGTGCTGCAGAAATCAGCTATAAGACTGAAGTAGAAATAGGTGGTTAAGCCGTAGTTTTACTGCCTCCCGACCACCCACCTTAAAATAATATGGCGGCTGGATAAGGTTGTACATATGCCATGGCAAAAATTATAGCCCCAGTGAATTGGGCCATGCTGCAACTGTGAGCCTAATGCTAAGTTTGTACTTGTGGTGCGCTACTCCCATTAAAAAACACAACTTGGCTGTCAAACAAAAAATAAAAAAAAACAGGCATTTAGGCCCCTTTCACACTGGGGCGGTTTGCAGGCGTTATTGCGCTAAAAATAGCGCCTGCAAACCGCCCCTAAACAGCCTCCGCTGTTTGTTCAGTGTGAAAGCCCGAGGGCTTTCACACTGAAGCGGTGCCCTGGCAGGAGAAGAAAAAATCTCCTGTCAGCCGCATCTTTGGAGCGGTGAAGGAGCGGTGTATTCACCGCTCCTAAACAGCTCCTGCCCATTGAAATCAATAGGACAGCACGGCTATACCGCGGCTATAGCCGCGCTATACGAGAGGTTTTAACCCTTTTTCGGCCGCCAGCGGGGAGTTAAAGCCGCACCGCTAGCGGCCGAATATCGCGGTAAAACAACGCTAAAAATAGCGCTGTTTTACCGCCGACGCCCCCTACCGCCCCAGTGTGAAAGGGGCCTTAGGAGGTGGCAGTATCTCATGAATGCCTGTCAGCTGCTCTTGCACCACTCTCTGAAAAGAGATCCACACCATGAAAAGAGATCTATGGCATATCGCTTTTCCAAAACCAGTAGAAGTGTAAACAAGCCTTTGAGAGCTTGCATTTACACCCGAGCAGAGCGTATTCCTGAGCATGATTTTGAAGTGTTTTTTGGGGCCTTTTACAAGCTATGTGGAAGTGTTTTAGCATGTGTATCAAGCTTTAGATGTTTGTTTCCTGGACTGGATAAGGGGGGAGATCAGTTTTGGAGGATGAGGGGTTATTCGGGTGCAAAAAACATTGACAAAAAACATGCGCAAACACATGAAATGCATGGTACACCCTTTGAAACCTATGGTGTAAAAATGTCTGAATATACTTATTTGAACACAGGGCATACAGCAAAGGTAGACTCTGAACAGGGACAATTAGAAAGAAAGGTACTCTGCAGGTGGGAAAGTGGTCAGGCATAGGGAAGCCAGATGAAAAACTCTGAAGGGTGAATGGGGCTTAAGGATAAGTGAATCAACTGTGGCCACAGAGGTCAGTTAGGGCTTGCTTTAACCGCTTCCGGACCACCCCACGTACATTTACTGCAGCAGGGCGGCCCAGGTGTGCAAAATCACGTACCTGTATGTGATTTTGTGCACACGGTTTAGGGGGCGCACGTGTGCGCCCCCTAAACCCTCCAATCAGCAGGTCCGGCAGCCACGATGGCCGCTGCAATCTGCCAATCGCTCACAGGAGAGACGGATCAGCGCTGAGCTGATGTAAACAAAGCACACTGCTGATCTGTAAGGGAGGAAAAGTGAGAGATCGTGTTTCAGCTGAATCATGATCTATTTTCCTCCAGTGTAACACTACCCCCCCCCCCCCCAGTTAGAAACACCTCTCATGAAACACACTCATTAACCCCTTGATCACCCCCTAGTGTTGACCCCTTCCCTGCCAGTGTCATTTATACAGTAATCAGTGCATTTTTAGAGCACTGATCGCTGTACAAAATGTCACTGGTCCCAAAAAAAGTGTCAAAAGTGTCCGATCTGTCCGCTGCAATCCCGCTAAAAATTGCTAATCACCGCCATTAATAGTAAAATAAAAATGCCATAAATGTATCCCCTATTTTTTTTTTGTTTTAAATTCTGGATATGTATTATAGCAGAAAGTAAAACATTTTATTTTTTTTTTTCAAAATTGTAGTTTTTTTTTTTATAGCGCAAAAAATAAAAACCGCAGAGGTGATCAAATACCACCAAAAGAAAGCTCTATTTGTGGGAAAAAAAGTAAATACATTTTATTTGGGTACAGCATCGCACGACCACACAATTGTCAGTTAAAGCGACAGAGTGCTGTAAAAAAATGGCCTGGTCAGGAAGTGGGTAAAACCTTCCGGGGCTGAAGTGGTTAAAGTTTATTTGCTGCTCGTTAAGGATATGTAAATATTTGAAAGTTTATAGCCTGGTCACAGTTCTACTTTAAATATGAACACAGTGGACAGCCATTCCCATCAAGAGGATAGGTATTATTTGATTGCAATGGCAAATGGCAAAACCAATTAAAATAATTTTTTCTCCATTTTAGATAGGAGTAAGGGAGGATTATAATACCTGTCAAAATTTTTTCCCCCATCTGTGTCCCATTTTAGAGATTTCTCTTCACTTCCTGTTCCATAGTCAAACAGGAAGTGAGAGGAAATCCCTGCAAATTAAGGGAATCCCTTAGGGACTCCCAGGTCACATGAACTAGTGTCCCCATTGGAAGATTTCCCTTCTATTACTTTTTTGGGGACAACCCAAAATTTGGGATTTTTGACTTTAGTTATACTTTAAGACAGACAGGGCACTGAAAAGTTATAAATAGAATCTTATGGGCTGGGTCAGTTGCCTTTTATATTTAGGAAATTCTCATTGAGTTCCTTCCACCATAGTTTGTGAGCCATGTTTTTACCGATCTCACAGATTCTCTTTTTCTGCTACCCCCTTCCTCCTATTGCAATCTTCTGAATATAAAATGAATGCACTATGCATTATGCACTGCCTTTAGGTCTAAACAAAGTTGTTAATATGTGCCAGCCTCTACTATTTTATTTCCAGTTTTCTGTACGCTTACTATTGTACTTTTCTGTGTATAACATTTTGTATATTTTGCAACAAAAAAAAAACCCCAATAAAATCCTTTGTGAAAAAAAATGAATGAAGCATTCGAAAGGGAAAGTGGAAGCTCTTTGCAACTATAGAATAGCTCTGCCATTTTGGGAAACCGACTGCAGGGATTACAACACTAAATCCCTTAGATAACCTATAGGGTGCTTTACGCGTCTGGTATCTGGCAAAATTTTAATTAAAAATTTTGAGGACAGACCCTATAAATTATCATGTGAAGTGATGTCCTCCAGAGTTAAAATGATTCCACTTTTCATGCTGTTTGCAGCAACATCCTTTACTGTTTCACAACCATTATGAATTTATCTGAAACCTAAAATTCTGTATGCAGAGTTGGTTTGTAAGGGGAGGAAAATGTGTCAGTTTGAAATGATTTCCTTGATCGTAAATAATAAACATGCCAATCAGTATTTTGACAGGATAACACATACCAGGCTGAGGGCTGGTCTTATGTTTTTGAGCCTTTTCCTTTTTAAACTTTGGCACTATGCGAAATACTGTGCTTCTACTGTTTCTTTTAGTATATTCCATGGGAGGATCCTGTTAAAAATAAAGAAGATAAGCTGCTATTCAAAATATTCAGACTTCAAAAGAAAAACACAAAAGTCAATGTGATTTTGTAATTTAAATAGAAGTTAACTGATGGATCACGCAAGAAAATCACTTTAGGCCTTTTATGAACCCATGCCACTGTAAGATATCATCATACTTATTTTATATACCCCTTACATAGAGATCTCATACCTCGTCCTCATCTGGCTGCAAGACATAATACAGCCAGGGGAGCTCTGCAAGCTTTGTTAACTCCACTTCTACATCATGCAGTGCATTGGACAAAAGTTCTTCATGATGAGATTCCAGCTGCTGTAATACAATGAGCAATTAATATAAAAAACCATCAGCCATTTGCTACTATATGAGCATCTTAACAAAATATAACAAAAACAAACATACTAGTATTAACGCAGGTCAAGGTATTTTTTACTTCATTTTTGGTGAGAGAAGAGTGTGGGAATGACCGTCAGGAACAGCTAAATTGTTTTTTGCACACTGACAGATTTTTCTTATAATAAAGAAGTTCATTTAAATTTTTTTTGCGAGCAGGGAATTTCCATTTTTTTTGGTGGGGTAAGCTCAGAGGCGTTTAGATCCTATTCTGAACTCACCTGAGCGATCTTGCCAAGAAGCCCACACTGTTCTGGAACAATCATAAATGGCCGAGGCATTCCCTGCCCCATAGCTGCACCTATACATGCCCCTTGTTGTGGGCCACCAATCAACAAGATGGTGTGTGAGTATGGCTTATAAATTTGTGTTAAAGGCAACTAATGAACATTGCATCCAGTAAGTACTTACTAAATAAACACTTACCAGTGGTACTCTCCCAACCAAGAGAGATTCTGTTTCATTGTGCAGTGCCTTCACGTTCATTGCTACTTCAATGGCAGTGTTCCTAGTGAGATTCTAAAGAAAACACGTCAAACATTTTTTATTTATATCACATATTGATTTAAAACAGTCAGTCAAAATGAGCAGAGAGTAAAAAAATTCCTGTGTACTGCTGCTTTTCAATAAACACCCTACTCTTAAAGTACAAAAGTGCCCAACCAGTGGCCCACGGAGCCATCTGATGTGGCCCGCGAACTCTTGCTCTGGTATGGCGGGTTGCCAACCGTCTATCCCAGAGCATAAGTGTTGTAAATAAAGCCGGTGGTAGAGGAAACAAGCAGCTGAGAAGCAGAGCCACATAAGCCGTTGCTTCCTGTGTAGCACCAGCTCCTGTCACAGGCGAAGTGATACCAAATGGACTCTGCCTGGGACAGCAACAGCCGGCGATACCTGAATGGAACACTGTTATTAAAGAACCACTGTTACAATTTTCTTACCCAACAGGAAGTTTGAAATATCCGCAATAGGACACAATAATAAAAACTTAAAGCCCAGCTTTGATATTCCCTGTTAGATCACGTGATGTGCTGGGTCCTTCTCTAGAAGACTAAGTGCTCTTTAGTTATATAGAGAGAAGGACTCACATCATTACTGCATCAATACACTGAGTGCAGGGGTCAGAGTTAGATCCCCCTAATCAGTTGGGAGTGTGAGCTTTGCAGATTGCAGTGCTATAGGTCCAGCTCAACAGGGGGTGCATCAGACCTCTGCAGAGAGACCACTTCTTGCACATATAGTAAGGGTGCTTCACTGAATGCTGGCAGGTGACAGGCTTTTCTACTCAGGTTGCAATTGCTTTCTAAAGCAAACTTAAAATTTTTAATGAACTTGGATGCAGCATGGAGCAATAAAGAAAACACATGGGATGCTCATTAGTTATTTTATACTCTGCTATTTCAAACAAGGTCCGTAAAATGCATATATATACATACATACACATATATACACACACACACACATTCAAGTAGCATATTGTATGTATCTGAGGACAGGTAATTCAAATAGACCTGTAGGACTTACCTCAGGAAATCTAGGATTGGCTTTGTTTAGTGCATGTGAGCAAGCATTCACTGCATGAGCCAGCTCTTGTTCCAGCAAACTGTGGATTTTTGCAGCTTCACATATTCTGAACATACAAAAAATAATAGCGTTACAGATTTAGACACACTTACAAACAATGGATTTATTATGAAGAATTTCTTAAATATGAGGATTTGCTGGGTATATGTATTTCACTTCATGATAAAGTAAAATTAGTGTCCGTTTCTGCCAATGGTTATACTATTGCTATATTTAGGGCAAATAAGCTAGTTTGCTTTAATCCCCCATGCTCAGCAACATACATTTACCTTTCTTTCCCTTCCCTGTTGCTCTGTTCAGTGCTGGGAGCTAAAGGAAGCATACTGTACAAAAAAAAACAAATACTGGATATAACGCCTACTGAGGCTACCACAAAGATCATTTATTTGAAAGATAATAAAAATAATGGACAGATATAGAAAAATTCCAGTGTGCGAGTCCAGAGGGGGAATCCTTCTCATATCCCTCATTCCCTTACTCCTGTTAACCTATGCCCCCAAAAACAATTCCCTCATGGTAAAAACACACAAAATACCCCCCAGTAGCTGGTGGCTATGCCCTATATACACCCTGCATATATAGGCCAGCTTTGGATGGTCATATGATATAGGCAGGAGGTTACTGTGAAATCCTAATGTCCAATAAAGGGCCAAGATGTTAAACCAATACATGCAGGACAAGGTGGATGTTAGTCTCTAGTGTGAATTTTAAAAGTCCTCCTTAGTAAATGTCACATACACTATATTGTCAAAAGTATTTGGACGCCTGTCTTTACACACACATGAACTTTATTGTCATCCCAGTCTTAGTCCGTAGACTATTTAGTTGGCCCACCCTTTGCAGCTATAACAGCTTCAACTCTTCTGGGAAGGCTGTCCACAAGGTTTAGGAGTGTGTCTTTGGGAATGTCTGACCATTCTTCCAGAAGCGCATTTGTGAGATCAGGCACTGATGTTGGGCAAGAAGGCCTGGCTCGCAGTCTCCACTCTAATTCATCCCAACGGTGTTCTATCGGTTTGAGGTCAGGAAACTGTGCAGGCCAGTTCCTCCACCCCAAACTCGCACATCAATGGACCTTGCTTTGTGCACTGGTGCATATCATTTGGTGGAGGGGGATTATAGTGTGGGGTTGTTTTTCAGGGGTTGGGCTTGGCACCTTAGTTCCAGTGAAGGCAACTCTTAAGGTGTCAGCATACCAAGCCATTTTGGACAATTTCATGCTCCCAACTTTGTGGGAACAGTTTGGGTATGGCCCCTTCCTGTTCCAACATGACTGTGCACCAGTGCACACACAAGGTCCATAAAGACATGGATGAGCGAGTTTGGGGTGGGGGAACTTGACTGGCCTGCACAGAGTCCCGACATCAACCTGATAGAACACCTTTGGGATGAATTAGAACGAAGACTGTGAGCCAGGCTTTCTTGTCCAACATCAGTGCCTTACCTCACAAATGCGCTTCTGGAAGAATGGTCAAACATTCCCATAGGCACACACCTAAACCTTGTGGACAGCCTTCCCAGAAGGGTTGAAGCAGTTATAGCTGCTAAGGGTGAGCCAACTCAATACTGAATCCTACGGACTAAGACTGGGATGCCATTAAAGTTAATTCACTTGTAAAGGCAGGCATCCCAATACTTTTGACTATAGTGTACATCTAGTCCCATATGATGTTCTCTCTTTAACTCCATGCTCTTAGCAAAAGCTGAGTCCTGCCTGCAAAATCCTACCTCAACAGGTGTTATATCCAGTATTGTTTGTTTTTTGTACAGTTCATTTTTTGGAGACACCTCTCTTTAATGGTGGTATAGGGATTTAGGCACCACAAAAAGATTATTATAGCCAATCCCAGACCGATCTTTTGTTTTTGTAGCCAAAGGAAGCACCTGATATGGAGGAGAATATATGCACAAGATCTCCCCATAGTCCCTATAGCTAGACCAAAGCAAACTCTCAGCTTCAAGCATCATGAGAACAGGAAGGAGATCCAGGATAAAAGTATAGCAATTAAACATCAATACACATTGATCAATACCAGAAAAAAATCTTTAGCTGGCAAAGCAGCCACTCGGGATCCAGTAGAAGTGGGAATCATAATGTTTTGTTGGTTAAAGACCCCTTTCTCAAGTGAGATCCACTTCATTATATATAGTGCTGCCTATTATTTATTTAGAGTGCATTATTCATGGGTCTTTCTTGAGGAAACACAATCTCTGGTTCTAGCATCCTCATTTATGTAATTAACGCTTTATATACTGATGTTGTGATTTGGGTATGCATTATTCTATTTTCTGTTTTACTAATTGAGGGGCATGTGACTCACTTCTTGTGAGAGTGCTGTGCCAATTATTGTTGTCATACTGTGATTCTATAATCCCATGAAAGCTACGACTCTAGTGACCTGTAGCATACACAGGGTTTTCTATGCTCCGTCAACCAAACCAAGCAAAAAAAGGTAAGTATCCATGTATGTTTATTTTTGAAGGTCAGTAATAAAGTGAATCTGTTGCTTAGCCCTTGCAGATTAACATTAATATGTTAAATTGAAGTGGCACAGAAGTATATTTAGCACCAGCTTCATTACACAGAAATCACCTGGTGCCTATACATCAGGTCCCCTTTCATATTCAGGACCATGGATATGCCAAATGATTATAAAAATAAAACAGATACCCTCATTAAGAGTCTTGCTCCTTACCCCCATCCTATTAATTATTGCCTGGTAAGCCCACCCATCACTATGATGGGGACACAGAGGTATGGATAGCACTGGACTAAAGACATGAGAGTTATATTTTTATACCAAAGCGACAAAAGATTTTCGACAAACCAAATGACAGAAAGGGACCCAATCTGCAGACACACAGAGGTACCAAACATGTGGGTAGATGACAGAGGAAGTTTTCTTTACGATTCAGGTTCTGTGTAAAACAAAACACTACACTACAGAAAAATGTACCATAAATACACACAAATATACACACACTTCTAACAAAATAGGATTTTGGTTTTTTCCTGGGCATTCCCCAGGCTTTGTTTGCATCTGTTTGTAGCCCTCCAAAGCCGCTTACTGCGATAGCCAGCTATAAATGAAGGTTGTGGCAAGTTTTTTGAGATCACCTTGGTGTGTTTATTGGTCCATAAACGCACCAGCACCTTTGCAGCCATAGTGCTATTTGCTGGGTGTTTGGTGTGCTTCTGTACCTTTAAGAAGGGATGGGCTGCCCTTCAGTCCACCTTTCCTTGGAGTACAATACAGGACATAGGAGGTGGAGTTCTGCCTAAGCTAGTAGGAAGTTCACATCTGTTTAAATTAAGCAACATTTTGTGCCACCTTGATGATTGATGTAAGTCACAGAAGTGGCACTGTGACTGAATACTGGTTGGGTGGCCTCAATCGATCCAGGGACAGAGCCTTCTTCTCCTATGCAGCTAAAATGTTGAGTTGCAACGGTCTTGAGTCAAATGGGCATTTGGTACCAACTCTAAGGAAGCTACCATTAGGCCCAAAATCTCATGCAAAAGAGAATGGTGGGGCATCGCCTAGACCAGGGATATGCAATTTCAGTCCCATCATGCCTCTGCCTCTGGGTGTCATGCTTGTGGCTGTCAGAGTCTTGCTATGCCTCATGGGAGTTGTAGTTTTGCAACAGCTGGATGTCCGCTAATTGCATATCCCTGGCCTAGACTATAGGAACTCTGAATAAGGAAGAGGAGATTCTCCAAAGGGAGAAAACCCTTGGACTGTGTCGTGTCCAAAATGAGGCCTAGTTACTCCATGCAGTGGGTCAGTTTCAGTGCTGACTTCTGGAGATTTAGCATCCATCTAAATCTCTGCAGGTTCTACACCTTTCAACAGACTTTAGCTGACAAAAGGTCTGAACCAACTGTTCCTTCATGAGGTGGTCATCCAGGTAACCCACAGTAGGGATACCCTGAAAGCTCAGCATAGCTAGGAGAGGAGGTGACACCTTGGCGAAGACCCAAGGTGCTGTGGACCATCAAAAGAGAAGGGCAACAAGCATAATGTTGCAATGTTGTGTGCAGGAACCGTTGATTTTAGGGGGGGGGGGGTGGGGGCGGAAAATGGGGATGTGCAAGTAGGCATCCTTGATGTCCAGAGGGGCCAGGGAGGTCCCCTGGCTGGAGCTAAGTGATAGCTGATCCAACAGAACCTTTTGAGTGGCTTTAGTTCAAGAATAGGATGCCTCACTTTACCTTAGGGACAGTGAACAGGCTCAAGCAGAACCCCTGAAACCTCTCCTTTTATGGAGCCAGGGCAATGACCCCCTGTTAGATGAGCTGTTAGAGAGCAGCCTAATAATCCACTTTCTTTTGTAGGGAGGATGACAAATTGGACAGCATGAGATGGGATGGAGCACAGACCAGAACTCTATTTTGTAGCTCCTGGAGACTGAAGGCTGAAATGTTTTATGCCCAATTGGACAAAGGCTGACAAGCATCTCCAACCCTCCTTATTGTGAGGAGGGCTTGTTGCAAGACTTGGACCCTGATGCCTGAGGGAAACAAAAAGGAACTATTCTTAGTCTTTGGAACTGAAGGTATTTTGCCTTCTTCTGGTGTAAGAAGGTACACCTACCTCCTGTGACTTCCTTGATAAATCCAAATACTCACTAAATAGATTGTGCCTTCAAATAGGTGCATTTTGCACGAAGTTCCACAGATCAACACTTAAGCCAAAATAATCTTTTGCACATGTATCAAAAGGAGGATCATCCTAGATATTGGACAGAGACTATTTGCTAACCCTTTCACACAGTAGCTCCAGGTGATGGAAGACAGGTGGATCTGGTAGAATGAACCAAGGGTCCAGAGCTATGGTTTTGGACAAGACAGCTAAGGTCTGAAAAAAGACATGGTTGCGATGGCAGGATGCATAGAAGGACCAACCAGAGAAGACAGAGCTGAAAGCCTATCCATAAAATCAAAAATAGTGGCTGAGAATATATTAGCCGAGTGTGAGTTGCCAAGGCATGCTGACGAGCATCCCCCTGCACCTATTATCTGCAATGTGTAGTGAGGGTTAACCATGGCCCAATGGAGGAGGCAACTCATCTGGAAAATTTGCACTTGGAAGCCACAGTGGCTATAGACAGCTAGCAATTTGCTAAAAGTCTTGATGCAAAATTCAGCAAAGAAAACAAAAAATAACCAAGTAAAAAGGTTTGCTTCTTTTAGCGCAGAAAAAAGAGACATTTTTATACCCTTAGGACACTAACAAACGCAGGATTGCTGAAAGTGAAAAGGGTTGTGCTAGGGCCAGGGCAGCTATCAGAAATTTTTGGGCCCCTTACACAGCTTTAGAAGCCTTGGCTGTACGCTCTAAGCCCACCCACCCCCAATCCTGTATATATGTCAGCCCCCCACACACCTGTATATTTGTCAGCCCCCCTCACACCTGTATATTTGTCAGCCCCCCTCCCACACATTTGTTTATTTGTCAGCACCCCTCCCACACACTTGTATATTTGTCAGCACCCCTCCCACACACTTGTATATTTGTCAGCACCCCTCCCACACACTTGTATATTTGTCAGCACCCCTCCCACACACTTGTATATTTGTCAGCCCTCTCACACTTGTATATTTGTCAGCCCCCCTCACACCTGTATATCTGTCAGCCCCGCCCCCCACACACCTGTATATAAGTCAGCGCCCCCCCTCACACCTGTATATATGCCAGCCTCCCCCCACCTGTATACATGAAAGGCCCCCCTCCGACAAATCTGTAAACACACAAGGTTCTGGCCCCTCACTGTACACAAAGAGCCCCTCCTCCCTTTCCTTCACGGCCCCTAAAGATCTTCCTACCTGGTCCCAGCTTGTTTCACAAAGCGGACATCTTGCTGGCACAGAGAAACACAGTACACGAGGGGTGCATATGCACATAGTAACCAGAGGTGGCTTGATGTCTGAGCTCAATGCCACAGTGAGCAGAATCAGCCGAGATTGTTTCTGTAATGCACAACATGGCTCCCCTTCACACGTCCTGCCTTCTTCTGGCCCAGACGGACCACTTGGGCTCCCTTACAGTTGTAACGGCTGTACCCCCCTGATGGCGGCCCTGGCTAGGGCTTCCCTTACAGCTTTATTTGAGTGTCTAATCACCTGCGTAACTGATAGTCTGAAACTAAGATCCTGTGTCCTATAATGAACCAATAAAAACTTTATTCTATATAGAACGTCACTTCTTTTTTATACATACACCTTTACACAGAGACCTGTATGCGCCTTAAAGTGTACCTTGAATATACAGTATCTCACAAAAGTGAGTACACCCCTCACATTTGTAATTATTATATCTTTTCATGTGACAACACTGAAGAAATGACACTTTGCCACAATGTAAAGTAGTGAGTGTGCAGCTTGTATAACAGTGTAAACTTGCTGTCCCCTCAAAATAACTGAACACACATCCATTAATGTCTAAACCACTGGCAACAAAAGTGAGTACACCCCTAAGTGAAAATGTCCAAATTGGGCCCAAAGTGTCAATATTTTATGTG
Source organism: Lithobates clamitans (assembly GCA_037952925.1). Taxonomy (NCBI): domain Eukaryota; kingdom Metazoa; phylum Chordata; class Amphibia; order Anura; family Ranidae; genus Lithobates; species Lithobates clamitans. The sequence goes on from JBBGZY010000282.1 coordinate 2,095,604, forward strand.
GCCGCTATTATTTTCCAGCACTGCCTTAACCCTCTTGGGCATGGAGTTCACCAGAGCTTCACAGGTTGCCACTGGAGTCCTCTTCCACTCCTCCATGACGACATCACGGAGCTGTTGGATGTTAGAGACCTTGCGCTCTTCCATTTGAGGATGCCCCACAGATGCTCAATAGGGTTTAGAACTGGAGACATGCTTGGCCAGTCCATCACCTTTACCCTCAGCTTCTTTAGCAAGGCAGTGGTCTTCTTGGAGGTGTGTTTGGGGTCATTATGTAGGAATACTCTGCTTCAGTATGTCACAGTACATGTTGGCATTCATGGTCCCCTCAATGAACTATAGCTCCCCAGTGCCACCAGCACTCATGCAGCCCCAGACCACGACACTCCCACCACCATGCTTGACTGTAGGCAAGACACACTTGTCTTTGTACTCCTTCTCACCTGGTTTCCACCACACACGCTTGACCCCATCTGAACCAAATAAGTCTATCTTGGTCTCATCAGACCACAGGACATGGTTCTAGTAATTCATGTCCTTAGTCTACTTGTCAGCAAACTGTTCGCGCGCTTTCTTGTGCATCATCTTTAGAAGAGGCTTCTTTCTGGGACGACAGCCATGCAGACCAATTTGATTCAGTGTACGGCGTATGGTCTGAGCACTGACAGGCTGAACCCCCCACCCACCCCTTCAACCTCTGCAGCAATGCTGGCAGCACTTATACATCTATTTTCCAAAGACAACCTCTGGATAGGACGCTGAGCACGTGCACTCAACTTTTTTGGTCGACCATGGCGAGGCCTGTTCTGAGTGAAACCTGTCCTGTTAAACCGCTGTATGGTCTTGGCCACCGTGCTGCAGCTCAGTTTCAGGGTCTTGGCAATCTTCTCATAGCTTAGGCCATCTTTAAGTAGAGCAATAACTATTTTTTCAGATCCTTACAGTTATTTGCCATGAGGTGTCATGTTGAACTTCCAGTGACCAGTATGAGAGAGTGAGAGCGATTACACCAAATTTAACACCTGCTTCCCATTCACACCTGAGACCTTGTAACACTAACGAGTCACATGACACCGGGGAGGGAAAATGGCTAATTGGGCCCAATTTAGACATTTTCACTTAGGGGTGTACTCACTTTTGTTGCCAGCGATTTAAACATTAATGGCTGTGTGTTTAAGTTATTTTGAGGGGACAACAAATTTACACTGTTATACAAGCTGTACACTCACTACTTTACGTTGTAGCAAAGTGTAATTTTTTCAATGTTGTCACGTGAAAAGATATAATAAAATATTTACAAAAATGTGAGGGGTGTACTCACTTTTTTGAGATACTTTATAAATGTAATGCCTTAAAAAGAACAGAAGATGTCCTCAGTGTGATACAAATAAGGCATAACAGCAACCAATCAATACAAGGTATTTAAACACAGAGGCAAAACCTACTTAATATATTAGAATCACCGAGACTGAAAATATAAAACTTGCTTAGACAGAGCAGTAACATACAGCCTAAATGGTAAAGAAAATGGGGCTCTAGAAACGTATAACACATATTGTACATCTGGTCTTTGACATACGTGTTTTTAAATCAGCTAATCGCGGTTAACAGAGCACATACCCACTTAAGACAACATAGTCGTATTATTAATATGAACAAAAATCAGTGTTATATTTTTCTCAGTACATGGAGCCCAGCCTAAAACCTGTCCCACCTTGTAATAAGTTCCTCAGCAGCCTGTGAACACAGATGAATGAGGGCGACCTCTTCCTCAGAAGCTAGGTCAACAGCTTGTGGAGAGTACAAGAGAGGACGCAGAGCAGGCTTACACGAATCATATTTCTGCTTGTCCTCCCAGGACTTCAAAGTGTTTTCAAAAGCCTGTAATAAAATATTAAATATTACAGAAACTACAGCAAACTTCCACGGAAATCTTACTTTTGAATATAAACCTGGAAAGTGTTTAAAGCTTAATGATTGAAAGAATTAAACTATCAATGCAGAGCAGTTACAGGATGCATTAAATACAGGCTTCTCTAATACGTATATATTCCCACAAACCAACACACTAACTTCAATGCAATCTAGTGTACATAAAAATAAAAACAGAAACAGACAAGGGGGGGTGCACTTGTCTGGCAACAACCCTTTTTATTATTTAGTATGCTTAGTGCCAATGTTCATCACATTTACTTTCATTATTATTATTATTTCATTTTTCATTGGCCTCATTTTATTCAGTAAAGTTTAGTCAATATACCGAAGGAAAGATGTTAAATCTGCACATAAATTGGCAACCAGTGTCATCACACAATGTGACAGGAGTGATCACATTTCTCGGGTATAATACAGCAGAGAAATTGAAATGTTAAAAGGTATCACAGGAAGATTACAGTGCCAAGATTATCCAAGGGAAAAATGAAGACATTTCTAAAAAAAAAAATAAAAAAATAAAAAAAATACTCCAGGGAATTAACTAAGCTTCCTGCACCTGAAAACTGATGCAGGAAACTGTCTGGAGTGGCGTGTGCCACAAAATGGACAGACGTGTTTCAAATCTACCTTTGCCAGCCGCGTCAGTTTCTATTTCAGAGTGAAACAGGAACTACCATAGGTTCGGAGATTGACTGGAGCAGTTTTCAATATACAGTATAGCAGTTTTCCTCATCCTCTCAGTTTTAGGGGGAGAGGTTGGTTACAGTAATCCAGAGTATGCAGCTCCAGCTGTACTGTTCGGTGCTGTGTCTGTCACACACACTGGATAGAACAGGGAGCAGATCAGTCCTAATTAAGACTATCTAGATAGTGTGGAAAATCAACCACCACCATAATACAACTAATCATAAACCGCTAAAATTCTAAACCAAAAACATAACAGCATCACAATGAGGGGCAATTATCAAAAGTGGAGCAAACTGAATCTGGAGCAGCTGTGCATGGCAACCAATCAGCTTCCATCTTCAGCTTAGCTAAGGTTTGAAAATGTAAGGAAAATGCCAGGCAAAACTACTCCAGATTCTGGATGCTAAGGTTTGGAGAAATCCCCCTCACTACTTATTAATACCGATTTTAATGTGTGTTAATTGCAATCAAGCATTTTTTATTATTATCATCTTATTTTAATTGAAGGGATTCTCCAATGAGAAATGCATTCATAGCGGATGTTAATGGGTTGAAGAGAAATAAGATTAAAGCCCAACTCCCAAAACAACAAAATATAAACATAGATGAGTAGGTTTGTCCAAAGCATGTTTGAATCCACTGTCGACTGACCCACTAGCACTAGCATTTGGGGCCCCACTCACTGCAAAGGTTAAATGCTCATTAGGTAGGGAAAGAGGAATCAGGTAGCAGCCCCCATTCACATCGGAGAGATTAGACATGTCAAATCACAGCCTATTGCCGGCAACGGCATAGTCCGAATCGGTCAGACTTTGCGGCACAGCGCCAATTTCCAGAAGTAGTTCCTGCACTACTTTTGGCGACTTCGGGGGTGATTTCAATAGACAGGCAGGCTTTGGCCATCTGTGCAGTCTGTCCCCTGCAGCCTTCTTTATAAAAGTGCTCCAGACTAAGGTCACATGACATCAAGTACAATGCAGGGCTACTACTGCAAGGGTAGTTTTTTGTAATTCCTTGTAGTTGGGCTTTAAATTCTTACTATAAGTTGGAATTGTAAATGCATTCAGCAGTCATCTTAATTGGACTTACCCTGTCCCTGGTTAACATCTGAGCCCTATTTTTGTGTACAATTTTAATCACCCCAGGTGGCTGAATCCATGCTTCACCATCTACTTGTACAGGAACACCCTCCTCTCCGAGAATAGTGATCTTCACGGACCGGCACTAGGAAACAAGCAACAGATGCATTAGATGTATTGTCTAGATCAGTGGTACCCAACTTGTGGCCAAAATATAATGTGTGGCTCTCAAGGGACATCAGGAATATAACCAACATTTTTGAAAATGTAATATATCATTAATGTTATTTTTAGGATGGACAAATGATAACGGATTTGTGTGTCCATGTTTGTTTTGTTTATGCTACCTGCTAAATAAGGACTTGTACAGCCACTATTTACTATCTCTATAGACGTAAAAAGAAACAATCCATCATCTCTAATACATCTCTTACCAAAATAGGTTCCATTAGCAGAATGTCCTTGGAAAACAACTATAAAGCCTGCTTCTGCCCTCTTGCTCTTTTGTGAACCTGGGATTATTGCAGGCAAAATCCAGATGGAGAGCAGGAGGCAATTGTTGAATCGCAGCGGCAAGGGAAGGGTAAGCCGCAGATCAGGACTGTGTGTGGAGTTGGGAGGTAAAGGAGGCATCGGGTAAAAAAAACAAAAAAACAAAAAAAAAAAACACTAATGCCACCAGCAGCTCGCATTGTAAGAGCAATAATAGGCAGCCCACACAGTGAAATATATAAACACACACACACACACAATATATATATATATATATATATATATATATATATATATATATATACAGAATGCACCCCACAATCATTTTGGACACATGTATATACCTAAACTTCAAATGGTATCCTCATGTACATTTTTTTATTTTTTTCCAATACGTTATTATTCATCACTTTTTCTCCCTTGGGGATCAAAGTGCTTATCAAATTCATGAGGCAGCCATCTTGGGAGCATTCCATAAAACATCATACTAATGAAAATTAAAATTTATATATATACGAGCCATCTAAAAAAATTTTGAGCTGCCAACTTACAATTTTTTTGTAGTTTTTGGCAAGGATTTTTTTATTTTACACTGAAAATATAAATTTCATAAATATTTCAATTTCAATAAGTAGCTTTTTTTTATCCCACCTGGCTGAAAAAAAAAATTACAGGGGGAGCACTCATGTAAATTGTAGTATAACACTTACCTGAGCTATCCTGTGATGCTGGAGCTTGATCACCCTGGAAACTGCCATTTGCATGCTTCCAAATACTGCCACTACTTCTAAAATTTTATCATCAAATGAGGGAGCACCAAATATCTAGGAAAGGCAAAACCATACAAGTCACAAGAACAGAAATGTTTCCCATATGTGGAAACACAAAGAGGTTTTGTATGCATTAGATAAGCAATTGTATGTAGTTGTCCTGAGCAACTAATCACATTTTACATTGTTTTCAGTATTTTTAAATTAGAAGGTTAAAATGAGGGTGCATAGGGTCCTTCATATCTGTTAAAAATCTTCCTATATGTACAATACACAGGGCAAGATCTATATATCTTTTGTTCCAAAAATGGAAGCAAGCCAAAGAGAAAGGCATCTAAAGGCCTGTACACACGGGCAGAATGACGTTTAAAAAAAAAATGGCCGACATTCTGCCAGTGTGCATGTCGGTCTGTTGGGACTTGCATTGCATGCTGGAAAACCAGCAGCTGGCCGTCTCCAGATCAGCGTTCTCAGCCAAAAGGCAGACAGCACAGATCGAAGTGTTCTGGAAAGGGGTGGGGCCGTCTCAGAAGACTACAGTACAGCGGGGGGGGGGGGGGATCGCTTAACTAACCTTGTATGGTTAGTACAGCGGCTTCGACCGCAGCAGTCTTTTTTTCGTGCAACCCGCTGGACTGCACAAAAAAAAAAACTGTAGTGTGTACCCGGTTTAAGTCTAATTTTTCTAAAAAGTATACTCTAATCCACTTATGAAACAGGCATTGCTGCAATGCTTTATCACTATAATTGTGGCAGCCCTATATATTTTTTCTTTTTTTAGCTGAAACATGAAAAAAAAATCCTCAACCCAACTTGGGCTACAGATATCAAGTCAGAAAACTACCACCCACTCCTAAACTGAGTATAAAATTTTTTAGGGCCGGTTCACACTATAATTGCACAGAAACGCATTCCCCTGCAGTACCATTTGGCACCCATTTCATTTGTCACCAGAATGCACAAAAAGGTAGTGTATGCGATACTTTTGAAAAACACGATGCACCAAATTGCCTGTACTGCAGAACCATGCAATCTGTCGGCAGCAAACACAATGCATTTGCGATCTGTGTTTGGGGTGGCGGTAATGTATTGGCGCTACTTTTGAAAAACACGATGCACCAAATTGCCTGTACTGCAGAACCATGCAATCTGTCGGGAGCAAACACAATGCATTTGCGATCTATGTTTGGGGTGCCGGTAATGTATTGGCACCTGCAGCAGATCGCAAAAGGCAGTGCGTTTTGAATGCATTGCGGGAAGCATGCATGCAACATGCCTTTCCTGCACTGCATTCTGGTTTGAACGGACCATTAAAGAGGTAGTAAACTCTTTAAAGAAAAAATTTCCCCCCTGCAAGGCAAAAGGCATAATGTGCTAGTATGCATCGAATATTAGCACATTATGAAGGACCCTAAAATGAAGCCCTCCAGTGACATGCTGTCGCCGCTGCAGAGGCTTCCGTCTTCCTTCCAGATTCGCGGGCTGCTGCCTCTTAATTGGCCTAGCCGTGATGTCACTCGCGCAGGAGTCTTAGCCACAGCACACAACTCTGAACAAACGGCAGGAGTATGTCGCTTCTTTAGAGCGTATGTGCCGGTGATGTCACCGACTGCTGCTTGCTTGGATATCTCCTAAACGGTGCACGTTTAGGAGAAATTCATTTACCTACAGGTAAGCTTTATTATAAGCTTACCTGTAGGTAAAAAATAAAATATGAGAGTTTGCTACCACTTTAAACAATATCATTAAGAATCACTCTATATTAATGTTCCTCATAATTTCCTTGATTAATGTGATATCAAACTTGACATTTTAACAAATGTAAAGAAAAGTTTTGGAGATAAAAAAGGGGACAGTTTGTTTTACTTAACTTTTCATATTCCCATAACTCACCTGAGTAGGAAAAGTGGATTTCTTTCAAGCACTTCTTAGTTAATACTCTTTTTGAGCCTGCGTGTATACTGTAATCTCTTGCTCAACTGTACATATATCCTATTGCTACAAACCAGGAAATGATTATTCTTGTATGACCAGATTCCTGTGCTAGCTACAAAAAAGTTCCCATGCCTAAAATAGCACTAGTAGCTGGAATGTTTGGTATATTTCTGGTTTGACAGCAAGAAAGCTATGAGGAAAAGTGTGATCAGATCCTAGATGACACAGTAAAAGAAAATAGAACAAGACTGTGACTGACTTCCTTTGATCTACAGAACTTACATCATCTTCTTTGGTTCCACCCCAGAAATTGGTGCCACCGGCATAACTAGGAATGTTTAACACTGCAATGCCCTGGAGGCTGGGTAGCGGGATATACTGCCCATCACACTGTAAAAAAAATAAAAAATCAGAAACAATGAGGAACATTTATTATACCATCAAGAAAGATTGATTGTACATGAAGAAAACGACAAGCTAAAGCTATAGGCTGAAGACAGTCAAAGTAATGAACCACATCATTTAACCCCCCCCGCTGAGTGACTTGCCCATCAAACTGGATAAATTACATTTCTCAACTTGTCAAGGATGTTCAGGGGATTGTTCTACTAGCAAAAAGGAAAAGGCAAATATTCAGCAGACAAGGAAGTTATATAGAAAAAAAATAGGTTGATGAGCCCAGCTTTTAATCTGCCTTTGCACATTAACAGCTGCAGGCTGAACAATTAAACATTCTTCTAATGGTTGTGGGACTCTCAAATAAAACTCAATGCACAAGCTGATGCTGCTCTTTGTGCTTATAATACAACAAAACTGAAGAAACATAAATAATCAAATTTTACACTCACTCTATGTAAAGCCCAAAAGTGAAACTTGAGTTTAAATGAGCTACTGTATATACTCGAGTATAAGTCGAATTTTTCAGCACATTTTTTTGTGCTGAAAGTGCCCCCCTCGACTTATACTCGAGTCAAGCACTTTTCGGCAGCAAAAAATTTCATTTTCCGAACCGACTTTGGGGCCCCGTATCTCAGGGCCACTTGGTGCTAGAAACCCCAAATTTGGTATGCAAACCCAGTGGACCTAGTACTACAACATATCTAAAGCGGAAGTTCCTAGCACTACGTGGCCCCAAGATACAGGGCCCCAAATCTGGTTCGGAAAATGTCATTCTCTGCTGCAGAAAAGTGCTTGACATTTTCTGAACCGAATTTGGGGCCCCATATCTCAGGGCCACTTGGATCTAGGAACCCCAAATTTGGTGTGCAAACCCAGTGGAACTGGTACCACAACATATCCAAAGCTGGGGTTCCTAGCACCAAGTGGCCCTGAGATACGGGGCCCCAAATCTGGTTTGGAAAATGTCATTCTCTGCTGCAGAAAAGTGCTTGACATTTTCTGAACTGATTTTTGGGGCCCTGTATCTCGGGCCACTTGGTGCTAGAAACCTCAGCGTTGGAAATTTTATGGTGCTAGTTCCACTGGGTTTGCGCACCAAATTTGGGGTTCTTAGCACTAAGTGACCCCAAGATACGGGGCCCCAAATTCGGTAAACTGTGTCTTTCTGCAGCAATGTCATTTCGGGACCCTTTGGGTTCAGAGACCCCAAATTTTGGCTGCAGCTAGGGGGCATCTAGGAACCCTTAACTACTGAGTTTGAAGTTTAGGGGACCTATGGCTGCAAATGGGCACAGTGATGCTGCAAATGGGCATTGTTGACCCTCTTTTCCACTTACAGTAGCTGTGCATTTCTCACCCTCGTCTTATACTGGGGTCAATAAGTTTTTCCCATTTTTTTGTGGTAAATTAGGGCCTCGACTTATACTCAGAACGACTTATACTCGAGTATATACGGCAAATACATTCCAGGCACATTAAAAAATGATGATTAAAAAAAAAAATGGGTTTCAGTTGCCACCCTCTTTATTGTATATTTACTGAGGCTGTTGCCAACCACTTCCCATCCGGGCCAATTCTGGCACTTCGCTCCTACATGTAAAAACCATCATTTTTTTTATTACTCAGAACCCCCAAACATTATGTCTTTTTTTTTTAGCAGAGACCCTAGGGCAGTGATGGCAAACCTTGGCACCCCAGATGTTTTGTAACTACATTTCCCATGATTCTCATGCACTCTGCAATGCAGTTGAGCATCATGGGAAATTTAGTTCCAAAAGATCTGGGGTGCCAAGGTTTGCCATCACTTTCCTGGGGAATAAAAGGGCGGTCTTTGCAACTTTTTATGTCACACGGTATTTATGCAGCGATTTTTCAAACGCTTTGTTTTTGGAAACAAAACCATTTCATGAATTAAAAAAAAAAAAAAGCAGTAAAGTTAGCCCAATTTTTTTGTATAATGTGAAAGATGATGTTACGCTGAGTAAAAAAAGTGTCAAAAGTGTCCGATGTGTCCGCCATAATGTCGCAATCTCGATAAAAACAGCAGATCGCCGCCATTACTAGTAAAAAATAATAATAACAATGACATAAATCTATACCCAATTTTGTAGACGCTATAACTTTTGCGCAAACCAATCAATATACGCTTTTTGCGATTTTTATTACCAAAAATATGTAGAAGAATACATATCGGCCTAAACTGAGGAAAAAAAATTAACACAAAAAAGTACAAAATAGTGTTATTTTTTAAAATTGTCGCTCTTTTTTGTTTATAGCGCACAAAATAAAAACCGCAGAGATGATCAAATACCACCAAAAGCAAGCTCTATTTGTGGGGAAAAAAAGGATGCCAATTTTGTTTGGGTACAGCGTTGCATGGCCGTGCAATTGTCAGTTAAAGCGACGCAGTGCCGTATCGCAACAAATGGCCTGGTCATTGAGCAGCCAATTCTTCTGGGGCTCAAGTGGTTAAAAAAAAAATGTATTTTTTATTTTACACTTTCTCTCTAAAAAAAAAAAAAAAAATTTAAAATCACTTTTATTCCTATTACAAGGAATGTAAAAATCTCTTGTAATTGGAATAGTGCGTGACAGGTCCTGTTTATAGAGAGATGTGGGGTCTATAAGACCCCACATCTCTCCTCCAGGCTGGAAAGGTTGAGACAAAAAATAAAAATAAGTCTGAGAAAAAAAAAAATTTAAAAAACTCTCTCTGCCTTTCCAGCCACGTCCCCGGCATTGTTTACTTCTGCTGGCCCAAGGGCCTCCGAGGGTTATAGAGATGACTGGGGACCATCTGGTCACCAGAAATCTCTATGCTCAACTTCCGGCGGCGACCGATTCGTTCCCTGGCTCGCCGATTGCAGGAGAAGCACCAGAGGGAGGGGCGCGTCCTCCTCCCCGCCTGTAAGAAAGATCAAGCGGCTGAACTGCCGCTATGATTGTAATAATCAAATTCCAGGATTTCATATAACGGCCTATGTGCGGGAAGTGATTAAAATTGAACTTCAGCCAAAAGGGGAATATTTGGAATGCCTTTTCTGGGGCTTGGGGGGACCTGATTTTGACAAGTACCCTCCCACTTCGACTGGATCGATGCAGCAATCCAAGCGGACGTTTGCCCCTTCCCCCACAGCCTGCAGGGGAAGGGGCAAACTTCCGCTCAGATTGCTGAGGCGATCCGACCAAAGTTCGACACGGCACAAGTCCCAGAAGACTGGGGGCTCATTCACAGGGCACAACACAGCTCGCGAATGAGCTGTGGGCAGCCAGTTGTGAAGCTGCAAGAAGTCGGCTGCCCACAGTTAAGATGTCTGTGCCTGGACCCGAAGACAGGCAAAGAGCCAGGTCATGTGAGGACATCGCTGGATCCTGGGGCAGGTAAATGTGCATATATTAAGTCAGCAGCTACAGCTACTGGCAAGAAGCAGGCTTTTCTACTTAGGAAGAAAATTAACTGCAAGACACGGAACAACTTTTGTTTTGATGAATGTGGATTGTTTTTAGCTGAGTGTTTAATTGAGCTTTAAATAAACAAATCTAGAAGGGCTGTCTCTGCTCCTATGAACAACCATGGCAAGACTCTGCTGGCATAGCAAAGAGGCATGCCTTAAATCTTTTTTCTGAAGGGACTGAGAAAATATCAGATAGAGGAGATTTAGATTTAGTTCAGGGCAGTCTATTGCTAGATGCATGGGGTCGTCCAGCAAAAGGACTATGCGTTTGTGTGTTGATGTTGCGGCAACATAAATATCTGCTCGAAAGTAAAACAAAAACAACCAAAAACAAAAAAAACATTGCCACAAGTTAAAGGGTAATCCATTACATTTGTTATTTTTTTCAGTGCCTTTTTGTTTATCTTTTATAATGACAAGTTAGAGAACAATCTATGAGAATTTTTAGCCAAACTGACCAGACTAAATTCTTCAAAGTGTCAACTGATTAGAGTTTAGTAGCTTCATACAATTATCTTTCAAGGTGGTGACTGGACATAAGCACAGGCAGATGAATTATACCAGTCAAAATAGATTCCAACCAAATCGAGTACATCTGATTTGAATAGGTTTTCTTTTGAGTGAACTCAAATACTTTTTACGTTTTAATCTGATGCAATATGGCTTCAAGCTAATATCTTCTGCTCATGTCTTTCCAGACCACATGACATTGACAACACCATTAGAGGATTACCTCAAGTTGAACCTTTTGCTCTAAATTCTTGTAGGTTCTTTGCAGCAATTCTTTGGTGCCAAGTACGCCATACCACATCATATTTTTGGTTCTGCTTCTGAATCACAACACAAACAAGATGGTGTTAAACATACCAGAAAGAAGCAGATAGGTTGATTACTTGCAGGGAGTGGATAAAATAACAGATACGGCACATGAAGATTGTGTGATTTGAATTGCCATTTAGGAGATCAGATTCCACTTTATTGACCAAGTATGTACAGAAATACAAGGAATATGTTTTTGGTTTAATGTTTCAAATGGCTCATTACATATATATATATATATATAGATATATATATATATATATATATATATATATATATATATATATATATATATATATATATATATATATATATATATTCACACATACACACATATAATATATATATATATATACATATATTATACACATACCTACATTATGCAGGTCTTATTTACACAGTTTCTACATATAAAATTATAATGCTAAAAAACAGACATCTCATTTTGAGATCTGTCAACATCTAAAAGCTGCAGTAGTGCAAAATGGCAATTGTGCAAGTGAGGATTTAGGTGTGTAATTTGGGGAAGAAAACATTCAAAAACACAGCTCCTCTAAACGAGACCTATCTTTTCTCTCTGGAAGATCTGTAACAATTACTCTTCACAGACACTCAGTGAAGAGGAGAGAGTGGGGGAGAAGAGGAATGTCTATGATGGAGGGGATGCAAATGTGAAGTTATCAAATCTGGGATAAAACCCATTCAGTTTGTTAATCCGTTCTCTGCAGCATGGGGGAATTGATCCCTGTAGCTTGTAATATCCAGCAGGACTCTCCATACTGACACAGGGTCATAGGCAGAAAACAGATTCCAGTTTGTCAGTGTAGCTCATTTTTGCTGCTCTTATCTCCTGTCAGCATTTCTGGCCTGGTTGTACTTGGTTCTGTGTCCAAGTCTTTAGGCCATCTCCATGACCTGCAAAAGCTGTTATAATTTTGCTGTAAACCAGTACTTGTTATTGTTGAATGTTTGAAGAGAATTGGGGGGCACACACGTCACAAAAGCTGAGGTATGATGTTACAATGTCTGTGAAGTTGTCCAGGTTTTTAGGCGCAGCCCCAAAAACAGTCTAGTTGGTACAGTCAAAGCAAGCCTGTAGCCTCAGCTTGGCTTCCTTGGTCCATCTCTTCACAGGCTTTGCAGATTCATTTTTGCCTACAAGTTGAAAGGGGATGAACCACGCAGTAATCAAAGAGACCCACAGCTGCACAGGGAGCACAGCGGTAAGCATTCTATTATAATGTAGCAATGGTCCATCATATTTTTTTATAATCTTTAAAGTTTGCAATAAACTACAGACCTCACATGACACTTGTCAATCACATACATCAAGTGTTTCTCTGAACATGCCATCTCCTGAGAAGGACAACAACAGCTTCCTACACAGCAAAGTACGACATATCTATTAGCCACCGTTCACATTGGAGCAACTTGTTATTCGATTTGACAGGTCAAATTGCATGACAAGTCGCAATCTATTGCCAGCAATGACACTGTTCATTGTTTTCCAAGTCGCACCCGAAGTTGCACTGACATGCGGCATTAAAATCGATGTGAATGAGGGCTTAACCCTGAATATAATGGAGAAGGTATGGTAATAAAGCCTTGGTCACCGAACACTGTTGACACGATTAATATTCTCCATTTGACCAACAAAAGCATTGGTCTTGCCACAACAGCGTTAGAAGACATGTCAAAACAGCATGTAAATGTGAACAGTAAAAGAGATGGAAATGCATATCATGTGTAATACAAGTGCAATTATTGCTATGATTAAGAAAAAAAAAAAAAAAGGCACATTGTCCAAAGCAAAAATCAACAAACAGTGAGTTCTCTCATAGGATGCAGACAAAATTCATGATAATAAAGTACCATAACATTATGACCGCTGAAAGGTACAGTAAATACCATTATATTGTTACAAGGACATCTGAAAGTGGGCGGGATATATTCAGCAACAAGTTGATGTGTTAAAAGCAGAGAAAATGGGCATGCGTATGGATTTGAGAGACTATAAGGCTCTATATGCACACTATAAGCTAAAAAAAAAAAAAAGACAGAAAAATGCTGGATGAAAAATGCTCATATTACCGTTTTTTGCCAGCTTTTAACAGGAGTTAGAAGCATTCAGCGTTTTTTTCTGCTGGCAAATAAATCCCAAAAAATGCAAAAAAAATAAAATAAAAAAAAATAAAGGATTTTTTGTTGCTCCTAGAAGCTGAAGTTTCAAAAAACACTTCTAGACTAAAAAAGTGTGCGTGGACAGATGGGATAACATAGAAGCAGAAAAAAATGGCTTCCTTTCATGCCATTCATTATGTACAATTGCGTTTCTAGCTGTGATTGGTCACAGTGATCACATGGTACAGACAGGGTCAAACAAAGCCCATCTGTACCATGTGATTAGCTGCGGCCAATCACAGCTGATCGCAACAATACACACTCACTCAATTTCAGTGAATTTCACTAGTATAAGCAATCGTAATGGTAAAAAAATAATCCTGATCACTTAACCAGAGTAGCACAGTGTTACTATGGTAACACTATTTCTCTGGCCACAGCATGTTTAAAAAAAAAAAAATTAATAGCACTAAGTCTGCTTTAAAACACTGATGGGGGTTTCTATTTTTTTCCACCCATAATAAATATTTGAAATAATTGCACTTTTATATTTAAGGTTGGAATGGTCAGTTTCAATTACTATTTAAAAACTACACATTTCCGGTCTGGTAACTAAGAAAGAACACCTTAATACATATAAATGCAAAGATAAATTGCTATCAGGAAGTACTTCAAAGCCTTCACAGTTTGTAAACTCTTTTTAAAGTCTTGTGGTTAAATATGAATTTGCAAAGATCACAGCCATTTACAAATTTGTTTTTACCTGCATTTCTCAGGGTGTTCTTCTCGTTTATTATTAAATTCTAGGGATATCTTTGCATCTAAACCAATACCAAAGTAATTGTTCATCACACATTTTTCTGAATAGCCTTCTCTGTAGAAAACATAAAAAGCCAATTAATAGTTAGAAGAAGACATCTAAAGATAACACACAATACAGATCAAAAAAGACATAACATTTCCATAGCAATGGAATAGTCTATGTCCTTAAAAACACTTTTTATTTTTTTTTAAATGACTAAAAAACACGAAACCATGGCACAGAGGGATATTAAAGTAAACCTTTCCTAAGGTAAAATTGGAGTCTTTCATTATGATCCCCCTTCTCCCCTTCTGACAATGGTAACTTTCTGGTTGTAGTGTTGGGAGAACTGAGCTGAACATTCACCAAACTGAAAAAAAATTCTAACCCACAAGCACAGCATGAAAGCCCCATTGAAATCTATGAAAGAAAAAACCTTTTTTTAGGCCTTTTTGCAAGCTTTGTGGAAAAATGGCATTGGCAGGTGGGCACTGCCATGTGGGACATGTACAAATGCAATAAAAAAAACATTAAAAAAAAAAAAAAAAAAAAACAAAAAAACAAAAAAAAAAAACTTTAGAAGAGAGTAGCTTTTTTTTTCTTTTCTTTAAATAATGCCTAATACACACAATGAAATTATCAGTCGATTGATTGTCTTTTTTTGCATGCATGATAATCTTTTATCGAAAACTAAATAGGTTACTAAGTTCTAAGTTATGAGATTAAAATGAAAAAAGATGGAGCGCTAGAAACACAGCTAGTGCGATATGGAAATAGTTCCAAGGTCCAGGTGTGCAAGTTAATTTACTGCTGAGACCAGAACAGGGTTTAGGGGTTCTGATCTGTATCAGTGTGGGCAGCCTGATGAAGGCGCATGCATGCTCCAAGCGTGAGCTCGACCATGCTTCCCGTCCTTCACCACTGACGTGCTTGTTGAATGTGACCGTCTTCAGCCTTGGGAACTGCTGACCACCACCGCTGCCCAGCTGGACTACAGGAGCCCAAGCTACTTATGCCATGCACATTATATCTCACCAATATGTGAGTTGATCTTACTTTTACTAAACATTGAGTTTTAACTGACATGCTACACTCAGAGTGGTGCCGCTCTTCTCTCTTTCCCCTACTAAAGTTATGAAAATTCTCGTACGACAGAAAACCGTACGATCTGGTATCGTACGAGAAAAATTGTCGTGTTTGTGCATTCGGATAGCAGTATTTTTTGTATGATTTTCTGAACATGTGTATGGGCTTTAACGCATCACTTCACCCAAAAGGGGGAGTTCCACTTTAAGGCCTCCTGTTTGTGAAGCTGAGCTTTTGGGGAGGAGCGGGTACCAGATTTTGACAGGTACCCGCTCCCAAATCCGTTCCGATCGCCTAATGTCATGCGACTTCGGGCCCAGTGTGATTTCTTTCTTCGTCCCTGGGGCGCTTCGCCACCGGAGCCCCACTCCCGCTGTGATTGGACACAGTGGGAGCCAATCAGCAGGTCTGGCGGACGCGATGTCTGCTGATTGTTCTGAGGAGAGGCAGAACGGCGGTCTGCCTATGTAAACAAGGAAGATTGCCATTCTACCATAGAGGAAATTTGAGATCTAGTGTTTTTGCTAAGCAGAAACAAGAATCTCCATTTTCCTTTAGTGAAAGCACATCCCACAGTTAGAAAGCACCCCCTAGGGAAACACTTAACCCTTTGATCGCCGATGTTAACCCCTTCCCTGCCAGTGTCATTAGTACAGTGACAGTGCTTTTTTTTTAGTACTGATCTCTGTAATTATGTCACTGGTCCCCAAAAAGTGTCAAAAGTGTCAGTTAGGTGTCAGATTTGTCTGCCAATGCCCGCTAAAAAGTGCTGATCACCGCTATTACTAGTAAAAAATAACTAAAAAATCCATAAAAACATCCCATAGTTTGTATACACTATAATTTTTGCGCAAACCAATCACAATCTACGCTTAATGGCATTTTTTTTTACCAAAAAATATGTAGAATACATATTGAGCTAAATTGATAAGGAAATTAGAATTTACATATTTTTTTTATTGGGTATGTTTTTTAGCAGAAAGTAAATAATATTTTTTCTTCTAAATTGTCGGTCTTTTTTTGGTTATAGTGCAAAAAATAAAAACCGCAGAGGTGATCAAGAACCACCAAAAGAAAGCTCTATTTGTGGAGAAATAAATTACATAAATATTATTTGGCTACAGTACCACAGGACCGCGCAATTGTCAGTTAAAGCAACGCAGTGCCGTATCGGAAAAAATGGCCTGGTCAGGAAGGGGGTAAAACCTTCCAGAGCTGAAGTGGTTAAAGAAGTCAGCAGCTACACTTTTTGTAGCTGCTGACTTTAAATAAACACAAAAATTAGTGGAACTCGGATTTAAGGGCAGCTTAAATCCGAGTTCCACTCATTAAATACCATGCTTGGGGGATGCTTTATCTCTACTTGCTCACTTTGGGGGTCAGAGTGAGTATCTAAAGGGGCTTCCAGAATTTGAATCCCCCCTCCCACCACAGACCCTCACATCTGAGGCAGGTATGTGGGGAAGAGGCCCTTGTCCCCATTAACATGGAGTTCCCCCTCCTTGGAGTGCAGAAGGAATGGACCCCTCCAACTACCAAGCAAGGTTTTGTTTTGTTGCTGAAGATAAGTATTAAGCCTTTGGAACTGCCATAAAGCAATTCAACTGAGGGTGGGCAACACAGCAAAGAATCACTAACAAGACCTAAAAAAACAACAGAAAACTGAGAACAGGCTGAAACCTTCACCAGGTAGAACTTGGAGAATGTGTAAACAGAAGACCAGGTGTGGCAGCCTGGCTAATCTTGGAAACAGTTGATGCCGATAAGCCCCAGAGGCACTCGCAGATCTAGTAGACAGTGACCTGACAGTAAAGGGTAGAGAACCCGATCCTCAAGATCATAAGCTTCAAAGACTGTCTATCAAAGCCATCTAGAGATGGTAAAATGAGAAGACCAGGCACCCTTTCAGGGTCCATTGGAGATGACAAAAAGGGAATTGGTCTCTCTAAAAGGAGTGACAGAGATACACAAGCAGACAAGGAACAAAAATTCCTTTTCATGAACCAGAACCCTACATACAGAGGGTGGACAGGAGAACAATGCCCTAACAGAAATGAAAAGCAGAAACTACCTTAGATGAGAAGAAAGTTCTGGGCCTGAACACCAACTTATTCCTATGCAGGAACAAAAATCTTGCTTTGCAAGACACGGCTGCCAATTTAGACACTTGCCTTATAGAGGTACCGGCTACAAAGAAAACCAACTCGTGGGTAAGAGTAAAGGGAGAAGAATGTCTTTAACAATTTTGAATGGCAATTTCTGAAGCCCAGAGAGAACCCAGATCCCAAGGAGTGAAGTGGGAAAGGGCTTTTTTTTAAAATTTTGGATAGAATGGATAGGGATTACAACACTTATCAGGTTTTTATTGTGGCCTGTGCCTCTTAAGCGAGATTCACCCTATTTGTCTTATTGACTGTTATCACTGAAAGTGAAAGAACAGGAATAGAGAGGAAATCTTCCAATGGGGCCCTTGTTCTGCAGAAAAGAAGGGATTTCCTTACTTTGTAGGGATTTCCTCTCACTTCCTGTTTTAGCCATTAGACAATAAGTAAAGGGAGATCATTCTACTTGGACACAGATGGAGGAAAAAAAATAAAGTATATAACCCTCCTTTAACCTAGTCAAAGAAAAAAAGTTTTGCCTTTAGTTCTATTTAAATCAACAAATGGAAGGGTAACAGAATCTGAAACACCTGCCCCTTGATAGCGCTGAGAAAAAACTTTGGTCCAAACCCAGCTGCAGGAAGCAGAGAATCTGTCCCATTGGTAGAACCCTTAAGAATCACACCACGTGAAGTATGTCAGCTACAACTGATGATAGGTCTTGCAGAAGTAGACTTCTTCCTAGCTTTAAGTGAGTAGCCATCACAGACACAGAGATTGCCCTGCCCCTTATAACCTGGGACATAACATCTATGCCTCTTAAGCCAGCAAGAGTAGCAGGATGGCCAACTAGCTCGGAGGACAAAATATCCTGTCGACTGGGTGGTGCCAGATCGTTATACCATATTCACTTGGGCCAGTCAGAAGCAACCGGAATGCCCTCCCAAATCGATTCTATGGAGCAGACGAGGAAGAAGTTTCAGGAAGGAAATGCATGGGTTATGGTGTACTGATCCCATGGGGGATTCCTGTACCTGGAGACCAACATGTTCAGTTTGTTGTTGAACCTGGAGTCCATTGGCTTGAGAAGTGTCTGTGACCAAACGCAAATACTTCAAGCAAGTGGGATCCAGCGACAATTTCTGATGGTTCATGATCCACCAACTTCTGTATCATCTGGGCAGTTAGACATACATTGTTCATTTGGGCGCTTGCTGATACTTTCATCAAGAAAAAGTCACTAAAAGTATCCCACAATGAGAATGCCACAAGAGCTCAAAAGGGCTACCACTGAAGTCCACATAAGCCAGGAATTCTCCCTGGTGGGAGGAAGTGATGGCAGATCTGGTGGATTCAATCCTGAATTAAACATTCAAAGCCCTGAGAACCAAGATGGGACAAATTCCCTCTTCTGGTTTGGGAACAATAAATTGGCTTGAGTAAAACCCTGTAACCATTCTGCCACAGGTCTGGGACAATGAAACCTTGATCTAGAAGACCCGTGGGGACTTGAAGATCTGCTAGCCAATGTGGAGACACAGGAAGGATGGAAGTGAAGAAATGAGGAGAGGTAGGGAGAGAAACATGAGTTTGTAGCCCTGGGACACTATCTGCTGCACCCAAGCATCCCTGTTCTGGAAAGTGGGTGCACACCTTAATGCAGAGGAAAGTTTGTCTAAGGATTTGGCAGAATTGAAAGTTCAGACTTATCAGATGGATTAGGGGCCAAGTTTTCAAGGGGTATTAACATTCAGCTCGACGTAGTGGATAACGAAAGGATATTTGTTAACTGTTGTAAAGAAAGACATTTTGGTCGCCTGCACTGAAGGCTTTTTTAACCGCTTGCCGACAGGCTCACGCCGATATACGTCGGCAGAAGGACACATACAGGCAGATTAACGTACCTGTACGTTGCCCTTTAAGAATCGGTTTGCGGGCTCGCGCCTCCCGCGACCTCTGTGAGCGTGATCGCGGGACCCGATGTCCGCGGGCATACCCGCGATCGTCTCACGGAGAGGAAGAACGGGGAAATGTTTATGTAAAGCATTTCCCCGTTCTGCCTAATGACAGGACAATGAATACATAGTCATACATAGTCATGCCCCCCCACAGTTAGAATCACTCCATAGGACACACTTAACCCCTTCACTGCCCCCTAGTGGTTAACCCCTTCACTGCCAGTCACATTTACATAGTAATCAATGCATTTTTAATTGAACTGATCGCTGTATAAATGTGAATGGTCCCAAAATCGCGCCAATAGTGTCCGATGTGTCCGCCATAATGTCACAGTCACGATAAAAATCGTTGCCATTACTAGTAAAAAAAAATTAATAAAAATGTCATAAAACTATCCCCTATTTTGTAGACGCTATAACTTTTGCGCAAACCAATCAAACTCTTATTGCATTTTTTTTAACAAAAATATGTAGAATACGTATCGGCCTAAACTGAGGAAAAAAAAAAAAGTTTTTTTATATATATATATTTTTTATATATATTTTTGGGGGATATTTATTATAGCAAAAAGTAAAAAATAATGCGTTTTTTTTTCAAAACTGTCGCTCTTTTTTTGTTTATAGCGCAAAAAATAAAAACCGCAGAGGTGATCAAATACCACGAAAAAAAAGCTATATTTGTGGTGAAAAAAGGACGTCATTATTGTTTGGGAGCCACATTGCACAACCGCGCAATTGTCAGTTAAAGCGACGTAGTGCTGAATCGCAAAAAGTGCTCTGGTCCTTGGGCAGAAAAATAGTCCGGGGCTTAAGTGGTTAAGATAGGTGCTTTTGCAATCGGTAGCATCCTTGATCATGTTATCAAGAGCCCATCTGAAAATTCGCTGTCCTTCAAAGGCCATGAGGATCAATTGCTACTTGCATAAAAGATTCTGCAGTCCAGCATTTCAGACAAAGTGTCCTGCAAATATATACTGACATGAGGCGCATACAAGAGATGGCTCAGCATTTACAACTTTTGTCTTGCAGCAACAGTTTTTGATTCAAACCCCAACCAGGACAATATGTGCATGGAGTTTGCACGTTTTCCCTGTGCCTGTGTGGGTTTCCTACGGGCACTCTTTTTTTTTCCACATACTCCAAATACATGCCATTAGGTTAACTGGCTTCTGACTAAATATGTGTATATGTGCATACAAAAAAGTGGTGAAGCTGGGGCTAAATAAGATTGAGAATCTGCTGAAGAGCAGGAGCTGCTGGACACAGAAATGCAGGTGTGACCTCTGCAATAAGAGCCAAAGGCTTTTTATCTTCATGCATTCTCAAAATGCTTCTGTGTGCAGCAGCCCTCCTAATAATTACCTGAGCCCCCCTCTAGATCCAGCGATGTTGTAGGAATGTCTCGGCTGCCTGGGACTCCCCTCCTCATTGGCTGATACAGCAGCGGGCGCCAATTAGAAGAAAGGGGGTGGTGGCAGGCTGCAGCTCCGTGTCTGAATGGACACAGGGAGCTGTGGCTCGGATCAGGTACCCCATAACATGCTACTTGCTGTGGGGGCACTTAACAGGAGGGAGGGGCCAGGAGCACCGAAGAGAGACCAGAGAAAAGGATGATCTGGGCTGCTCTGTGCAAATCCATTGCACTGGGCAGGTAAGTATAACATATTTGTTATTTTTACCAAAAAAAAACAAGACTTTACAAATCACTAATCTTGCATGACCTCAGCTAAAAAGGGCAGAGAACTCATCAATACTTGATGGTGCAAAAAAGGACAGGAGAGAATAACAGCAGGGTCAGCATGACTCCAGGATGCAGATGTAGCACCACCACTAGACATGGCAAAAATCTGGTGTGGTCGTGCAAGCAGTAGAAAGTGAGCTGGGAACAACTATTACAGGAAGACTGTTCTGTGTGTCTAGAATCAGCCATGTTACAGTGATAATTCCAGAAGACAATGTATAGGCTCCAGGCAAGCAGAAAGAGTCTAAATAACAATGAAACCCAGACACTTGGAAGTGACTAAAGTCACTAGTGGGCAGTAGGAACAGATGAGCGTTCTATGTGAATCTTTGTGAGCAGGAAAATGCTTCTCAATGCTGTATGGCATGCAACAATCCACCCAGCAGGTGACAGCAGCAGTCAGTCCCACAGCTTTAACCCTCTTCTGTAGCATAAACTAACAGAAACAGAGACTAATGAAAATGAGGTAGCACCCGATGCTTGGCCTGACTGGTCTACTCACTGAGTGTGTCTTCAGAGGTTAAGTGTTCAAGCAACAAGCCCAGTGTTCAAGCCCAGTGCCCGAATATCACTTCCTGGTCATACCCGCAACATCCAGTCCACACCAAAAGGCAGACTGAGCACAACCACACAAGATTTCTACCAATCAGAGGGGAAAACGCCAGCAGCAGTGAAGAGAAAAGTCTTGATTAAAGCAAAAAAGAAAAATCAACAAAAAACAAAAAGAGCTACCAAAAATAGGTTAGAGTTTTCAGTGGCAAACTTAAAGAAAAGATGTTCATCGTCCTAGGACACTAGGAATGCTAATGGGGAGGGGGGGTTCCCATTAGCTGCCTTACAGTTTTGTTTCCAGGGCTCAATACTCCTGTAGACAGCAGTATAACCAGTTTAAAAAATGCTGTGTCCCTCAGTGGACGAGAAACAAAATATTTTGTAAAGTGCAACCTCATTACTCTACTCGATAACATAAAAAAAAGGAAATGTCTTTCTTGAAGCAGCTTGGAGGTATGTAAAATTAGCCTTTATTATAAAATTAGCCTTTATTATATTATTAAATTATACTGAATAACAGCCCATAAATGTATGGACAACATACAGTATATTTAGAAGTAGCAATGCTGCACATTATGAAGCCAAAATGTGACAATGAGCAGGAGTATATCTGCTGACTAAATTCCCAAATGGCAAGCATCACATAAATGTAACCAAAACCATTCAGAAGATGTCAACACTGTACCATATTCTCAAATCGCAGCAAATGCTAGTTCATAAAGCAAGGGACCAAATGGAAGAGGTTAGCTGTTGACTTATTGAAAAAAATATTCTAGTTACACCAATGTGCTTATTACCAACTGCCAAAATGTCAAACCAATTAGCAATGCCATATAGTTTGAATCTATTTAGATCAAATGCAAAAGGGACATTCAAAGACAGAACGTTTAATCACATGAATTATTGTGATTTGCTATTCCGTGTGACAAATATCAAACCCATGGTTAATCAACTACTTAGGGGGAGAGGTTAACGATTCTATATGGACACTTTAGCTCTCTGAAATTTTTGGATCAAGGTTTCATCCTGTGCACAGAGGCCCACCTCGGTCCATCTCCCAACTTCCCATCCTACTCTTTCCCTTTGTTTCTCCCATGCTGTACTTTCTCTCTACTGTGTCCTTTGCATGGGATCTTCTCCAAAAATATTTTAATGACCCTGGAGGAGTGCCCAACGTTTGGAGGTGATAAAGATGGTCCATTTCAATGACTAAAAGCCAACCACTAAATCAAAGGGAGTGTCTCTACGCTCATTGATACAAAAAGATATTATGCCTATACATTATAACGGATTGTTCATGGTTGCTATTCACATTGACATCATGTCTCATAATTATGAACCTGTCATGAGTTGTCCGCTTTTTTATATACTCCTGCATGATTGAAACATGATGTACATCTATTATTGTACTTTACATTGTTTACGTAAAGAGGTTCTAAAGCCTTAAGGTTTTTTACCTTAATAGATTTTATGCATTGGGGTAAAAAAAAAAAACTTGTTACAGAGGATCCTCCACCTCCCCTTATACTTACCTGAGCCCGATCTCAATCCAGTGCTGTGAACGAGAGCAGCAGCTCTGTCCCTCCTCACTGAGCAGATTGATAGCAGCGGGAACCATTGCAGGGGGGCAGGGTCAAGCCTCGTTGTCTGTCAATAGATGCAGACAGGGCTGCTTGGAAGCCAGCCCACCCAAGTGTCCTCATAGAATGCGGCTTCCTACAAGAGCACTCAGTGGAGGAAAAGAGCCGAGATAGCCGGCGGGGACTCGCAAAGAGGAGGATCGGGGCTGCTCTGTGCAGAACCTTTGCAAAGAGCAGGCAAGTACAGTAAAACCTTGGATTGCGAGCATAATTTGTTCCCGAAACATGTTTGTAAACCAAAGCACTTGTATATCAAAGCAAATTTCCCCAAAAGAAATAATGGCAACTCAGATGATTTGTTCCACATGTGATAGGCTGTGTAACCATAAAATGTCCATCCACAAGGGGATTAGAAGCAAAATCCAGAAAAAGCTACAGAGTATAAAAGAGAAGAGAGGCTCCTCTAAGTGTAGCATTATGGTTACATTTTATGAAGGTACAACATTTAGCAACTCACATGGTTGATGATTAAAACAGGCACATCTAAGTATGCAGGCTCCCAGGGTAAAGCTGTCCGCATAGACCATCCTCTGCACCGCCAGCTCTCACCGCTGTCAGTCTGCAATCATGACCAGGATGACTACCCTGCAGTAGGCGCCTCTCTTTTATACTCCGTTGTGACATGACGCTACTTGTATATCAAGACATTGCTTATCAAGTCAAAATTAATTAAAAAATTTTGCTTTTATTGCAAATCATTCTCAAAGATGCTCTCAAACCAAGGTTTTACTGTACAACATGTTTATTTAAATTTTTAAATAAATCAGAACCTTTACAATAACTGTAGTAAACATTTATTTTAACAGAAAAAAAAAAAATCTTACAAGGTATCAGAATCCGGGTCAATAAAAGGAGAAGCACCAATGGCATCCATATTTGCCAATAACATTTTGTTGATGATGGAGCTACCGGCAATGGAAGCCGCCAAGCCAGCTCTTAGACCTATGGGAGCAAGCAAAAACAGAGCTTAGAGAAATATAAAAAGTTGTAACTCACTGAATAGTATAGCTTACTGCCCAACATAGTCCAACATTAGTCAGAGTTCATTCCCAATTGTGCAAAAATCAATGGTGAAATGAGCCAACTAAATAGTCATTATAATGACCAAGCTATGAAAAAGCCAGCACAAAAGCAATAGCTAAATACCAGTACTGAAGATAAACTCATATTAACGTTTTCCTTGTTCATGGAATTAATTTTACAGTTCTATTGTACCCAATTAAAACTTATGTACGGACCAACCCAAATTCTGCATTACCTGGACAGATTATTCGTGTGTTTAAAACAGGAAGATTCTCTTTGCTAGATGCCAAGGGTGGGCTCGAGAATGAGCCTGTGTGAGAATGTATGCTTCTATACGTACGTCTGTCTGGAGAACGTGGAGGAGCTTTGCCTTAAAGGAATGGACAGATCTTATAAGAACAAACATACACATTTACATATCAGCTAACAGTTCAGTAAATCAGAAAGAAAGGGGCTCTTGGCAACATCATTATAAACAATGACACGTCAACAGAGTCATGTACATCTCTTCACTATAAGAATACATTTCAAAACAAAGATGGCAGTGGAATGTATAAAGTAAACGGTTTTTGTAAAGTTTTTATTGATTTATTTATTTTTTATTATTCATTGCAATTGTAAAAGTGTATATTTTAAACTGATTTATATATTTTTTTAAACTATATGTATACAAATATTTTTAAATAAAATTAACAAATAAGACTAAGTATTTCCAACGCACTAGAGTTTAGCTAAAAAGCACAGCAGTATTCACCTCCCTTCAGGTAGGCTGGCTATTTACTGAAGGAAATGAGTCACTCCTCTCATTAATTCAATTGTGTGTGCAAATTTAAATATGAGCTATCAAAGTGATGGCAGAGTCTTGTTTATTTTTTTATAAAAATAACAAACATGTTAGACGTACCTGCTCTGTGCAGTGGATTTGCACAGAGCAGCCCAGATCCTCCTCTTCTCGGGACGAAGCTAATCTAGCCGTGTGTGTGGAGAGCGGTGTCTCAGTCTACCTCCCAGCTTCCTGATGACGCAAATTATATTGCGAAACGCATAGAGGCTGCTGGGAAATTTTCTCGTTACTTCCGGTCTAACAAAAGTGAGGCTTGAAACGCATGCCGCCGTGAGGAGACACAGTGATAGTGGTAAGTAGACTATAAGCCGGCACCAAGCTAATCCAGCCTTGTGTGTGTGGAGAGCGGGGTCTCAGTCTACCTACCACTCTATCACTGTGTCTCCTTGGGCGGCGTGCATTCCAAGCCTCACTTTCGTTAGACCGGAAGTGACGAGAAAATTTGCATCCTCAGGAAGCTGGGAGGTAGATTGAGACCCCGCTCTCCACACACACGGCTGGATTAGCTTGGTGCCGGCTTAGAGGCACTATAACACGTGAGTTCAACTATGTTTTTTAACTTTTTTAATAAAATGAGTTATATACTACACTATGATGGCTATCCATATGTCTTTATGAGAATTACAGAGCAAGAGGCAATAGTATACTGTTTGGAAAGGCTGCTACTGGATCCATCATAAACAGAGTGGTTATCCTAATAAATGAACCAAAGGCGCATATTCTAATATATCTGGTGAGTGGCCATTGCACTAGGTGGTGGTGAAGTCACATTAAGCGGTGGAAGTAGAAGCACTAAATTTTGTGTAGGAACGTCACTATTGCATAGAAGTGATCACTCACACATATGTTGAGGACATTTATTGCACTGTGTTGTACACATACATGTTGACATTTGAGACATAATGGTTAGAGAGTAATGATGGCACCTATCTATCTTTATTTTAATTTTTATTAATATATATTTTTTTAGCACTTGCACTTTAAATCAGCTGTTGGCAGTATCGTAAGGTATTTTCATCACTGTTATTACTTTCACTAGAATTTTGGACACATAAATAGCTGGCACAGAATAGCACGCTATCAAGGATATTTCTATATGTTTTTTATTGGCACTTATTTGCACAATATATATATATATATATATATATATATATATATATATATATATATATATATATATATATATATATATATAAATTTATTTTCAATTTTTGGAATGGTAATAAAATTTAGAGAAGTTGGCGCAATCCATTTATTACAGACCCAAAACAATGCCTTCTTGGAATATTACCAGACACAATTGATAAATATACAAAAATATTTATTCATGAGACGTTTTCAGCCAGGAAAATTATAGCTAAAAAATTGATGAGACAGACACCCACAAGATAGTAGAATGGAAACTAGAAGTGAATAATATCCTGCCATACAAGAAATGTATATATATTAACAGAGGTTGCCCCAACAAATATAACAAGGTATGGGACCGCTGGCTACAAGAGTCTGAAACCTGTGTGTAACAAAACCATATCAGTTTGGAACGAATACTTGGACACATATCTCACTGTGTAGTCTTTATTTGAAAAATTTGCTACTGAAGAAAATGCAGCAAGTACAGTTTAGGATGTGCATTGCTAACTGCCAGCTAGTATGAACCCCTAAGGCTATACAGTAGCCATCATTCCTAAAAAGAAAACTAATACGCTTTCCATTAAAAGCACAGTTCTCTTACTTGTCTTCAAAACCTAAGAGAAAAAGGTAAGCATGCCATTTTTGAGAAAGCTTCTCGGTTTCCTTTAAAGAGCATAAAAAGGGCATAGAAGTGATCATTCACTTACATTGTAACCTTTGCACATCTCTGTGATTCATGATCTGGCAGTACCATCTTCTGCATTATCTGTACTCCATGACAAAACAAGCACACTCTGTATAACAGCTGCTCTTTACTGTGACAGATGGGGCCCCCAGGCTAAGTTACATTAAGAATAACCTTTTTTCTATTCATGCTCTGATAAAAACCAACAGAGCCTTAATGAGTGAAAATCATGTCTTTTTGGTACCTGAATTCATATGTCATTATTCCTCTTGGAACACCAGTTTCTGCTGGCAGTATTTTTATGTCCAGGTACATACGGGAAGAGTGGGGGGGGGGGGAGGCTAGAGGA
The DNA here is from genome assembly GCA_037952925.1 of Lithobates clamitans. Taxonomy (NCBI): domain Eukaryota; kingdom Metazoa; phylum Chordata; class Amphibia; order Anura; family Ranidae; genus Lithobates; species Lithobates clamitans. Next base: position 2,123,206 of record JBBGZY010000282.1, read on the forward strand.
TAGAAGGCTTTGCCTCACCTCTTCTAACCTAACCTGCAACGTAACAGCAATAAGCAAATTCCACTCATTTGAAGTGCATCTAATACATGATGGTCAGCTGTGTTGGGACCCTAAACCAAGATTTCAGGGGGAAAGATGAAAGTAGGTTATTTATTGTAACTTGCACATTTGTTTCTCCCAAGGAAACATGCAAGATTCTACTTGTGTTAATAACAAATTAGGGTTCACATAAAATATCCGGAAGGATAGGAAGTTGGGGATATTTTCTAACACTAGTGGCCACAAGATAGAAAGCCATCTGGTTCACATGTAATCAGCTTGTTGTAGAAAAGCAGCTACATGGGAAGGTATACAATATGTATTCTAGGATAGTAATACACTAAGAGCAGATATAATTCAGGTGCTACAGTTTAAACCACAGTTAATACATTTCTTTTTTTTAAAGAAAAGTTAAAATAGGATTCTGGGCAATTATACATTTTTAGCACACAAGAAAAGTACAACTGACTTTACTTTAAAATCAAAAAAACAAAAAAAAAAACAAGCCTTTTTGGACAGTTTTTAACCGCTAATTGAAAGGTAGTGAAGATCAATGTAGCAAATATGGTTTATCTTCAACCACTGGGTCCAAGCAGGTTATGTTTAATGTAGTATTGGGCCATTCCTTTAGTAACCCCTTCAAGTCTGGACTGTTTTACCCCTTCCAGTTCAGGCCATTTTTCAGATTTCAGCGCTGTCACACTTTGAATGACAATTAACCTGTCATGCAACACTGTACCAAAATTAATTAGATATTTTTTTGAGACTGAAAGAGCTTTGTTGGTATTTAAAGCGGAGTTCCACTTACATTTTTATTTTTTTTTTTAAACATTTGAGAAGTGCAAAACATTAACATTTAACACTCACATCTTTTTAAAATCTCATCCCCAGATGTCCGGTTTAATATAAAAAAAATAACAAATCATTGTGTGTGTGTATATATATATATATATATATATATATATATATATATATATATATATATATATATATATATATATATATATATATATATAGGTAAAATTAACCCAGTTCAGTGTCTATTTAGTCTGTGTGAAAGTTAGAGAGTCTACAAACTATGTATAAATTTAAAAATTGATCAATCCTGGTATACTGACTCACATTTCTCGAGGCCCTAAGATGTCAGGACAGTACACATATCCCCCAAATAACCCCTTTCCAGAAAGTAGATAGTCCAAGGTATTTAGGTAATGGCATGGTAAGTTTTTTGAAGTTGTAATTTTTTGTCAAAATTTTTTGGAAAATAAAAAATTTAATAAAATTTGTCGTCATTTTAACAAGTTTCTTTCTCACAAACAGCAAAGGCATCTTTACAATTATATCCTTAAACACATTCTGCTACTCCTCAGTATGAGGTTACCAAATTTGTAAGACTTTTCACAGCCTAGACGCATAGAGGGGCCCAGTATCCAAGTAGTAACTTTGTACTTTCAAGGTCCATAAATTACGTGTCTAATTTCCTGACTACCCATCACATTTCTTGAGCCCCCAAAGTGTCATGACAGGAAAAACAACCAAAAAAACCCTTGTGGTCGAGCCAGTTTTACTGCCTCCAAACCACTACCCCCTTCAGCTGCAGACAAAGAGTGGCTGGGGTGTACACATGCCACGGTTGCGATGCTCTGCTTCACAGCCGTGTCAGGAATGTTTTTTTGTTTTGTTTTTCCCCACACACCATTTACTATAGTCTCAATGACTATAACAAGCAATCAGTTTCCCTGTGAAAGGAAACTGTGGCTGCAGTCATGCAGTTTAATTAAAACTGTGATCACTGTATCACTGTGATTGGTCACAGCAATCACATGGTGCCAAGCCTATTGCAGGTATGCTTAGGGAAACAGTAAGTCACCCAGGCTGACTGAAATGCAGCTCATGTCAAGCTGGATTTAATTTATATAAAGTTGCACAAGTGAGTGGAGGCAACAAGACTGTTCTTCCTTTTGTGGTAAAACCAATACTTATACCAATGCTGAATATGTTGAATTCACAATTTACAGCCACTAAACTTACCTGATGAGCTATCAAAGTCCCTGGTGTCCTCATCTTTCTCCTCTTCTTTTGACTCTTCTAACTCTTTTCTGTACTCCTCTGCAGCCTGGTTCTCCTGTTCCTCAGTGTGCGCATTTTGCTCATCCACCACTAAGAGGACAATAAGTCTTACTATCACACAAAAAATCTTGGGCGATTAGATTTTATATAGCAGTGTTAATGTGACTGAAATGCTACAACATGTCAAGATCTAATCAAGCTGTACCCTAATTTCTCAGGCTATAAGAAATTTCTATGCTGATGACACGCAAATCTATCTCTCCACCCCTCAACTCACTCCATCAGTCTCTTCACGCATCACTAACTTACTAACCGACATATCTGTATGGATGTCACACCACTTCCTCAAACTCAACTTGTCCAAAACTGAGCTTATAATATTTCCTCCCCCACGTGCCTCTTCCCCTGACTTCTCTGTCAAGAGCAATGGCACAACCATCCACCCGTCCCCACATGTCAGGGTACTAGGTGTTATCCTGGATTCTGAACTCTCCTTTCAGCCCCACATCCAATCACTTTCCAAAGCTTGCCGCCTCAACCTCCGCAATATCTCTAAACTACGTCCCTTTCTAACCAATGAAACCACAAAGCTCCTGATTCACTCTCTGGTTATCTCTCGCCTTGACTACTGCAACTCACTCCTCATTGGCTTACCTTTAAACAGACTATCCCCCCTGCAGTCCATCATGAATGCTGCTGCCAGACTTATCCACCTTACAAACCGCTCAGTGTCTGCTACCCCTCTCTGCCAATCCCTCCATTGGCTACCAATCGCCCAACGAATTAAATTCAAAATACTAACAATAAGTTACAAAGCCATCCACAACTCTGCCCCCAGCTACATCACTAACCTAGTCTCAAAATACCAACCTAATCGCCATCTCCGTTCCTCCCGAGACCTCCTGCTCTCTAGCTCCCTCACCACCTCCTCCCATATCCGCCTCTGGGACTTCTCCCGAGCCTCGCCCATCCTCTGGAATTCCCTACCCCAATCTGTCAGACTGTCTCCAAATTTATCCACTTTTAGGCGATCCCTGAAAACTTTCCTCTTCAGAGAAGCCTATCCTGCCTCCATCTAATAACTGCACTATTTTCTCCATTAGCTCATCCCCCACAGCTATTACCCTTTTGTATAACTTGACCCTCCCTCCTAGATTGTAAGCTCTAACGAGCAGGGCCCTCTGATTCCTCCTGTATTGAATTGTATTGTACTTGTATTGTCTGCCCTAATGTTGTAAAGCGCTGCGTAAACTGTCGGCGCTATATAAATCCTGTATAATAATAATAATAATTTAATATAAAAACATCAGATGAAATTGTGCTGTTCAGACAGAATAAATCATTTCACATTCACACAGTCTGAGCACAGCAATTAGTAAGGTAGGGTTCTCACACAAGCACATTTTTACAGGGGAAAAAGCATCTGAAATACAAATTATCTAGTGACAGAAAACAGAAAAGTGGTTACATAAAACATATGTAGATAGCATAAAGAAAATTGCTGTTCAGTAATAAACCACAAAAATATCATTTCTATTTTGTTAGGGCTAAATTTGTTAAGTATAGAATACTGCAGACTGTACAGAAATGTATTGCTTTTAAACTGAGTTAGCGGAACACACAACAAAAAGACATGGGATATATGTAGCTATAATGAGAGATTTCATTCTGGTATACAGTATACAATGCACATTATGGAATGAACATCATCAATAGTAAAACAGAATCAAAAGGTCAGATAGACCTGTACTAGCAGCAGTAACCAATTACAAAAAAAAAAAAAATACAACTACACCAGGATTACTGTAGCTAAAAATATATTAACAGAGATAGTGTGACATATTTCAATTTTTGACTCAAGACACAACAACCCACCCACCTTTTTCAGCTTGTTCTATGATTTGCCTGACTGCTTTTTTTAAGCTGTTGGCTCGTATCATGAGCTGCTCCCTTGACTTGAGCTTTGCCGTGGAAGACTTTGTAATGCTGTCTGCTAAATGCTCCTTGCTCTCAGATAGAGATTCTTCACTTGAGAATTCCTCCTCCACCTCTTCTTCAACAATTGGTGGTGTTAAGTGTGTCAACAATGGAGTGGCTTGCGCTTCAGCATGGAGTGTCTGAAGCAGCAGATCAAGCTTTTCATTCAGCGTCGAACACTAGAATACAAAGATAGATAACGATTGGGTTGAGAGAGCAGACGATTATTACATCTGCAAAAGTTCCACTGGTAGCTATATACACGACTAAATTCCTCGTTTCCCTGCACTTGGCCTGAACAAAAGGAAATGAGTAGATTCCCGTTTAGTGTGGATGAAGAATTCTGCACTTCCCACTATTGTATTTAAGTTGCAGTATTCAAGGCTGCTTGAATACCTGAACAGCAACTGTATCCGACAGAATGTAGTCACTGTTCAGGTGGCACAAAGAATGTGAACACTTTAGTAAAATTTACTGTAATTTACTGTTTGAACTGCAGTTTTAAATCAGTAACATTTATCAGATATAAAGAGGTACTGTACACTTTAAAGTGGTTGTACAGTTCAGTAAACACATACATGTATGCACTTTATCAATCCAGCTTTAGATTTTATATAAAACTTGCCGATTAGTTGTTTTCGATCTAGCAAATGCAGCTCTCGTGATCGCTGTTCATTCCAGAGCGATTCATGGACCTGCAGGTGGGCGTGCATGTAGCTGGGCATTCACGTCATTGCAGGAAGTAACGTTTGCCACCCAGCATCAGCGTTTCCATGGTAATAAAATGCAATCTTACTGGGTGGCATGATGTCACCTTCCCCTTCCCTCCCTTGATTAACGGCGGCTTTGCCGGCCGATTTTCATCCTCTTTGTGAAGAAGCCGTCGTCAATCAAGAGAGGAGGGTGAGGTGGGGTCGTGGATTTACACTGACCACAAAGATAGAGACAAGCTGTGCGCTTGCACAGTGTGCCTGTAGCCAACAGCAGAATGGCGGGGCACGTAAACTGACCACACTAACATGGGTCAGCTGCCATGTTTAGCGTGGTCAGTTTACTACGAGGAAGATGGAACCTGGCAGGATCACCCAGGTAATATAGCAACACTGCAGGATAAAATGCAATAGCGATATTAAAAAGCCTATAAGGACAACTTAAAGAGACAAAAAAAAAACTTTTTTTTTTAAGTTTACAAACACTTTAATGTTTCTTTAACCAACTCCCGCCCATGGTATAGCCGAAAGACAGCTACAGCGCGGGCTCACATTCTCGGGATGGTGTCTATGGATATACTCCCATGATCACGCTTCAGACACAGCTGATCACAGATCGGGGTAAAGAGATAATCACAGCGGCTCTTTACCATGTGACCAGGTGTGTTCAATCACTGCTGATCACAGTTTAAACAGTATTTGCCAGTTATTAACAGTCGTTTCCTCACACCGACAGCGCGTGAGGAGAAGAGAGCCTATAATTGGAAAATCCACACAGGGTACATCTACGCTGATAATCAGGGCACTGATCATCAGTGACGCCTGTCAGTGCAGCCCCATCAGTGCACATCAGTGAAGGAAAAAAAATTACCAATTTAGAAAATTTTAAAAACCGAAACGAAGAAAAACTTATTTTTTCAAAATCATCTGTACATTTTCGTTTGTTTAGCAAAAAATAAAAAAGACACAGTGGTGATTAAATAGGACTAAAAGAAAGCTCTATCTGTCTCAAAAAAGTTGATCAAAATTTCCTTTGGGTGCATTGTTGCATGACCGCACAATTGTCATTCAAAATGTGACAGTGTTGAAATATGAAAATTGGCCAGGGCAGGAAGGGGGAGGAAGTGCCCAGTAGGCAAGTGGTTGAAATCGGTTTCTTCTGTCAAAAAATAAAAAAGCTATGAAACAGCAAATATGGAGGGAACCCTTATCTCGTACCTCAGGAGGTCTTGGATTTTTGCAACTGTACTAACTTTGATGTGATTTGGTCCTGGTTTCCTGACAAACTCATCTATGGAGGCTCACAGATGTCCTACGGGCTGTTGGCTCCTGCTTTCTTTGAGTTTCATCCTCTAACCCCATCCTGTACACGTCAGTTCTCATGGAACTGTAGGAGTTGTGAAAGGATCAAGATTGCCTGCCTTTTATGCCAAGCTCCTTCATGGAAGATGTGCTATATGGATGAAATGTGATCTCTAGATGGAGAACGGGCAAATGATTGAACGGTTTGACCCCTCCTCAATTCAGAGAACATTTTTCATTACCTGTCCTGTCAAAGCTCCCTCAGTTCTAATAACCTCCGCCACACTGGAAGATTATGGTAGCTGTCGTGGGGGGGTCAGAGGATTATGAAGATTTCAAGGAAAGCAGAAGCCAGCACCACAAGGGACACATTGGATTAACTGTTTTGATTTATTTTTTTACACTAAACTTAGGCTTTAATTTGTTTACAATCTAAAATGCCTATAGGGAGCATTAAAGAACTTTTATTTTAAAATACAAGATAACAGTTACCTTTATCGCCATTGCTTCTGCCTCCTCCAAGTTTTCTGTTGGTTTTTCATAGGTTTTCCCAACTTTTGCAACAAAGTCTTTCACAGTCTCACACAACACCCTGAAGGAGGGAACAAAAGAGAAAAGAGTGGCTAAGGGCTTGTTTACACAGGCAGCTGGTGAGCAGTAACAGGTGGTTCATTTGTGCTTTTACCTCCCCCTGACCACTCACCTAAATAGTGCAATGGCCACCAGACGAGGTAACAAATTGCCCAGCAACTATGCTTTGCGGTCTGGCAAAAGTTATACAGCATTACACATTTTGGCAGGCAGTACCAACGCCAAACGTGATCCATTCAAGTGAATGGGATGCACTGCAAACACATGGCCCACTGTTGTGGCATGATCAAGCAATTCAATAGAAAATTTTGTCAGCTGGAAATAAAAAAAAGTAATTCAGGAGGCAGCCCCCTGAATGTCTTGCAGCTACATCTCTACAGCCCTCTAAAAAAAAATGGGTCCACAGCAGATGTGTAAATGAGAGTCCTCAATGTTTAAATCTTCTTTGCTCTATGCACAGTATTTTTCCATAGGGAACAAGTTTAACATATAGCCTATTCTGCCATACTGAAGCACTTTTTCGAAAAGGACACTGAGTAAAGAATAAATTAGAAGGCAAACTTTAACAATGGTATAAAATGGGAGCCTTTCAGGCAGTGTTGGTCAACTTGAAAAATATAGAAGGCCTCAAGTGCAGCCTTTAACACTTCCAGAGGGTTGCACAATGCAAAAACTCCCAGCACTGGTGTCAGTCCCTCTAATAACTCCCAGCACTGGTGTCAGTCCCTCTAATAACCCCCAGCACTGGTTTAAGTTCTCACAACCCTCAGCATTTGTGTAAGTGACTGCAAAAATAACCCCCAGCACTGGTGTCAGTCCCCACTATAATCCTCAGCATTGGGGTTGGTGAAAGCAGTAATTACTCCCAGATTGGATCATTGACTGCAGTAATAACCCACTTCAATGATGGTCAGTGTCAGTGCTGTTAAGCCCCAACCCCAGCAGTTTTTACTTACCAGATAACTAGTACCTGCACCACTCTCTCCCTGACGACAAAGGGCTGGGACTATACATCTAATGCCAGGTGGAGATCAAGACACATGACAGTACTGGCTTTATTTCAGAGCAGAAGGTGAGAAGGCAGAAAGCATCCCAGCACCTGGTATCCCGCTGCCTCTCTACTAAATGGCCCAATGCACAGTGGGCTGCACGGAGAGAGCAAGTATTCTATGGGCAAAGTGTTGGTCACCAGGGCTATACACTTCTGAAGCATTCAAGAATACAGTGCATTTTATTTAGACAATTACATCATTTTACTTTCATACTTAACAAGTTTCAATAAAGGACTGCATACTTTGTACACATTTATACAGTGCAAGGCTGAATGGACTATGCATGTATGTATCAAGGCCTATTCTTATAAAGTCTATACAATAATTGCAAAACTATGTGCCAAACATAAAAGGCTTCTTTCCAAAACCATGTTAAAAATGTCATATTTTAAAAAACAAACAAGATTATACTTCCAACAGCATAATGCCTTTGTAACCTATGAAAAAAATATAGGAAAATGCCAGTCCAGTGCCCAAGATAAATGTGTGAAAAAAAATCACTCACTTTGCAGAGGATATGACTACGGAATGCTTGTCGGAATTCAGAATTTTAGCCAGATGAGTTGCCACTGAGTCTTCATATGCAGATATCTGAAACTAGAGACAAGGTGCAGTTTTATTTAACAATAATGGAGATGAGGAAAGACAAGCTGTGTGTGGGAGCTGGCCTTGAATGATGTGCCTAGTTAAGGTCATTTCCATCAGAAGTCTACAGTAAATGTTAGTGCTGAATTCCGGGAATTCAGCTCCTCTGTAAAAAATGAAGGCACACCATGAGTTAAGTCCAGCGAGGTGCATGACACCTCCTGGGTTAGCTCTTTTATTTATATCGGACAGCTTTAAAGTACTCCTGGAAGACAGCTATCGCTATAGTACCAGAAGCTCAGCACTGATCCTTCTAAGGATGAGCTTAGGCGTGTTTGCAACCTCACATGCATAGCTTGCCAGGAAGTCGGCACTGTGGAGCGCTTATCACAGGCAGTGAGACATTTTCCCGATCCGCGGCTGCACAGATCAGGAAATGTCTCACTGCCTGTGATTAGCGCTGTGCAGTGCAGACTTCCTGGTGGGCTCTGTATGTGCAGTTTCAAACACACCTGAGCTTATCCTTACTTCTAAGCTATGCATCTTGAATAGGCGAGTCACTGAAGCTGCTATGTCTGCCCTTTCCTCCTCCATTTACAAAAGCCTTGGTAATATGTGAACACATTCACAAAATACAAAGGCTTCTGCGAATGGGCAGCAGAGAGGACAGGCAAATGTCTCACTGCACTGCTCATAGCTGCTTTGCGTGCTTATCTCCTCTCAGCTCCTAGAATGTCTCTCCAGCAATGAAATAAACCTGTCAAATGTCAGAATAAAAATAGAAATAAGTTCAAGAGACATCATGCAGCTCCTTGAACTTAATGCATACCCTGAAATTCATAGACTTGCACAGACAGACCATGCAAAAGTTTCTCTCATGCATTGTGAAAGTGGCTAAAAATGCGCCAAACTCATGTACCTGTCTAGGACTTGTACTTAAATTTCAAAGGTGGTGTTTTTTTACAGTTACATTAGTCCAGCTTGAACTAATGTAACTATGTATATACCATACCTGGCCGATGCCCCTGGAAGCTGAAAATCCCTGAAGTAGATAACGCTACACCACTGATCTCCACTTGCTTCTGAGCCCCATGATGAGCAGCCAGTCTGATACATTGTGAATACAGGAGGTCGGCCGCTCAGCATGGGCGTCATTCAAAGAATGGTCTGCATTTTCTGTATAAATTCAAAGCGTTCTATGATTGGGCGAGGTGGAAAAATGGGGCAGGGACATCATACTCTCCACTTTATCCCCTTCTGAGTGGCCAACCTCCTATGTTCACAATGCATCAGGCCGCTTAGCATTGGAGCTGGAAGCAAGCAGAGATCACTGAAGTAGTGGTGTCTAAAACGTAAGATGTAAAAATATACAATGTCTGGAATACTTCTTTAAATATTTTAACTGAGAAGTTTGTAGGGAACCTCACATAAAAACGTACAAGTAAAACTATAGATTCTCAACCGAAAACCCATTTGATCTTTCAGCGCTAGCAAAGTGTGAATCAGAAAAAGATAAAAGAATAAGAAAAACCTTATGGGGGGTGCAATAATTTCCAAATGGTTGGATGCCATCTGTGGCACGTTTCATACTTAACCTGTGCTTTACTCTAATGCTGTTTATACTCTCCTTTGGGCTTTGCTTACATAAAAATGGAGCACATTACTAATTTATCCTTCCATGTAGTAAGATCTTTGCAAACTACAAGTCATTACTTGTGGTATTACATAGAGGGTTGGAGTTGCAGGAGAATGAAGGGATGATAACCATATGTTGCTGCAGGGGCTGGCAATAAAATGAACCAGTTGCTCTGCATGAGCAAAAGTTTGACTTTAAAACTTTGTCAAATTTTGGAGCCCAATACTAAAGCTCTGTGATACTAACAAGTTAACTTTCAGCCAGTGTACTGTTGGCAGAACAATGGATACTAACCTCATCAGACTCCTCTTCTGGAGATATAGGGAGAATACATGTCTTTGATGGTAATTTCAACTCATATGACATTATGCTCCATCTGCAATAAATAGATCTTTATTAATGTCTAAGCATTTACATGCTCCCTAGAAAACATAAATAAGAATATCTATACAATATATATGTAGACACATTCTACATTTTCTATTATAACAAACTTTAACTAAAATTATTTTCATTAGGATGTTTAGAACTTTAAGCATTAAAGTGATATTAAACCCCTAAACCAATCATTAGATGTGGTGACTACTTTAATTTTCTTTGTTAGACCTTTGTTTTCACCTGGTGATCTGGTCAGTAACACAACTCCTTAATTGGGGTGTCTACACTTTGGATGAAGGAGCACAGAGACACCATTGGACACCAGTATTGTCAGTCTGGGGGAGAGTAGTGTTAGATGTACTAGCAGGTTTAAATACACTAACAAATTGAAGCTAAACTTCAGATAAGCAGTTACACAGGTGCAGCAACAGTTTATCTTTTTGTGATATAGGTTTTACATAAATAAATAAAAGCTAGGTGCATACTTTATGTGCATCTGCTAGGTTTTCTCTTTTTTTATGTTTGTTTTCTACATACCATATATACTCGAGTAAAAGCTGACCCGAATATAAGCAGAGGCACCTAATTTTACCACAAAAAACTGGAAAAACTTATTGACCTGAGTATAAGCCTAGGGTGAGAAATGCGCAGCTACTATAAGTGGAAAAGAGGGACAACAATACCCATTTACAGTGGGGGAAGGGGTCTCCAAACTATGGCCCACAGGCCAAATCTGGTCCACTGCATAACTTTATCCGGTCTCCGGCTAGGGTCAGTGGACTCTCACACAGGGCTTCAGGTCAGCCTTTGGTCTATGTTTCTCCCCAAAATATTAACAGCCCCCCCCACGCACCTTCAGCATGGCTGTCTTTGTACCAATGATGGTTGATGGGACCAACAGTGTCCTAACAACCAATCATGTGGTTGCCCCAACATTCAACAGATGGCACTTTCATCATCCAAACCTGATGGCCCTAATCCAAAAAGGACTCGATGTATAAGAGACCCTGATGTAGGAGGGGTACTCCCATGGGGGCCCTGATGTAGGAGGGGTACTCCTATGGAAGGGTAGACTTTGATTGGGACTTTGATGGGCTGAAGTGTATTTAATATCTTTGCTTTATTTTACTGTAGTTATTTTTATGGTGTTCTGAAATATATCATGCCAATTACAAAAAAAAGAACCAAGTAAAACGTATTTATTCATTTAAATTTTATTCATTCATTTAAATATTTGTAAAATATACAATGTGGCCCTCGTACTGAAAAGGTGGGGGTATATACAATTTGGAGATCTACTGCAAGTACCAACACTGTGATTTGCCTTGTAGCAGTCCATAACACCTGTATATGACAACAACACTTAAGGCGGCCATAGACTGATTGAAATTTGCCTGGTTCAGCAGGAACTGGCCAAATTTATCCATCTATGGGTGGGCTATCATTTCATTTACATGCGATTACTGTCGCTGTCTATAGCTGGCAGCAGAAATCCTATTCTGATAGCAGGGAAACGCCCCATCCTACCACCACCTTCAGAATAAAATCGCACAGCGGGAGGGAAATAGAGTGGTTTTCTTTCCTTCAACCCGTGTTTGAAGGAAAGAAAATTGCTAAATATATGGCCAGCTTAAAACAGCAACAAACACTGTAAATAACGCATTAATCGGATGGCTTGACCTTTTCAGACTATCTAAATTTTTGTGAAAAATGTGCTTCTGTGAGTCTTGACAAAAACAGAAGAAGAAAAGGCGACAATAAGGATATACACCAGTGTTTACCTTCTTGCAGTTTATAAAAAAAAAAAAAAAAAGACGAATATAAAGCTTATAATTTACTATTCCTATAAGATATTTTTCTGGAAATAAAGAGAAATGTATTTAACGAACTGTAACAATACGATTCTTCACTCTTCTGAAAGACATTCAGAAGAGTGAAGAATCAAAGCCCACAGTGGAAATGCTCCAAGCATAAAGCTACTATTTCCCTCTGGAACTTATGTAAATAAAAAAATGGAACTCCACCTTTGAGTTTTGAGGTATAAATTCAATATAAACAAACGTTTTTACAAAATGAGATTTTGGTTCTCAAAATAATATCCTTTTCTCCAACGTTCACAACAGGACACAGCACTGTAGATTCTACACCAAGTAAGAAAGCCAAAAGGACCAGCCCAAGGTAGGCTATAGTCCAACCATTACCATGCTTACTCCATACAACACTACTAGAAAAAAAAAAGGGGCAACACCGCCACCTGAAAGTAGCATCAATCTTCCCATTGCACACTTCCCTGAAAAAGGCTGAGGAGAAGTGGGTGCTGCAGCAAGAACCAGCTGGAACTGGAGACATCACAGATCATATGCATATGTTTGCCAGCACACCACAGATTGTCGAATAGCATCCAAAATCTTTACTGGAAAATAATTACCGTACATACTCGATTATAAGTCGATCCGAATATAAGCCGAGGACCTACTTTTACCACAAAAAACTTATTGACTCGAGTATAAGCCGAGGATGAGCCTCATCGTGTCCATTGCATGCCTCAGTGTATGCCTCCTGTGTATGCATTGCAGCCCGAGTGTATATCTCCTGTATATGCATTGCAGCCTCAGTGTATGCATTGCCGATCTTCCTACCTGATAAGCCGTGTCATGCAGTCAGACGGCGGCCATCCAGTGTTCAAAAGCCACGCCTCCTCCTCGTCCTCCGTGATATGTGGAACACTCAGTTTCCTAGCAGTCAGTGTTCCGCTTGACTCGTTCTCGTCCGTGGGATGAGAATGAGAGGGCGTCCGTGATAGGCAGAACACTGATTCACTGCTGGGAAACTGAGTGTTCCCCTATCATGGACGAGGAGGAGGCGCGGCTTTTGAACACAGGTCGGCTGACGTATTAGCATTACGCGGCTGATCAGGTAGGGAGATGGCACCGAGTATAAGCCGAGGGGGCACTTTCAGCACAAAAAAACATGCTGAACAACTTGGCTTATACTCGAATATATACGGTACATCACAGAGAACATCCACTAATGCCACATTCACCTTGTAGAACTTGGTGAATGTATGTACCAAAACCCAGGTTGCTAACTTACAGACCTGAGAATCAGAGGCCTTAAAAGAAAAAGTTCTTAAGGAGCTTAGTAAATGAGGTGAAGTTGTGCAACCTTTAATCATCCAACCATCTGTAAGCAAAGTTTTGTGTTATAATTATTTTTCTTGCACAGTTTGGTTGCATGATTGGATTTTCTTTGCAAAGTAATCTTTATTGCTTCACCTCATTCACTAAGAAAAGAGTAAATATGTTCTACAATATTAGTAAATAAACCACAATACCTTGGATCCAGCAAAGCTAGAGTGAGACATTCTACCTCCTTAAGACACTAAGCTAAATAAACTGGTTTGGTAAGGATAAGGTTATAGTCTACCTGGGGCTGGTCCCTTTAAATTTTAATCACTCAAACCTCTAGTGTTCTGAGGAATTTCTACTTGTCGTATCTTGAAGCACAAGACCCAGGCAACGTATAAACAGACGCTGGGTGATAGGTTTGTACCTTCAGGTGATTGGACACTGGCAAAGCTTTCACAGACAGGCTCACTGGGCACCTTCCCAATAACCATTTCCCACTCTATAAATCCTCAGAATTGTAGCAAGGAATGTAAAGTAATAAAGAAAAGGAAAGGAGGGTGGTCTGTGTCCCTATACTGCACTCCCAAGACAATGAATTCACAGTCAAGATTTCTCTTATATTAAAACAAAAACTATAGCCAAAACTTTTTTTCCCATTTTGGATGGAGCATTTTGGATGGCAATAACCCATGTCAGACACAAAGTGTACCGACAACCAGCATGCGACTTAGGATGAGCGATACCTTCCAAAGATAGTGGAGGGACGCACAGACATCACAATCAGCTAACGCCATAGCTCTGACGAAGAAGGGACGTTCCCTTCTAAACGCTTTGTGTTGTGCCTCCTCCACCAATTGCTTGTGAGTTGTTTCTTTTTACTACCGTATTTATCGGCGTATAGCACGCATAGGCGTATAACACGCACATTCATTTTAAGAGGAAAGTTTCAGGAAAAAAACTTACATTTTAAATAAGGAACTTTGAAGCAAAATAAGGGTCAATGCCAATCTGCAGCCTCACAAGTACCATCAATGCAGCCTCATCAGTCCACATCAATGCAGCCTCACCATTGCCATCAATACAGCAGCCTCACCATTGCCATCAATACAGCAGCCTCACCATTGCCATCAATGCAGCAGCCTCATCATTGCCATCAGTGCAGCCTGATCAAAGCCCATCTGCAGCCTAGAGGGGACAGGGAGGGGGGTGGGATGAGCGCCGACAGATTACATACAGTGAGAATCTAATATGCTAGACAGAACAGTGGTTCAATGGCGGCCCAGGAGACGGGAATTCCTATTACAGAGGCCGCCAAGTAAACAGGAGATTCTCACTGTATGTAATCTGACAGCGCTCATCCCGCCCCCCTCCCTGTCCCCTCCAAGGCAGCTAAAATTGAAGTATCGGCGTATAACACGCACACGCTATTTGCACCCGAGTTTCATGGTGAAAAAGTGAGTGTTATACGCCAATAAATACAGTATTTTTATTAAATAAATGTTTTAAAAGTTAATGCACAAGGCTGGTGCGCCCCTGTTTCTCTTTTCTTTCGGTTTCCACTAGGATCCCCCATCCTTGAGGGCAGCAAGGCCTGTGTTGACGTATCTTTTATATGGTGATCCACCTGTGCGCAGGAGTCGTTGTTTCTTTTTTGATAATCTGGTTCCCTCTGGGCTGCAAGTCCCCCGGGGGCCCCCTTGGTGGTTGATGTAAGCCATATCCGTGGGGGCATTGTCTGACTACACCCTGATTGGGTATGCTCACAGAAAGGGGGCCCAGTGTAGCAGAGTCATCTGAACAGCTCTGAGCTCCATGATGTTGATGGGGGAGCTTGGCTTCCACAGGTGACCACATTCCCTGGACAGTGAGCGACTGGAACACTGCTCCCAGAAGAGATCCATCAACTTGAGACTTTAGTGAGACTTTAGCACAAAACAATGGAGTTGGTTAGAGTTAAAAAGGGAGGCAGTAGGCTTATCCTTGAAAGCTTTGCCAGCATCCAGTCAACTGAAAGTATGAGCTTAAAACTCAGGGTCTATGAATACTATGTGTTCCATACTGTGTGATTAAGAAATAGGTGTTTCAAACAACTGTAAGGTCCCTTTCTTGGACAACCACAAAACAAAGCTGTAAGGACCACTCAGTATAACCACTCTCACTATCAGCATGCCTCAAGTTTTATTAGCAAGCAATAGCAGGAGAAATGAATTTACTGTAAGTCAATAATCTTGTTTTCCTAATGTGACATTACAAGACACGGGAGGAAGTTATGTAACAAGTACATTGCTTTTTTTTGTACAAGCGTATCCATAAGAGCCTAGAGATACACTTATTATCCTTTCATGGGCACACAGTATAAGATATTAAAGTAAAAGGTAATTTTACAGATATATATCTGGCGTGTGGTGTTGCCAACATAAATTTTCTTTAGTGTAACTTTAAAATATTCCCAAGACAAGACAATTTACCGGTCCAGCATCTTTGTACTTGCACGTTCCAATTTTTCTAGAATCTGAGGAAGTTGTGTATCATCATCACAGGTGCTACCCCAGCCGAGAACCCGTGCCAAGTCATTTCCAGTACCCAATGGAAGAACCCCCAGCTGACACTACAATTGCAAAAACAGATTGAAAAAAATTGGACACAATAAGTATATAAACTTTAATCATTCCACTTTAATCATTCTTAGATTGCTCACAACCATGCAGGAAATAATGAACTTTTAACTTCATGAAACTGGTTTGTGGTAACAAACCAAAATACTGAAAAGCCTGTATTGCCTCTATTGCCATTTCTCACGTTTATTACATCATAAGGAATTAGGCTGTAGGTCATCATGCACATGAGTAATTTTCCTATCATAATAAATCAATTTAACACTTTCAGAGAAACATTTCATTTCAACTGAAACATTTTCAGAGAAACTTTCTTAGAAAATATGTAATTTCAAAATTATTATTATTGGAATCATACATTACTGTGCCTACAGCAGTGCTATGCTGCACGTACTAAAAACTGTATCTTATATCTACATATTATCTTTATATTGTAGTATTCTTACACAAGAACATGCACACGGGTGACATTCTCCAAAAATAAACATCCCCCCCCCCCAAAAAAAAAAAAAAGAAAAAGAAATACTATTTAAAACTATGATGTAGAAAAAAAAATAAATATAGGACACACCAAGCCACACAAACATGCTTCAAACTGCATGCATTTAAAAATTTGTAGATGTAAATGGGCCCACTTCAACGGCTGGGGTTTATTAAATAAATGGTCATTTAAGCGTGAACATGCTACTAAAACAGTCAAGAGGAGTTTTGATTTTTCTACCAGATACAGATATTTTACATACTAACCTGTTTATGTAAGCTTAGCTTATCTATCTCAGACAAAACCCAGCCTACACTTCCATCTCCTCCACACACAAGAATTCGGAAATTATCAAACTTCTGAAATAATCGTAAACTAAAATAAAAGGAAATTACAGATTAAAGATAAATCATTATGTGACATTTCAATAATCATTTAAGTCAAACTAAAGTATGCACACAAAACGACTTTTTAATACAACCTATACCACAACTAAATCCAAATCACTTCCTGGTTGCTCAAGTGTCCTCACCCTAAATGAGGTCCTCCATTCATCAAGTCAAACACCTGAGCAGGATTTAGCAACTGCTTGAACCTCCGGAGGAATTTCACACCCTGATTGTCTCCACTTTTGGAATTAACAAATACAAGCAGTGGACTGGCACAAGAGGGCGGGCAGGTTGCTTTCCAGAACCCTGGCATAACACGAAAAAAAAAAAAAATTATCAACACTTTACTACATGTATGCAAACATCTATTTCTATATAATGCAGCCTAAGGTCTTGACGCTCTGCTTCTAAGGCCACTTTCACACTGGGGCGGTGGGGGCGTCGGCGGTAAAACATCGCTATTTTTAGCGCTGCTTTACCGTCGTTTTAGTGGCGGTATTCGGCCGCTAACGGTGCAGTTTTAACCCCCCCTGGCGGCCGAAAAAGGGTTAAAACCGCTCGCATAGCGCCGGTATAGCCGCGCTGCCCCACTGATTTCAATGGCCAGGAGAGGTTTAGGAGCGGTGAATACACCGCTCTTTCACTGCTCTAAAGATGCTGTTTGCAGGAGTTTTTTCTCTCTCCTGCCAGCGCACTGCTTCAGTGTGAAAGCCCTCGGGCTTTCACACTGAAGAAACGGCTGCGGCAGTTTTAGGTCGGTTTGCAGGCGCTATTTTTAGCGCAAGAACTCCTGCAAACCGCCCCAGTGTGAAAGGGCTCTTAGGCCCCTTTCACACTGGGGCAGTAGGGGGCATTGGCGGTAGAACAGCGCTATTTTTAGAGCTGTTTTACCGCGGTATTTTAACCCCTTTTCGGCAGCGCTGTCCCATTGATTTCAATGGGCAGGAGCGTTTTAGGAGCGGGGAATACACCGCTCCTTCACCGCTCCAAAGATGCGGCTGACAGGAGATTTTTTCTTCTCCTGCCAGCGCACCGCTTCAGTGTGAAAGCCCTCGGGCTTTCACACTGAACAAACAGCGGAGGCTGTTTAGGGGCGGTTTGCAGGCGCTATTTTTAGCGCAATAACGCCTGCAAACCGCCCCAGTGTGAAAGGGGCCTTAGAATAACTGACTTATATCCTTAGATACTGTACAAAACACTAAACAGACATATAGATATATAATGTATCAAGTACTTCTTGAAACAGTCAGCATCAATATGCAGTTCTGCAGCAGTGAACTAAAAATTATAACAAGCCATGTAAACTTCTGCTTGCTGGAATTTTTAGTTCCACTGTTCCTAAGTTACTGGTTAACGAAATGATGCCCAACAAATGCAAAAATCAAACATCAAAATTTCAATGAAAAGGTATACAGAGAGATACATTGTATTACATATCCTTTGTGAAATTTAATGTAATTTGTAAAGTACAAGAAGTCAAAGCAAGCTGATGTTGGGAAGACTACATTTTTAAGACTGCATTCACGAAAGACCAAGAAGTCTTAAACATCAGAGTAAATAAACAGCATTGTATACGGTAGATTTGAAAACATTGAACTATATACAGTGAGGGAAAAAAGTATTTGAACCCCTGCTGATTTTGTACATTTGTCCACTGAGAAAGAAATGATCAGTCTATAATTTTAATGGTAGGTTTATTTTAACAGTGAGAGACAGAACAAATACATCCACAAAAATGCATTTCAAAGTTATAAATTGATTTGCATTTTAATAAGTGAAATAAGTATTTGATCCCCTATCAGCAAGATTTCTGGCTCGTAGGTGTCTTCCTGATGGCCAACTACAAGAAACATCTGACCTCTGTGATTGCCACCAAGTACTAATTCATGTTTTGCGAATGGGTCAAATACTTATTTCTCTCATTAAAATGCAAATCAATTTATAAAACTTTTTTGAAACACGTTTTTCTGGATTTTTTTTGTAGTATTCTGTCTCTCGCTGTTAAAATAAACCTACCATTAGAATTATAGACTGATCATTTCTTTGTCAGTGGGCAAACCTACAAAATCAACAGGGGAACGAATGCTTTTTTCCCCTCGCTGTAGTCTTTGGTACATTCTCATTTAAATTATGTACATCCCTGATCAGTAAATGAATAATTTTCTCGTTCCACCCCCACTTTAGGGAATGAATACACTGCGAGCAGGGGGTCTACATTCCCGAGATAGGAGCTTACATGCACACAGTATGCAATGACGAACATTAAAAGAAAAGTATGTTTTGTTTTTTTGCAGAATCGTACTTACCTAGGTGAACGTAGCATCGGTCCCCCGCCGGTTCTAACACTGAGAACCAAGTGATCAAAAAACAGCAGATCGCTCAGTTTTTATGGCTCCCTGAGCAGAGAGCCGGTGACTGTCAGTCACCAGCTCTCTGCTCAACTATCCCCCCGCGCCCACTGGAGAGCTGGGCTGTGGAGGGGGTGGGAGTGGCCGGCTCAGGCTCGCAGTGGCTTGCTAGATCATTGTCAAGATCTTGTGCGAGCATGGATTGCCTCTGTGATGTCAGCCGACAGCGGGCTTCAGCCCGATATCTGCTGAAACCGGGTCACAGTCATGCAGAACAAACTGCACTCCTGTAATCCACAGAAAAAATATAGCCAAACGAGCTTTGGCTGTACGTTTTAGTTTCTCAAAGAGCCAAAGAGTCATACTCAATTTGAGCAGTCCATAGATGGATGGGGGAATCCTCCTTACTGGAGACATTGTATTCTGACAGCAGGGAGACTTACCCCGCCATCAGAATACACTGATCAGCGTTGCAGGCTAAAAGCCTGCATCGCTGATCGAGCAGGGAAAATCCGTTATGGCAGCTGTACAGAATTTGAGATCAATTCAGTAGATCAAGTTCTGTACAGCCACAGTGCCCATACATGGATCGAAATTCAGCCATTTCTGCTGAACCAGTGGAATTTTGATCCATGTAAAGCCATCTTTACTGAACTATTGCACAAGACTTCAAATTAAGGAAACAATGTCTGCCTTAAACACAATGACAATGTTTTCTGCAAAACATTGGAAGATATTTAAACTATGTGCAGTCTTCAAAAATCATCTGTAGTACCTTACTGCAGCATAAAAAGTGGCAAAAAAAAAAGGACAAGAAGTTTCTTTGGATACATACCATCAGAATCTATACTGTTGAGTGCTGTTGGAGGTATTATAGACACCTTGCATTGGCCAAGCGGACACTTTCGAGGGTACTGGTCCTTGCATGCGGTATGTACCTGCAGAACATTTTATGAAAGGATCAAAAAAGGGTCAAATTTAATTAACTGCAGTGTGAATTCGAATCTTTATTGTAGCCCATACAAAAACTATAAACTATATATAATTAAACTATATATAGATATAGAAAATGCAGCAGGCACACACAACGGGACTTACAGCAGG
Organism: Lithobates clamitans; assembly: GCA_037952925.1. Classification (NCBI taxonomy): domain Eukaryota; kingdom Metazoa; phylum Chordata; class Amphibia; order Anura; family Ranidae; genus Lithobates; species Lithobates clamitans. Next base: position 2,143,611 of record JBBGZY010000282.1, read on the forward strand.
AGGAATTTTCCAATGTAGTTTAATCAATGTCAATGTTTCAGCAGGGCAAAGCCCACCTTCCTCAAGACATAGTAGTGACACGCACAGGTATAAAATTCCCCCAACCAACCTTCAGTGATGCCATCACCAAAAATAAGCACATGAAAAGGAATTTAAAAAAAAAAAAAATACTAAAACCAACAAGAACTAAATCACAGATATCTTCTACTCATATAGTAGTGGGTGTTCCATTAAGGATTTGTTAATGAGGACTGACTTCACTCCTCCTAGACCTCGGATGACCTGGCTTACCAAAAGCAGGCCTGGATGTTATGGTCGTCCTGATTGTGCCACTTGTAGACATATGATGGTAAGTACCTACTTCACGTGCCCCCAATCAATGAAACATATATACAGTATATCTATCAAATGCAGACTCACCTGCACCTCAAGTTTTGTTATCTTTATACTTATTTGCCCTTCCAGTCTCTATTACATGGGAAAGACCAACACTACTTTTATGTAATGATTTCAGAATAACAAAACAGCTATTAGACAAGCCATGGCTTCTGAAGCCAGCAACCAGACATTTTCTTGAACAGAAATATTGGAATGTACGGTGTATGGTCCTTCTGCTTGATATCTTTGATCAATTGCATTTCTTCCTGTTTGATGCCCTTTCCTCTCTGACACTAGGGGGTCTCTATCCTGCTTTATGCTCTACCTTTTTCTTTAGGGAACATTATTTATTTTGCAAACGTTTATACAGCTGATGAACGATGAGGATCAGATCACATTTTATGGCAAATTACTGCAAAAAGTCAGGTAATGCCAATTCTCGTCGCTATTATTATTTTGAGGCTATATCTTATGGCAGATTGTTAATTTTTCCCTTCTCCTTTCACAGTTTTTCCTACTGATGTATTGCAATACTGAGCTTTTGTTTGGTTCTTTTCCACTTGCACCATATGCTTTGCCCACTATGCTTTTAGCATCTGCATTGTGTTTTTGTCTTTCCCTCTTTTTGTTACTTTGCGTGTGTCACTACTGAATGTGTCTTGAGAAAGGCTAGCTGTGCCCTGCCGAAATGTTGAGAAGGATTAAACTACAATGGAAAATTCCTCATGCTGCAAGTCCTGTTGAGTGCACCTACGGCCTGATGCTTATTCTACATACCTTTTTCATGGATTGCACCTGGGCCAACACCCCTATAAGTATGTCGTGGCCAATCTCTACACTATGATGAAAGCTAAAGGCCAAGTGGTTGGTAGCCATGGTGAAGAGCAGCAGAAAGACCAACAGGGCATCAGTAGCAACAATTGATACTGGCATTCTATTCACGCACACAGCCTTCTAGTTGTCCACTGATAGCAAAGCATTGGTCTGGCACAGCACACCCACTATCTCCTCCTACTTTTGAATTCTGCATAGCTTCGGTCCAGTGTGGCACTCCTGCCATCTCATCCACAGCTTCTCCAACACCAGCAGAGTCTCATTGCGGCAGAGCACTACCACCACCTTGCACTTCTTCCAGAGGTAGAAATCGTTCAAGTAAAGCAACTTCATCCACTGTCAGGAGTAGTGCTCAGAAAACCAGCTGTACTGAAAAGGGGGGGATACTAGTTCGGATATAGGACCCCCAGTCTTCTGAGAGTGCATCCACTAATACATGAGACTATGGGGTTAACTGATGTAAGGGGACACTCTGATGGGGACATTTAATGTAAGGGGGCACTCCAATGGGGACATTTGATGTAAGGGGGCACTCCGATGGGGATATTTGATATAAGGGATCACAAATCACAGCCTAATGCATACTAGCATTCCCTATTCACTCCTGTATCGCCTCTGTACTACTTGTCCAACATTACTTCTGGGTTGTGACTGCTGGTAGAGAAGCATGCCTAGTGAACAGGGAATACTGGTTTTCTCCATCTCTGTCATAATATTGACAATATGCCCCCTGAATTTTTTTTTTTTTACTGCACCCCCAGGTTAGATCTGGCCCTGTTGCAATAATTTTCTACTGCCTTTAGGGGCCAGCTGGGGGGACATGTATAAAATAAGGGTATATCTAAAGGGACACTGTGGCTTTACCTGCTGAGGAAGTTCAGGGGATTTGTGCATTACAGTGGAATACACCAGTAAGGCAGGCCATAGATGGTGCAAATTTATTCCCTGCAACCATGAGTTGCATAAAAAAAAAAATTGCACGATTCCCCCATCAACACAGACAGTGCTGACAAGGAAATCCCTCCTGCTGAGCAATTGTCTGCTCCCGGCAAGCGGGGGAAGCTGTCCCTACTGGGAGAGGATAGTAACTTTTGCTAGCGGCTATGGCAGCTGCTAGAGATATTCACAAGTGAGTCCAGCTGGTCGTACCCAAGTTGATCGATTGATTAACTTGGTGCATTCAGACTGCCCACACACACACAGCTCGAATCTCAGCCGGTTAGTGCTGAACTGGCCGAGATTCGAACTTTATATGGCCAGCTTAAGTTTGAGGCACTTTGGCTATGTCTGAGAATGAGGGGTTAAAATGGGCACACTTTTGCTAGTAAGCTACACACAGACACAAAAAAGGGTAATATACAGACTTGCATCTTGGGTTACAGTGCATCCAGAAAGTATTCACATCACTTCACATTTTCCATATATTGTTATGTTACAGCCTTATTCCAAAATGGATTAAATCCATTATTTTCCTCAAAATACAACAAACAATACCCCATAATGACAACGTTGTAACTTAATACCCCATAATGACAACTATGTCACTTATTGTGTAACTATAGGGTTCTTTACTGTAAGAGTAGCAAGGATGTGGAATTCCCTTCCACAGGCGGTGGTCTCAGCGGGGGACATTGATAAGTACCTGAACGACCGCAACATACAGGGATATACAATGTAATACTGACATATAATCACACACATAGGTTGGACTTGATGGACTTGTGTCTTTTTTCAACCTCACCTACTATGTAACTATGCAACGTGAAAGAAGTTGGTTTGAAATCTTCACAAATTAATTACAAATAAAACCAAAAAAATCTCAAGTATTAACAGCCTTTGCTCAATACTTTGTTGAAGCACCTTTGGCACAAATTACAGCCTCAAGTCTTTTTGAGTATGATGCTACAAGCTTGGTACACCTATTTTTGGGCAGTGTCTCTCATTCTTTTTTGCAGGACCCCTCAAGATCCATCAGGTTTGATGGGTAGCGTCAGTGTACAGCCATTTTCAAATCTCTCCAGAGATGTTCAATCAGGTTCAAGTCTGGGCCACTCAAGGACATTCACAGAGTTGCCCCAAAGCCACTCCTGTGTTACCTTGGCTGTGTGCTTAGGGTCATTGTCCTGTTGGAAGATGAACTTTCGCCCCAGTCTGAGTTCCAGAGCGCTCTGTAGCAGGTTTTCATCAAAGATGTCTCTGTACATTGCTGCATTCATCTTTCCCTCGATCCTGATTAGTCCCCCAGTTCCTGCTGCTGAAAAACATTCCCACAGCATGATGTTGCCACCACCATGCTACACTGAAGGGATGGTATTGGCCAGGTGATGAGCAGTGCCTGGTTTCCTCCTGACATAACCCTTACCATTCAGGCCAAAGAGTTCAATCTCTGTTTCATCAGACAAGAGAGTTTTGTTTCTCATTGTCAGAGTACTTCAGGTGCCTTTTGGCAATCTCCAGACGGGCTGTCATGTGACTTTTACTGAGGAGTGGCTTCCATCTGGCAACTCTACCATACAGGCATGATTGGTGGAGTGCTGCAGAGATGGTTGTTCTTCTGGAAGGTTCTCCTCTCTCCACAGATAAATGCTGGAGCTCTGACAGAGTGACCATATAGTTCTTGGTCACCTCCAGACTAAGGCCCTTCTCCCCAGATCACGCAGTTTGGCCGGGCGGCTCGCTCTAGGAAGAGTCATGGTGGTTCCAAACTTCTTCCATTTACGGATGATGGCGGCCACTGTGCCCATTGAGATCTTCAATGCTGCAGACAATTTTCTGTACCCTTCCCCAGATCTGTGCCTCCATACAATCTGGGCTCGGAGGTCTAAAGACAATTCCTTGGACTTCATGGCTTGGTTTGTGCTCTGACATGCACTGTTAACTGTGGGACCTTATATAGACAGGTATGTTCCTTTCCAAATCATGTCCAATCAATCTTTAATTTACCACAGGTGGACTCCAATCAAGTTGTAGAAACATCTCAAGGATGATCAGTGGAAACAGGATGCACCTGAGCTCAATTTTGAGTGTCATGGCAAAGGCTGTGAATACGTATGTACATGTGATTTTTTTTAAGTTTTTTAATTTTTAATAAATTTGCAAAGATTTCAAACAAACTTCTTTCACGTTGTCATTATGGGGTATGGTTTGTAGAATTCTGACAAAAATAATGAATTTAATCCATTTTGGAATAAGGCTGTAACATAACAAAAAGTGGAAAAAGTGAAGCGCTGTGAATGCTTTCCGGATACACTGAATATATCCACAAAAACAGCACTAAACAAAAAAAATTCTACTTATTTTGCAGCGCTAAGATCAGACAGTACTTAACAGTAGAACTATGGGTATAACCCCTGTAAGATTCATTTTTGCCCACTTGGTCCCACTGGCGAGTTTTACCTTCGCTTCTTGTCCCATAACCAAAACAGGAAGTGACAGGAATTTCCTGTAAATTAGGGGAACCTTAACCCAGGTCACCAGAACTAGTGTCCCCATTGGAAGATTTATGACTCTATTACTTTTCTGAGGACAACCCAAAAATTGTGAATTTTTTTGGCTTTCACTGATAATGGTAAAACAGGACAAATAGAGAGGGTGAATCTCCCTAATGGGGACACAGACAGCAATAAATACTGACAGGTGTTTTAATCTCCCTTCACTCTAACCAAATCTAAAAAGAAGCCTTGCCTTTAGACCCCTTTCACACTGAGGCAGTTTTCAGGCGTTTTAGCGCTGGAAAGCGCCTGAAAACTGCCTCCCATTCCTTTACAATGGGTGCTTTCACACCCGGGCGGTGCGCCTGCGGGGCATTCGGAAAAGTCCTGCAAGCAGCATCTTTGGGGAGGTTTGGAAGCGATGTAAACAGTGCGCCCAAAACGCCCCTGCCCATTGCAAACGGAAGCGCCGCAACACGGGAGTTTTAACCCCTTTTTTTGTGTTAAAAGTGCCCCATTAGTGGCCAAAAGGCACCGCTTAAACAACGCTAAAGCGCAGCTAAAATGCTTTACCGCTAACGTCCGGCAAAAGCAGCCTTAGTTATACTTTAAGGTCACACAACTTTGTCCTCTTAACTGCGGATATTCGGATAACTTTCAAATCGTTATAAAAACACACAAATTATCTTAATCCCTTTGTTACCTCTTCAGATATATACACTGTGAAAAGGCGTGTGTGTGTATATATATATATATATATATATATATATATATATATATATATATATATATATATATATATATATATATATATATATATATTTTTTTTTTTTAAAGGAAGGAGGAGGGGGGAACTTCCACTCTGATCGCCTAGGTGGTCAAAAAGCAAGTGGGAGCAGGTACCTGCTAAAACTAGGTACACACTCTTTAAAAGAAAAAACACTCCAAAAACAGGGAGGGGGGTAGTTGTGCTTTGCTATAGCTATTATATATTATATGTTATATATATATATTATTTATGTGTGTGACAAGAGAAGCGTTTTTTTTTTTTCATTTTGGGGGAATATTTGCTTTAACAAAGAGCTCAATGTTATCAATCGTGATGTCACGTGCAAAAGGAACTTTTCATGAACCCAGATAATAAAAAAACATTAACATTCAGGAAAATTGGAAAGCAGTCAACCTTCAAGAGATACTGAAGTTGTGCTTGGGCAAACAATGCATCTATGTGTTGGTAATGTTTTATATTCTCATCTAGTAGAATTCATAGTCTGTTCATGCTTACCATTGCTTTACACCAAAGGCACCGCCAATCCTGTAGACGCAAGACACTGCCACAGGTTTTGTCACAAACATCACATTTGGCACTAACAGGAAGGTTTCCCTCTAGCCACTGATGGGGCATTGCTATCTGAAAAGGCAAACATATTAAGAAACATTACCAGATACTAGGTCTGCAACAGAAATATGACCATAAAGATACAAACAAAACCCTTAGCTATTTTTAGGTGCCGTTAGCTGTGTAATTTTGGTCATTATCCTGTTGGAGGACCCCTGGCCTTCAACCTGAGCAGTACGATTCACTCCAGAAATTCTTGATAGTTTTAAGATTTCATTGTGCTCTGCAGTGTCAGTATATCAGCCCCTTAACATAGCCAAGCCTCCTCCATGTTTTACAATAGGAACAGTTTTTCAAAATTAGAATCTTCTTAGGTCTTTTTTTTTTTGCTTCAACAAGTGACAAATATACTGTTGTCCCTTGACGTTGGAATTCAGCTTCAATTGCTCTTAATTTCATCCCTTTTCAGGAGGAATAAAGAATTGTTTCAATGTGCTGTAATGGTACCAACAAATTTGTCCATGCCTGTACCTTTAAACGTCTGCAAGAGCACCACAGAAACTACAGAGCACAGTCTGCACTAATTTGCAAGTTTTAACACTTCCCAGTAGTGATGAAACCATCTCACCCCCTACCACTAACCGCATCTTCCTGTTGGCCAGAAAGACTGGGCTGTCCATGATTGTGATGAATCAATAGAACGTGGATGGGGAGGGTAGTCCAGTCTAATCTTTCAACAATAGCAGAAAGTTTCCAAACCTTCAGAGATATAATATTAGTCAAGATTTTTGTTCTTGGACCTCTCCTATTTTCTTTTTTCTGATTCAATAAGTTTTATTGCAGAAGTAGTATTAAACATATGGACCTCTCCTATTTTCAATCTACATCTCCTCCCTGGGTCAGCTGATAGCCTCCCATGGCTTCCAATATAATTTCTACGCTGATGACACCCAAATCTATCTCTCCACCCCTCAGCTATTTCCATCAGTCTCCTCCTGCATCACTAACTTACTAACAGACATATCTGGATGGATTTAACACCACTTCCTCAAACTCAACTTGTCCATAACTGAGCTCATAAATATTTCCTCCCCCACGTGCCTCTTCCCCTGACTTCTCTGTCAGGAGCAATGGCACAACCATCCAACCATCCCCACATGTCAGCATGCTAGGTGTTATCCTGGACTCTGAACTCTCCTTTTGGCCCCACATCCAATCCCTTTCCAATGCTTGTCACCTCAACCTCCGCAACATCCCCAAACGACATCCCTTCTTAACCAATGAAACTGCAAAGCTCCTGATTCACTCCCTGGTTATCTCTCGCCTCGACTACCGCAACTCCCTCCTCATTGGCTTACCTTTAAATAGGCTATCCCCCCCTTTAGTTCATCATGAACGCTGCTGCCAGACTCATCCACCTTACAACCTGCTCAGTGTCTGCTACCCCTCACCCAACAAATTAAATTCAAAATACTAACAATAACTTACAAAGCCATCCATCCCCAGCTACATCACTAGCCTTGTCTCAAAATACCAACCTAATCTTCCTTTTTGTTCTTTTGTTTTTCTCTTTAGAGAAGCCTATTTTGCCTCCATGTAACATCTGTACTTTAATTTTCTTCATTAGATCAATCCCCAGAGTTTTTTTTACACTTTTGTATCACTTGAACCTCCCTCCTAGATTGTAAGCTCTAACGAGCAGGGCCCTCTGATTCCTCCTGTGTTGAATTGTATTGTAATTGTACTGTCTGCCCTAACATTGTAAAGTGCTGCGCACAGGGCAGCCATCAGAAATTTTGGGGCCCCTTAAAGGGTTAAAAGCACCCACAAAGTGCAGCTGCTGAATGGCTTTGCAGGCGCTTCGGCAGCGCTGCATATTGTTTTCAATGGCAGGGGCGGTTTAGGAGCGTTCTATTCACCTCTTCCGCACTACCCCAAAGATGCTGCTTGCAGGAATTTTTTTTTCCTGTCCTGCAAGCGCATCGCTCCAGTGTGAAAGCATTCGGGCTTTCACACTGAGGCGGTGCGCTAGCAGGACGGAAAAAAAGTCCTGCAAGCAGCATCTTTGCAGCGCATTAGGAGCGGTGAATACACCTCCCCTAAAGCGCCCCTGCCCATTGAAATCAATGGGCAGCGCAGCTAAACCGCCGGCAAACCGCTACTGCAGCGGCGCTTTGCGGGTGGTTTTAACCCTTTCTCTGCTGCTAGCAGGGGTTAAAAGCACCCCGCTAGCGGCCGAACAGTGCCACAGAATTGTCGGTAAAGCACCGCTAAAAATAGCGGCGCTTTACCGCCAATGCACGCACCAGTGTGAAAGGGGCCTAACATTAACATTCCACTTAGTACATGGATGTGTGTACAGACACAGCTACTCACCAGCATAGAGGGGAGGAGCCAGGACATCGATGCAGAAAGGGGTAGAATGGAGCCCTGTCAATGTGGGGAGCGGCAGGCAGGAGGAGAAGATCAGATGAGACCAGCAGGAGCCCCCCCTTTCAGTCCACTTCCCTCTTCCTGTGAGACGGTGAGACCCTCCATACTTTCGGTCTCTCCGCCACACTTCCTGGTTCCCTGGGCAACGCCAAGCTCACTTCTCACAGGCGCCGCAGATTAGAAGCCTCCGGATGCACTTCTGCTACGATTGGTGGATGGGGAGCTGGGCGGAAACTTTTCCACCCACTTCCCCCTCCACCAATCCCAGCAGAAGTGCATCTCAAGGCGTTTAATCGGCGGTGCTGTGGGGAGTGAGCTTGGCGTTGCCCGGGAACCAGGAAGTGTGGCGGAGAGACCGAAAGTGGCTGTCAGGCAGCGGGTGAAAATACCTTGGGGGCCCGAGTCACTCGGGACATCCGGGCCCCTTGGAATGACCGGGCCCCTTACATGAGTGGGGGCTGTACCCCCCTGATGGAGGCCCTGGCTGCGCGAACTGTTGGCGCTATATGAATCCTGTAAAATAATTTTTTGGGTTTCAGTGTCCTTGCAGTTCTCATGAGGGAGGGACATAAACTTAACTGCTTACTTCAGTTTTTTTTTTTTTAAACCAACAGGTACTGTAAAGCTGGAGGTTTAACATTACATTATTATACTAAGCAATAGGGCTAATAAAAATACAATAAGTTATTAAATTAAATTATAGCAAATGCTCTCTACTTACACCGTCCTCATCCTCAATAATATCTTTCCCAATGGAGGCCAGCGTTGTCCATTTGCAGTTATTTGTTGCTCTTACAGCACACCGTTTATGAGCTTTAAATTTACATACTACAAATACACAAAGAAAATTTTGTAAAGGCATACTTTCTCATTTGCAATCACACCAGATTAACAGAATAGTCCTTATAATATAATATATATAATGCTTATTACAACATTTGATCCTATAATTGTTTTGCATTTTAATTTCTACAATACTAACAGACATGTTTATATGTTATTAGACAATGTAACTTTTAATTTAACATTTTTTTTTCCCAGATCCGATACATGATTGCTCCTTAAGGCTCCTTTTACATCCAGGCGTCCTGGATCGCGGGCGCAATCGCAGAGATTCTGCCCTGGATCCCAAATCAAGGCAAATTGTGTGACACCCTTGCGAACCCCGTCACTTCCAATGGCACCCAAATCGTGGCACGATTTTGCTGTGATTGTTGCCCGACGAATCGCTGTAAAATCGCGCATACAGAATCGCGGTACGCCTGTCGCCGAAAAGAATTTCTGGAACTTGGGGTGCCATTGGAAGTGACAGCGATTGGACGGAGCTTAAGTGTCAGTTAGACATCTGCACGACTGACAGCCAACATCCTACGCGACTTCATTGCGGTTTGCTTGCGACTTCATTACCAAAAGTCAATGCAAGTTGTGATAAAGTAGCCCAAAAACAGTGCAGGAAGCTTTTTCTGAGTCGCACTGACTAGAGCGGTTCCATTGCCATTAATGGGGTGCGACTTGTCATGCATCTTTGAACTCTCAAGTTGCGGCACTGTGAACTGCGCCTAAAGAGGAACTTCATAAGGTTTTGGTCAAAAGTAAAGGAAACTAAATAAAAAAAAATACAACACACACCAATATCTAAATGTGAGACAGGGAGGGGGGTTATGGCATGGGGCACATTTATTTATTTTTTAGGGTAGAGGTCTGCTTTCAAACATAGCATGTAGGACTTGAGGAAGACAAACTTTATAAAACTACTCTTCTAACAGGGCATTTTTCTTAATCGTTCACACACGATAACTTTGTCAGGAGAGGTCCTGTAGAACAATGATGGCAGTTGCAATTTTTTATGTCGCATGATTCTTGTGCAACACATATTTTCAGGGAAAAAAAGACTAAAAAACAAATTTGAGTGGAAACACAATAGAATGTTCAATAGAATAGAATGTTGTAAAAGTCTTAAAATTGTGCACTTCCGTAAAAACGCAGAAGGCTCAGTACAGAGGCTCCTGTTAATTCACAAACTGAGTAAACACATTTTACTATGCTTCAGTTAGGAATGAGCACAATAAGTGATCAGTACCGATTGCAATTATTAGAACCAATCCATTAAGGTCTCTCTCCCTGCAGCAGCTAAAAGCTGGCAGGAGGGAGAGGAGGAGAAGCTGACTTTCAGCTGCCGCAGGGAGACACACACAATGGGATCAGTTCTTATAAGTGCCCCCTACCTCCCTCACTTCAAACATGACCCCCTCTCCTGCCCACATCCGTTTCCCTTGCTGCCCAGACCCCCTGGAGCATGGGCAGGGTCACAATAGGGGGTCAATAGGGTGTGCCCAGACACACCCCATGCACATGCCTATACCTGCTATATACTTGTTCTAGGGTCAGCAACTTTGAAAGTACCAGTGCTTTTGGGTCAAAGTAACAGTCAAACTTGCAATTACCAGTGAATGTTGTATGTATTTAATTGTACTAATAAAGCAGGTTCACAGCAATGTAGGTCAAGTACGATTCTCTCTCTTTTTTTTTTCCTTCCAACCTCTTTTTTTGTAGGGAGTATGATTTTTTTCTTGTAAGAATAATGCATTACTTTGGTGCCCAAAAGTACTTGTGGTAGTCTGCAAAGCAACCCCTGGTGTTTCTGGAGCTCCTGGATTTAAACTCTGGGGTACACAGGGCATAAGCCTTGCAATCTTCTAATACCAAGCTACTCCCCTTGCCATTCACTTGTCAAACGCCAAAGCTTCTAGTGGCCTTTGCTATTTTAGAACAGAGGGGCTGGTTGTCCACAGGAAGTTAGTGCTAACTTGGACCATAGACAAACTGGTCCCTGAATACAGGGATCCTACTGGGACATTGATATGACTTGATGGCACAACAAGGTACTTTTATGTCAGCAGTATTGCTCCCTTTGGATCCCCTTCCCTTCTACCTAAAATTCTAGCTGCCTGGCTACCTCTGGCTTTAGTACTTTGCGATGATGACCCTGAATGAGCACACGGATTACAAAAAAAAAAAAAAAAAGAGGGTGAAGTCAAAATATCAAGTATGAACAATTGCATTAGCAGGACATCGAATTGTTATTTTGAGAAAGAGGGATCCATAATGGAATCCTTCCCATTTCTATTAAATGCTGTAGGTTTAATTACTTACAGAATCATTTATGTGTTATACTAAACCCACGGCTGTCAAATCAGTCTGTATATGCACTAAAGCATGCTTGTTCTACTCGCTGCTGAACCTAAGGTGTTAATCCTCCACATTCTGTAAAAAGGCTGGAGAGCAGTGACTGACAGTTATTATCAAAATGAGACTTCAAACATTCTAGACAGCACAGGCTCTAAATATCTATTGTGTTTAAAAAACTGTACAGCTCTTCAAAAATAAAATTGAAGGTGCCAAATGAGAACAGTCCCGCAGCCGTTCGCTTTTCACGTATATCAGAAAGAAGACTGAGAAGCAATTACTTACAATCTTCTAGAGAAAGTGGAGTAGAGAAATTGGCTGTACACAGATAGTTGCTTTACTGCCTCAGTGATTCCGATATCATCTCATAAACAAGCTCTCTCAAGCATCACCTTGCTGTATTTTTAAATGCTTTTGTTCATTAGTTGAAAACATACAAGCCTTAATGTATTCTAAAAATATGTTTTACATTCAGTATGCAGATATTTAAAAAGGCCCACTTCACTGCTTTTAAAAAATGAACCCTTACCAAGAAGCAGGGTACATGAATTTGTCTTTGGTTTAAAAAAACAAAATAGAAGGTGCCCAGCCCATCTGAAGCCTATATTTTGACATACTGACAGGTAATAATTAAAAAAATGCAGAAACTGCCATACTTGACAAACCAACATCTAATGGTGGAAGTCTTAGACATTTGGAGAGCTATTCCTCCCATTGATAGAGCTCTATTCCTCCCACCGACACCAACCACAGGGCTTGACAAATTTGTTTTGATTCTAGGAGCCATCTAAAAAGTTAGGAACCAGTTTGTGCACGGCGGTATGTAATGTGTATTTCAATCAATGTTTCTTATGCGTAGGAACCCCAATGCTTGCATTTACGTTTGTACGTAAACACAAGAGAAACTGTTAACAGGGATCAGGAAGTGACATCATACACATCGCTTCTGGGTCAGGAACAAGATGAGGAGAGCAGAGGTGTGTCTGCTCTTCTCCCTCCCCTCTACCCTGCGGCACCCACTATGCAGGTCCTGAGCCCTGCAGATGGGCAGGCGGAGCACAGGATACATATCTAGGGCTCGGGGGGGCACTTTATGCAATGCAGCGGACGACAAATGGACCATCCCCAGTAGGACACAGGCCCAAGGCAGAAAGGCAGCATCACACCCTGCCCACCATATGCACGTAAAGCCAAGTACACACTATCCATTTTTTTTCATTCAACCCAGCAGGTTAAACTGAAAAAAAAAAAAAAATCAGCTCAGGTTGGAGCCGCTGTACTAACAATCCAATGCTAGTACAGCGATCTACCCTGCTGAGCTATTGTGTTCTGACAGGGGGATGTCCCCCCCCCCCATCCAGAGCCGGTTGGCTGCTGGTTTTTCAGCATGCTCATCTGACAGAAGCTGGCTTCCGTGAGACTGGCTGCCCATGCACACGGGCCGAATGCCAGCCAGTTTTTATTGAACCGGCCAATGTCGCCTGGCATTCGGCCCGTGTGTACTAGGCTTGATGGTGTAATGGGCAGCGGCTCACTAGAAAAGGACAGTGCAGCAAGGTGGGGGCAATAGGAGATCCAGTGACTCATGCCACCTTAGGCCCCTTTCACATGGACACCTTCGCTAAGCAGAATCTGCTTGCTCAGCGGGACAGGCGACTCCGCTGAGCGGGCGGATGATAGGTCCGAGCGAACACGGACAATGCCCCGCTCTCCTCTATGGGGCAATTGGATGGTGACAGACCACCTGTCCGTTTCCATCCCATCTGCAGGGTGGATGGAAAATAGGACCACCATCCGTCTGTTACACACCGTGTGTAAAAAATGTATAAATAAATAATAAAAAAGAAGAGAGATAAAATACCTAGATCAGAGGTTGATCTAGGTCAGTGCCATGGTTAGTGTTTGAGTCAAAGGTCAAGATCAGGGTTAAAGGTCAGTATATTTTGGGCAGGATTTTTTAAAATTAGTATCAGTGTCAGTGTGTTTTAGGTTGGATAATAAAAATTAAAAAAAAAGCAAAATGTACACTATTGATTTGGGCTGTACTACGGGTACAAACAACAAAAAACATACACATATGTGGTATTACTGCGATCGTCGGGAACAGAGGAATTTATTTTGGGTTGTTCTTTGGTGGCAGATTAAAAGGTAGTAACAAGAAATATACAGCTAAATTTAAAAAAAAAAAAAGTTTTTTTTTTTTTTTTTTTTTTTTTTTTTACACTATTTTAGACCAATTTTTCTTTAACCTCTTCAGCCCCGGAAGATTTTACCCCCTTCCTGCCAAGAGCACTTTTTGCGATTTGGTACTGAGTCATTTAAACTGACAATTGTGCGGTCGTGCGACGTTGTACCCAAACAAAATTGACGTCCTTTTTTTCCCCCCACAAATAGAGCTTTCTTTTGGTGATATTTGATCACCTCTGCGGTTTTTATTTTTTGCGCTATAAACAAAAACAGAGCGACAATTTTGAAAAAAACACGCAATATTTTTGATGTTTTGCTATAATAAATATCCCCAAAAGTATATAAAAAAAACTAAAATTTTTTCCTCAGTTTAAGCCTATATGTATTCTTCTACATATTTTTGGTAAAAAAAAAAAAAAATTGCAATAAGCATATATTGATTGGTTTGCGCTAAAGTAATAGCGTCTATAAAATAGGGAATAGTTTTATAGCATTTTTATTATTAATTTTTTTTTAATTAGTAATGGCGGCAATCTGCAATTTTTATCGTGACTGCGACATTATGGCGGACACATCGGAAACACCCATGACACTATTTTGGGACCATTGCCATTTATACAGCGATCAGTGCTATAAAAATGCACTGATTACTGTGTAAATGACACTGGCAGGGTAGGGGGTTAACCACTAGGGGGCGATCAAGGGGTTAAGTGTGTCCTAGAGAGTGCTTCTAACTGTGGGGGGGGCCCAAGACATGACAGTGATTACTGCTCCCGATCACAGGGCGCAGTAGATCTCTGTCATGACACACGGCAGAACAGGGAAATGCCTTGTTTACATAGGCATCTCCCAGTTCTACCTCTCCACACCGCAATCGCACCGCTGGAGAACATCAAGCTCCCGCGGCGTGCAGGTGACCAAAAGGCGGCAAATTTCAAGGGATGTACCTGTACGCCCATTTGCCTGCCTGTGCCATTCTGCCGACCTACATTTGTGTGTGGCGGTCGGCAAGCGGTTAAGCGCATCAATTTCTACAACAGTAATGCCTGTGAAAAAAAGATTTGGAACCTACCTTCACAAGACAACCCATGGGAGGTGACCCCTGACAGGCTTTCTCGGCACACATTACAGAAGGTAGGTCGGGCATGGGAGCAGGCGTACCAGTTATGCATTCCTGAGAAATGTTCCACATTAAACTGTGCGGTCTAACAGGGAAGAAGTTAAGACAAAATTTGGCAGTACAGCTAAAAATTGTTTCTATGCATTTACATGACCTTTAAGCATAAATTGGTGGAAAAATCATGTAACACTCCTGGAGAACACATGACAGTTGAATCCAAGTAACACATTAAAATTACAGCAAAAGAATAAAATTTTAGGGGGAAAAAAAAAAAAACTAACAATGAGAGACACTAAAAGATAGATTCTCATTATCTATTATAAACGTTTCTCATAATTACAAAAAAGTTTACAACCTCTTGTACTATGAAGCAATCCTAAATCGAGATTGCACTGGAAAACCTTATATTGTTTTATTAAAGTCAAGCCAAAGGAAGGAAGCTGAACCTTTAAAACAAGATCCAGAAGATGTACCCAAGACAAAAATGGTATTTGAATGTGCCAGGGCACCTTTGTTTGCTACACCCATTCCGAAAACAGAATTGTACAGAAATTTACATGGGCATGTGGCTAGAGATTATACATGTCCATGCCATATTTGCTAGGACTGCAGCTATATTTGCACAACCAGAAGGTACATAGGGTTAATCTTCACTTCAATGTAAAACCGCGCCCCCTTGACTTCACTGCAAAACCGCGCCCCCTTGACTTCACTGCAAAACCGCGCCCCATTTACTTCACTGCAAAACCGTATCCTATTGACTTCAAAACAAAAATCACATCCCATCCCATTGACTTCAATGCAAAAATGCCAGCCACATTAATAAAAAAAAAAAAAAACTGTCCATTTCAGTTTTCGGCCAAATGCATACTGAATTTTCGGTTTCAGCTTTGGCACTGAAATTTTCCTTTCGGTGCACCACTAACTGAATCATGCATCTATTTTTCATCCGATGTTAAAATACCATGTATAAAAAGTACGAACAAGAGCAAAAGAAGTATAAACTGCACTGTGTGGCTGGTATTACATCAAAGTACTTTCAGCTGCAAAGCCTTATACGGTGCAATCTTTGCACCAGTAAAAAATCTTTAGGTGAATTCACTGAACATGGGTAAATTACAATATTAAACTTTGAGTGCTTATAGATTGTAGTACTTCCTAGTATTAAAAACCATCACACAACATTCTTGCTATATCTTGCTTTTTCCCCTTCACCATGAACCTCACATTACCTCCAGAAACATTACACAGGTTTACTGCAAATCATAAAAAACGAGCTTACCTCGTAATGCTCCCTGGACTGCACTGACTTCAGTGAGCTGATCCAGTCTTCCATTTCTTTTCTGTTCTCGGCACACAATATTAGTCTTCTAAAAGGGGTGATTATCTAAAAAATACACATACAAAAGAAACATTATAAAAATAAAACATTACTGCCTTACAGCTTCCAGGGCTAAAGAGTTGATATTGCTATGGAGCGAGGATATCCAGGCAGTGTTTCATTTACACTGCTCAGAATCTCAGCAAAGCTGTATAATCACTTAAGCTTTGCATATTGTCTTGATGAAAAAATACTGTGTGAGAATGAAGGAAAAAACACACTTCCCTCTCCTTGTAAACCACTGCAAGCTTTATCCTGATCCTGGCAGATGCATGTGCAGACTGTTGCAGGAAAGAAAGCATTAAAAAGGTTCTCTGGTGAAACTCAAGAGACTTTTAACAAAGTAGTTAGACCCATTACTTGTCATTGAAGCCTGGGAAGCTGCAGTAAAATATACAGCTGAAAACTAAGATCCATGTGGAGCGGTGCAAGATATTTAGGTAATTGGGACAGGCAAAGGATTGCTGCTACAGGGGGAAAATCAATCACAATAATGCATTCTGTTTTGAGCATTGTTCTTTATTTTTTATCATCTCTTATTCAAATTGACCCAGAAAAAAAATTAAGTAGTAGAGTGTACACAACTGCAGTCATTTACAAGTAAAGTATACTGAAAATTTTCTTGTAGTAGCATTAAAATCTGAAACAAACACTTTTTTCTTTAACTATGTATAAATCCTTGGCCGACCACTGCCTCTACGGTCCTCAACATTGCCCAATCAATGGTGACCCTCAATGCTGAGAAATACAAGAAGATACTTATCCATCATGCCATACCATCAGGGAGGTGTGTGATTGGCCCCACATTTATTCTGCAGCAGGACAACCCCAAAATGATGGTTTGGCCCCCACAGAGCCCTGATCTCAACACCATCAAGTCTGTCTGTGATTACAGGAACAAACAGAAGAATGTGAGGCAGTCTACATCCACAGAAGATCTGAGATTGGTTTCCAATATGTATGGAACAACCTACAGTGCCTTGAAAAAGTATTCATACCTCTTGAAATTTTCCACATTTTGTCATGTTACATCCAAAACTGTAAATGTATTTTATTGGGATTTTATGTAATAGACCAACACAAAAGTGGCGCATAATTGTCAAGTGGAAGGAGAATGATTTTCAAATAAATATCTGAAAAGTGTGGCGTGCATTTGTATTCAGCCCACTACACTCTGATACCGCTAACTAAAACCTAGTGGAACTACCTGTATGTAATTTATTCTCAGTATAATTACAGCTGTTTGGTGAAGCCCTCAGAGGTTTGTTAGAGAACCTTAGTGAACAAACAGCATTACAAAAGGACAAGGAACACACCAAACAGGTCAGGGATAAAGTTGTGGAGAAGTTTTAAAGCAGGGTTAGGTTATAAAAAACAAAATCCCATGCTTTGAACATATGACGGAGCATTTTTCAATCCATCATCTGATAATAGAAAGAGTATGGCACAGCTGCAAACCTACTAAGACATGGCCGTCCACCTAAACTGACAGGCCAGGCAAGGAGAGTATCAGAGAAGCAGCTAAGAGACCCATGGTAACTCTGGAGGAGCTGTAAAGATCCACAGCTCAGGTGGGAGAACTATTAGTCGTACACTCCACAAATCTGGCTTTTATGGAAGAGTGGCAAG
This sequence comes from Lithobates clamitans, assembly GCA_037952925.1. Lineage (NCBI taxonomy): Eukaryota > Metazoa > Chordata > Amphibia > Anura > Ranidae > Lithobates > Lithobates clamitans. The sequence continues at coordinate 2,161,529 of JBBGZY010000282.1, forward strand.
AAGAAAGCCATTGTTGAAAAAAAGCCATAAGAATTCCTGTTTGCAGTTTGCGGGAAGCCATGTGGGGAATAAAGCAAACATGTGGAAGAAGCTGCTCTTGTCAGATGAGATCAAAATGGAACTTTTTGGCCTAAAAGCAAAACGCTATGTGTGGCAGAAAACTAACACTGCACATCATCCCCACTGAGAAACATGGTGGTGGCAGCATCATGATGTGGGGATGCTTTTCTTTAGCTGGTCAGAGTTGATGAGAAGATGGATGGAGCCAAATACAGGGCAATCTTAGAAGAAAACTTGTTAGAGTCTGCAAAAGACTTGAGACTGGGGCGGAGGTTCATCTTCCAGCAGGATAATGACCCTAAACATACAGCCAGAGCTACAATGGAATGGCTTAGATCAAATCATATTCATGTGTTAGAATGGCCCAGTCAAAGTCCAGGCCTAAATCCAATTAATAATCTGTGCACAAGACTTGAATATTACTGTTCACAGAAGCTCTCCGTCCAATCTGTCAGAGCTTGAGCTATTTTGCAAAGAATGGACAACAATGTCACTCTATAGATGCGCATCCCCAAAAAGACTTGCAGCTGTAATTGCAGCAAAAGGTAGTTATACAAAGTATTGACTCGGGGGCTGAATACAAATGCACCCTACGCTTTTCACATATTCATTTGTAAAAAAACGTTTTATAATTTTGAATTTTCCTTCCACTTTACAATTATGTGCCACTTTGTGTTGGTCTAACAAATACTTGGGGGGGCACACCTTAAAAAATGCATTAAAAGATGGTGCAGCCATAATACCATACAAACAGAACAAAATATTACAGTGCACACATACAAAAATAACATTTAACTTCTGCAAGGCTATTAACCACATGCTGACCAGGCCATAGTGGAAAGACGGCTACAGCGTGGTTGGATTATTCTGGGTGGGCGTCCATGGACGTACTCCCAGAATCCCGCCCCTGGGGCGCGCACCCGGGAACATCCTCTGGACCCGGCGCATCACGCATAACGGTAAATGCCCGCTGATCGCGGCCGTTTACCATGTGATCGCTCCGTCAAATGACGGAGCGATCACATGTAAACAAATCGGCGTTATCTCATGACGCCGGTTCCTCCCTCCCCTCTCTGTACCGATCGGTACAGTGTGAGAGGAGAGGGGGAGGAATCGAATGGCAGCACAGATTAGCACTGTGGGCACTACAAATCCAGCCCACAGTGCTGCTCTGTGACAACTGCAGTCACATCCATCCATCCATGCTCAGCCATCCCTCCATACTCGAATACCCTGCACTACCCTGCAATACCCGGTCATACTCTGCAAAACTCTATGATACCCAGCCATACTCTGCCATACCCTGCAATACCCAGCCATGCTCTGCCATACTCTGCAATACTCAGCCATGCTCTGCCATACTCTGCAATACTCGGCCATACATACCCAGTCATACTCGGCAATACCCTGCAATACCCAGCCATGCTCAGCCATACTCGGCTGTACTCAGCCTCTGTATGTGGCCAGGCTGTGGAAATCTCACACATGTGATATATCGCCATATTCAGGAGCAGTAGGAGAATATATTTTGGGGTGTCGTTTTTGGAATGTACATGCTATGTGAAATCTTGTATAAATGGACAACTTTGTGTTAAAAAAAAAGGTTTAACCACTTCCCGCCCACTGGCCGTCATATGACGTCCTTGACTTTGTGCGGGGATATCTGAATGATGCCTGCAGCTACAGGCATCATTCAGATATCAGCTTTTTCAGCGGGCGATTCCCTACACCATAAGAATGATCATAGCAGCTGTTCCACTGCTTGACCGTTCTTACGGGAGGCAAGAGGGGGCATCCCCCCTCCAGTGCTTCTACCGTCTCACCGCTACGATCGAAGCAAGGATCGTTTTTTTTTCAGAATGCTAATTTGTAGTCCTGTGAGCCTCCAGGTAATTGACCAAATCTGGTCTCCAAAATAGTATATCTTTGCAAATGATCAGCTGCTAACGTTACGCATGTCTCATAACCATGCAAAATAGTTAAACCAAATTGTACACACGCTGCGCTCATCAAAATAAAAAATAAGAAATTTCCACTAAAATATTAATAAAGTGATATTGTGCCGAGCATATACAAAATCTATTAATAACTATTAATACTATACTATACGTTAATGTGCAATAAATTTCAATGAATGAATAAATAGGTAAAAGTGCTCCAATAAGCCTGTGTTTTGCAAATATTCCACAAAGCTTGTGCAATTTTAAAACATTAATGGATAATTCAACACAAACATCCATGCGATTTAGTGTTGCATCAATGCATTTCAGTGCTGCATCTATGCAATATGGTGTTAGTGCAATGTTCAAACAATAAAAAGTAAAAAAATACAAAAAAACGCATCCATGTGATTCTATGCAATTCAGTGCTGTGTTGCTGTGCAATGATCAAATTAACAGTCCACAGATCTTCCACAATCCATTCATGTGTTATGGTGAACACAAACTAAAGTGCTGTGCGCTCATACAAGTACCCCCCCCCCCCCCCCAGGTGATAGCCCCTCACCTTAGGGCTTGGGACCTTGCAATTAAGCTTGGTCAGAATGCACCTTAGAACCTCTCTGGGTTCGATGTTATATGCAGGGTCCTGGATAGATTTGCACTGGTGCCTCTGTTCCTCACAGCAGTCCCGTTTGTACCTCAATATATCAACATAAAAAGGACTTCATGGTGCAGTATGTACTAAATTTATTAAAATCATAAACAAATCCCGCAATGGGTACTGACAGTAACAAGGCGCTTAAGGGCGCCACACTAAAACAGCAGAGACGAACGAGCAACAGCGGCCGGTATGGGGTGGCGTGCTAATCTGTCCCAACAGGTTGTATGTGTAACGTTCCGTCCTGTCCCCTTCCCCTACGCGTGTTCGATACAAGGGGTGTTTCGTATCTTCATCAGGGGGTTATTGGTGGGTACTGGTGTTCTTTTGATCCTATTAGTACCACGGTCAGGCAGCTAGACTATTTACATTTAGTGCAGTGCGTCCTGCTCACAGTGTTCAGCTAGATCCGTTCCTGTTATCTTCTAGACTATTTACATTTAGTGCAGTGCGTCCTGCTCACAGTGTTCAGCTAGATCAGTTCCTGTTAAATTCTAGACTATTTACATTTAGTGCAGTGCGTCCTGCTCACAGTGTTCAGCTAGATCCGTTCCTGTTATCTTCTAGACTATTTACATTTAGTGCAGTGCGTCCTGCTCACAGTGTTCAGCTAGATCCGTTCCTGTTATCTTCCTACTGACAGGCAGGCTTGTCTTGTTACAGTATTAACAGCTACCTAAAGAAAATTACTGGTGTTTTTTTGATCCTACTAGTACCACGGTCAGGCAGCTAGACTATTTACATTTAGTAAAGTGCGTCCTGCTCACAGTGTTCAGCTAGATCCGTTCCTGTTATCTTCTAGACTATTTACATTTAGTGCAGTGCGTCCTGCTCACAATGTTCAGCTAGATCCGTTCCTGTTATCTTCCTACTGACAGGCAGGCTTGTCTTGTTACAGTATTTACAGCTACCTGAAGAAAATTACTGGTGTTCTTTTGATCCTATTAGTACCACGGTCAGGCAGCTAGACTATTTACATTTAGTGCAGTGCGTCCTGCTCACAGTGTTCAGCTAAACCTACAAGTTAGTGGGGTGCGTCCACCTCACAGTGTTCAGCTAAAGCTACCTGTAGAAAGTTGGTGGTGTTCTCATACTACAGGCAGGTAGTTGATTTTGCTAGCTGCAGTATATATATATATATATATATATATATATCCCAGCTTAGTGCAGCTACAGGCCATTAGTATGTCTGGAAGGCCAAGAAGGAGAGGCAGACAGTCACAAGCCAATAAGAGAGGGCAAGCAGGCTCTGTGTCTAGTGCTGGTCGTGGAGACGGTGCATCCTCATCAGCACGTGGCCATGGGACACGCTTGGCCTTTTTTTCGGCAGCTGGCCGTGTTGAGCCGCAACATGCGGAAGACTTGGTCGAGTGGATGACCAAGCCGTCCTCATCCTCTCTCACCCATGCCCAGGGTGCTTTGTCTGGCAAAGCAGCGGCCTCTTCCCTCGGCTCAATGTCATCAGTGACTCCTTCCCTAGCTCCACCATGTCCTCCTGAGGAGTCCCTCGAACTGTTTGACCACAGTGTTGGGTACATGCTCCAGGAGGATGCCCAGCGTTTGGAAGGCTCTGATGATGATACTGAGCTCGATGAAGGCAGTAACATGAGCACGGACAGAGGGGGTGCCCAAGAAGGACAGCAATCTGGCAGTCATGCTCCCCCTGCTGCAGCATACTGCCGGGTTTGCTCCAGTGATGAGGAGGGAGGGGATGATGAGGTCACTGACTCAACGTGGGTGCCTGATAGGAGAGAGAAGGAGGAGGAGGAGGCACATCACCAACGAGGCAGGATGCCCTCCAGGGGCCAGCCTAAGGGCAGCACATTGACTGCATCACATGTGCAGGGCGCTGCAGTCTCTGCGCGTTATTCAAAAAGTTCTTTGGTGTGGGCCTTTTTTGAGACGAGTGCATCAGATCGCACCGCTGCTATTTGCAACATATGTCTCAAGCGTATCTCACGTGGCCAAAACATCTCCCGCTTGGGTACCACATGCTTGACCAGACATATGTTGACCTGCCATGCAGTTCGTTGGCAAGCGCATCTAAAAGACCCACACCAAAGAACAAAGTGGACCTCTCCTTGCTCCTCATCAGCTGAGATTTCCAACCCCACTAGACCTTCAGTCCTCTCTGAGACCTGCACTGAGAGGAATGAAGGTGTAGAATTAGGTGTGTCACAGCCAAGTACTTGTGGGCAATCTGCTTTTGGTACACCGACGTCAGATTGTACCAGGCAAATTTCCCTGCCCCAGCTGCTGCACCGCCGAAAGAAGTTTGCTCCCAGCCATCCACATGCCCAGCGGTTGAATGCTAGCTTGGCAAAATTGCTGGCACTTCAACTGCTGCCTTTTCAGTTGGTAGACTCTGCCCCCTTCCGTGAGTTTGTGGAATGTGCGGTTCCTCAGTGGCAGGTACCCAAACGCCACTTTTTCTCACGGAAGGCGATTCCGGCTCTCTACCGGCATGTGGAAGGCAATGTCCATGCCTCGCTGGACAGGGCGGTCAGCGGTAAGGTGCATATTACCGCTGACTCATGGTCCAGCAGGCATGGACAGGGACGTTACCTAAGTTTCACGGCGCATTGGGTGACTCTGCTGGCAGCTGGGAAGGATGCAGGACAAGGTGCAGTAGTGTTGGAGGTTGTTCCGCCACCACGCCTCCAAAATGCTAATGATTGTGACACACCTCTCTCCTCTACCCCCTCCTCTTCTTCTTCCTCCATGGCCTCTTCCTTGGAACCAGCGGTGCTCCGTAGTCGTTCAAGGGGCTACGCAAGTATGCAGGCCAAAAGATGCCATGCGGTGCTTGAGCTGGTGTGCTTGGGGGACAGGAGCCACACTGGGGCAGAGGTTCTGTCAGCTCTGCAGGGGCAGGTTCAGAGGTGGTTGACGCCACGCCAACTAAAGGCAGGAACGGTGGTTTGCGACAATGGCACCAACCTCCTCTCTGCCCTCCGACAGGGACAAATGACCCATGTGCCCTGTTTGGCTCATGTCCTTAACTTGGTGGTGCAGCGGTTCTTGGGCAGGTACCCGGGCTTACAGGATGTCCTGAGGCAGGCCAGGAAAGTCTGTGTGCATTTCCGCCGGTCATATAATGCCAGTGCTCGGCTGACGGACCTCCAAAAAGGAGTTTAACCGGCCCAAGAACCGCCTAATCTGTGACATGCCCACCAGGTGGAACTCAACGTTGGCCATGCTGCAGCGGCTGCACACGCAGCAGAGGGCCATCAATGAGTACCTGTGCGACTATGGCACCAGGACAGGATCAGGGGAGCTTGGTTTTTTTTCCCCATGCCAGTGGGCCATGATCAGGGATGCATGCACTGTCCTGTCACCATTTGAGGAGGCCACGAGGATGGTGAGCAGTGACAGTGCATGCATCAGTGACACTGTCCCCCTTGTCCACCTGTTGGAGCACACGCTGCGTGGAATAATGGACAGGGCACTTGAGGCAGAACAGAGGCAGGAAGAGGAGGACTTCCTTAGCTCTCAAGGCCCCCTTTATCCAGACAGTGTTCCTGCGTGCCTGCCGATCACACAGGAAGAGGACGAGGAGGAGGATGAGGAAGATTGTGTCAGTATGGAGGTGGAGCCTGGCACTCAGCATCAGCAGCAGTCTTTAAGGGATCAGTCCCAAGAAACACATGGACTTGTACGTGGTTGGGAGGAGGTGGCTGCGGACCATGTCGTCCTTAGTGACCCAGAGGACTCCGGACCGAATGCCTCAGCAAACCTACGCTGCATGGCCTCCCTGATCCTGCAAAGCCTGCGTAAGGATCCTCGTATTCGTGGTATCAAGGAGAAGGACCAATACTGGCTGGCAACCCTCCTTGATCCACGTTACAAGGGTAAGGTTGCGGACCTTATCTTGCCATCGCAGAGGATGAAACATCTTCGGGAGGCCTTGCAGAAAGGTCTGTGCAACGCGAGGTTACAAACTCCTGTTTCTGGACAACGTGTTGCTGAGGCTTCGGTCAGTCAAAGAAGGAGCAGTGGAGAAGGTGGCTGTCTGACCGATGCGTTCAGACAATTTTTTGGTCCGCAGCCCCAAGGTATGATCGGTTCCAGCAACCATCGCCAGCGTCTGTTTTACATGGTGCAGGAATACCTAGGGGCAAGATCAGACTTGGACACCTTTCCCACCGAAAATCCTCTGGGTTACTGGGTCTTGAGGATGGATCACTGGCCAGAGCTTGCACAGTATGCAATTGAGCTACTGGCCTGTCCTGCATCCAGCGTTCTTTCGGAACGCACATTCAGTGCTGCTGGAGGCGTGGTAACCGATCACAGGGTGCGTCTGTCCACCGACTCGGTCGATCGACTGACCTTCATAAAAATGAATCAGTCTTGGATCACCACCAGCTACCAAGCACCTGATGCTGATGTAACCGAATAATTTTTTTTGAAATCTCAGATCCCTTCAAAGACTGCCTATGCTGATGCTGAGTGACTATCCCTGAGAAATTATCCTCTTCCTCCTCAATCATCACGCTGATAGCTTGTAAGAACATTTTTGGTTCTGGGCGCCACCACCAGTGCCTAAGGCACAATTTTTCAGCCGCATGTAATTACAATTTTACAATTTTTGATGCAAAACTTTGCAGCAGGGCTCGTTTCTGCGTTACAACTAGAGTATCTGTGAGGGGTTGCAGTGTTGTGGCACCAGCACCAGTGCCTAAGGCCCAATTTTTCTGCCCCTGTCTAACAGGGGCATGTAATTACAATTCTTGATCTAATATTTCACAGCAGGGCCCTGCGAGGGCTTACAGTGTTGTGGCCACAGCAACACCTAAGGCCCAAATTTCTGCTGAGTATATAGGGCAGGACCCTACTTTCAAACATCTAACTTACAAACGACTCCTACTTGCAAACGGAAGGAGACAACAGGAAGTGAGATGAAATCTACCCCTAGGAAGGGAAATTCTCTCCTGTAAGAGTTAATATGGGAGAAAAAATTCTCCTTTCCACTGATGCTTTCCAATCCTTGTTCCACAAAAAAACCCAAATTTTCAAAAAACATTTTTCATTGGGACAAAAAGTGAGGTGAAATCTTCTGAAGAGGAGGAAAGACAGCAAAAAAAGTCACAGGGGTGATAACCCTTCCCTATGTTTTCCAAAAAGCTTAAAAAAGATTTTTTGGCTGGAGCTAAACACGTTAAAAATGTACCCGTTCAAAATTACAAAGAGATTCTACTTAACAACAAACCTACAGTCCCTGTCTTGTTTGCACCGCCTGTATACTGCTGTTCAGAGTATATAGGGCCTGGTGGCCCCACACCTTTCCTTATTTTAATTTGGGTGCGGGGTTCCCCTTAATATCCATACAAGACCCAAAGGGCCTGGTAATGGACTGGGGGGTACCCATGCCGTTTGTCTCACTGATTTTCATCCATATTGCCATGACCCGACATTACATTAAACCCGCAAGCAGTTTTAAATGAGATTTTTTCCTTTAAAAATGACATTTGGTGCAGGGACTGTTCTAAACATGGGAAACACGTGCCACTTTACAGGCATACTATAGACACCCCCCAGGTACGATATTTAAAGGAATATTTCACTTTTTTTTTTTTTACTTTAAGCATCATTAAAATCACTGCTCCCGAAAAAACGGACGTTTTTAAAAGTTTTTTTTGCATTGATACATGTCCCCTGGGGTAGGACCCGGGTCCCCAAACCCTTTTTAGGACAATACCATGCAAATTAGCCTTTAAAATGAGCACTTTTGATTTCGAACGTTCGAGTCCCATAGACGTCAATGGGGTTCTAACGTTCGTGCGAACTTTCGGTCCGTTCGCAGGTTCTGGTGCGCACCGAACCGGGGGGTGTTCGGCTCATCCCTACGAAGGACCCACTGATAATGAATGGGGTTGTTTGACACAGTAAGTGGGCTTAAGCACCAAATAGCCATATGGTATAACGAAATCCTCATATTTTTTTTTTTTAAATGTTCAGGCGTTTTAAATAGCCTTGCAGGAGTTAAATGTCATTTTTGTACAGTATCTCACAAAAGCAAGTACACCCCTCACATTTTTGTAAATATTTTATTATATCTTTTCATGTGACAACACTGAGATGACACTTTGCTACAATATAAAGTAGTGAGTGTACAGCTTGTATAACAGTGTAAGTTTGCTGTCCCCTCAAAATAACTCAAACACACAGCCATTAATGTCTAAACCGCTGGCAACAAAAAAGTGAGTACACCCCTAAGTGAAAATGTCCAAATTGGGTCATTAGCCATTTTCCCTCCCCGGTGTCATGTGACACGTAATAGGAGCACTGAAAACAGCACAGGCATAGTGGGAAGCCCACACCGGGATCCAAGTCTCTATTTGCACATTATATTTAAATTGACTATATGTAATATTATCAATATACAATGGTTTTTTGGTAGTGTTACTATGAAATAGTGGATTTGTTTTTTGTTTATATCACATACATGATTCATGTGGGTAGACTGTTGTATTTGGTTTATAGTATTGGAGGTAGCGCAGTCAAACACTAGATACATCCACTCAGAACAGGCCTCGCCATGGTCCACCAAAGAAGTTGAGTGCACGTGCTCAGCGTCAAATCGAGAGGTTGTCTTTGGGAAATAGATGTATGAGTGCTGCCAGCATTGCTGCAGAGGTTAAAGGGGTGGGGGGTCAGCCTGTCGGTGCTCAGACCATACACTGCACTCTGCATCAAATTGGTCTGCGTGGCTATCGTCCCAGAAGGAAGCCTCTTCTAAAATGATGCACAAGAAAGCCCACAAACAGCTTGCTAAAGACAAGCAGACTAAAGGACATGGATTACTGGAACCATGTCCAGTGGTCTGATGAGACCAAGATAAACTTATTTGGTTCAGATGGTGTCAAGCATGTGTGGCGGCAACCAGGTAAGCAATACAAGGACAAGTGTGTCTTGCTTACAGTCCAGCATGGTGGTGGGAGTGTCATGGTCTGGGGCTGCATGAATGCTGCTGGCACTGGGGAGCTACAGTTCATTGAGGGAACCATGAATGCCAACATGTACTGTGACATACTGAAGCAGAGCATGATCTCCTCCCTTTGGGCCGCAGGGCAGTATTCCGACATAACGACCCCAAACACACCTCCAAGATGACCACTGCCTTGCTAAAGAAGCTGAGGGTAAAGGTGATGGACTGGCCAAGCATGTCTCCAGACCTAAACTCTATTGATCATCTGTCGGGCATCCTCAAATGGAAGCAAGGTCTGTAACATCCATCCTGTTTATTCACATAAATCAGCCCATGGTGAGGTGATATGCGTCCAAAAAGAGGTGCACTGCCCATATGGCTGTATATATTATATACACACACACACACACACACACACCCACACACACACAGTATCTCACAAAAGTGAGTACACCCCTCACTTTTTTGTAAATATTTTATTATATCTTTTCATGTGACAACACTGAAGAAATGACACTTTGCTACAATGTAAAGTAGTGAGTGTACAGCTTGTATAACAGTGTAAATTTGCTGTCCCCTCAAAATAACTCAACACACAGCCATTAATGTCTAAACCGCTGGCAACAAAAGTGAGTACACCACTACGTGAAAATGTCCAAATTGGGCCCAATTAGCCATTTTCCCTCCCCGGTCTCATGTGACTTGTTAACCACTTGAGCCCCGGACCATTATGCTGCCTAAGGACCAGAGGTCTTTTGTCAATTTGGCACTGCGTCGCTTTAACTGCTAATTGCGCGGTCATGCAATGCTGTACCCAAACGAAATTTGCGTCCTTTTCTTCCCACAAATAGAGCTTTCTTTTGATGGTATTTGATCACCTCTGCCATTTTTATTTTTTGCGCTATAAACGGAAAAAGACCGAAAATTTTGAAAAAAAATGATATTTTCTACTTTTTGTTATAAAAAAAATCCAATAAACTAAATTTTAGTCATACATTTAGGCCAAAATGTATTCGGCCACATGTCTTTGGTAAAAAAAATGTCAATAAGCGTATATTTATTGGTTTGCGCAAAAGTTATAGCGTCTACAAACTAGGGTACATTTTCTGGAATTTACACAGCTTTTAGTTTATGACTGCCTATGTCATTTCTTGAGGTGCTAAAATGGCAGGGCAGTACAAAACCCCCCCAAATGACCCCATTTTGGAAAGTAGACACCCCAAGGAAATTGCTGAGAGGCATGTTGAACCCATTGAATATTTATTTTTTTTGTCCCAAGTGATTGAAAAATGACAAAAAAAAAAAAAAAAAAAATATTTACAAAAAGTTGTCACTAAATGATATATTGCTCACACAGGCCATGGGCCTATGTGGAATTGCACCCCAAAATACATTCAGCTGCTTCTCCTGAGTATGGGGATACCACATGTGTGGGACTTTTTGGGAGCCTAGCCACGTACGGGGCCCCGAAAACCAATCACCGCCTTCAGGATTTCTAAGGGTGTAAATTTTTGCTTTCACTCTTCACTGCCTATCACAGTTTCGGAGGCCATGGAATGCCCAGGTGGCACAAAACCCCCCAAAATGACCCCATTTTGGAAAGTAGACACCCCAAGCTATTTGCTGAGAGGCATATTGAGTCCATGGAATATTTTATATTTTGACACAAGTTGCAGGAAAGTGACACTTTTTTTTTTTTTTTCATAAAGTTGTCACTAAATGATATATTGCTCACACAGGCCATGGGTATATGTGGAATTGCACCCCAAAATACATTTAGCTGCTTCTCCTGAGTATGGGGATACCACATGTGTGGGACTTTTTGGGAGCCTAGCCGCGTACGGGACCCCGAAAACCAATCACTGCCTTCAGGATTTCTAAGGGTGAAAATTTTTGATTTCACTCTTTACTGCCTATCACAGTTTCGGAGGCCATGGAATGCCCAGCTGGCACAAAACCCCCCCAAATGACCCCATTTTGGAAAGTAGACACCCCAAGCTATTTGCTGAAAGGCATGGTGAGTATTTTGCAGCTCTCATTTGTTTTTGAAAATGAAGAAAGACAAGAAAAAACATTTTTTTTTTTCTTTTTTCAATTTTTAAAACTTTGTGACAAAAAGTGAGGTCTGCAAAATACTTACTATACCTCTCAGCAAATAGCTTGGGGTGTCTACTTTCCAAAATGGGGTCATTTGGGGGGGTTTTGTGCCACCTGGGCATTCCATGGCCCCCGAAACTGTGATAGGCAGTGAAGAGTGAAATCAAAAATTCACGCCCTTAGAAAGCCTGAAGGCGGTGCTTGGTTTTCGGGGTCCCGTACGCGGCTAGGCTCCCAAAAAGTCTCACACATGTGGTATCCCCGTGCTCAGGAGAAGCAGCAGAATGTATTTTGGGGTGTAATTTCACATATTCCCATGGCATGTTTGAGCAATATATCATTTAGTGACAACTTTGTGCAAAAAAAAAAAAAAAAATTTGTCTCTTTCCCGCAACTTGTGTCGCAATATAAAATATTCCATGGACTCGACATGCCTCTCAGCAAATAGCTTGGGGTGTCTACTTTCCAAAATGGGGTCATTTGGGGGGGTTTTGAACTGTCCTGGCATTTTATGCACAACATTTAGAAGCTTATGTCACACATCACCCACTCTTCTAACCACTTGAAGACAAAGCCCTTTCTGACACTTATTGTTTACATGAAAAAGTTTTTTTTTTTTGCAAAAAAATTACTTTGAACCCCCAAACATTATATATTTTTTTAAAGCAAATGCCCTACAGATTAAAATGGTGGGTGTTTCATTTTTTTTTTTCACACAGTAATTGCGCAGCGATTTTTCAAACGCATTTTTTGGGGAAAAAACACACTTTTTTAAATTTTAATGCACTAAAACACGCTATATTGCCCAAATGTTTGATGAAATAAAAAAGATGATCTTAGGCCAAGTACATGGATACCAAACATGACATGCTTTAAAATTGCGCACAAACGTGCGGTGGCAACAAAATAAATACATGTTTAAAAGCCTTCAAAAGCCTTTACAGGTTACCACTTTAGATTTACAGAGGAGGTCTACTGGAAAAATTACTGCACTCGATCTGGCCTTCGCGGCGATACCTCACATGCATGGTGCAATTGCTGTTTACGTTTGACGACAGACCGCCGCTTGCGTTCGCCTTAGCGCGAGAGCAGGGGGCGACAGGGGTGTTTTTTTTTTGTTTTGTTTTTTTCTTTATTATTTTTTTGCTTTTTTAATCTTACTTTTAAACTGTTCCTTTCATATTTTTTTTTTAATCATTTTTATTGTTATCTCGGAGAATGTAAATATCCCCTATGATAGCAATAGGTAGTGACAGGTACTCTTTTTTGAAAAAATTGTGGTCTATTAGAACCTAGATCTCTCCTCTGCCCTCAAAGCATCTGACCACACCAAGATCGGTGTGATAAAATGCTTCCCCAATTTCCCAATGGCGCTATTTACATCCGGCGAAATCTAAGTCATGAAATACTCGTAGCTTCCGGTTTCTTAGGCCATAGAGATGTTTGGAGCCACTCTGGTCTCTGATCAGCTCTATGGTCAGCTGGCTGAATCACCGGCTGCATTCTCAGGTTCCCTGTTGAGACAGGAGAGCCAGAGAAAAACACGGAAGAAGGTGGGGGGGGGGCATTCCCTCCCACGGCTTGTAAAAGCAGTCTAGAGGCTAATTAGCCGCTAGGATTGCTTTTACATGAAAGCCGACCGCTGGCTGAAAAGAATGATACCAAGATGATACCTAAACCTGCAGGCATCATTCTGGTATAACCACTCAAAGTCGTGAATGGCGTACCTGAAGACAAAAAAATGGTTAACAATGGTTAACAATAAAGCACAGTAAACAGTAAAGTGTAAATAATTACACACCTGAAAAACAAACATGATAAAACATAATAACAATAACAATAAAACATTGCAGAATAGAATACAGTAAAAAAGAGCAGAACAATAGAGAGAGAGAATAGAGAGAGAGAGAACAATAAAACAACAACTATTTTTTTTTATTTCATATTTTTTTTTTTTTTTACACTTTTTTTGTAACTAACTTTTATAACGGTAACCGGTTCCAGGTTCGGGTCTCTCAAAATGCGATGGCATCTTGGGAGACCCTGTGAAAGTGTGCCTAGTCTGTGCAATGCTGTACCCTACGCTAATAGTCAACTAGTGCATGGTAGCGTTCAAAACATTCACCAATGCAAAGACCAGGATTGTCAGGACAGGAGGGACAATAATAGCGGGTGTCACGCCTATATCCGCGCTTGCTGCAGACACGACATCTTTTTTGGGGGGGTTCGTTGGGTAGGGGTACTCGGGAGGACATAAAAATGCCTCTCATGCAGCCGACTGCATTTGGTTGGGGATGTGAATGGGGGAAGTACGGGCGCTGCAGAAGCGGTGGGTTCCCAATTAGGATTGGCGAATGCAGCAGGAAGGGCATTATGGGCACGACGGGCCTGTGTTTGTCTTTTTGGTGGCAGCGGGACACTACTTGTGCTTGCCACCTCACCAGCTTGAACTGCACTTATGGGACTCGCCACGTCACCAAGTATTACTGCAGTGCTGGTTTGACTACGACCGGGGTGTACTAGGCCGCTGGCGCTTGCCAGTTCACCAAAACGCTACCAAAAAACTGTTAGCGATCGCAGGGATCAGGCCTGACTCTGCGAACACTGCAGTTATGAGTTTAGTGTTTTGTAAGTGACAGTGATCGATCGATACTGCACTTGGGTGGGCTGGGCCGGGCGGAGGGGCAAAACGCAGGTGCTAGCAGGTATCTGGGCTGATCCCGCTAACACTGCGTTTTTGGGAACCCTAAACTGCTGGTGACGCTAGTATAGATCTGATCGGATCAGATATTGATCCGTTCAGATACTATACCACTAAGGGAGGTGTACGGTGCGTGCGTGGGTGTTAGCGGTACTGGCGCTAACCTGACGCCTGGGGCTGGTGCTTGCCAGTTCACCAAAATGCTACCAAAAAAACTGTTAGCAATCGCAGGGATCAGGCCTGACTCTGCGAATGCTGCAGTTATGCGTTTAGTGTTTTGTAAGTGACAGTGATCGATCGATACTGCACTTGGGTGGGTGGGCTGGGCTGGGCCGGGCGGAGGGGCAAAACGCAGGTGCTAGCGGGTATCTGGGCTGATCACGCTAACACTGCGTTTTTGGGAACCCTAAACTGCTGGGGACGCTAGTATAGATCTGATCGGATCAGATATTGATCCGATCAGATACTATACCACTAAGGGAGGCGCATGCTGCGTGCGTGGGTGTTAGCGCTACTGGCGCTAATCTGACGCTGCCTGGGGCGACGCATATCACCGCCGGGCGATCGGGGGGCTAAACCTTTATTCGGTAATAAACGGCGGGTGCCCTGACACTATAAAAAATAAACAAACTAACCAGCGTCAACCGTAACGGTTATACGGTGATCAGTGGTGAAAGGGTTAACTAGGGGGCAATCAAGGGGTTAAAACATTTATTAGGTAGTATATGGGGGTCCCTGACGCTATAAAACGCTGACGGCGAACCTAAATATTTACCTCACTAACTAGCGTCACCAGCGACACTAATACAGCGATCAGAAAAATGATCGCTTAGCGACACTGGTGACGGGGGGTGATCAAGGGGTTAAAACTTTATTAGGGGGGGTTAGGGGGGTACCCTAGACCTACAGGGGGGTAACAGTAACTGTGCTACTGACACAGCAGTAATCAGAAAAAAAAAAAAAAAAAAAACTGCTTGTGTCAGTTTGTGACAGGGGGGGGGGGGTGATTGGGGGGGGGATCGGGGGGCGATCGGGGGGGGGATCGGGGTGTTTTGTATGCCTGGCATGTTCTACTGTGTGTGTGTGTGTTGGTGCACTCACTCACATGTCGTCTCTCCTCGGGCCGGAACGGAAACTACCGACCCGAGGGGAGATGACATCACTTCCTTTGCTGCTGTTTAGCATACAGCAGCAAAGGAGTGTTCCCATTGGCCGGCGGCGATCGCGAGGGGGGGGCCACGAACGGATGGCCTCCCCCTCGTCTCTGATCGCCGGGGGACAGAACGGGACCGCCTCGGGCGGCGGGTCTGATCGGACCCCCCACCCGCGGGAGGCAAATCACGTACATGTACGTGATTTTGCCTGCCCGTGCCGCCTTGCCGACGTACATCGGCGTGAGGCGGTCCTTAAGTGGTTAAAGTTACAAGGTCTCAGGTATGAATGAGGAGCAGGTGTGTTAAATTTGATGTCATTGCTCGCACTCTCTCATACTGGTCACTGGAAGCTCAACATAGCGCTTCATGGCAAAGAACTCTCTGAGGATCTGAAAAAAAGGATTGTTGCTCTACATAAAGATGGCCTAGGCTATAAAAAGATTGCCAAGACCCTGAAACTGAGCTGCAGCATGGTGGCCAAGACCATGCAGTGGTTTAACAGGACAGGTTCCACTCAGAACAGGCCTCGCCATGGTCGACCAAAGAAGTTAAGTGCACGTGCTCAGCGTCATATCCAGAGGTTGTCTCTGGATATGAGTGCTGCCAGCATTGCTGCAGAGGTTGAAGGGGTGGGGGGTCAGCCTGTCAGTGCATAGACCATATGTCGCACACTGCATCAAATTGGTCTGCATGGCTGTCGTCCCAGAAGGAAGCCTCTTCTAAAGATTATGCACAAGAAAGCCTGCAAACAGTTTGATGAAGACTGGATTACTGGAACCATGTCCTGTGGTCTGATGAGACCAAGATAAACTTATTTGGTTCAGATGGTGTCAAGCGTGTGTGGTGGCAACCAGGTGAGGAGTACAAAGACAAGTGTGTCTTGCCTGGTGGGAGTGTCATGGTCCGGGGCTGCATGAGCGCTGCCGGCACTGGGAAGCTACAGTTCTGTGAGGGAAGCATGAATGCCAACATGTACTGTGACATAATGAAGCAGCAGAGCATGATCCCCTCCCTTCGGAGACTATCCAACATGGTAATGACCCCAAACATACCTCCAAGATGACCACTGCCTTGCTAAAGAAGCTGAGGGTAAAGGTGATGGACTGGCCAAGCATGTCTCAAAACCTAAACCCTATTGAGCATCTGTCGGGCATCCTCAAATGGAAGCAAGGTCTGTAACATCCACAACTCTGTGATGTCGTCATGGAGGAGTGGAAGAGGAAATCAGTGGCAACCTGTAAAGCTCTGGTGAACGCCATGCCCAAGAGGGTTATGGCACTGCTGGAAAATAATGGTGGCCACACAAAATATTGACACTTTGGGCTCAATTTGGACATGTTCACATAGGGGTGTACTCACTTTTGTTGCCAGTGGTTTAGACATTAATGGTTGCGTGTTGAGTGGACAGCAAATTTACACTGGTATACAAGCTGTACACTCACTACTTTACATTGTAGCAAAGTGTCATTTCTTCAGTGTTGTCACATGAAAAGATATAATAAAATATTTACAAAAATGTGAGGGGTGTACTTGCTTTTGTGAGATATTGTGTGTGTGTGTATATATATATATATATATATATATATATATATATATATATATATATATATATATATATATATATATATATATATATATGTCTCAACAAGGCTATAATGTAAAACCAGAACAGAGGAATGGGACATTCAATTTGTGACATCTAAAAGAACAAGAGAAAAAAAGAACATAAAAGAAATGTAAAAAGTTTAACTGATCCATGCTGGTAAAAATAACACTAAGTGCAGTCATTAGCTGCTAAATTACAGTGTTTGGCTTCAGAATGAAAGGAGAAAGTCACTTTTTTAACGAGAAGCAGAAGTAATAGAATAAGTGTGCAGAGCAATGTGAATAGAGAGAAGCTCATTACAGCCATAACAGGAAGCAGATCATGTAAAAGTAGAGAAGAAGAAATACGTGGGTGGCAGAACGGTGGAAGATTTCACCTCTGAAATATCATGCACAGGCAATTCTATTACACCAAACATGAAGAAACAACAGAATACGAGGAAAGAGAAATGAAAGCTATCCTTTAAACAAGAAAACGCAAACCACACATATAGGGAAAACGTGACATTACACAGACGCTGGCTAACAATTTTACTTCAGTTTGAACACAACCTTAATGTCTCATAAGAGATTCAGCTTTGATTTAACCACTTTAGCCCGGAAGATTTGGCTGCTCAATGACCAGGCCATTGTTTGCGATATGGCACTGCATCGTTTTAACTTGCGCGGTCGTGAGAAACTGTACCCAAACAAAATTGACATCCTCTTTTTCCCACAAATAGAGCTTTCTTTTGGTGGTATTTGATCATCTCTCTGTGGTTTTTATTTTTTGTACTATAAACAAAAAAAAGCAACAATTTTGAAAATAAAACACAATATTTGGTAATTTTTGCTATAATAAACACTTTTTTTTAAAAAAAAAAGCTAATTTTTTTCTCAGTTTAGGCCGATATGTATTCTTCTACATATTTTTGGTAATAAAAAATGCAATAAGCGTATATTGATTGGTTTGCGCAAAAGTTCTAGCATCTACAAAATAGGGGAAACATTTATGGCATTTTTATTTATTTTTTTTTACTAGTAATGGTGGCGATCAGTGATTTTTTTTTTTTGTACATCTCTCATTGAGGCTAAAGCATAGGAAAATTGTAAAAGAATGGAATACAAAATAAAGAAAATATAATAAAGGAAACATTCTTGCTTCTGCGAGATGACAAATAGATGACTGCATATGAGGTATGTTCATTTCAAGAAAAACAATGTAGTAGAAACAACAGTGCTAGTTAGGTTATTTGACAAAACCATCAATCCAATCATTATAGATTGGGGGGGGGGGAGCAACCCCCGTTAATAGATTTTGCCTGGCAGGCTGACCAGTTCGCCCACTTATGCTCGAAGATGTGCATGGAGTCCATGAGAGTGTGATGCACTCTTTCCATTAGTCTAATGGATTCCATGCGAAGGAGCATCTGTGAACAAGGAACAGAAGGACATCGCCAATTTAGGGCAATTGCCCATTGGATGGCACTAAAGAGTGTATGTGCCAACTTTTGATGGGGGGGGGGGGGGGGGGAGAGACCTCCGGGAGCTCGGCAAATAAGATGCACATCTGATAGGTCAAGGTCACAAGTACCCCTGTTATTTGGAGCACAAGTGAGGAGGTTCGCTGCCATAAGGATTTCAGAACGTATGTAGGAGAGTGCCCCTGTCCCGACATCCCCTAAAACATGTGTCTGGAACCAGTGGGTAGATTCTGTTCAGCCTGGAGGGGGTATAATACCAACGGGTATGTAATTTAACTACGGTCTCTTTAATAGCGATAGAGCGCATGCATTTATGCATATTTGAGACCATGTCATACCAGTCCTCCACCGAAATCTCCTGATCCACCTCCGCCTCCCATCCCAACATAGCTATAGATTTGGCCGTAGTATCATGATCATGGTGATCAGAGGTTCTTACCGGGACTGCGACATTATAGCGGACAGATCGGACACTTTTGACACGTTTGGGACCATTGGCATTTATACAGCAAACAGTGCTATAAAAATCCACTGATTACTGTGCAAATGCCACTGGCAGGGAAGGGGTTAACACTAAGGGGCGATCAAGGTGTTAACTGTGTTCCCTAGGGAGTGATTCTAACTGTGGGGGGAGGGGACTGACTGGGTGAGAAGAGCGATCGTTGTTCATACTTAGTATGAACAACAGATCGCTCTCCTCACCCCTGACAGCACGGAGATTTGTCTGTTTACAATGACAGATCTCCGTTCTGTCTTTGTGTGGAGCAATCGCGGGTGCCTGGCGGCCATCGCAAATGCCAGGGAAACACCCAGGGGAGCCAACCTGCCGCAGTATAACTGCGGCGGCTGGTCGGGAAGGAGTTAAAGTGGTAGTAAACTGCACTGCATACTAGGACATAACAGACTTCCATCTTCATCTGGTCTTTCTTCCGAGTTCGCGGGCATCGGATGTGTGAATGGTCTAGCCACAATGACATCACTCCCAATCGGGAGTCAAAGCCATGACACAGAGCTCTAAATGGATGGCACCATCCATTCAGAGCTAAGAGTACAGAGCACAGGCGCCAGTAACATCACCGGCTGCTACTATAGTAAATATCTCCTTAATGGTAATGTTTAAGAGATATTTACTGTACCTACAGATGAGCCTTTTTATAGGCTTACTTGTAGGTAGAAATGTCAAGTGACTTTACCACCACATTCAGAGCAGACATTAAAGCATATGTTACCCCAACATTTCATATTCCTGATTCCTGAAAAAGCATCCTGTTCTCTTTGTATTGGTTCCTTCGTGTGAAATCCCTGGTGTTGCTGCTAGTCCTTCTGCTTTCCTATTAAAAAGTGACCACACTAAAAATGGGAGCACAGCGTATTCAGTTCTCTAGCTGTACCGGGAACTCAGCTTGCTCTCCTCCAATGATCAGACTTGTCTTGAAACTTTCACTGGGAAGTGCAATGTGCTGCTGTTCTCCTCTAACTCCTATGCAGCTGAGTGCAGATAGAATGAGATCACTAAACTGAATGGGTTGGGTTACAAGGTGATGGTTTACATATGTTTTAGAGCGGCATTGATCCCAAAAACAGAACATATTAAATTGTGGCTCATCAATTCTTCGATAAGGTGGCTGCATTTGTTTTTTTGGCTTTTTTAGTTTTTCACCTGTTGATCCAGCCAGTAAGTGTTATTTTTCAATTTCCTTTAACCACTTGCCGACTGGCTATACGTCAGCAAAGTGGCATGGGTGCACAAAATCCTGTATGGGTATGTTGGCCCTTTAAGAGGCGCCAGAGGGCGTGCGCCGCTGGAGGCACCCGTCTGTGCCCACAGCGGGACCCGATGCGCGTGGCAATGGCGTGCACGAGTGCCAGCACAAAACACACAAATCCCTGTGCTGTCAGGAGAGAGGAGACATGTTGTTTGTTCCTAGTAAATAGGAACAACAATGTCTTCTCTCTTACTCAATCCTATCCCCATACAGTTAGAACACACTGAGGGAACACACATTTAACCCCTTGATCGCCCCTAGTGTTAACCTCTTCCCTACCAGTGACATTTACACAGTAATCAGTGCATTTTTTTTAGCACTGATTGCTGTATAAATGTCAATGGTCCCAAAAATGTGTCAAAAGTGTCCGATCTGTCCACCGCAATCCTGATAAAAATTGCAGATCGTCGCCATTACTAGTAAAAAAAAAAAAGAAAAATGCCATAAAATCGTTCCCATAGTTTGCAGACACTATAACTTTTGCACAAACCAATCAATATACACTTATTGCGATTTTTTTTTACCAAGAATAAGAATAATATGTTGAATATATATTGGCCCAAACTGATGAAGAAATTTGTTTTATAAAAACATTTTTGGGGATATTTATAGCGCAAAAAATAAAAACCGCAGGAGGTGATCCAGTACCACCAAAAGAAAGTTCTATTTGTTGGGGGGGGGGAAGGACGCAAATTTCGTTTGGGTACAGCATTGCATGACGTAATTACCAGTTAAAGTGACACAGTGCCAAATTGTAAAATGTGCTCTGGTCAGGAAGGGGGTAAAATCTTCCAGGGCTGAAGTGGTTAAACAGACCAATTTGTTAGTCAAGCCCATCTCAATCCATTAGTCTAACACTAACTTCACCCCAGAGTAACAATGCTGCTGTCCAAAAGGTGTCTCCTTTACTACTTCATCCAGGATGCAGACACCCTAAGACAGGACCACCAGGTGAAAAACTGAGAAGATCCTAAAAAAGAAATGTAATGCAGCCACCACATGAAAAGATCGGTAAGCTTATATATATATATATATATATATATATATATATATATATATATATATATATATATATATATATATATATATATATATATATAAAAAAATTTTTTAGTTTTGGAGTTTAACACTGCTTTAATACATTTTTTTTGTTAAAATTCTTCTCAATACAAATTAAAGCTGAGTTCCATCCAAAAGTGGAAGTTCTGCTTTAAGGACTCCTCACCCCCTTACATGCCACATTTGGCATGTCATTTTTTATTTTTATTTTTTAGAGGGGGGGTGGGTACCTAGTTTTGACAGGTACCCAGCTCCCACTTCTGCTCGGGCCACCTAGGCAACTCAAGCGGAAGTTCTCCTCACTTTTTTTAAGTTGTCGACCACTTCTTCCGGGAGGGAGTTCCATATTTTTTACTGATAGAACAGTAAAGAGCTCTTTCCTCAATCTAGAGTATCACCCCTTTTTATCCAACCTCAAATCGTGGCCACGTGTCCTCTTTAGGTTCACTAAAGTTGTATATACACGTTGGGTTTAACAGGAACCGGCCAATTATCGCTACATGTGTACAGTTGCCTGTTCAACAGAAGCTGGTCTAACTACCTACTTGTGTCGAACAGTCATGCTGGAAAATCAGCATTCGATCGGCACATGAAGCCAATGGCTGCAGCGCTGATCTGTGTATTCTGACTAGAGGGAAATCCCTGCGTTCAGAATACAAAGAGACAGCAGGAGAGATCCTTGCATCCACATCACTTGTGTTGATGCAGGTATTTGTGACCAGCAGGTTGAAGGAAAAAATAAAAAAATCAGTGTAGCTTGCTTTACAGTAGGTCTTATATTACAGTTACTGGAGTCATTGCTGATACATTTGCACATTGTATTCATATCCTCCTTATAACTAAAGGCAAAACTTTATTTTTAGTTTTAGATGAAATTGAAAGGGATTAAGCACTTTTCAGTTTTTTTTTTGCGGTGTGTACCCTCTATTAGGGAGATTCACCCTCTCCACTTGTCCGATTAACCTTTTTCAATGAAAGTAAAAGAAAATCCCAAATTTTGGGTTGTCCCATGAAAAGTAATAGAGGAAATCTTCTAAAGGGGATAGTAGCTCTGGTGACCTGGGGGTTCCCAAGGAATTTCCTTAATTTATGGGGATTTCCTCTCACTTCCCGTTTGGTAATGGGACTATAAAAAAATGGAAAAAAATATTTGCATATAGGTCTACTTTAGGTCCCTCTTCTCCAGAGTAAATAATCTATGTAATCAATCCTCATAGGCAAGGTCATCCCGCCCCTCCTTATCAAATTTTGTTTTCCTTTGCTCTTTCTAATTCAACAACGTCTTTCATGAGGATTGGTGACCAAAACTGAACTGCATATTGAAGATGGGGCTAAACCGGTTTTGCTAGTTTATAGTAGCGGCATAGTAGTGGCTTGGCACAGCATGCTATTGCTAAGGCTGTGGTTTACAAGCACCCCCAGATTCTTTTTCATCAATGATCTCCCAGGGGAGCACCTCCTAAAATGTAATTTGCCTGTATATTTTTTTGGCAGCCAAGTGCATAACTTTACATTTCTCAATCAAGAACCTCATCTGCCAGGTAGCTGACCAAACCCCTATTTTATCAAGGTCTTCCAATGGTGATGCTACATCCTGTATTGAAGTTATTCTCCTGCATAATTTGGTGTCATCCACAAAACTAAAATCAAGCTCCTGATTGCAACCCCCTGTATTATCAATAAACAAATTGAGCAACATTGGGCACAAGACGGAACCCTGGAAATTATTTTGCTGACTTAACTGAGTTTATTTTACCTCAAGAGAACTTTATGATCAAAACAACCAATTCACAAACCTATATATCAATATATAGTTTATTTCTTTGCATAAAATAAATATTTAAAGAAAACCACTATGCCGCAAAAATTGGTATTTTATCATCACCTCAAATTGCTAAATTTTCTGCCCCCCTCAATAGACATCACAAACACCCTGACATCTTCATAGAAATCTAGCTGTATTATAGGAAGTGAAAATGTGTTGCTAATCCTTGCAAATTGAACCCAAAGTCTTGTTAGAATAAATATGTAGTATACATTGGTATAGCAATACCACATAAGTGCAACTTTTAAGTCACATTATCAGATCAGTAAGACTACAATCGGCATTTACTTAAAAATTAGTACAGCCCCTACCTTTAAACATTACATCAGCATGCAGGAAGAGGGGCCATATTTACACTAAAGGGCTTGTTCATACCAGCAGTGTGCTCCATCGCGTTGGCATTATTGTGCGATGTGAAGGCAGCCATCACAACTTTTTTTTTTATATAAATATTAAAAAATTAGAGTGATATTTTGTTCCGCTCTATAGGCTGCAGCTGCAATCTGTCGCTCAATACTATGATGAGAAAAAGTACTGATTGATGCAGTGAACAAGACTTTTTGCTTTGTCTATGGCGGTGATGGCGAACTTTGGCACCCCAGATGTTTTGGAACTGCATTTCCCATGATGCTCATGCACTTTGCAGTGTAGTTAAGCATCGTGGGAAATGTAGTTCCAAAACATCTGGTGTGTCAAGGTTCGCCCCCACTGATCTATGTGTTGGGGAAGACTGTCCAGTGGAGCCCAGCACACCTGGTGTGAATGGGCCTTTAGAGCAACACTAAGATCATGTTGGGTTTGTGGAGACATAAATTGGTAAATAAGTTGCATTTTCAGAGGTTTACAAATCAAAAAGATTTTGATAAATGATGTACACAACTGCACACGTTTTAATGTAAAGGCCACACAGAATTTATGTTGAGATCTTGGAGCCAATGGACAAATGTTTGTTTTTTTAATTGCACACCTTTTTTCTTTTTTTTTATGGTAGGATGATTAATTGAAACACCCACCACCCCCAAAAGATCAGTTATAATAGTGTTGAATATTCTCACCTATAATTGCTGTTATCAGGAAAGAAGTAGGTCATTGTGGCAGCTTTCCAATGCTGCGGTAGTAGGCAGGGTAGAGCTGGATGATCCAGAGAGACCACAGGAAATCTTTTTAACATCATCATGATTTGCAATGTAACCATAATGTGAAAGCATTGCGATTACATGTATTACAGAGCACTTTGTAGAAGGAAGAAGAGTCCATTAGCTGATAAATTCACTTCCCAGTTTGAGCAGCAGACCCTGAATTATTCGTAAAATCCACAAATCTCTGCACTGAACCCACTAGACCCAGCCAGTGAAATCAGGAAGCATTCCAAAGAAAGAACTGTGACAAAGAACTGCAAATGCAGTCTCCATCTGAAATCTAGTCCAGTTGCCAAAAAACACTACTTCAGTGTTGACCAACAATACAGTACAGAGGAAAAAGATTTAGGGGTACTTATTTCAGATGATTGCAAAAAGAGCAAACAGTGTGGTCAGGCAGTGGGAAAAGCAAATAGAATTCTAGGATGCTTCACTAGAGGGGTCACCAGCAGGAGGAAGGAGGACCTGAATCCCCTTTGAAAGTGTAAATTTACTGAAAGTGTAGTTAATGCTTGGAATAGACTTCCAGCAGAGGTAGTGAGTCGGTCCACAGTAAATGGATTAAAATATGCTTAGTACAAACATAGATCTACACTCAAGCAAAAAAAAAGTTTAAATATATATATATATATACACACATACACACACACACACACAAAAACACACATATACATACACACACACTCCAAAACATTTGTAAATTTAATAAAAACAAAAAAAATGGGCAGACTCGATGGACTGCTTGGTCTTTTTTCTCTGCTGTCACTCTTATATATTTCTGTGGTTTTGGTTTTGTTTTTGGGCCTCCCCCACCACACACACACACACACTTGGATCCATTAAAAACATCTGCTACAATCTTCAGTGCCATGTTAATATCCAAATGACTTTTCAGTCTTGGTAAAATCTCAGGTATCCAAAACAGATGTTGGAGCAATACAGGTATCTTTATTACAAATGTTCCCTTAAAGTGGATGTAAACCCTCACATATACCCAGTGAAGTGCACAGCCTCAGATGATACACAGAGAAGAAACAAATCTCCCAATATAGGTTTTACACGTATATCTGCTGTCTTCATCTGTATTGCTGGTTAACACTACAGAGAAGCCTGGGCATACAGCCAAGAAAGCCGATTGGAGGAAAGGCACACACCCCATCTCCTCATAGGGAAAGGAACAAAGGAATGTGCATAGCTCTGTTCTTCGATGGCAAGCTGACTGCTAATTTATAGCAACCTCCCCGACACACAATTCTATCTCCTGTCTCAGAGAACGTGTGAGAAGTTATCAGACTGATAACAGAGGTATGGAGCAAGAGACAGCTACGGGACATAGTGCTTTCGGACAGAGATAATAAAACTCTACAGATATATGTGCCCAGCTCAAATTTCATGAATCGAGTTTACATCCACTTCAAGCAGTCTGTGCATCTAAAATGCCTACATGACACATACAACAGCTACAGTGCCTTGAAAAAGTCTTAATACCCCTTGAAATTTTAGACATTTTGTCTTGTTTCAACCAGAAACGTAAATGTATTTTATTGGGATTTTATGTGATAGACCAACACAAAGTGGTACATAATTGTGAAGTGGAAGGAAAATTATTTGTAGAAAATTTTGAAAATCATTAATATCTGAAAAATGTGGCGTGCAATTGTATTGAGCCCCCTTTACTCTGATACCCTTAACTAAAACCTAGTGGAACCAATTGCTTTCAGAAGTCACCTAATTAGTAAATAGAGTCCACCTGTGTGTAATTAATCTCAGTATAAATACAGTTGTTCTGTGAAGCTCTCAGGGGTTTGTTAGATAACCTTAGTG
The DNA here is from genome assembly GCA_037952925.1 of Lithobates clamitans. Lineage (NCBI taxonomy): Eukaryota > Metazoa > Chordata > Amphibia > Anura > Ranidae > Lithobates > Lithobates clamitans. Next base: position 2,187,748 of record JBBGZY010000282.1, read on the forward strand.
AACAAACAGCATCATGAAGGCCAAGGGACACAACAGACAGGTCAGGGATAAAGTTGTAGAGAAGTTTAAAGCGGGGTAAGGCTATAAAAAAATATATAATTATAAAGTATTGAACATCTCACAGATCATGGTTCAATCCACCATCCAAAAACGGCACAACTGCAAACCTACCAAGACATGACCGTCCACCTAAACTGACAGGCCGGGCAAGGAGAGCATTAATCAGAGATGCGGCCAAGAGGCCCATTGTAACTCCAGAGAAGCTACAGAGATCCACAGATCCACAGGTGGGAGAATCTGTCCATAGGACAATTATTAGTCACGCACTCCACAGATCTGGCCAGTGGCAAGAAGAAAGCTATTGTTGAAAGAAAACCATAACAAGTCCCATGTGCAGTTTGCAAAAAGTCATGTTGGGGACAAACATGTGGAAGAAGCTGCTCTGGTCAGACGAGACCAAAATTGAACTTTTTGGCCTAAAAGCAAAATGCTATGTGTGGCAGAAAACTAATACTGCACATCACCCTGAACACACCATACCCATCGTGAAACATGGTGGTGGCAACATTATGTTGTGGGGATGCTTTTCTTCAACAGGAACAGGGAAGCTGGTCAGAGTTGATGGGAAGGTGGATTAGCCAAATATAGGACAATCTTAGAAAAAAACCTGTTAGAGTCTTCAAAAGACTTAATGCTGGGGCAGAGGTTCACCTTCCAGCAGGACAAGGATGTTAAACATGCAGCCAGAATTACAATACAAAGCATATTCATGGTTAGACTGGCCCAGTCAAAGTCCAGACCTAAATCAAATTGAGAATCTTGTGGCAAGACTTGAAAATTGCTGTTCCCAGATGCTCTCCATCCAATCTGACAGAGCTTGAGCAATTTTGCAAAGAAGGAGAGGCAAAAATTTTACTGTAGAGCTGCACGATTAATCGTTAAGAATTGTTATCAAGCTATTATGCCCCTTGCGATCTTGACAAAGTATTTCCCAATTATTTCTATGCAGAGAATTCTCTCTGCACTGCTGAAGCCAACCGCTGTCAAAGATCAAAGGAATACAGTTTGGTGTGTAAGAGGAAAGTTTAACCACTTAAACACTAAAACTTTTTTTTGTTGCTTTCAAGTTAAAATCATTTTTTTTGCTTAAAAAAGGACTAAAACCCCCAAACATATATTTTTTTTATTAGAGACCCTAGAGAATAAAATGGTGGTTGTTGCAATATTTTATGTCACACTGTATTTGCGCAGCAGTCTTTCAAATGCAATTTTTTTTTTAAATTACACTTTAATGAATTAAAAACTAACCAGTAAAGTTAGCCCAATTTTTTTTTTGTATAATCTGAAAGATTTTACGCTGCGAGAATAATGAGAGAATCATGATCTTTATTCTAAGCAAAAAATTCCTGATTCTCATTTTGGCCAGAATCGTGCAAAGCTGGTAGAGACATACCCAAAAAGACTTGCAGCTGTAATTGCAGCGAAAGGTGGTTCTACAAAATATTGACAGGGGGGGCTGAATACAAATGCATGCCACATTTTTCAGATATTTATTTGTAAAAAAAAAAAAAAAAAAAAAATTAGAAAACCATTTATCGTGCTGCTTCCACTTCACAATTATGTGCCACATTGTGTTGGTCCATCACATAAAATCCTAATAAAATACATTTACGTTTTTGGTTGTAACATGCCAAAATGTGTAAAATTTCAAGGGGTGTGAATACTTTTTCAAGGCACTGTACAACTGCACTTGTAGAAGAGATGCTTAATGGCATCCCCTTGCCTTTGCCTGCCAGAAGCCATCGGGAGGATATTTTTTTTCCTGCCAGCAGCCACTCTTACCGTCTCCCAAGATACAGGTTAGATGATCTACCAGTATAGGAGGGTAAAAGCAGACCTTGCAGCTATGACTAACCAGTACCAATCTGATATGCAGGCTTCTAGCAAACTCCTGGAAAAACCTTAGGGAAATTTTAGGTGAATGCACTTCTGCACAGTGCAGGAGTATAAAGAACTTTCAGATTTTATTCAGGTGGAATTTTATTTTAGCTGTATGATCTGCTTTAAAATAATATGCCTTTTTGCAATTGGACCAGAGATATGTTGTTGTAGTCGGACATCCCATGTTAGCGTATATGAAATCTCTCCATGTACAGCAATGAAAACCTGAAAGGTTTGAAACATTTTTTGCTGAGAGGATTAGGAATCATTTTCCAAAGATGTCAGAAATGATAGCAAGCTGGACTGTCTGCTTTCATATTCTAAAAGAATGTAGGAAGGGTGTGCTCTTTTAGCAAAGGTTTCCATTTCTGTATCAAACAACCTCAGAGAGCGATCTTTTAAACTCTGGAGGAAAAAAAATAAAACATTTCTTTATGTTATCTACAATTCCTCTTCTTTTGATCTTTTTTTCATTCTATGGCAAACTGAAAAAAGCACATCATTTTTCCTCCAAATAAATACTTAATGCAAGGTACAATTCTTTCCTCATTAGATGAGAGCTAAATGTATGCTTTATTACTAGTCTTCTTTTTTTTTTCCAGTGGACAGCTCATGAGCCAGAAGCGGGAGAAGAAAGCCATTAAACCACAATCTAATCCCAGCTCTGCTAATGAGCATGCAGTGCCTAACACAGTGACCCATGTAGGGTCTATTGTTGGATGGTAACACATTATCACGGCAAGACTTACCACTTGCAAAAAGTGTCATAGATATGTATAAAATAATCAGTACAAGGAAGAGTGCCTGCTAAATGCAGGATGGAATTTAAAGGACAACTTCAACCTGATTTAAAACCACACCTATTTTCTACAAATCATAAGGCGGGGTACCTGTGAGCCTGTAAGGTATGTTAAAAGCTCACCTCGGCCAAGTTTACTGCAAAATTCACTGATTTCAAACCGACGAATAATACAGCCAGCACTGTATTTCTGACAACTGCGGCTATGAAAGCTCACAAGAAACAGCAGCACATCAAGCTGCTACAAAGGATGGACCATTATTTCCAAAAACAGTGCCTTGAAAAAGTATTCCTACTTGAAATTTTTGTCTTTTAAAACCAAAAACTTAAACATATTTTATTGGGATTTTATGTGATAGACCAACACAAAGTGAAACATAATTGTAAAGTGGAAGGAAAATGTTAAAAAGTTTTCACAATTTTTTTTACAAATAAATATCTGAAAAGTGTGGCGTGCATTTGTACTCAGCCCCTTTACTCCAATACCCCTAACCAGGGTGGATAAAAATCAATGATTTAAACCAAAAAAATAGATTTTTTTGGATTTGAATTGGATTGTTTCGATTTATCAAGTTTATTTTAATAAAATGCTTTTGGAGTTTTTCTAAAGATGGCTTTCTATTTAAGATACATTAATAATTTTGTTTATTCAGCATGAAATGTAGCTTAGTTATGTAGCATGAGGCGGTATATGCTTCAATATTTACATTTTTTGGTAAACTCATTTAATGTATCCAAGCTCTGCCAGCTGAGATAACATGCACTGCATTGATGCATTCACACAATCTCACAGTAACCATGAGATAGTTCAGGAAAATTCCTTTATTCCATTGTTTTGCAAATCTATGTACGCTACAAACTGTATGATTGAATTGGTTCTGATATTAGCTGTTTTACTGACCTGACAGCTTATTATGTTAAATAGGAAACCTTATTTTGTTTGCAAATATTAAAGATTATAACTACCATCAAGAATACGTTTTTACATTTAAGGAGCACCTGTCATTTCAGATCAATCATGGCAGCACCTGTTAGCGGGCATCCACTCACCTGCTGCCACCACGCTCCTCAACTTGTTCGGTCACTGCTGCATCACCAGCCGTCCCATTAAAGTGCATAGGACTGGGGGGGCGTGGCCGAACAAGGCATTGAGCAGCAGCGTTTTCACAGAGCTCGTAATTTCCATCCTGAATTGATCCAGTTTCCAGTGAACTTAGTGGAAGCAGATGTCCTGGGACTTATGGGAGCCAAAACGGGAAGCTATCGGACAGTCTTGCCGCAATCAGGGAAGGATGCTGACCCGGAAAAACAAAGGAGAAGGCCCGCGGCCGAATCTCCAACATGACGCCGCGGCAGTCCTTGCACAGCGTACACGAGGGGAGAAGAACAAGGGGGGTGCAAGTAAACAGCTTAAACCCCTTAAAGAACAGACAGGGGACCCTCCTAAGGACATGAGATATTAAAGCTATCTGAACTGTCTGAGAGAGCAGTCTCTGCAGAGACAGAAAATGTGTCAATGTCACTGGACACAGAGATGGCAGATGGGGAGGAGGATCAGGGAGCCACAGTCATCTTAGTTCAGGCTGATGAATGTAGCTATAAAGGAAATTTCTGCGCTAAGTGAAAAAAGTGCAGCTGCTTGTGTAAGCCTAAATACAAAAAAGCTCAAAAACATATCTCCAAAAAACAAGCGCGCAACCATTAATTAATCAGTGAAGATGATTAAACACAACCATACAAACTCATATATATGATAAGGCAAGATCTACAAAAGATGAGGGAAAGAACTACTGCAGCAGAGAGCAGAATTAGTGATATAGAAGAGAAGCTTCCCCCGCTTATCAGGGAGACCCAGTCCACTGCCTGGCTGGTCAAAGCCACAGATATGCATGCAGAGGACTTTGAAAATCATCTAAGGTGACAATAATGTGCATATAGTGGGCCTGCCTCAGAAGGTGGAGAGCCCTGACCATACTGTATTTGTGGAACAATGGCTGACAGAGATTTTTGGAAAGGATGCCTTTACACACCTATATGCTGCGGGGAGGGCAGACAGTGTTCTCCAGCGGCCACTGCCACCTGGCCATCCTCCCCGTCCAATCCTGGCTCGGTCGCTGAACTAATGGGATAGAGAGATTATCCTGAGACTGGCTCGTGAACAACAAAACATTCAGTACACTGGTTCCAGAATCTCTTTTTACCCTGACTTCTCAGCGGATGTCCAGAAACGCAGCTCACCATTTTCTGATGTTAGAAAGTGCCTACATAAATTACAGGCCTCTTATTCGATGCTTTATCCTGCAAAACGACGCATTATCTCCAGAGGGCAGGCATATTTCTTTGAAGATGCAGCCGAGGCCTCAACTTGGCTGGATGCCAATGAGAATATTCTGCCCCAGTCTCAGAGACCAATGGCTGAGGAGGATTGATCTTTTTAAACTTACTACATGCGGAGGCCACAGAACAGTCTAGCTTCCTTACCCTGTACCTAGGGGAGTTTTGCTGGTAATGTACAATTATTTATTCTATACAAGTGAGTTAGGAACAGAGTTGGCTACTTTGCAATTTCACAGTTTTCCTCTACCAGAGACCAAGAGGCCGCAGTTAGCGGTTGTACAGTCAACGTGAAGGACCTGTTGTCCCAATTAGAGTGTCTAATTCTACAGACAATTCTGTGTTTATAATGCCACCTTCTCCAGCTGATGAGGATATGTGGCCCTCCAGGCCTGCTCTGACTCAAAGCTACTTTTTTACAACTTTTCAGGAACATCTTTATTAGAGCATTTGATTGTTTTCAGAAAAGCCCCTCCAAGAGGGGGGACATGCCACTTCCAGAATACAGAGGTAATGGATGCCATTCGAAGGCCTGCAATTGGATATGGGGCAGTCACTGTGGTCATTATTGCTCCAGCTGGAGCTTTTTATTTTCACCTTGTAATTTCATATACAGGTTTTCCCAGGGTGACGGCGGTATGAAATGTGTCATGGAACATTAGGGCGTTGCACAACCCTCTAAAGTGGACCATGGTGTTAGTGTATTGGTACAAAACTCCTTGGACTATATGGAACTTGACTGTGTGTTGGATGATGAGGGGAGATATGCATTTCTATTATGCTGGTTATATTCTTTGAAGTATATTCTTGCATTTATGTATATTCCACCACCATACAATAGTCAACCACTAAGGTCATTACTCAAGTTTCAACTGAGATACCCTGAAGTACCCTTGTTTGTGATGGGAGACTTCAACTGTTATATTGATCCTGATCTCAACAAACGCCCCCCTGTTACTACAGGAAGGGGGACTCCTCGCACTGCCCTGAAAAAGTTAATGTCTGAAGTAGGGTAGCTAAACCTTTGGTGGGCAAAACACCCAAAAACAAACATTTTTTGCTATAAAATGCCCCCGTAGCGGCTATTAGGGAGGAGGGAAAGGTTTCTCAGAGCTTTAACTTGCACAGAGGCATGAGGCAGGGCTGCCCTCTGTCCCCGCTTCCATTTGCATTGGCCATTGAACCCTTGGCGGCTCTTATTCGTTCTAACACATTAACACAGGGCTTTCACTATGGTGACCTGCATGAAAAACTGATTATGTATGCTGTTGATACCATGCTGTTCCTGGGTGATAACCTCTACATCTTTGTGGGAGGCTATGGTAGTTATACAGAAGTTTGGAAATTACTCAAGTCTGGTTATAAATTGGACTAAATCCTCCCCGATGCCCCTTGATAGAACACTGGACCCCTCATTATGGGAGATACACAACATTCCCGTTTCTGCATCTTTTCAATATCTGGGCATACAGATTACCCCCGCGCCCTTTGGATTATATTAGCCTCAACTTGACAGCTTTGATTAACCGCTGCCGTGACAAGGTGTGGCCTAAATTGAAATTAACCCCTGCTGCGTAGGATCAATCTTATCAAAATGATCCTAATGCCACAATTATTGTATGTGCTTTACAATTTACTTATGGTTATTCCCTTGAAAAAGTTTTGCATAATCAATTTCATCTTTAGATCCCTCATCTGGCACTCTAAACCTGCTAAAATAAAATTGGAGAAGTTACAGCGCCCAAAAGAGGCTGGGGAAATGGCATTACCAAACCCATGGCTCTATTACTTAGCCTCTAAATTGCAGTATATAGCAAGGGCTTTACGTCCACTGACGGAACTGGCAATGAGTGGAAATAAGGGGATGGAAGGCGCGTGATCCGACGCATGAATCAAAGTGATATAGTTTATTAATAAACAAAATAGATGAGTACAAATAAATTACTATGAATTCATACGAACTAGGTTACAAAATATTCATTAAAAATTAATTCTGCCCATACAAGGGCAAAAGGTAGGCTAATGCGTTTCAAGGTGTTCCCTCTTCATCAGAGCCTTGGAAAGTAAAAGAAAGTCTGTAGGATATGGCAGATATACATGGAGAGGGGTGGCTGCTTAGGAGATGTATCCCATAGTGGGTGATGTATTTGACTTTACTCCAGAGGTATCCACATCACATCGCTCTACATACCGTAGAATGAATGGTTGGTTTGTTATTCGTTGTTTGTCTGTCATCTGTACCTGAGTTTGAACTTGTTGTAAGGCTGCAGCCCATACACATCAGTTGCAGGCTAAAGACAGTCTTTCTGGGAATTCTGCGATCCTCCTAGCAGAGTGCTGTCCTGTGTTGCAAGAGAAATGCTAGCAGACTTCCTAGCAGAGTGCTGTCCTGTGTTGCAAGAGAAGTGCTAGCAGAACTGGCAATGAACTTGTTAGATTCATCCATTCAGCCTTAAAGTAGGTGTAGGGTGGCAGATGGCTTGGAAGCATTACCTTTCAGCAAATCCAACAAACTATCCCACTTATGCCCTCATGCAAAAGATTTGGTACAAGGTCAATGACACAAGATGTCACTGACTTCACTAGATACACCCCTATTTGGGATAATAATTACTACCAGGAGGTGGCTAAATTACAGTATGGTGTTAAGTGGAAACAATATGTTATCACTCACATGCCTCTTTTTTTTTTTTTATAATGGGAAATTACAAGCCTTTTCTGAGCTCCAATCTGCATTTTTGTTACCTTCCTCTATGCATTTTTATTACCTGCAGCTTCAACATGCACTCAAGGCCCAAAAAGGGGTAGATCAATGGGTGCCTGAGCCTACCTTTAATTATATGTTTGAGATTTCCAATTACAAAGGGTTCATCCCTAGCAGTTATGCTATGTTACTAAATACGTTTAGTAGAAATTTGATAGATCTCCTATGGAGGTGCCCATAGTTGCACTTATATTGGAACAAGGTCATTGATATTCTTAATACGGTGTTTCAAGTCCAGATTCCAGAAGACCCTAAAATATTGTTTGTTGGGTATATTAGATGACCTTCCGGTTGAGGACATTCCAAGGCAGGCTATTGCCAGAGCCCTTTTTCTGGCCCACAAACAAATTTTGAGGCATTGGAAGTTCTCAGAACTGTCTACCATGAAGGAATGGATTACACAAATGGGGGATACCATCGGACTTGAGAAGTTAATTTACCAACACAGAGGTAGCAGGGGAAAATTTGACAAAAAAATGTAGTCTTCGTGGCTAGATATCCCTGGGTTGGCTCCAGCGGACCTAGTCATGGACCGTTTACTTCAATGGTTATGCTGATACTGTACTATGAATGGGATGACAAACAATTGTTCAACAATGACACTTCATTGTCCTTTTTTAGGTAAACTGTACACCAATACATGTGGCATGGGGTACATTGTTTTCCACGCTTATGCGTTGTTGATTGGCATCTTATATATCCAATGTGTTCTGGATTTTTGTATGTTTTTTTTTTTTTTAAAGTGAATAGGACTGTCGCTGAGTCAACAATGGTTCGGAGGAGTAGCTGCTGCGGGACAGAGATGACAGTTGATCTTTAAAAATCGTGTTGATTTAAATCAAGTCTTTTTACCAGTGATTTAAATCATGATTTAAATTGTGATTTAACCAGTTCCCGACCGGCTCAAGCAAATATACTGCGGCACAATGGCTCTCCTGGGCAAAACCCTACGGTTTACGGCATTTCCTTTGGAAGCCGTCAGAGGGGGACGGCGTGCACGAGAGCCAGCACTGGGATTTGTGTGAGTAAACAAACAAATCCCTGTTCTGTCAGGGGAAAGGAGACATATCGCTTGTTCCTAATAAGTAGACTTAAATAAGTAGACTTACCTGTCCTGGGAGCCCGCGATGTCGGCCGCCCGAGGCCGACCCGTCCCTCGGCTCCCGGCACCGCCATCCTAGGTAAGGGAAACAGGCAGTGGAGCCTTGCGGCTTCACTGCCAGTTTCCTACTGCACACGCGCGAGCGGCGATCTGTGAATGGCCCCGTGGTTTTCTGGGAACACACACACAGTTCCCAGAAGACAACGGGGCCGCTCACCGAGGAGCAGAACACGCCGCGGAATAGGTTAGAGGCAGATTAGGAGGACTGCCTAGCAACAAGGGTTTAGGTAAGTATAAAAAAAAATTTTTTTCCAAATATTTTTTAAAATTTTTTAGGATTTTTGGTGGAATTTTTTTTTTCAGGGTGGCCATTCACTTTAAACGCTTATATACTATAGTCATCCTCTTTGCCTCGCCGGGGTCGCCCCATGTAAAAGGCTGGAAAAGTTGACAATCCTCATGTTTCTATACAATTTATCAACATTTCAAACATTTCTGCAAATATTTTAAAATATCATAATCTTATCTTAATTTTTATTAGATCTGCTTTTATAGTCTTTAATCCATTCATAATTAATAATAATTAAAATCTTTTTCAAAGTCTACAATAACCAACGAAATATATGTATATACTTTTTCTAATTTTTATATACAAATGCACGCCACACATTTCAAAAGCCAGATTTGTGGAGTGCACCACTAATATTTGTCCTGTGGACAGATTCTCCCACCTAAGCTGTGGATCTCTGCAGCTCCTCCAGAGTTACCATGGGCCTCTTGGCCGCTTCTCTGATTAATGCTCTCCTTGCTGGCCCTTTCAGATTAGGTGGACGGCCATGTCTTGGTAGGTTTACAGTTGTGCCATACTCTCCATTTTCAGATGATGGATTCAACAGTGCTCCGTGAGATGTTCAAAACTTGGGATATTTTTTTAATAACCTAACCCTGCTTTAAACTTCTCCACTACTTTATCCCTGACCTGTCTGGTGTGTTTCTTGGCCTTCATGATGCCGTTTGTTCACTAAGCTTCTCTAACAAACCTCTAAGGGCTTCACAGAACAGCTGTATTTATACTGAGATTAATTACACACAGGTGGACTCTATTTACTAATTAGGGGACTTCTGAAGGAAATTTGTTCCACTAGATCTTAGTTGTGGGTATCAGCGTAAAGGGGACTGAATGCACGCCACATTTTTCAGATATTTGTAAAAAAAAAAATTGGAAAACCATTTTCCTTCCACTTCACAATTATGTACCACTTTGTGTTGGTCTATCACAAATCTCAATAAAATGCATTTACGTTTTTGGTTGTAACATGACAAAATGTGGAAACATTTCAAGGGGTATGAATACATTTTTCCCAAGGCACTGTATGTCTCCACCAAGGAGACATCTGCTTGTCTATGGCCGGTTAAGGTCAAATAAGACAGTTCACCTACTTTTGGTTATAAATAACGGAGGCATGCTCAACGTAACAATTTCTTTAGGACTACTCGCTTCTCTTTTTCATTTCAATCCGCTTTGTACACTGAAATATGTAACACTTCCTGAACCCCGGATGTTTGCAGTATACAAAAGGCATAATGGTACAGCCTGAATACTGCATGGAGGTTCACTTCAGAGTCACTAATGACATGTTCATCCACTTTCATTAATCAGCATACAAAACAATCAATGCTAAGTATTCTATTTGTGGCTGTAGAGAATCCAGTCATTACACAGACCATTATTGTTATTGTTTTTAAATATGGGCTGAGACCATGAACAACATATGCTTTATGATCCAATATGTGCTTAAAGAATGCTAATTCATAAAGGGGTTTAATTCCAGAAGGCAGGATTAAAAATACCCACTAGCATTTTGTAAGCTTGACAATAAATACCACAAATATGTTCATGCTATTATAATAATGTTGTGCAAGGTAGTTAAAATATACCCTTCCCATTCCAATGCAAATATAACTAAAGGGGTTATAGTTTCCAATGTAAAGTAGCCTTAAAATAAGTTTTTTGAACTATTTTGGTATCATAAGCACTGATTGGGTATACCTGAGTACTAGTTTAACCACCTGAGAACCGGAAGGTTTTATTCCCTACCTGACCAGGCCATTTTTTGCGATTTAGCACGTCGCTACTTTAACTGCCAATTGCACAGTCATGCAAAACTGTACCCAAATGGAATTTATATCATTTGTTTACATAAATAGAGCTTTCTTTTGGTGGTATTTCAACAGAACAGGAAGTACACCACACTAGTTTTTCCTGTTGCTTAATTTTTTTGTTACATATTTTATTAGTCTAACTTAAAGTGGATATAAAGCCAAAGGTTTTTTACCTTAATGCAAAGTCTTTTACCACAGGGGGTCACCTGTACCATTCGTAGAATGCCCTGTAATTTTTTTGAATACAAGGCATTCTCTGATTGAATGAGGCAGGAATTCTTACTTCACCACCCCTCCTCTTCACTTCTTCCAATCAGAGAAAGCCTTGTATTCATTAAAAAAATCTTTTTTGAATGGTGGCTGTGCTGCTTGCGCAGAGCCTGGCTTTCTACAGCATTCCAAGAGCCCTCCGGACATCAGATATGTATACTTATATCATGCTGAGCTGGCCTAAAGGTAATATCAGAAAATATTTTCTGGAGTTCCGCATTAAATATGCATGAACAGTTAAATAGTTAAATCAGACATCAAAGAACTTTTCATCATAAAAATTTATAGAAGTTTACAAAAGGGGAAAAAAAAAAAAAAAAAAAACACACAACCAACTTTTTTAAGCAGTGGTATAGCTGTGGAAAAGCCATACCATTACTTTATAACTGGGCTTTGCAAAATCAAGATTTTTTTTTTCCTTCACAAAATTGTTATATTAGCACGTTATTTCTCACACACAGCATATGCATAGCACAAATTACACCCCAAAACACATTCTGCTACTCCTCCTGAGTATGGCGATACCACATGTGAGACTTTTACACAGCCTGGCCACATAGAAAGGCCCAACATGCAGGGAGCGCCATCAGGCGTTCTTGGAGCATAAATGACACACATAATTTCTTGACTACCTCTTACACTTTTGAAGGCACTGGAGAACCAGGACAATGGAAATGCCCCAAAAATGACCCTATTTTGGAAATAAAACAACCCAATGTATAATTTATGAGGCATATCGAGTCTTTTGAACATGTCATTTTTTTCTACAAGTTTTTAGAAAATGTGTAAAGAAAATTAAAACGCATTTTTTATTTATTTTTTTACACAACGTTGTCCATTTACACTATATTTCTAACACATAACATGTACATACCAAAAATGACACCCCAAAATAGATTCTCCTACTCCTCCTGAGTACGGCGATACTACATGTGAGACTTTTCCAGAGCCTGGCCACATACAGAGGACCAACATGCAGGGAGCACCATCAGGTGTTCTAGGGACATAAGTTTCAAATCTAATTTGACTACCTATTACACTTTTGTGAGGCACTGTAGTGGCATGGATGATAACTGATGTGGCATGGATGAGCCGTGGATCGGGATGGCTGAGCATGAATGACTATGGCCGGGTACGGATGGGTATGGCTGGGTATAGATGGGATGGCTGGGTACGGCTGAGTACGGATGGGTACGGCTGAGAATGGCTGGGTATAGATGGTACGGCTGAGTACGGCTGGGTACGACTGAGTACAGCTGGGTATGGCTGAGTATTGCTGGGTATGGCTGAGTAAGGATGGGTATGGCTAATTATGGATGGGGGTGGATGGGATGGCTGAGTATGGATGGATGAGTATTGCTGAGGATGGATGGCTGAGCATGGATGGATGGATGAGTATGCAGAGTATGAATGAGGATTGATGGATGAGTATGCTGAGTATGGATGGGTGAGCATGGATGGATGGATGAGTATTCTGAGTATGGATGTATGAGTATGCTGAGTATGGATAGGTGAGCATGCATGGATGGATGGATGGATGAGTATGCAAAGTATGGATGGGTATGCAGAGTATGGATGGGTATGCAGAGTATGGATGAGTATGCAGAGTATGGATGAGTATGCAGAGGATGGATGAGTATGCAGAGGATGGATGAGTATGCAGAGGATGGATGGGTATGCAGAGGATGGATGGGTATGCAGAGGATGGATGGATGGGTATGCAGAAAATGGATGAGTATGCAGAGGATGGATGGATGGAGGGGGATGCAGAGTGTGGATGGGTATGCATGGCTGAGAATGGATGGATGGATTTGTCACATATCAGCGCTGTGGACACTACACATCCAGCCCACAGCACTGCTGCCACCGATCTCTCCCCTCACACTGTACGGAGAGGGGAAAGAGGATTTGTTTACGTGTTTATCACGTGGTAAACAGCCGCAATCAATGGTGATGCGCTGGGTCCAGGTCACGGATGTGTTCGGGGGCGCGCGAGAGCGGGATTCTGGGAGGACGTCACTGTACGCCCTCCCAGAGTTATGCAGCCGCCCTGCAGCCGTCACTCGGCATGGGCCGGTTGTTAAGTGGTTAACGTACTTAACCATACACTGTATACATTTCAGGCCAACTCCTGATGAACTGGCCAAAACTCGCTTTCAAAAGTTGGAGGAGCTGGGCAGAAAATAGTTGGTGGAACAGCAACCTTATCCAATTAGATGCAGCCCCTGTTTGGACAACTGACAGCCAGACGCAGTGCGAAATTTTCAAGCCACACTGTATAGCGTGGATGGCAGAATCTGTTGATGGTGAACTCAGGTTGAATGAAAAAAAAATGTATGTGTATCAGTCATGAAATCTGAACTAAGCACTCTCTTTAGTGTTTACTTATCTCTCCCCAAAACTCTAAGGTGTACGTTTATTAACCACTTCAGCCTCGGACCATTTGGCTGCCCAAAGACCAGAGTGTTTTTTGCGATTGGGCACAGCCTCGCTTTAACCGACAATTGCGCGGTTGTGCGACGTTGCTCCCAAACAAAATTTTCCCCACAAATAGAGCTTTCTTTTGGTGGTATTTGATCACCTCTGCGTTTTTTATTTTTTGTGCTATAAACAAAAAAAGTGCGACAATTTTGAAAAAAAAAAAGGAATATTTTTTACTTTTTGCTATAAATAAATATCCCCAAAAATTATATAAAAAAAACTTTTTTTTTCCCTCAGTTTAGGGCGATACGTATTCTTCTACATATTTTTGGTAAAAAAAAAAAAAAAAAAAAAATCGCAATAAGTGTTTATTGATTGGTGTGTGCAAAAGTTATAGCGTCTACAAAATAGGGGATAGCTTTATGGCATTTTTATTCATTTTTTTTTTTTTACTAGTAATGGCGGCAATCTGCAATTTTTATCATGACTGCAACATTATGGCTAACAGATCGGACACTTTTGCTGCTATTTTGGAACCATTCACATTTATACAGCAATCAGTGCGATTAAAAATGCACTGATTACTGTGTAAATGTGACTGGCAGTGAAGGGGTTAACCACTAGGGGGCAATGCAGGGGTTAAGCGTGTCCTAAGGAGTGATTCTAACTGTGGGGGGGGGCTGGGCTACGACACGACACTGATCACTGCTCCCGATCACAGGGAGCTGTGATCAGTGTCACTAGGCAGAATGGGGAAATGCTTGTTTACATCAGCATTTCCCCGTTCTACTTCTCAGCGAGACGATCGCTTGTATCTCCGCGGACATTGAGTCCGCGAGACCCGCAATCACACTCACGGAGCTCGCCGTGGGCGCGCGCCCACAATGCCGCCTTTTAAACGTACAGGTACGTTAATATGCCTGTACATGCCCTTCTGCTGACGTATATCGGCGTGAGCTGGTTAGCAAGGGATTAAACAGATGTTTTCTCAGTTCAGTTCTCGGCAGTTCTCAGTGGAAAATTGTCTCCTCAGCAACCTGGTTATGAATTTGAGAACTTCTGTTTTCAGAGGGAGAACAGAGGAAAAGTTTTTTCTCTGAAAACTGCCGAGATCCGTTTAAAAGTGGGTGGGCTGTCTGTAATCTCGTAAAATATTGTGAGATTACAGTGCAGCCGAGTTTAAAAAGTGAAACCAAAGTTTAAAGTGTTACTGATCCCAGAACAGTAAAATCAGACTGTATATGCAGTAAAGCATGCTTGTTATACTCACTGTGGAAGCTAAGGGGGTTAATCCCCACTGTCTCCAAAAAATAACCTGATATTTACAAAGCGAGGGGGACGGGCTGCACATGCTCAGTTTGGTGTGTATTGCTAAAGAGTTTATTTTTTTCTTGGGAGGGTGCATGTGATCAGCCCAGGGCCAATTAACACTGTCCAGACAGAGGATCACGGGAGAATGAAAACTGAGAAAGGGCGTTCTGTACTTTGCCTGAAAGCTAATTTGGAACATAACATGTAACCTTTGCTAATTTTGGATTTAGAATACATTTTAAGTGCAGCAATCCTTGTGATAGATAGATAGATAGATAGATAGATAGATAGATAGATAGATAGATAGATAGATAGATAGATAGATAGATAGATAGATAGATATCTCGGATACTTTTTGGCTAGGGAATGCGTATTTGTTGAGTTCATTTTATCTCCTTGTACTGAGTGATACTGGTTAAACGGTTTCTAATTATCAGGAAGCAGTAATGCCCATATTATATATGGGGAGCTGTCTAGATTGTGCCTGCAGTAGATTAAACAGATCACAGATTAAGATTAAAGCAAAGCTCCACCCAACAGGGCAAGGTCTGCTTGTTTGTCTCCCCCGCCCCCCCCCCCCCCCCCTCGGCTGCCACATTTGGCACCTTTTGAGGGGGGAGCGGGTACCAGGTTGACAGGTATCCGCTCCCACTTCCGGCTAACTTCGCCGTGGCAAACTCAACCAAAGTTCTGCCCCCCTCCGCCTTGCCCCGCCGCTGTACCATTCACAAAATGCTTCGCAAGGCTTCACTGCAGTTTTCCCTTAGCCGAGAAGATGACGGCAGCAGCACCCAAGAGCCGATTGAAAAATACACCGCTGGATTTGTGGACAGGTAAATGTCCTAACATTAAAAGTCAGCAGCTACAGTATTTGTGGCTGCTGACTTCATTTTTTCTGAAGGAGCCTGGAAATCCGCTTTAACTGTGTGGAATAAACTTCAGAACTGCTGCACTACTTTCTGGACAGCCTGGATTTGTTCCTTCAAGTGATAGTAAAGTCTTGTTTTTTTTTTTCTATTAAAATAACAACTTGTTATACTTACCTGCTCTGTGAAGTGGTTTTGCACAGAGCAACCTGGATCCTTCTCTTCTTGGGTCCCTGGCTGGTGCTCCTGGCCCCTTCCTCCTGCCAAGTGCCCCAACAGCAAGCAGCTTGCTATGGGGGAACACGAGCCGAGCTGCAGCTCCCTGTACCCATTCGGACACAAAGCTGTGCCCCGGTCTCGTCCCCCTTTTTCTTCTGATTAACGGAGTTTGATTGTAAGTAGCGGGTGCCAATGGCGCCGCTGCGGTGTTTCAGCCAATCAGGAGGGGGAGTCCCGGAATGCCGAGGGACTTGTGGACATCGCTGGATAGAGATGGGGGTGAGGTATTAGGGGGTATGGGGGGGGGGGGGCTGCGCACACAGAACGCTTTTTATCTTAGTGCATAGAATGCATTATGATAAAAAAAAACTGACTTTACAACCCCTTTAACTTACTGACCTACCCTCTAACAGTAAACACAATAAAATTTCACAGTATGTACAGAGGTCACTTTATACACAAAAGCAACAAAGTGTTATTGAAAAGTAGCAATGCAGGTTACTCATTAGGTACATAAAAATCACCAACTAGTGTCATCAGTTGGAAACATGCTAGAACAGACAAACAGAATTTAAAAATTTGAGTTTTTAGATTGATATATAAACCTTCCACATTAGATCTTTTTATAAACCTTCCACATTAGATATTTTACATAAAAGTGTACGTAACGTAGAGAGAGAGCATGGATTGTTTAAAGTACATCAGTTAATTTTTTTTGTCTTTGACCTGTTAAGATGAAAAAGGACGTGAGGACCACATTTTCCCACTCACCTCTAGTTCTGGTGACAACTCAAAAATTGTTGAGTTTCCCCATCTCTGTCTCATTTATAAAGTTATAAAGGTCAAAAAAAGAAAAGAAAAAAAAGGAGGGGGGGGGGGGGGCAGGACACACACTGTTGACCCTTCCCTGCTATATCTAAACCTTATTTAAAAAAAGAAGTTTGGGCTATCCATACACTTTAAAAATAGTTACCATGGCTTTACTATATTTACTATAATTGCAATAACACACAGTCAGCTATTTGTCAGTACCAGTATCTCTACTTTAAAGTCACTTTTCTTGGAAACATGATAGCCTGTAGTAGCAATGATAATAACATAATGAAGTGCAGTTGCAATCATTTTTATAGCTCTGTAAGAATTATCAGCCCAAATAGGGTTCTAGCTGTGATAGCACGAACATGTTTTATTTGAAGCTGGCATTGAAATGTAAACCATGCACAGAACTGTACAGGATCACGCTGTCAAATTTCAAGACAATACTTACATGTTTTATTGAGGTGTATAAAACCTGCTGTACAATAGTAATGTCATTTGTTGACAACAGCTGAGATGATGCAGAGGTTATTTAAAAGGATCTGGGCTGATGTGTCATATGAATAATTGAAAATTATCATTGGAAAATTATACTCTAAGCATCACTATTACAGCATGAACTCCAGCCTTCTATTCAGTCTTGCAGAGTTGTACAGTCTCCTCGTCTGTACTGAAATATTTCACTCTGATTCTGGCGCAACCCCTCCCAATAACCAGTCCACTGCTTGCATCGGGGCTGAGGACTCATGAGAGGAGTACGGAGGCAGGGTACTGTAATAGTTACATAGTTACATAGTAGGTGAGGTTGAAAAAAGACACAAGTCCATCAAGTCCAACCTATGTGTGTGATTATGTGTCAGTATTACATTACATATCCCTGTATATTGCGGTCATTCAGGTGATTATCTAATAGTTTCTTGAAGCTATCAATGCTCCCCGCTGAGACCACCGCCTGTGGAAGGGAATTCCACATCCTTGCCGCTCTTACAGTAAAGAACCCTCTACGTAGTTTAAGGTTAAACCTCTTTTCTTCTAATTGTAATGAGTGGCCACGAGTCTTATTAAACTCTCTTCTGCGAAAAAGTTTTATACCTATTGTGGGGTCACCAGTACAGTATTTGTAAATTGAAATCATATCCCCTCTCAAGCGTCTCTTCTCCAGAGAGAATAAGTTCAGTGCTCGCAACCTTTCCTCATAACTAAGATCCTCCAGACCCTTTATTAGCTTTGTTGCCCTTCTTTGTACTCGCTCCATTTCCAGTACGTCCCTCCTGAGGACTGGTGCCCAGAACTGGACAGCATACTCCAGGTGCGGGCGGACCAGAGTCTTGTAGAGCGGGAGAATTATCGTTTTATCTCTGCAGTTGATCCCCCTTTTAATGCATGCCAATATTCTGTTTGCTTTATTAGCAGCAGCTTGGCATTGCATGCCATTGCTGAGCCTATCATCCACTAGGACCCCCAAGTCCTTTTCCATCCTAGATTCCCCCAGAGGTTCTCCCCCCAGTGTATAGATTGCATTCATATTTTTGACACCCAAATGCATTATTTTACATTTTTCTACATTGAACCTCATTTGCCATGTAGTCGCCCACCCCATTAATTTGTTCAGGTCTTTTTGCAAGATTTCCACATCCTGCTGAGAAGTTATTGCCCTGCTTAGCTTAGTATCGTCTGCAAATACAGAGATTGAACTGTTTATCCCATCCTCCAGGTCGTTTATGAACAAATTAAATAGGATTGGTCCCAGCACAGAACCCTGGGGGACCCCACTACCCACCCCTGACCATTCTGAGTACTCCCCATTTATCACCACCCTCTGAACACGCCCTTGTAGCCAGTTTTCAATCCATGCACTCACCCTATGGTCCATGCCAACGGGCCTTATTTTGTACAGTAAACGTTTATGGGGAACTGTGTCAAATGCTTTTGCAAAATCCAGATACACCACGTCTACGGGCCTTCCTTTATCTAGATGGCAACTCACCTCCTCATAGAAGGTTAATAGATTGGTTTGGCAAGAACGATTCTTCATGAATCCATGCTGATTACTGCTAATGATATCATTCTTATTACTAAAATCTTGTATATAGTCCCTTATCATCCCCTCCAAGAGTTTACATACTATTGATGTTAGGCTAACTGGTCTGTAATTCCCAGGGATGTTTTCAGCAATCTATGTACAGCACCTTGCTGGCCCCTCCAACCAGCCTGCATTTCATAGAGAAGCACAAGAGACCCAGCAATATCAAAATTGGGTATGTTATGAAAACAGAACATTTTATTTATTAAAATGTTGGGAGTGGAGGATGGAAGAGGGACCAGGGAATGTAAAATATAAACAGATTAAGACCCCTTTCACACCGAGCCGCCTATAGCGTCGGCGGTAAAACGCCGCTATTTTTAGTGGCGTTTTACCGTCGGATTTGCGGCGCATTTCGGACGCTAGCGGGGCGCTTTTACCCCCCCGCTAGCGGCCGAGAAAGGGTTAAAACCGCCCGCAATGCGCTGCAATAGCAGCGTTTTGCCGGCGGTATCCCAGCGCTGCCCCATTGATTTTAATGGGGCGCAGCAGGGGAGGAGCGGTAAACACACCGCTTCAAAGAAGCTGCTGGCAGGACTTTCACACTGGAAACAATGGAGCAGCTGTTGCAGGGCGGATTGCAGGTGCTATTTTTCACGCTATAGCGCCTGCAAAATGCCCTCGGTGTGAAAGGGGTCTTAAACTTCAGCACGTATATTATTAAGCTTAGCACTGCCTATTTACTAAGCAAGTTATTACCTGCTCCTTCAGAGCCATTAGAAAAAAAAATAATGTATGAATGCCATGAAATGCAAGCCAACAGACAGGCAATCTAAAGAACAGGACAGTAAATTACCGCTGCAATATTCTTACTTTTAAAGTATTTTTTTCTGTCATCGGTTTAATTAAAATACAATAGACTGAAGAATGATGAGCCGACGCTGCATTCACATGCCTGGAAAAGGTGTAGACAATCAATAACCACTTTTCTCAATTAAATATAGATTTTTTTTATTGGACTGACAAGAAGTCCCTATTTCACCATGCAGCTAAATCAAGGCTTGACAAATTTTCTTCGAATCTAGGAGCCAGTTTTTTTAACAAAGCTAATTAGTGTTACGAAGGAGGTCTGGTGCTAGTATTAGTGCTCTCATTCTGGTGTGCGCAGCGATACGTAACATTTGTATAGCAATCAACATTTTCAGGCGTGTATGAGTTTACATTTGTACGTGCATGTATGTGGGGGTGGGCCTCAATTTCTTTATATTTTTTTGGGGGTGTATGTGCTTAGGTGTAACTTTCATTTTTTACAAATCAGAAAAAACACATTTTTTTTTTACTTAAGGCGTTACTAAAAGCAGGAGCCTGCATTCACTATATCTGGTCTCCTATAGTACACAGAACATGGAAATGCAATTATTTTAGTAAACAAACTGCTAAATCACTTTTCTCATCAGTAGTATATAGCAATGTTGTGACTTGCATCAGTCTCTGCTTAAAGCTTGTAGGAGTTTATTCTCCCATGACCCTCTGTCTGAACAGTACTGATTGGCTTTGTGCTGAACACATGCACTCTCCCAAGAAAAAAAGAAAAAAAAACTCTCTAGCAGAGTCAGAGTCAGTTAGACCCCATTCACACAGGGGCAACACGACTTGCAGGCTGCCTCACCGAGGCGACCTGCACACGACTGCCCGGGCGACTTCCAAAACGACTTCTGTATAGAAGTCTATGCAAGTCGCCCCAAGTCGCCCCCGAAGTCGTACAGGAACCTTTTTCTAAGTCGGAGCGACTTGCGTCGCTCCCCTTAGAACGGTTCCATAGCACAGAACAGGAGGCGACTTGTCAGGCGACCTAGTGTGAACGGGGTCTTAAGGGGGAGGATCAGAGAGACAAGATCACACAAGTCTTTATACAAAATGCAGAGGATTAACCCCTTAGGTTCCACAGCGAGTATAAAAAGCATGCTTTACTTCATTACACAAACTGATTTTACTGTTGTGGGTTTAGTAACACTAACTTTTTTTTTCCATCACATTGGCGGCAAAAAGTCCTCTATGCTATTATTATTTTAGTAACCGTTCTCTTTAACCACTTCAAAACCGGTCATAGTATATGAACGTCCTCACTTTGGGGGGGGGGGATATCTGAATGATGCCTGTAGCTACAGACATCATTCAGATTTCATTCTTTTCAGCCGGCGATTCTGTGCACAATAAGAATGATCATATCGGCAGTTCCGCCGTTTGATCGTTCTTATAGGCGACGGGAGGGGACACCCCCCCTCCCGCAGCCATCCAGTGCTTCTCCGGGTTCTCCCGTGCCATCGGGGGCCCGGAGAAAGAATCGGCCTGCGCCGGATGACGACGATAGAGATTTCCGGTGACCAGATGGTCACCAGTCACCTCTATGACCGTCGGAGACCGGATGTCAACAAAGCCACGATTGCGGCTGTCAGCATGAAGATCGGTGAATTTTTTTTTAACGATCTCATGCTTTCCAGCCTGGAGGAGAGATGTGGGGTCTTGTTGACCCCGCATCTCTCCATAAAGAGGACCTGTCAAATAGATTCCTTTTACAAGGGATGTTTACATTCCTTGTAATAGGAATAAAAGTGATAAAAAAAAATAAAAATGTAAAAAAAAAAAGTTTAAAAATAAAAAAAATAAAGTAAAATAAAAAATACATTTTTTAAAACACCACTGTCCCCGGTAGCTTGCGCTCAGAAGCGAACGCACACGCAAGTCCCACCCACATATGTAAACGCCGTTCAAACAATGCATGTGAGGTATCACCGCGTGAGCTAGAGCGTGTGCAACAATTCTAGCATTAAACCTCCTCTGTAACTCTAAACTGGTAACCGGTAAAAAATTTCAAAGCGTCACCATTGAAGATTTTTAAGTACCGAAGTTTGGCACCATTCCATGAGTGTGCACAATTTTAAAGCGTGACATGTTAGGTATCTATTTACTCAGCGTAACATCATCTTTCACATTATACAAAAAAAATGGACTAACTTTTACTTACTGTTTTGTTATTTTTTAATTCATGAAACCATTTTTTTTCCAAAAAAAAAAGGCGTTTGAAAAATTATTGCGCAAATACCGTGCGAGATGAAAAGTTGCAATGACCGCCATTTTATTCCCTATGGTGTCTGCTAAAAAACATATCTGGGTTCTGAGTAATTTTCTAGCAAAAAAATGATGATTTTACATGTAGGAGAGAAGTGCCAGAATAGGCCTGGTATTGAGGTGGTAGATGAAACATCCAGGGTTGAAAGTGTGAAACCCCGAGTGCTTTCACACAGCACTGCACTGGCAGGACGTTAAAGCCCTGCAAGCAGCATCTTTGAGGCAGTGGAGGAGCAGTGTATACACCGCTCCTCCACCTCCCCTGCCCATTGAAATAAATGGGCACCGCTGCCGAAGCACCAGCAAAGCGCTTTGGCAGCAGCGATACATGGGCGCATTTAACCCTTTCTTGGGCCGCTAGCGGTGGTTATTAGCGCCCGCTAGCGGCCGAATAGCGACACTTAAATGGCGGTAAAGCGCCGTTAAAACTAGCAGCGCTTTACCGTTAACGCTGCCTGGGGCTCAGTGTGAAAGGGCTCTTAAATTTTAAAAAAATACTACCTACCCAGAACTACATGTCCCAGGCATCGAGCGTTAGGAATTAGGCATCCCCACACCTGGTGCCAACAGTGAATGGGTTGTCAAAAACCGAGGAGCCAGGATGCCATTTCGAGTTGCCGTGACAATATGGCGCCTAGGATTTCTTGAGATCTGATAATATAATGCAGTCTAATTGGTCTAACTGGCAGGCAGCGCAAGGTAAAGGAAAGAGTCGAAATAAGGTAGGAATGATACACACAGACTTTTCTGGGGCAACAATATTACTAGTATTGAAACAGACTTGGCTTAAAGAGGAACTTCATTCTCTCAAGCAACAACCACTATTTTTAGTCCTTATGCTGCTAACATTAGTAAATAGAAAAGTAAATCCCTGCTCTGCCATGTCTGATCAGCCCCTAACCTGTCCATCTTTAGGAGATCCCTGAAATCTCACTTATTCAGGGAAGCCTATCCCACACCCACCTAACAACTGTCCCCGAGCCACCCCCACCAAATCATTCCCCGCATCTATTACCTTTTGTACCACCACCCCCTCCCTTTAGAATGTAAGCTCTACGAGCAAGGCCCTCCTGTCCCTTCTGTATTGAACTGTACTGTAATTGTGCTGTCCCCCTCTACATTGTTAAGCGCTGCGTAAACTGTTGGTGCTATATAAATCGTGTATAATAAATAATATAATAATCACATTTTACTTTTAAACTTTTTTTTAATTACATTTTTTTTACATTTTCACATTTCTTCAGACACTTTCTAGTTTCCGGGTCTAGGCAAATTATGTCATACATCCCAGGAGTCTTCAGGAGGGGATTTTCAGCTAAGTACACCCTGCTACCTGCATGCCTGAGCTAAGGATGGATGGATTCCATATGTAAATGCTACATAAACCATCTGCCCTTACTCAAGATGGTCACGGACAGAAATGCAGTTAGGGGGATGTTTTTCAATGTGATTCCCCAGAAAAATAAAGCATGGAGACATGGATGTATGAGTGAGTTTACTCATTAAAAATTATGCACACGTAAACAGCGACAGCACCACACGTGAGGTATCGTCGTGAACATCAAAGCGAGAGCAATAATTTTAGTACTATACTTCCTGTGCAACTCTAAACTGGTAACCAATAAAGGCTTATAAAGCGTTGCCTATGGAGATTTGGTGCCATTTCACAAGTGTGCGCAGTTTTAAAGCATGATATGTTTGGTATCTATTTACCTGGCGCAACACTATATTTTACCGAAAATTTGGGTATTATATTGTCTTTGTGTGCATTGAAATTCAATAACCACTTGCCGACCGCTGCACGCCGATATACGTCAGTACAATGGCAGCGGTGGGCAAATGGGCGTACCTGTACGTCCCCTTTAATTGGCGGGGTTAGCGGGCGCGCGCCTGCCGTGTACAGCGTGACCGTGCCTGTGGGACCCGCAGATTTGATGCCGCAGAACGGAGAATGTATGTATCTATGTAAACAAGGCATTTCCCCATTCTGCCTTGTGACATGACAGAGTACTCCCTAGTCACCCCTAGTGTTTAACCCCTTCCCTGCCAGTGTCATTTACACAGTAATCAGTACATTTTTATAGCACTAATCGCTGTATAAATGACAATGGTCCCAAAATAGTGTCAAAAGTGTCTGCCATAATGTTGCAGTCACGATAAAAATCACAGATCGCCTCCATTACTATTAAAAAAAATAATAATAAAAATGCCATAAAACTATCCCCTATTTTGTAGACGCTATAACTTTTGTGCAAACCAATCAATATACGGTTATTGCGATTTTCTTTTACCAAAAATATGTAGAAGAATACATATCGGCCTAAACTGAGGGAAAAAATAGGATTTTTAAATACAGCTTACCTGTAAAATCCTTTTCTTGGGAATACATCACGGGACACAGAGGCTTGGTAATTACTTAGTGCGTTAGATAGTACCTTCAGGTGATTGGACACTGGTAACCCCAATTACAAAGTGAGTTCCTCCCCTATATATCCCCTCCCATATGGAGAGTACCTCAGTTTTGTAGCAAAGCAATAAGTACCCCAACGTATAATCCCGAAGAGGGGCGGGAGCTCTGTGTCCCGTGATGTATTCCCAAGAAAAGGATTTTACAGGTAAGCTGTATTTAAAAATCCTATTTTCTTGTTCACACATCACGGGACACAGAGGCTTGATAATTACTTAGTGGGATGTCCTAAAGCAATGCCCAAATTCAGGGGAGGGAGACATAGATCATAAAATACATAGACCGCCAATGGATAAGAGGATCTATACTGCTGCCTGCAGCACACTGCGCCCGTAGGCAGCATCCTCATGCCCTCTTACATCCACCTGATAGAATCTAGTGAATGTATGGACTGAAGACCAAGTTGCAGCCTTGCAGATCTGAGCCATGGAGGCCTGGTGATGCACTGCCCATGAAGCACTAACCGCTCTAGTTGAGTGTATCTTAACCTGAAAAGGAGGAATCTTCTTCTTTATACCATAGGCCTGAATAATAACTTGCTGAATCCAGGGATGGACTGGCCATCGGGACTACGGAGAGTCCCGGTGGGCCGATGGCTCAGTGTGGGCCGGTTTCAGCTGCGTCTGCGGTGCGCGGCGATCTACCCGTTAACCGCCGACAGCTGGCGCCTGATGGGTAGATTGAGATTTAGTCAGTATGCAGAGTAACGCAGGAAGCGACTGTCTGTAGTGAGTTCTCTCTTTCGTCCTACAGCGCTGCTCGCTTCCCGACGGCCCCTCCTCTCTGTCGTCTATCCCCATTGGCTTGTGAGTTGTGACATCATCTGGGATAGACGAGAAGAGAGGAGGGGCCGCCGGGAAGCGAGCAGCGCTGCATGACATGAGAGAGAACTCACTACAGACAGGCGCTGTGCCCCATCATGTGCCTTGTTGTGCCCCATCATGTGCCTTGTTGTGCCCCATCATGTGCCCCATCATGTGCCCCATCATGTGCCTTGATGTGACCCATCATGTGCCTTGATGTGCCCCATCATGTGCCTCATCATGTGCCTTGATGTGCCCCATCATGTGCCCCATCATGTGCCCCGTGCCCTGATGTGCTATGTGTCCCATGCCCTAATGTGCCCCGTGCCCTGATGTGCTATGTGCCATTTGCCCCAATGTGCCCCATTATGTGCCATGATGTTCCATGTGTCATAATGTGCTCTGATGTGCCCCGAGCCCTGATGTGCCATGTGCCCTGATGTGCCATGTGCCCTGATGTGCCCTGTACCCTAATGTGCCCTGTACCCTAATGTGCCCTGTACCCTAATGTGCCCTGTACCCTAATGTGCCCTGTACCCTAATGTGCCCTGTACCCTGATGTGGAAGCTTCATCCAGAACTGCTCCCCAGCCCATTAGGCTGGCATCTGTGGTTACGAGTTTCCAAGTAACTGGGACAAAGGACTTTCATTTTAAAAGATTCGTGGTCAGTAACCATCAATTGAGGCTCTGGCGCACCCCTGGGGATAGGCACAATGTAAGATCCAAGGCTTGAACCCTCTTTTTCCAGGCAGAGAGGATGCTGTTTTGTAAAGGTCTCAAGTGAAACTGGACATAAGGGACAGCCTCGAAGGAGGTGACCATCTTCCCCAATAGTTTAATACATAGTCGGATAGAGGGATTTCTCTTTGCTGAGGCTACACGGACTAAATCTTTTATGGCCCCGGCTTTTGACCTGGGTAAGAACACTCTGCTTTGGACTGTGTCTATGACCTCTTTAAGGGCTGCAAGGAGGATTTCTCTAGATTGAGGACCCAGCCTAGGTACTCTAAGTACGTCACCGTGCAGAGCACATTGTGGCTTAGGCGTGTTACGGACTGTTCTATGAGTAGCAAATTGTCCAGATAAGCTGTCACAGTTATGCCCTGAACCCTTAGATTTGCCAGGGGCGGGGCTAGAACTTTTGTGAACACTCGAAGAGCAGTAGCAAGACCAAAAGGAAGGGCCACAAATTGAAAGTGGCACTGATCCACCACAAACCTTGGAATCTTTGGTGAGCGGGAAATATTGGCACATGCAAATATGCATCTTTGATGTCTATTGATGCCAAGAATTCTCCCCCCTGAAGGGTGGAGACTACTGAGCGGATAGACTCCATGCGGAAAGGACGAATGTCTAGAAATTGATTCAGGTTTTTTAGATCCAGAATAGGTCTGACATCTCCGTTTGGTTTTGGAACCATAAAGAGGTTTGAGTAGAACCCTGAGCCTTGCTCTTCCGGAGCCACCTATATAATTACCTCCTGGGATAAAAAGTTCTAAGGCCATAAGTAAGGGCCTTCTTTTTTCTGGATCCCTGGGGACTCTTGACCTTAGAAAATGAGATGGCGGAAGCTCCCGGAACTCTAGCTTGTAGCCCAGAGACATCGTGAAGGCTACCCATCTGTCCTGAATCTATTCCCGCTAAGCGCCTTTAAACTGCAGCAGCCTTCCCCCAACTCAGCCGAGCGGGGACGCCCCTTCATAGGGAGGCTTTGGGGTTCTGTTTACTAGATCTTGGACCACAAGGTTTCTTTTGGCCTTGGGCTTGACTTTGGACCTTTCCCCTAGTATTTGATTGGGGTGGCCATCGCCACTGCCTGGAGGATGAGGCTCCAGGGGCTGAAGGACGTTTACTCTTTCTTTTGATCGGTAACAAACGTGGTTTTACCCCCCGGTAATCTTCTGGATATATTTGTCCAGATCATCCCCAAACAGGCGTTCTCCATGAAACGGGAACCCAGTTAAATATTTTTTGCATGAAGCTTCAGCTGTCCAGTGCTTAAGCCAAAGAGACCTGCGCATGTGTACCAGCAGGAGAATGAGGTGAGATGCTTGCTGAGCAAAATCCATAATGGCATCAACCATGAAACACAAGGCTTCAGGAAGTTCTGCATAAACCTCGGCCTCCTCAGTGGAAAGGAGGCTAAGCACCTGCTTCATTTGTTCCTTGAGGAACTGGCACATGCCAATTGCTGCAACCGTAGGCTGGACCACAGCGCCTGCCACAGAGAAAGAGGCTTTAAATAAAGTTTCCAGCTTTTTGTCAGTTGGATCTTTAAACCCTTGAGCATTGTCCATAGGACAGGTCAAGCTCTAATTCACACAAGAAACAGCTGCATCTATGGCTGGGACTCCACATTTCTTGGTGAAACTTTCCTCCACCGGATAAAGCATAGAAAACCTTTTAGGAGGAGAAAATAGTTTATCTGGGTGACCCCAATCCTCATACATTCACCCAGCAAAGGATGAGTTGGGAAGGCATACGCAGCCTGTGGGGATTTCGGGGACCCCAGGGAGGAAACACGGGAAATGGCAGCCTCAGCAGAGGGCAATCTGTATGTGGAATGCACCAATTCAGTATAGTATTGCACCTGCGCTTTGAGGGCCTCGGAGGTAGAAGAGAGCTTCTCCTCTTCCCCTGATTCGTCCGACTGCACCTGATCCCTATCCTCAGATAAGGATCTTTCCTCATTATCAGAATGCTCATCTGATAGGGAACCCAAAGCAGAGGGAGGGGGATCTACCCCTTTTCATGCTATTTTTTAAGGAAGCTGTGACAAAGGTAGTAATCCTCCCTTCTAAACCATCCAATGCAGCCTTTAAAGCATCTTCTGTGACAAACAGGGACTGAAACATTGGGAGAGGCTGAAAAACCTGACAGGGGTACAGACTCATCCTGTGAGGCTGCCTCCAGTCTTGCAGGGGGGATGGTATCCTGCAGGCATGCCCAGAACCCCTAGATGTAGGCGGTGATTTTCTGGTGCCTCTTTTACCTCCCCCTGAATCTCTCTTACGAGGAGACATAGTCCTAAGCTGCAAAGCAGAGGTGCGAGTGTAAATTGTAATCACTGTTGTGCTATAGTCTTATAATATAAACATTAGCTACAAACTGCACAACCTGATGCTGAGTAGGTGTCTTAAGTTTGCCAGGATCCGATCCACAGGGATGCTTACTAAGCCCACAGCTCTGTGTCATACTGCTTACAGGAGCTCTGGCGCTTTGGGCTTTTAAAAAACGGCCGCTTTGCACCTGCGCACTAGCGCGTCGTGCACACCACACGTGCATGGCGCCGCAACCACGCCCACCCCTCTTTCCCCGCTGACCCTGCTGTAAAAAACGTGCCCCCTGAGCGTACGTAGGGCCATCATGGCGGCGGCCGGGGGGAAAAGGAGACCACCAGAGGACTGCGTGGGACCCCTGGACAGGGTAGGATCCCCCCTTTCTTGTTTATGTGGCAGAGCCTGCAGTGGAGGAGGTGAGCGGCATTCACAGACCAGCTTCACTGAGTGTGTATCCTGGAAGGCATGCAAGCATACACCAGGTAAGTCTCTAACTCCCTCCTGGAAACCTGGTAAGACATACAACTACTCAGAGAAGATAATCCATAATGTGTAAACTTTAGGATTGTCTTCACTTACCTTATCCCCACCGCAGGAACTGCCGAGTTCTAGCCTTCACCCATCACGGCGGGTAGCGTTGTGCCAACCTTCAGGGTTCTGGGATCCTACTCACAGGATCCTCTTCCCTGGACCTGTAGAAGACTCTGCCAGAAACTTTTCGTGCCACTGTTGTATTAGTACACCAAAGCCCGGATTCCCAGAGCCCAGACCTCCAAGGAGAGACATTACAGGCAAAACCTTGTTTCTTCTTATCACAAGGCCCGGGTACCATCCATCTTAGGTGTTTTAGTATTGGCCCGAGGTATGGATCCGGTTTAATAGCTCCTAGTTCCTCGCAGACCATCAGAGCTTTCTTCTTAGCACATCTTCAATGTGACCAACCACCTTAGACACTGGCGGAAAAACTGAGGTATGGGCGGGGTTATATAGGGTAGGAACTCACTTTGCAATTAGCGTTACCAGTGTCCAGTGTCCAATCACCTGAAGGTACTAACCCACTAGGTAATTACCAAGCCTCTGTGTCCCGTGATGTATGAACAAGAAAAAAAAATTTTATAGTCTTTTGGGGGATATTTATTATAGCAAAAAAGTAAAAAATATTTTGTTTTTTTCAAAATTGACGCTATTTTTTTGATTATAGCGCAAAAAATAAAAAATTGCAGAGGTGATCAAATACCACCAAAAGAAAGCTCTATTTGTGGAAAAAAAAAAGACGTTAATTTTGTTTGGGTGCAACATCGCACGACCGCGCAATTGTCAGTTAAAGCGACGCAATGCCGAATCGCAAAAAGTGCTCTGGTCAGGAAGGGGGTAAAATCTTCCAGGGCTGAAGCAGTTAAAATGAATTTATGCGTTAGTGTGTAAAATTGCAATCGAAAAACTGTTGTGCAAATACTGTGTGACATAAAAATTTGCAAAACCTACCATTTTATTCTCTAGGGCCTCTGCTACAAAAATATATAATCTTTGGGGGTTCTAAGTCATTTTCTAGTAAAAATACAGATTTTTACTTGTAAACAAAAAGGTGGCCTGGTCTTAAAGTAGATAATTGGCTGGAGGGGATATTTGGATGTTGGGCTTCTCTAAGTGGCCAGGCTGTGAAAAAAAGTCACACACATGTGGTGTCGCCATACTCAGGATGAGTAGCAGAATGTGTTTTGAGGTGAAGTATGTCTATGCCGTGTGTGAAAAATAACTTGTTAACCACTTCAGCCCTGGAAGGATTTGCGCCCTTAATGGCCAGAGCATTTTTTGCGATACAGCACTGTGTTGCTTTAACTGACAATTGCGCGATCATGCGACATGGTACTCAAACAAAATTAAAGAGTGAGTCCACCTAAAAAAAAAAAATATTAAAAGCCAGCAGCTACAAATACTGCAGCTGCTGACTTTTAATACATGGCCACTTACCTGTCCCAGGGTCCAGCGATGTCGGCAGCCAACGCCGATAAATTGCTCGACTCTCGGCAGCTGCCGCCGCCATCCTAGGTGAGGGAATCAGGAAGTGAAGCGTTGCGGCTTCACTTCCCGGTTCCCTACTGTGCATGCACGAGTCGCGCTGCACGTCGTAACTGGTCCCTGCTATCTCCTGGGACCTGTGTGTTTCCCAGGAGACAGCGCGGAGGGACAGGAAGAGGCATAGACTCCAGTGGGAGTCTATGCCGGAAGTGGGTGCAATTACCTGTCTTAGACAAATATTTGCACCCCCCTCCCCCCTGAAAGGTGCCAAATGTGACACCGGAGGGGGGGAGGGTTCTGAAAAGCGCAAGTTCCATTTTTGTGTGGAACTCCGCTTTAAGGTCCTTTTTTTCCCCATAAATAGAGCTTTCTTTTGGTGGTATTTGATCACCTCTGCAGTTTTTAATTTTTTGCGCTATAAACAAAAAAAAGACCGACAATTTGGAAAAAAATGTTTTTATTTTTTTACCTTCTGCTAAAATACATATCCAAAAAAAAAACAACTAATTTAGTCATCAGTTTAGGCTGATATATATATTCTTCTACATATTTTTGGTAATAAAATAAATTAAAAAAAAAAAAAAAAAATCGCAGTAGGCGTAAATTGATTGGTTTATGCAAAAGTTATCGTTTCTACAAACTACAGGATAGGTTTAGGGACTTATTTATTTTTGTTTTTACTGATAATGACGATGAGTTTTAGCGGGACTGCAACATTGTGGCAGACAAATCTGACCCCAAATTACACCAGTGCTATAAAAATGCACTGATGAATGTAAAAATGTCACTGGCAGAGAAGGGGTTAACACTAGGGGTTAACGCTAGGGGGCAATCAAGGGGTTAAGCGTTTTTCCGATCACGGTTCCCGATCACTGGGAACAGTAGATCCCCGTTATGTCACTAGGCAGAACGGGGAAATTCCTTGTTTACAGTTCCCCATTCTGCCTCTCCTCGCCGCGATCAAGAGCCGCAGGTGGACATGGAGTCCGCAGGACCCGCGAGCACGCTCCCGTGGCACGCACCCACTAACCTGCTTTTGCGGACTGACGTACAGGTATGTCAGTTTGCGCAGGAGAGCCTACCTGCCGCAGTATTTCTGCGTGAGCAGGTCGGCAAGTGGTTAATATGTGAACATTGTTACCATAAATCACATATAAACAAGAAAATGCTAAATACTGCCAAAAATTTGCATAAATCACATATAAAATCACATATGAAACAAGAAAATGCTAAATAAATAAAAACTTGCATAAATCAAGCAAAACTGAAAAATATATACAAGGCCTAATATATATATATATATATATATATATATATATATATATATATATATATATATATATATATATATATATATATATATATATGGAAAGTGCTACAATAAAAGTGCAAAATATATATATATATATATATATATAGTGAATATCTAAAAAAAAGTCCATAAAAGTGACTAAAAAAAAAATCTTCATATGAATATGTGACTTGGTGTGATTGCTTGACCTGGTGATAGCCGTCACCTCTAGTAAAGGAAGGCTTACCGGCCCGCCAGCGACCCCCCTTACTCAGGGAGGTCAAAGAGCGTGAATTGGATCACAGATCCCCAGAAATGAACTCCAGATCTCCCTGGCGTCTCTTGTCAGTATCCCGGACGGTCTCTCAATCACGGCAAGTATCCCAGTGTTCAAAAGATTGTACAAATTTTGCAAAAAAGATACGATACTCCAAATAGTGTGATATTGTTTCATCAAGAAGATTTATTGGAGTAAATGATACAATGCTGGGAGCTTCCACAAGTCTCCAATTAGCATAAAACAGGTTTAAAATAAAGAGCTGCTAGCAAGTAAAAAAGTCCTGTATACAGACGTTTAAAAAGCGATCGCTCATGCGCAGTGCGTGTGGGCGTGACTACCCGACGATCGTTTCGTCAACAACTGACGTCATCAGATATGACATTTTTGTGAAAAAATAAAATAATTTCTTAATTTTCCAAAGAATTGTGGGAAAAAATGACAACTTCGAAAACCTTGTCATGCCTCTTACTAAATACCTGACTGTCTACTTTCCAAAACAGGGTTATTTTGAGAATATTTGTACTGTCCTGACATGTTAGGGCCTCAAGAAATTTTAGGCCGTCAGTACATCAGGTGTGATCAATTTCAATATCTTTTTGTCAGCTGTCCTATCTAGCACAGAATCTAGATCAGGACGGAATAAAAGATCTCCCATAAACAGAATTGCACAGAGTTTACTTTTTTTTTTTCCAAAGTTTTTATTTGAACTTTTCACAAAACGAACAAAAATAAAACAAAAAACAAAAAGGAACAGTTAGGCAGAATCTGTCATACAGTGAGACACAGTAAGGAGACTTATTTGAGTAGAGGTATGACATATCAAATTAATAGACATAGGAGAACAACAAACAATCCTAAGTGCTAAGCGCAGGGTAA
The DNA here is from genome assembly GCA_037952925.1 of Lithobates clamitans. Taxonomy (NCBI): domain Eukaryota; kingdom Metazoa; phylum Chordata; class Amphibia; order Anura; family Ranidae; genus Lithobates; species Lithobates clamitans. Next base: position 2,220,702 of record JBBGZY010000282.1, read on the forward strand.
AGGGTGCTGTTCCTCTCCCCCGAACACCCCATCTGGGATCACAGTTTACTTTTGGATACCACATCCCCTGGCCAGGTCTTCAGCCATAGGGCTCTCCTGGTTGTGTTAGTGAAAGCTGCGGATCTTGCCGACAGCCTAACCGATTCCGCGGATGAATCAGCAATGTAAACTACAGCTGCTGACAGGGTCGAGAAAGAGTCAAGTATCTCTTGCTTGGGTGAATCCTCTATAATGTGGGCTTTTAGCTGGTTTAGCCAGTACTCCAGGTTTCCAGAAACGCAAGTAGTAGCCATAGCCGGTTTGAGATGGATTGTCATGCCTTCTTAGGCTGCTGATCCATCCTTTTATCCATAGGGTCTTTTCGTATCCTCATGTCCTTGAATGCCAGGTCAATTGATCTGGACACTTGGTAAAAGGCCGCATCTAGTTTAGGAAGCTTATTCCAAAGTGCCGCTGGGTCTTCACCAAACGGAAACCGTCTTTTATGCACTCTTGAGAATACAGACTTTCTCTCTGGTTCTGCCCATTCTTTCTTGATGGCTTCAGAGATTACCGAACGCACTGGGAAAGTGCAAATTTTTGTTTCATTAAGCCCTGCATACATTCGGTCATGCATCGATCATACTTTTTTCTCTTCGCCTAAACCCAATGTGGCATAAACTGCTTTTTAACAGACTGTCTACTTGTTCTAAGGGCAGTTTGTATTTTGAAGGTGCATCTTCTGCCCCTTCCTCCTCTGAGTCTTCTTTTGAGTGAGAGGGGGAGTACTCCTTGGGTAGGAGGACCGACCTCAGCCTCCACCACCAGGATTAATTGCAAGCCTTGAGAGGATCCTGAGGTTGCCGGCTGACTCAGGGATGGAGTGAGAGAAGAGCAAAAAGACTGTATGGTTGCATCTAGCTCTTTCTTAACTGAAGCGATTAAGTCATGCATGCAGAATAAGCTTCTTCCTTAACTAGGGAGTCAATGTAAGTTTGACACAAAGCCTTCTTCCATCCCTCAGGTAACTTTGATTTACATGAGGGACACTTCATTTTAACCGTTGAGTTAGAGCTCTTAGGCTGATAAAACAATAAAAAATATCCCAGCGAGTCAAACCTGCCTCCTAATAGGCTCACCACAGGTAGTTAAACACCATACTTCATGTGCCCAGACAGGCCCCAGCCACCAGGGGCAACAGAAACAGAGAGGCACAACAGTATATGGGGCAGACTCCCTTATCTGGGCCTTGCTGGTGCCTGTCCCACTTGCTGCCGCCACTGACTCCATCGTGGTGCTACACACTGTATGTGGCTTGGAACGCCAGTTCTTGACTCCATGAGCGCTGCTGCGCCGGACTGGAACTGATATATAGGCACCAGATTAGCTCCTTCCCCTGCACCATTTACAGCGTAGTGATGCTGCGTGCCTCCTCCACGGCGCCGCCCCTTGCCGGATACCTCACTTCGGGCCGGTCGAGTCTCCACTCTGCCACCCTAAAGATGGCAGCAGCCTGTAGCGTCGTCCAGGTAAAAAAAAAAAACCCGCGGACGGCTGCCACCAACTAGGAGCAGCACCACAGGCAGTAGGAGCTCTCCCTGAGCTGAAGAAGGAGAAGAAGCCCACTTACCAGGCATCCTCGGATGCAGTGTGGGAGGAATGGACTCTCTAGAGGCAAGAAAAAGGTATGGTGGAGCAGGTAGCCTGGCCTCTCAGGACAGCACCTCAGAGACCCGATTCCCACTAGGTGTTCCCTTGCAGGAGGAAACACAAAAACTGATGAGCTGTGGGGAAGAAGCTTCCTTTTTAATCTGGTGGATTGGGTGTTTCCTATGGCAAAGTGGGGAGCCACTCTCTCAGATGCTGTCCTGAAAGATGTTTATGGAAAAAAAGTATTTTTTTTGTTTTGTTTTTTAAACTAAAAAGAAAATTTTGAGGCCCCCCTCCACCTTTACATATACACACGTTCAAACGTGAACACATACGGCAGGGACAGCTATGTGTGAAAACTTTGATCGTGATACAAGTTACATTACGTTACGCATGCCAGAGTGAGAGAAAAAATTCTATCACAAGGTATAGGGGGGAGGTGCTGCGCTAACCAGAAGAAAGCTGTAAATCTCTGTCTGTGGTCAATTAATAAAATGACATAAAATCGCATAATAAATCGCATAAATAAGTGTTGACACTAAAAACATTCAAGTCTTAATAATCAGCATCATGTGTATGTGAAAAAAGTGCATAAAAAATCCTTATCAGTTGGTATATACTAAATGACAAAAAAAAAATCGCATGTAAAATAGCATAAATAAGTGTTGACACTAAAAACATATAAATCTAGATAATCATGTGTAGGTGCACAAAGGGACATAAACACTACTTCATGTGAATAATTCTAAATAAAAATACATAGAATAAATCAGAAATAACCATCAAAAACATATCCTTATAAATGGTGCAAAACGTACAAAGTGCCAGTGCTTAAAGGTGATCTAGATATCGCAAATAAAACACATCAATCCAACGCAATATGGATAATAAATAATATAAATAAATGTCCCAATAATAGTGATATAAAATATATTGTGCTGGCCTGCGAAACAAATGACCAATGACATGCCAGTAAGTGCAGCAAACTTAAAGTGCCAGTGTAAAAGTCATTGAAGGTGCGAAAGCAAGTTCTGGTGCGTGTCATCACCGATCACGTGACTTCTTCAGGGGATAAGAAGAAGTCCCGTGATCGGTGATGACACGCGTAGGGACGGAATAGGTTGTTTCACATTGCTAGACACAGAACGAGTTCGCTGCTCGTAGGAGAGAGGTTTGCTCTGCATTGTTTTTATGTGAGTACATCTACTTAAAATTTTTTAATAAAGCATTACCTGGTTAAGTACACCAGAACTTGCTTTTGCACCTTCAATGACTTTTACACTGGCACTTTAAGTTTGCTGCACTTACTGGCATGTCATTGGTCATTTGTTTTTTGTCATTTAGTATATACCAACTGATAAGGATTTTTTATGCACTTTTTTCACATACACATGATGCTGATTAATAAGACTTGAATGTTTTTAGTGTCAACACTTATTTATGTTATTTATGCGATTTATTATGCGATTTTATGTCATTTTATTAATTGACCACAGACAGAGATTTACAGCTTTCTTCTGGTTAGCGCAGCACCTCCCCCCCATACCTCAGTTTTATTTTGGGCTTATGTCTGACCCTTGCTTCGGTGCATGCAGCTGTCCAGTCGCATACGTGCGTTTTTACTATTTTTCCGAGTTCTTGTTTTCTTTTTTTTTTCCAATTGGGTAGCGCAGGAATATTCTTATTACAATTCTATCACAAGACCTCCTCCGTAACACTAAACTGATGACCTATAGGGGACTTCTGGAGCGTTGCCTATAGAAAATATAGGGTACTGAATTTTGTTCCCCTTTCACAGTTGCAAACAAATGTCAAAACAAGGTTTGACATGCTGGTTATCCATTTACTCAGTGCAAATATGGAGGCCGATCTGCTGACAGCCTAAAGATTTAGTGTGTTATTGATTACCATCACACACTCATTTTGGTAGCATAATTATTAATGTGGAATTAATGCTCCTTGCTTAAGAACATTATTTTAATCAAGTTGTCATGGGTCAAGTCCCACTTTAAGCAAATTGCATTTGTCTACTGTGAAGTATATACAGTGAAACCCTCGGATTACGAGCATAATCCATTCCAGGAGTATGCTCGTAATCCAATATACTCGCATATCAAAGTGAGTTTTCCCATTGAAGTCAATGGAAACTAAAATAATTCATTCCGCATTGACTTCAATGGGATGCAATACCGCATGCGGCCAAAGGCAGGGGGTGCCAGAGAGCCTCGGAAACGGCCGAAAAGGCCAGAGGGACACTTCGGCTGACCTCGGCAAACCTTGGAAAAACTCAGTTCACGAGCCTTTCTGAGGTTTGCCGAGGTCAGCCGAACTGTCCTCGGGCCTTTCCGTACATTTCCGAACGGCGCTGATCGGCGACTTTCGGCTCTGCTCGGCTCCGGCGCCCCCCACCTCAGACCAAAAGCGGTACTGCACATGCTTTTGGCCTGAATCCTGCTCGTTTTACGAGACAAAACTCGCAAACCGAGTTAGAATTTTTAGAAATACAGTGCTCGGTTTGTGAAACGCTCGTTAACCGCATTACTCGCAAACCGAGGTTCCACTGCACCGTAGTATTCGTTTTAAGCAATTCCTAATGCTCAGTTATTGCATAATTATAAAAAGGAGGAAAAATAAAATAAAAAAACTACTACTGATTAAATATTGCAAATTTATTTTCGATGTATTGATTTTGCAAATGATATCAAAATGTAGCATGTGCAATTCATCTGTGCTGATATAAAAGTCTAAAAAAAAAAAGACGGAAATTGTACTGAATAAAAACGTTGTAAAAATAGACACACAATTGAATAGCAAATCATTAGGTATTTCGTAACTGGAAACAGGCAAAAGGTATGCCCTTGCAGGCTATACTGGTTATATTGGTTTATAACAGAACAGAAAACATCTTAAGGCCATGTCATACTAATTAGCTGTAGCCAGTAATAGAATCGCTTAAAGCCAATTTACCTTCTCCAATGTCATTGTTCTCTCACTAGCTGAACCAGCAAGATAACACTCCATCGTTGCTCACTCACTTGTGAGAAATTCTCACGTACAGTATGTGACTGCGATATTGTGCCAATCTCGCCGCTGTTATCAGAGAGATTGACACCTATGAGCCCCGTCGCGGGAGCCAGCACCGAGCTGGCTCGCTCATCGGGAAAGGGAAAATGTGTTTTTTCCTTTCCCAATGAGCGACAGGCATTGCTGACGTGTTTGGTAAGAATCGTGAGGGGGAACTCCACGCCAAAGTTTCAATAAAAAACCAGCATGGGTTCCCCTCCAAGAGCATACCAGGCACTTCGGTCTGGTATGGATTTTAAGGGGAACCCCCTATGCCACAAAAACGGCGTGGGGTCCCCCCCCCCCCAAAATCCATACCAGACCCTTATCTGAACACGCAGCCAGGCCGGTCAGGAAAGGGGGTGGGGACGAGTTAGCGCCCCCTCCTGAACCGTACCAGGCCGCATGCCCTCAACATGGGGGGGTGGGTGCTTTGGGGAAGGGGGGCGCACTTTGTCCCCATGTTGATGAGGACAAGGGCCTCTTCCCGACAACCCTGGCTGTTAGTTGTCGGGGTCTGTGGGCGGGGGGCTTATCGGGATCTGGGAGCCCCTTTAATAAGGGGGGCCCCCCAGATCCTGGCCCCCCACCCTATGTGAATGAATATGGGGGTACATCGTACCCCTACCCATTCCCCCGGGGGAAAAAAGTGTCAATAAAAAAAAACACTAGACAGGTTTTTAAAGTAATTTATTATTAGGCAGCTCCGGGGGTCTCTTCCGACTCCTCCGCTCTCTCTGGCCTCTTCTCCAGCTTTCCAGTTCTTCTGCTGGGTTCCTCCACTATCTTCTGCTCTTTTGCGTGACTTAGCTAGCGTTGGCCCGGTCTTCTCCGTCTTCTTCCAATGTTGACACGACACTCTCTACCGCTGTAATGCTGGGTGCGCAACGACTTATACAGGCATGGGGCATGGTCACTGGGTGATGTCACCCGGTGACCCCGCCCCTTATGTCACAGTCCCAGCGCAAGATGGGAAGAAGCCAGAGAAGACCAGGCTAACACTAGCAAAAGAGCGGCAAAAGAGCAGAAGATAGCGGAGGAGCACGGCAGAAGAACCGGAGAGCGGGAGAAGAACCGGAGACTGGGAGAAGAGGCCGGAGAGAGCGGAGGAGTCGTAAGAGATCCCAGAAGTCAGAAGAGCTGCCTAATAAATTACTTTAAAAACCTGTCTAGTGTGTTTTTATTGAAACTTTTTTTCCCCCAGGTGAATGGGTAGGGATACGATGTACCCCATACTCATTCACATAGGGTGGGGGGCCAGGATCTGGGGGCCCCCTTATTAAAGGGGGCTCCCGGATTCCGATAAGCCCCCCGCCCGCAGACCCCGACAACCAACAGCCAGGGTTGTTGGGAAGAGGTCCTTGTCCTCATCAACATGGGGACAAGGTGCTTTGGGGTGGGGGGGCCGCAGGGCGCCCCCCTTCCCCAAAGCACCCACCCCCCCCATGTTGAAAGCATGCGGCCTAGTACAGTTTGGGGGGGGGCTCACTCATCCCCCACCCCCTTTCCTGACCAGCAAAGCTGCGTGCTCGAATAAGGGTCTGGCATGGATTCTGCGGGGACCCCCATGCCGTTTTTTCAGCGTAGGGGGTTCCCCTTAAAATTCATACCAGACCTAAGGGCCTGGTATGCTCTTGGAGGGGAATTATTTCTCGCGCTCACTGCAATAGGCAAACAGAGTTAGGTACCTGGTAACTCTTTTTCTAAGAAGTCTTCCAGGGCAGCATCCGAGAGATAGGCTCCTCCTCCCTGAAACAGGAAACACATTAGTCCACCATTAAAAAATTTCAGTGTCTTACCTGCGTGCCTTAGTTGTATTAAAGCACCAAAGGAAATCTCAGTAAGCTTGAAGCTCCCCCATTGTACCTGCTATTTATTGTTTTACGGGTGGGAACTAGTGCTGCCCTGGAAGACTTCTTAGAAAAAGAGTTACCAGGTACCCAACTCTATTTTCTCGAATCGTCTTCCAGGGCAGCACCTGAGAGGATGTATCAAGCAATACTTACTAGGGTGGGGATAAAGACTGGAGCACCTCGCGACCAAATGACTGGTCTTGGTTGGACAGCTGGTCTATAGGATAGTGCCTTGCGAAGGTACTGAAGCTCGACCATGTTGTTGCCCTGCAGATCTGATCCGGGGTTGCCCCTGCTTTCTTTGCGACCGAGGTTGCCCAGGCTCTGGTTGTGTGTGCTCTGGTCCCGACAGGAGGGGTGAGGTTTTGTGCCTCGTAGGTCGTCTGTATGCCATTCTTATCCATCTGCTGATGGTATTCTTAGATGCCTGCTTCCCTTTGCTGACTCCGGCATAAAAGACAAAAAGAGGTCGTTCTTCGCCAGTCCTTCGTTCTTTCGAGGTATGTCACGAGTGTGTTTTTTACATCTAGTTTGTTGCAAGTGTCTCTTTGTGTTCTATGGAACGTTGAAGAGACCTTGGGTAGGAAAGCCGGGTCTGGCGAGAGAATTGTTTTGTCTAAATGTATTAGGCAGTATGGTTCCATCATAGCCAAGGCTTGGATTTCGCTCACTCTTCTGGCCGATACCAGCGCCGTTTTTAAAGTGAGGTTTTTGTCTGAGCTATCTTCCATCGGTTCAAATGGAGGGGAGTGAAACCCTCTGAGTACCGTGGACATGTCCCAAGTTGGAGTTCTATTCATTTTATCCAGTGTAGCCCTTTTAAGTGACATTAGGAATCGCTTTATCAGCGCATCTTCTGCGAGTCTGGTGTCCATGAACGAGGAGAGCGCTGCCACTTGTACATTCAGCGTGCTTAAGGAGATATTTTTGTCTGCCCCATCTTGCAGGAATTCCAGAATTGTTGGGATTATCCCTCTGTTGGGGATTGGCTTGGTTGTTCCAGGAGACAAACTTTTTCCTCAATTTCTCGTAGATTGCCCTAGTTACTGGCTTTCTGCAGTCTAGGTTGGTATTGATCACCTTATCTGACAGTCCTTTATTCTTATCCTTTCAGTAACCAAGCCGAAAGCTTCAGGATTCTGTGGTTCGGATGGTTGACCGGGCCCTGTGATAAAAGATCTGACCTATCCATCAATGTCAGATGAGGTTGGATGCTGAGGTACTTCAAGTGGCTGAACCATGCCCTTTGGGGCCAGTGCGGTGCTATTAGTATCACCGTTGCCCTCTCTGTCTTTATTTTTTGAATTACTCATGGTATTATGGCAGTTGGAGGGAATGCATAACACAGTTGCCATCTCCAGTTTTGGCTGAAGGCATCTACTCCACTATTGCCATCTGTGGGATCTAGTGAGAAGAATGTTGGCGATTTTGTGTTTGCTTTGGAGGTGAACAGATCTACCTCGGGTACCCCCCACGTTTGGATGATTTGTGCGAAGGTTGATTGGTTCAGTGACCACTCCATCTGTTTTATGGTCTTTTGGCTCAGGAAGTCCGCCAGTGTATTGTCTGTCCCTTTCAGTTGGATGCCTGATATAGACCTTATGTTTGGTTCTGCCCATAGCAGGATAGTTTCTGTCGGTCTCATCAAGCTTTGGGACTTTGTCCCTCCCTGCCTGTTTAGGTATGCCACCATCATGGCGTTGTCCGATTGTATTCTTACGTCTCTCCCCCGTATTGCTGGTTTGAATGCTTTTAATGCTTCCTCCACAGCTTTTAGTTCTCTCATATTTGAAGAGGCTTTGGACCATCTGGAACTCCCTGTGTGCAAAGGCCTTCCATGTGTGCCCCCCAGCCTAGGGCGCTGGCATCGGTGGTGATCCTGACTGGGTCGGATTGAGTCCATTTGCGCCCTTCGATGTATCGAAGCGGATGGAGCCACCATTGGAGTGTTTGTTTGACCGTGGTCAGAACGGGAATGGACTTGTCTAGGGATGAGTGGCTGCCATCCCACTGGGACAGAATGCAATTCTGCAGTGGTCTCATGTGGATCTGTGCCATGTGATGGCTGGTATTGAAGCCGTCATCAGCCCTAGTACTGCGATTTCCTGTCTCATTTTAATGGCGTTGGTCCCTTTAAGAGAGGTTACTGCCTGCGTTATCTTTCTGCTCTTTTCTTCTGTTAGGAAGATCCTGGTTAGTCTGGAGTCTAGTACATATCCCAAATACACCACTCTCTGGTTTAGGGTCATCTGTGATTTTTCTACATTCACAATCCACCCCAGGTTTTGTAGATAGGACATACTTGTGCACGGTTGATCTCTAGGGTCTCTGCCGAGTCTGCAAAGAACAGGAGATCGTCTAGGTATGGTATGATGCCCATACCTTGTTGTCTTAGACCTTTTAGCGCTTCCACCATTATCGAATTATGGGTGCCGAAGAAATGCCGAAAGGGAGAGCTGTATATTGCAGGTGCAGAGTGGTTGCTGGCCCTTGTATTGCGAACCTCAGAAATTTTTGATGATCCTCTTTTATGGGGACATGTAGGTAAGCATCCTGTAGGTCTATTGTCACCATAAATGACTTCCGAGGTAGGATGTTTCTGACCGAGTAAATAGACTCCATTCTGAATTTTTTCTATTTTATTCCTCTGTCTGAGTGGCTTGAGGTTTAGTATGAGCCTTAGTTTGCCTGACGTTTTTTTCTTTGCAAAACTATGGGAGCAAAACCCTCTTTGTTCCTCTTCTTGAGGTACATGGTGAATCACTTTCTGATCTAGTAGGTTCTCCAGTGACTCTAAAAAAGCCTTTGCTCGATCTTCGTCTTTTGGTAGCTTGGTTACTAGGTACTTGGTTGGGGGCGGGTGGAAAATTCTATTGCGTAGCCATCTGTTATGGTGCGTATGATGAATTTGTTTCTTGTTGCTTCCATCCATTGGTGGGAAAAAGCTGCAAGTCTGCCCCCCACCTGATGACAGTCACTGGTTTTGTTTTTTGGGTTAGGAGGCTTGAGGTTGAATTCACCCTTGCCTTTTTTGTTTTGTTGTCCCTAGCGTTTCTTTGCTCCTGGCTTGTTGAATTTTTTGAAATGCCGAAAGGGCACTTTCCCTTGTTTCTTTTTGGTTTGGGGAAAGCCCGTGTTCTGTCTAGTACTCTTTCTAGTTCAGGCCCGAACAGTAGGTCTCCAGTGAACGGAATTCCGCACAGTCTGTTCTTAGAGGAGATGTCACCTTCCCAAGATTTCAGCCACAGGGCTCTTCGAGCTGAGTTGAGTAGAGCTGTGGCCCTTGAAGAAATTCCTGTCTCCCTGAACTGACCTTCTGGTCTCCGGAAAAATGGCCGCAGAGCCATTGGTACACCCCGCAGAGCCTCCACGAGGAAAGGAGCCAGTTCTGCTGGGTGCAGAGGACGACGATCTCGGCGGTACACGGCATGTCCCACCAGCATGAGAACAAAACGGTATGGGAAAAAAAGGCAGTGCATTTGTATCAGTTTGGGGGGACGATTGCCGACCCCTCTGTAGGGGTGAAATCTCAGGCAGAGAAAGTTTGCTCAATATTGCTGCTCCTGCTCGCCCTCCCAAGGCCCGCTGGGCTGAATGGGATGCTGGCAGGGGGTCTCCTGCAACTAGCACAGAGACAAATAAAATAAACGTTTCTTGCAGCTCCTGTGGATCCGGAGGAAACACAAACAACTGAAGCACGCAGGTAAGACTGTAAAATTTATAATGGTGGACTAATGTGTTTCCTGTTTCAGGGAGGAGGAGGAGCCTATCTCTCGGATGCTGCCCTAGAAGACGTTTCGAGAAAATGTGTTTTTTCTATTGCAGCCAGCACGAAATGTATAGTACCCTATCGCAGAGACCAGCGCGATGGGATCGCGCTGGAAACACATTCTCGCAGGCAGGTACTTTAACACAAGAGCATTGTGTCACAGAGAAGACTGTGCAGAAATCAACTGATGAGAAGTCACCTGGGAGAAATTCTCATTTTGGTCCCTTTTATTTAAATTGGCTACTTTCTGCAAAAGTGCAGGCAATCAGTTGTGAAAAAACAACATGGCCACACACAACACTCTAATCTGCAAAGAACTACTCAAAAAGCAGCACACAGTGTGAATTCAATATAACTGTCATATTAACCAAGAAACAGACGCCACAAAAATGTTACTCTGCCTTTTGCAGATGACAGAATCAATATCTGAGCCTTATATGAAATTGTTATACAAAATAACTAATAGACAATTGTTATTTTCTTTTACTGTATTTAGTTACTTGTGGTGAAGCTTCCAGAGGGATATCTTACCGTGAAACTGTTGTTCACATTTTTTGTACTTGACTCAGCGACGCTTGCATCTGACAAGTCAACCTCATCAAATATGAGAGACTAGGGAATGGCAAGAAACAAAAAAAAAAAAATATTAGATTAATCATCAGGCAAGAATCGCTAAATTTCCTATACGGATATAAACGTACAATATACTAATGAAGGGAAAATATCTATATTACACTATACTTTTTCAATTGACTGACAAGTAATCTTATCTCATGCAGAGAGATATTGAAGGAAGAGCTGTTCTCCCAATGTACTAGAAATATTAAGAGAACAATATTATTGCCATGGGCAATGATAAAATTCTGCCTGGACTCTAAGCAGAACGCCAGCTTCCCCCACCCCCAGCAAACTTTTCCAAGTTCTTTGAAATTTTGAACAAGGGCCATTTTGCATGTGTGTGAATTCCTCCATTAATATAGTATTATCTACTTCTCTAAACCAAGCCTTAATATGATATTTTCTTTGATTTCCAATATTTTGGGATTAGTATTTTCGCTGCATTTAATACATATGGAAAAATAGATGCTCTATATTTCTTCCTTGGTTCACCTGTAGTATGAAACAGAATTGCCAGGGGCCCAACTTCAAAATTGCTAATCATCTTGATTAAATTCAAGATTTTCTTTTCCAGTATAACTGAATAGAAGTGCAGTGCCACAATATATAGGCATGTGTTCCCTCACCCCCACACTTCCTCCAACATAGGGTTGATACACATCTGGGTTAAACTTATGCAATTTTGATGGAACATAGTACAACTTCGTCAGCAGTTTATAATTCATTTATTTTATCCTCATGTTCATTAAGGTGGAATGCACATAATTTATAACCAAGTTTTAAAACTTCTGGGAGGAGTTGATTGAAATGGTGTACCCAGCTCACCAAAAGACATGAGGTCCCAAGATCGGGGGGGAGGGGGGGATATCAACATCCTGCATATTTTTTTATATACCATGTCTATTTATCCCACCTTGGGCCACAAGTCTTTCCCATGGGCTGAGCTCAGAAATGGAACAAAGAGGTTTTGGCAGGCCAGACATCTCACGGTGAGGAGCCATACCTACCTCATAGTTTTAATAATGAGCAAAGGCGATTCCCATACAGAACATCCTTTGATCTGAAGCAACCTGGGAAGGTCCACTTTAAATACATCTTAATTTCCTTCCCTAGCGGGAAGTAGTTTGTACCTGAGAGAGGTGTTTTGTTTTTTTATAGGTTATCCCAAGTGCCTAAAGTCTCCATTGTAATGGGGGCCAGATCCTTAGACAAACCTCTATATTGTTTCTGCAGGCAGATTGTCTAGCGCAAAGATAATCCACTTATAATTTCTTCCAGTTGTGCCCATTTTTATAGGGTATACCATGTACCCAATCTATTATTCTCACCAGCACTGCTGCTTTATGGTACTTCTCAATCTGGGAGAAACAAACCTGTTCATTTGGATCTAACTATTTCCTTATAAGCAATTGTTCCTAATTTTTACTGACAGTCTACTGACTGGAATGGTACCAGCTGATTGGAGAAAAGCCAATGTAGCACCAATATTTAAAAAGGGCCCAAAATACATCCCAGGGAATTACAGACCAGTTAGCCTGACATCAATAGTATGCAAGCTCTTGGATGGGGATGATAAGGGACTATATATAAGATTTTAGTAATGAGAACGGTATCATTAGCATTAATCAGCATGGATTCATGAAGTATCGTTCTTGCCAAACCAATCTATTAACCTTCTATGAGGAGGTGAGTAGCCATCTAGATAAAGGAAGGCCTGTAGACGTGGTGTATCTGGATTTTGCAAAACCATTTGACACAGTTCCTTATAAACTTATACTATACAAAATAAGGTCCGTTGGCATGGACCATAGGGCGAGTACATGGATTGAAAACTGGCTACAAGGGTGAGTTCAGAGGGTGGAGATAAATGGGGAGTACTCGGAATGGTCAGGGGAGGGTAGTGGGGTCCCCCAGGATTCTGTGCTGGGACTAATCCTATTTAAATTTGTTCATAAACTACCTGGAGGATGGGGTAAATCGTTCAATCTCTGTATTTGCGGACGATACTAAGCTAAGCCGGGCAATAACTTCTCTGTAGGATATGGAAACCTTGCAAAAAAATCTGAACAAATTAATGGGGTAGGAAACTACATGGCAAATGAGGTTCAATGTAGAAAAATGTAAAATAATGCATTTGGGTGGAAAAAATATGAATGCAATATACACCGGAGGGGAGAACCTCTGGGGGAATCTAGGATGGAAAAGGACCTAGGGGTCCTAGTAGATGATAGGCTCAGCAATGGCATGCAATGCCAAGCTGCTGCTAACAAAGCAAACAGAATATTGGCATACATTAAAAAGGGGATCAACTCCAGAGATAAACCGATAATTCTCCCACTCTACAAGACTCTGGTCCGGCCGCACCTAGAGTATGTTGTCCAGTTCAGGGCACCAGTTCTCAGGAAGGATGTACTTGGAAATGGAGAGTACACAAAGAAGGGCAACAAAGCTAATAAAGAGTCTGGAGGCTGTTTGTTATGAGGAAAAGTTGTGAGCACTGAACTTATTCTCTCTGGAGAAGAGACGCTTGAGAGGGTATACGATTTCATTTTACAAATGCCGTACTGGTGACCCCACAACAGGGATAAAACTTTTTTGCAGAAGGGAGTTTAACAAGACTCGTGGACACTCATTAAAATTAGAAGAAAAGAGGTTTGACCTTAAACTACGTAGAGGGTTCTTTACTTACTAAGAGCGGAAAGGATGTGGAATTCCCTTTGACAGGCGGTAGTCTCAGTGGGGAGCATCGATAGTTATTATATTATTATTATACAGGATTTATATAGCGCCGACAGTTTACGCAGCGCTTTACAACATTAGGGCAGACAATACAAGTTCAATACAATTCAATACAGGAGAAATCAGAGGGCCCTGCTCGTTAGAACTTACAATCTAGGAGGGAGGGTCAAGTTATACAAAAGGGTAATAGCTGTGGGGGATGAGCTAATGGAGAAAATAGTGCAGTTATTAGATGGAGGCAGGATAGGCTTCTCTGAAGAGGAATGTTTTCAGGGATCGCCTAAAAGTGGATAAATTTGGAGACAGTCTGACAGATTGGGGTAGGGAATTCCAGAGGATGGGCGAGGCTCGGGAGAAGTCCCGGAGGCGGATATGGGAGGAGGTGATGAGGGAGCTAGAGAGCAGGAGGTCTTGGGAGGAACGGAGATGGCGTTTAGGTTGGTATTTTGAGACTAGGTTAGTGATGTAGCTGGGGGTAGAGTTGTGGATGGCTTTGTAACTTATTGTTAGTATTTTGAATTTAATTTGTTGGGCGAGTGGCAGCCAATGGAGGGATTGGCAGAGAGGGGTAGCAGACACTGAGCGGTTTGTAAGGTGGATAAGTCTGGCAGCAGCATTCATGATGGACTGCAGGGGGGGTAGTCTGTTTAAAGGTAAGCCAATGAGGAGTGAGTTGCAGTAGTCAAGGCGAGAGATAACCAGGGCGTGAATCAGGAGCTTTGTGGTTTCATTGGTTAGAAAGGGACGTAGTTTAGAGATGTTGCGGAGGTTGAGGCGGCAAGCTGTGGAAAGTGATTGGATGTGGAGCTGAAAGGAGAGTTCAGAATCCAGGATAACACCTAGCACCCTGACATGTGGGGACGGGTGGATGGTTGTGCCATTGCTCTTGACAGAGGAGTCAAGGGAAGAGGCACGTGGGGGAGGAAATATTATAAGCTCAGTTTTGGACAAGTTGAGTTTGAGGAAGTGGTGTGACATCCATACAGATATGTCGGTTAGTAAGTAAGTAATGCGTGAAGAGACTGATGGAGTGAGTTGAGGGGTGGAGAGATAGATTTGCGTGTCATCAGCATAGAAATGATATTGAAAGCCATGAGAGGCTATCAGCTGACCCAGGGAAGAGGTGTAGATTGAAAATAAAAGAGGTCCAAGAACAGAACGGAAGTTTAAAAAAACTATTAGATAAGCACCTGAACGACCACAACATACAGGGATATACAATGTAATACTGACATATAACTCACACACATTGGTTGGACTTGATGGACTTGTGTCTTTTTTCAACCTCACCTACTATGCAACTATGCAAGGGCCTCTATGTTTCCATATGAATCTCTTCATTAATGATCTAAGGGTTTTAAAATATGCTGGTGTGTAAAGAGAAAAAATGCGCAAGCAATAAAAAAAATGTGAAAAAAAAAATGAATAAAAATGATTATAAAAGGAATTGTGTGATAAATGTGAAAAAAGTGAAAAAAATGTAGCAAATAGCTACTTGTGGCTGAATATATAATAATGTGATTAAATACTCAAGAATATTTTAGTGATAAATTCAGAAACAATCCTATGTAATATAGTCTATAAACTGCTGTAAATTGTGGCACACGGACACAAACTTCATAGGGCATCAAAGAAAACTTTTTTCTGTTCATCAATGATTAAAGCAAACAGTGACGCTTACCAGATATTTTTAACTTTTTTCACATTTATCACATAATTCGTTTTCTAACCATTTTTATTCATTTTTTATTTCACATTTTTATTGGTTGCACATTTTTTCTCTTTACACATTCTTATGAGCTGGATATTCTGTTTTTTTTTTTAAATGCCGCACCTTTTTGTCTAAATATTCATTTTTGTATATTTGCATCATTTTTATATATACACCGTTGGGGTTTAGCGCAGATTGTCTTCTTTATCTTTTAAAATATGCCCCACGAAAAAATGTATCGGAAGAGCTTGGAAGATGTACAGAGCTTTGAGGAGGGTCACCATTTTAATCACATCCTGCCTAACCAAGGCACCTACCAACAGGATATCCCTTCAAAACTTGTTTGATTTTGTTAAGCAGAGGTAGGTAATCATCTTGGTATAAATCAGTTACTGACGCAGATAACTGAGCAGATACTGTTCACACTAGGAGATGTTTCTCATAGCTGCAGTATTACTTTAAGTACACTGCATCTATGTAAAATACTATCTATAATGCATATAACCTTTTTAGTCTATTGGTTTCAGCAGTCTAATCTCTACATTTGCTGAGAACGTGGCAGAGCCTTCCTCCCCTCCAGCAAATCCTTAATGGTTGTTCAAGTGATTTGTGGAAATCAATCCATATAGATGGCAGGGCAACCCTTGGCTTGTTTAAGACTGCAATTTCAATAACAGAACACTCTAGGTGTAGAATTTCCCAGAGTGTGGAGACACGGACAAAAGGTACAATGAATAAAATGGCCTGCAATCAGTACCACCACAATAGTGGCTATGGGGCCTGATAAGTGGGGTTGCCCCACTTAGGGGGGGCATTTGATTCACAATTAAGCATAGAAAAACAATGTGCATGTAGAGATAACACATCCAGTACTGTATTAAAGTGGAGTTCCACCCATTTAAAATTCAGCAGCTACACATGTGTAGCTGCGGACTTTTAATAATCAGACACTTACCTGTCCCATGGTCCAGCGATGCGGGCACACAAAGCCCCACTCCTCTCCCTCTCCACGGCGCCAGCATTCTAACTGTGGGCGACCGGCCGCAGCTTCACAGCCGGGTGCGCACTGCGCATGCGCAAGCCGCGCTGCGAATGACCGGGCAATCTTCTGGGACCTGTGATGTGTCCCAGAAGATTGCAGGGAGGGAGGGAGAAAGGTGATCTTCCAGGGGGAGGAAGTAAGAGCTGGGTGCCTGTAAAAATAGGGTACCTGCTCACCCCCCCAAAAAAATGACATGCCAAATGTGGCATGTCAGGGGGTCACCAACACTTAAAGCGGAAGTTCCGTTTTTGGGTGGAACTCTGCTTTAAGGATTGCAGTTGGTTTTGGCATGGGCTCTGTAAGCTTCATTCACACTATGCACTCACATTGGCAGATACATTGGGGTGCAACTCTGAAAACAGCGGGAAAGCGCATGATTTTGTGAGTTCCCGCAATGCACACCTGAACGTAGCTGTACTTCCTGTGACATTTTAAACTAGGAACAACTGTGGACACAGGTCCACAACATTTTGGAAAAGGTCCTTGCAAAACCCATTACTTTCAATTCCACACATCTTCTCCTAGGTTTGCCTCTTCTGAATACCCCCAAACCTACTAGAAGATTGATGCCATTCATTTTACTAGCGGCCAAACGTGCTATATCCCCCAATGCTGGTTATCCACTGTCCCTCCCACATTTCTGCAGTTTCTCGCAGCCATAGCCAACATTCACAGAATGGAATGACTAACAGCAGTTATAGACGATTCCCTACTGAGGTTTGATAGCATATGGGGGGAAATGGGACAACTCCGGATTTCACAATGAGACACAACTTCCAATGACTTAATAATATAACCTTAGTGCTAACTTTTCTAGGTTTATACAAATCAAGAGCTATCCAGATTTATCTTGATTATGCCGCCACAGTCAAACCCTTTATATCATGATGTATTATTATTACTGTTTTTTCTCTGTTATATTACCCTGCATCTGTAATTTCTACAAATGATGAAACTTTTTTTTATGCTTAAAATAGATAATGCTCCTTTTATCTTACTTTGAAATGTGCGATCATAACTGTATGCTTTGAAACATTGAATAAACAATTAAAAAAATAACTAGGAACAACTGACGTCGGACATACACAAGGAGGCTTAAAGATCATTCTGGCCAGTCACAGATCCCCTATGCAGACTACGTGCAGAAAGGAGTTGTCTTAGCAGTGTAGACTTATTGCCTTCAGAGCTTCTGATCATCCTAGCCAGTACTAAAATAAACCCTGAACGCCTAATGTAGCCTATAAGGTTGTAAAAATCCCAGCTTGTTTCCGTCACTAAAAACAGACAAGATGGCTTAAAGACTATAAGGGTAGTACTAGCAATTATGCTAGAACATAAAACATTTTTTTTTGTGTTTATTTAACTTACTACTAGACCACCTCTTACTTGCTGTGGCAATGGTACAGGTGGGAGCTCCCAGAATTTACACTGAGCTCACGAGATCTGAAATGCTCAAAAGACAACTTCTACTTGCAAAATAATAATTTAGGAAACGAAGAAGGTTAAAAGTGAATTGCTTGAATTGATGCCCCCTTGTCTCTGACCACTTCTTTCCACAGCTCAGGTCCCTAGTAGTGTCCCGATTATGCTGACAGCTGTCCTGCTACCCCATCAATACAGACACTTTTTAAAGGGCAAGTCCAGGCAAAAACAAACTCAACCTGCTCTCTTCCACATTCTAAACCTAATCTCTCTAACCCTGTAAAGCAAAAACCGCTGTACTTATCTATTCTGTAGCCGATTCGGTCCAGTTTCGGGCGGCAGAATCTGTATGCAGGAGAGGACCGACAAAGGCTGTGAAATGGATTGGAAGTGACATCACCCATAGACTTACTATGGGGCTTCCGTTGTCAGCTGCCTCTCCTGCATCCCCCTTCACGCTGAAGCCGCCGTTGACAACAGATGCTGGGACCGGACCTAATCAGCTACAGAATAGGCAAGTATAGCGATTTTTGCTTTACAGGGTTAAATAAATTAGGTTTAGAATGTGGCACAGAGAGGCTTAAGCCAGGTACACACAGGCCAAACGTCGGGAGACAACGTCTTGGTTCGACATTTGGCATGTGCGTATGTGCGTCTGTTTGACAAGCATGCTGGAAAACCAGCATCCGACCGAATCCCAATCAGCGTTCTCAGCCAATGGCAGAGAGCTCTGATCGGTGTGTTCTGGCGGAGGGGGATAATGACCCTTGCATGCGAAGTACAGCAGCTCTGACCACAGCAGACAGATTTTTTTTGTTTTTGTTCAACCCTAGGGGTTTGAACGGAAAAAATCTAATAGCGTGTACCCGGCTTTAGCATCAGTTAGGTTTTGCCTGAACTTCCACTTTAGGTTAAGAACAATTACAGTAAAGGCGGCACCGGGTGGCCCCATCAACATTGTGCTCTCGGGCCCCATCTGCAGTTACGCGCCCCTGCCTGCATTGTTTTGTGGTGCTACCTTATTCCACTATGGAAAAAAAGAAAAATGTGATTTTAATTTAGGATATATTGTAGCAGCACACAAACTTATATTTGTGATGAAAGAAAGCAAGCAGTTCCCCTGAACTAACCTGTAGATTTTCACTAATCTATACCATTTGTGATATATCTAGTAGAATGGTATGACTACAAATATAATCTTAGAATTCAACTATAATATGGCCCCAGTGCTGACAGACTTTATGAAGCCACTTTTTTTTTTTTAGAATTTCTTATTTTAGCAACTTTTTATGCAACTCCTATGGGAAATCTTATTTTGGCAGCACAATTACAGATTGCCACACACAGTACAGGGACACAGTGTTGCTTTATTGGAGGCAGAAACCCACTCCTATTTTTATTCTCACTGTTTGACGTCAAAGAACACTGTAGAACTGAATTTCGGTTTTACAGTTTTCCAACATTAAACCAAATAAGGTCGTTTAAGCAGATTTTTACTGCGAGTCTGTGAAAAAAGGTCTAATCCCTAAAAGCATAAATGGCAAACTGTTACACAGTTCAGAAGGAACCCACTAAATTGTCAAAGATTACTTCTAATAAAAAAAAAAAAAAAAAGTGCGTCTCTTTTGCTCATTATAGGGAGATAGTTGTCCAAAACCTGTCCAATTCTGCTCAAGTCAACAGCTCGCTACTTAATGATAGCTATAGTAACTGCAAAGACATCACATAGAAACAAAAAATGTTAAGGTCCTTTGTGACCTGGAGTCTTGTGGCCTGTAAAAGTACACACAGTGCTGCTTTTCTGCCATTCACTCATTGTAGGGCAGCTGCATATGGTGCAGAAGCATGTGGATGGAGACCTGTGGTCAATGTTGTAGGCTGGGCATGTTGGATCAATGATCCCACAGGCTGGGCCTCAGTGCCATTTAGAGAGGTAGTCTGATATATGGAGGCTTTTGCTGGTGGGACAGCTGCAATACAGCATGAAAAAAGAGCACATCACAATATTTGTTGATTGATTTTCCCTGAATCGATTGCCAAGGTTTTCAACTGAGCTTTAAAGCGGTAGGAAACCACAGCATTTAAAAAAAAATAAAATCTCCTGCAAGCCAATGGCATATCGTGCTAGTATGCATCGCATACTAGCACATTATGAAATGCTTACCTTAGAACAAAGCCCTCCAGCGGTGGGCTATCACCGCTGACAGGGCTTCCATCTTCACCCGGTGTTCCAGGGTTGCAGACTCTGGCTGTATGAGTGGCCGGACCGGCGATTACATTGCTCTTCCACCCATGCACGCGGGAGCTCTGAAGGTCCGGCAAGGTACGCCAGACCTCCAGAATGCTTGTGCTGGTGACATTACTGGCTGCATCCAGTGTGAATATCTCCTAAACAACTAAAGTTTAGGAGAAATTCACTGTACCTACAGGTAAGTCTTATTATAGGCTTACCTGTAGGTACAACTTCAAAAAATTACTTTATAACTACTTTAACCACTTGCCAACCGGCTCACGCCGCTATACGTCGGCAAAGTGGTTCGTTATTGCAAATCGCCATATGGGTACATCTCTACCTTTAAGGGCGATAGCAGGCCGGAAGGGTGCGCGCCCGCTGCATGTAAACACTCAAATCCCTGTTCTGTCAGGGGAGAGGAGACAGTTTGTTCCTACTAAGTAGGAACAACGATATGTCTCCTCCCCAGTCAGTCCCTTCCCTAAACAGTTAGAAACACTAACTAGGGAACACATTTAACCCCATGATCTCCCCCTAGTGTTAACCCCTTCCCTGCCAGTGACATTTACACAGTAATCAACGCATAAATGTCAATGGTCCCAAAGATGTATCAAAAGTGTCTGATCCGTCTGCCGTAATGTCACAGTACTGCTAAAAATCACAGATCACCTCCATTACTAGTAAAAAAAAAAAAAAAAAATGCCATAAATCTTTCCCATAGTTTGTAGACGCTATAACATACGCTAATTGCGATTTTTTTTTACCAAAAATATGTAGAAGAATATATATTGGCCTTAACTGAGGAAGAAAAGTTTTTAAAAAAACATTTTGGGGATATTTAATAGAGCAAAAAGTAAAAAATAGTTATTTTTTTCAAAATTGCTGCTTTTTTTTGTTTATAGTGCAAAAAACAAAAACCACAGAGGTGATCAAATACCACCAAAAGAAAGCTCAATTTGTGGGAAAAAAAGGATGCCAATTTTGTTAGGGTACAGTGTCGCACGACCGTGCAATTGACAATTAAATAGACACAGCACCGTATCGCAAAAAATGGCCTGGTCATTAAGCAGCCAAATCTTCAGGTCTGTAAGTGGTTAAACGATAAGTTCACCTTTTGGAACACCCGTATATGGAGTGGAACATGTAACATGTTCCAGCAGCCAGCCATTCTTCCCCCACCCAGTGTCACTGTTTGAAAATAAAGTGGCTGTGCAGGCTCCGCCCACCCACCTCATTTATTCATAGTCCTCTGTGAATGCGAAACTTTGCAGCTGACGGCTTGTAGTTTCAATGAACTACCAGGGTGCTGTGAGTGCTCTGGTAGTTAATTTATTCTTCCTGTCAGTGTGTATCTGTCTGCCCATACGAGGCACGAGCAGACAGATACACTGGGACGTCTGAAGGGCTGATCACAAATGCAACACTTTAGGCTTTTACAGGTTTTTACAGGAGTAAAAAGATGTGCACTCATTATTTTTTTGTAAAAAAAGGTGAACGTAGCCTTTAAAATTAAATTAGGTAGCTGGTCTCTAAGACCAAGGGAGATCCTACACAGCCAGATCAACGTAATAAATGGCAAAAGAACAAAGCACTGCCTACAATAATTTAACGCTGAAAAAGCAAAATTCCAGACAGCCGCACTCCAGTAGCCACCTTTTATTTAACAAAAAAGGTCCTTAACCACTTCAGCCCCGGAAGATTTTACCCCCTTCCTGACCAGAGCAAAAATATATAAAAAAACAATTTTTTTCCTCAGTTTAGGCCGATACGTATTCTTCTACTTATTTTTGGTAAAAAAAAAACGCAATAAGCAATTATTGATCGGTTTGCACAAAAGTTATAGCGTTTACAAAATAGGGGATAGTTTTATGGCATTTTTAATTAATAATTTTTTTTTTTTTTAAATGGCGACGATCAGCGATTTTTATCATGACTGCAACATTATGGCGGACACATCGGACATTTTTGACACATTTTTGGGACCATTGTCATTTATACAGCGATCAGTGCTAAAAAAAAAAATGCACTGATTACTGTGTAAATGACACTGGCAGTGAAGGGGTTAACCACTAGGGAGCGGGGAGGGGTTAAGTACGTCCTAAGGCATGTTTCTAACTGTCAGGGGGTTGGGCTGTGTGTGATGTCACTGTTCTCTGCTCTGATGAAAGAGAGCAGAGAACAGTGACACTGTCACTAGGCAGAACGAGGAGATGCTTGTTTACGTTAGCATCTCCCCGTTCTTCCTCCCCGTGAGGCGATCACGGGTATCCGCTGACCGCCTCTTAAAGGGGAACGTACAGGTACGTAGTTTTGCCTGGACGTGCCCTTCTGCCACAGTATATCTGCGTGAGGCAGTCGGCAAGCGGTTAAAAGTACATCAACCACCAAAAAAAAAAAGGGGGGGGGGGGAGCAGTTTTTTTAGCATGAAACACAACAACTTTTCCCCGTTTTTTTTTTTTTTTTTGTAATTTATGTACTTTTAGGCTGGGGTCACACTGGTACGACAAATGCTCCGACAATGGGGTCGCATGACGTGTATAAATCAATGATTCCCTATGAGAGCCGTCTTAACTGGTCCAACACAAGTCGGTCCGACTTTGAAAAAGGTTCCTGCACTACTTTGATCCTACTTCAACCCATTAAATATCAATGAAGTCGGATCAAAGTTGGATCATCGTCTAACTGATATCCTAACTGATCAGACTTTGGCATGCGACTTGTGCTCTGAGGATCTTGAAGGTTTGAAGGGGAACCCCACGCCAAATAAAATGGCGTGGAGTCCCCCCCCCCACAAAAACCATACCAGACCCTTATCCTAGCATGCAGCACAGCAGGTGAGAAAAAAGGTGTGGGGACAAGCGAGCGACCCCCCCCCCTCCTGAACCCAACCAGGCCCCATGCCCTCAACATGGGGGGCACCTTGTCCCCATGTTGATGGGGATATTGGCCTCTTCTCGACAACCCTGCCGGTGGTTGTCGGGGTCTGCAGGCGGGGGCACATACCGGAATCTGGAAGCCCCCTTTAACAAGGGGGAAAAAAAGAGGGGAATGGGTATTTGGGACTATCCAATACAATTAGAATAACTGGTAAAATTAATTCAAAATGTATATCTATACATACAATATAGACGGGTTGGGTTACCACATGATTATAAACGGTTAATATCAAAAATTATACATACTGACAGATATCAATTGAATCATAGGGACACGGCCTATAATAGCTCTATGCATTTCATGGATTCTTCACAAGCATGCGCGTGAGTTCAATAAAAAATATAATAGGAGTTGCTGTATGGTCTGATCCTACCCAAAGAAAAATCATAAAAAATAAAATAAAACCAAGTATAAAAACCCACTCTCTACCATACTTACAAGGTTGAATATATAATAAAAGTGTGGCACTGTAGATCAGGGACCCCCAAAGGGAGGCATCTCCAATGGGAGCTGAGGTGGTGTGAGTGGCCAGCTGTCCAGGAAGAAAATCATCCAGGGGAGACAGATTTCAAGAAATTGAAGTAGTCAGAGTGACCAGAACATCAATGAAGGACTGCTGAAAAATATACATGTATATATATATTTATAGTATGACACGTGCAAGGTGTCCTGTGCTTGGTGCAGAACAGGGGGGTGGAAGTACTAGAAAGTATTGGTGTAAGGTGTAAGAAGTGATGAGGATATAAACGCATCACCAAGAAAGGTTGAATAAAAAAAAGTGTAGAAAGTTGAAAAGTGATAAGGCTCCTATCACACTGTGGCGGTGAGGGCGCCGCCGTTAAAACAACGCTATTTTTAGCACCGCTTTACCCTCATTTTAGCGGCACTATTCAGCCGCTAGCGTGGTGGTTTTAACCCCTGCTAGCAGCCGAAAAAGGGTTAAAACCGCCTGCTGCAGCGACGCTTTCCCGGCGGTAAAGCCGCGCTGCCCCATTTATTTCAATGGGCAGGAGCGGTGTATACACTGCTCCTTCACTGCTCCAAAGAGTTTTTTTAACGTCCTGCAAGTGCACCGCTCCAGTGTGAAAGCCCGCACAGGAGAGGCGCTATGCAGGCGCTATTTTTAGCACTGTAGCGCCTGCAAAGCGCCCCAGTGTGAAAGGGGTCTAAGGATATAAAACGCATCACCAAGAAAGGTTGAATAAAACTAACAGTGCAGTGTAACTAAAGGTGAATTCTAATTACCAATTAGACAGTGATCAGATCATAGGGTCCAGGCATCCAAGCTAATTCGTGTAGTGAACCGAAGTGAATGACGACACACCAGAGTGAACTCAATATGCCTGGGTGAAGCCTATAAGGGCACGGAAATCACACGGCCATCACACGCCATCACACCTGCACCAACGTCACATAGCCATGCACTGCAGGAGGGAGGCGTCCTTGACTGGGCAGAGAATCGCCCGACATCGGTGCCATTACACTCCGCCATCTAGCCGACAGATGTCATTACCGTGTAAAGGAGGGGCGGTGCCACAGCAGTGACACCGCACCTGCAACACACAGAAAGTGACGTCAATGCATGGTGTATGATCGTCCACCCACCCTAAGTAGAAGGGGAGGAGGAGGGTCCGCGGCATGCATCATAGCTCCCGAGAGGGATGGGAACCACACTAAATAGAGCAAGGAAGGCTGTATATCTAATCAAGGGATGGAAGGTAACAGCCCCATCCTAAGGGTGATGGCCCTAGAGAGAGAGGGAATTAAACAAACCAGTAATACAAATTATTCATACTGATGACAGATATCAATTGAATTATAGGGACACGGCATATAATAGCTCTATGCATTTTGTGGATTGATCCACTCTTCAGGAGCATGCACCAATCCACAAAATGCATAGAGCAATTATATGCCGTATCCCTATAATTCAATTGATATGAATAATTTTTGATATTAATCGTTTATAATTATGTGGCAACCTGTCTATATTGTATGTATAGACATACATTTTTATGAATTGTACCAGTTATTATAATTGTATTGGATGTACACTCACTCATGATTATGCGTTTGTATGTTAATTTATATAATAAACTGAATTCTATATATCTAAAAGCACCCACCCCCCCATGTTGAGGGCATGTGGCCTTGTATGGTTTAGGGGGGGGGGGGGGGGCTCGCTCGTCCCAAACCACTTTCCTGACCTGCAGGGCTGTGTGCTCAGATAAGGGTCTGGTACGGATTTTTGGGGGGGACCCAACAGCATTTTTTCAGGCGAGGGGGTTCCCCTTAAAATCCAGACCAGACCAAAGGGTCTGGTATGGTCTTGGAGAGGGAACCCTATGCCTTCTTTATTTAATTAGTGTGGGGTTTCCCCTAAATATTTATACCAGACTCAAAGGTCCTGGTTATGTCGGGATCAAAGTCGGATCCCATTCATTGAATATAGATGGAAGATGGACTTCAAGTCACAGGGCAAAGTCGGATCCACAGTCGTATGACTGTTGTGCCGTATCAGTGTGAACCCATCCTTAGGGAATTTTTTGTTAAATAAAGGTGGCTACTGGAGTGCAGCTGCCCAGAATTTTGCTTCTTCATACTGTTAGTTACAAGCTGAGCCGCACCCAGTGAATGTGAGGGGCACTAGTGTGGATGGACCTGGAGCATATTTATGGCAAAGTGAAAGGGTCTTATTAACATGCTGTGCTCTATTTTGTGAAGAATGCTTACTTTTCAGATGATCATTGCATTTTCTGACCCATGATCTGCAAATCGCAGGATGTACCAAGAGTTAGATGCAAAGCCCCAGAAATGCAAAAACAAGCACACAGCTTCGTTCCCTACCCACGCATACACAATCTGCTCTCTCGCGAGCAGCTCAGCATTCTGCAGGTGTGAAAATGAGTGGACTGCAAATGCATCAGGGAGTTTCCGGGTCCATGTACTCAAAGCTTAGTGTGTCCTGCCATCTGCAGGATGGAGATATGAAAAGGTAAAAAGCATCTGAAAAAGTAACCAATCACAAAATGAAGCACATGTTAATATAGTAAGAACACTGATGAGTATGGAGGTTTTTGACAAAAATTAACAGTGAACTAACCCTCTAAAGCCCACCCGACCACTACTTCCCCGTCACAGATGCCACAAAATATCCAATTTAGCAAGGTATAGGAAAGAATGTAACCACCTCTGATGCAGCCCTTAGCCCTAGTGGCC
Source organism: Lithobates clamitans (assembly GCA_037952925.1). NCBI lineage: Eukaryota > Metazoa > Chordata > Amphibia > Anura > Ranidae > Lithobates > Lithobates clamitans. The sequence continues at coordinate 2,246,938 of JBBGZY010000282.1, forward strand.
AATGGCTTAGCCCAAACACTGCCAAATGATTGAGGGGGTAAAGTCATTGCTCCTGGTAATCTCCAAACCTAGCCAGCATTTGTTATTTTGCTGCAGCTACTGAGCAGTACTAGTGCTGAGAAGAAAGCATAGCTTGGTGGGGAGTGGGCTTTAAAGAGGATTGTCACTTTTTCCTGAAAGGGCAAAAGGTGACAGGGTCTTGTAAAAGACAGGCACATTATTTAAATCACTAGTTCCTTTAGCAAATTTTGGAGAAACCTTACATACAAGTACTGCCATGGTAATATGAATAGCAGAAAATATAGTACAGGGCTTAAATGAAGAGAGTTATGGAGGTTGCCATTTAATACTTCTCTCTGTCTAGTTGCCCACATGTCTTGTTGATCCTCTGTTTTCAATACTTTGAGTCAATGACCAGAAACATGTGCACATAACAGTCAATCAACATGAATATTCAAAAGGTTGGTCAGCTAGGGAAACTCCTTTTTTCTCCAACACATATTTACTGTAAGACGGAGAGAACGATTGGGCCTTGTGAATGGTGGCTCAGCCATCAAATGCTGTCACATGAGATAGCAGTTCTTGGACACCCTCCCCACAAACCTAAGTCTGGCTTTTTCTGTGGACTCTGTTGGGTCTACCAGTAGAGGGGACACTGATCAATCATATGCTGACAGCCTTAAGTGTTTTTCTAGAGAGTCCTGTAAAGTCATGAAAAAGCACCGACAGCTGTATGCCACAGTATTCGCTTACTACAGTGCCTTCAAATCATAGATAGGAATCCTGTGTTATTATGACATGGCCCTCATTATTCAGCACTGACTCTCTTTGCGAACGAACGAACAGCTATTTTTTTCTTGCAATTGTCTTTGTGCTAAAAATAAATAAATAAATAAATAATTACTAAAAGCAAAATAACCCCTTCTTATACCAATAACCAGGGATAAATGTATATAATTTATACCAATAAAAACTCTTGAGAAATGTAGTGAATGTGAAGTTTTTGTTTCTACATTTGATATATAGTGGGAAATGCTATGTGTGGCTCAGTTGGAAAGGTTCCCCTTAATTTCCGCCACAGGGACAACAGTTTAATCAGACAGAAAGTGAAGCAAAAGCAGGGATACACACACAGCAATAAACAGTAGGAGATTTCTGAAACCAGAGTCAGAATTTTGTCAGTGTTCCTATATCAGATTTTACTTCCCTTACGGCTCATTTACACCTGCATTATTCTGTGAAGTGCGATCCATGAAGGGTAATGAGAATGCCATTCTCACCGTTAATTTTTGTTTTCCTCAACTGTACTGTACTATCACTTTACCTGCTGCCCCCCTCCCCAGGGCAGTGTTAATTTCTCTGTTAAATTTCAATTCTTTTTTATTCAGTCTTTTGACTAAAATACATTTTTCGTTTTAGTCGTATTTTAGTCATCCGAATTGTTTAAGTTTTAGATGCATTTTAGCTCCAGTACATTTTAGTTGACTAAAATCAAATGGGTTTATTTAAATTGTAATGCATTATTTAAGCATTTCTCTAGAATTTTCAAACTCACTCCTGGAGTAAAAATATAACATTATTTATGGTATTAAGTTTTGAACATGTACTACAGACACAAATTTAGCTGTTGTGATATATAACCAGCGTTAATTTTGACGTGAAATTTCAATTTCGTTTTGGCCATAGTCTTAACTAAAATGCCAGGTCGTATTTTAGTCAACTAAAATAGTGATAATTTTGTCAACGAAGATATTTTCATCTACAAAATTAACACTGCTCCAGGGTCCTTTTTGTTTTGACTCCTTTTACAATTTCTTCTACATTCCTCCTATTCCCTCCCTCCCATTCTGTGTGCACTGCGTTATCATTACTCTCAAAATCCAAAAAGCCATTAAAAGCAAATTCTAAAATCGCTTCTAGGCAGTTGAGTTTAGAAGCATTTTTTTTTTTAAAGCAAAAAAATGCGTTCAGAACGAATGTTCAGAGGCATTTGAAACGCCAAATGCTTGTAACAGGGTGTAAACGCGGTGACCCGTATTTATAAGCATTTACGTTGCGAGAGAGCAAGAGAGAGACTATATTTTCCCATTGCAACTGGCAACAACAGTTCTCCCAAGAGAATTGGCATGCAATTCAGTAAGGCTGCATTCACATCTTCCCATTTCTGGAACGCACAAAGAAATGTGAATTGGTTTGCCCTTTGCACGCTGCGCGAAAACACATGAAAAACGCCCTGGAAAAAAACAAAAGCACCTGGGAAAGTGGGTTCCGTAGCATTAATGCTTCTAAAAAAAAAAAAGTGTAAAACTACATACAATTAAAAAAGTAATATGCAAAAAAGTTAATGGGTAAGTATGTGCTGCTTATTAAAATAAATGGAATGAAAGGATGTCTTACCTTTGAATCCTTGGCATAGTACAGGGTTCTGCCCCGAAGCTTAAAATAGCGTTTTTTCCATCTTTGAAATGAACTGGTTTGCTTCAGTAATAATCCTTCTTTGATACTTGTCTGGAAAGTAAACAGAGGGGGAAAAAAAAAAAAACATGATTGTCAAAAAGGAACGAATACATTCTTCCAGTGCATGGTTTAACATAAGCTAATTACAGCCAACTACAGTCTCCTACACATGCTACATGAAAGATCATTAACCTACAAGAGCACCAACAAATTACTTCTTTGGTATAGAAAACAAATTAAAATAAAAAAAATCATACTTTAACCGTTATTTTTCGTTTGCTAATTTATTACTAATTTTACCAGGTAACACATAGGACTGTATACATGTGTTTCCGATGGAGATCTTTAGGGCAATCTACTGGACAGAAATAGCAGAAATACATACTACTAAAGTCACAGAAGCACTTATTTTCTGTCACTTTACCAAAAAAATATGGCTTTAAAGGATTGGTTCATCTTTCTAAACAAGTCACACCCGCATTTGGGGTGTAACATGTAACATGTTCAGCATCCTCCCCCCCCCCCCCCCCATGACAGCGGGCAGGGCACCTTCTCCTCGCACCCACTGTCACAATTTAAAAGCAGCGTGGCTGCTCTGCACAGAGTTCTGTGAATGAATGAACTACAAGTCTGATCTTCCACTGCGGGAGATGGCTTTTAGTTCTCAATGAAGGGTGCTTGTGAGTGCGCTCCTAGTTTATTGACTATTTCCAGGCTTCTGTAACCTTGTGCCTGAACGGGAGGTAAGGGAAGACAGCTGCACTGAGTCTGCATGACCCGGGCATTGTGCCCGCAATCGTGGATGCATAGGTGTGCGCAGCCTACTGCATTAGGGTGTGCACCCCAAAGCTCAAAACACACATGCATTTCTCTGCAAGGCTTGGGAGAGGGTAGGGGCGGCTGGCTCAGGTTCCCAGTAGACTGAGCCAATCAGGGATCTGGTCAGATCCAATATTGTTGCCAAATTGAAATTGCAGAGAATGTAAAACAGGGCAGTTAGAAACAAAATTGGAGACTTCAGAGGTTAAGGTAGGAAAATTATGTTGCAAGCTAGTGGTACAGTAAATAGCTGGAATGTCATTGTAGGTGAGAATATCCCGAGTCTCTAAAAATAATTCATACACATCCACCACTTTTTTCTTCCTTTTTTTAATTGTTTCATACTGTGTTTTGCAGACCATAACAGTTGCAGACCAAACAGAGGCTAAGATGGCAGCTTCCTTGGCTGAAAAGTATAGGAGGGTTTAGTTCTGCTTTAGGTGATCTGAATCTGAATCACTGCTCTGACCTCTTGCTAGAGATGACCTTAAAGCAGAAGGGATTATCTTTGCCCATCGCCGAGGTCAACGGAGCTGTCTTTCCTACACATACAGGGAAATGCATTAGATCATGGCTCTTTAATGAGATAGGGCAGGAATTGATTCATGCAGGCTTCTAAAGCTAACCAGAAGTGCAATTAAATATTGGTGGAGAACTTATTGCAACAGTTACAGCATCTACACATACACTATGTATTGCATAATGTACCTACACATACACCTACAAAGAAAAACACAAAATCCCAAAAATGAATCAATAAGCATTCAATGTAACTGTTATAAATTTAAAAAAAAAAATCTCTTTTTCAGATAGGTAATGTCTGACTGGTATATTTCAGTAACTTATACAGAACATGAAGCAGCACACACAGCATGTATGTAAACATAGATTCCATCACAAACAGAACAATTTTATTACTCATTGTGATTAAAAACAGAACTGACAGCAGTGTTCGTAATTAGCCTAAATAGAAGTGTGTCATAATATTTACTGTGTGCACATAATTGATGTAATAGTGGAAAGCTGGGTTCACACCACTTGCATAGCACAACCATCGAACATAACGGAAAACTCCCAGACATACTTTTACCCAAACAAAGACATAAGCCAAGGCTGTGTTCTTAAATTGTCCTTCATGTAATTTGGCTTAACAACAAACATGGTTCTTGAGACAGCTAGAACAGACCGCGCTTGGATATGGGGTAGATAAGCACAGATAATTCACAGTAAAATTTGATGCTCATCAAGTCAATCAATGTAAAATTCTATTTTAGATACCCAAGACTTGGCAGTGTGTATTCAAAGCAAACCTGTGCTTTGCCCATTCAGGAAGGCAACAGATTTGTTAAAATGATTGTAAAGGATCGTTTTTTGTTTTTTTTAAATAACAAACATGTCATACTTACCTCCAGCTCATTTTGCACAGAGTGGCGCTGAACATCCTCCTCTGGGGTCCCCCGGCAGCTCCTCCCCGCATCAGATAACCCCCTGGGAGAAGCACTCTCCCGAGGGGGTTACCTTGCGGGCGCGCTCCTGAGTCCAGCATTTGCGTCCACAGACATGAATGCCGGACTCGGCCCCGCACCCAGGCGCCCGCGTCATTGGATTTGATTGACAGCAGCAGGAGCCAACAGCTGCGCTGCTATCAATCTATCCATCTATCCAATCAAGACCTGGGACCCTGTGGAGAGGGGGACAGCAGCGTCCCCGAAGAGATGAAAGGGCTCAGGTAAGTAAAAACGGGGGGTTGGGGGGTCAGTGACTGCCAGGTGTCTTTCCACCTTAATGCATAGGGTGCATTAAGGTGAAAAAAACACGAAGGTTTACAACCCCTTTAAGTCACCTTTCTTTTGCTTCTGGCAGCATAATGGAAAGGCAGGGAGCAGAGAAAATAGCCAAAACTTTACAGCAGGGGTCTCCAAACTTTCTAAACAAAGGGCTAGTTTATAGTTTACTTTAGGGGGCTGAACTGCGGCCAGTGGGAGTAGAAAATGGTCTGGCATCAATGGGAGTAAACAATGTCCCATCTTTGGTATTAGGGAGAATACTAGTACCCCATCCTTGGGGTCAGTGGGAAGAATAGTACCCCATCCTTGGGGTCAGTGGGAAGAATAGTACCCCATCCTTGGGGTCAGTGGGAAGAATAGTACCCCATCCTTGGGGTCAGTGGGAAGAATAGTACCCCATCCTTGGGGTCAGTGGGAAGAATAGTACCCCATCCTTGGGGTCAGTGGGAAGAATAGTACCCCATCCTTGGGGTCAGTGGGAAGAATAGTACCCCATCCTTGGGGTCAGTGGGAAGAATAGTACCCCATCCTTGGGGTCAGTGGGAAGAATAGTACCCCATCCTTGGGGTCAGTGGGAAGAATAGTACCCCATCCTTGGGGTCAGTGGGAAGAATAGTACCCCATCCTTGGGGTCAGTGGGAAGAATAGTACCCCATCCTTGGGGTCAGTGGGAAGAATAGTGCCCCATCCTTGGGGGTCAGTGGGAAGAATGGCGCTCTATCCTTGGGGTCGGTGGGAAGAATAGCGCCCCATCCTTGGGGTCAGTGGGAAGAATAGCGCCCCATCCTTGGGGTCAGTGGGGAGAATAGTACCCCATCCTTGGGGTCAGTGGGGAGAATAGTGCCCTATCCTTGGGGCCAGTGGGGAGAATAGTACCCCATCCTTGGGGTCAGTGGGGAGAATAGTACCCCATCCTTGGGGTCAGTGGGGAGAATAGTGCCCTATCCTTGGGGGTACTGTGGGGAGAATAGTGCCTCATCCTTGTGCCTTGTATCAGTGGGAGGAATAGTGTCTCAAGAGCTAGATAAATATATGCAAAGGGTCACATTTGGCCCCAAGCAGCAGTTTGGAGACCACTGCTTTTGAGTAGGAAGGGGCATGAAGCAGCACTAGCACTTGATTGCACAGAGTGATCACCTTCATAACATCTAGGGAAAGGACCATTTTGCTTTGCCCTGTATTTACATCAGTGGAGCAGTATTTCAAAAGGAACACTGTTGCTTTGCCCTGAGTGGGCAATGGCTGCCATAGCTGGCTCCTTTTTAAAAAAGGTACAGATTCTTAGACAACCATTATGATTCTGGCATTAATTTTCAAAATGCATGTAGGACAAGAAAGTATACTTTGCACACGTCACTGGCTGAATGCCAATGTTAGGTCAGTAACACAAACAAATACATAAACCAGAAACTGGATAGCATCACTGAATCTGAAAAAAAAAACCGTGCAAGCCAAGGCAGCTTCATAAGCAGTGCTTTCTACTTGTCCAACTGCAAGGTGTCAGAACTGCACTGCAGCTGGGTAAAGATCAAATAGCTACCATTTTATTGCTCTGTATGAACGCGCTTTCCACCTGTGAACAGTGGCCACATGACCCTGCAAAAGCTACAAATCTAGTCTCACAGATTAGGCCATGTAGGCAAAATAGAAAAAGACTGAGCTGGCCTTTTAAACCAAGGCACAGAATATGATGCATTGATGTAGTTTACCTTTACAAGTTCCCCATGAACACCAGAGCTACAGACCAGACCCAAAAGCAACAAAAAAATAAAAACTGCTGCAAACCTATAAAAATAAACCTGTTAAAAACACAGCCACGCCACTAAACACTCTATTATTATTTTAATATACTAAAGGAAGTTAGTTAACCACTTCACGCAAAACGACGTACCCGTACACTGGTACTTTGATGCTAAATACCAGGGTTATTGCTGGCTGCCGACTGAGGGGAAGATGTCCTCCGCTCGGCTCCATAGGATGGGAGGGCAGAAGCACCGTCAAACGTCACTCCCGCCCATAGCTCTTAATGGAGAAGTTTTTTGTTTTTTTTTAATATATTTCTTCTTTCAAGAGACTTTTTTGTTTATTGCATTATAGTGTAAATATGAGATCTAAGGTCTTTTCGACCTCAGATCTCATATTTAAGAGGTCCTGTCATGCTTTTTTTCTATTACAAGGGATGTTTACATTCCTTGTAAAAGGAATAAAATGACCCTTTTTTTTTTTTTTTTTAAATAGTGTCAAAAATAAAATAAATAATAAAAAAAAAACAGTTTTTTTTTTAAAAGCGCCCTGTCCACACGAGCTCGCGCATACGCGAGTAGCGCCCGCATATAAAACGGTGTTAAAACCACACATATGAGGTATAGCCATGATCGTTGGAGTGAGAGTATTTATTCTAGCCTAGACGTCCTCTAACTCAAAACTGGTAACCTGTAGAAATTTTTACAGTATGATCACATTTACACTCCAGGCACATTTACACTCCAGGCATTCCAGAAATCCTAGTTCTTTTTATAGAATACGTCTTACATGCACCCAAATAAGAATGTGCAGGATCATTGTTTCTTCAACACCTCAAACCTTTGGCAAATAGAAATATTTTTGTTAGGGCATGAAAATTAGCCTTGAGCCATGGCAGAAAATTTAATTGTGAAATTATTTGTAGACATACCTGCAAAACATAATGTGTCTTCGGAAGAGAAGAAAGCTGCTACTGTACAAAGGACAAATGCTGTATTGTTTAACATTCTTTTCTACTTAACCCAGCAGATCTAAAATATGAAGAATAGATTATAACATCTAGTCTATATAGAAGACTAGGCTGCTGAAAGTGATAATTATGGGATTCACAGGAGAAGACTACAATTGTGCCTCCCCTTTATGTCGAACAGCACATCTATATTACCTTGTGAATAGATGACCCAAGATCCAGCCACTGAATGGCAGAACCAGGATCCAAGTATTGAATGGCTGACCCAGAATCAAGGCAGACCTCCATCTAGTGTCAAAGTAATTAAAGGCATGGTTCACCTTTGCAAAAAAACTGCCTTTGCATTTAAGGGGTGGCAGTAGAAAAACAAAAAACGTTGATGCATGTCTGTGTGCGCATTTGCGAGCATGCACACAAAGGAAACTTAGCTAGGAAAGCATAAGGCCTAAGCTGACCATTAGAACCGATAATCATTTATCAGGGTTGGACAAAAATATGGAAACCCTACATAATATGCAGTTGTGCAAGTGCAGACATGTTTCGAGTTGAAAGCGGAAGTGATGTAACATTCTTTTGCTTCCACTGTGTGATGAGACACATCTAGCTAACAGATGAGAAACATCATTTTCATCATTCACTGCGTGTGCAGCTAATAATACAGAGTCTTTTCAGAGCTTACAGTGTTTTAAAAAGGGCAAATTGTTGGTACCCGCTTAGCTGGTGCCTCTGTGACCGAAGTTGCCAATTTATGTGTGGTGTCACGAGGTACAGTATCAAAAGGTTATGATGGCATATACTGTTTTCCTGGAAAATGTCATCTGATAAGCATAAGCGCGGTCCACAGGATCAACAGACTGAAAGAGACAAAAGGATAATGCACAGGATTGTGACTCAAAATAAGAAAACTGCTGCAAAAATGACTGCAGAGCTTACGGGCAAGCTGCAATTGCCAAACCACTAGTAACTGATAATAAATGTTCAGAAGAGTGTGGTGCAACACCCATAAATCATGGACTATTGATCAAAAGAAGACTGTAAAATTGTTCGATGAATCAAGCTTCACATTGCTCACAACCACCAGACATGTTTACACGTGGTGAACAGAGTCCCAAGCGTGTCGTTGGCAAAAGATAGTCCTGGTCTTAAAGCATGGTGGCAGCGCAATCATAGTTTGGGCAGCCAAATCTTGGTATTCTGCAGACCCCATCAAAAAATCCGCTTCCAATTCGCAATAGTGTGAACCCAAGCTAAACCTGAAGAATACATATTGATGCACATAAACATAAAAAAGCTTTACGTAAGCCTGAAAGTTACTTATTTTAATTTGCACTGAAGTTAAGGGTTCCATCTTATAGAGTACTCCCAATACTGAAGAGAAAATATATAGAAGATCATCCTTGCCGTCTTGTGATAAAACAGCTGAATAAACAGAAAAAAGTTCTTTAGCTTTTAATTTCTATTTTCTATTTAGGCCAGAACAAGCCCCATGTATCAAGCTCAACAATACTAGAATAAGCGGTCATCAACAGGATGGAGATCAATAAGTTGCTGTATTCAGACCTACAATAACCGCAACAATTATTTAAGAGGATTTCAACTAATCCACATTGCAAACTACATTACCCAAGGTATGCTGGCCTCATTTTACAATGGTAACATGCTTAAGTCTGATCAAACGTAATGCAGTAAGTCTCAAATATAAAAAGCACCACTTAGATCCAGAAAGCACAATAGTACAAGACATTCATTTTCCTGGAAATTATTTGGACTATTCACAAAGCTTTTATGGAATACTGTATATAAAACTTACTGGAATAAACATATGTATAGGTTACTGCTTTATGGAATGTTTTGCTATCTTCATTTTTGTGCATGCAATGACTCCCAGCCATACTGTTTAATGGACTGCCAGGAGGCAAGCACTCGCATTCAAGCAGTCTGATCTGCAGCCTGACATTTTAATCACTAAATTGCAGAAGAGGATTCAAAAGCTCAGATAAACTTCTATTTCTGAAAATGTACTTATCCTTTAAATTTAATTATTATAACTATTGCTAGTAATGAAAAAAATTGAACACATCGCAAACATTCAAATGTTTTAGTTGCTTTAACTAGGTGTGTTAGTGTAGTTCTATTCCCTGTGCCATTTGCCTTACCTTGTCATTATACAGGTTGTGGCTGTATTTTGTCATGGCTGATCAGTTCCCGTATGTCCATGGTTTGTTACAGCTAGCCTGTCCCCAGTCACTAAATGCATGCATTGCCATCCACTGTGTTGCATTACAAATGTACAAATGTGTTAACAAAATGATCAACGTACACCCCCCCCCCCCCATGCAGGTAAGAAACACAAGGTACAGGTAGGAAGGTTTCTAATGTCTTTAAATTGTTCAAAAGGAAAGCAGCCTGATCCTACCCACCAAAGGGGAAAAAAGCTGAGATTCACTTTAAAAATGAATTGATGAGTTTAACTTTTTTCAGACACAGTCAAAGCAGACTGGTAGGCTTTCATTATGAAACAATAAAACAATATTAACCTCCCTGACGGTAATCCTGAGTGTGGCTCAGGGTTTAATTGCAGTACCATTAGCGGTAACCCCCGAGCCACACTCGGGATTGCAATTCCCAGAATCCTGGTCCAGGTTACTTACCTTGTCACCAGGATCCTGCAATGTGTCCCCCCCCCCTGTCTGCGGACTGTGTCCTCCTCCGATGTTCTGTGTGCCTGGCTCCATTCCCTGCGAGCGTCCCGATGCATGGGGGGGCGGAGCCCGGCGGCAAATTCAAGAAAGTACACAAAAAACACATACAGTAATGTAATCTGTAGGATTACAGTGTACTGTATCAAACCATTTAACATCCCTTTTGTCCCTAATGCTTTGTCCTATGCCCTGCATGCAGTTTTTTATTATATATACTGTTCTTTCTCCCTGGAAACTTGCTCTTGTCCAGGGCAACCAAAAAGTGTCCCTTTACGTCAAAAGTGGTTTTAGACCAGCTAGAAAACAGCGATAGCAACTTAGAACACTTGCAGAATTGACTGATAGTGATTCACGGGGAAAGTCATTTTATTATTATTATAATTATAGTTATTATATTATAATATTATGATTTCATGTTTCAAACTTCATCATACCCGGGATATCTACTAGACTCTTGTTTGGACAGATTTAAGTGTGTTATTGCTAAGAATTACAGGCCTACAATGTAAAACGACAAATTTCTATGCAAAACAATTGTACCGCAAAAGTCTGACATAATCATACTGCCAGGGTGGTTATTACAAACTAAGCAGTAGTCTAGACCCTGGTGAATGTCCAGGAAGCCTGGCTACAACCTTCCTATGCACCTGTAGTAAACCAGAGGATGAGCACAGCTGGTCAAAGCTTCACACCTTCCTGTCACTTCACAAGAAGGATTATACTTGTTGGCATTGGTGCCGGCTGGGGCATGCTTAATTTCAATCACAAGGATTAGGGGGCATGGGAACAAAATGAAATAAAGAAAAGCACTTAGTACATGTTGCAAAGTTTTGTATCTGCTGCACTAAAATCCTAGACAGCACTATCCACCTCGCCCAGTTCTCTTCTGTGGACTACAGAACACCCCTATGTTCTGGGGAAGAGCAGAGGGAAGGTATTCTTTAATCCAATTCAGAGGTGAGCAACCTGGGACATCATCCTAGTACAGGAGTGTCTTACTTGCAAGGATGACCAGGTTTAAAAAAAAAAACAAAAACAAAACAAAACCAAACACGCCTCAATGAAGCTTAAGAACTGGAAAATTAATATGTAATGTATAACAATTTTTTTTTAAGTTTTAGATGCCCTTTTTCAGACTCTGGGCAGTCCCCAAGTGAATATTCCACATATACGCTGAACAAACGATTACAAACACAACTACAGATAACAATGTAGTTTTGTGGCATGACTTCAATAGGGTGCTGAAACATTTCTTAGAAACGTTGGTTTATACTAACGTGATGGAACAGTGCATTTCAGGTAAGTTATAGGATATGGCCACTCATTCATGCTGCAAACCTCTGATTCTACCTTATCCCAAAAGGATTTATTTTCATGTGCCAAATTTTGACCCTGCACTCTGCAAGTTGCAGCATACAGTATAATATATACTGGCTACTTTATTAGGTACACCTGTTCAATTGCTTGGTAACAAATTGCTAATCAGCCAAATTACATGGAGCAACTCAGTGCATTTAGACATCTAGACATGGTGAAGACGACTTGCAGAAGTTCAAACTGAGCATCAGAATGGGGAAGAAAGGGAGTTCAGTGACTTTGAATGTGGCATGGTTGTTGGTGCCAGACGGGCTGGTCTGAGTATTTCAAAAACTGTCGATCTACTGGGATTTTCACGCACAACCATCTCTATGGTTTACAGAGAAAGGTCCGAAAAAAGAGAAAATATCCAGTGAGCATTAGTTGTGTGGAATAAAATGCCTTGTTGATGTTCGATGTCAGGATAATGGAGAATGGGCAGACTGGTATGAGATGATAGAAAGGCAACAGTAATTAAAATAACCACTCGTTACAAACAAGGTATGCACAATACCATCTCTGAATGCACAACACATCGAACCTGGAAGCAGAATACCACACCGGGTGCCACTCTTGTCAGCTAAAACAAGAAGCTGAGGCTACAATTTGCAAAGGCTCACCAACATTGGACAATAGAAGATTGGAAAAACGTTGCCTGGTGTGATGTGTCTCGATTTCTGGTATGACATTCAGATGGTAGGGTCAGAATTTGGCATAAGTATGGATCCATCCTGCCTTGTGTGGGTGATATTTTCTTGGCAAACTTTGGGCCACTTAGTAGAGGTCGGCCGATATATCGGTCGACTGATATATTGGCCGATATTTGGCGTTTTTTATTTAATTGGCATATTGTGCTGATAAAAAAGGCCGATTATAACTTCAGCGCGACTTGCAAATGACTTCCGTAATAGAAGTCAATGCAAGTTGCCTGAAGTCTTCTGTGAAGCTCTCCTCTCTGGGCAGCCTGCCAAGTCTGATAAAAGAAGCTGAAGAGATACAATGTTTACACTTATCAATGAACTGAACTCAGTGTGTAGGAGTTCTCAGTTTAACCATTTAAAGACTAAATCTTTTCTGACACTTGGTGCTTACAAGTACAAATCCTGTATTTTCTGCTAGAAAATCACTTAGAACCCCCAAACATTTTATTTATATATATATATATATATATATATATATATATATATATATATATATATATATATATATATTTTTTAGCAGAGACCCTAGGGAATAAAATAGCGGCTGTTGCAATATTTTATGTCACACGGTATTTGCACAGCAATTTTTTTGAAAAAATACACTAATGAATTAAAAAACAAAAACTAAGCAGTAAAGTTAGCCCATTTTTTTTGTCCAAAAGTTTTGATTACCTGTTTTTGTGTATTTAATATTTAAGATATAGTTTTGTGTTTTTTTTTGTTTTTTTTAATCTAAATTATACATACAAGTGAACTGATTGCAGGTTTGCTTTGTTTAATAAATGTTTAAATGTAAAAAAATTTCTGTATCACTTATTACTTAAGGTTGCTTCCACACTTGAGCGGGCATGCGTTGACGGTAAAACTTTGCTAGTTTTAGTGGCGCTTTATCGTCATTTTAGTGGCGCCATTAGGCTGCTAGCGGGGCGCTTATAACCCAGCTAGCGGCCAAGGAAGGGGTGAAATGCGCCGCTGCCAAATCGCTTTGCAGTCGCTTCGGCAGCGGTGTGCATTCATTTCAATGGGCAGGAGTGGTGGAGCAGCGGTATACACCACTCCAAAGATGCTGCTTGCAGGACTTTAACATCCTTCCAGCGCATCGCCTCAGTGTGAAAGCACTCGGGCTTTCACACTGAGACTGCAGGGGAGCTGTTTTGCAGGCACTTTACAGGCGCTATTTTTAGCCCAAAAGCGCCTGAAAAAAGCCCCAGTGTGAAAGGGGTCTAACTGTTAGATTTTATGAGATGAAGGGGAAAAAAAAGAAAAAAAGAAAAAAAAATCGGCCTAACATATCGGCCCAAAAAAATCGGCATCATATATCGGCCACCGTGATTTCTAAATATCAGCATCGGCCAGAGAAAAACCCATATCGGTCGACCTCTACCTCTTAGTACTAATTGAGCATTGTTTAAAGGATAAGATCACCTTTTTCGGGCAGAATTTCACTTTTCATAATAATTAGAAGCATTTTCCAATGCCATTTTTGGCCCAGCCATCCCAATGTGCTTTTCTCTCACTTACATCATCCACAGGAGGTTTAAAACCTCGTCAGTCTTTTTCTATCGTTGAATTGATTTTTAGATTCCGTCACTTCCTGTAGCTTGTATCAGCATCCACTTCCTGTTAGGTCATCTCCCAGAAGCCTTCACTTCCTCTTCCGTGATGCAATGAGGGTGTGAGATATGGTGTGTTCACTACTCTGGACCACACCTCCCATTACAATACCACCTTCCACCTACTTCCTACACAATCTCATTGTACAATTTCCTTTAGATCTCCCATCAGCTATGTAGTACAAGGGCCTGTCTGATTTGATACAAATTGAATGAATTGTTCAGGTGTGTCTTTCTATTCCATCGTTCTGCTAAATCTAAAGGTAATGTTACAGAGATTGTACAACCAGATTACATAGTGTATGGCCATCTTTACACAAATACATAGGAGGGAGGGGATGGAAACACTCAGCTCTCAGGCCCCATTCACATCTGCACATAATGAAAACTCAATTTACCGCATTTGTGTATATTTTGGGTGTTTTGGAGCGTTTTCACTCGTCATGCCCAGGGCAGCCCATTCACTTGAATAGGCTGCCCTACGCGCAACAATCGCCCCCAGAGAAGCTCCACCGCAGTTTTCGGTGCGTTTGAGGCACATGGGGTGCATTTAACATGTAATGACAACATAAACACGATGCAATTTTGCCACATTTCTGAAATGCATGGCAAAGCGCACAATTTCTATGTGCTTTGCCATGCATTTGAAAACACACAGATGTGAATGGAGCCTCATTGTTCTTGTGTAAAATGTACCAATTTCACTTTCAGGCCTCATTCACACCTAGAGTAGTGGAAGCGCATGTTTGTTTGTTTTTTGGCTCGTTTTTCCAGTGAGACACATAAGGCAGCCCGTTGATTTTAATGGGCTGCGCTACACCTGGCAAAGTAGCTTGTGGGACATTTTTGGAAGTTTTTTATTGAATTTGTCACCCGTTTTTTTTCATGTGGCAAAATGTGTGTTTTCTTCGGTGTTTGGTGTGCCGTTAACAATTAAGGACACTGAAAGCGCAACTAGGTAATATTAGGTGTATAAATGTAGCCATACACTTTACAATCTGATTGTACAGAGATTGCACAATCTCCTTTAGATTTACCAAAACTACATAATAGGAGGACATCTATCCAATCTCTGTATCCAATCAGGCAAGCTCTAGCAATACATTTGGGGTGTCCTGTGGGCCGCATGTTGTCCCAGGAAGTTTAGCATGAGCCCCTCTAAAAGGACGCTGGGGAAGCCAGGCAAATGTACGCATGGAGGAATGCCGGGGGTGCTGTGAAAACTTAGTTGAGTGGTGAAGGTGTGCTAATGAGGTCAATTGGTAAACTTTTTCCTGTGTCGTACTGGCTAGTCTGTCCGGTCAGTATACCACAACGTTTCTGAAGCGATCTGAAAAATATAGCCATGGATAAGGTAAATCTTGGTTTTCAAAATCAAAAAAAGCTTGTATTTTTGTGCAACAGAGGTACATTAAAGCAGCGCTTCAGTCATTTTTTCAACTTTCCATCTATTAAATCTTCTGCCCTTGTTTTTTAAACTTTGAATAGTAAAACATTTTTTTTCTGCCAATAAATACATTATACAGCCCACTTCCTGTTTCTTGTCTGGTCATTAGCCTAGGCTTATGACATCTTGCACAGCTCTTTCACTCTCATGAAAGATTGCCAAGAAGGGAACCAGGAGGAGTCATAAGAGGGCCAATGAGAGCTGCAGGGCTGCAGAGCTGGAGGTGTGCCTGTGTAAATCCAGTAAGTGAACAGTCAGCAGCTTCAGCTGCCCACAGTTAAAATGGCTGCAGCCAGACAAAGTGGCAGGAAATTTCTGCAGCATATTTGGCAAGTACAGAATCACAGTATATATAAAATAATATGCAAAGTGGTTGGAGGGAAGCTTCAGAATGCCAAAGATGTTTTTATTACAAATTATGTGAGCAGACTGCAGTTCCTCTTTAAATGTTACATTGGTACATAGAGGAGCTGGATTTTAGAATAAAATATAAAAAGGTTTCCTTAGCCTTTAAACGCCATCGCCTACCTGAGTATTGTTGCTGACCATGTTCATCCTTTATGACTACAGTGCAACCATCTTCTGATGGCCACTTCCAGCAGGATAATGTACCATGTCACAAAGCTCAAATCATCTCACCACTGGTTTCTTGAACATGACAACGAGCTTCACTGTACTCCAATGGCCTCCACAGTCACCAGATCTCAATCCAATAGTGCACCTTTGGGATGTGGCGGAACAGGAGATTCACATCATGGATGTGCAGCCAACAAATCTGCAGCAACTGCGTGATGCTATCATGTTAATATGGACCAAAATCTGAGGAATGTTTGCAACACCTTGTTGAATTTATGCCACAAAGTATTAAGGCAGATCTAAAGGCAAAAGGGGGTCCAACCCGGTACTAGCAAGGTGTACCTAATAAACTGTCTAGTGAGATACACACACACACAGATTCCTTAACCCCTAGGTGCCGACAGCATGCAAATATGCGGTCTCTCTGCAGGTGGGCCTTGGCGCTGAGAGGCCGAATATTTGCATAACAATTAGGAGACACAGCTATGCCAAGACCGTGCGCCCTGCACTCTCCCGGCACAGTTATTGGCAGCTAATGGAAGAAACGATCAGGAGCTTGCTATCGCAAGAAGCGATTGGGAGCTTTTTAATCATGTGACCACAGTGACAGCCAATCACAGAGGTCACGTGATCATAAACTCCACCTCGCAGCATCTAAAATCTCTTAACGAGCTGGGAGGCGCCGATGCAAAGGGGTTAAAATAAAAACCATATAAAAATTATATATTTTAGTTATCTATATCTTAATCACAATGTACAAGTGAAAAAAAAAATCCTCATTCCTCCAAGTTTAAACTAAAAAGTCAACCGTGCTAAACCTGATTTGAGGACACAAATGAAGCATGGGAGGAGCTGGCAGTGGGGGACAGAACTGTGACAGTGCCTGGATTGAATGGCACTGGCCAAGGAAACCACGTGTGAGCAGATACTGTATGATGCTCATGCTTTCACATCATTACGAGCTCCTGGCACCCTGTGGCTTTAAATCCACTTTAAAGCCTTGGGGAGGAAGGGGTGCGAGTTGCAGGAAATATCCTTGACATGTTTGGAATCAAACAGCTCAGACACTTCTGCAGTCTTCAAAATATTCTCTTTGATAGGAGGTTGTGGTGTGCTGTCCACTTTAGATGTCTGCTGCAGGGCCACACATTTTTAATGCTTCCTCCGATTGGTGAAAGTTAGGCAAACTACCATTTGAAGTCATGCATGCAGTGGATGTGCTTAAGCATTCAGCAACTCTGAATAAGGTTAGGTTGCTTTTTAAGGATCTTTATTTGTCCTCCGTTTGACAACAGCTCATTTATTCACTAAATGTCAAGTAGAAAGATGTCCTAAAATGGATACTGTAAGCCTCACTTGCAGCTAAAGTTAAACCAATGGCTGCTACAGAAAATCTGTTATGAAAAAAAAACAAAAAACACCTTTTCTTTGGCCAACAAAGTAAGAGAAAACACCATAATTATCCTATTAAGGCTGCTTTCACACTGCTTAGTTGCCATAATGCATATGCATTTTTCCTGCATTTCCCCTGCATTTTCTGAGTGCCTATTACCAGCATGCGCCTGTAAAACTTGTATATGTGACTTAAAAAAACCCACCAAAAACAAAACACAGGTGAGTTTTTGGTATTGTATTCATTACAATGGGGACCTGTGTGTTTGGTGCAGTTTTAAAAACTGTACCAAAGGATGCAGCATGCAGGTCTTTTCAAAACAAACTGCACCTGCAGCGTAGTGGTGTGAGGAGTCCCATAAGATTTAAAGGGATTGCATTTTTGTTGTATTTTTAGCACTGTAAAAACACAGCAAAAACCTTGTAAGCAAGAGCCTACTTAACCAATTCATTACATTTTTTAGGGCCAGTTCACAACCGGAGCTTGACCAATCCCAGGTGCCAGGACGCCATGGCGACCAGAAATTGTGTCCTGGCGACAGGGCTTTTTTCAGCCCATTCACTGTTCCGGGTTCCACAAGGTCCACGCCGCAGGCAGACAGTACATACAGATAGCCGCTATCCTCCATTAGACCCCTTTCACACTGGAGCGTTTTGCAGGCTGCTCCATTCACTCCAGTGTGAAAGGCCGAGGACTTTCACACTGGAGTGGTGCGCTGGCAGGGCGTCAGAAAAAGTCCTGCCAGCAGCTTCTTTGGAGCGGTGAACTCACCGCTGCTCCCCTTTATAATCAATGGGCCAGCGCTGCGATACCAGCAGCGTTTTGCGGGCGGATTTAACCCCTTTTCGGCTGCTAGCGGGGGGTTAAAACCGCCCCGCTATCGGCCGAATAGCGCCGATAAAATGACGGTAAAGCGGCGCTAAAAATAGCACCGCTTTAGCGCTGACGCCGGTGGCGGCACAGTGTGAAAGGGGTCTTAATATGATATTGTCCGCATCATTAAATTTAAAAGCAACGTCAAAAAAATTAGCTCCTAACCGTTTTAGCTGGTTCCTACATTCGAAAGCAAATTTGTCAAGCCCTGTTCACTGCAAAGTGCATTAGGTGTGGTGCAGTAGAAAAAATGATGCTTGCGTATCTTTAATACAGTTTCTTCAAATTTCACATACAAACATATTGGGGTTGATTACTAAAACTGGACAGAGCAAAATCTGGTGCAGCCCTGCCTAGAAACCAAATCAGTTTCCAGTTTTTTTTTGTCAACGCTTAATTGAACAAGCTGAAGTTAGAAGGCGATTGGCTACCATGCACTGTGACAAAGCGCATGCGCGCGAAACGCATCGTCAAGGCAACCTAGTACAGCTTGCGAGTCACCACATCTCATCCACTACCACCATCTATGATAACTCCGGCAACCATTGGTAGCTTTGATAGTTACCCCAGTTCGCTAGCCTAGCTCTTTCAGCAGTGAGTTACACACTTCCACTGTAATGATTAGCCTGTGACGTGTCTGTGTGCAGAGGAGAGACTAACGGCTATTCCATTGCAGCTTTCTCCCCCTCTCGCGTCAGTGTCTCAGCTGGACTGACATCACTGACATGCGCGGGTCGGAGATTCCTTTCTATCTTCCCACTGAATGCTGCTCCCGTCTCCTCTGCGGCTTCACTTCCCGGTTCCCTACTGCGCATGCGCGAGTCGCGCTGCGCTTCCTAACTGGTCCCCGCTGTCTCTGGGACCCGTGTGTGTCCCAGCAGACAGCGCGGTGGGGACGGGAAGAGGCATAGACTCCCATGGGAGTCTATGCCGGAAGTGGGTGCAAATACCTGTCTTAGACAGGTATCTGCACCCCCCTCCCCCCTGAAAGGTGCCAAATGTGACACTGGAGGGGGGAGGGTTCCGAAAAGCGGAAGTTCCGTTTTTGTGTGGAACTCCGCTTTAAAGTGGTTCTAAAGGCAAAAGGGTTTTTTACCTTATACTGTAAGGGCTCATGCACACTGCAGCTCTAAAAAAAAAAAAAAAAAGCGGCTTTTTACAGGTGTTTGAGCTTTTATTTCTGCCTATAAAAGCTTGAAGTTTGAGATTTTTTGTGCTCCCTCATGTTTTTATTAAGCTCTTTTGAGCTTTTTTGAGCATAAGCTTTTTATTCACAAACCTTCCTAGATAGTATCTTCTTAACCACTGTATAAACAAAACAAATCTGGAACAAATATTTTCAAGCTCTTTTGAGCTCTTTGGGGCACTATCTCCTCTCAAAAACATAAGTTTGGTTGGGGGGGAGGGGTGGTTCTGCCCGTAGCATATGCCTGAAAAAGCCCTAGTGTGCATGGACACATTGGCTAACATGGAGGGGAGTTTCTAGGCAGAAAAAAATAAGCCTTTAGAGCACGGATGAAAAACTTCATCCGTTTTGACGTGACTGACTTTTGACGTGGGTCCCCATTGAGAACGTCCGCTTGATGACGAAACGCGTCTGGGTACGCATGTAGTGACGCTACCACGTGACCAGAGATGGAGGAAGGGCTCCGCTTTGTGTTTGTTATGCCGGCCGGCGTCTTTTATATACTTTAACGCTTATTCATCTTTTAACTGTAAGTGCATTACTTTATCTATTAAAGTGTCCCCTGAATGTATTACACTATGGTCAGTTTATCTCCTTTTTGGGTCACGCACTGAGGATATAGATTTCCTGGCTGCAGTGGGCGAATAATTTACTTCCTTTCACCACTCAATTGAGTCCTAGTGGGGTTTTGAGCCAAATGCGGTTAAAGCTTGCGAGTTGGTAAGCATACTCTACAGCTATGGTGGTGGGAATATCACCTTTTGTCTTATGTGCACATCAGGGTGTTCGTCCCAATTGAATGTCTACATATGATATATAGCAATACTAGACTATGGCCAATTTTCTTGTCACTTTCTATATGTACTGAGGGAACGGTAACCGGAACCTGGACAGAGCGGATCACTCTCAACCTAAAGGCTCTGGCTGGGTTTAAGCCATCCGCCCACATTGTTTGCTGTTCTGGTAAGGGCAACTTATTACTATGGTGCTTGGGTTCTTCAGATGGACTGTTGATCAATTTTGTATACATTGAAGCATTTTGGAGATCCGGAGTGCTTTGCTGGATTAATTTGGACTTTTTTACTTGGATTTATCTCGGGATAGTTATTCAAAGCCACCTATTCAATTTTTAGCGCAGTTTATAATATTATATTGATTCTGTGTTGTCGCACTGTTTACTGCTGCTTTTTTATTTCATATATTTATGTTTGGTGAATTTTTTCTAGCGCGGTTTTTTTATTTACTGTGAACTGATGAAATGAACGGTCTGCGTGTGTGAAAAAGGCCTTAGACCCTTTTCACACTGAGGCGCCTGTAAAGCGCCTCTCCTGACGGGCTTTCACACTGGAGCAGTGCGCTTGCGGGACATTTAAAAAAAAAAAAGTCCTGCAAGCAGCATCTTTGAAATCAATGGGCAGCGCCGCTTTGAGGGCGCTATTAACCCTTTATTCTGCCACTAGCGGGGGTTAAAAGCTCCCCGTTAGCGGCTGAAAAGCGCCTCTAAAATGACAGTGAAGTGCCGCTAAAACTAGTGGCGCTTTACTGCCGACGCCCCGCGCCTCAGTATGAAAGTGCCTTTAGTGTCTCCCAGTTTGTACAAATCAATGGCCGATGCTACTGTTGCTGTTTACAGAGTACAAGCTGTTGTGTGCTGATTGCACACAATGGGGTTGATTTACTAAAACTGGATTGTGCAAATCTAGTGCAGATCTGGTGCAGCTCTGCAAAGAAATCA
The DNA here is from genome assembly GCA_037952925.1 of Lithobates clamitans. Lineage (NCBI taxonomy): Eukaryota > Metazoa > Chordata > Amphibia > Anura > Ranidae > Lithobates > Lithobates clamitans. The sequence continues at coordinate 2,268,296 of JBBGZY010000282.1, forward strand.
ATCGGCTTTAAGATTTTATTGTCAAAGCATAACGCGTTTGTTAACCCAAAAAAAAAAAAAAAAAATCATATATATATATATATATATATATATATATATATATATATATATATATCCTGTTTCTTTAAAGCATGTTATACAGCCTGTAACACCTGTAATACCTGGCTGATCCTGCCTGTCTATACCCTCCCTTCTGTAAATGACCACAATAATCAGGGCGGCTGAGCCTTGACACCGTGGTCAGAGTACGAGCCTGTCATCTGCAGCCCTGCTCTCCTGTGTCTGTGCCTCCCTCTGTCCTCCTCCCGCCCAAGGTTTTGGTCACTTTAATAAAAGAAACACCTGTTGATTCTGCCACAAATCTTGTGAGCCGATAAGTCGGCGCTTGCAGAGAGCACAGGAAGTTATCAATTACATCGCTCTCACCTATATCTGAAGACTACAGAACCACACCTTTCTATGGTTTGGATAACATGAGAGGGTAGGGTTTTGTATTCCTACTTTGTTTATGTTGTCATGATACAGAAGGGTGAACAAGAGTCTTCCTAGGACTGCCAGCATAGCATAGCTATCAGGAAAAAACAAATGGGGGGACTTGAACGGTGAAAACTAAGGACTCACGGGCGTATACATTTATGCACTGAATATGCTGCCAAAGGTTGGCAGAAAAAAAAAGTGTCTAATCACACGTTCTTTTCCCTTTTGTTTATAGGCGTATGACGTTTAGAGTCATTTGAGCATAAACTCATTTTATTGGCCAGAAAATTCATGTGTTCTAGCCACTAGAACAAACTGAAGCGCATAAGCATGCATTTATACATGTTTAGGTGCCATCACATGAAAATTACACATCTTTGACAGCGGGTGGGGGATCCTATCCAGACACCCGCTTTCACAATTTAAAAATACAGCATGACTGCAGGGCTCCGCCCACAGCCACATCATTTATTCACGGAGATCTGTGAATGAATGAAATACAAGTGCTGTCTTCCACTGTGACAGATGGCTTGCAGTTTTCAATGAACTGTGAGGGCGCTGTTAAAGGCTCTTGTAGTTCATTCATTCTTCCTGGACTTCAGCAACTGTCCGCCTCAACAGGAAGCACCGGCTGACAGAATCTGCAGGATCCATTGCAGATGCAATGCTTTACAGGCTGCAGCGTAAAAAAAAAAAAAAAATGCACATTTTGTACTTGTAAAATAAAGTGCATTTATTTATTTATTTTTACAAAAAGATGAACTTGTCCTTTAAAATACAGATCTAAATGCCCAATGTCTATAACCTCAGAGGCTAACACTAAACTGAGTTTAAAGGCATGAAACAAGAAAAGAAAAATTGCTGGATGCCTGTAAAAGCAGCATTTTTTTTACTCTTTGCATCTAAAGTCTGGTAATCTGCAATATATTATATTTTGTTATTGGGATTAGAAGATACACTTTACATATTTTTATGTATTCAATTACATATACAAAATTATTATTTACATAATAATGACTGAAAAAAAAACTATAGAAATAAGGAAAGTCCTCTGGTGTATTTTTGTCTCCTATTTAAATTTTCTGTAGCAGCTTCTGTTATTAACTGGTAGCATATATCTTAATCCTCCTATCATTTCACTGAAATCAGCTGCCTGTATCCTCCCTTCACCAAGTATATCATTTTACAACAGGCATTGCAAATTAGCTTCAGCGTTAGGAAGTGGCTAGACCATAACAGGAAAAATGTGTTTTGTGCACGTTTTCCATAAGAGTATAAACAAGGAACAGCTTAACAAAACCTCTTGCAAGCATGATTATAACAAAAAAAAAACCTGATAGGATGTTATTTTACAGTCTTGGCAGCATAAAAATTAAAAATACCACAAACACATCTTTACACCATATTTATTAGTATATGTACACAAACAAAACAATCTATGAAAGCCCAAACACACTTTTCTTCTAATTTTGCATGTTAGAAAAAATGACAGAAGAACCAACATCTAAGCTACAGCAATAAGCATAAACTCATGTATATGCTTGTATTCACTATTGCTGCTTTTATCAATATAATATCAAGTGTTATCACTATTTCAGAGGCCCCTGACATAGGGACAACTTAAAGAACTATATCTGTACAGTAGACCCACACGATTCTGGTCAAAATTTTTTTGCTTAAAATAAAAAGATCACGATTCTCGCAACGTAAAATCTTTCACATTATACAAAAAAAATTGGGCAAACTGTTTTTTTTTTTTTTTTTTTTAATTCATTGAAGTAATTTTTTCCCAAAAAATTGCATTTGAAAGACCACTGCGCAAATACAGTGTGACATAAAATATTACAACAACCACCATTTTATTCTCTAGGGTCTCTACTAAAAATATATATATAATGTTTGAGGGTTCCAAGTAATTTTCTAACAAAAAAAAAATGATTTTAACTTGAAACTAACAAATGCCAGAAACAGGTTTAGCGTTTAAGTGGTTAAACTTAATTGATTTACACACAAAGTCTATTCATTGACAAATTGTTACAATGTTTAGACTTAGTTCAACTGATAAAGAATGTTCTGATTCTTGGCAGACTGGCCGGATTTTTTTCTTCCTTTCTTTTGACGGGCTGTGGCTTCAGAAGAGCAGAGAGAATTCTTTGCATAGCAAGAATCGTGAAACACTTATCAAGATCGCAATGGGAAAAAAACGCGATAATGATTCTTGACGATTAATCGTGCAGCTCTACTGTACAGTACACAACATGTTTGCCTCCATTGTAATACTTTTGTTAACTGCAGTAACTTGTTAAATCCCAACTCCAGCATTTATAATGATTCCTCCACAGTTATTTTAAAATCTCTGCTGCTGTCTTAGAGATTAAATCTTCATTTCTCTGGGCCCTTCACTTCCAAGCACTCACACAGCAGTAATATTCCAGTGCTGCAGGGGTTAATACAGCTGGTGGACTTCAGATAGGCACTTGTAAAGAGTGTAGACTATGCCCGTCCATTCTGCCCCCCCCCCCCCTTCCATTCACAAAAGCTGTACTATAGCTTCAATCAATAAAAAGCACTCCATGTATGAATGGAGGAAACTAACCTTTCATTCATCAGCCCATCCTCCATTCATACAGTGCTTTCCATCACTTCTGATGTCCCTTGGCTGACTGGAAAAAACTCTAGTCAAGCTGCTTTTTTTTTATGTATGAGAAGTAGGACATGTATAAACTACAATAGCAGATGAACAAGCCAGATAATGGTTAGACAAGATCAGTAAAACCAGGATACAGTGAACCTTGGATAGTTAAAACTTGAAAAACTTTGCCTGGCATGGTGAATTTTTGTTTTTTTACTGTATTCTATGCAGCAAGATAAAAAAAAACAAAAAAACGCAACCACCTTCTGCATGCAGCCCCGCCTTACCCAAAGCCCCCCTAAATGCATACCCAAGTCAACTCTTAATCCAGCAATGTGCACAAAAGCTGAGGCTCTCTTGCTCTTTATTGGCTCAAACACAACAGCAGGAGCCATTCACTCATGCTGCTTACATTTACAACTGTGTGTGTCTGATGGACACACACAGAGTAGCAGACTCAGGATCGAGCACGCAGGAGCACCCCCCATAGCAAGCTGCTTGCTGTGGGGGCACTCAGTGGAGGGGAGGAGCAAGGAGCACCGTCGAGGGACTCGAGAAGAGGAGAATCAGGGAGGCAATGTGAAAAACCACTGCACAGAGAAGGCAAGTATAACATGTTTGCTTTTTAATACAAAAAAAGAAAACCTTATCAGATGCATTCATAGATTTTTCTATCTATACATACACAGCTAGGCCACACAAGAAATGAATCTTAACACAGAGAGATTTAATCTGTTAGTAGAAGTCATCTCATTTGTAGAGCAATGAAATCAATGTCTGGCTAATGAAGGGATTTCCAGCAAGTTACTAAATAGCTTAGTAGCAAGAGATTAAAGTCACTGTGTATCTTTGCCACACTCTCTTCCCTGGTGCTATAGTCAGCATGTAACATTTAATAAGAATTGCAAGATTTTTAATTCAGCTAATAAAATTTTGAACTGAATAAACTTTAGACACTAATGAAGTGCTATACATAATCTTGGTTGCCAGGCAGAAGCAACACCAGGCAGAAAAAGAAGACGAATATTCCCTGTATCCTTAGCAACAACAAGACAAGATATGATAAAAGGCACAACAGCTCCTTTCCTGTGTTGAGAGTTTCAGGTGTTTGTGGAAGCCACAGACAAGAACTGGAATCAACAATGAAAATCCCAGAGAAGCACAGGCTAGATGACCAGCTTTGAACCACATTTGTTAGTAGAAGACCTGGGAAAACAACTGTTTAGAGCGATTTGTAAATTTTCGGAGTTCTATGTTCTGTCAGTATGGGAAAACAAAATGAAGGGATATTTACCCCTTTTAAGTGTACATCCTATTTACAGCAATATTTAGCACATGATAAGCAGAGGCGACTGGCCAAACAAGTCTCGAGCAGGTCATGGGATATTTTAGAGCTGGAACTTGTGCTGATGGTCTTCTCTATAAACAGGAGTAATGGAAGCTAAATCAGTTAACATTTTAAGATTAAAGGGCTGTTTGCTGTGGTTGCTCCCGCATCATATAAATGTTTAATTTTAATTCAAATAATATTAGCTTAAGATGTCAACAGTTAAAGAAGTGTTTTGGCAAAGAGTTCTAAGAGTCTATGAGTCTACAACTGTCCAATTACTGTAATGGAATGTTTAAAGAAACACTTCATAGATTTTGCAGTACATTAACCACCAATCCCAAATTCCACTCACTGGTCATTATTCTAGATATCCTGGGAGAAAAAAAAAAAGTCTAAAAATGTAATCTTGTTAATGGGAGCACTACATAATGGATGGAGCAGATCTAGTTACTATAAACCTAGCCATACACTCAAAAATGGTTCGCCTGAAAAGGCTAAAACAGTCAAACATAAGAGGACAATGAGATAGGCAATATCTCACTTTATACCTCTGATTTTTGTATGTGTTTTAACATACAATTACAACAAAAGGTGTCAGTTGCAAAAATCAAAAATTTATAAGTCAGAAATTTAGCAGCCTTTTAAAGTTAAAATGTTTGCACAAACTGCAGCCAAACCAGTGAGAAAATCCATTTTCTGCAACGGAATCTTAAGGCTACTTTCACACTGGGGCTACGCCGCGTTTTAGCGGCGCTTTTCGGGCTGATAGCGGGACGCTTTTAACCCCCGTTAGCGGCCAAAGAAAGGGTTAAAACCGCCCGTGTTGTGGCGCTTCTGAACCACTGCCCATGAATTCTAATGGCATGGGCAGATTAGGAGCGCTGTATGCCCGAGGGCTTTCACACTGAAGCGATGCGCTGGCAGGAGAAGAAAAAATCTCCTGCGAGCCGCATCTTTGGAGCGGTGAAGGAGCGGTGTATTCACCGCTCCTTCACCGCTCCTGCCCATTGAAATCAATGGAACAGCGCGGCTATACCACAGCAATACCGCGGCTATAGCCGCGCTGTACGAGTGGTTTTAACCCTTTTTCGGCCGCCAGCGGGGGGTTAAAACCGCACCGCTAGCAGTCGAATACCGCGGTAAAACAGCACTAAAAATATCGCTGTTTTACCGCCGACGCCCCCTACTGCCCCAGTGTGAAAGGGGCCTTAGTGTGAAAGTAGCCTAACAGTTCATCCGCCCCCCCGCAGTGCCCACAGCTTATAAATCTTCTTTTTACATTAAAATATTGCCACTATATACCTTTTTGGCTGATCTGTATACCACCGTCCCATGATAAACTGCAGGTTCTGCCCGAGTGCTGAGTGTTCAGGTAGGAGGAGATTTCCAGTACAGCCTGTGTCCTCATGCTGTTATTGGAGAGGGATCATCCATCAACCAATCAAGATGTGACATCCCACCCACTGTGTTCTTTTTTTTTTTAGTTACTGGGCATGGAGGAGGAGGAAGGGAGGGACTGGGCTTTCATTTAGGATCTGTATACACGCCCACATGTGTGATATCATACCATGTGACCTGAAAAGCTCAGCTCAACAAGGAAATATTCTCTCCAGCAATAGAGACCAAACTGAGCATGTGCAGGGGGATCACTCTGACTGTTTTATCTGGTCTTGTCAAGAGAGACCCTGCAGGAGGGGGGGGATCCGTCCATACAGGATCAAAGAGCCTTTTTTACATAATGCAGAAGATTAACCCATTAAGTTCCACAGTGAGTATAACAGGGGTTTAGTAAAACTTTAAAGTGATACTAAACAAGATCCTTAATCTGCAAAAAAAAAAAAAAACCCCATACACATCCACTGCTTAATGGCCCTGTTTTTTCATAAAAGTGACAGATCGCTCAGTGCTGTGCCTGTGTGTCAACCAGCAGCAGCTTTTACAAACCCACGGACCTAGCAAATTACACAGAGCCACGCTGTGTGCCATTCCACTTTTATGAATGACGATCAGCAACATCAGGTCAATACTGTGTATAACACAGTCAGGCAGTGTGGATTGTTCATGCATAGAACTGAAAGACCACTCAGCACTGCAGATCTGTGTGATCCATCAGCCAGGGGCTGTGTATAGGCAGTTGCTGATAGAAACACAGTGCCACAGGCTGGCTGTGTGTGTTTTTTTTGTGAATGAAAGAAAAAAAAAAAGTCACGCAGACTCCTACAAGGTTTGTGTTTTTTACACTCTAAACTGGTGGAGGAGCCCCCCACAAAATAGAATACTACAAAACCCAGCAACCAAAGGATATGAGTGCAAACTCTATCTTACTTATCAATAAAGTTTATGTCAGAGGGAACATTATCAAGGAGGAAAAAGTTAGATTATGTTTTTTTTCCTCCTGGATAATGTTCCCTCTTTGATAAACTATTGATAAGGGAGGGGTTGAGCCCATATCCTTTGGATGCTGGATTTGTAGTATTTTTTTTTTGAATGGCAGATCTGGTTTCCAAAGCAGGGGGAAATTGTCCGACCATGCTGCTTAGCAACCAAGATACAGATTTGAATGGTACCAAGTGCTGCATGCATTTGGCCTCCTGGAGAAGTAAAAAAAAAAAAAAAAAACAAGTATGAGAATCATTAGAATCCCCCAGCCCAAGTTCTTAATATATGTTGGCTGCTTCCTGATGCTATGCCAATTCTCATACCTGCACTGATTGCTTACTGAAAACCTAAGCTAATATTGGAAGTCCAAGCACAAAAATCTCCTAACCCTTTCAGCACTGAAGCTCTTTTCACTTTTTTTGCACACATGCTAAAATGAATTTTTAAACACAAAAACGCTTTCAAAACCCTAAAGAATTATATATTTTCTGAAAGCAGAGGACCCATGGAATAAAAACAAAGGTTAATTAAGTTGTACGATATTAGCATAACTACACATTTTCTATAAATTATTTAAAAAATGAGGCTTACTCAAGTAAATAAAATACTAAATATGTAAATACTTACAATTTTGCTGCAAACGGTAACAAACTACATTACCCAACATATTCCATATATGACATTCAAAACCCTTTACAGCTCATACATTTTTAGAGTTAACGCTTAATAATTGCCCCGGAGTTGTTCCTTTCAATGCAGTGTAAAGAACATCAAATGTGTGTTGTGCAGTCATCGTTTGTGTATCCAAGTGTGCCATATGTGTGTGTTTGCAGGTGAATAGTTTTACATTTTTAGGGGGTTTTCAGTTTACACACTTGTTCTGGTTTTGCGTAACTTGCACTACTATACAACTGATGGTTTGTTGTTATGTGCAACAATTTTATACTTCCAATATGCTAATTAGAAGTGGTCTATGTTTTATATTGGACAGTGGTAACTAACCAACAAGAGGAGAGTAAGAGTCCTTTCACACTGCCAGTGCAGGGGCGTCCTCGGCTGTTTTAGAGCCACTTTTTGGCCGCTAGTGCTTTTAAACCACCGCTAGCAGCTGAATAAAGGGTTAAAAAAGCCCGCAATGCAACACTACCGAGGTGCTTTGCAGGCACTTTGGCGGCGCTGTCCATTGATTTTAATGAGCAGGGGCGCTTTGGGAACGGTGTATACACCGCTCCTAAAGCGTCTCAAAAGAAGCCGCTTGCAGGACTATTTTTGACGTCCTGCCAGCGCAGCACCCCAGTGTGGAAGCACTTGAGCTTTCACACTGGGATTGCAGATGAGGCATTTTTCAGGCGCTTTATAGGTGCAATTTTTAGCACTAAAGTGCCTCAAAAACGCCTCTACTATGAAAGGGGTCTAAGAGGCGATTGTATAGCAAATCTCTCCTGATTGCATTCACTGCTTTTCAGTATGGCAAAGTTGATAAACCTCTCTCAGTGCTCTCAGTGTTGGTATATTCACAACCCTTGATGTACAAAGTAGCTGCGTAAAACTGGATAACAAAACCACAAAAGAAAAAACAGATGTTCTGAATTAAGTCTATTTTTAGATTCAGGGATAGAATACTAAATAAAGCGACATGCCTTTCACCACAGAACCCTCCCCCAGCATTTAGAAAGTCAAATTCATTTACTGCATAAGCATGAACTACAAATCTCTTTTATAACAGAAAAAGGCTTATAATCTTTTTTTTAAAAAAAGTTAAGACGCAACATATTATAAATTCATATTACAGAGTTAGATCATGCACATAAACAGCCAAGTTTTAATCAGTTTTAATCAGTTCACACTGGTCCGGTTCACACTGGTGCGATGCCAGACATCGCATGTGATTCGCAGAACACTGCTGTTCACATCACATGCGATGTCTGTGCAATGCGTTTTCAGCCATACAGATAGTATGGCTGATATCGCACCGCATTCAGGCCAAACACGCACAGGACCCTTTTTTTTAGTTTGGACCAGAATCGGATCGCATGGCTGTTCACACCTGTGCGATCCAATTCATGTCCGAACTGTCAGTTTGCAGTGCGATATGCAAGCTGAACTGGAGGTGTCGTTAACAATGTATTGACACTCCCCAGCAATTTGCATATGGCAGTACTGCCATGCGAGTCGATGCGATGCGGGAACCCGCAGTGGATTCGCAGGGTTCTCGCATCGCACCAGTGTGCACCGCGCCTAAAAAAATGAGAACTGAAAGTAATACATAGATAGGGTATATACTAAATTTATGCTGTGCTAATCACAGTAACAAAATCAAATACATCTGCTAAAAGCCTGTCGGTCAAAAACACGCCATGCCGACCTGTAGAAATCCTTTAACCTGACGAGTAGTAAAAGTCCTTTCATCAGGGTGGATAAAAATCAATGATTTTTAAAAAAATTAAATAAATAAAAATCACATTTTTTTCATTTAGATCAAATTTATTTTAATAAAGTGCTTTTGGAGTACAAATCTATCTAAAAGATAGTTTTCTATTTAAGATCCATTAATAATTTAGTTTATTCAGCATGAAATGGAGCTTAGTTACGTAGCATGAGGTTGTATATTCTGCAATATTAAATTTTTTGGTAAACTCATTCAATTATTCCGAGCTCTTCAAGCTGAGATAACATGCACTGCATTGATGCATTCATACAATTTCACAGTAACAATGAGATAAAACAAAGTTCAGGAATATTCCTTTATCCCATTGTTTTGCAAATCTTTGTACACACTACTACAAACTGTATGATTGAATCGGTTCTGGTATCGCTGTTTTACTAACCTGACAGCTTATTATTCTAAATAGGAAACCTTCATTTTGTTTGCAAATATTAAAGATTCTAACTACCAGCAAGAATAAGTCCTTACATTTACAGAGCACCTGTCATTTCAGATCCATCATGGCAGCGCCCGTTAGAGGGCATCCACTCACCTGCTGCCACCACGTCCCTCACCTTGTTGTGTCACTGCCACATCACCAGCCATCCCACGAAAGTGAATGGGACTGTCGGTGAGTCAACAGCTGGTCAGAGGAGGAGCCGCTGCGGGACAGATATGACAGCTGCTCTTTAAAAATTATGATTTAAATCGAGTTGAATTAAATCAAGCCTTTTTACTAGTGATTTAAATCATGATTTAAATAGTGATTTAAATTGACTTGATTTAAATCAAATCCACCATGCCATTAATACTACAGCAGGTCCCCGTCATCACACACTCAGGAATTAAACTAGAATATCTCAAGGCAGTAAGGCTAGGTTCACATTGCTGTGACCCTAAAGTAATGGAACTTTGCACTGCAACATGCTTGTGACTTGATTGAAGTTTAATAGCCAGTGCGGCTCTTCTGCTTGATTCTGAGCATGCGCGGAACTTTGTGCGTCGGAATTGTGTACACACGATCGGAATTTACGGCAACGGATTTTTATGTCTGAAAATTTGAGATCGAGATCTCAAATTTTCTTTGTCGGAAATTCCGACGGAAAACGTCCGATGGGGCCTACACACGGTCGGAATTTCCAACAAGCTCCCATCGAACATTTCCCGACGAAAAATCTGACCGTGTGTACGCGGCTTAAGAGTACAAAACGTACACTTCATTCAAGGCAATGTATAGCATTGCGATGCGCTGCTGTACAGTGCCATGTAATTCAGCACAAGGTGTGCTGTATGCACATCTGCATTTTAAATGCAGCCCTTCCCTTCAGTCCTGGCACAGTTCCTTCCTAGGGTGACAGCCCTGCTCACTGTAGATACAGCACAGATGCCACCACAGTATAGGAAGTGTGTTCCTGGCAGGATCCCCAGGTGAAAATAAAGAAAAAACTGAATTGTGTACAACCAGCCTTGGGTTTTTCCCAAACAATTAGTGCCGCTGGCTATAGCCAGAAACACTAATCATTGTGTTCTACTGGCAGGGAAGACTCCCTGCCAACAGAACACAACACTCTGTTGAAGGGATTCCCCTATCAACACAGTCTGTGTCAGGCAGTTTCCCTTCATCCTTTATTTGTCCTGTTATCACCAACAGTGAACATGAAAGATAATCCAAAAAATAGAGGTGGTTGTCAAAATAATAGAGGGGAAATCTTCCAATGGAGACACTAGTTCTGGTGACAACCCGGAATTCCCTCAGTTTGGAGAGCTTTGGACCAGAAGTGGGGGGAAATCTCCCCAATGGGACACAGATGGCAAAAAAAAAAAAAAAAACTGTCAAAAGGGTTTTACCCTACCATACTCTATCCAGAATGAAAAAAAAAAAACAAGTTTTACCTTTAGTTCTACTTAAAAGCCCTACTGAAACTAAAATAGATATGCAGTGAGATAGACACGGTAAAAACAACCACTTTCCTGTTAAAAGCAGTTATAAAGGGTGTCCAAATGTGACCATGAAGGCCAGTTAAACTTGGTGTTCTCAGTAATCAGCGCTTAGTAAGAGTTGGTGTGAAACACTCCCTCTGGCTGTCATGTGGATGCCAGAAAAAAGTACTGGAGTGGGACAACAGGAAACAGCATTTTATTAATGAGGATCATATATAGCAGGGATAGGCAATTAGCGGACCTCCAGCTGTTACAAAACTACAAGTCCCATCACGCCTCTGCCTCTGGGTGTCATGCTTGTGGCTGTCAGTCTTGCAATGCCTCATGGGACTTGTAGTTCTGCAACAGCTGGAGGTCCGCTAATTGCATATCCCGAATATATAGCAATACTTTGTAAAGATAAAAACCACTGCACGCAGAACACTCAAAGGCCATTCTTCAATCACAGAGTACATCCCTTAATAGATTTCATTCATTTTTATCATGAAGAAACCCGAATTTGTGTTAATGTTACATGTATACAAAGAGAATTATTCAAACTGCTCAAATGTCCTATATTCCACTTTGCGTAAAACCAAAAACACTGACAATATTTCAAGAAATGAATCCGATTCTTTATAGTTCTTTTTGTCGTGCACTGGTAATGGCCATAGCAAAAATGTTCTATTCCTTCTATTTATGTAGGGTTGTACACGTTGTTAGCACTAATGAAAACAGAAATGATGATACCAAAAAGAGGCTTGCTGATGTGAAAATTAATGAAACATCCACGGAGGGATTCATAAACGACATAAGACGACTCACACAGTGTGGCATCCTGCTATTTGTCAGTAGGACTCGATAGTTTCACTCTAATTAGGACAATGTGAATAAAAACATTTCTGAAGAGTGACAGCTTGGCATAACCTAGTCAGTGCTGTCATATCCCGGTGGGGGAAACAAACTCCAGCAACAGCTATTTTTAGATACAGATCCTTCATTGCTGGAGGTCTGCCAGCAATGCGGGGATATGACAGGATGATAAAACATCCCCACTTTACAGCTGAAGTCACAGCGGTCACAGGAAGCAAAGAGCCAAGGTTGCAATGTGACCTGTTGTAACATGAGACAGTGAGTATGTATTAAAAATGAGTCTGGACTCCAGGAAATGCCGGAGAAGATTTCGGCTGTATTCACACCTGAGGGGTTTTGTAACTTGAAGCTGCAAAAGGCTTAAAAAAATAATAATAATAATAATTAGTTCTCTATGGTGCCTCTTCACACTTGATTGTGCAGCCTTCATCTGTACATCTGATCTCTATAGTAAACAGATTTCCCCTCACGTCCGGTCTTGGAGACACAGTAGGAAATGAGAGGAATTGAAGAAGTTGAAGAGAGGGATAGCTATGGTGCTATGGCTGAAAACTGATCAAATGGGAATGTGGTAGAGCTGCACGATTCTGGAAAAATGAAAATTGTTTTGCTTAGAATAAAGATCACAATACTGAAGAACTTTTTTATTTTAAAGATTTACAACCCCTGAACATTAGGTTATCAAACAAGATGGCATTAGGGTGCAATACTCTTCACTTCAGTCAGATTTAAGGAAATGTAATGAAAAATAACGTAATGTGTAAAGAAAAAAATTACCATTAACTGCTTCCCGCCTGCCAGCCGTCATAGGATGTCCTGGGCTTTGAGCGGGGATATCTGAATGATGCCTGCAGTTAGACATCAGATATCTCTTTTTTTTGCCAGCGATTCCCTACACCATAAGAACGATGCCGCTGCCCTCCAGTGCTTCTCCGGGCTCACCGCTGCCATCAGCGAACTGGAGAAGGGATCCGCCAGCCCCGGATGCTGACCATAGAGATATCCGGCGGACCAGTTGGTCCCCGGAGTCTCTATGATCGCTCGGAGGCCAAGCACGATGTTACGATGTCACACCCGGCCTCTGCATTCGAAAAAACAGTGCTTTTTTTTTTTTTTTTTTTTTTTTTTTTTATTTCAGGCTTCCCAGCCTAGAGGTGAAATGTGGGGTCTTATTGACCCCACATCTCACTATAAAGAGGACCGATCATGCTTATTTCTATTACAAGGGATATTTACATTCCTTGTAAAAGGAATAAAAGTGATGATCATTAAAAAAAAAAAAAAAGAGGTGTCAAACTAGAAAAAAAATCTTTAAATTACACATGTAAGGTATCGTCAGGAACGTTAGAGCGAGAGCAATAATTCTATCACTAGACCTTCTCTAACTCAAAACATGTCACCAGTAAAAAATTTTAAAGCGTCACCTATGGGGATTTTTAAGTACTGAAGTTTGACGCCATTCCATAAGCATGTGCAATTTTGAAGCGTTACATGTTAGGTATCTATTTACTCGGCGTAACATCATCTTTCATACTATCCAAAAAAATTGGGCTAACTTTTTTTTTTAAAGCATGAATTTGTTTTTCTTCTAGAAAAAAAACACGTTTGAAAAATTGCTGTGCAAATAACATGTGAGATAAAAAGTTGCAACGACTGCCAATTTATTCTCTAGGGTCCCTATATTATGTTTGGGGTTCTATGTAACTTTCTAGCAAAAAAATTATGATTTTTACACGTAGGAGAGAAATGTCAGAATTGGCCTGGTAGGCAAGTGGTCAAAGTTATATTGGGGCTTTTTTTTTTTCTTTTTAGTACTTGCCGATACAAATTACCGATATCAACCGCAACTTTTTTTTTTATACTTCAGATGTCAGCAGTGGTAGAAAGCATTGAAAAGGTATTTTAAAAATTAAAATAAATTTTTTTTAATTTTGCTTTTTTTACAATGTGAAACGTCTAAATATATGTTAAAGGTGTAAAAATATTAATGAACAAAGCAAAACAAAAAAAAAAAAAAAAAGTTTGAATTATTAATAGTTTATAAAATAAAAGTAAAAAAACAAAAAATCAGCAGGAAAATAATTAAATGGAGGAGTTAAGGCTGATTAGCGTAAATTGAGGGTTAACCGCTTGCCAACCGCCGCACGAACATTTAAGTCAGCAGAATAGTACGGACAGACAAATGGGCATACAGGTACGTCCCTCTAAATTTGCTGCCATGTGGTCACACGCGCGCGACCCTGCCGCGAGCTCCATGAGTGTGGTTGCGGGTCCCACGGACTCGATGTACGCGGGAAAACCCGTGATCGTCTCACAGAGAGGAAGAAAGGGGAAATGCTGATATAAACAAGCATTTCCCCGTTCTGCCTAGTGACACTGATCACAGCTCCCAGTGATCGGGAGCGGTTACCAGTGTCGTGTCACATGTAGCCCAGCCCCCCCCCACAGTTAGAACCACTCCCTAGGACACACTTAACCCCTGCAGCGCCCCTATTAATTAACCCCTTCACTGCCAGTCACATTTACACAGTAATCAGTGCATTTTTAATAGCATGATCGCTGTATAAATGCAAATGATCCCAAAATAGCGCCAAAAGTGTCTGATGTGTCCGCCATAATGTCGCAGTAATGATAAAAATCGCAGATCGCCGCCATTACCTTATAAAAAAAATGTATTAATAAAAATGCCATAAAACTATCCCCCATTTTGTAGACGCTATAACTTTTGCACAAACCAAACGCTTATTGCGATTTCGTTTTACCAAAAATATGTAGAAGAATACGTAATCGGCCTAAACTGAGGGGAAAAAAAAAAGTATAATATATTTTTTGGGGATATTTATTATAGCAAAAAGTAAAAAAGAAGTTTTTTTCAAAACTGACGCTTTTTTTTTGTTTATGGCGAAAAAAATAAAAACCGCAGAGGTGATCAAATACCTCCAAAATAAAGCTCTATTTGTGGGGGGAAAAAGGACACAACGCCACACGACCGTGCAATTGTCAGTTAAAGCGATGCAGCACCGAATCGCAAAAAGTGTTCTGGTCAGGAAGGGGGTAAATCCTTCCGGGGCTGAAGCGATTAATCACCTCTAGAATTTTATTTTTTTGCTAAACAAATGAAAAAAAGACTGTAAATTTGAAAAAAAATATTTTTTTTCGTTATAAAATGATATAAGTAATTTTTCTCCTTCACTGATGTGCGCTGAATGAATGAATGAATGACTTGTATAGCGCTGCACATGCGAACTGAATTGCCTCAAGGCGCTGATGAGGCTGCACTGGTGAAGAGGCACTGATGAGGCTGCACTGATAGTACTGGATATGACGCACTGATGGGCACTAATTTGTTGCACTTATGGGGCTGCACTGATAAGCAGGACACTGATGATCAGTGCCCCGATTATCAGTGTAAAGTGGATGTAAACCCAAAATTATTTTTTTGTGTGTGTGTCATAATATAGAGTATACGATTTCCTATCATTTGAGCCCAGTCTTGCCACAAAGAGTTAATCCATGTCTGAGCAATCCTCTTTTTGTTCAGTGGGATAAATCTTGACAAACAGAGAAAAACTTTGTCAAATCCTCCCCCTTGCTGTGAGTGACAGGCGATTTACATCTCGTGCACTAGCCTAAGACACGCATTATTTTTTAATTCCCTCCCCCACTCCTTTCTTCAGCAGCTCTGCAAGGATTGGCTGTTCCACACCTCAGCATAATTTGGCATGCTGAAGTCATGTGGTTACTTTCCTGTCTTTTCACTGGATGTTAGAGATCATAGCAGAAGTCCAGTGTAAGAAATACACAGGAGAAAATGCATATTGACAAGGGCAGTGTAGAGGTGGGCGGAGAGTCTACTGACATCACGACTCCACCCACCGAGCTCCAGACAACAGACCCACCCACAGAATATGCCTTTTTTCGGGTCTCATAACAGACAGAGGGGAGACATTTGACAGGTGAAGATACATGCAGGAGGCATGTATATCCTTATAGATAACCCCTATGGCAGTAGTTTAGAAAGGATGACATTGGGTTTACATCCACTTTAAGGAAAAAATAAATAAAGACTTTAGAACCACTTTATCTCTCAGAAAATCATATCAAATTCTATTTTTTTATTCTGGTTACTTCCAGATGGTACTGGAGTTAAATCTCATAAATGCACGCATTCTCAGAAAAACAGAGCAAGTGTGAGCTCACCTGCAAAGGTATAAAAAAAATAAATAATTATTCTTTCGTAACAGGAAAATATAGTTTGCATTATTTATGAATATGGCTGAATTCAATATGAGCATACCACCAGTCAAAGTTAATTTTCCAAATTCCACTGATTGAAAAACAAGCCTCATCACAGCACTAAACGGCAGCAGTCTGTCTATGCCAGGGTTGTCCAACCTGCGACCCAAGACAGCTATAAATGTGGCCCAACACAAAATCATAAAATCCAAAAGAAAAAAAAAAAGATGTTCCCCTCTTCACATCAAAAAATGGTATCAAATATCGCACTAGATTTATATTGCCCTCTTTTACTTTTATGATAAAATATTTACAAAAAAAAAAAAAAGTTTTATTGCTCAGAAATGTTACCTCATCTATACGAGTGATCATTAAAGCGGGGGTCCACCTATCTATCGTTTTTTTTTTTTTTTGGAGTTCATTCACAAACTTTTCTTCTCATGATTATCTACTCACATGTTCTGTGTAATAAGTCCGCCTGTGTCCGATTTCGTTGTAAAGAATAACTTATAATGTGATAAAAACAGTCTGGCTCAGCGGTGTGATAACTTCATATTATAGGAGTGTTAAGCATACATTGGTCATTCTGAATTTTGTATTTGGGCTGTGACAGGGAGGGAAGGGGGGGGGGGGGGGGGATTCATTGTTAGGCCCTGCGAGGCCAAATCTGGGCTCTGCCATGTTGGCGGCCTAGAGGTTATTGTATAAATGAAAAACTTCAGTAAAAAGAATTTTCAAAAAAAAAAAAGAAGCAGTTTCCATCTTCATTGTGGGCATTTGAAGCCCACAAGCATGTATTTCCTGTGCTCCCAGCATTCACCGAGATGTTGTGATGGCGCTGTTGCACAATGCATGCTGGGAAGCCTGAGACTAGCTTCCAGGGGACTGTGGGAGGTCTGGGAGAGGCTAGAAACACGCCTACTCCCACGGGAGGAAAACCAGGAAGTGCTAAGAAGATTAGAAAAAAAAAGGTAATTACGGCGATTTAAATTTTTTTACACAGCATGTCAGCATCTAGGCAAGGAAGAGAATACATAGAGATAATGTTCAAAATTTGGGTGGAACCCCGCTTTAACTTGTGATCTACCCGAGTTTCCTCTGCTCATCATCTCATTATTATTGTACTCTATTTGTGGCCCAAAACAATTCCTCTTCTTCCAATGTGGCCTAGAAAGGTCAACAAGTTGGACAACCTTGGTATGAACCTTATGTTAAATGATTTCAAGCAATAGGAACAGATCTCCAAAAATACGTCTAGGTTATAGGTAAATGCCATATTACACAAAGTTAAAGGCCAAGTTCACCTTTCTGCAAGAAATAACAAACACTCATTTTTTAGGGCAAAAAAAAAAAAAAAATGTGTAATTATTTCTTGCACAGGAGCCTGCAGAGCATTGCGCCCACAATTAGTAAATGTATGGCTCCTGCAGACATATAATTCAGCTTTCTTACCGTACCGCTGTACATGCTGTTGTGCCCTTGCAGGCCATTGAGAACTACAAGGCATCTGTTGAGGTGGCAGATGGGACCTGTAGTTGTCTCATTTACAGATCTGTGAATGACATGGCTGTGTGGGTGGCAGTGGGTGTGGGTAGAAGGACCCTGCCCGCTGTCACAGGGAGAGGTGCGATACAGAGGATGCTCTGGAGCATGTTACACCCTTAAACCCTAAATATGGGTGTAACATGTGACATGCTCCAAAAGGTGAACTTCGCCTTTAAAGGAAACCTCATTAGAGAACAAGCTGAACTCCTCCGAACAATACCTTACTACCTGGTTATTTCTGGACTAAAATAAGCATGTAGCAAGTGAAGTCAGCAATCCTGATCAGCTTATGTATTGTGGGCTCAGTCACTCCAAGTACTAAAGCCAACAGAACGACACAGCAAAGAACTAACATTCTGAAAGAAAGGTCAGCAAGGGCAGCTTCTGTACTTTTCTCAGCACAGGTTTCCTTGAACTACAAAGCCTACATCATCAGTGGCACTTTGCAGGAGACCATTACTCAACATTACAGCTAGCAAGGATGCTGCTCTTCAAGCCCTCAGTGCAGCCACAGAAAACACCAGGGAAAAAAAAAAAGAAGCATTTCAGAAAAATATGCACTGCAAAAGAAACAAATCCCAGATTAGCCATTCTATCAGAGCACACCTGACAAACCACCATTTTCTCACTTCAAAATTAGGGACAAGACATAATCAGGATTAGGGTTTTCTTCAGAGAAACAAACTGATAAATACATGATTTTTGGAGCGAGTACAAAGAAGGGCAACAAAGCTAATAAAAGGGTCTGGAGGATCTTAGTTATGAGGAAAGGTTGCGAGCACCGAACTTATTCTCTCTGGAGAAGAGACGCTTGAGAGGGGATATGATTTCAATATACAAATACCGTACTGGTGACCCCACAATAGGGATAAAACTTTTTTGCAGAAGAGAGTTTAACAAGACTCGTGGCCACTCAGTAAAATTAGAAGAAAAGAGGTTTAACCTTAAACTACGTAGAGGGTTCTTTACTGTAAGAGCGGCAAGGATGTGGAATTCCCTTCCACAGGCAGTGGTTTCAGCGGGGAGCATCGATGGTTTCAACAAACTATTAGATAAGCACCTGAACAACCACAACATACAGGGATATACAATGTAATACTGACATATAATCACAGACATAGGTTGGACTTGATGGACTTGTGTCTTTTTTCAACCTCACCTACTATGTAACTATGATTTGAACTGAAGACAGAAAACAATCCTATGCTGCCACAACAATTCTGTTTATGTATATCTGGAACAACCAAAATAGCAGGTTAGTATTTGCAAGTCTATTTTTACCATCAGAGAGAAAATTAATTTTCAGATTAACATGTTCTTTATCTGGGGTGTCAAGAAACAAACCGGCACTAAAAATGACAAGATCACAACAGGATTTCACAGGCTCTCATACAATATAATGCAATATCTGCGCTAAACAACAGGGGTAAAATATAATCACACATCCCAGTCTTGAAGTTCAACTTGCAAGTATTTCAAAATTATTTTAAAGCCAAATTCCAGTTAAAAAAAAAAACACAACACACACACCACTTCCCTTTCCCATTTACCAAATCTGGGTTTAAAAAAAAATGTTTCTAAAGCCGGGCATAGATCATGCGATTTTCTTTCCTGTAAAATTGTACAATTCCCCCCATCAACACAGTCAGTATTGATGGGGGAATCCCTCCCACTGAGCTATTGCATTCTCCCGGCAGGAAAGAGGGGGATGCAGGGAGCCGTCCCTGGCTCCTGCCAAGAGAACACAGTGATTATTGCTAGTGGCTATGGCGCCTACAATAAACGCATGAAAAAATCTGACATGCTGGTTGTACCAAAGTCATACAATAATCGAATTGGGTACATTCAGCCTGCCCATAGATGGTTCTAATCCTGCTGAACCAGCTGAAATTCAAACCATCTATGGCTGGCTTAGGACCGCCAGAATTTGTTATGTGGCCTTCTACAGTCCCCTTATCACTGACTGCTTGCAGGTCTCCATTGTTCTACTGACCAATCTTGCTACTGGCGCCTTTGTAGTGCCACAGTGCCAGTCCTTCAGACCTACAGGACCCAGTGATGGCTCAGCTGGACACCACCTTCAGTCAAAAAGGCAGTGCCCACATAACCAAGAAGCATTGTGGTACTGCATGAAGGACCCTACTATAATGTAGATCAAAAGAAGGAAGTTTTGTATAAAAGGTAAACCTGACATTTAAAAGTGTGTATACGCCTTATATAGCAACTAGTAGATGCCATCAAAATAAATCACCCACAATTCTGTCATGAATCTAAAATTAGCTCAAAACACTCTCCTTGCAAAAGTAGAGGGAAAATTATATTTCCAGTACTGCAGCCTATTCAATGAGTCTTTCCTCATCTAACATGTTATCAGGTGAGCACTGACATTTGAAAGGCACCCCATATCGGACCTGGACACTCAGAGGAGACATCCACTTTGGGACCGTTTGGATACTTATCCGTCTGTTATGCAGCCTCTATTACACAGGCTCCAACAATCGTCTGTCCCAATTAGACTTGCTCAATACATTCTGATATTGGAAACATAGCATACATTTAGCTTCTCCATTATCCGGGTCTGGCGTCCATGAAATATTTCATTTGACCTTGGGGTCCTAAGTGCTGCCTGAACACAGAATCATTCCACTGGGCAAGGGTTGTGGGGATGAGGCTCTTCTCCACATCAACATGGGGATAAGGTGCTTTGGGGGGCTACCCCAAAGCACCCTCCCAATGTTGAGGGCATGTGGCCTGGTACGGTTCAGGATCGGGGTGGGCGGCTCTCTCGTCTCCCCTCTTTTCCTGCGGCCTGCCAGGTTGCGTGCTTGCATAAGGGTCTGGTATGGATTTTGAGGGGGACCCCCACGCCATATTTTTTTACATTTCGGCGCGGGGTTCCCCTTAATATCCATACCAGACCTGAAGGGCCTGGTATGGAATTTAGGGGGGCCCTCATGCATTTTTTTTTAAATTTTGGTTCGGGGTTCCCATGTGGGGAAATTCCGTGCCGTTTTTATCAATGAACTTTTATGTGTATTGCCGGACCGACAATTCATTATAGCCGGCGCTAGCGATAGTAGTTTTACATGACTTTTTTTCCTTAAGAAATGTAATTTTGCTGTCAGACTGTTCTAAACACGGGAAACATACACCCCTTTACAGGCATACTATAGACACCCCCCAGGTATGAAATTTAAAGGAATATTACACTTTTATTGTTTCACTTTAAGCATTATTAAAATCACTGCTCCCGAAAAAACGTCAGTTTTTAAAACTTCTTTTTGCATTGATATATGTCCCCTGGGGCAAGACCCAGGTCCCCAAACACTTTTTATGACTAACTTGCATATAAGCCTTTAAAATGAGCACTTTTGATTATTCATGCTCGTGTCTCAGACTTTAACAGTGTTTGCGTGTTTGAACAAATTTTTTGCTGGATGCGATGCGATGTTCTGGATACAACCCGAACCGGGGGGTGTTCGGCTCATCCCTAGTCAGGAGTGAAAACGAAGGCAGTGGCAGTAGAGTCAAAGGAAGATCCTCTGCAGTTCAGCCACCCTGCATTCATTTAAAGTGGTTATAAACCTCAGACATGAAATATGAACAAAGCATATCCCTCAGTGTTATTTCTGTCTGCTGCCATCACAATGAATCACTTCTGACAAGTTTTCTGACTTAAAAATAGTGACAGGGGAGAGAGCTCCAGCTGATTGACAGACTCAGCTCTGTCTTTGTGTGCTGTGTGAAAGGGGGGGGGGGGTCTCTTCCCCTCAATCAGCTCTCAGAACTCTTCTCACTGAGCTCTGCAGAGTGTAACGTCAGCTCTCCACCCCCTTTTTTCTGAACTCCCAAACAAGCTTGTAAATTCTGGACTTTGAGCAGATAGAGAGGAGAAGACTGCAAAGACTTATGTAGGAAAATGTTTTTAATCTCTGTGTTCTCGCCTGAGGATAGTCCCTTCACTGGGTATATGAAAGGGTTTACAGCAACTTTAAATATGTTCTGGGATTACTTTTTTCCTCAAAACAGTCAACAGTTCAGTTCTCTTGTGCTTTAGTTGCGTATAGTATTGGTGTATTTTTTTTTTCTTGAGAGGTTCATAGCAGACAGAACAAAATGAACACTTATCAAGGAATATTTTACATGACAATTTTTGTAGTTCCTAGGGATGATCAACAGACAATACTAATACAGTTGGAGGGCTAGAACTGCACAGGAACGTAGATCCCCTGCAGTGCAACTTGGCAGTCTAGTCGTTTGAATAACCTGCAAATCACACCAGACCGTACAAAAAGTAGTGCATGCACTACTTTTGAAAAGCGTGTCACGCCAAATCTCTTGGTGCTGCAGTACCTTGCGATCTGGTGACAACAAACACACTGCATTTGCGAGCTGAATTTGGAGTGCCGTTCACAAAGTACTGTTGTGCAGCAAAGGCAGGGCATATTGAACACTGTGCGGGAAACGTGTACGGAATGCGCCTTTCCCGCACTGTGTTTTGGTGTGAACCAGCCCTTAAGGAACCCTGTCACGATAAACATGGAGGTTGCCACTGTTGACGTCCTCTGAAAATGCTAGTGACCAAAATCTCCTTTTGCCGCCCGCCATATAGCAAAAGGACGGCGGCAAAGTGGTTTCAATATCCTGACCAGACGTCATATGATGCCGCCAGGATATCAAGCTGCTGCGCGCCCCCCAGGGGCACGCATCATGCCAATCTTTGTTGCAGTGTGTCAGTCTGACACACCGCAAAACCGATCTAGGTAAAGAGTCTCTAACAGAGACTCTTTACCACGTCATCAGCTGTGTCCAATCACGGCTGATCACAGTGTAAATAGAAAGAGCCGTTGATCGGCTTTTCATCACTCGCGTCTGTCAGACGCGAGTAGAGGAGAGCCGATCGGCTGCTCCTATGACGGGGGGGTCCTTGCTGATTATCAGCGCAGCCCCCCCCCAGGATGCCTGCGCTGGACCACCAGGGACATCACTAGGACCACCAGGGATGTCACCACCAGGTATGCCACCCTAGACCACCAGGGATGTCAATCAGTGCCCACAATGGATGCCAATCAGTGCCCACAATGGGCATCACCGATTGGCAGGCATTGTTTGGCACTGATTGGCATCCATCCATACCATCAATTAGTGTACATTAGTGCCACCTATCAGTGCCGCCTTTCAGTTCCCATCCGTGCAGCCTTTCAGTTCCCATCCGTGCCGCCTTTCAGTGTCCATCCGTGCCGCCTTTCAGTGCCCATCCGTGCCGCCTATGTGTACCCATCAGTGCCGCCTATGTGTACCCATCAGTGCTGCATATCAGTGCCACCTATCAGTGCCGCCCATCAGTGCCACATATTACTGCCCATCATCAGTGCCACCTCATTGGTGCCCATCAGTGCCGCCTTATTAGTGCCCATCAGTGAAGGAGAAAACTTACTTATTTACAAAGTTTTTTTTCTAAATTTTTTTTTTTTTATTTGTTTAGCAGAATATAAAAATCCCAGAGGTGATCAAATACCACTAAAAGAAAGCTCTGTTTGTGGGAACAAAATGATAAAAATTTTGTTTGGGTACAGTGTTGTATGACCGCGCAATTGTCATTCAAAGTGCAACAGCACTGAAAGCTGGTCTGGGTAGGAAGGTGTATAAGCACCCTGTATTGAAAAAAAAAAAAAATATATATATATATATATATATATATATATATATATATATATTTTTTTTTTTTTTTTTTTTTTTTTTATGTAAGCCTATGCATCCCCAAGCTTAGTATCATAGCACCATAAAGCTGTGACCAAACTATTTGACTGTCCCACTGCATTTCAATAGTTTGAGACACAAACCTGAAATAAGTATTCGGGTCAGAAAAAAAACAAAAAACTTTTCTCTGACTTTCCTAACTTGTGCACTTACTCCAGGCCAGTGACTCAGAAAATAACTGAGTATAGCAACTCAGAATTCTCCAAAAACAGGTTTATTTAAATCTGGCATCTGTTCTGTGAAAGTTTAAAAAATAAGCTCATCAGAAACAATTTATAAATGAGCAGAATGAGGGGATAGCTGGAAAGTCAGGGGTTAACAATAGACTGTTCTGTTGTAATGGCAGGAAAGAGTCGGCAGGCGTTCAGTATAACAGATGAACTGCGTAGCTGTCTCAGCTGGATCATATCCTTTTCTGAACCCCTTTCTATACCAATGCAGCTGGAATTCACTACTATAAATAGCTATCCTACCTAAAGGGTCCACACAGACTGAGTTTTACAAAAGGCTTTGTTTATTGTAACCTCACATGTTTGGTGCCAGACCTTATGTAAAAAACTCTGCATCCCCCAGACTGTAAGAGAACAGAATAAAGACAGAAAAACAAATATAAAGCAGACCAATAAAGAAAAAACACATATATTACTTTTAAAGCTTAACTCCAGGATGTGCAAAGCTTTCTAAAAGCAAGAGGCATTCTTACTTGAATATTCATATGCTTTGTGCATTTCTTTCTTATCTGTGCAGTAAAACTGAAACTTTTCCTCTGTGCAGGAGTTTCCAGTAATGAAGACCACTCACTGATGCTCTCTCCTTTTGTGCAGGGGGACTGGTCTTTTATCGACCCCTTTAATGTAGTTTTCTACTGGGAGCCTGTAGTGGGTGGGGCCAGCTGGGTCCCTCCCTCAGCTCTGCTCAGACCGGGTATAACAGTGATGATGTCACTGCTACTTTTACAAGGCAATATCTAGGTTTGTAAAGGCATTGGTGTGCACAAAAGTGGATTTATATTATTTGTAGCTATTGAGAATTTTGTTCCTACAGTTCAGCTTTAAGGTAGATCTAACTTTTTAAAGTAATTTAATAGAGAAACGGGAGCACATCACATCAATTGGTTTTTTAAGAGGCAAACAGTGTTCCATGGCTTCTGGTATTTAAACTGTATGCAAGCCTCACACAAGAACTTTTTTTATTTGATCTCCTAAGATCTTTTAAATATGCAACTGTATAGTAAGCATCCTGCTACACGTTTTGCTGATAAGCGTGCAGCAAAGAGCACAGGAAGTTATCAGATACATTGTCTCCAGGACCCTCTAGGAACTACTGAACATGAACAACTAGATATCTATATATATTATCTATATATACAGTGGATAGTCTACACACCCCGAGTAGAAATAGCAGGTTTCTGTGATGTAAAAAAAAAAAAAAAGAGAGAGAGACAAAGATAAACCATTTCAAAACTTTTTTCCAACCTTTTAATGTGACCTATAAACTGTACAACTCAATTGAAAAACAAACTGAAATCTTTTAGGTGGAGGGAAGTAAAAATAAAATAAAATATTATGGTTACAACTAATACTTTGTTGAAGTACCTTTTGATTTTTTTTTTTACACCACTCAGTGTTTTTGGCTATGAGTCTATCAGCATGGCACATCATGACTTAGCAGTATTTGCCCACTCTTCTTTGTAAAAACACTCCAAATCTATCAGACTGCAAGGGCATCTCCTGTGCACAGCCCTCTTCACATGACCCCACAGATTTTCAATGGGATTCAGGTCTGGACTCTGGCCGGGCCATTCCAAAACGTATCTTCTTCTGGTGAAGCCATTCCTTTGTTGATTTGGGTGTATGCTTTGGGTCGTATTTATGCTGAAAGATGACGTTCCTCCTGCCAATATTGACTGGTATTTGGAACTGTTCATAATTGCTTCTACCTTGACTAAGGCCCCTATTCCAGCTGAAGAAAAACGGTCCCAAAGAAGGATGCTGCCACCACCATGCTTCACTGTGGGTATGTTGTTCTTTTGGTGATGTGAGGTGTTTTTGCGCCAAACATATCTTTTTTTTTTTTTTTAATTCCTTTATTTTGACACTGAGCAAGTGCAGACAGTTACATAATAATCTGTTGTATAACAATGTAAGAGACAGGCAGGTGTGATACAGGTAAATGATTGCAAACAGTTATGTCAAAAAAAAAAAAGAAACCAACAAGATCGACAGATCTGGTTATTAAAACGAGCACAACAGTTAAAGTATGTGGGGGTGGTTCCCCGAATTATCAAAACTGTCAGTGGATGAGACCTGAGCGGCGCTCAAGGTTCTGAATTGTTTGGCTACCAAACATATCTTTTAAAGTTCTACCTTGGTGTTATCAGACCATAACACATTCTGCCACATGCTTTCGGGAGACTTCAGATGAGTTTTTGCAAAATTCAGCCAGGCTTGGATATTTTTTGTCATAAGAAAAAGCTCCCATCTTGCCACTCTACCTCATAGCCCAGACATATGAAGAATACAGGAGATTGTTGCCCATGTGCCACACAGCCAGTACTTTCCAGATATACCTGCAGCTCCTTTAATGTTGCTGTAAGCCTCTTGGCAGCCTCCCTGACCAGTTTTCCTCCCAATTTTGGAGGGACATCCAGTTCTTGGTAATGTCACTGTTGTGCCATATTTTCTCCACTTGATGACTGTCTTCACTGTGTTCCATTGTATAGCTAATGCCTTGTAGATTATTTTGTACCCTTCTCCTGTCCGATACCTTTTTAACAATGAGATCCCTCTGATGTTTTGGAAGCTCTCTGCGGACCATGGCTTTGCTGTAGGATGTCAGGAAAGACCTTCTAGAACAGCTAAACTTTATTTGAGGTTAATCAGAGGCACTTTAACCGCTTGTTGACCAGCCTCTGTCATTTTACTGCGGCAGGTCGGCACGATCCCGTGAACAGTCGTAGCTATAAGTCGGCTCGCGGGATCGTGATAGCAAGTGAGCGCGCACCCGCTGCACAGCGGGGGTGCCGATACTCATGGCCAACGGTCGCAATAACCGCCGGCCACAAGCGAGCATGAGAGACAGAACATGGACGAGTGTGTGTAAACACACACTTCCCTGTTCTGAGAGGAGTGACAGATCGTGTGTTCCTATTAGCTAGGAACCACGATCTGTCACTTCCTCTAGTCAGTCCCCTCCCCCTTCAGTTAGAAACACGTAGCAGGGAACACAGTTAACCCCCCTAGTGTCAACCCCCTTCCCTGCCAGTGACATTTTTACAGTAATCATTGCATTTTTATAGCACTGATTGCTGTGTAAATGCCAATGGTCCCAAAAATGTGTCAAAAGTGTCCGATGTGTCCGCCATAATGTCGCAGTCCCGATAAAAACCGCAGATCCCCGCCATTACTAGTAAAAAAAAAAAAAATTATAAAAATGCTATAAATCTATCCCCTATTTTGTAAATGCTATCAAACTTTTGCGCAAACCAATCAATATATGCTTATTGCGATTTTTTTTACCAAAAATATGTAGAATACATATTGACCTAAAATGAGAAAAAAATAGCTTTTTTTAAAAAAAAATGGGGATATTATAGCAAAAAGTACAAAATATTGTGTTTTTTTCAAAATTGTAGCTTTTTTTTGTTTATAGCCCAAAAAAATAAAAAACGTAGAGGTGAAAAAATACCACCAAATGAAAGCTCTATTGGTAGGAAAAAAAGGATGTCAATTTTGTTTGGGTGCAGCGTCGTAAGACCGCGCAGTTGTCAGTTAAAGCGACGCAGTGCCGAATTGCAAAAAATGGCCTGGTCATTCAGCAGCCAAACTTCCGGGGCTGAAGTGGTTAAATGATGGCAGGGGTGTACTGACTCCAATTTAACATGAGTTTGAATGTGATTGCTTAATTTGAACATAGCCACATTCCCAGTTATAAAAGAGGGTGTGCACACTTATGCAACCAAGTTATTTTTTTTTTACTTTCTCCCACTAAAAGATTTCAGTTTGTTTTTCAACTGAGTTGTACAGTATAGGTCACAGAAGGTGGGAAAAGTTTGGAAATGATTTATCTTTGTCTCAATGTTTTACATCACAGAAACCTGACATTTTAACAAGGGTGTGTAGACTTTTTATATCATTTATATTTATATATATATATATATATATATATATATATATATATATATATATATATATATATATATATATATATATATATATATATATATATATATATATATATATATATATATATATATATATATATATATATATATATATATATAAAAATGACCCTCTTGTAGTGCTAGGTTGTTAGTGTAAGAAAATGTAAGTTTAGAACAGTGCTAAGCCCGAGCTACGAATCTGGGTCAGGGTTTAGCGAGTCAGGGCTGGGTGACTCATTCTAGCAGCTCCTCTGGTGCCTCCCCCTGTTTTCTGGGACATTGGAGCATGTTCCAGACATAGTGGGTGGAGGTTAGGAAGAGCTGCTTGGAAAATAAACCTTATTAGGCATGAGTCAGGCCGGGGGTATAGAGTCGGGTGGAAGATAGAGATGGAGTGCTGAGGAGGCTGTCGGTGGACCTTGAGGGTGCCCCCTAGTCTGAAGGAGGGGGGAGTGGTCGACCTCAGGCCAGGGCTCGGGTGCTGGAAAGATCCTATCAAAACACACGGAGGAAGCCCTTCCTGGAAGCATTGGAGCAAGGAGAGAGGATAGCAGGTCAGCACATCTGGGAGACAGCTGGGTAGGCTGGTGAGTGTCTGTCTGGAGGACTGTAAGGAGAAGTTAGCCTGGAGGGCAAGTGAAAGGGGCAGCTGCAGCCAGGCGGGTTGGCAGTGTCTGAAGAGGCTTGTGTTGGGGTCAATAGCGACAGGAGTGATGTAAGCTGGACACTGAAGTTCTGCTACACATCTAAGGGGCTTCGGAATCCTGCCTGCAATGGGCCATTGCTTTAATCTGACTGAGCGACGGTCAGATATTCAGTGTGTTCCTGCAAGCAAGTGCATGCAGGAGGAAGAAGCTGTATGTAAAGCCTGTATATAGGAAGAGTTGTCCCTGGAGTTGTTTTAGTCAAGTGGACATCTCATAACCTCCCATCTTTATCCAAGTTGTTATCCTTCAATAAATAACAAAAACAAAGTCACAGACTGTGAAAATTTGCACACATATATACACACACACACACACACACACACACACACACACACACACACACACACACACACACACACTTTAGTCACACTTTTTTGCATTTCTAAAAAAAACGCACATCTTTAAATGTGTGGGCCGCTCATTTCCTTTTTAACCACTTGCGCCCGCCATATAGCAAAATGACATCGGCAAAGTAGTTACATAGTTACATAGTAGGTGAGGTTGAAAAAAGACACAAGTCCATTAAGTCCAACCTATGTGTGTGATTATATGTCAGTATTACATTGTATATCCCTGTATGTTGTGGTTGTTCAGGTGCTTATCTAATAGTTTCTTGAAACCATCAATGCTCCCCGCTGAGACCACCGCCTGTGGAAGGGAATTTCACATCCTTGCCGCTCTTACAGTAAATAACCCTCTACGTAGTTTAAGGTTAAACCTCTTTTCTTCTAATTGTAATGAGTGGCCACGAGTCTTGTTAAACTCCCTTCTGCGAAAAAGTTTTATCCCTATTGTGGGGTCACCAGTACGGTATTTGTATATTGAAATCATATACCCTCTCAAGCGTCTCTTCTCCAGAGAGAATAAGTTCAGTGCTCGCAACCTTTCCTCATAACTAAGATCCTCCAGACCCTTTATTAGCTTTGTTGCCCTTCTTTGTACTCGCTCCATTTCCAGTACATCCTTCCTGAGGACTGGTGCCCAGAACCGGACAGCATACTCTAGGTGCGGCCAGGCCAGAGTCTTGTAGAGAATTATCGTTTTATCTCTGGAGATAATCCCCTTTTTAATGCATGCCAATATTCTGTTTGCCTTGTTAGCAGCAGCTTGGCATTACATGCCATTGCTGAGCCTATTATCTACTAGGACCCCCAGATCCTTTTCCATCCTAGTTGCGATATCCTGACCGGACGTCATATGACGTTCTCAGGATATCAAGCCGCTGGGCGCGTTTGTTGTTGCGGTGTGTCAGTCTAACACACCGCAACTCTGATCTAGGTAAAGAGTCTCTGACAGAGCCTCTTTACCACATGATCAGCCATGTTTATTCAGGGCTGATCACGATGTAAACAGGAAGAGCCATTTATAGGCTTTTCCTCACTCGCGCCTGACAGGGGGATTCTGTGCAAATTGTTTATCAGCGCAGCCCCCCTCGGATGCCCGCCCAGGACCACCAGAGATGGCTACCACACTGGACCACCAGGTATGCCACCCTAGACCACAAGGAAAATAACAATCAGTGCCAGTGAAAAATGCCTACCAGCCCCACTAGTGACGCCTATCAGTGAAATCCAGTGCCAGCCATCAATGCCCATCATTCCCTCCTTTCAGTGCCCATCAGTGCCACCCATAAGTACCCATCAGTGCAGCCTTTCCGTGCCCATCAGTGCCGCCTATCAGTGCCACCTTATCAGTATCCATCAGTGAAGGAGAAAACTTATTTACAACATTTTATAACCTGGTAGGCAGAGCTTATTATAAAGCTGCACATATGCAGTTAGATTCGCATTTGAATGTTCATACTAAAATTCTAAAAAAAAAAAAAATTGTTAGGTGTATGAATTGAGCCTGGGAAGCCTCCGAGGTGCTAGATGTAGGATTTGTTCCTCTTTACAAACAAGGGGTTGCAACCTGAGGTACTCAGCTTGTAGAGTAAGCAGACTTCAACAATTACATCAGAGCCTTGCCAGTTAAGATGCAGCAAAGCATTAGGAATACAGCCCCCCCCTACACACACACACACACACACACACACACACACACACACACAGTGTGTATGAGCTGGTGTACCTTCTAAAGCAACATAGCGCTGCAGAGGACTAAGGACTAGGTCTGGAATTTGGCCCCCAAGCCGATAACCCCTGGAATCAGGAAAGTATCAACCTCGGGATTAGGCTACAACATTGCAATCAGAAAAGATCATGCTCACTGTTGATTAAAGAATCTTGAATATAATATATCCATAATGAAATTACTTTGACGACACATTTACATCTGTGCATTGAGGTAAGTTACCAAAGAGCACAATGTGTGTAGGTTTGCATTACGCGGATATTCATTCTGCACATATACAGAAGGCTTAAAATGTACCTGTGCTATAGTGCACCACAGAGCTGAGGTGAATGCGCTGTGTGTTGCCTTATCAAAAATACTGTAGGTGTGCTTTTTCATGCTTTGAGATGCACCCTAAAACATTCCTCAACTCACAAAAACATGCAGAATTACGCATGCAAAAGGTGTGACTGGGCTCTAGGGGAGATACCTAGATAGACTGATATATAGTAAATGAAGTGTCTTCATATTCGAATATCTCAAGATTCCAAGTTTCCTAAAACATACTACTGATTAACCACTTCCCTACCGGGCCGATTCTGGCATTCCTCTCCTACATGTAAAAATCATAATTATTTTTGCTAGAAACGCTCAGAACCCCTAAACATATCTCTCTCTCTCTGTCTCTCTGGAGACAGTACAGAGAAGGGCAACAAAACTAATAAAGGGTCTGGAAGATATTAGTTATGAGGAAAGGTTACGAGCACTGAACTTGTTCTCTCTGGATAAGAGACGCTTGGGAGGGGATATGATTTCAATGTACAAATACCGCACTGGTGACCCCACAATAGGGATAAAACTTTTCCGCAAAAGGGAATTTAATTAGAAACGCAGCCAATCACTAAAATTAGAAGAAAAGCGGTTTAACCTTAAACTGCGTGGAGGGTTCTTTACTGTAAGAGCGGATAGGATGTTGAATTCTCTTCCAAAGCCAGTGGTTTCAGCAGGGAGCATCGGTAATTTTAAACTATTAGATAAGCACCTGAACGACCACAACATACAGGGATATACAATGTAATACTGACAGAAAATCACACACATAGGTTGGACTTGATGAACTTGTGTCTTTTTGCAACCTCGCCTACTATGCAACTATGAAAAAAAATGGCAATTGTTGCAATTTTTTATGTCACGCGGTATTTGCGCAACAATTTTTCAAACAATTTTTGGGGGAAAAAAAACACTTTCATGAATTAAATAAAACAAAACGCAATAATTGACCCCCAATTTTTTGTAGAATGTGAAAGATGATGCTACGCCAAGTAAATAGATACCCAACATGCTTTACACGCTTTAAAATTGCGCACATTTGTGGAACGGCACCAAAACTTTCGTACTAAAATATCTCCATAGGCTATGCTTTCATTTATACAGGTTACCAGTTTAGAGTTACAGAGGAGGTCTAGCATTAGAATTATTGCTCTCGCTCTAACGTTCGTGGCGATCTCACATGTGTGGTTTAAACACCGTTTACATATGCGGGCACAACCTACACATACATTCGCTTCTGTATGTGAGCAGGAGGGGATGGGGGCGCTTTCCCTTTACTTTTTTATTCTTCGATCACTTTTTTTCCTATTACAAGGAATGTAAACATCCTTGTAATAGGAAAAGGGCATGGACAGGTCCTCTTTACGAAGAGATCTGAGGTCTCCAAGTAACCACATCTCTCCTCTATGCTGGAAAGCCTGAGATTAAATAAAAAAAAAAAAAAACCTGCAGTGTTTACATCTTCCAGCACTCGAAGTGACATCATGCCTCTGAGGGTCAAAGAGATGGCCGGGGACTATCTGTTCCTCGGTCAGCTCTATGATAAACTGCAGCTGCATTCAATCTCCGGCTCCCCAATTGCACGGGTGAGCCAGGAGAAACACAGAAGACAGCTTTTACTTTGCAAAGAATCGCTGGCTGAATTCTGGATGATGCCGGTAGCTGCAGGCATCATTCAGATATCTCCACTCAAAGTCTAGGACGTCATATGATGTCCTTGGGCGGGAAGTGGTTAAAGTGATATTAACCTTTTTTTTCTATTATTACAATAACATGTTATACTTACCTGCGCTGTGCAATGCTTTTGCACAGAGCAGCCCTGATCATCTTCTGGTGTCCCCCGCCGGTGCTCCAGGCTCCTCCTCTTCAGCAAGTGCTCCCACAAAAACCCGCTTTCCATGGGGACACCCCTGCGTGCTCCCTCCCGATCAGCCCTGTCTGCATCTGTTGACACAGAGTGGGCAGCTCAACGCCACCCACTGGCGGCTCCCTCGTCACAGCATTTGATTGACAGCAGTGGGAGCCAACGGCTCCCACTGCCATCAATCTGTCCAATGAGGAAGAAAAGCCGCCGCTTTCATGCAAATCGCTGGATCGGATTGGGCTTGGGTAATAAGGTGGGCTGGGGGTTCCTGCAGTACAGAAGGTTTTTTTACCTTAACACACAGAATGTAAAGCTTTAGAACCACTTTATGATTTTAAGTTTAAATTATGGTGTACATTAATGCTAATTTTTTTTTGCAAAATTGCCAGGGGTATGACTAACCACCTTATTTAATGATACAATACAGTACAAACATTTGAAGAAATGAAACAAATGAAGAACTAAAATGAAATGCATAGGAATTTTAAAGAATACTATACTCAGAGTGAAGGGGTTAAAAATGCAGAATTAACATTACAGCTTGTAACCGGTTTCTAGGCAACCACCCTTCTAAGTCTCTGGTAGCCTGCCAAATTGACAATAAGAGAAACTGGAAAAGAAAACTAGTACAATTAATTTCCTTCTGATCAAACTAAATTAATCAGAAAATGTGGAACGTTAGGGCTTAGTGATAAAACGCATGCCACTAAAATTGTTAAGATGACGCTAGCCTACTGACACAAGGAAATCTCAAGGCAAACAGAAGTGAAGCTGGTTTGAGTGTTCGGCTCTGACACATTGTGCAGCTTTAGAGATAGGCTTCATTCGGCTCCTTTTAAGATGTCCAAGCACCCAGCCAGCCGTGAATGTTTTTAGAGATTGTCACAGTGCTTGCTCATATTTACTAAGAAGGAAACTGGCAGAAAACCCTGTCACAGCCCAAGATAAAAGTCTTCACTCTTCCGCTTGAAAGACAAGGAATAAGCAGAAATGTCAGGGTTTTATTGCCTCATTTCATAACTGCTACAAAAGATTCAGGAACGTCCTGACTTAATAATCAGTGCTAAAAATAGGCTAGGATAATAGGCAATAAATAAAAACAAATCAGCTGGTAGTACAGGTATAGTAATAAAATCGAATTTTGTCACTGTTTAAATCTGCATTTACTTAACGAAAGTGTAAATTGCAATCCTCTTCTACATGAACTGTGTAAACATTCTATTAAATGTCTGTGTGGTTTTATATTGGAGATCTCTGTGTAATATCTACTAATCAATCAGGATTATTATTAATTTCAGTACACGTTTTGCACAGCAATGTCACTGAGCATTTGAAGTGTTTAGGCATTTGGTATACACCTTACTTACACCATTATGATTGCCAACAGGTTCCTGACATGTTTAAGAGATATTCAATATTTCACCTGTGATTTTTTTCCCCAGGCTTATACATAAAATAAAGACTAAAACAAAATGTAAAACAAAATCCCCCTGGTGTATCTGGCTGCTTGAGGTCAGGGATATCCTCCAGCAGGTAGCAGCAATGTGTTCTGCAAATAGTCAGTCAGCAGAGGAAATTCCCTGCTCTGGATCTTCACGTTGTACTGCAAAGGTTTGAGGCGTAAATAAAAATACTAAGCCAATGCAGGAAGTAAATTACTAAAAAATGTT
This sequence comes from Lithobates clamitans, assembly GCA_037952925.1. Lineage (NCBI taxonomy): Eukaryota > Metazoa > Chordata > Amphibia > Anura > Ranidae > Lithobates > Lithobates clamitans. The sequence continues at coordinate 2,302,658 of JBBGZY010000282.1, forward strand.
ACACCTACGTGTTTAGTACATTCAGAGCTCTACACTACTGGTCACAAAGTTCCCGAAAATCTAGGAGCTCCTTCCACTTAGTAAAGCTTTAAGGTTTTTTTTTTTACCTTAATATTCTATGCATTAAGGTAAAAAACCTTCTGTGCCTGGTAACCCCCCTTATACTTACCTAGCGCTGTTCATGACAGCAGTGGCTCACCTGGGTCTGTCCCTCCTCACAGGGCATATCAATAGCAGCCATTGACTCCTGCTGTCAATCAAACTCTGATAAGGCAACAAGGCTTGGGAGCGAGCCCGCATGAGTGCCCCCATAGAAAGCAGCTTCCTATGGGGGCACTGGATGAAGAATAGTAGCCAAGAGCACCGGCAGTTGACCTAAGAGGAGGATCGGGGCTGCAAAATCACTGCACAGAGGAGGAAAGTATACCATGTTTATTGTTTTAGTAAAAAAAAAAAAAAAAAAAATGAAGCTTTACAAACACTTTAAAAAGGAGCTTAAAGCGGGGGTCCACCTATCTATTGTTTTTTTTTTTTTTGGAGTTCATTCACAAACTTTTCTTCTCATGATTATCTACTCATGTTCTGTGTAATAAGTCCGCCTGTGTCCGATTTCGTTGTAAAGAATAACTTATAAAATTCACTGAAGGCGGTTTCCATCGTCATTGTGGGCATTTGAAGCCCACAAGCATGTATTTCCTGGATGCGGTGAATGCTGTGCTCCCAGCATTCACCGAGATGTTGTGATGACGCTGTTGCACAATGCATGCTGGGAAGCCTGAGACTAGCTCCCAGGGGACTGTGGGAGGTCTGGGAGAGGCTAGAAACACGCCTACTCCCATGGGAGGAAAACCAGGAAGTGCTAAGAAGATTAGAAAAAAAAAAGGTAATTACGGCAATTTAAATTTTTTTTACACAGCATGTCAGCATCTAGGCAAGGAAGAGAATGCATAGAGATAATGTTCAAAATTTGGGTGGAACCCCGCTTTAACCTTTGACCAAATGAAAATGGTCATACCCATCAATGGGTCCTTCACTTTGGAGGAATTTCCTCTCATTTCTTGTTTTGGCTATGGGACAGGAAGTGAAAGTGGTTGTGAAGGCTGAAGGTTTTTTACCTTAATGCAGTGTTTCTCAACTCCAGTCCTCAAGGCGCCCCAACAGGTCATGTTTTCACGATTTCCCTCAGATGAAACAGCTGTGGTAATTACTAAGGCAGTGAAACTGATCAAATAACCTGTGCAAAATAATGGGAAGCCTGAAAACATGACCTGTTCGGGCGCCTTGAGGACTGGAGTTGAAAAACACTGCCTTAATGCATTCTCTATGGCTCCCCCTTACCTGAGCCTGATCCAGCAAAGTGCATGAGAACAGCGTCTCTCTTGGTTCTCTCCCTCCTCGTTGGCTAAGACAATCAGTGAGGAGGGAGAGAGGAATAGAGCCAAGCCCTGTTCTGTGTGTCTTATGAACACACAGAGCAGGGCTCAGGAGTGAGCACACACAAGTATCCTTATAGCAAGCTGCTATGGGGTCAAGAGGAGGGAGCTAGGAGCACCGGCAGGGGATCCAAGAAGAGGAGGATCGGGTCTGCTCCATGCAAAACAACTGCACAGAGCAGGTAAGTACAACATGTCCGTTTTATTTTTTTTAAATGCCTTTGAAATCACTTGAAGGGAAAAATTCCCAATGGGACACAGATGGCAAATTGATAAAAATAATTAAATAAAAGTTTTGCGTTTAATTACCCTTTTAATTGATCAGATAATTCAATGCATCTCTAAGGGTGAGGGTAGATTTTGTAGCAGCAATTAACTGCTGCTACAAATGGCTAAGGCCAGCGACTAACATCCATTTGTAGCTAAGGAGATAATCGCTAAAGTCACTGCTACAAGTTAAACTACTGCTACAGCATTGGGTTGGTGTGCTCTGCCGCAAACTACCATTCTTTAGTAATTTGTAGCCAAGTCATAGAGGTGAATGAAGAGCGACTGACACTGGCGATCTTGTCGAAATATAGGGAATTTATTCCCCTTGTGGGACTTTAAAGGGAAAAGGCTACTCTTATAGTTATCGTGAGTACAATATTGATTAGAAAAGGTGTAGATATACAAAATCTACAATGCAAAAAGAAATACCATATAAGATATACAGGATGCGTTAATGAACATGCAATACAAAGGTTACAATCATTTACTCCATGGCATATGGAACATATACGGGGAATAACCGACGCGTTTCGAGTGTTACTCTTCTTCAGGGAGTATGATTGAGACCAACACGATAGAACATGTCTATAATTGAAAGACAGTCATGAGAAAAGATGTAAAAGGTAGCAATGATACCTATCCAAGTTCATAGTATATCCAAATAGGCACTAACCATATTGTATTGCTTAAAGACATCATTTATTGTTGCATTCACTTTAAAAACCTTGTAGGGAGGGGGGAGGGAACAGAGTGCCACTGTTCCGTAACAACGCCTGATCCGGAGCCAGTAGGCCGGGCACCCTCCAATGAGAAACTCTAGAGAATTGAGAATTGGTTTAGGGGGGTCCCTCATTGGGCTCCCATTCTGAATCCCCTAAAGAGAAGCCTTCCAAAAACGGTCTGTAAGATATACATCCATTGAGTCCTGGGGGCTGGGTGGCTTTTAATCTAAAGATCCACCTCTGTTCTAATTGCAGTAATGTTTTATTTACATCTCCCCCTTGCATGCCACTGTGCAGGCGATCAATGATTAAAAATGAGAATTTTGGGCATACAGCCTCGTGCACTCTAGTGACATGTCTACCAAGTGGTAAATTTGGGTTGCAGGTTTTCATTGATGTGATGTGTCTGTAAGCCCTGCGCGAGAATTCCTGGATTGTCTTTCCTACATAAAAAACGATTGCATTCGCATACGAGGAGATAAACGATTCCCACATGTCTGGCAATTAGCGTAATGTTCGGGTTTAAATTTTTCCCTGTTAGGCAGGGTGATGATTTTGGAGGTATTCAAAAATCTGCAGTAGTTGCAACCGCAGGTGAAGGTCCCCTTGTTCTTGCATGGGTCACGTTTGCCCCCTCCTTTAGATTCACTACAGATCAGCTGGTCTTGAAGAGAACCGGCTCGTCTGAGTGAATGCTGGGGTGGCTGGTACAAATGGACTAATCAGTGGGTCCATTGTCAGCATGTGCCAGTAGTTATAACCTGTTTGATAGCTAAATGCTGGTTGGAGAATTTGGTGATGATGATGATGGGATTGGGTTTGTTCCTTTTGGATGAAGGATTGTAGAGTACATCACCACTGGTTCTAGCATACTCACTTGTATGCTTTAAGGCATGTGTTTGAGTATCCCCGTGCCCGTAATCCTGATCTCAGTATGTTGGCCTCTTTTCTGAAGACTATGTCATTGGTTCAGTTCCTCCTGGTGCATAAGTATTGGCTATAGGGGATAGAGGAAATGAGAGGTTGAGGGTGAAAACTACTGGCATGAAGTATTAAGTTGCCTGCTGAAGGTTTTCTGAAAAGAATGGTCATTGGTGATCCGTTGGTATCTTTGTAGATTGTTACATCAAGGAATGTAATCGATTCCTTGTCCCAAGTCATAGTGAATGACAACTTAAAGGTATTGATGTTCAGTTGTTTAAGAAAGGCTGGCAATTGCTCAGGAGGTCCATTCCACACCAGGAGGACATCGTCAATGTAGCGAAACCACATGACGACGTTCTCCATATACTGGGCAAGGGGTTCAGATTGATATATTATTTGTTCCCACTCCCTCAGGTACAAATTGGCGTACGATGGGGGAACAGGAAGTCCCCATCACAACACCGTGCACCTGGAAGTAGTGGGATCCATTGAAGGTAAACTAGTTGTGAGACAGTATGAATTCCAATGCAGCCAGCAGGATTTTGTTGGTCTTTTGTGCATGCTGGCTGTTTTGGAGATTGATAGGTTGTATACAAGCGAGACCTTTGTCATGTGGTATTGAGCTGTACAGAGCTTCAACATCCACGGCCATAAGTACCGATTCGGGGGGAATGCATAACCCATCTATATTTTGTAATAGATCTTGGCGATGACCTTAAATGCCACTGAAACGCGATTGCAGAGTAATAAATAAAACAAACATATTTAGGTAGTCAAATTACTTATAGCGTTAGAGTCAAGCTAACCAATAATTACTAACGCTGCTAAAATTGGTATAAGCATGTAGAATTTAGTGACCTTTATGCACAAAAGGAATGCTTACAACTGTGCCATTTCACTTATAATAAAAACAATATTTTATTTTTGGCTTCAAGTATGCTAAAAAGTAAAACTAACAAGATAAACCAAGATCAGGTTCTAATTTTCAAGGTAAATTCTAGCCAAACCACTAGAAAAAAAAAATATATATGAATGCAAACTTTATTACCTGCAAAAGAATTTGTAATCCTGTTTAACTGGTTTTGTAATCAAAGCACCCTCGCAAGCAATAAAAACAGGCCCTATAGCTCCCCAAAAGAAAATATTCACTAGTCCAGGGCCCACCCCTTACAGACAGTGAAGGAGCAGCAGCATACAGACAACTCCTTCCCACCAATAAGTATATACCCCAAGCTAGAATGACAGCACTGTGCAATGTGGCAGTGGTCGGCTTTCACCGTTGATGGTTGCTCTGCAAGCGATTACAGGAGGCAAGCTCTTTTTAAAGTATATTTATAAAAAGGGACCTAATCTTATTTTATACACCAATGCCCAGGCTTCATCTCTTAATGGGTTACTAAACCCAGGACCCTACATTTGCTATATCTGATCCCCCACAGTACACAGAACATGGAAATGCAATTATTTTAGTAAATTAACTGCTAAATACCTTTTCTCATCAGCAGTATATAGAAGTCGTATTACTTCAATCACTGTCTGGCCGAGCACTGGTTTAAGCTTGTAGGAGGAGTTTTCATTCTCCTCTGACTGTCCTATGAGGCTGCATGACCCCTGACCCTCTGTCTGGACAGTGATGATTGACCCTGTGCTGATCACATGCACCCACCCAAGAAGAAAGAAAAAAAAAAAAAAAAAAAACAACAACTCTCTAGCACGACACACCAAACTGTGCATGTGCAGAGTGCCTCAGGAGACGGATTGGGAACTGTGGAAGAGGAGGATCAGAAGATGACAGGAACAAAAAGCCATTTTACACAATGCACAGGGTTAACCCCTTGTTTTTCACAGTGAGTATAATAAGCTTTACTGCATATGCAGACTGGTTTTATTGTGTTTGGTTTAGTATGCCTTTAACTGGTTCCTGACCACCTCACGCAGATTTACTGCGGCACAATGGCTCTCCTGGGCCAAATCCCGTATATATACGGGTTTCCTTTTAAGATACGCCAGAGGGCGCATGCATGCGCCCGCTGCACAGCAGGGGACCTGATCGCGTGCACGAGAGACAGCATGGGAATTTGTGTGTGTAAACACACAAGTCCCTGTCCTGTCAGAGGAGACAGGTTGTGTGTTCCTACCAAGTAGGAACAACGATCCGTCTCCTCTCCTAGTCAGTCTAATCCCTTCACAGTTAGAACACACGAGGGAACACACAGTTAACCCCGTCCCTGCCAGTGACATTTACACAGTAATCAGTGCATATTTATAGCACTGATCGCTGCATAAAAATATCAATGGTCCCAAAAATGTGTCAAAAGTGTCCAATCTGTCCGTCGCAATACCACTAAAAATTGCAGATCACCACCATTACTAGTAAAAAAATAAATAAAAATGCCATAAATCTTTCCCATAATTTGTAGACGCTATAACTTTTGCACAAACCAATCAATATACACTTATTGTGATTTTTTTTTTATTATATATATATTGGGGGGTTGCCTTGACATATTAGGTTAGCTAAGAGAGGTCAATGGGTAAACAAATTAGTTTAAGGCCCTGTTCGCACATAGTGGTGTGCGTTTTTCTGCACTGAAAAAAAAAAAAGAAAGCAAGCTGCTGTATGGATACAACAACTTGTTTATGTCCTGTTCACAACACATCACTAGTGCCACGTGTGTTGCGTTAAAGGCCCATCAATGCAATGCAAATCTTTTGGCAAAAAAAGCTTATTATTTTGTCCTTTACGAGGATCCATAGCAATTGATCGTGCATAAGAGCTTGTGTCAATGCACATAAAATGAACGCCAATGGAAGGCAATACACATCCATTTTTCAAGCATTTTCACATTTATGTGTGAATAGGCCTTAAGAAATTGCTTTATGTCCACTTTAAAGAATATACAACTGTATTAAAATGCATTTTTTTCCCCATCTGCCTGCTCATACTGGGGCATCTAAAATTATCCATTAAACATTTGTAGCAATACTTTTTTTTATTATTTTTAATATTATTATTACTGCTATTATTATTTTTATTAAAGTAGAACTAAAGGATTTTTTTTAAAATAGAGTAAGAGAGGATTATAGCCTCTGTCGGGTATTTTTTTTGGCATCTGTGTCCCATTTGGGAGATTTCCCTTCACTTGCCATCCTATAGCCTAAATAGGAAGTGGGAGGAAATCCCTGGTTTCCATAGTCACCAGAATTAGTGTCCCATTGGAAGATTTCCCCTAATTCTTGCTAGGGGGACAAACCAAAATTCGGGATTTTGGAATTTTCTTTCACTAACTTTTGATAAGAACAGTAAACATGACAAATGGAGAGGATGAATCTCCCTAACAGACAGAAATAAAAGCCTGACAGTTGCTCTAATTCCTCACCACTCTAAAAAACAATATTTCGCCTGTTATACTTTAAGCCAGTAATTTCTTTTAACATATGCACAAACAACTGCAAAACTGGGCAAAAAATTTCAATCAGGCATGACAGCTTGTAGTTCTCCTTGGTAAGTCTTTTCATCTATTGAAGAAAATATTCCCCAGCTCCTTCAAAACGGCACCCTGATCCCTAGACTATCGTGTCAACCACTACATCATAGGTACTAATGCATAAGTCATATTTACCAATAACAGAGCTTCGCTTTCTTGTAATGCACTTTGTGATAAAAAAAAAAAAAACACTCTAATTTGAACCATTTTGTGAGTTCTGAAAAACTTCTCTTTCTAAAAATAAGCTATGAGAATAAAATTGCTGGAAGAAAACACAGAAAGGGACTTCAACGTTATTTAAGACATCTGCAGACATCATGGAAATCTACTGTATTTCACTACCGTAATTATGTGCATGTGTAACAGAAAATATATACCCTTAGTACATTCACTTAGTTTAGGCAGGTCATGCAGATTGTGATCGAATGGTTGCCAATCTACTAGTTGATCGTGGCCAAGTGACTGGTAAATCGAGCTTACCGACCCACTATCTGCAGAACCTCACACACAATGGAGCCCCATATAAAGCAATGGGACTTTTTTTTACTTTGACAGGGCCAGCTGCATCTGCCAATATTGCCTCTTGGGTTCTAACTGTAGACAGATTAATATCACCTGCACTCCATCCCTGCTTTAGTTGGACAGCAGCCAGCAACAACTGCAAAAGAAAGTAGAAGAGCTCCAATGTACTGGCAGTGGACTCCTCTCCTGTATTATCTTTAAGTGGTTTTGTTCATTGCATTGCATGCGGTTGCAGGGCACTTGCAGAGTGGCCCTATTCACTTGAATCGGTTGTGATCAGCAAGTAGTAGCACCCCCACAGAAGCAACAGGGGGTAAAACATCTTAACACAGCATGTGTTCACCCTCACCTGTTGACTCTGTAGCTTAAGGGAGTACGAATTGAGTGCCGTAAAATCCATAGCTCAACTGCCGGGTTTTACCGCCCCTCAATCTCAGGTTTCAAAAAGCCCTAAGCTGCCCTGTGTTAGCAGTAAAGCGCTGCTCGTTTTAGTGGCGCTTTACTGCTGTTTAAGCTGCACTTTTCGGTCGCTAGCGGGCCGCTTTTAACCCAAAAGAATGCCCATGTTGGCAAAAAAATTTTTTTTAGGCGCTTCGGAAGCGCTGCCCATTAATTGCAATGGGCAGGGCCGTTTTGGGAGCGCTGTGTACAACGCTCCTAAACCACCCCAAAGATGCTGCTTGCAGGACTTTCTCTAACGTCCTGCAATTGCACAGCCGCAGTGTGAAAACACTCGGGCGGCATGAGAGGCAGTTTTTAGGCTCTATTTCTAGTGCTAAAACTCTTGAAAACTGCCAAATGCCACTAAGGGCTCATTCACAAGTGCGACAGGCACTGCTGGTCTACTGAAAAGTGGTCCAAGCGTGTTTGACAGGTGGTGAGGAGATAGATTGACTTTTCACTGCCCGATTTAAACCTATAATTGCCGCGCAATGCGAAAAGGAATACAGCCATTATTACATCAAGGAATAGGTAAGCTAGAATATATAAAAGGTTTACTTTTGGGTTTAATGCCACTTTAATTGTGATAGGTATACTCCTGTAAATACACCAAAAGTAAATAAGCCAAAATCTAAATAAATCAGAGATTACTTAATTACTGGAGGAATGAACATATGTGCAATGTAAAAGGTTAGTCTTATGATTCAGCAGACATCAGGACCTTTGTCCCAGGAGGTAAGCTTACAAATTTTGTATGCAATTGAAAAGCCTTACTGTTGAGCAATGAAGAGGGCACTAAAAGGTTGTGTTCCTATATCCTGCAAACACAATAAAATGCCACATTTCATATTTACTATGTTTGCTTTTGCAAGTAAAAAAGGTTTAACTGGGTGTGGTACGGGACAGAGCTCAGGTAACCCATATATACAAAGTACCTCTATTCATATCATGTGTGCACCCACTGAGTATACATGGGTGCAATTCTTATTTTGGTTTTACCAACAATTGTGAATATGGACCTTCAAGAGCACTCTCTTCTTCTCTCTGGGTGGCCTGAGGTAAAGCGGATCACAGAACCTTTTTTACCTTAATACAGAGAATGCATTAGGGTAAAACTTTCTGCTTTTAAAACTACTTTAATTCTGACCAAATCCCCAACACCATTTGCAGAACAGCCAAAACCTGCGAGGAACCCTCAACATACTTCACTTTTGCCCGCAGACACTCATTCTTGCACCGGTCTCCAGGCTTTGGTAAACAAACTGCCTTCTGTTACAGCCAAAAATGTAAAAATGTCTGAGCTGAGGATACCACTGGATAATGTTTGTTTATGAACAGAAGTCAGTATGTGCCATCTGCTGCACTAAGGTTCTTGACCAGCCACTGCAGATTGCATTTCTGCAGCAGTTTGGACAGCATTTAAAAAAAAATAAATAAAATAAATAAGGAGGTCCTCCTTGAAAGGTCTGTATTCCTTGAAATTTCTGACTTTGAGGCCAATAGTTATCCATAATGCAACCATATTTTGTGCCTTTATGATTAAAAAAAAATCTCCAGCCTGCGTCACCAACTGTTAGTCCAATTATCATGCTTTTGAATGCATCACACATACAAAACAGCCAGAGCAACTGGAATAATCAGCATCATACAATAAAGACAGAAGTGTGAACACCTTCTAATGCTGGAGGTTTGGAAACACAGAAATTAGAACAAAGTATCCGAAACAAGTATGTGCTTGCTAACTTTAACTTTCTTCTCAAAACATTTTTGGGTTTAGCTACTGTACATACTGTCAAATACAGCAAATATGAGCAACAAAGACAGGATATATATATATATAAAACACAAAATAATTTTATGAACTACATAAAAGGCTATACAACTGAATATAAAATATATATTTTACACACAGACTGACAATAAACCCAAGTAAAACTTTCAGTGTTTCTAGTTGGAAGAAAATGCTTTAGCTGCTACTATTTTTAGTCGTTTTCCATGACTTTACCACTTACTTCCTTAAATAGAAGTCTGGATATTAATCTGCATCTAGCTGAAATCCAAGGGGTTCACAGAAATTAAGGGTCATGAGTTGTATTACTGTGAAACTGTAGTGATTTGTTCTTCAAACTGTGATGGGATACTATTACTATGGAATTACAAGCTTTAAATACAATAGTGTGCTTTAACCACACAGGGCAGAGCAACAGGTTTGTTTTAATTCCTCTCCTCGCCGGCAGCACAGTTATCTTTCCTCATCAACCTTGCTTTTCTGTAGCCAATAGTAAAAGACAACACCAAGTATTTCTAGATAGGAAGGGTAGTGAGCCATAGGCTCGCCCTTTCAGGTTACTGTAATTGGGGAATGACCATGAACCGCAGCATGGGGGCAGGTAGAGTCCTCAGCCCTGTGTAAGCTCTGACTTTTATTTTGGTCCCAGTGTGGGATCAAAAAGGTGAGGGGATGGTTTCCTCAACCTAAACAATGCCTGCAGCCAATCAGAATGTTCAGGTATCGTGAGAGCCAGCGGGGCTGACTAGCAAGATATGGAAGCTTGGGCCAGTGGGAGATTCTTCCATCCACACAGTTCAGCGTAAATGGAGGAATCTGTTCCACTTTTTCCATCTGACCATAGAAAATCTGCAGATAATCTATAGGTGTATGGCCAGTCTTAGTATAAAGCTGGAAGTTGCAGTACGAGTGCCGAAGCTGTGGTGTCCTCCCATCCACCAAAAGACATTAGAGTCAACAGAGAAAGACAGCTGGCAACTCCATAAACCTCAGATATTTTTATTTTGCCATACCAGTGAGTATAAAGACAGTGGCAGACGCATTTCGGTGATAAGCCTTGTTTACAGCACACCTGTGAACAAGGCTCATCGCAGAAATGCGTCTGCCACTGTCTTTGTACTCACTGGTATGGCAAAACAAAAAGATCTGAGGTTTATGGAGTTGCCAGCTGTCTTTCTCTGTTGACTCTAATTCTTTAGGCTTAAACTGTTTATTCTGCCAGTCACTCATCTATTCTATCAGTGGCAACATTCTGTGGCCTCAGAGCCTCTACAGCATTGCCATTGCAGTGCATATGCTCCTCTTCTTCTACTCGGTAAGCCATGTCTACCCCTGGCTTACATTGGGGCAAAAATTTCCTAGCTGCCTGTGCAAGTTCAGCCTGGGTCTGGGCTGGATTATGTTACATCAGACCATGCAGAGCAGATTTGAGCGGTTAGTCAACCATCTGATGCGCCCCACAGGCATTGCTGGGCAACGCCACTACTGCCCATCTCTGCCCTGTAACTTCCAGTGCAAGCCGACTGCCAATGGCCTACGAATGTGGTCCTTTGCACTCTCCTTTAAAAGCAGTCTTAACTCAACCCCTCCAGTTTCCATTGCTTGGAAGAGAAAAAAAAAATAGACTAGCAGCCATGCAAAATAATGAAGTCTTGCTGGTTCACAGTCCAGCATTTCCAACTCTTTGCCTAAATAGTTTGCTTTACAGGGGATTGTAGGAAGGTAGCAGAACACTAGATTTTGGGTAATTCTAGTAGCAGTATTTAAATGTTTCATAACATAATAACTTAAATGAAGGAAGTGTTTCTATATTTGCCTGGAGCACTGGTTAACCAGAGAACTATTGACTTTGAGCGTACCACTGTATGGGCAGCTTGTCTGACATGCATTTTCCACTGCTGTGTGTGTGTGACTGAGATATGAACGAACATCCAAGAGTCGAATTGTTCAAACAGCCAGCTTTAGACACAGCTATGTTATTCTTCAACCCCCAAAAGAGAAAGCTTGATTTTTAGTTTAAAAAAATTAAAGTATCCCAAGAACAGACTGCAAGACCTGCCATCAGGTCACCAAAGATCACTGCATAGTCCCATTTCCTTACTGTAGACTGTATATACCATTTAGTAAAACTGGGTCCAGTCATTCGAAATTAGGATGCGCAGAGCAAATGCCTACCATCTTTCCAAGCAACTAACCAACTAGTAATAAAGTAGTAGGGTTTTGATTAAACTACAATGAAAACTGAGCCATAATGAACAAAATGGACAACCAATTCTATTTTTATCAATTTTAGACATATGACAAGCTTCAAAGTAATGACAAAAATCTATCATTTTCAGCATCTCCTAAATCTACATTTCAAGCAACCTTGTTTCCAGTGCTTAAACCACATTTTAATACAAAAGTCTAATGGAATGGTCAAAAGATCAATCGTGTATAACTATTAATAATTACATTTATTCACAACTCATAATTACATCTTGTACAGTAGGTTTTAAAATCTGTAGTTTAATATACTTGTAATTTTGCCTTCCCTGTCCCATAACAAGCTAATTAAACTGACATCATTGAGTCCCTGTCCTTCTCTAAGCAATGAAGGGGCTTGCAGGATGCCACACAAAGCTTTCTGAAACCACTGTCCCAGTAGTACGCTCAAGAGCCCTCAGCCCTAATGCAAGCAGTATGTTGGCTCTTGGAGGGAGTTATGTAAAGATCAAAACACCTTGATCGCTGGACATCAGTCTTTAGAACCCAGCATTCCAAGGCAGGCTGCATTTGCGTGAAGACCTTCAAGGTAATGCCCACAAGTGATGCTGTGCCTCTATGACTGAAATTTAATCCATGAACAGGACAGGCAAGGGACAATAAGTTTGGGGAGCAAAGGGCTAGAAGAAACGCTACATCATCCAAGAAATAGGGCCAACTCTCTCGAATTTGCTGCAGCTTTTAATGCACCCTGTGAGAAGCTTACAGTATGCAGTGAAATCAGAATAAGGAATTTCAGGAGGGGGGCCTGTACAACTATGCAAGACTGAAAGTAGAACTGGAATTCAGCTTCATTCCATACATTATAACAGATTATACATACACCTGTTGGAAGTGTTCGAAGTGAATTCAAAAAGGGAAAAAAAAACTATGACCTAAAATATTTATAAAAATAATAAACCTCTCACATGACAATTACATGCAATGCTACTAAATAAACTTAAAACCACTAGTTATTTCAACCTCTGGTATCATTTTTACATAAAAAATAAGTATTCTTTACTTTATATTCTTAGCAGTTTTAATAAAACTAAAATTGCCATACTCACGGCAGGCATGCTGGTATATTTGTATCCAATGTATTATTTATGTGCAGTGCCTGTTGCTATGCATATAAAATAAACTGATTTTAGTAAAACACAACAAATAGATTCTACCAATCAAAAATCTTTCCTCACCATCCTTTACTAAAATATAATAATTTGATTGGAAGGTTTCGTAAAATGTTCAGCAATATAGAAAATACATGTCATTTGCAAATAATAGTCCTAAATAATTTTACATGGTTTTAAGTAAACAAGAAACAACTGTTCCCTGCAGACTTCTAGAGACATTTTTCAACTAGTTATAATGATGCTGTTCAAGCAGTATAAGACAAACAACCAGCAGACCTAAGATAGGGCGATTCATTTACACTTTCTAAAAACACACACAACATTTCAATAAACAGATTTAAAGAATAAGTGGTACCGGAAAGTTCAGACTTTCTGCACGGCACTTTGTCAATGATCAGGGAGAAGCAAAAATACGTACCTCAAGGCAAACATTTACTGTCTGGGAGGAAGAATTCCAGAAAAGGATAGCTTGATCCCACATTTACATATGCCCCAAGTTCGGAGCTGTGTGTGGAACGCTTGTCAGTACCCAAGTGCTTTATGGAAAAGGCAAAGGATAGAGCCAGCTTCTGCATGCCGAAGATTACTGGCAAATGACCAAAATGGGGAGGAACTAGGCTCAGAGCGAGGAGAAAAAGTCCAGCTAAGAAACCTCATCTGCAGCGAGATTTATGAAGAACACCAAGTTTGTGAGCTAGCTCCCAAATTTGACGCTTTACGCAAAAAAGCAAGTAATGTATATGCAGTTTAATTGAATTGGACATCTGGCATTTAAATCTGGTTTGTGTATATTTGATCTGCACATCAAATGTAATTAGAAAATTGAATTTGCCTAGTTTCCTAATGTCCATTAATGTAGTCCTTTTTAAGGCAGCTTTTACACCATTTAGAGTTCAAACAGACACAGTTTGTAATTAGATGTGATCAATGATAAAATATGGTAAATTGCTCTGTTAGTAAGGTAAAGATAGCCAGTCATTTCCTCCATAATTGTAACTGCCAGAAAACGAAACAGATAATAGCTTGTTTTGAGTCCTTATCTACACCACTATCTACAGGCCCAAATCTTTCCCTTTCCAATTCATCACGGAAACATAAAGGCTCTGTAAGTAAATAAGGCAGCAACAGAACAGGCAATCTGCACATTCATGGTTAAGTACAGTGAGCACCAGCTTGTCTTCCATCAAGACAACAAGAAAGTGCTTAACTGTGAGCACACATATAGCAAACAAGAAAATGACTAGAAAACACGAACACGACAATTACTGGCACAAAATCATAAAAATATACCCATATCATTAATTTGAAGAAGTTTGCACCATTCAACAAGTTACAAAAGATATGTCTACATTGATGCAATAATGTCACCATATGGGAGAAATCAACTCTTGACCTGAGACCAGAATCTTTATCTCAAGCAATGGGCAAGGTCAGTTGGCCAATCCTGTCCTCATTCAATGCTGAAAAATAGGGAGTTTAGAACCAACTTAGTGGGCAATAAAGAATGCTTCAGCCATGAGAAGCGCTTATTAAAACATATTAGTTTTGCCCCCAGGACTTTATATGCTGGACTCTAAATCCAGATTATTTTACCAGTTGACATCACCAGCGGCTCTCGGTAGAGTTCCATTAACAGGGCAGCAAAGGCCTGGATCCAATTACCATATTTACTCACCGGCCCTACCATTAAAATTCAAACTGCGCAACTGCAGTTTTTTTTTTTTGTTTTTTTTTTCTTTATGGATACAATAGGAAAGGGTTAGAATTTAAAAAAGGTAAAGCAACAGGCAAGAAACTTTTTTTTAAAAAATTGGGGTATTGTAAGGGAAGGTTATATCCCCCATTAGTTTATTTTTCCTTTTTTTGCCATTTGTATCCCATTGGGGAGATTTCCCTTCCCTTCATGTCCCATAGCCAAAACAGGAAGTCAGAGGAAATCCCTTCCAAAGCGAGGGACTTCTAGTGTATCAACAGGGTCACCCGAACTAGTGTCCACATTTTGGATTTTCTTTTAATTTCACTTTTGATAAGGGTAAACATGAAAAATAGGGAGGGTGAATCTCCCCGACGGGGACACAGACAAAAAAAAAAAAAAAAAAATTATATATATATATATATATATATATATATATATATATATATATATATATATATATATATATATATATATATATATATATATATATATCACAGGTGTTCTAATCCCTGTTCAAAACAACAAACAAGTTTGGCCTTTAGTTACACTTTAATGTTTTCTCGCTGTCTTTGACTTCTACACTTTCACCGCTCTGCTGAAAAGGCATTTTTATTGGGGTCTGTATCACCATATCTCCTGTGATTTCCTGCTTCTGTACAACAACAAATACAACTAACCCTTTCCAACTATGAAAAAATAAGTAAATAAGTTAAGTCTACAGGTTGGGCATTAAATTGAACTCCTAAGCAGGCTATGAACATTCAAGATTCATATATTAGCAAGCAGTAAGCCCTCCCTGACCTCTGTAGCCGATTTCAACAGGTTCTCTTTAAAAACATACAAGTGCTGCGCACACACAAGTGGTTGGCTATTCAGCACCACCAAAAAAAACCCATCCTGCACGAATGGGAAAATAATCATCCTCAAATGCCTCTGAAAACACTCTGAAATGCTTACTTGGGAAGTGTTTCCACTGACTTTTATACCAGGCATCCGTAAGTGTCTACAGAATTTAAACACCCGCCAAACACTTATTGCAGTACCCAAATTACTGTGTAAAGCAATGCAAACTTATGTTTACACAATGTATACAAATATACATGTACAAATGTATGTAAGTATACAAATATACAATATTACATGTTTTCAAATGTATACACATTCATATACATCTGCATTTAGGAACGATTTTAAAACACTCTCCACATCCTTATCAAATACTTATTATTGCCCATGAAAACTGGCCTATACAGAAGTTTAGTAACTACAGAAGGCCCATTATTATTATCCTTTAATAAGAAGGTAAAGCTGGCTGAAATTTCAATCAGTATGTGGTAGTCCCCGCTCAACAGATGAAGATTGTTTGATTGACCTCTGTCGAAGAGACATGCTGGAAACCTCCTCCTGATCGATAGCAGCCGCTGATCAGTCTATTCTGTCAGCGATGGGTGCAACTGCCAAAATACAATGTAGGGGGATCCCTCCACCTCTCATTCATGTGTCAGTCCACTTGCTAAAACAACAACAAAATTCAGTGTTTGACCAGCTTAACAACTGTAGTATCAGTAAAGTGCCAACAGTCCCCAGATCTACTGTAAGCCTCACAGGGAATTTGGACATTTAGTCCACACAAAGGTTAGTATATGAAGGTTACAGCATCAACTGACTTCAGGCTCTGGAAATTGCATGATAGTAACAACTGACAGGCTGTGGTTTTCAGGGAGGGTGAGAGGACAACCCCTGCAAGGTCAGGATCTGGTGAGCTGTAAATCGGGTAGGCTGGCTGATGTGAATAACCAGCATATCAAAAGCATTAACTTCCAAATATTTAAAATATATAAAAAAAAAAAAAACACACTCAAATCATGTTCAAGAACATGAACGTTTGCACAGTAATAAAAAAGCATAAATAATGGGAAAGGGAAGTTGTTAACTTATAGTGTATGGCAAATACATATAAGTGAATGATATAAAAATATTGAAGTGCATATGAACTCAAAATAAATTGTGCATAACCAGTCCATTACCACAGATGCATATAACTTGATGGTTGAATTGATGAAAAATCCCCAAAACACCACAATAGACGTGTGCACCTCCACCACACAAAGTGCGCGCTTACCAGACGGCAAGCTATTCGTGCTTGCGGCTATCAACCCAGCCAGGGCCTTTATCCTGAGGATATTGGGATGCCAGCTCACAGGAGAGTTCTTTGGGTCATGGGACAGGATATACACCAAAGCAACTCGATGTTCCAATGCTTATAGGCAAAAACCAGGCGAGTATACCCAGAAAGGAGAGAAGCTCACCATAGTGTAAATCAGATAAACATTCAATTTATTCAGTATAAAAGTTGCACTTACATAAGAAGCATAAGGGAAAGCATTATGTAAAAAAGCCAGCCGGCTAACGAACACCCGTCTTCTCAAGAACGCTACACAATGACGTCAGCACGCCACTCCTCCCGACGTACGCTTCGTCAGAAGCTAGCATCGTCCAGGGGCATTGAAGTTCATATGCACTTCAATATTTTTATAACATTCACTTATATGTATTAATTTATTAGCGCAGCTCCTTTTTTTATAATTTTTGCTATTGGGGTGTGTATTTCGCTTTGAGTTTGCTGCTGTTTTTTTTTCAGTTTAAGTAGTGCAGTTTTTCTTATATTTATTCAATAGTAAACATACACACACTTCAGATTCCATGTATGTAAATGTTCAAGATATGTGTAAAGTGATGTGTAAATTGACGGCGCTACATACATCCCTGTAATAATAGCATTACAACTTCTAACTTCCCCCCTGTGTATGGTTGATTTTAGTGCCCTGACAGATCCTCCCCAACCCCCACCCCCCGCTGTGCTATTGTATTCTGACAGGGGACACAGGCAGACTCCCATTTACCCACCCCCTGCCGCCAGAATACACTGATCAGAGATCTCAGCCATTGGCTGCGAGCGCCAATTGGATTCTGGTTTTCCATCATGTCCCTTGAGCAAAAGCAGGTCAAAAGACTGGCTTCTGTCGGACAGACTGCTGTACACACTGACCAACAGGAACCGTTGATTGGCGGACAGTGTGTAACCAGCTTAACATTTCTAAAGGTGCCCTTGTTGCAATGTTTATAAGGGAAAAGGTTCCTTTTTAATGGGTGTGTTTAACCACCACTTTAAATATATATGTATAGGTTTGCGATTGCTTTAATGGGGCTAGTTCACATACACATTCAATGCACTAACATGCAAAACACATTTTTGTCAGTCAACATGTGTTTTTAAGACTTTGATAAGAATGGCAGTGCATTTGTTAAAAATGCATGATAACACACTTGTACAAAGCAATAAACAGAAAAAAATACTCAAAAACAGAGACATGTGTGAAGCTAGCTTTAGGTCAATTTTTGGTTTTCCTGCCGTATAACACATGAATTTACTCTATGAAAATGCATGCCAATGAAATATTCTATTTTCTAGGGGACTGGTTCACACCTATGTTATGCAGTTTAGTGTTTTTCAAAGGGAAACCTTTAAAGCCATTCATACATATGCATATTCATTTCATAAGTACATAAGTGGGAATGGGACTCAAGGTATAACTCCAAAAATTGTAGCAGATTACAGCGGGCTGTACATCTCAGTCTGATACAAAGTTCTAGCCAATTCCCTCCAAGTGGCAGGGAACACAATCAGTTCTAGCCTATGTCCAAACTTTCTCTATAGGTTCCTACCAAAATGACTGCAATTGCACTTCATTCAGTAAGAAAGGTCAGGTGGCTTCACACAGAGACTGTGTTCCTGTTCCAGTCAGGGTTGTCTCACACAACATTTTAGCGCTGCACCAATGTAAGAGCTCAGAAAGGCTTGTAAAGGTTCATGACAGGTGAAAGAAGAGAAGAAGAGTCTATTCACAAAGGCTACAGCAGGAAGTGGCACAGCGTGGTGAGCTGAAAAGAATGAAGAGAGGGATATAAGCACAGGCTTTCTTCTAGAATAAGTTGTCTGGTAAAGACGAGATGTTCTGCACTCTGATATGCTCAAACACTCATGTGGCAGAAAACTGGGGCAATTTAGTAGCCTGTACACACACGGTGTAGGTTGACGATATTAGCGTGGAAAGCTCTGCCAATATGTTAGTGAGGAGTAGTTCTGAGGTATAATGAGTTGCCCTGGGCTGTTCTCTGGTAAGCATATCATCCTTTGTTAACAGCTTCATACTCTTTATGAAGACAGCCTCCATTTAAATTCTGGCGTACACACAGGACTGAATATGCTGTGCAACTGCATCACAACACCTCTCCCTCTTTTCAACACAATCATGTTACCAATATCTGCCTACATCTGTGTATTATGGGGTCAGCTAATCAGTATAAACCAGGGGTCTCCAAACTTTCTAAAGAAATGATCAGTTAATTGTCCTTTAGATGAGCTGGACTGTGGCCAATGTGGGTTAGAAAATGCCCTGGCATCAGTGGGAGTAAAAAAATTACTGTACATAGCACTTGTGGTAAGTAGTCACTGGTACTAGTGGTACCTGCGTTGTGGCCATTGGAAGGAATTATGCCCCACTGTTGTCAGTGGGAGAAACCGTGCCCCATCGTTGATGTCATTGGGAAGAATCATGCCCCACTTTTGGTGCAAGTGGAAAGAATTGTGCCTCATATCAGTGGGAGGAATAGTGTCTCAGGGGCCAGATAAAGGCAAGCAAAGGCCTGCATTTGGCCCACAGACCGCAGTTTGGAGACCACTAGTATAGACCAAACATTTTATGTATTTTACATACATTTGCAAATAATTTTTTTTGACCATTCTGGTCCATATTTTCACGGTTAGAAATTTTTTATCTTTGTTGTAGTTGGAGTTCTCCTTTAGCATGACCATTCCATTATGAATAGGCATTTATTGCTCTAGTACATCATGACACATCTCACAAGGATATCTTTCATTCTTGAAACTAAAAACAGCATATTTTATTGCAAGGTTTTCTAATCCTTCAGAGACATTCTAATGGGCCTACGACATACATTGCAGTTATAGCCAAAAGTTCTTAAGACATGACACCAAAGTTGAACATCTTAATGACCTATGGAGGAAAAGCCATGCATGATAACATGCACAATAATAAACAAGATCTAAACACAGTTTGCCTTTCATATAAAAACATTACACAGATCTAGGTGTATTTTGTACAGAATTGAGCCCTATTTAAGGGTTACAAGATCCCCTGGACAAGTATTAAATGAAACTTTTGTTTGGCTTCTTTTCCGCACTTTGCTGTACTGGTGGTTTCATGTATCCACTTGTACTACAACAGCAAACATACACCACCCTGACCAGGAACTGTCTAAAAATAGAACACCTTTAAATAATGCAATGGCAGCTATAAAATGAAAAGTACATTATTTATTAAGCTGATTACTTTTACACAGAAGACACAACTTGTAACTACAGTGGAGAAAGATCTTTGAAATAGAGCTACGATCTGTAATCTTTACCTAAATATCAGTTTCCTTACAGCTGTCTCCAGTTTACTAACACAAGCAATCTAAACAAAGAGCTTTGTAAAGCATTGCCTGCAATGGCTTAAAAGAGACCCTGTCACCAGACTTAACTGAATGCAATTTATTCATGTTATTTACCTGTACATGCTTCCCTTGTGTAAACATCTTAAGTCCTGAGAAGGCATCACCATCTTGGATGTGATATGAACAACCCCAGGAGATTTGGTGCTGTCAAATTATACTTATAGTATTTCTCTTCCTTCTTCCTCAGGCAGCTACATAAAAGGTTATGCAAATATGTGGGGGAAGAATACAGGAGCTAGACCAGCTTAAACACCAATCAGAGGTTGCAACTTGACAGCGCAGGTCACACACACACTGTAAAGATATAGACGACTACGGCAGTTGCGATTGCACTTCGTCTCAAGGCATTCAACAAGCATAGCATTAGATGAACTTGACCAACGGTGCCCATACATGGATTAAAATGTGGCCAATTCAGAAGGATCAGCCAAATTTTGATCCTAGACTGGTTACTGTGGTTGAACAGAAGTCGATCTACCGATCAACTTCTGTTCAACCACCCTGTTGGATTTTAGCTGCTCGAACAGCACTGCAGGCTAGCCTTCATTGCTGATCAGTGTGTTCTGATAGTGGGGGGAAGTCTTGCAGGGAGCAGAGAGGATTCCCCTATCCACCTCAAATGTGTGAATAGGGTCATTTTTTTTTCATTTAACGCACTGGTTGAACATAAAAATGTCCAGCTTAAAAAAAATGAAGCTCAACTCCACCTAACATTTTTTAAGTAGTTACAGCAAACAGTTTTTTTTTCCTTTTGGGAGAACAGTTTCACAAAAAGAAAAAAAAGCTGAACCTCTGGTAGTGGTAAATGGTTTGTCCTAACACTAACTGATTCATTTGCAGAACAGCTTATGTTGAAAAAACAGACTTGTGCCGCGTACACACGACTGCACTTTACGGCATACTTGGTCCGGCGGACCGGAGTCCGTCGGACAATTCGATCGTATGTGGGTTCCAGCAGACTTTTTTTTCCCAAAAGTTCGATGGACCTAGAAATGAAACATGATTCAAATCTTTCCGTCTGACTCGAGTCCGGTCGAAAAGTCCGCTTGTCTGTATGCTAGTCCGACGGACAAAAACCGACGCTAGGGCAGCTATTGGCTCCTGGCTATGAACTTCCTTGTTTTAGTCCGGTCGTACGTCATCACGTACGAATCCGTCGGACTTTGGTTGAACCCCGTTCATTCGGAAAGTTCGTCGTAAAGTCCGTCGCAAAGTCCGCCAGACAAAGTCTACCGTAAAGTCCGCTCGTGTGTACGCGGCATTACTGGCTGGGTCACCAGGTGAAATAGCTAGAAACAAGAAAAGAACAAAGTTTCAATAGTATAAAATTTTTACATGTACCCCGACCTACTCAAGTGAAAAGCCAGCAAAGAAATCGATGGGTAAAAGAATGCTTGAGAAACGTGACAGACTCACGTTTGGTCCTAGAAGTCAAAGAGTACAGGTATAATTTTTAGGGATGCACTGAATGGGTTTTTTGGTGCCGAAACAGATATCGAAAATGAAAAATACACTAGGCCGAAAACCAAAACAGCACAGATACCAAAAGTGACTGTTTTTCAAAAATATTTTTATACAGGAGATGGTCAGAGGCTGGGGACATGGTACAGGAGATGGTCAGAGACTGGGGACATGGTACAGGAGATGGTCAGAGACTGGGGACATGGTACAGGAGATGGTCAGATTGGGGACATGGTAAAGGAGATGGTCAGACTGGGGAAATGGTACAGGAGATGGTCAGACTGGGGACATGGTACAGGAGATTGTCAGAGACTGGGGACATGGTACAGGAGATGGTCAGAGACTGCAGACACATTACAGGAGATGGTCAGAGACTGCAGACACATTACAGGAGATGGTCAGAGACTGGGGACATGGTACAGGAGATGGTCAGAGACTGGGCACACATTACAAGAGATGGTCAGAGACTGCAGACACATTACAGGAGATGATCAGAGACTGGGGACAGGGTACAGGAGATCAATGCACCCTCACCAGTGTCCATCTAATGCAGCTTCACAAGTGCCTGTCAGATGCAGCCTACCAGTCAGTTGTAGCAGCCTGTCTGTGCCCGTCATGTAGCCTTACCAGTGCCTGTGTCCATATGCAGCAGCCTGCCAGTACCTATGCCATGCAGCCTCACCAATGCCCCTACCCATCAGATGCAGCAGCCCGCCAGTGCCCATCATGTACAGCCCGCCAGTGCCCATGTTATGCAGTCTGCCAGTGCCCATCACGTACAGCCTCCCCAGTGCCTGGTAATGCAATGTCACGCTGTGCGTCAGATCTGAATCGCCGTGCAGCCAGTTTCATCCCTGTACGCCCCTCAGAGTCTCCCCTCCCTCCTCCTCCTCTCACTTCTGTCCTACACAGCCTCCCCAGTGCCTGGTAATGAATGTCACGGTAACACGCTGTGTCTCAGAGCTGGATCTGAATCGCCGCGCAGCCGATGTCCCGCCTCCTATGACACACGGCACAATGATTCCTAGCATTGGATCAGAGTGCCGTCTATCACAAGAGTCGGTCTAGGAGGCGGGACATCGTTACATCAGCTGCACAGCGATTCAGATCCAGCTCTGACACACAGCGTGTGAGTGACATTCATTACCAAGCACTGGGGAAGCTGTGTAGGACAGGAGTGAGAGGAGAAGGAGAAGGAGGGAGGGAAGACTGAGGGGCGCCCGGGATGAAACATGTGCGGCACCCTGCGGGATGGCCCCGCCCCTTTTTTCGGCACCATTATCGGCAACATTTCTCTTTCGGCAAATTGCCGAAAAGGCCATTTTCGGCCGATATGTTTCGGCGGCCGAAATTTCGGTGCATCCCTAAAAATTTTAGTTATGTATAATCTTATCCTGCACACACATAAGGTAAAAGCAAGCCGTTGCATTGCCTATTCAGGGTAAAGAAACATTTTCCTTCAACATTATATATGTAGATTTATTTTATATAGAGATTTTTTTTTTCCATATGAAGACAGTATATTTCTTTTTTTGCTGCCTGCAAGAGGAAGTAAAAAAAAAACTCCAAAGTAAGGGGAAATCCCCTCTTGGGGCTTGTTCACATGTGTGCTGAATATGAAGCAAAACAACGCTCGTTAGTACACATAGTGTTTGACACGTTTTTGTTGCGCTTTTGAACCGTTGAAAAGGCTTCAAGAAAGCTTGTCAAACACCCATGAAAGTGTTTTTCTAGTGGGAAATGCTTAAATGGGAAGCAGTGTAGAGGAAATTATCTGCTTTGAGGTGTGGTTATGTTGTGGAGTGACGGCAGACATTTTTGTGAATTCTCTACAAGATGGATTCATATACTTTGATCTTTTTGACACTTGACTTGGACCAGCTTAAGATGAGCGTGCAAAGATTCTTATGGTAGCTATCTGGCACCACCACTTTGCTGACACAAAAAGCCTTGCCACTGGCAATAATTGCTCAATGCTTCTGCCTGGCACTGTCAGTATGATGCTTTTCCTTGCACACAGAAGCAAATGGGGTTATCACACGGCTGCTCGGTACAACCAGGAAGTGGCTGGAGTTGCTCTGTCCTAGTTCTAGATTATTTCCAGTGCATTCTGAGATACAGGAACCTCCACTGACTCTCCCCCAGCACCCAGTGAACAGGACAGTTACAACATGCAATCCTTGAACTTAATGAGGTAGCTGGAAGTCGCAATGCCTCATGAAAAGCGACCTGCTGCTCAGCTCTGGAAGATTATATCCCCTTCATGACCAGACCATATTTTACTATTTAACACGATTTTAACTGGTAATTGCGCTTTCATTCAACAATGTACCCAAACAAAATTGATATTTTTTTTTTGCACAAATAGAGCTTTCTTTTGGCAGTATTTGATCCCCACTGGATTTTTTTTTATTATTATTTTTAAAAACAATATAAGCCCAAAGATTAAAAAAGAAAAAACAATTAGCCCCTGCGTGGGCAAAACTTTTGCATAGTAAACTGGAGTTCCACCCAAAAGTGGAACTTCTTCTTAAGGCCTCCTCCCTGGCTTCTGTTTGTGAAACTAAACTTTTCGGGTGGAGGTTGGGAGCAGGTACCCGATTTTGACAGGTACCCACTCCCACTTCCATTCCGGTCGCCTTAGGCAATCGGAAGCTTTCCTTCCCAAAGTCTTTTGGGACACATGACAGGTCCTAGTAGACTTTGGGAGCAGTCACAGAGCGCAGCACTGTTCGCATATGAGCAGTGGGCACATGGCTGTGAAGCCGCAAGCTGTCACAGCCGAATGCTCATAGTAGAGA
This sequence comes from Lithobates clamitans, assembly GCA_037952925.1. Lineage (NCBI taxonomy): Eukaryota > Metazoa > Chordata > Amphibia > Anura > Ranidae > Lithobates > Lithobates clamitans. The sequence goes on from JBBGZY010000282.1 coordinate 2,327,165, forward strand.
TGCAAACGTCACCAAGGGAGGACATGGGGAGAACACAGCTGGGTTGAGTGCACTGCTGGATCGTGGGGCAGGTAAGTGTGTATTTATTAAAAAAGTCAGCAGCTACAGTATACAGTAAACAAATTACTGAAACTCCGCTTTAACCACTTGTTAAAACCGAATAAAAACCAGAAAGAAAAATATTTTTTACTTTCTGCTATAAAATATATCCAATAAAAATGTAAAAAAAAAAAAATTGAATTTCTTCATAGAATCTGGGCAGAATATTCTGCTACATATCTTTGGTAAAAAAAAAAAAACGAAAACAGGCAGCAACGTACCAGTACGTCGTTTTGCCTGTACGGGCCGCCCATCCACAGTACATTGTGGGTGGGCGGGTGGGCGGTCCGTGAGTGGCTAATTTTTAAAACACCACAACACTACCGCACCTCTGTGTACTGCACTGTGTGATACCCATTTTTAAACTCATGGCAAATATTGAAGGGTAGATAAGAAACTTTAAAAATACTGTTTAAACACAGGGTATTTTTACACTTGTGAAAGAGCCCCGAGACAGCAGTTATTGGAACACATTTTGCCATTGGAATATTTACCCATTACATCCTGTTCCATTGAGTATTGTAAAATTTTTAAATTTACATCTCTTTATGCTCCAATGACAATGGCCATCAGTAGGATTGCACCGATACCGTTTGATTTCTACAAGCAAGTATGACTACCGATATATATTCGGTTAGGCACTCCCTAATACCGAGTACCGGATACCTTTGTGGTCCAATTTGAGCCCATACAAAATGTATGGGCTCAAATCGCACTACAAAGAATCACATGCGATGTCACTATGACAAGTCTGGGTTCACACAGGAGCGGTGCGGGAAATCAAATGCGATTCGGACAGGAATCGCACTGCATTCCTTTTCAAATTGCATGCGATTCGAGCCCATTTCTTTTGTATGGGCTTTAATCGCACTGCAAAGGTTTCTAGTAACAGAGCATTTGCACGAGTACAAGTACTCATGCAAATACTCAATATTGGCACTGGTACCAATATCAGTGCAACCCTAGTCACCAGGAGAAATACAGAAGGCAAATCTCCCCACTGGGATCATAGGCTGCAAAAAAAGAAAACAAGAAAAAAAAAGCCATGGGTTTTCACCCTTTCACACTACTTACAATAATAAAAAAAAAACAAAAAAAAACACAACCTCGTTAGATAAACTTTAAATATCACGTTTATTTTTTTTTTTAAATTTGTCTATAGAAACAAAAACTTTGTATTATGAAAACTAGGGCTGAAGTTATAGTTCATAAAACTTATTTTTAGAACAATAGTCTGTTCACCAAAATAGGGAAATATGAAACCTTGAAACAGACAATAAAAAACCGACTTAAGATGACTGTGGTTAGCACAAGTTTCACTTCATTCCTTTGTTGTGTTCTGGTTACACAGCATACTCCTGAAGAGCCAGTGTCATTTTTCATTATTCATACCTGTCTGACCATGCACCTAGTAGCGTGCATAAAAAAGAAAGCATTTTCTGTGAGGTCTTAAAGAGAATCTTTACCCTAGAAAGAAAAAAAAAAAAGTCAGCAGCTATAAATCTTGTAGCTGCTGACTTATAACATAAAACTCACCTGTCCAGGGATCCAGCGCCATCCTCACCCAGGTCGGTTATTCGGTAGTCGTCGGGTTCCCGACACCAGCATGTTTACCGTGAGAAGCTGGCTATGACTACTTGTGGCTTCACAGCTAGCTTTCTACTGTGCATGCACAAGCCACACTGCGCTATGTGAATGGTCCTGCTTGCCTTCTGGGACCAATGGCGTGTCCGAAAAAGCTGTGGGCAAAGGGGTGGAGGGTGGGGGGGACAAAGTCCCACTTTGATCGCCTAAGCGAGTAAGAACGGGTTACCTATCAAATGTTCCACTTTATAGTGACTGTAACTGAAGGGTATTAAGGCTTGGTACAAATAAAAGAAATTACCGTAGAATGGATAGACTCTGACCACAATACATTTTCCAAATCTAAGCTTTTATTAAAGCACAATTACAGGCATATAAAAAAAAATATCCCTTTCAGTGTGGCTGAGCTTGCGCATCAGTGCTTAATTAATCATTTAGATCTAGGAGAACAAAAAAAAGAAAAATATTTTTTATCTGAGCCAACTGAGCCTTCGCTCTACCCCCCCCCCCATCTAGACCACCCCCCAGCTCTTCTATCCCATGTTCTAGTGGTCCAAGATCCTGACGCCATCAATCCCAAAGCAGGGTGCAGCTCTGCATTTGACGCATTGATGCCGAGGGACAAGCCACTACAAAAACGCGGTGGAGCTCCATCTGCCAAGGGAGTGAAGGTTCAGGTAAGTTTACAACATTTTTCCTCTACCCTAAACAAAACTAGTAATTAACGCCTGCAGTGTGATCATAGCCCCACTACAATAGATACATTTAAATTTTCCTAGAGTTGGGCTTTAAATTAAAAGGCTTTATATTTTGCAAGTACAGAGTGCCAAAGAATAGCCACTGGTATTGTTGGCTGTCTCAATTAATATGATCAAGATTAAAAAAAAAAAAAAAAAAATGAAGTAGAAGTAATGAAAACATAGAACAATCCTAACAACTAATCTGGCAAAAAATCCTCAAAAAAATAAAAAAATATATCTAGCTTAAACAAATTAAACTAGGTATGATGGCTTTAGTCAGCCTGAAAATAAACAATATTCTTAAGCATAAACCAGGAGGAGGGGTGCGGTAACATAAGTGAACAAAAACTTTCAGGAAGTTTGTTTGCTGTTTTTATTATATTTACTTCCTTTGTTCCTCAGTCCAGAGGATGTGCATCCTTGTAACGCATGTATGCATAATCAATACTATATGTATCAGCTACTGTAATAAACATTTATTCTAAGCAAAAGAATGTCACTTCAAAACAATGTATTTTTTTTCGGGGGGGGGGGGGGGGGGTTATGGAGACACTGTTTGATATAATAGTCAAAATTAATTTTAGCCTGGGACTTTATAATCAAATCTCGTCCCAAAATGCTAGCCCATTGAGACAGATTTCACTGGACGAAGCAACACACTGGCTCTGTCAGCTTACCTTCTTCCTATATTGCATCCTGCTATCATCTCTTCCTCAGGTAAGCAACACAGATCCACATGATATAAAATGAAAAGTAATTAAATCAGACTAGACCACCTTCTTGCATTTCTCTGTGGTTCAGTTCTAATGCTCACTTGCCCATTGTAGGCGCTTTTGACTGTGGACATGGGTCAACATGGACACCCTGATCCGTCTGACTATGCAGCCCCATACACTACAAACTGCAATGCAGGGTGTTCTGACACCTTTCTTTCGGAACAAGCATTAACTTTTTCAGCACTTTAAGCTACAGTAGCTTTTTTTTTTTTTTCAGCCTTCATTCCCCATGTGCATCAATCAACCTTGGTTGCACATGACCCTGTAGCCAGCTCAACGGTTTTACTTCCTTGGCCCAACTTTGGTAGGTGCTGACCACAGTAGGCTGGAAACATTCCACAAGAGCTGCAGTTTTTGATGTGCTTTGACCCAATTACCTAATAATTACACTTTGGCCCTTGTCAAAGCCACTCAAATCATTACACTTGCCCATTTTTTCTACTTTTCAAAGCATCAACTTTAAGGGAAAGCGTGTGTACTTGCTGCCCAATATATCCAACCCACTTTCAGATGACATTGTAATGTGATAATCAATGTTTTTCACTTTACCTTTCAGTGGTCATAAGGTTATGGCTGAATGGTGTATTTCGACATTTTATTGCGTTTAAAAATAAATTTAGGTGTATTTTTTCTGAAAATATAAAAATGTATAAAGTATAGTATAAGTAATGCAAATATTTGAACTGTCGTGATTTTATTCTACAGTTTCAGAAAATATGTGATGTTTAGGGGTTTAAATAAATTTGTGAGCCTAAAACATGTAAAAAAAAAAACAAAACAAAAAAACACAAGCAGTGGCAAAAGGACGATCACTGACCTCTCTAGCTGTATGTACTGTGACATAATTCATCCTCAAAGTTCATCAAAGTTTATAACAAGAGGACACAAAGTCAGGATTCTAGCACCTTACACAGTCCTGCCACTGTTAACTTTGAAAAAAATGATCCCTTTCAGCGGGGCTGCGCCCACGCATTAAGGTTACATTGATCATTTAGATCTAGGAGAACAAAAAAAATAATAAATAAATGTTTTATCTTAGCCAACCGAGCCTTCACTCTCCTCCCCCCCCCCCCCCAGCTCTTCTCTCCTGTGTTCTAGTGGTCCAAGATCCTGACGCCATCAATCCCAAAGTCAGCAGCAGCCCTGCATTTGAAGTGTTGATGCCGAGGGATAGTCCACTACAAAAACGTGGTGGAGCCCCATCTGCCAGGGGAGCGAAGGTTCAGGTAAGTTTACAACAACATTTCTCTTCTACCTTAGACAAAACTAGTAATTAATGCCTGCAGTGTGATCATAGCCCCACTACAAGGGATACGAGTTAAAATTAAAAATCTTTATATTTTGAAAGTACAGAGTGCCAAAGAATAGCCACTGGTATTACTGCCTGGCTCATTAAAATTAATACGATCAAGACAAAAAAAAAAAAAAAAAAATTTTAAAAAAAGGGAAGTAGAAGTAATGAAAAAATAAAACAATCCTAAAAACTCATCTGGCACTAAGGCCGGGTTCACACTGGTAGGACACGACAGTTGTACCACTTTGGATCTTACTTTGCCCTGCGACTTGAAGTCCGACTTCAACCACCAACAATACCAGGCACTGTGTCTGGTATGAGGGAACTCCACGCACAATGTAAAAAAAAAAAAAATTTTAAAAATGCATGGCCCCCCCCCATGGGGGGACGGGGCTGAGCTGCTATCAGGGCTGGGCTCTGCCCTTCCTTCTCTGAGCTGGCCGCTCAGCTGTCGGCTAATTGCAAGCTCCTATCTCTCCACAGTTACTCAGCTGTTGAGGATATCCTGCTTGTCAGTCCTGCCTACTTAAGACGTCCAGTCGAGAGGAGCTCTGCCTTCGCCTTGGTCAACATCACAGAAACATCTCCTGCAATCCTGTTCAAGACTTGCTTTGCTGACATCCCTTATGGCTCCAGATCCTGCTTGCTGTGCCACTACATTGATCCCTAACTTCTGGCTTGGCTGACTATCCGTTCCGGTTACTGAACTTTGGCTATGTTTTAACTACGTTTGTTTTTTTTGTTTTTTATTATTAAACACGTGTGATTTAACTGTACTTCTGCCTCGCCTGATTTCATGGTTTCTGACAATGTGTTTCTGACAGCTGTAATGTGTGTGTCAATAGATGCACACAGTGAAATTCAGGATGAAGCCCACATGAGTGCCCCCATAGCAAGCAGCTTACTATGGGGCACTACGAGAAGTGGAAGAACCAAGAGTGCTGGTGGGGGTCCCCAGAAGGGAAGGATCAGGGCTGCTCTGCGCAAAACCATTTATGGTTCTGTAAATGGGGGAGGTGTGGATGCATAGCAGGATGCCCCACCTCCTATAATAGAACTTTTTGCATTCTGGAGAAATAGTACAAGGCGTTTTGTGAATGGAGGAGAGGGGCTGACGGGGAAGATGAGCGGCACAATTTATTCACTGTGTCAGCCCTAAGTTAATCCATATAGCAAGTGATGCCAGCAGGACATAAGATACACTTCATTAAAGGCAAGTTATGTCCTTGGTGCTATAACCCCCCCAAAAAAAATTTAACTGAGCTTCAGTGTTAAAGTGGTTGTAAAACCTTAATGCCTTGAAGGTCAACCATAACCAATCAATAACCTAAAAACCCAGGTTTTTAGACTGTTTTTTAAGCATTATTGCTCCCTGTCAAGTGACCACAATCCCTCTGCACTGGTATACACAAAGTGGCTAGTGGGCATGTACATTATCTCCTAGCCCTGTTATTCATTAGAAGGCACGTGAAAGGAAGGGGAGATGAGAGGCGTAACCAAGTGTGGTGGAGCTGGCTGGCTGTGAGAACTGGAACCAACGACTGAACACCAGCATGCAACATGCATACGTCACTAGAAGAGCAAATGGGAGGCGGGACTGAGTGGGGCAGAGCTAAGCTGACTGGCTGGGAGAACTGGGAACAACAAGAAAGTTCTAGTGAGCAGCCATATTCAGCTTCACAAACCAATCATTGTTGGTCCAAGAGAGGAGGGGATCCTGAAAGGCCTGATTAAATAGTTGTTTGGAAAACTAAAAAAAATAACAACAAATAAAAAAAAAAAAATAAGTAAATAAAACTTTACCTTTAAATGCAGCATAGAAAGGAAGGGTAAACTAACTTATAACACGAATGTACAAATCTCAGCCCTGTCTTGACAAAATGATCAATTGGAATAAACATGTAAAAACATTCCATCTTCGTATTTGGACTGAATGTTTAACTGTTGATGTAGAGTCAAGCTTTAAGAAAACTCCAGCGATGGTGAGCTCTCTGGATTGGGTGAGAAGAGTGGAATGATGGACCTACCTCTGTGCTTTTATTCTACAGCTCTTCCCCTGCAAAGATCCTTTCCAGGAACATTTCAGAACTTTGCTCTGCTACCAATCAGAAATACTGGTCAGTAACATAGATGTCTCCGGGGATTTCTTTGACACTGAGCCAGCTATAAAGAAGCATGCTGAGTATAAAATTGTGCCAAGACCTGAACTTTACAACTGAAGTTGTCTGGGTTGAGGGCATAGAGTGAAGTGAAAAGCAAAGCAATGCAAATCATCTTGCCCTGATCCAAAGATCTGATATCCTGGAGTTGTCCTTTAAAATCTGTATCCGAGGAGCTGACCAATGTGCTTAAATATGTATTCACTGGGATGAATTTATTTATTTCTAAACCGGCACTTACTGGATATTTATAATACATGTCCGAGGTCTTCTTCTACATGCAGAGGGTACAGTAACCGCCATACATTTTCCCAGAAGGAAATCCTCTAATACTGACCATGCTCAAGGTACTACAACAAATGGGTACATACAGTACATTTAGAGGCTAAGTTCACCTTTCTGAACATGTTACACCCATATTTAGGGTAGACTATGCAACATGCTACAGCATCCTCCCCTCTGCTGATCCTCCTTCCCATTGTTACAGTGGGTGGGCAGGGGGATCCTCTCCTCACACCCATTGTCACAATTTGAAAACAGCGCGGCTCCGCCCCCATACAGCCACGTCATTCATTCAGAGTTCTGTGAATGAATGAAGTACAAGTACTGTCTGCCATTGTGGCAGACAGCTTGTAGTTCTCCATGCTTTGTGAGGGTGTTGATAAGTGTTCTTGTAGCTCGTGGATTCTTCCTGCTCTCCAGTAACTGTCTGCCCATATGGAAGGTACAGGCAGACAGCTTTACAAAGAGTCTGCACAAGCATGGCATTGCACCCACGGTTTTTGTTACAAAGAACTGCAAATATATATGAAGCCAGCTGCTGCCCTCAGTGATTCTAGGCTTCTGGAGTGTTCCTGTGCCTTTAAAGCAAAACTAAAATTTACATGAACTGCAGCTTATGTAGGTTTCCAGGCGCAGACAGTTTTAAAAAATGCTTTTGGGGTGCAGGTTGTAAAAACTACAGGAGATGCTTAACTACTAAGTCTCTGTGACAGTGGCCAATTGAATTTGAAGACTCTAGGTTACATTAGTTCAAGTTTTTTTTCCCTGTACCCTAAGGAGACCCTGCCCCCACATAATTTCATCAAAAAAATAAAAAATAATTATTGCAACTTATGTTCACTTACCCTACATAGCATATTTACTCTGCATTAAATGCCTCCCTACTCCTAGTGGTTCAGAAGGTTTGAAACTGTAGCTGTACACCCCATCTTTAATGTGATGGCAGCTAACCCACAAGAAACTGAGCTGTTACTCTAGTAATGCTCTGTATACATTCTGTGCATGTATAGTATTTGCTTGAGCAAAATTAGCCTCACTGCTGAGAATGGTCATGTGATCTCTGACAGTCACATCACTGTAGCAAAGAAAAAGCAAATTGGCTTTTGCTGCAAGAATAGGGAGTGTAGAGTGATCTTTGGAAGGATCATTGCTGGTGAAGAAATACCGGCATTACTGCACTTGCCTCCTCCTGGTGCTAACAATCATGTGTGCGCTCCAGATGACAAGATCAGCAAGGCAACACAAAAAACTGGGCCACACACACAAACAAACAGCGACCTTGCAGCTGGGGGGGTTGAAGAGGATGCGGGAGACACCCCCATAAATGTGGAATTCCAAGGAATGTTGCAGAGGGTAGTATATTAAAAATTTAAAGGGGATATTAGCAAGTATATATTAGGAGGTGTTAATTTATAAACTTGAGTCTGGTGACAGGGTCTATGGAGCTACAGTATCTCCAAGGTAACACAGCTAACTATTCAAATACACAGTACAGCAGTACGCAGTACTCTAAAATATAAAACATTCTTGTGTCATCGTTTTCTCTTTTTTAGCGTAACCTAAAGTCCATGAGACATAAGAATCTTGAAGAAAATTCTGCTAAAAAGCCTCTATTTATAATGAACAAAAAAAAAAATGGTGGACTAAAACTATGTGGCCTGCCAATGATCAGCAAAATTTAATGGTGAAAGCTATGGGGTTGTCATCCTCATCCTTACTTCGCTACCTGATGGGTCATGGACCTGGAACAAGCATGCAGAATTTCAGATTTATTCATGCACTTGTTCCAAATCCGCAACACAATAAAGTAGCAAAACAATGAAGACATGAATGGACAGAGTGAGTGACTGTGTAGCACCCACATTTCTATTATGACAGGTGCCCTTTAAAAAGGAGGACATCATTTTTATTAGACGTAATGATTCCAATTGCCTTTTTACCTTAAACAATACTTAGTTGCTTTAGTGACAGAACACTGTGCTTTGTAAACAAGGTTTCAATTATATATTCACACTGAATCAATGAACCTGCAAACACATTGATTGATGACAGGGAGCTTGTTTACTATACATAGTGTAACTCAAGCTATAACTTTTTGTATTAAAATTAGATTCCAAGTCTTTTTTTTTCTTTTGCCATCTGTGGCCCCATTGAGGAGGTCACACTTTTCTGTGCAGCCTCTCATTCTGTCCATTTGAAATGAAAAAGGGAAAACCTGCCGCATAGACAAGCTGGCCATAAAAAGCTGGCCAACATTTATACTCTTCTGTACTTTTCTCTGTAGCAAACAAAAGTGGGTTTAATGCGGTCAAGTTGTGATTGAGACATTTCCTCCCACTTTCCGTCCCAATGACAGTGTTCTTACAACAGGAAATGAGGCAAATCTCAAAATGGAGACAGAGCAAAAATAACTGACAGATAGTGGCGTCAGCTACACCAGGGGCTCCGCCCCCCTAATCCAAGCACCCGGACCCTAATTTACACGCATGGATTTCAATAGGTTTTTTATTTTTTAAGCACATGATTAGATCCTGAGGCTCTAATTGGCTACAAAAAAGGGTGGGCTCAAGAAGCAGGTCCTGAGACCAGATTGGCCAGGAGTCTTAGAACTCCAGTTAGGGGGGCAAGTTTATTTGCCGCTCCCCCCCCCCAACATTGTGCACCAGCCGCCACTGCATTCCAGCCCCTTACTCCCTCCTGAAAAACTGGAAGTGATATAAAGGAGAGCGCTAGGAGGTGATTGGGGATGACTAATACCACATGACAAGACGAAAAAACACAAACAAAAAGCTACAAATTCAGGAATAGCACTGTTGCTTACAGACAAGTTTTTTGCCAATAAAATTGTACTTTCTCCATTTCTACACATTGCTGAAACACACAGACGAATCTATCCATTATATCTTTATCCTGAGTTATCAGCAAACTTCAATACATGGAAAAATCCTGTTACATATTGTGAAGACATGTGGCTGTAAGGGGCAAACACCGTACACAGATGATGAATGGAGGTTTATGTGTCAGAGTGGACATGGCAGACAAGGTGTGAATAGTTTGTGGAGCATGTAACATTCACCATGGAGCTGTACACAACTTTACACTGATCACCTTGGACATGTGTGTCAGGTAATGATACTACTACTACAAGTGACAGTGAAAACAAACCTGGCAGACAAGCTGTGTGTACACACCATGTGCTGCCTGGGATAACAACCTCCGCCAACAGGCAATGTACACACAGGATAACACGATATAGAGATTATATATTTACACACATATATTGTGTAATTATGTATACAGCAAACAATGAGATGTCCTTTACTGCACACACCCATACAGTATCTCACAAAAGTGAGTACACCCCTCACATTTTTGTAAACATTTATTATATCTTTTCATGTGACAATACTGAAGAAATGACACTTTGCTACAATGTAAAGTAGTGAGTGTACAGCTTGTATAACAGTGTAAACTTGCTGTCCCCTTAGGGGTGTACTCACTTTTGTTGCCAGCGGTTTAGACACAAATAGCTGTGTGTTGCGTTATTTTGAGGGGACAGCAAATTTACACTGTTATACAAGCTGTATACTCACTACTTTACATTGTAGCAAAGTGTAATTTCTTCAGTGTTGTCACAGTAAAAAAATATAATAAAATGTTTACAAAAATGTGAGGGGTGTACTCAATTTTGTCATTGTCACCTATGCATTAAGGTGAAAAAACGTCTGACAATGACTGGTCACTGTCAGACGTTTTTTCACCTTAATGCATAGGACGCATTAAGGTGAAAAAACACAAGGGTTTACAACCCCTTTAAGGTCTCTTGAACGCGGAAGCCTAAAAACACCACATAGGCTTTTTTTTTTTAATGATCTAAATGCAGCTCATTGTTCATAATAGGCCTGCACACACAGGTGGTTAACGTTATGCAGTGTATAGATCAGTAAACGAAAAAAAAAAAAAAACACCAAACATTCAAAACATGCATGTATGTGCAAATATAGTGTACACCCTGCTCACTTGATTAATGAAGCTAGAATAATTTTTATGAGTCTTCACACAAATACACACATGTGCTTCTGCCTAGTAGGACTAGGGTCATTGGTTCGAATCCCAACCACGACACTACCTGCCTGCAATTTGCATGTTCTCCCTGTGCCTGCGTGGGTTTCCTCCGGGTACTCCAGTTTCCTCCCACACTCCAAAAATATAATGGTATGTTAACTGGCTCCAGTCTATATTAATTCTTATTATGTGTATGTATGACTGAGTTTGGGACCTTAAAGTGGGGTTCCACCCAAAAAACAAAAATACCTGAAAAAATCTAAAAAAAAACAAAAAAAAAAACATTTGGATATTTTTTTTTTTCACTTATACCTCTAAATGCCTGTTGCTAGGTGGTCCCTCGTAGTCTGCCTGTTCCTTTGCCTGGGCTGGTGACATTACTTCCCTCAGGCACAGGAAGGGCTCCGCTCTGCTCCCTCCCTCCTGTCAATCATCTGGGACCCATTACAGGTCCCAGGTGATTGAGCGGCCAATCACGGCGCGCGCCGCCGCTCGCGCATGCGCAGTGGGTGCTAGGCTGTGAAGCCACAGCCCGGCGCCCACAGTTGAAATGCCGGCGCCGACGAGCGGAGGGGGGGGGCGAGCGGGGTATGTATATGTATAATGTAAATGTATAAAACGCTGTGTAAATTGACAGCGCTATATACAGCAAGTACCTGTAATAACGTCCTATACAGCCTGTCCTTTTATGTTTATGGCAGGAATATCTAATGTTTGTACATCAGTGAGCTACGCAAGTACCCTCTAGCCCCTGTTCACATTGGAACAACTTGTCATGCAATTTGGCCTGTCAAATCGCATGACAATTTGCATCCTATTGCCGGCAATCACACTGTACAAATCGGTGCGACACAGACTTTGCAGTGCTGCATCGATTTGAGAAAGTAGTACATGCACTACTTTAGCCCATTTTGGGTGCGCCTTGAATAGACATCTGTGCATGAAGCCGCACAGTTGTCTTCAAAGTCGCACTGACAAGCAGCTTTGAAATTGTGCAATTTCAGATGAAGTTGCAGTCAACGTGAACAGGGGCTAAGCTGGGTAAACACGTAAAGTTTAATTTTTTCGCTCAACCCAGCGGACTGAATGAAAAAAATAAATGGAGATATTGCCATACTAACTAGTGCATCAATCTCCCCCGCTGTGCTATTAGAATTCCGATAGGGGAACTGCCCTCCCAACCAGAACACACCAATCAGCGCTCACATCTATTGGCTGCCAGTGCTGATTGGATGTTGGCTTTCCAACATGTCCCTTTGACAAAAGCCGGTCCTTAGACCACCTTCTGTCGGAAGGACAACTGTACACACTGACCACATTGAATCGGCCAATACTGGACAATATTTGGCCCATGTGTACGTGGCTTAACCGCTTGCCGACCGCCTCACGCTGATATACTGTGGCAGAAGGGCTTGTAGAGGCAAAACCACGTACCTGTACGTTCCCCTTTAAGAGGCGGCCAGCGGGCGCGCCCGGGGCAAACTCCGTGAGTCGGGTCGCAGGTCCCGCGGACTCGATCGCCATGGGGATACCTGCGATCGCCTCACGGGGAGGAAGAACGGGGAGATGCTGATGTAAACAAGCATTTCCCCGTTCTGCCTAGTGACCGTGTCACTGGATCTCTGCTCCCTGTCATCGGAGCAGAGATCATTCACATGTCACACACAGCCCATCCCCCACACAGTTAGAAACACGCCCTTAGGACACACTTAACCTCTCCCCGCCACCTAGTGGTTAACCCCTTCACTGCCAGTGTCATTTACACAGGAATCAGTGCATTTATATAGCACTGATTGCTGTATAAATGACAATGGTCCCAAAAATGTGTCAAAAATGTCCGATGTGTCCGCCATAATGTCGCAGTCATGATAAAAATTGCTGATCGCCGCCATTTAAAGAAAAAAAAATTATTAATAAAAATGCCATAAAACTATCCCCTAATTTGTAAACGCTATAACTTTTGCGCAAACCGATCAATAATCGCTTATTGCATTTTTTTTAACCAAAAATATGTAGAAGAATACGTATCGGCCTAAACTGAGGAAAAAAAATTGTTTTTTTTATATATTTTTGGGGGATATTTATTATGGCAAAAGTAAAAAATCATGCGTTTTTTTCAAAATTGTCGCTCTTTGCTTATAGCGCAAAAAATAAAAACCGCAGAGGTAATCAAATACGACCAAAAGAAAGCTCTATTTGTGGGAAAAAAAAGGACGTCAATTTTTTTTTGGGAGCCACGTCGCACGACCGCACAATTGTCAGTTAAAGCGACGCAGTGCCAAATCGCAAAAAGTGCTCTGGTCAGGAAGGGGGTAAATTCTTCCAGGGCTGAAGTGGTTAACACATGTGCACTCTGCAACTTGTAGAGTACATACAGCCAGTGCACACACATGATGGTCATACAGGACAGGGGCAAACACACACACTTGTTACAACGTAGAGAGTTGTGACATTCCCTGACACATGAACACACGGCACTGAGGAACCATGTATGCTTATGTACAGTAGTAGATGATGGTGTCATGTACAGTAGTAGTAGAGGATAGTGCCGTGTGTAGTAGTAGTAGCAGTAGTAGAGGATAGTGTTATGTGTAGTAGTAGAGGAAAGAGTCATGTATAGTAATAGTAGAGGCTCTGAGAAAGAAGGTATTCCTTTGAAACGCGTCAGTCAGCAGTGGGTTTCGTGTCCTCTCCTTCATCACCTGGAGACTGTTGATACCAGACAGGATTAAGGCTTTTACATTGCAGTTTTCATTCACACATTTGTGAGTAGTTTGTAATTCACTATTTTATTAAACTTATCAAAAGGATAATGCACAAGGCTGGTGCGCCCTCTATTTCTTTTTTCTTGTTTCACTTCTAGGATATCCCTATCCTGGAGGGTAGCAAGGCCTGAGACATTATCCATATTGAACTCTAGATCACCTGATCAACACACTTGTGCGCAAAAGTATTTGTTTGTTTGCTGCTATCAAAAATAGTAGTAGTAGAGGATGATGTCATGTACAGTAGTAGTAGTAGTAGTAGTAGTAGTAGAGGATAGTGTCATGAGTAGTAGTAGTAGTAGTAATAGTAGAGGATGGTGTCATGTGTAGTAGTAGTAATAGTAGTAGTAGTAGATGGTGTCATGTATAATAGTAGTAGTTGGTTTCATGTATAATAGTAGTAGTAGTAGTAGTAGTAGTAGTAGTAGTAGTAGTATGGTGTCATGTATAGTAGTAGTAGTAAAAGTAGTAGTAGTAGTTGTAGTAGTAGAGGATGGTGTCAAATATAGTAGTAGTAGTAGTAGTAGTAGTAGTAGTAGTAGTGGAAGGTGTCATATGTGTAGTAGTAGTAGTAGTAGTAGTAGTAGTAGTAGTAGTAGTAGTAGTAGTAGTAGTAGTAGAGGATAGTGTCATGTATAGAGGTAGAGGATGGTGTCATGTAAGTAGTAGAAGTATACATGACCCAATCCTCTACTACTTCTACTACTACTACTGTCATGTGAGTAGTAGTAGAGGATGGTGTCATGTAAGTAGTAGTAGATCATGGTATTGTGTGTGTGTCATATGTAGTAGTAGTAGAGGATGGCATCTCGTGTGTGTGCCATATGTAGTAGTAGAGGATGGTGTCATGTAGTAGTAGTAGTGTCATGTATAGTGTGTGTTGTGTATTCGGGGCTGACACGTGCAGACACACATAGCGGACAGATCGGGGTGCCAGTTGTATGTATGTATGTATGTATGTATGTATGTATGTATGTATGTATGTATGTATGTATGGGGCACGGGGGGGGGGTGGAGGTGCCTGCCCTCTCGCTGTCATCAGGTGTGCTCAGTGCCTTACCTTGGTGCGGATCTGTCCGGAGGTGGACACTTTCCGGATGAGTTTCTGGGGCCCCTCATGCTCCCCCTCGCTGTCAGAGGATTCCTCTCCTGCAGCCGTCCCCGAACTTGCCCCGGCCGGGGGGTCCCTCATCATGCCGCTTCCGGACATCTTGTCACAGTCCTGCCGGGGAAACACAAACCAATCCGAGTCAACAGGGCTGACAACCAGTCCTCTCCGACTGGCCAGGGGCACAGTGGAGGTGCCGGGCACAGTAGCGCGCCTGGCCGCCATCTTCCACCGACACCCGCCCCCTCCCCCCCAGAACTATCACACCCGACCACCCAACACCGCCCCCACATCAACAGACTCCGCCCATGCTTCCCCACTCCCGACCACCCATAAACAGACTCCGCCCACCCTTCCAACTCCCTGCATGCAGACTCCGCCCACCTTCCCCACTCCTGGCCACCCAACACCGCCCATGCATGCAGAGACTCCGCCCATTATTCCCCTTTTCCATCCAGAGACTTCGCCCACCACTCCTTCACTCTATACTATATCACACCCGACCACCCAGCCCCGCCCCCTTCCCCTTCTATTATCATACCGAGTCGCTTCCCGTCCCCAGCGAGAACAGCCCACCGCTACCCGTGCAGCATTCTATGTCTCCCAGGCCCCGCCCCCGTACCTCCCACAGCCGAGCGGCTACACACATCACACAGCATCCACTAAGTCAATACAGAGCGGCTATAAATAGCCTGACAGGCCGGCTACACATCCACCAACTATGTGACACTTGTCTGCCCGGCCCCGCCCCCCTCCTCCGTGTCACCGGCCGGGGAAGCCGGGGGACTGACATCAGCCCTGTCACTGGAGGAAGGGCGGCCTCCTGGATACTCACATCCAGGGATGGGACAGATAGCGGGATCACAGCCCGAATAAC
Source organism: Lithobates clamitans (assembly GCA_037952925.1). NCBI lineage: Eukaryota > Metazoa > Chordata > Amphibia > Anura > Ranidae > Lithobates > Lithobates clamitans. The sequence continues at coordinate 2,342,914 of JBBGZY010000282.1, forward strand.
AGGGAGAGCAACACACTTCCTACAATCCGAGCTCTACCCACTACACGGCCCAAGCACTGGATCTCCATACATTATACATATACACAACCATTACTGGGGAGGGGGGACTCCCACACACCATCCCTCACCCCACACAATCAATGGACTGCCACTGTGCTGACAGCACTTGTGCCCTTCAGTCCCCCCTGAGCCCTGTGTAGTCTTCCATTCACACAGCTCTATACAAGGAGCCACAACAAATTCAAAGTACAATAATAGAGATTCTGCATAGAGTAAGAAGTTATATAAACATACCCTACCCTGTTGTTTTTTTGCCATCGGTGTTCCTTTCCTGTGCCATAGCCAAACAGGAAGTGAGAGGAAACCCCTGCAAATTAAGGAAATTATTTGGGAGTCCCCCCCAGAACTAGTGTCCCCATTGGAAGATTTTTCCTCCATTACCTTTCTGGGGACAACCCAAAAATTGGGATTTTCTTTCACTTTCAATGATTACAATAAACAGGACAAATATAGAGAGAGGATGAAACTCCCTAACTGGGCACAGACAGCAATAAAAACTGACAGGGGTTCTAATCCATCTCCACTCTATCCAACACGGAAAAAAAAAAAAAAAAAAAAAAAAACGTTTTGCAATTAGTTATAAAAAAAAAAAAAAAAATCAGGATACTGTGGGCAGAGGAACTTTGCCATCCCAGTAAAGGGCGGGGGGGTGCAGTTTAGGGTTGGGGAATCTGACACCCTAGATAAACATAGAACATGAACCATAGCCAGCATTCAGATCGCTCTTCAGACAACAATACATAAGCGGTGGAGAAGCTTATACTGCCTGTTCTTAGGGTCGGTTCACACTGGGAGGACTTGGGATCCGACTTGTACGCCCTCAAGTCGCCCCAAGTCACCCCAGAAAGATTCACATTTAAGTGAATGGGAGCGTCCTAATAGACACTACTGAAGTCGCTCCGACTTCAGAACGTACTCCCTGTACTACTTGGATCCGACTTGGTAGGCGACCTGTACCATAGAAATCAATGGAAGTCGCCTCCAAGTCTGATCTCTCTATCAAAGTCAAGCGACTTTGCAGGGAAAACCCCTCCCTCCCAGAGAGCCGATTGTCCTGTGATTGGCCACAGCCGAAGTCGCCTGTCCTGGAGGCGACTTGAAGTCGCGTTGTAATTTGCTAAAGTCGCGCCGAAGCCGCGTTGAAGTCGCCGTGCAAAGTCGCGTTAAAGTCGTGTTGCCCCTGTGTGAATCGAGCCTTACACTTCAAAGCAGAAGGAAACACATCGATTTAACCGTGTAAAAAAAAAAAAAAAAAAAAAACACACAACAACAACAGTTGTTGCACAAATTTAACTGTCACAATGGTTGTGCTCTCAACCAAACTGTCAAACCATCCAATGGCTGGGGTCATAACTGATCACATCATGGCAGTTAGGAGGCATGGGCGTCCGCAGGTAGGGGCAAGGGGGGTCAAGTGCCCCCCCCCCTGGATCGGATCAGCACATTCAGCACAGTGGCTTCGCTATGGGGGTGCGGGCAGTCAGTGGGGTGACACCATCAAGGTTCTGTCAAGCCCCCCCATCAGTATAGTGTGACTGCAGGCTCTTTTCCCTGCTCAGTCCAGCAGAGAACTCAGCAGCGCTGTGTCAGGAGAAAGACGAGCTGCGGGCTGTCAGAGGTTTCCCCGCTCGCCCCCCCTTTCCCCTGTCAGGGAGAAGAGACGACGACTCTCACCAGGTTCCCTGCCCAGCTTCCTGCCCGCTCCATTCCTTTCCCATTGGCCATAACTGAGGGCCAATCAAAGGAGGAGACTAGGAGAGGAGAGCATCATTGTACATGTAGTCCCGAAGATTGGCAGCCCCATTTTCCACAGGAAGGAGGGTACAGCTCAATCAAGAGAGATTGAGAGACTGCAGCCTTGAACAAAGCTGAGGGAGTGAGTGCTACATTACAATGAAAGAGGCGTGTGCTGGGCAGAATCCAGAGAAAGCCACACTGCCCAGCGCCACCAGAGAGAGCCACGCTACCCAGTGCCACCAGAGAGCCACGCTACCCAGTGCCACCAGAGAGCCACGCTACCCAGTGCCACCAGAGAGCCACGCTACCCAGTGCCACCAGAGAGCCACGCTACCCAGTGCCACCAGAGAGCCACGCTACCCAGTGCCACCAGAGAGCCACGCTACCCAGTGCCACCAGAGAGCCACGCTACCCAGCGCCACCAGAGAGCCACGCTACCCAGCGCCACCAGAGAGCCACGCTACCCAGCGCCACCAGAGAGAGCCACGCTACCCAGCACCACCAGAGAGAGCCACGCTACCCAGCACCACCAGAGAGAGCCACGCTACCCAGCGCCACCAGAGAGAGCCACGCTACCCAGCGCCACCAGAGAGAGCCACACTACCCAGCGCCACCAGAGAGAGCCACACTACCCAGCGCCACCAGAGAGAGCCACACTACCCAGCGCCACCAGAGAGAGCCACACTACCCAGCGCCATCAGAGAGAGCCACGCTACCCGGCGCCACCAGAGAGAGCCACGCTACCTGGCGCCACCAGAGAGAGAAAGACTGAGCCACTGCCAGGGTACAGACATGCTACACTACTGACAAGAATCGGCCCGAGGAACCCAGAGTGAGCAATCTTCCAGCCAGAGGGATCACTGCTGTAGTTTCGCTGGGTCTGGTAAGAGGGCCTGTCGGCCATTATCTATTACTTATCCTAGGGACTGTACTATGCCTGCTGTCTCTGACATGGCAATGTGATAATGACATTGTTGAAAAGGGGCGGCGCATGGGTGACCCTAAAATGATGCCCCCCTCTGAAAAAAGTTCTGCGGATGCCCATGGTTAGAGGAACTGCAGTCTGCGCACATCATTTGTAATAAAAACATCTTTACTATTCTGAAGCTTCCCTCCAACCACTTTGCATATTATTTTATATATACTGAGATTCTGTGCTTGCCAAATATGCTGCAGAAATCTCCCTCCACTGAGTCTGTCTGCAACCATTTATTTCAACTGTGGGCAGCTGAAGCTGCTGCCTGTTCACTTCCTGGATTTACACAGAGGCACACCTCCAGCTCTGCAGCTCTCTTTGGCCCTCTTATCACTCAACCCCCCTCCCTTCCTGGCAAACTCTCACAAGATGTGCATGTCGTCAAAGGCCTAGGCTTTTTACCAGACAAGAAACAGAAGTGGGCTGCAGAAGGTATTTCTTGGCAGAAAAAAAAAAAGTTACTATACAACGTTAAAACAAGGGCAGAAGATTTAATAGATGGAAAGATAAAGTGACTGAAGTTCCACTTTCAGGATTAAACAGAGGCCAAGTTGGCAGCTTTCGTGGCTGAAAATGACTGGAGGGTTTACTTCCACTTTAACCTGTTCCCACCCACACTATAGGCGAAAGAGGACTACAGCGCAGACTTACTTTGCTGGGAAGATGTCCATGGATATCCTCCCATGACTGTGTGGCGTGCTTTGTGATTGCTGCATCCTCAGGACACAGCTGATAACAGATCAGGGTAAAGGGCCAATCATAGCAGCCCTTTACCACGTGATCAGCTGTGTCCAATGACAGCTGATCACCATGTAAAACACAAGCTGGTTATCAGCATTCCTTTCCTCACTCTAAAAGTGTGAGGAGAGCCAATAACTGGCTTGTGTTAAAGGGACATCTACACTGATAATCAGGGCACGATTATCGCAATTATCAGTCCCAACAGTTCCCACCATTGCTGCCTCATCAGTGCAGCCTATCAGTGCAGCCTCATCAGCGCACATCAGTGAAGGCAAGTGGTTAAAGTGATACTAAAACACACCCTGATTAATTTACATTTTCCCTTCTATTCCTGTATATAGTCAGTCAAAAAAAGGATTGAAAAAGTAAACTTTGTGGGCACAACATGAGGCAGTGCTTATATAAACAAAATTAACTTTATTACAAAAAGGTTAAAACCACACATTACTAGTAAAATCATTGCAACACTTCTCAACAGATCAACAGATACCCAAATACAGACATGAAGGCATGGATCCAATAATATAGGTCAGTGATGGCGAACCTTGGCACCCCAGATGTTTTGAAACTACATTTCCCATGATGCTCATGCACTCTGCAATGTAGTTGAGCATCACGAGAAATAGAGTTCCAAAACATCTGGGGTGCCAAGGTTCGCCATCACTGGTATAGGTATATAAGGTCCAATGATTTTCAAGAAAGATATTTATAATTATCAGAAATTCAAGTCCATAATTTCTCCATGCGTGCTTGTTGATGCATTTCACAAAAAATTGCTTCCTCAGGACAGATTGGGTAGGTGCGGATGGACTGCAAAAAGACAAACACCGGGCGGGACCACTTTCTAGGACAGGGGGCAGGAGGGCCTCCACAAAAGGGACCCAGTAGAGCAAGATGGCAAATGGCGTCCAACTCCCCACAAACAACTGGGCTGGTGAAGACCCACCTATTAGAGCAAGGACGTAGGTATTGATTCAAAAGGGACCAGAAAACAGTGTAAGGGGGTGAAATTAAGCTTTAATTCAAGATGTCTGGAGATATGGAGGAGCCCCATACAAAAGGTGAATAGAAGATATTCCTAAGGTATATATGCCCAAAAACATAACCTTATGCGACTACAACACAAGAAAGCATTCCTCCAAAACAATGGTTTGCTTAAACACAAAACGCAGAACAGGACTTGTTGATCACCAAATTTAGTATATGCCTCTAGTTATGATGGCATATACTCCAAGAAATACAGTTTCCCCCCCTTGGGAGCTCTCAAGTAGAGCTTAGCCAATCACCCGGTAGGGTGGGGGAACCTTCCTTGAAAAGTCCTAGCCTCTATGGTGTCCCCACCGGCCCACTATGTAAATGGTCGAAGGCACTGTAATTATTTTAATTTGGCATACAAATATAGATTTGAAATCAAATCTTTATTATTTTTTGGCAATAATATGGTGTGGGCGGATTTTTTGCAGTCACAGGCAGTACCACACCCTTCCAGTCTTTGCCTTTGAACAGAGAGGTGAATCCTCCATCAATCTACATGTAATATCCCGCGCCCCCAATGTGTTTAGCTGGTTAGTGGGCATGGAGGTGGGAGTAGGCTGTCTTACCACTGTGGATACACCCACATGTGTGACTCTTCAGTCACATGGCCTGCTCAGATGTGATGGGGAGGAAATGCTCAGCATAGAAACTCGCTGAAGACTGAGCATGTGCAGTAGCTCTGCAAAATCCCTAGCTGAATTGGGGACTTGGACAGAAGGGGGCAATAGAGAGCAGCAGGATCAAACATGTTTTTTGCAGAAAAAAGAAAAAACAAATCTCATAGTGAGTGAACATGAACAGCATGTAATACACCATTTATTGATAGTGTTTTTTTATAATGTGGGTTTAGTGACACTGTAAAAAAATATTTAAAGTGTTTGTAGATTAAATAAATAACAAAACGGGTTTATATTTCCTTGCTCTGTGTAATGGAATTGCACAGAGCGCCCCCCGAAACTCCTCTTCTTGGGTCGCTAGGCGGTGCTCCTGGCTCCTCCCCTCCACCAAGTGCCCCATAGAAAGCCTCTTATGGGGCACTCGTGCAGGCTCACTCCTGAGCTTCCCAATCTGAATCTACTGACACAGACAGGGGGACTCGGCCCTGCCCCCAGCTACCTCGTCACTGGCTTTGATTGACAGCAGAGGGAGCCAAGCTGTGAAGCTAGTGAGACTAGGAAGTGAGGGGAGAGAAGAGCTGCATGCATGTGCACAGCACTGTATCAAATAAGTAGTCGGGTAAGTATAAAGGGGATAAATAAATAAAATAAAAAACAATCCCCTGCCAGCTTGCTGCAGAGAAGGACCATTGCTCTCTGTAGAGGTCCAACAACCAACCCCCCCCCCACACACACACACACACACACTTATTTTTTCATTGTAGTTGATGCCTATGTCCCTGATATAGATTTTTCATTTTCCCAGTCCTTTGACAACATTAGCAGAATAAGGCAGTAAGGGGAGATTTCACAAACCAAGTCTCTGGCAACAATAGAAAGCTTCCCGACTCTAATAAAATTATTTTCTTGAAGATGCACTTTTTAAAAAGGAAGTCAATTGCTATTTCACAATGTTGGTCAGATAATTATCATCTGCTGGTTTTATACTGCGTATCACATCATTCATAGTCTGCATGCAAATAATGTCATCTATATCATCACAAAAATATTCTCAACATCATAAACTGCAATTAAATAAGAAATTTGTTTAGTTAGCCGATTTAATCTGCTACACACAAATTACACCTTCAGCACCACGCAAAAAGATACTTAACACAACACATATATCAGGTAACAATAGTGTTACTGGAAAAAAAGGAAGACTTATAAAGCTTCTGTAAATTTATCGGTAAGAATCTCACACAATAGTTTACTTGTGCTCTATGCTGCCACCACATGGATGCTTTGAAAAAAATAGATTATATATATATATATATATATAGATATATACACACACACACACACACACACACACACACACACACACTCTGTTTCAATTTGATTAGAAACAAAAAGAACACAATTGATTACTGATTGAATTTTCCTGTATTCACTTCTTAAAAAAAACTTCCCGCCTGATGTACTGTGCATCGTTTTAGGCACATGTAAAGAAATGCAGTAAAGCAAGAATGCTTTCAAAAACTCAAACGAATCCGTCGGACATTCCGATCGTGTGTGGGCTTCATCGGACCTTTTCTGTCAAAAAATCTGACGGACCTTAGAAATAGAACAGGTTTCAAATCTTTTCGATGGACCCGATTCCTATTAAAAAAAACGTTTGTATGCTAGTCCGACGGACCGAAAACGACACAAGGGCAGCTATTGGCTACTAGCTATTGAACTTCCTTTTCTAGTCTGGTCATACATCATCACATTCGAAACGATCGGGCTTTGGTGGGATCGTGTGTAGGCAAGTCCGTTTAGTTGGAACTCCGTTGAAAAGTCCTTCGGAGTTCAGTCCGACGAGAAGTCTGCTCGTGTGTACGCGGCATAACAGTTTACTTTTATCAATTTAAAAAAATGCAAATGGAGAAAACAGAAGAAAATTTAACTCAAATCAATATTTGGTGTGACCACTCTGACTTCAAAACAGCATCAAGGATTATTCACAGCAGAAGCCGATCTGCGAGTGACAGGTGATGGATGTCCGCCTATGTAAACAAGGCAGAGCTCTGTTCTGACGGGGGGGGGGGAGTGATGGATTGAAAATCCATCACTTCCCCCCTGAGAAATACAGGCAGATACTCATCATTCATGCCATACCATAAGGGAGGCGTGCGATTGGTTCCAAATTTACTCTGCAGTAGGAGAGTGACCCCAAACATACATCCAATGTCATTAAGAATGATCTTCAAGGTAAAGAAGAACAAGGAGTCCAGAAAGAGATGACTTGGTCCCAATTTCAACATCACTGAGTCTGTCTGAGACTACATGAAGAGACAGAAGGATTTGAAGGAGCCTATATCCACAGAAGATATGTAATTTGTTCTCCAAGATGTTTGCAACACCCTATCTGCAGAGTTCCATCAAAAACAGTGCAATTATCCCATGCGATTTTGAAGGTAAAGGGTGGTCACACCCAATATTGATTTGATTTGTATCTCTCTTCTGTTATTTACTTTGCATTTTATTCATCGCTAAAAATAAACTTTTTTCATACATCATGGGACACCAAGTTAGGCTAATATTTATTGCCTACTGGGTTATACTTCATCTCCAAGTGAATGGACACTGGTAGACCAAATGTCTTTAGACCGGAAGCGATTCCCTATACAACCCCCTCCCATACAGGAAGTACTTCAGTTTTTTTACCAGGGTCTGCAAGGTGGATGGGCACGGTTGTTTGCTCTCTCTGGGCTCCAGGTCTCTAGTCCCACAAACGGTTCTTAAATGAATCAAGGAACTGACCGATCTGATCCATTTGACACAAGCTCTATATCAGTGGTTCTCAACCTCTCTAGTGCCATGACCCCTTGATAAAATTTCCCAAATTGTGGGGACCCCTAACAGTAAAAATTTTTTTGTAGCGTTTGTTGTCAGCACCCAAGGCAAGACAAGTAATTTGTGCCCCTAACCCACAGACATTTAGCGCTCCCTGAGTCCCTTCCACTCGTACAGTATTAAAACCCCTTATAGTACATTTTAGGATATATCACTCTCTCTCTTTTTTCTCTTTTTATCTCTCTCTATCCTAATTTCTTGTTTTTTTTCCCCATCCCTCCCTCTAGCTGTCTTTCTCGTTCTTTCTCTTATTCTTTCTCCCCCATTTTCTTTGTTCCTCCCCTTCTTTTCCTCTCCCTTCCATGTATTCTCTATTTTTATTCCTTCTCTTACTCCTTGGTGGGGTGGGGGGTGGGATGAGTGGCAGTGCTGGTGGGGGGTGGGATGAGTGGCAGTGCTGGTGGGGGGTGTGGGTTGGGTGGCGGCACTGGTGGGGGGTGGGATGAGTGGCGGTGCTGCGGGGAGTTCTGATCAGCCAACTTAGGTGCTCTTGATCAAAGTCATCTGCTGATGAGAACTCTTGTGGGGACTTTTAATGGCAACTATAATCACAGGTAGTGTTACTCACTGTGTCTCCGGCTTCACTGTGTCTCAGACTTTGTGGTGTCTCGTAGCAGTGACACCTATGCCAAAATCAGGAAATAGGGTCTCCTCCAGCCCCTCCCACTTCACATTCCTCACCAGTCAGCTGACCTCTAGTCTCTGCCCCCCCAGCCATGCTGTGAACTGAATGGGCGGTTGCGAAGAGGCTGAGTGGGTGGCAGCGGGCTCCAGGAACAACCCTGCTGGGCGGCCGTGAAAAGGCTGGGAGAGCAACGTGGGCTTCAGGAACAGCTCAGGATACGGTGACCCCTGGCAAATCATCATTTGACCCCCAGGTTGAGAATCACTGCTCTATATGCTTAGATACAAGGTACCAGAGCCTCACAAAGAAGACTCATGATCCTGTGAGGTTTTGCCTGTAATGCGACCTCCAGGCGCTGGACCCTGCAAAGCGGAAACCTGGACACCACAGTGCTAAGGCATTCCTGCAGGGTGCTGTACAGGTCCAAGGGAGTGAACCCTAAACATGAAAAGGGTACCAAGTCCTTGAAGGTCCTCAAGTGATAGGAACGCGCCATGATTGGGCTCTTAGTTTCTAAGCTGCCCTGTGCCTGAAAAGGTAAGTGAAACACCTTTAATTACTTATTGTGGGGTGTCTCAGCAATTGTAACAATTAGTCAAGCTAGCTAGAGGCTGGACACCTCTGTGCAGTGACCATACAGGGGAGTTTTGGGCTAGCTGTGGGTGTTTTTCTTGTGTCTGGCTGTTTTTTACCTGTACTATGGTGCACGATGGTGCGCCATTTCGCCTTAGTTCGTAATGGCGCACTTGCTCAGCAGTTTGTTTGGCAGCCAGTTTTCTGGCAAACAGATGTATATGTTTTACCGTTTCAAAATTGTCCAAACTTTTATAGGGACAAAAATACAGTCCCAAGGAAAGTACCTGTACCTGAGGAAAGTATCATTTAAAAGCCTTTACAATAGACAGCCTGTGCAGGAGGAGGTGATTGCTCCCAATCATGCAGCCGTGGATTTTAGGGCCCTGAGGGCCCTTAATCTGTTACTGCAGGAAAATGAGCTGTCCAACGATATCTGGGAAGATGACTTGGACAGCGAGGGCAATGAAGATGAAAAACAGGACACTGTGCAGAATAAATTCAAGAGGAAATCACACAAATTTCCTCCCTTGAATCAGAACCAGGCTTTAGCACTTTTTGTTAAGCAAACAACCAAAGAGATAGAAGTAATCAAAAATGACACGACAATTAGAAATCTTAGCCCTGAACAACAAATGGCACTAAAATCTTTAAAAGATAATATTGAACTAACAATTAAGGGGTCTACTAAAGGCGACAATATTGTGTTGATGGATAATGTAATGTATGAAAATATGTGCCTTAAGATCCTCAACAAACGAAAATGCTACCGTAAAATTTCATCTTCCTTGGTTGATAAATTCAATCAAGCGTTCTATTAGTTGATTGATGAGGCACATGGTTTAGGTGTTGTTACAAAATGAAATGTGGAAATTTATTGGCACTAGACACCCTCGCACACCCACCATGTATGCACTTCCGAAAGTGCACAAGGACATCAAAAATCACCCTGGGAGACTCATTATCTCTGGCAATGGTTGCATCTCTGAGGGGATTAGCCAAGTCATTGACCAATACTTGAGACCACATGTCATGGAACTGGCGTCTTATACTAAAGACACAATTAATTTATGGCAAATTCTGGAAAACATGGATGTTTCAAATTCAGCAATTCTAGTTACAATAGATGTCAAATCTTTATACAACAGCATCTCCCATGACCTAGGAGTTGCAGCCGTAGGTCAGATATTACAGCAAAGAGCAACACATGAATGGAAATTTAATAAATTCATACTCCAAGTGCTGGACTTCATTTTGAGACACACTGTGTTTATGTATAAGGGTTCCCACTACCTCCAGGTACAGGGTGTGGTTATGGGGACGTGCTTCTCCCCCTCTTATGTCAACCTGTACCTGGGCGAGTGGGAAAGGTCTTTTTAGTCAATGACCAATTGACCACCTACACACGACATATCGTCATGTGGCAAAGATACATAGACAACATTTTTCCTGTGTGGGATAGCCCTGAAGACATTTTAAAACAATGTTTGAATCAAATGAATCGCAATGATTTTAATCTATTTTTTACAAAGGTTTAGGAGCATAAAATCGATTTCTTGGATATTAGTATCCTAAAGGATCAGGGTGGCAGATTAATTAGTAGGTTGTTCAGAAAGAAGACTTCCGGCAACACCTTATTCCACGCAGACAGCTTCCACCCTGAACCACAAAAAAAGTCCATACCCTTCAGTCAATTCTTACACTTAAAATGTAATTGCACTACTCTTGAAGCTTTCCAACAGGAGGCTGATGAGTTGAGCAAAAGACTATTAGCCAGGGGTTACACTAAATCTTCCCTCAAAAAGGCTTTTAATAGAGTGAAGGCTAAAGATAGACAGGATCTCCTTTTTAAGGCCAAGAAAAAGAAAAAAAGATGACGTAACCAGGATTATAATGCGATATTCTAACGGACATGAAAGGGTAAGAAAAATTATTTCCAAACATTGGTCGATTTTCACTGAGGATCCAACACTTAAAGGTTTAGTTACTCCTTATCCGCAAAACACCTTTAGGAAAGCGGGATCCATTGGTAAGATGCTTACACAAAGTGAATACAGAGGAAATTTGAGAAAAGGATTCCTGTAAGATATAGGGTACTTTCCCTTGTGGGGCTTGCTCTTTTTGTGAGGTCATTGGTAAGAGGACTTTTCTCACCTTACCAAATGGGGAACATTTCCATGTTAAACATTTTGCTAACTGTAAGACGCAGGGTGTGGTCTATCTTTTACAGTGTCAATGGGGAGCCTTTTATGTAGGTAAGACATGACAGGAACTTGGATGAGTTAGCAAACATATGCATAGTATGCGAATCGGCAATCTGTACCTTCCCTTTGGCAGACATGTGGCCAAGAGGCATGGATACAGAATGCCCAAGGTTAATTTTACGGTGTTGGATCGAGCACATATTCCAATCACGGGAGGGGATTGGAATAAGATACTACTCCAGCGCGAAATGCGCTGGATTAGGTATATATGAATGCCACTACCCCCCCTGGCCTCAATGAAGCTGAGAGCTTCAGAACCTTCTTAGAAGGATTTAGCTCGGGGAAAACTGATTGAGGCTTGGAGCAAGATAATCTTGCTCCAGGCTCCATCCTATATAAGACGTGTTTTGAATCATTAATAGTGTCTCTTGATGAATCTTTCTTGCTTTTTCATGTTTGCTGAGATATATATTGCTAGCTGATGTCTGTCTTTTGGACGGCTTGGTCTGCTATGCTTCCCTATCTAAGGTATTTGTCGATTCTTATGTCCTATTTGGTGAATTAAAGTGGCCTTATCTATTGGGGGTTTCATTCTCACAATATTAGCCGATCAATATTTGCAATGCTTCTCGGCCATTTATATTGGTTGTAATCATTATTTTTCTATGTTTTTTCATGATTTGTAATGGGAGGGGGATTTTCTTTTTTTTTTACCGCCGGGTTAAGTGTGGCGTTATCCCCGCCGCGTCCTTAGCAGCTTGTTTGACGGCCCACATGGTGGAATAAAAGGAAGACGCTGGGGATCACATTGGCACCATTCTCCTCCTCACCATTGCATTGGAGGACACTGCAGTGTAGCCATATTCTACCTATGGTGGGGGTGGGGGGGGGCATTTTACCCTATTAAATCTATCTGGACTGAGCCTTTGGAGCCATTTAGTTCTGCCCTTGTGGCCTGACATATATGACAACTTTTCAGTAAGTGTTTGTTTTATTATTTAACATGCATTTTCATTTCTTTTATTGCCCCATATTCAGGGGGCTCCCTCTCCTTAGGAATGTGGTGACACCTTGTGTAGGGTCCCCTTCCCTTGTGGATTGGGTGCTTTCCTGCTGAGGATTTTCTGTTTCCCTTGCGGCTTGGGGGAATCTTTGGGAGGCATACATACATATTTATAAATTCTGAATTTAGCATATTGTTACAAATATATCCTCTCTTTTTTTCCAGCTGAAAACTTTGGGTCTCCTCCCTGTTCCTGTCTTTTGGTGCCCTTCTAGGATTAGTCCAGGGGCCCCCTTATGTGATAAAAGGCGTATTTCATGCAGACTTTAAGATGGTCATCAGTGTTGAGGGAATACTCTCTCCAATAATTTAATTAGGGATGCACCGAAATTTCGGCAATTTGCCGAAAGAGAAAAATGGCCGATAATGGAGCCGAAAATGGGGCGCAGCCCATCATGGGGGTGTCCTATAGCGCAGAGAAGAGAGGAAAGCTGCCACCGCCTGGTTGATTACAGCGCCGGGAACATCACAGCTTTAATTTCAATAGCTGTGTGTTGCGTGCCGTCATGTACAGCCCCTCCCCCTTGTCTGGGGGTTTGGACGGGTGATCTGTCTATCAAAGTTCCCCGGACAAGGGAGAGGAGCTGTATGTGATGATAAAGCTGTGATGTTCCCGGCGCTGTAATCAACCAGGCAGCGGAGGCTCTTCTCTCTCTTCCCCTGCACAAGCTGGCTGCACTGGGGACACAGGCAGTGGGGACACAGGCTGGCTGCACTGGGGGACCACAGGCTGGCTGCATCTGATGGGCACTGGGGAGGCTGCATTGATCTCCTGTATTATGTCTGCAGTCTCTGATTGTCTCCTGTACTATGTCTGCAGTCTGACCTTCTCCTGTACCATGTCTGCAGTCTCTGACCATCTCCTGTACTATATGTCTGCAGTCTCTGATCATCTCCTGTACTATATGTCTGCAGTCTCTGATCCTCTCATGTACTATATGTCTGCAGTCTCTGATCCTCTCATGTACTATATGTCTGCAGTCTCTGATCATCTCCTGTATAAAAATATTTTTTAAAAACAGTAATTTTCGGTATCGGTCAGTTTCGGTATCGATTTCGGCCTAGTGTATTTTTCATTTTCGGTATCGGCACCAAAAAACCCATTCGGTGCACCCCTAAATTTAATTGATATGCAAGTTTGATCATTTGAAAGCATTTTTCATGTTTCATATAATATTCATTGATTTGGATTACAAAATGTATTTATACTTTACTCTGTATTTTCAGAATTGGTATCAGTCCCTGAAGAAGAATACAATTCATACATATGTCAAAACGCGTTGGATATTCCCACTACTCACCATCATCTATAAATTGTATGGATGGTACTCCTTATGTATAGTGGGGCGATACTACTAGTTTTACCAATTAATTTACTATGATTAATGTATGTGTGTTTTTGTCTGGGTCTCCCTTGTGAGAATCTTTTTATTATGTAAAAAAAAATTGTATTAATAAATTTTCCATTTTTTGAAAACATACTTAGGTATATATATATATATATATATATATATATATATATATATATATATATATATACATACATACAGGGGGTCCCCGGGTTACAAACAAGATAGGGACTTTAGGTTTGTTCTTAAGTTGAATCTGTTTGTAAGTCGGAACAGGTACATTTTTTAAGTGTAGCTCCAGCCAAAAAATCTATTTTTAAGTTTTGTAGATAGCATAGGGAAGGGTTATCCCCCCTGTAACATTTGTTTTGCTGTCTGTGCCCCTGTTCAAATGATTTCACCTCACTTTCTGTCCCAATGACAATTGGATTTTGAAAATTTGGGGTTATTAGGGAAATAAGGATAGGTAATAAAGCATCAGTGGAGACACCTTTTTCCCATATTAACTCTTACAGGAGTGAATTTCCCTTCCTAGGGGTAGATTTCCTCCCACTTCCTGTTGTCTCCCTCCGTTTGTAAGTAGGAGTCGTTTGTAAGTCGGATGTTTGTAAGTAGGGGACCCCCTGTGTATATATATATATATATATATATATATATATATATATATATATATATATATATATATATATATATATATATATATATATATATACACATACACATATACACACACACCGTATATACTCGAGTATAAGTTGTTCTGAGTATAAGTCGAGGCGCTAATTTACCACAAAAAAATGGGAAAAAAAACGTATTGACCCCAGTATAAGACGAGGGTGAGAAATGCACAGCTACTGTAAGTGGAAAAGAGGGTCAACAATGCCCATTTGCAGCCTCACTGTGCCCATTTGCAGCCATAGGTCCCCTGAACTTCAAACTCGGTAGTTAAGTGTTCCTAAATGCCCCCTAGCTGCAGCCAAAATTTGGAGTCTCTGAACACAAAGTGTCCCGAAATGACGTTGCTGCAGATGGACACAGTTGACTGACTTTGGGGCCCCGTATCTCGGGGCCACTTAGTGCTAGGAACCCCAAATTTGGTGTGCAAACCCAGTGGAACTAGCACCATAAAAATAGACAGGATTTCTAGCACCAAGTGGCCCCGAGATATAGGGCCCCAAAAATCGGTTCAGAAAATGTCAAGCACTTTTCTGCAGCAGAGAATCACATTTTCCGAACCGATTTTGGGGCACCGTATCTCAGGGCCACTTGGTGCTAGGAACTCCAGCTTTGGATATGTTATGGTACCAGGTCCACTGGGTTCCTAGCACCAAGTGGCCCTGAGATACAGGGCC
The DNA here is from genome assembly GCA_037952925.1 of Lithobates clamitans. Lineage (NCBI taxonomy): Eukaryota > Metazoa > Chordata > Amphibia > Anura > Ranidae > Lithobates > Lithobates clamitans. The sequence goes on from JBBGZY010000282.1 coordinate 2,358,126, forward strand.
CCAAAGTCGGTTCGGTAAATGACATTTTTTGCTGCAGAAAAGTGCTTGACTCGAGTATAAGTCGAGGGGGGCACTTTCAGCACAAAAAAATGTGCTGAAAAACTCGACTTATACTCAAGTATATATATATATATATAGATCTATATATAGATCTATATCTCTATATAGATATATATATATATCTTTTTCAAACAGAGAATGTTTTCCATTTACTGAAAAAATGCAACGCCTTCTATGAATGGAGCCCATGATAAGCAGGTGACCCCGTGGTTACTATGCAGCTGGGCAGCTGCTTGGCACAGAACTTGGTAGACAGTGAGAATCACTGCAGTAGCAATAAATATTACAGGGATCCTTCATGTTCACAGGGATCAGTCGGGTATGAAACATGTAAAACTTACGTGTCAAAGTTGAACCAGAGAGAAGTTTAGGGTTTTTTTTTTTGTTTTTTTTAAAAATCATGTTTACCTAGGTGGATGCAGCATCGATCAGATGCTGTATCTGACCCCCAGCGGCTCTAAGACTGAGAACTGAGCGATCAAACACCACTGATGGCTTGGTTCTCAGTGCTCCATAAGCAGAGAGCTGGCTACTGCAGTGCTAGGCTGTGGAGGGGGCGGGAGTGGCTGGCTCAGGCTCTCAGTGGCTTGCTGAGAGGCTGAGCCAGGTGCCAGCCCAGGCTCCTGGGTGGATCCCGACCATATGGTCATGATCTTTCCCCAGCCTGAACTGGCTCTTTGACTTCAGCCCACTGTTGGCTGACAACAGGTCACATAAGTGCAGAACGAACTGCACTCTTGTGATCCACAGGAGAACTAAAAAAATAAATAAAAATAAAAAAAGTACTTGAGAGGTGCCTGCTGTATACAGCACTGGAAGAGATATTTCCCACTTAAAGTTTGTTTAAAAAGCTCAACTCCAGCTTTTTTTCTCCTCACTCACGTGACACTTGACAACTTCTCCACTGTACTAGAAAGATAGTTTACTTTGATGTGTGCATCGCTGTTTGGGAGATTTCCCTTCACTTCCTGCTCTATGGGACACACATCCCAATGACAGACCGGAGAGAAAATTAAAAAGGGCAACTCCACTTTCGTGGGGGAAAAAAAATGACAAAGAAAAAAATAATGTAGCACATATAACTGTGACACTAATCATATTGTAATTGAATGTTATTAAAAATTACCTTTCCTTTTCAATCTGCAGCCACTGTAATTGTCTGAGAATGCATTTTAATATGGCTACCTGGAGTGGTTCTGTACACAGAATGTATACTGACCACTCCCCAGAAACAATTTTCTGCTTGCGTGATTGACTTGCAAATTTTCCCAGAAGTCTGCCTAAGATACAAGTCAGATTTCAGGCATCCCCTGCAACAAAAACGTCATTTTTGGAGAGATTCTTTCAATAGGAACACGTCTAAAGGGATGCAAGCCCAGCAGATTTCCTCATTAGCGCCCTGCAGCTTACACACCTGACCATTAATTATGAAACCACTCCCATTAGACCCACTCAGTACAGAGGCACAAACACACATGGATTTCTTCAGAATAACAAAAAAGGTAGGAATCTGCAACAATGTTTGTAATAATCCTTGCAATGTACATTGACCAGAGGGGAATGTTTTTTCTCAACAAAAGTGGAGTTACACTTTAACTATACGGGTATACAAATATCATCAAGAGTAGACAGAATCTCAAAGACACGCAGCAGCCTGCCTGACATTTGTCTTTGTGAAGTCTAAAGGCTGCAGTTATCATTGCAACATCTTAACTTGTAAGGACAATGAAGAAATGCCCTCAATGTGTAAAGAACAATGAACAAATAAATCTTTGTAGGGAAAACGTTACATATCACCTCAGAAGAGAGTTTACATTTAGTGGTGAAATTCTGAGCAGGAAACTCTCATACCACTCATGCTAAAATATTTAAAATTGTTAAAATATCTCTTCCATTATCATCCTATTTTTTCTCAAATTCTACCTGATTTTTTTGCTTGCCAGTTTTACAGACTATTAGGCCGCATTCACACCTGAGCGTTTTCAAGCTCAAAGCTCCAAAACACTCAACATCCAAAATCCCATGTATTTCAAAAGGTGGCTGTTCAGACATGCCTTCAGTTCAACGCCTGACACTCCAAAAGCTATATGGGCTACTTTTGAGACAGAATAGGGTGTTTTTGTCCCCTAGGCATGAATGGGAATGCCTAAAAATACAAAACATTGAGCATTTTCATGCAGGTTTTCAGCTTGTAAGAACTGATATCCTCCACTAGTGCTTTCTATTAGCCAAATGCCAAAAAATGTCTGAAACTTGAATACACATATAAAACACATTCTAATACATTTCTAAAACCCCTGTACACGCCTAGAAAATCGCTCTGCTTAGATTTTAAATGCAGGCATAAAGGATTTGCCTAAAAGATTTTTTCCCCAAACTTATACAAGAGTGTTGTGATTTCTTTTGAAATCACTTCAGAGTGCTCTATGGCTTTTCATCTTTGCAGCATAGGACAGACATCCAGGGGGGTCATGATGCAACCATTGTACATGAAAAAACCTGCCTGACTATTCAGACCTAGTAGTTGGAGGAAAGCACTTTTCTATAACTGAGATTTAAAACATTTTAAGGCCAAAAGCTTAGAAACATGCCTATAGCAGGATCATTAATTTTTAACAGAAATTAAACTTTGGAATCTCTTAAGAATGCTATGTCTCACTTCACTAAACTTCCATCAACACTAACCTTGCTTACCTCTATCATCGGCTGTCGATTGCTTGCCAGCTAAACTGCAATCAGGATTTTCTTGCTACCCCCAATAAAAACATCTTCAAACACTACATAAATAGGTTCAGGTCCACCAACTGTACCTGTCAAGTTAGGACAATGCAAGCCCCATACACTACAAGCTGTGATGCACTGTGTGTTCTGACACTTTTCTATTGGAACCAACATTAACTTTTTCAGCAATTTGAGCTACAGTAGCTCTTTTAGACCCCTAAAGCGCTGGCCGTTGTTGCTGTGCTTTAGCAGCCTTTTAACTGCGTTTTTCAGGCACTAGCAGGGAAGATTTTTTTTAAAGGTCACGTGACCTTTAAAATAAAAAAATAAAAGGCCCCGTTTTGCATCGCTTTCAAAGCGCTGCCTATTCATTTCAATGGGCAGGGGTGTTTTGGGAGCCCCTGTGAAAGGGGTCTTATTGGATCAGACTACACGGGCCAGCCTTCACTCCCCACATTTATCAATGAGCCTTGGCCGCCCATGACCCTGTCGCCGGTGGACTGTTTTTCTTCCTTGGACCACTTTTAATTGGTCCTGATCACTGCAGACCGGGAACATCCCGCCAGAGCTGCAGTTTTGGAGATGCTCTGACCGAGCCGTGTATTCATTACAATTTGACTCTTGTCAAAGTCACTCAAATCCTTATGCTTGCCCATTATTTCTGCATAAACACATCAATTTCAGGAACAACATGTTCACTTGCTATCCCACCCACTTTCAGATGCCATTGTAATGAGTCAATGTTCAATTTACCTGTCAGTGGTCATAATGTTTAGTATGATTGGTGTATACCCCCTTGACTGCTTTTTTTTTGTGTTAATTTATAGATCAATTTTACAAAACCACTTGCATAAAACATAGTTCAGGTATAAAAATGATACGAGTTTATATCACAGCTAGTACATAACAGCCGCTAGTAGAAGAGTCAACTTGAAAACAAAATATAGAATTCCGGATGAGCGACCTCTGATTTTGGCAAATTTAATGAACAATTTTGTGTTTTTAAAAAGGTACCCTCTGACTGCTTTAATAAAGGCAATTTTTCTGATTAACTGACTCAAAACACGTTTGCAATTCGGGAGTCAGAAAACTCAGAACTTAAAAGCAGACTTTGTATGCATCCATCCCAAAAAAAAAAAACACACACACCTTGAAAACATCCAGTTTTTGTCTGCCGAAAATTCGTAATCGGCTGTCAAAAGCAGCATACTAACGATCAGAAAAATCGGCAGATCATTTATCAGACAAAATTTAACTTCAGATTTTCTGACCATGTGTACAGGCCTTTAGACCCACATGCCTCCTACAGATGCCTCACTACCACCTCCTGGCAAAGAGGAGTTGCTCGACATCTCAAGTGAATGTGCTTTTGCTGGATGCTGTAATTTGGGGTACCCAGCTCTCCATGGAGAAGGGGGTGAGCTACATTAACATCACTGTAACCTACAAGAAAGCGACTGAAAGTCAGGGTCCAAAGTATGTTTTTTTCCCTTATTCTTCTAAAAAAAAAATTTTTTTTTTTTTTTGGGGAGTAGGAGTGTAGAAAAGGAGTCTATTTTTCATTTCCATGCAAGGTCCACTTTAACTCATTTACCACAGCATCACATATATATGCTGTGGGAGGGCGAGTGAGCCTTGACGCCCCGCTGCTGTATATCTGAGTCACTGTCTTTTCCTGGGAGCACTCCATCGCCCTTCCAAAACCATAATTATACTGTGGCAGAATGGCACAGGCAGGTGAATCGCCATCATGGCACATCAGTACCATAGATGGCCACTAGGGGGCATGCGCATGCGCCCATGGAGACGATGTGAGTGCTTGGCAGTCTCAATCACCGCCGCGATCCCTCAGGGCACACGGAGAACCGGGAGCTGTGTGTGTGAACACATAGATCCTCTGTTCATATGGAGTATGAACAGGCGATCTGTTAGTATCCCTGCACAGTCCACATCCCCCTTCAGTTAGAACACTTCCTAGGACACACATTAACCCCTTCACTGTCAGTGACATTTTTACAGTAATCAATGCATTTTTAATCGCACTGATCATTGTATTAATGCCAATGGTCCCAAAAATGTGTCCAAAAAAAAATTAAAATCGCTGCTCGCCCCCATTACTAGTAAAGAAAAAAAATACCGTATATACTCAAGTATAAGTCGAATTTTTCAGCACATTTTTTTGTGCTGAAAGTGCCCCCCTCGACTTATACTCGAGTCAAGCACTTTTCTGCAGCAAAGAATTTCATTTTCCGAACCGACTTTGGGGCCCCCTATCTCAGGGCCACTCGGTGCTAGGAACCCCAGTGGACCTCGTACCACAACATATCCAAAGCTGAAGTTCCTAGCACTAAGTGACCCCGAGATACGGGGGCCCAAAATCGGTTCAGAAAATGTCATTCTCTGCTGCAGAAAAGTGCTTGACATTTTCTGAACCGATTTTGGGGCCCTATATCTCAGGGCCACTTGGTGCTAGGAACCCCAAATTTGGTGTGCAAACCCAGTGGAACTGGTACCATAACATATCCAAAGCTGGGGTTCCTAGCACCAAGTGGCCCTGAGATACGGGGCCCCAAAACTGGTTCGGAAAATGTCATTCTCTGCTGCAGAAAAGTGCTTGACATTTTCTGAACTGATTTTTGGGGCCCTGTATCTCGGGGCCACTTGGTGCTAGAAACCCCAGCTTTGGAAATGTTATGGTGCTAGTTCCACTGGGTTTGCACACCAAATTTGGGGTTCTTAGCACTAAGTGGCCTCGAGATACAGGGCCCCAAATTCGGTCAACTGTGTCTATCTGCAGCAATGTCATTTCGGGACCCTTTGGGTTCAGAGACCCCAAATTTTGGCTGCAGCTAGGGGGCATCTAGGAACCCTTAACTACCGAGTTTGAAGTTCAGGGGACCTATGGCTGCAAATGGGAACAGTGAGGCATGCAAATGGGCACAGTGATGCTGCAAATGGGCATTGTTGACCCTCTTTTCCACTTAAAGTAGCTGTGCATTTCTCACCCTCGTCTTATACTCGGGTCAATAAGTTTTTCCCATTTTTTTGTGGTAAATTAGGGCCTCGACTTATACTCGGAACGACTTATACTCGAGTATATACGGTAATAAAAATGCCATAAAACTATCTCCTATTTTGTAGACGCTATAACTTTTGCTCAAACAAATCAATATACGCTTATTGCGTAGAAGAATATGTATCGGCCTAAACAGAGGAAAAAAAAATGTTTATATATTTTTTGGGGATATTATAAAAAGTAAAAAATATTGCGTTTTTTTCAAAATTGTCCTTTTTGTTTATAGCGCAAAAAATAAAAACCGCAGAGGTGATCAAATACCACCAAAAGAAAGCTCTATTTGTGGGAAAAAAGGACGTCGATTTTGTTTGGGAGCCACATCACACGACCGCACAATTGTCAGTTAAAACGATGCAGTGACGAATCTCAAAAAGTGCTCTGGTCTTTGGCCAGCCAAATGGTCCGAGACTAAAGCGATTAAAGCAGTATTAAACCCAAAAGCAAATTTAGTTTTGTTTCTAAGGATTTTTCCCCATTTATTTTCACCCAGTTAACTTGGCCATATATAGATCAAAATTTAGCCGGTTCAGCAGGGACTGACTGAATTTCGATCCATGTTCAGCCATTCGTGACCAACAAAAATCGATCTAAAAACATTAACACGGGCTTGTTGGAAATGTTTTCTCAATCAGCAGCAGCAGCCACTGATCAGTGTATTTTGACAGTGGAGAGTCCCTGCTGTCAGAACACAATGTCACAGCGGGGAGGATTCCTCAACTTACAGGAAAACCTTGGATTGCGAGCATAATTTCTTCCGGAAACATGCATGTAATCCAAAGCGCTTGTATATCCGCGAATTTCCCCATAAGAAATAATGGAAACTCCAATGATTTGTTCCACAAACATTTATTCATAAAGCCTTCAGTTTATTGTCCATATAAAAAGATTATAGCAATGTGATAGGTTGTGTAACCATAAAATGTCCATCCACAAATGGAAGCCTCCACAAGGGGATTAAAAGCAAAATCCAGCAGGAGCTACAGAGTATAAAAGAGAAGAGAGGTGCCTCCAAGTGTAGCAATTTGGTTACATTTAACAAAGTGTTTTATGGCCTCACATAGCAAGGTAAAAGATGTTACAAAGGGTAGAATGTACCATCATCCAAATTTAGTTAGAATACAAATTTGGGAGTAAGGGCCCCAACTCCAGACTCACCAGGATAAAGTGCAAGCTGACTATCTCGGTACATATAGGAGGGAGATATACAGCAAAATAGAAGAAATATATCTAAAACAAGATTTATACATACAACAGTCAAAAATGATACAAAAAAATGTTAAAATATGCACATATGACATGGAATTTCGACTAGAAGAGAAGAAAATGGGAAATATTGCCAAAATATAAAAGGGGGGAAGGTAGAAGAAAGTTTGTGTACAAATATATGGGGCTGCTAATCCATGTTGAGGTGCATGCAGCGCTCAGGCCAGCCCGACAGAGTCTCCTGCGGCGACTGGGGAGGACATATATAAGGTCACCAGGAAATTAATGTAAATAGGTGATAAAGAAAGAAATGTAAAAACATGCCCATGGCTGGCCTGAGTGCTGCATGCACCTCAACATGGGACTTTATATTTTGGCAATATTTCCCATTTTCTTCTCTTCCTCTTGAAAACTTGTATATCTCATTGTATTGTATTTTAATCACAGACAGACATAGTTCCTGATGAAGAGGTTACCCCACTAAACTAGTCGAAATTCCATGTCATCTGTGCATATTTTAACATATTTTGTATCATTTTTGACTGTTGTATTTATTTATACAACAGTCAAAAATGATACAAAATATGTTAAAATATGCACAGATGCACACCTTGTTTTAGATATATTTCTTTTATTTTGCTGTATATGTTCCTCTATATGTACCGAGATAGTCCGCTTGCACTTCATCCTGGTGAGTCTATAGTTGGGGCACTTACTCCCAAATTTCTATTCTTACATTTAATAAAGGTACAACATTTAGCAACTTACATGGTTGATGATTAAAACAGGCACATCTAAGTATGCAGACATCCGGGGTAAAGCTGTCCACATAGCCCATCCCCCACACCGCTGGTTCTCAATGCTGTCAGTCTGCAATCGTGACTGGGAAGACTACCCGGCAGTAGAGCGATTTGAAAGCGAAGCGCGCGGGAGAGATGATGTCGATGGTGGTGAGGAGGAAGGTCTATGTGGACAGTTTTACCCCAGTTGCTTTAGATGTGCCCTTTTTAATGATCAACCATTTGTGTTGCTAAATGTTGTACCTTCATTAATTTAACCATAATGCTACACTTAGAGGCGCCTCTGTTTGTTTTTATACTCAGTTGTGACGTGACGCTACCATACCTCCCAACTTTGAGATGGGAAGGAGGGACACCTATTAGCAAAAGTATGTAAGCATAAGACCCACCCCTTGACACGGCCCTTTAAAGGCAAAATTATACAAAAAAAAAAAAAATGGTTAAACCCACAAGTGCTTTTTTAAACCACTACTATTTCTTTATATTGGCTTTTGAAATGTACAAATGTAGCAATTTACAAATTGGATGAAAGGTTTAGCACTGGGAACACTTTTTGAAAGCTAAAAAGTGCATTTTATAAACTATATAGATCACACCAAAATGAAGGACAAATGAGGCGGAAAGAGGGACAGAAGGAAATTGCTCCAAATCAGGGACAGTCCCTCCAAAATCAGGGACAGTTGGGAGCTATGCGCTACTTGTATATCAAGTCAAAATGTATTCAAAAATGTTGCTCGTCTTGCAAAACGCTCTCAAACCAAGTTACTCTCAAATCAAGGTTTTACTGTACCTCGATTGTATTGATCAAGGAATCCGTTCATTTTTCTTTTTTTTTTTTTTTTTTCATTCTGCCTCTCTGCTGAATAAAAGAAAAAAAAATATCCATCTATAGCCAGCTTTAGCCTGTTTTGCCATGTCCTTTAACAAAACAGGGAGTCCAGCAAAAGTGCAAGTAGAAGTGTGGGGACAAATCATTTAACACCAACAGTAGTGCTTGCAATGGTCACTTTTTATTCACATACTAAGTTTGGACGTACATCGGCGTGCGGCGGTCCGGAAGTGGTTAAAAATGAGATCTGGGGTCAAAAAGACCTCAGATCTCATATTTACACTAAAATGCAATAAAAAAAAAAAAAGTCATTTAAAAAAATGACATTGAAAAAAATGTGCCTTTAAGACGTATGGGCGGAAGTGACATTTTGACGTCACTTCCGCCCAGCAGTGTCATGGAGACGAGTGTGCGCCATCTTAGCCTCACTCATCTCCAGGTACAGCACGGAGAAGGACGCCATAGCCTCCGCCGCTAAGCGACGGAGGGCACCGGATCGCGGCGGGAGGGGGGGGCCCCTCTCCCGCCACCGATAAAAGTGATCTCGCGGCAAATCCGCCGCAGAGACCACTTTTATCTTAAAGCCGACCGCCGCACGAAAACGGGGATACCGGGGTTATGGCAGCTAGCTGCTGCCATAACAACGATATCCGCTGCCAAAGTTTGGACGTACATCGGCGTGCGACGGTCGGCTAGTGGTTAAACCACTTACCGCCCGGCCTATAGCAAAATGACGGCCAGGCGGTGGTTCAGTCATCCTGACTTATCATATGATGTCTTTCAGGATAACTGTCGGCGCGCGCTCACGGGGGCGCGCAACTCGGTAAAGAGCCTCTAACAGATCAGTGCCATCTATCAGTGCCCATCCGTGCCCACCTATCAGTACCAGTGCCACCATCAGTGGAGCCTTTCAGTGCCCAGTGCTGCATACCAGTGCCGTCCATCAGTGCCTGTCAGTGCAGCCTCATCAGTGCCCATCAGTGCAGGAGAAAACTTACTTTCTTACAATATTTTATAACAGAAACAAAAAAAAAACCTTTTTTTTCCTTTTTTTTTTTGGTCTTTTATTTGTTGCGCAAAAAAAAAAAAAAAAACACAGCAGTGATCAAATACCACCAAAAGAAAGCTCTATTTGTGGGAAAAAAATGATAAAAAATGTGTTTGGTACAGTGTAGTATGACTGCGCAATTGTCATTCAAAATGCGACAGCACTGAAAGCTGAAAATTGGCCTGGGCAGGAAGAGGCGAAGGTGCTTTTAATAAAAAAAAATAATTTTCCCCACATACTGTCACCAATGCAGTACAGCATCACCATATGACTGGTGTGGCGGTTATCAGGGGCACTAACTGCAAGCAGTATGTAAAAAAAAGTTGTAACTTTTTACACACACACACCATGATTGCTTATGATGTTCACTGTTATAAACAAACATTTTTATGAATGGCCTTCATTCCATTCATTGTGTAGTATTGAACATCTGTGATCTGTGAGGCTACAGCAAGGCACTTCAAAAGGCTCCTGCAATTGGCCCTGTCTGTTCCATGTGATCACAGAGTTTAACACAAAAGTACACAATGAATGGCAATGAATGAAAACCATGCATTGTGTACAACAGTTACGTGATCGTTGTGATTGGTAACAGAGATCACATGGTCACGGTACAATCTGTCATCCTGTGTCCAGTGGTGACAGCATGGCCCCTAGGGCGTGTGTGAGGCACTTGACTGGGAGGATGTCATATGACATCCACCCAGGATGGGAGAGCTCCTGCTCAGCTTTCATTTGAAAATAGGCCAAACAGGAAGAAGAAAATTAAAAAAAAAAAAAAAAAAAAAAAAGGAAAAAATGCCTAATGACAGAAAACTAATGCAGCCATGACATTTAGGAATTGTTAAGCTGCAATACATTAAATTTTTTTGTAACTGCAGCAGAGAAAATTTAGTGCAAGTAGAACTATAGGAAACCCCCCCCATTTTGTATAGAGAAATGGAGGGTTATAACTCCTGTGATTTTTGTTCTTTTTTTGCATCACCTGTGTCCTATTGGGAAGATTTACCTTAATTTCCTATCCCACAGCCAAACAGGTAGTGAGAGGAAATCAGCTGCAGATTAGGGGAATCCCTTGGACACCCCCCACCCCAGGTCACTACAACTAGTGTTCCCATTGGAAGATTTCCCCTATATTACTTTTCTGGGTACAACCCAAAATGTGGGATTTTCCTTTACTATAAATTTCCAATGATGAAATGTAAACAGGACAAATAGGGTGAATATACAGTATCTCACAAAAGTGAGTACACCCCTCCCATTTTTGTAAATATTTTTAGATCTATTCATGTGACAACACTGAAGAAATGACACTTTGCTACAATGTAAAGTAGTGAGTGTACAGCTTGTATAACAGTGTAAATTTGCTCTCCCCTCAAAATAACTCAACATACAGCCAATAATGTCTAAACTGCTGGCAACAAAAATGAGTACACCCCTAAGTGAAAAAGTACAAATTGGGCCCAAAATGTGTCAATATTTTGTGTGGCCACCATGATTTTCCAGCACTGTCTTAACCCTCTTGAGTATGGAGTTCACCAGAGCTTTACAGGTTGCCACTGGAGTCCTCTTCCACTCCTCCATAACGGCATAACGGAGCTGGTGGATGTTAGAGACCTTGCACTCCTCCACCTTCCGTTTAAGGCTTCCCCACAGATGCTCAATAGCATTTAGGTCTGGAGACATGCTTAGCCAGTCAGTCAATCACCTTTACCCTCAGCTTCTTTAGCAAGGCAGTGGTCATCTTGGAGGTGAGTTTATATCAGTAGATCATGTTGGAATACTGCCCTGCGGCCCAGTCTCCGAAGGGAGAGGATCATGCTCTGCTTCAGTATGTCACAGTACATGTTGGCATTCATGGTTCCCTCAATGAACTGTAGCTCCCCAGTGCCGGCAGCACTCATGCAGCCCCAGACCATGACACTCCCACCGCCATGCTTGACTGTAGGCACGACACACTTGTTTTTGTACTCCTCACCTGGTTGCCGCTACACACGCTTGACACCATCTGAACCAAATAAGTTCTGGAATCATCGGACCACAGGACGTTTCCAGTAATCCATGTCCTTAGTCTGCAGCAAACTGTTTGCAGGCTTTCTTGTGCAGCATCTTTAGAAAAGGCTTTCTTCTGGGACGACAGCCATGCAGACCAATTTGATGCAGTGTGTGGCGTATGATCTGAGCACTGACAGACGGACCCCCCACCCCTTTAACCTCTGCAGCAATGCTGGCAGCACTCATACGTCTATTTCCCAAAGACAACCTCTGGATATGATGCTGAGCACGTGCACTCAACTTCTTTGGTCGACCATGGTGAGGCCTGTTCTGAGTGGAACCTGTCCGTGTCCTCTTAAACCACTGTATGGTCTTGGCCACCGTGCTTCAGCTCAGTTTCAGGGTATTGGCAATCTTCTTATAGCCTAGGCCATCTTTACGTACAGTAACAATTCTTTTTTCAGATACTCAGAGTTCTTTGCCATGAGGTGCCATGTTGAACTTCCAGTGACCAGTATGAGAGAGTGAGAGCGATAACACTAAATTTAACACACCTGCTCCCCAGGTGGGCACAATTTGGACATTTTCACTTAGGGGTGTACTCATTTTTGCTGCCAGCGGTTTGGACATTAATGGCTGTATGTTGAGTTGTTTTGAGGGGACAGCAAATTCACACTGTTATACAAGCTGTACACTCACTACTTTACATTGTAGCAAAGTGTCATTTCTTCAGTGTTGTCACATGAAGACATAATAAAATATTTACAAAAATGTGAGGGGTGTACACACTTTTGTAAAATACTGTACTTATCGGGACACAGCAATAAAAACTGTCAGACAGCTAATATTGTACCTATTCACAAGAACAGCAGGAAGACAGACACTGGCAATTACAGGCCAGTGGGTTTAAAGCAATACTAAAGTCCTGTTTTTTTTTTAGCTAAAAATAACAAACATGTCATACCTACCTGCTCTCTGCAGAGGATTTGCACTGAGCATTCCAGATCCTCCACATCTCTGGTCCCTCTTTGGTGCTCCTGGCCCCTCCCTCCTGTTGAGTGCCCCTATAGCAAGCAGCTTGCTATAGGGGCACCCGAGCCAAGCCGCAGCTCCCTGTGTCCATTCAGACACGGAACCATGGCCCAGCCCCTTTCTCTCCTCATTGGCTGACTGACTTTGATTGACAGCAGCGGGAGCCAATGGCACCACGCTGCCATTTCAGCCAATGCGGAGGGGAGTCTCAGGCAGCTGAGACGCTCCTACAACATTGTATCTAGATGGGGCTAAAATAAGTATTAGAGGGGCTGAGGTGGTGCTGTGAACATAGCATATCTTGATTTCAGCAAGGCATTTGACACAGTTCCACATAATGATCTAATAAAAAAAGTTGTACGAACTACACTGTGTGCACAATTATTAGGCAAGTTGTATTTTTGAGGATTAAATTCTTATTGGACAACTACAGTGCTCTTGGTCAATACAAAAATGTTAATAAAATTTGAATATTTAAGAAAGTAGAAAAGTGAAGTTTTGGCTTTCTTAGGAGAATAATCAATATATTGGGCAACTATTAGTGTGCAGAATTATGCAACTAAATGAAAATTTTCCCATCTCTTATTTTCATCTGTTAAAATGAGAATAATAAACAAATAACTAAAAATTTACAAATAAACATTTCCGAGAACAAAAAAATATATATATCAGTGACCAATATAGCCACTCTTCTTTTCAATAACAGTCATCAGCCTTCCATTCATGGAGTCTGCAGTTTCTTGATCTGCTGACTATCATATTTTTGTGCAGTAGCAACCACAGCCTCCCATACATTGTTCAGAGAGGTGTACTGTTTCCCTTAAGTATTTTTTCCTAGAAAAATACTTAAAACCCCAAAACATCCATATATATATGATTATTTTCAGAGACCCTAGAGAATAACATGGAGGTTGTTGCAATTTTTCATGTCACATGATATTTGAGCAGCAATTTTTCAATCGCAATTGAATTTAAATATTTTAATTTAAATATAAAATATTTGCAGCAATACCTCACGTGTGGTGTGAACATGTTTTACATGCGTTTGCTGCTGTGCGCGACTACAGAGGGGGGGGGGGGGGCACTTTAAAAAAAAAAAAACTTCTACACTGTCCCTTTAATGTTTTTGGTCACTTTTACTTTTATTCCTAATCAAAAGAAATGTAATCATCCCTTGTGATGATAAAAAAAAAAAAAAAAAAAAGGATGACAGGTCCTCTTTATGGAGACATCGTGGGTCTATAAGACTCCAGATCTCCCCTTCATCCTAAAGCATTAGATCAAAATAAAAAAAACATTGATCTGATGATTTCGAAGAAAAAAAAAATATCTTAACATCCTAGGCTGGAAGGGATATCATGATATTACTCCAGTCCTCCTAGATCATAGAGGTGAGGAGATACTATCTGGTCTCAAATCTCCTCTGCGGCCAGCCGCCCAATCGTTTCCCGGGCTCGCCGGTAAGAATGTTAAGCTTGAGAAACACTGGCAAACAGCAGTAAAGGGTATCCCCCCCCCCGGCTATCTAAAAGTGATCCAGCAGCTAATTAGCCGCTCAGATAACCTTTATCAGAAAGAGAATTAGCAGCTGAAAAGAAAATACTGGGGTTATGGCTGTAAGCTTTAGCCCTAACCCTGGCAAACCACTTCAAAACCGCCACGTATCTATACGTATTGCGGTCATAAAGTGGATAAGTACAGTAACTGATATAACTAAAGGATTGTTGGGTAAGGTATGTCTTTTGATAAACGACACAAATGTATGCAAAAGTGTTATAAATTTATATTATACATACATTTATACATACACACACACACACACACACACCACAAGACTCAATGGACAACTTTTCTCTGCCGTCACTTTTCTAGGTTTCTACTATTTTCAACAGAACAATTGAATTGTCCTTCACTGGAAGATTTCCCCACATCTTCTATTCCAATTACAACTGTAAAATGTTAAATTTCCCCTGCTGGTAACAAGTAGGGAGTTTGCGCTAGTAGAGAAATAGAGAAATACTATACAGTTTTTTAAAAGGTGCTGTTTTGCCAGAGCTACTTGCCTTAGACTAGAAAAAAAGACTAAAGTAAAAGCCTTACAAAAAAGAGGAAAGTTACAAAAAGGGCGAGGAGCCTTTCAGAGGCATCTCATCTCCTTGTCAGCTGGCTGCTCTTTAATAAATGAGATTTAGCCCTCTTTAAAAGGAGGAGAAGTCCAGCCAAGGCTCATTTGGCTGGACTTCTATGGATCACAGAAGAGTAGTTAGTTGTGCACTCCTGTGACCCGTTTTCTGAAGTCCGCTCCCTGCCGAAGTCACGGATGTCAGTCCAGGCGCCGCGTCACTACGACAAAGTCTGGACCAGCCAGGTGCCTGGAACTGACACGCGGCTCAGCCTCTCAGCAAACCGCGAAGAGCCTGAGCTGGTCGCTCCACCCCCTCCACAGCTCAGCTCTTCATTGAGCGAAGAGGGGGAACAGCAAAGAGCTGTGACTGGCAGTCTACAGCTCTTTGCTCACAGGGCTCTGAAAACTCAGTGCAGAGGGGCCGGGGGACCGATGCTGCATCCACCTAAGTATGAAGGGGGGGGGGGGGGGGGCACTTTACTTCTCTTTTAATGGCAATACTGTTTACTTTCTATCCACTTCTGTCTCAGCAACAATGGTCACAAATATAAATTTAGACAGAGAATCTGCCCATTTGGGGCACTGATAGCATTCAAAGCTTAACATGGGTTTCAACCATTTCACGTGCTATCCAAAACCAAAAAGAAAAAAACAATTTGGCTTCAGATACAACTTTATATCAGGTCATTGACTGAAATTACTGTGACAAAGGTCAGCATGACAGCCAGCCAGATAACATCTTAATAAGAAAATTTCAACATTGGCAGCCTTTGTATTTCTCTGGTGTGACCGGTTTTATTTAGCAAAGTGGAAACAGGGTCTGTCCAAAAAAAACAAAACGACATTGCAGATAGCAAAATACATGCAAGGCTCCTTTCACACTTGTGCAACTTAGGATCCGACTTGTGAGACCCAATGTCACAGGACATGTGAAAGGCCATGTATAGAGACCCGACTTTAACCACCTCGATACTGCGATACTGAGCACTTACACCCCCTTCCTGCCCAAGCCATTTTTCAGCTTTCAGCACTGTCACACTTTGAATGACAATTGCGAGGTCAGGCTACACTGTGTGAAACGTTTGTAATTTTCTTCACACAAATATAGCTTTCTTTTGGTGGTATTTAATCACTGCTGGGTTTTTTTAGTAAAAAATTTAAGTTTTTTTTCTTAGTTTCTGTCAGTAAATTTTGTAAATAACTAATTTTTTCCTTCACTGATGTGCGTTGATGAGGCGGCACTGATGGGCACTGATGAGGTGGCACTAATATGCCAACACTTATGGGCACCGACGGGCATTACTGATAGGTGGCACTGATAGCCAGCACTGACTGGCATTACTAATGGGCATCGATTGGTGGCATTGGTGGGCACTATATTGTAATCAGGGCACTGATGATCAGTGCCCCAATTACATGTGTAGATGTCCCCCTGATCAGTTCTCCTCGCCACACACTCTGTCAGTGTGAGGCGAAGAGCGCGGATTACTGGCATCTCCGTGTTTACATGTTACCGGCTGTGATTGGACACAGCCGATCACATGGTTAAAGAGCCGCAGCTCTTCACAGAGATCAGGGTCGCGCCGTGTCCTAGCAACATGGTGCGCCCACACTGCACGCCCCCACGGGCGCACGAGAGCAGCCATTCTGGGACAACGTCATATGACGTCATCCCAGAACGAGAACGAGAGCGGTTAATGCCATTGAGTGTAAAAGTCTTAAAGTCAGACTCCAAAGTTGCACTGAAAATCACGCAACTTTGGAGTCAACTAGTGTGAAAAAAGCCTTCGAGCACTGCAAAGCACTTGTGATGTGAACATTATTTTTTGTGCCCTGACTAGAGGAAAAAAAGTCAACTTTACAGTAGGCCGAGGTGGTCTTTAAAAGTCTTCACTCCCCCCCCCCCCCCCCCAAGACTGACAATTGTGTTGTCTGCTGTGTCTCCTGTGTTTGTTCATCCAGAGTTGAATCTCACCAATACAGGAGTGCATGCAGGAGTAATACAGGAGGTGCATTAACTGGCAAGATCACCAGGTGAAAACCCAAGCAAAGGTAGCCTAAAAAAAGAAAAACTAATACAGGCACCACTTTAAATGATTAGTAAGCTGCAATATAATACATTTTTAGTTTTGGGTTTAATACGGCTTTAACCACTTGCCAACCGCCCTATAGCCAAATGACGGCTGCAGGGCGGCTGGATAACTCTGGGATCACGTCATATGACGTGATTCCAGAAAACTGCTCCCGCGCGCCCCCTGGGGCGCGCACACGGGAACATCCGTGACCGCCGGGTCCAGAGGACCCGGCGCATCACGGATCACGGTAAACGGCCGCTGATCGTGGCCGTTTACCATGTGATCGCTCCGTCAAATGACGGAGCGATCACATGTAAACAAACCGGCGTCATGTCATGACGCCGGTTCCTCCCTCCCCTCTCTGTACCGATCGGTACAGAGGGGGAGAGATCGGATGTGAGCCGCGCTGTGGGCTGGATGTGTAGTGCCCACAGCGCAGCTCAGTGACATGTACAGTCACATCCATCCATCCCTCCATGCTCAGCCATCCCCCCCCCCTATGCTCTGCAATGACCCTGTGCAACCCTGTGCAATACTCTGCAAACCTGTGCAATACTCTGCAACCCTGTGCAACCCTGTGCAATACTCTGCAACCCTGTGCAACCCTGTGCAATACTCTGCAACCCTGTGCAATACTCTGCAACCCTGTGCAATACTCTGCAACCCTGTGCAATACTCTGCAATGATCCTGTGCAACCCTGTGCCATACTCCGCCATACCCCGCCATGCCCCGCCATACTCCACCATACCCCGCCATACCCCACCATGCTCGGCCATGCTCGGCCATGCTCGGCCATGCTCGGCTGTACTCGGCCTCTGTATGTGGCCAGGCTGTGGAAGTCTCATACATGTGGTATCGCCGTACTCAGGAGGAGCAGGAGAATCTATTTTGGGGGGTCATTTTTGGTATGTCGTCATACGACGTCCTTGACTTTGTGCGGGGATATCTGAATGATGGGTGCAGCTACAGGCATCATTCAGATATCATCTTTTTCAGCCGGCGATTCCCTACACCATAAGAACGATCATAGCGGCTGTTCCACTGCTTGATCATTCTTACGGGAGGCGAGAGGGGACACCCCCCCCCCCTCTCGCCGCCCTCAGGTGCTTCTACCGACTCACCGATACGATCGAAGCCAGGATCTTTTTTTTTTTTTTTTTTTTTTATTTCAGGCTTCCCAGCCTAGAGGTGAGATGTGGGGTCTTATTGACCCCATATCTCACTGTAAAGAGGACCTGTCATGCCATATTCCTATTACAGGGGATGTTTCCATTCCTTGTAATAGAAATAAAAGTGATCAAAAAATTTATTTTTTGGAAAAAAGCCTCAAACTAAAATAAAGTAAAATGAACAAAAAAAATAAAAAAAATAAAAAAAAAATTCCCCGTGTCCGCGTGTGCTCGCAGTCAGAAGCGAACGCATACGTAAGTTGCGCCCACATATGAAAATGGTGTTCAAACCACACATGTGAGGTATCGCTGCGATCGGTAGAGCGAGAGCAATAATTTTGGCCCTAGACCTCCTCTGTAACTCACAACATGTAACCAGTAAAATTTTTTAAAGCGTCTCCTATGGGGATTTTTAAGTAGCGAAGTTTGGCGCCATTCCACGAGCGTGTGCAATTTTGAAGGGTGACATGTTAGGTATCTATTTACTCGGCATAACTTCATTATTCACATTATGTAAAAACATTGGGCTAACTTTACTGTTTTGTTTTTTTTTGAAAGCACAAAACTGTTTTTTTTTCAAACAAAACGTGTTCGAAAAATTGCTGCGCAAATACAGTGCGAGATAAAAAGTTGCAACGACCGCCATTGTATTCTCTAGGGTCTTTGCTAAAAAAATATATATAATGTTTTGGGTTTCTATGTAATTTTCTAGCAAATAAATGATTTTTACATGTAGGAGAGAAATGTCAGAATTGGCCTGGGTGCTCCAGAACGCCTGATGGTGTTCCGTGCATGTTGGGCCTCTGTATGTGGCCACGCTGTGTAAAAGTCTCACACATGTGATATTGCCATACTCGGGAGTAATAGCAGAATGTGTTTTGGGGTGTAATTTGTGGTATGCATATGCTGTGTGTGAGAAATAACCTGCTAATATGACAATTTTGTGATAAAATAAAATAAATAAATCTTGATTTTGCAAAGAATTGTTGGAAAAAATGACAACTTCAAAAAACTCATCATGCATCTTTCTAAATACCTTGGAATGTACTTTCCAAAAAGGGGTCATTTGGGGGGTATTTGTACTTTTCTGGCATGTTAGGGTCTCAAGAAATGAGATAGGCCGTCAGTACTTCAGGTGTGATCAATTTTCAGAGATTGGCACCATAGCGTATGGACTCTATAACTTTCACAAAGACCAAATAATATTCACTAATTTGGGTTATTTTTACCAAAGATATGTAGCGGTATAAATTTTGGCCAAAATATATGAAGAAAAAATTACTAATTTGCAAAATTTTATAACAGAAACGAAGAAAAATGCATTTTTTTTTACAGAATTTTCGGTCTTTTTTCTTTTATAGCGCAAAAAATAAAGAACCCAGCGGTGATTAAATACCACCAAAAGAAAGCTCTATTTGTGTGAAAAAAGGACAAAAAATTCATTTGGGTACAGTGTTGCATGACTGAGTAATTGTCATTCAAAGTGTGAGAGCACCGAAAGCTGAAAATTGGTCTGGTTAGGAAGGGGGTTTAAGTGCCCAGTGGTCAAGTGGTTAAAGTATATGTGAACCCTTTCCTTGTAAAACAAGCTATTCAGTTTCAAATAGAAATTAAAAGGTAAAATATTAGTGTATATAAAGTACATAAAAAAAAAATTAGATAAATCATTTTTTTTCTATTTTTTAAGCAATCACATGACCTCTGTTCTCAGATGTATAAGAGGCTTTAGAGGGCTAGGGGTGGACAAACTGTTGTACATGGATCTTTCCAGTGAACTGATGTGCAGGGGGGTCTGTCTGCACACCATCGGAGGACGGACAGGCCGAGCCTCCAGCATAGCCAGAAAACTGACCAGGCTGAGATGGATGTGCTCTCTTGCCTATCATGGTCAGCTTGAAATAGGAAAGCAGGGGAAAGTATTTCACAAAAAGGAAGCAATACAAAGAGAACAGGATACTTCTTAACACAAGTAAATGGGGCAACATACACATATCATAAATATGACTTGTGTCTTTTTTAAACCTAACTATCTATCTATGAGGTAACATTCTTTAACCACTTGCCGACCGGGCCATAGTCGAATGATGACTACAGCGCAGTCAGCTAGTTCTGGGAGGGTGCACCAGACAGTGTACGTGATCACCAGGTCTGGAGCATCACGGATCAGGGTAAAGGGCCAATGACAGCAGCCCTTTACCACGTGATCGCTCCGTCCAATGACAGAGCAATCACATGTCAACAAACAGGCACATGTCCAGTTCAGCTCTCCTCTCCTCACACCGATCTCTACAGCGTGTGAGGATAACTAAAAAATTTGGAACAAAGTGGATATGGGCTCAACCCCTCCTATCCCATTAAAGTAAATGTGCCTTGAATCAGTCCATCAAGCATCCACTAGGTGCAAAGGTATATCCCCATGGGAAGGGGAGGGAGAAAATGGGAGAGCTATGTGACATAAAGGTGCAACTAATCTCATTCACATAAAAAGCTGTTCTTTATTATATAAAAACACAAATTTCCACATCAAAAACATAACACAAGTCATATAAAATTAATTTCCAGCATGTCTTTGGAGTGCCGGAGGAAACTGGAGAACGCCCAGAGAAAACCCACGCAGGCACAGAAAGAACATGTAGGCAGGTAGTGTCGTGGTTGGGATTCAAACCAGTGACCCTTTTGCTGCTAGGTGAAAGTGCTAAACACTACATTATATACACACACAGTATCTCACAAAAGTAAGTACACCCCTCACATTTTTTGTAAATATTTTATTATATCTTTTCATGTGACAACGCTGAAGAAATTACACTTTGCTACAATGTAAAGTAGTGAGTGTACAGCTTGTCTAACAGTGTAAATTTGCTGTCCCCTCAAAATAACTCAACACACAGCCATTAATATCTAAACCGCTGGCAACAAAAGTGAGTACACCCCTAAGTGAAAATGTCCAAATTGGGCCCAATTAGCCATCTTCCCTCCCTGGTGCCATGTGACTCTCTCATACTGGTCACTGGGACCTCATGGTAAAAAGAACTCCGAGGATCTGAAAAAAAAGAATTGTTGCTCTACATAAAGATGGCCTAGGCTATAAGAAGATCGCCAAGACCCTGAAACTGAGCTGCAACACTGTGGCCAACACCATACAGCATTTTAACAGGACAGGTTCCACTCAGAACAGGCATTGCCATGGTCGACCAAAGAAGTAGTGCCATATCTAGAAGTCTTTGGAAAATAGACGCAAGAGTGCTGCCAGCATTGCTGCAGGGGTTAAGGGGTGGGGGTCAACCTGTCAGTGCTCAGACTATACGCCACACACTGCATCAAATTGGTCTGCATGGCTGTCGTCCCAGAAGGAAGCCTCTTCTAAAGATGATGTACAAGAAAGCCCGCAAACAGTTTGCTGAAGACAAGCAGACTAAGGACATGGATTACTGCAACCATGTACTGTGGTCTAATGAGACCAAGATAAACTTATTTGATTCAGATTGTGTCAAGCGTGTGTTTCAGCAACCAGGTGAGGAATACAAAGACAAGTGTGTCTTGCCTACAGTCAAGCATAGTGGTGGGAGTGCCCTGGTCTGGGGCTGCATGAGTGCTGCCGGCAATGGGGAGCTACAGTTCATTGACGGAACCATGAATGCCAACATGTACTGTGACATACTGAAGCAGCTCATGATCCCCTCCCTTCGGAGACTAGGCCGCAAGGCAGTATTCCAACATGATAACGACCCAAAACACACTATCCACTCCAAGGTGACCACTGCCTTGCTTAAGAAGCTGAGGTTAAAGATGATGGACTGGCTAAGCATGTCTCCAGACCTAAACCCTATTGAGCATCTGTGGGGCATCCTCAAATGGAAGGTGGAGGAGCGCAAGGTCTCCAACATCCACCAGCTCTGTGAAGTCGTCATGGAGGAGTTGAAGAGGACTCCAGTGGCAACCTGTGGTCTGGTGAACTCTATGCCCTAGAGGGTTAAGGCAGTGCTGGGAAATAATGGTGGCCACACAAAATATTGACACTTTGGGCCCAATTTGGACATTTTTATTTAGTGGTGTACTCACTTTTGTTGCCAGCGGTTTAGACATTAATGGCCGTGTGTTGAGTAATTTTGAGGGGACAGCAAATGTACACTGTTACACAAGCTGTAAACTCACTACTGTACATTGTAGCAAAGTATAATTTCTTCAGTGTTGTCACATTAAAATATATAATAAAATATTTACAAAAATGTGAGGGGTGTACTCACTTTTGGGAGATACTGTAAAACATATTTAATTACACACACAGTGCTATGAAATTGTATTTGCCCCCTTCCTGATTTTTATTTTTTTACATACTCGTCACACTTAAAATGATTCAGATCAAACAAAATGTTATTACCCAAAGATTACCCGAGTAAATACAAAATGCAGTTGTTAAATGATGATTTCATTTATCAAGGGAAAAAAAAAATGTCAAACCTGCCTGGCATGTGAAAAAGTATTTGCCACCTTAAACCTAACAACTGGTTGTGCCACCCTCGGCAGCAACAACTGCAATCAAGCATTTGCGATAACTGGTAATGAGTCTTTCACATAGCTGTGGAGAAATTTTGGCCGACTCTTCTTTGCAGAATTGTTTTCATTTAGCCACATTGGAGAGTTTTCCAGAAAGAACGGCCTGTTCAAAGCGGCTGGCTTTTAACAATAGGACACTTACCTGTCCTGGAGTCCAGCAATGCCAGCACCACAGCTGATGTTTCCTTCAGCTATCGTGTGCTGCCGCTGCCATTGTAAGGGCACCCGCCAGTGTAGCCTTACGGCTTCACGCTGGGAACCCTACTGCGCATGCGTGAGGCCCCGCTCCTCTCTCCTACTGGCCTGGCGACAGGGAGAGGAGGAGGGAGCCCCATGGTAATGTCACGGGCCGCGGCAGGGACTCCCGGAGGTGGGAACGGGATACCCGTCAAAGAAAAGGTATCCTGCCCCCCCAAAAGGTGCCAATTGTGGCACCGGAGGGGGAGAGAAGACAAATGAGCGGAAGTTACACTTTTGGGTGGAACTCCGCTTTAAGGTTATGCCACAGCACCTCAATTGCATTTAGGTCCAGACTTTGACTAAGCCACTCCAAAACCTAAATCTTGTTTTTCTTCCGAGCCATTCAGGGGTGGACTTGCTGGTGTGTTTTCGGATCACTGTCCTGCTGCATAACCCAAGTGTGCTTGAGCTTGAGGTCTGGAACTGATGGTCGGACATTATCCTTCAGGATTTTCTGGTAGAGCACAGAATTCATGGTTCCCTTAACCGCTTGCCGGCCGTCATAACGGCCAGGCAGCGCGGCTCTTGTTCTGGGCAGGTGCCATAGGACGTCCGTCCGTTTAAACAGGGCATGCACGCGATCGCACGCAGCCCTGTACCTTCGGTGGCAGCGTGTCACGGAGACACCGCTCGCCACCAAGGAGGGTGATCAGCCATTCGGCATGGCTGTTTACCACGTGATCGGCCGTGATGAAGCCATGATCGATCACAGATGGTACTGCCCACTTTGTACGGCACATGCGCATGATCGCGATGCGCTTGCACGTTGGTGGCGGCGTGTTCCCAGGAACACTGCACTTCACTGACGCTGGTAAACAGTCATTGGTCGGCGGCTGTTTACCACGTGATCGGCTGTGATCCTTTCACAGCCAATCACTAAATGTAAACATAGAGCGGTAACGAGATGTTACTGGGTTCTCCTCCTCTCACATAGATCGTGCGTGAGAAGGAGATTGCGGTAACATCTCGTTACCACTTACAGTGTACACCAACACACACTGATTGCCCCCCCAATAAAGAGAACCTGTCACCAGCCATCAAAATACCTGTCAACAGCCATCAAAGTACCTGAATACCTGTCACAGTCCATCTGAGTACCCGAGTACCTGTCACAGTTCATTTGAGTACCGAGTACCTATCACCGCCCTTCAGAGTACCCAAGTACTTATCTGTAGCCCATCAGAGTACCCGAGTACCTGTCTGCAGCCTATGCCTCATAGAATATACGTTGGGGCGTTTGCTTTCCAAAATGGGGTCATTTTGTGGGTAATTCCACTGTACTGGTGCTCCAGGACCTTCAAAAGTGTGATAGGTAGGAATGAAATGACGTGTAATTTATGCTCCTAGAATGCCTGAAGGTATTACTTCAATATTGGGCCTCTGTATGTGGCCAGGCTGTGTAAAAGTCTCACACATGTGGCATCGCCATACTCGGGAAGAGTAGCAGAATGTATTTTGGGGTGTAATTGTTGCTATATACATGCTATGTGTTAGAAATATCTTATAAATTGACAACTTTGTGTAAAAAAAGTGTTTTTTTTTTTTTGTTTACACATTTTCCAAAAACTGGAAAAAAAATGAACCGTTCAAAAGACTCATTATGCCTCATAGATTATAAGTTTGGGTGTTTTCTTTCCAAAATGAGGTCCTTTTGTGGGCGTTTCCATTGTTCTGGTTCTCCAGAGCCTTCAAAAGCGTAATAGGTGGTTGAGAAATGAGATGTGTCATTTATGCTCGTAGAACGCCTGAAGGTGCTACTTTAATGTTGGCCCTTTGTATGTGGCCAGGCTGTGTAAAAGTCTCACACGTGGTATAGCCATACTCAGGAAGAGTAGCAGAATGTATTTTGGGGTGCAATTTGTTGTATGCATATGCAGTGTGTGAGAAATGACCTGATAACATGACAATTTTGTAAAAAAAAAAAAAAAATTCTCAGTTTTGCAAAGAATTGTGGGAAAAAATTACAACTTAAACTCACCATGCTACTTATTTAATACCTTGGAATGTCTACTTTCTAAAAAGGGGTAATTTGGGGGGTATTTGTACTTTCCTGACTTGTTAGTATCTCAAGAAATGAGATGCACCTAATGTATTGAAGGCCTGATCAGATGTGATCCATATTCAGTGATTGGTACCATAGTTTGTAGACTAACTTTCACAAAGACCAAATAATATACACTAATTTGGGTTATTTTTACGAAAGATATGTAGCAGTATACATTTTGGCCAAAATTTATGAAGAAAAATTACTAATTTGCAAAATGTTATAACAGAAACAAAGAAAAGGCATTTTTTTTTTCACAAAATTTACGGTCTTTTTTATTTATAGCACAAAAAAATAAAAAACCCACTAGTGATTAAATACCACCAAAAGAAAGCTCTATATGTGTGAAACAAAGGACACAAATTTAATATGGGTACAGTGTTGCATGACTGAGTAATTGTCAAAGTGTGAGCGCTAAAAGATGAAAATTGGTCTGGGTAGGAAGGGGGTGCAAGTGCCCTGTATTGAGGTGGTTAATGACAAAAGCAGCCCCAGACAATCACACTACCACCACCATGTGTGACTGTTGGTATGATGTTCTTTTTATGAAATGCTGTGTTAGTTTTACATGAGATGTAACGGGACGCACACACTCCAAAAAAGTTTAACTTGTGTCTCATCAGTCCACAGAATATTTGCCCAAAGGTCTTGGGGATAATCAAGATTTTTCTGTCAAATGTGAGAGGAGCCTGTGTGTTTTTTGGTCAGCAGTGGCTATGGCCTTGGAACGCTCCCATGGACACCATTTTTGCCCAGTCGCTTTCTTATTGTTAAATCATGAACACTGACCTTATCCAAGGCAAGCGAGACCTGCGGTTCTTTAGATGTTGTTCTGGGTTCTTTTAGGGCCTCCTGGATGAGTTGTTCTTGTGCTCTTGGAGTAATTTTGGTTGGCCAGCCACTCCTGGGAAGGTTCACCACTGTTCCAAGTTTTCTCCATTTGTGGATAATGGCTCTCACCGTGGTTGGCTGCAGTCCCAAAGCCATAGAGATTGCTTTGTAACCGTTTCCAGACCGATACATGTCAACTACTTTGTTTCTCATCTGTTCTTGAATTTTAGATTTCGGTATGCGTTGCCTTTTTTAGATCTTTTAGCATGCTTCACTTTGTCAGACAGCTTCTATTTAAGCGATTTCTTGATTCAACAGGCCTGGCAGTAATCAGGCCTGGGTGTTTTCCATTAATAAAATGAAATCATTTAAAAACTGCATTTTGTATTTACTTGTGTTGTCTATGTGTAATATTAAAATTTGTTTCATGATCTGAATCATTTGACCACTTCAATACCAACCACAGGAACGTGGATCTATGTGTAAACACACAGATCCACGCCCTGTCAGGGGAGAGGAGACAGATCGTGTGTTCCTAGTATATAGGAACACCGATCGGTCTCCTCCCCTAGTCAGCCCCATCCCCCCACAGAATCACTCCCTAGGTAACACATTTAACCCCTTGATCGCCCCCTAGTGTTAACTCCTTCCCTGCCAGTGTCATTTATACAGCATATCAGTGCATATTTATAGCACTGATCACTGTATAGATGTCAATGGTCCCAAAATATTGTCAAAATTGTCTGATCTGTCTGCCGCAATGTCACAGTCAGGATAAAATAAATAATAATAATAAAAATGACATAAATCAATAACCTATTTTGTAAGCGCTATAACTTTTGCACAAACCAATCAATATACGCTTACTGCGTTTTTTGTACCAAAAATATGTAGAAAACATATCGGCCTAAACTGATGAAAAAAAATAGTTTTTTGTTTTTAACCACTTCAATACTGGGCACTTTCGCCCCCTTCCTTCCCAGACCAATTTTCAGCTTTCAGCGCTCTCACAATTTCAATGACAATTGTGCGGTCATACAATGCTGTACCCAAATGAAATTTTTATCATTTTCTTCACACAAATAGAGCTTTCTTTTGATGGTATTTATTCATGACTCAGTTTTTTATTGTTTGCGATATAAGCGAAAAAAAGAGCGGAAATTTGGAAAAAAACACAATATTTTCTTCTTTCTATTTTAATAAAAATCCAATAAAATCGAATTTTGTCATAAAGTTAAGCCAAAATGTATTCTGCTACATGTTTTTGTTTAAAAAATGACGTTAAGTGTATAATAATTGGTTCGTGTGATCACGGACACATGTGCGCAAATGATCATGTACAGATGTACGCAGGTGATCATGGACACATGTGTGCAGATAATCATTGGGACATGTGATTTTACTGGGACATATGTGGGGGACAGGTGTTTTTACTATGTGGGGACATGTATTTTGGGGACATTGTGTGTTTACTTTGTGTTTTTTTTTACATTGTGGGAACACTAGACTGATGATCAGTGAGTAAAAAGCTGTAAAAAACAGCTCATACTCACTGATCACCAGCCGGCTGCAGCGATCCGCTCTCCTCTCCTCACTGACAACTTCCGTGTGAGGAGAGGAGAGCAGATTGCCTAGCAACCGGCTCTGTGTTTACATCACATGACGGCTGTGATTCGACACGGCCGTCATGTGATCAGGAGGGCCAATCGCAGAGCCCTCCTACCGATCGGAGATGCGTGCGCGCGATCCCGCTCCTTCTGAGGGACGTTCCTGAACGTGCACTTAGAAGGAGAGATAGCCCACCCGGCCGTTTATGTGCAGTGGCCAGGTGGGAAGTGGTTAAATTTGGGATATTTATTATTAATATAGCAAAAAGTAAACAATATTGTGGTTTTTTCAAACTAGTCACTTTTTTTGTTTATAGCGCAAAAAATAAAAAAACTGCAGAGGTGATCAGATACAACCAAAAGAAAGCTCTATTTGTGTGGGAAAAAATGATACAAATTTCATTTGGGTACAGTGTTGCATGATCGCGGAATTGTCATTCAAAATGTTACTGCGCTGAAAAATGCCCTGTATTAAAGTGACAAATATGCAAAAAAAAAAAAAAATAGAAAAATCAGGAAGGGGGGAAATACTTTTTCACACAACTGTGTATATACTGTGTATAATGAATGTATGTATAATATATATATATATATATATAGTATCAGTATAACTTCTTACGTGTATGCAACACAAAAAATTGTATGAAGGGTAGCCACCCAGCCTGTTTATCAAACGTTGAGGAATGTATTAGTTGAAGATTATGTGCTTGTGTTGTCACATAATATTCAAAAAGCAGACTTGCTAGGGGATTGTACTAGTGCTTTCGATTGAGAACATTGGGCAAACAAGACAGCTTAGGACCCCTTTCACACTGAGGCGTTTTTCAGGCGCTTTTGGGCTAAAAATAGCGCCTACAATTGCCTCCCCTGCAGTCCAGTGTGAAAGCCAGAGTGCTTTCACACTGGGGCACTGCGCTAGCAGGACGTTAAAAAAAGTCCTGCAAGCAGCATCTTTGGGGCGGTGGAGGAGCGGTGTATGCCCATTGAAATTTATAGGCACCGCTGCTGAAGCGCCTGCAAAGCGATTTGGCAGCAGCGCTACATGGGCCCATTTAACCCTTTATTTGGCCACTAGTGGGGGTTAAAAGTGCCCCGCTAGCGGCCGAATAGCACTGGTAAAGCGCTGCTAAAACTAGTGGCGTTTTACCGTCAACACCCGCCCGTCCCAGTGTGGAAGCGGCCTTAAAAGCAATCATTCCATCAGCTGTGGTCCAGAGGAGGTAGTTTTATAAATTGAAGGTTTGGAGCTAATTCCCTCTGAAAGGTATCTGTATATCACCTCCCTCACACAGACTTTGTATTTGGTAATTCAAATTATCACAGTTTACATTGCTCCCAATCCAGAAGTAGCCATATGAAAATTTGTAGCTCATATTGGTATATTCTTTAACCACTTGCCGACCGCCTCTAACAGATATACTGCGGCAGAATGGCACGGGCAGGCAAAATCACGTACCTGGTATCCAAGGCGGTCAGCTTCTGTCCGAGAGCAATCAGAGGTGAGGGGGAGACCATCCATTCGTGGCCGCCCCCCTCGTGATCGCTCCCAGTCAATGAGATTCTTCCTCTGCTGCTGTATAGTAAACAGCAGCAGAGGAAGTGATGTCATCTCTCCTCGGATCGCTATTTTCCGTTCCGGCGCTGAGGAGAGAAGACATCTGAGTGAGTTGCACAACACAACACACACAGTAGAACACGCCAGGCACACATTACAACCCCATCACCCCCCGACCACCCCCTAGACACCCCCCCCCCCCCTACCTGTCACACTGACACCAAGCAGTTTTTTTTTCTGATTACTGCATTGGTGTCAGTTTGTGACAGTTAGTGTGGTAGGGCAGTTAGTGGTAGCCCCCTTTAGGTCTAGGGTACCCCCCTAATAAAGTTTTAACCCCTTGATCACCCCCCGTCGCCAGTGTAACTAAGCGATCATTTTTCTGATCGTTGTATTAGTGTCACTGGTGACGCTAGTTAGGGAGGTAAATATATAGGTTCGCCGTCAGCGTTTTATAGTGTCAGAGACCCCCATATACTACTTAATAAAGGTTTTAACCCCTTGATTGCCCCCTAGTTAACCCTTTCACCAGTGATCACCGTATAACTGTTACGGGTGACGCTGGTTAGTTTATTTTTTATAGTGTCAGGGCACCCGCCGTTTATTACCCAATAAAGGTTTAGCCCCTTGATCGCCCGGCGGTGATATAAAACTTAGGTTTTAGGGTCAAATAGGGTCTGCGTCGCCCCAGGCAGTGTCAAGTTAGCGCCAGTACCGCTAATACCCACGCACGCAGCATACACCTCCCTTAGTGGTATAGTATCTGAACGGATCAATATCTGATCCGATCAGATCTATACTAGTGTCCACAGCAGTTTAGGGTTCCCAAAATCGCAGTGTTAGCGGGATCAGCCCAGATACCTGCTAGCACCTGCGTTTTGCCCCTCCGCCCGGCCCATCCCAGCCCACCCAAGTGCAGTATCGATCGTTCACTGTCACTTACAAAACACTAAACACACATAACTGCAGCGTTCGCAGAGTCAGGCCTGATCCCAGCGATCGCTAACAGTTTTTTTGGTAGCATTTTGGTGAACTGGCAAGCACCATTCCCAGGCAGCGTCAGGTTAGTACCAGTAGCGCTGACACCCACGCACGCACCGTACACCTCCCTTAGTGGCTTAGTATCTGAACGGATCAATATCTGATCCCATCAGATCTATACTAGCGTCCCCAGCAGTTTAGGGTTCCCAAAAATGCAGTTAGCGGGATCCGCCCAGATACCTGCTAGCAACTGCGTTTTGCCCCTCCGCCCGGCCCAGCCCACCCAAGTGCAGTATCGATCGTTCACTGTTACTTACAAAACACTAAACGCATAACTGCAGCGTTCGCAGAGTCAGGCTTGATCCCTGCGATCGCAAACATTTTTTTTGGTAGCGTTTTGGTGAACTGGCAAGCACCAGCGGCCTAGTACACCCCGGTCATAGTCAAACCAGCACTGCAGTAACACTTGGTGACGTGGCGAGTCCCATAAGTGCAGTTCAAGCTGGTGAGGGGGCAAGCTCAAGTAGTGTCCCGCAGCCACCAAGAAGACAAACACAGGCCCATCGTGCCCATAATGCCCTTCCTGCTGCATTCACCAATCCTAATAATTGGGAACCCGCCACTTCTGTAGCGCCTGTACTCTCCCTATTCACATCCCCAACCAAATGCAGTCGGGTGCATGAGAGGCATTTTCTTTATGTCCTCCCGAGTACCCCTACCCAACGAACCCCCCCAAAAAAGATGTCACCCGCTATTATTGTCCCTCCTGTCCTGACAATCCTGGTCTTTGCATTGGTGAATGTTTTGAACGCTATCATACACTAGTTGAGTATTAGCGTACAGCATTGCAGACTAGGCACACTAACACAGGGTCTCCCAAGATGCCATCGCATTTTGAGAGACCCGAACCTGGAACCGGTTACAGTTATAAAAGTTACAGTTACAATAAAAAGTGTAAAAAAAAACACAAAAAAAAAATATAAAATAAAAAAATAAAAAATTAGTTGTCGTTTTTATTGTTCTCTCTCTCTCTCTATTGTACTGCTCTTTTTTACTGTATTCTATTCTGCAATGTTTTATTGTTATGTTTTATCATGTTTGCTTTTCAGGTATGCAATTTTTTATACTTTACTGTGTTTTATTGTTAACCTTTTTTTTGTCTTCAGGTACACCATTCATGACTTTGAGTGGTTATACCAGAATGATGCCTGCAGGTTTAGGTATCATCTTGGTATCATTCTTTTCAGCCAGCAGTCGGCTTTCATGTAAAAGCAATCCTAGTGGCTAATTAGCCTCTAGACTGCTTTTACAAGCAGTGGGAGGGAATGCCCCCCCACCCCCCACCCACCGTCTTCCATGTTTTTCTCTGGCTCTCCTGTCTCAACAGGGAACCTGAGAATGCAGCCGGTGAGTCAGCCAGCTGACCATAGAGCTGATCAGAGACCAGAGTGGCTCCAAACATCTCTATGGCCTAAGAAACCAGAAGCTACGAGCATTTCATGAGTTAGATTTCGCCAGATGTAAACAGCGCCATTGGGAAATTGGGAAAGCATTTTATCACACCGATCTTGGTGTGGTCAGATGCTTTGAGG
The DNA here is from genome assembly GCA_037952925.1 of Lithobates clamitans. Lineage (NCBI taxonomy): Eukaryota > Metazoa > Chordata > Amphibia > Anura > Ranidae > Lithobates > Lithobates clamitans. The sequence goes on from JBBGZY010000282.1 coordinate 2,389,667, forward strand.
GCAGAGGAGAGATCCAGGGTCTAATAGACCCCAATTTAAAAAAAAAAAAAAAAAAAAAAAAGAGTACCTGTCACTACCTATTGCTATCATAGGGGATATTTACATTCCCTGAGAGAACAATAAAACTAAAAAAAAATAAAAAAATGAAAGGAACAGTTTAAACATAAGATAAAAAAGCAAAAAAAAAAAAAAGAAGAAAAAAAGCAAAAGGCGAACGCAAGCGTCGGTCTGGCGTCAAATGTAAACAGCAATTGCACCATGCATGTGAGGTATCACCGCGAAGGTCAGATCGAACGCAGTAATTTTAGCAGTAGACCTCCTCTGTAAATCTAAAGTGGTAACCTGTAAAGGCTTTTAAAGGCTTTTAAAAAAGTATTTAGTTTGTCGCCACTGCACATTTGTGCGCAGTTTTAAAGCATGTCATGTTTGGTATCCATGTACTCGGCCTAAGATCATCTTTTTTATTTCATCAAACATTTGGGCAATATAGTGTGTTTTAGTGCATTAAAATTTAAAAAAAGTATGTTTTTTCCCAAAAAAATGCGTTTGAAAAATCGCTGTGCAAATACTGTGGGAAAAAAAAATGATACACCCACCATTTTAATCTGTAGGGCATTTGCTTTAAAAAAATATATAATGTTTGGGGGTTCAAAGGAATTTTCTTGCAAAAAAAATAATTTTTTCATGTAAACAAAAAGTGTCAGAAAGGGCTTTGTCTTCAAGTGGTTAGAAGAGTGAGTTATGTGTGACATAAGCTTCTAAATGTTGTGCATAAAATGCCAGGACAGTTCAAAACCCCCCAAATGACCCATTTTGGAAAGTAGACACCTCAAGCTATTTGCTGAGAGGCATGTCGAGTCCATGGAATATTTTATATTGTGACACAAGTTGCAGGAAAAAGACAATTTTTTTTTTTGTCACTAAATGATATATTGCTCAAACATGCTATTGGAATATGTGAAATTACACCCCAAAATATATTCTGCTGCTTCTCCTGAGTACAGGGATACCACATATGTGAGACTTTTTGGGAGCCTAGCCGTGTACGGGACCCCGAAAACCAAGCACCTCCTTCAGGCTTTCTAAGGGCGTAAATTTTTGATTTCACTCTTCTCTGCCTATCACAGTTTCGGAGGCCATGGAATGCCATGGAATGCCCAGGTGGCACAACCCCCCCCCCCTAAAGGACCCTATTTTGGAAAGTAAACACCCCAAGCTAAGAGAGGTATAGTGAGTATTTTGCAGACCTCACTTTTTGTCACAAAGTTTTGAAAATTGAAAAAAAAAAAAAAAAAAAAAAAAAAAACACCTTTTCTTCCTGTCTTTCTTCATTTTCAAAAACAAATGAGAGCTGCAAAATACTTACCATGCCTCTCAGCAAATAGTTTGGAGTGTCTACTTTCCAAAATAGGGTCATTTGGGAGGGGGGGGGGGGTTGTGCCACCTGGGCATTCCATGGCCTCCGATACTGTTATAGGCAGTGAAGAGTGAAATTAAAAATTTCCGCCCTTAGAAAGCCTGAAGGCGGTGCTTGGTTTTCGGGGTCCCGTACGCGGCTAGGCTCCCAAAAAGTCCCACACGTGGTATCCCCATATCCAGGAGAAGCAGCTAAATGTATTTTGGGGTGCAATTCCACATATGCCCATGGCCTGTGTGAGCAATATATCATTTAGTGACAACTTTGTGCAAAAAAATAAATAAATAAAAATGTGTCACTTTCCCGCAACTTGTGTCAAAATATAAAATATTCCATGGACTCAACATGCCTCTCAGCAAATAGCTTGGGGTGTCTACTTTCCAAAATGGGGTCATTTGGGGGGGGGGGGTTGTGCCATCTGGGCATTTTATGGCCTTCAAAACTGTGATAGGTAGTGAGGAGTGAAATCAAAAATTTTACGCCCTTAGAAATCCTGAAGGCGGTGATTGGTTTTCGGGGCCCCGTACGCAGCTAGGCTCCCAAAAAGTCCCACACATGTGGTATCCCCATACTCAGGAGAAGCAGCTGAATGTATTTTGGGGTGCAACTCCACATATTCCCATGGCCTGTGTGAGCAATATATCACTTAGTGACAACTTTTTGTAAATTTTTTTTTTTTTTTGTCATTATTCAATCACTTGGGACAAAAAAAATTATTATTCAATGGGCTCAACATGCCTCTCAGCAATTTCCTTGGGGTGTCTACTTTCCAAAATGGGGTCATTTGGGGCAGTTTTGTACTGCCCTGCCATTTTAGCACCTCAAGAAATGACATAGGCAGTCAAACTAAAAGCTGTGTAAATTCCAGAAAATGTACCCTAGTTTGTAGACGCTATAACTTTTGCGCAAACCAATAAATATACGCTTATTGACATTTTTTTTACCAAAGACATGTGGCCGAATACATTTTGGCCTAAATGTATGACTAAAATGGAGTTTATTGGATTTTTTTTATAATAAAAAGTAGAAAATATCTTTTTTTTTTCAAAATTTTAGGTCTTTTTCCGTTTATAGCGCAAAAAATAAAAACCGCAGAGGTGATCAAATACCATCAAAAGAAAGCTCTAGTTGTGGGAAGAAAAGGACGCAAATTTCATTTGGGTACAGCATTGCATGACTGCGCAATTAGCAGTTAAAGCGACGCAGTGCCAAATTGTAAAAAGTGCTCTGGTCAGGAAGGGGGTAAATCCTTCCGGGGCTGAAGTGGTTAAGGCCAGGTTCACACTATTGCGAACTGGATGCGGGATCCAATTCGTAACAGCAGGAGAATGTGACCGGTTCTCTGTGGAGCCAGTTCACATATCTCCGATGCGGCTCGGGTGCGAATTTGCACTAGAGTCCTGTGCGTCTTTTGGTCCGTTTCAGGTCCGAAATTCAGCCCAAACTTCGGGCTGAAATCTGACCTGAAACGGTGAGTGGGGACGCACCAGACTCCTGCTAGGAGCCGCATCGGCATCCAGTGTGAACCAAGCCTAAAGTACCAATGATATACGGAAGCATGCTATCCACTGGGTGTCCAGTGAACCCTATGCGTTTGTAGAAGTACCCGATTATGGCACAGTCCTGGATCTCATACAAACATATATACTATGCAATCCTTTGTGTGTTTATTGGCGCTACTACCAGTCCAGAGGAGGTCAGCTGTGTAGCTGATTGAATTGGAACTTATCACCCTCCCTCATGGGAGCATTTATCTCACAGGTGCTAAAGTTGGTAAGAATTTGGTTGCCAGAATGCAAAGGTTATCAAAAAAAAAAAAAAAAAGCAGCATTTAAAAGTCTTAGCAATTGTGCTGTATATATTCATTGCATACAGGCATACCTATTAAGCACAGTCCCATTCAACAGGTTTGATTCGACTGGAGAAAAGCTCTACAATAAGCCAAACAGTCTACTTCAGGTATTTTTTCATACAGAGATATTAATGTAAGCAAGTCTTTATAAGAGCACATGGTACTTATCCAACATGCATCGTCATTTGTTGATCATCCTCACTGGGTAAAACCTCAGATACCAGGAGCCATCAGGGCAGGTAGCTGGAAGAGGACAGAGGGCCTGACCGGTTTTGCTGGGTAACCCAGCTGCTACAGGAGGCTTCTACTATGCTTAATAAGTATGCCTGTATGCAATGAAAATATACAGTACAAAGCCTAATACTTTTGAATGCCTTTTTGTTTTTTTGGATGACCTTTGCATTTTGAAAACCAAATTCTTACCAACTTTAACACCCGTGAGATGGATACTCCCATGAGGGAGGGTGATAAGTTCCAATTCAATCAGCTACACAGCTGACCTCCTCTGGACTGGTAGTAGCACCAATAAACCCCCAAAGGATTGCATAATATATATGTTTGTATGAGATCCAGGACTGTGACATAATCAGGTACTTATACACATTTTTTCACTTTTTTCATCTTGGAGAGCATGCTTCATACTCCTTTAATGGAAACTTTTACAAAGAACATACCAATATGAGCTACAAACTTTCATTCGTATGACTACTTCTGGATTGGGAGCAATATAAACTGTGAATTTGGATTACCGAACACAAAAGTCTATGTGAAGGAGGCGATATACATATACCTTTCTGAGGGAATGAGCATCAAATCTTCAATTTATAAAACTACCTCCTCTGGACCACAGCTTATAGAATGATTGCTTTAAAGCTGTCTTGTTTGATTGCCCAATGTTCTCAATCAAAAGCAGTAGTACAATCTCATAGCAAGTCTGCTATTTGAATATTATGTGACAACACAAGCACGTTTGGTAAACATTGGCTGGATGGCCACCCTTCATACAATTGTGCTACATACATCTAATTATACTGGTACTGTTGAATCATATTTTATTTTTTTCAATTTATGTAGCTACCAAGATACCAGTACAGGAAATAGCAGGAGGAGGTTAGCTGGAAATTAATTTTTATATGTCTTGTGTTGTAATTTTTTTTGTGGAAATTTATATAATGAAGATCAGCTTTTTATGTGAATGAGATTAGTTGCACCTCTATTTCACATAGCTCTCCCATATTCTCTCTCTCCCCTTCCCATGGGGATATACCTTTGCACCTAGTGGATGCTCGATATCCTACGTTAGACGTAACGGTATTTTTATGAACCTTCCAGGATGGCACACCTGAGAGATGAGGGCTCCACCCTATAGGAAACACAATCACTTGACAGCTTGTTTTAAGTCCCCACCCTTCCCGTTCATCCCCAGTTTGTAATAAAGTAATCCTGAACCAGTTCACAAGAAGAGTTACTCCACCTAGGTACTCGCCAACTAGTGTTTAACTCATTTTCCCTCCACCATAGGGCGGGAAGTAGGCCTGCCGTCCTGAAAGGTTCAAAGAATTACTGTTAACCGGTACCATCTGACGTAGGTTTTCTCCAATCACCTTCCAGGACGGCACACCTGAGAAGATAAGTAAACACAAGTCTACCTTCAGGTTGGGTCCACAGCTTGTAGGACCTTCCGGCCAAAGGCCAAGTCTTGCAGTGACAACACTTCCACACGGTAGTGCTTCAGGAATGTATCCTGACTGGACCAGGTGGCCCACTGATGAAGCTAGTTTTGCCACATTGTCCTTTGGCAAGAAGAGCTTCTGTAATCTGGTGTCTACTAAGTAGCCTAGGAAGTTCTTGACCTGTTCTGGTTTGAGGGAGGATTTTTCCGTTCTGATTATCCAGCCCAGGGTTTCCAGGACCACCATTACCTTGTTGGTGTCTGATCTGACTTGAGCAACTGATGGTCCAGAGACCAGTAGGTCGTCCAGGTAGGGAATCAGAGTTATAACCTGGAGATGCAGAAAGGCTTCAGCTTCTGCTAGGATTTTGGTAAAAATCCTTGGGCTGGCTGTTAACCCGAATGGGAGGGCTCTGAACTGCAAGTGAAAAATATCCCCTCTGATGACTACTGCGAACCTCAAGAATACCTAATCCAAGTGAATTGGAACATGCAGGTAGGCATCCTTGAGGTCCAGTGTCGTCATGAAGGCCTCCTTCATTAAGTTTATGCGTACGGTGGAGCGGATACTCTACATCATAAAAATTTTTATACCAAGAACTTGTTCGGGTTTCTTAGGTTTATTATAAACTGATACTTTCCTGACGGCTTGCGAACAAAATACATGAGAGTAGAATTCTTGGTATTGTTTGGTACAGGTACCACCACCTGCTGTTCTACCAATTCCTGGATACCATTTTGAAGGGCTGATTTTTTCAGGGGCGTTTTGCCAAGAATTCCAGACCATCTGGCAGATGTTTCATATCTTTTCCCACTGTGGGACAAAGTGAGACAGCTGGCCCCCCAACCTGATCTTGGTGTCACTTTATTTCTTTGGGGGAGGAAGACAGTAAGTTGTTCCCTTGCCTTCCCCTACCATTGTCCCACCTCCTGTTTGGGCTCTTTTTTGGCTCTATGCTGCGCTTACCCTGGGGGGCCACAAATATTTTTTTTTATTTTTCCTTCTTGAGCTTTACTGGGAACTTCTTACACTTTTCTGAGGACCTAGAAAGGATCTCGTCTAAGCCCTGGCCAAATAACGATGAGCCCTGAAAGGGAAAGCCACATAGTTTACCCTTTGATGCAACATCTCCTCTTCTAGCTGAGTTGATTAATGCGGCCATCTTATCCGAAGCTCTTGCAGACTCAACTGCGGCATCTGCAAGGTATGAGATGCCTTTTCCTATCACTGATAGGGAGTCAAGAGTGTCATCGATTTGGATTCCTGTGACAGGCGTTTGGTCAGCTTCCCCACCCAGAAGTCTGCATTCCTGGCTACACAGGCTGCCGCTAGGGTTGGACCCATGGTTAATTTATTTGCATCCTGAGCCTTTCGTAGGAGGGATTTTGACCTAATTATTTTAAAGGCTGTAGACGTGTCTGTAGAAGCCATAGAGGATGTACATAGGCTTTAAAGTGAACTTTATCTATGCAGGTCAAAACACATTCACTGTTTAGCAAGACAATATTACCACTTGCGGAATATCACCTAGAAACTCTGTGGGGGAAAGTTATGGAAACTGTCTTATTGTTTGTCTGTTAGTCTGTCGCTTTTTCTAATTATTAATTTTATGAACTTAACAGCAAATTTATTTTTTGTATGCATTTTATACAATACATTTGTGGCTATGGAAATTAACATATCTATACTCCTTAGTACTTTATAGTACTGCAGCAGTTCTATAAAGAATTTCATCCCTAAATAAATAGGCACTCGAAATGGCAGCACAACAGAAAAGTGAACAGTTGCCATTTGGGCACATAATCATGCAATCACGCATTTTCACTTCGGTCACAAAACAGACCCAAAGAATAATGCCAATATATGCTCATAGGAAGTGCTGATTTGAAACATGGTTGTGTAAGAAAGTGTTCATGCGCAACTGGAGTCTTAGTGTGGTTTATCATTAAAAGGAAAAACTGTTTCTGACTCCACCAGCAGAAAGAGGTTTGTTTTTTAGACCCCGAATATGGTTTGCCCCTTCATGTCATGCTTTACCACCGACTGCAGGAGTTGTCAGAGGTAACGAGATGTTCTATAGGTTTGCGATGCTTCTGTGAAAATCAAAAAAGGAAATCACATCAAATAATTTAGAAACTATGGTGTACGTTTATTAAACTGAGGAGTTTTATCCGAGTTCAGTTTTAGGAAAATTATCTCCTCCGCAGCCTGTTTAAAAAGCTGAGAACTTCTGTTCTCAGAGGAAAAACAGGAATTTTTCCTCTAAAAACGGCTGAGAAATTTAAAAAAGTGAAACAAGTTAAAAAAGAACACGTAATTAATATCTCCCTCTAGCTATATCTACACACACACACACACACACACAGTTGTGCTCATAAGTTTACATACCCTGTCCGAAATTTATGATTTCTTGGCCATTCTTCAGAGAACATGAATGGATAAGACAAACTTTTTTCACTCATGGTTAGTGTTTGGCTGAAGCCATTTATTATCAATCAACAGTGTTTACTCTTAAAATCATAATCACAACAGAAACTACCCAAATGGCCCCGATCAAAAGTTAACATGCACACAAGTTGACACAAAGGGGTTTGAATGGCTATTAAAGGTAACCATCCTCACCTGTGATCTGTTTGCTTGTAATTAGTGTGTGTGTGTGTGTATAAAAGGTCCAATGAGTTTCTGGACTCCTGACAGACCCTTGCATCTTTCATCCAGTACTACACTGACGATTCTGGATTCTAAGTCATGGGGAAAGCAAAAGATTTGTCAAAGGATCTGCGGGAAAAGGTAGCTGAATTGTATAAAACAGGAAAGGGATATAAAAACATATCCAAGGAATTGAGAATGCCAATCAGCAGTGTTCAAACTCTAACCAAGAAGTGGAAAATAAGGGGTTCTGTTGAAACCAAACCACGGTCAGATAGACCAACTAAAGTTTCAGCCACAAGTGCCAGGAAAAATTTTCAGGATGCAAAGAAAATAGGATTTTTAAAACAGCTTACCTGTAAAATCTTTTTGGAGTACATCATAGGACACAGAGCCTCAAGTAATTACTTGGTGGGTTATGGGCCTATCTTCAGGTGTTGACACTGGTATAACCAATACAGGAAGTTGACTCCCCTATATAACCCCTCCTCCTTCCAGGAGTCCTCAGTTTTTGTAGCCAAGCAATATAAGTAATACACTCTCACCCCATAAAACAGAGGGGCGGGAGCTCTGTGTCCTATGATGTACTCCAAGAAAAGGATTTTACAGGTAAGCGGTTTTAAAAATCTTTTTTTCTTTATCGTACATCATAGGACACAGGGCCTCAAGTAATTACTTGGTGGGATGTCCCATAGCAATGCTACTTGAGGGGAGGGAGACACAACCCGTAGGGTACCCCCAGACCTTGAGGAATTATACTGCTGCCTGCAGCACACTGCGCCCGAAGGCGATATCCTCATTCCATCTTACATCTACTTGATAACATTTTGTAAATGTATGCACTGAAGACCAAGTCACGGCCTTGCAGATCTGAGACATGGAAGCCTGGTAATGCACTGCCCAAGAAGCACCAACCGCTCTGGCAGAGTGCGCCTTAACTTGAAAAGGGGGAATCTTTCCCTTTAAATCATAAGTTTGAATTATAACCTGCCGAATCCACTTAGCCACATTGGATTTTGACGCTGCCTGTCTTTTTTTAGGACCCTCTGGCAGAATAAATAAGACATCAATCTTACGAATCTGAGCAGTTTTCTTTAAATAGATCTTCACTGCTCTCACCACATCAAGACAATGTAGTGACTTTTCTTCTTTGGAATATGGTTTTGGAAAAAACGATGTCAGGACAATATCTTCATTCAAATGAAAGCCTGAAACCACTTTTGGCAAAAAGCGTGGACGAGGGCGTAACACCACTCTGTCCTCATGAATAACCAACATGGTTTTAGAAAAAACGGCAGGACAATATCTTGTTCAGGTGGAAACCTGAGACCACTTTTGGTAAAAAAAAACCTGGACGAGGGCCCAACACCACTCTGTCCTCATGAATAACCAAATATGGCTCTTTACAGGAAAGAGGAGCCAATTCTGAAACCCTCCTTGCTGAGGATATAGCAACCAAAAATATCAGCTTTCTAGTCAGAAGAACTAAGGGAACATGCTGTAATGGTTCGAATGGCGGTTTTTGTAACACTGACAAAACTAAATTTAAATTTAAGGTTAAGGTTGAGGTTAAGGTTGAGAATGCAACCCAGACCTTTCCAGGTAACTGGTTGTAATGCGTACACCTTACTCCGAACAGCGATTGGTCTATTAGCAATAGATTGTCTAGGTATGCCAAGACTGTTTAAGCCCTGTGCCCTTGACCTGGCTACAGGTGGGGCAAGCACCTTTGTGAACACTCGAGGTGCTGTAGCTAGCCCGAAAAGCAAGGATATAAACTGAAATGCTGCTGTTCTACTTCGAACTGCAGAAACCTTTGGTGAGCGGGAAATATATGGACATGCAGATATGCATCCCTGATGCCGATAGGCGACAGAAGTTTTCCCCCTTGCAGGATAGAAACTACTGACTTGATCGACTCTATAGAAAGGAGCGGATCTTCAGGAACCGATTTAGATTCTTTTAGATCTAGAATGGATCTGTTGAATTTCTGCGTGGCTCTGTACACGTACAGGAAACGCATGAAAAAGGCAGTGAAGGTTCCAAAGAACCTAAGAAAAAACAGAACTATCAGCTGACCCTACTGGAGGTAGCTTGAAAGAGGCACAAATCATCTCTGTAAGAGGTTTGTACCAGCAATTTCTCAGATTGCGAGGCTGAAAAAAAGGTTCAACTCTAGTTGTCTCCTCTGCAGAGTACTCAGTTTGCCTTTCTTCCCGATTACCTGAGGGTAATCTTTCATCCTCTACCCACTGTTCCCTTGATAAGGGATCTCAGGTGGGGGAGGGGGTCTAACACGCTTCTCATCCTTGGATAGCGGATGTGATTAAAGTCGCTAATTTTCCTTCTAGGCCCTGCAGGGCGGAGGAAAAATGTATCTTCAATCATGTATACAGGGGCTGAATATTTTCTCCTCTTAGGTTCAGTTTCCACTATTGCAACCCCAAAGTTGCGTGATTTTACTGTGATCCTTTGCCGCCGAGAATACACTGGGGCGCAATTTTGATGCAACAAGAAACAACGCCTATGTATTCTAGAGGTTTATGGATTTCAAGTCGCATCAAAGTGGTACCAAAGTAGTGCAGGGACTACCTTGAAGTCGCACAGATCTGAAAAGTATTTCTTGGAAATCATGCCCTAGAGTCTGACGGTGGAGGCCGTCACCGCTGCCTAGAGGCAGCTGCCCCTGCGCAGGGGAAGGAATCTGTTTAAGTGACTTGTCCAAGGTCACAAGGAGCCAACG